>CAKJTW010000031.1:0-1250000 GCA_917880005.1 Nanger dama | reverse complement strand
AGGCCTGAGGCTGCAGCAAAAGAAAACCAAGGCTGACAGGCACAAGTTTAAAAACCTGATATTTCATAAATGAAAAAAGGCCAGCTGCCTGTTCCTTCACCACTGAACACAGTAAATGAATTATCTGAGCTTCCTGCCATTTTTCAAACCTGGAACTCTCAGATATCATTAGAGTATATCATCAACTCTAAACTTCATTTGTCCAAAAAAAAAAAAAAACCTCTAATTTGCTGAATCTCTAGTGTTTCTTTCCTTTGCCTTAAATTGTTATGGTTGTTGTTTTTTAATCATTAAGTTTTTTTTCTTATGTATCTGTTTATACAGGAACATCTTTATCTTTTAAAAACACACATCTTTATTAGGTCTCTCACTTCCTCAGAAACTTCTCATGCCTTCCCATGATCTGAAGGCCAAAATCCAAACTCCTTCACAAGGCCTCCAGGGCCCTATTTACCTTTTTTGCCCAACTTCTCTCCATTCCTAAGACCCTTAAGCTTCTACCACCCATTTTATTTGCCTTTACTGAAATAAGCCATGCACTTTATATCTCTGTGCTATTGCACACATACTGACCCCTCTGCTAAGAACTCTGTGTGAAGACTTCCTTTCCCTTAGAATGGTGTTAATCACCACTTTCTCCACTTTCTCAACATTGTAAATAAATATCTACAGTAAGCACTTAACATTAACATGTTATACTGTAATTATTTTCCTATGTGTTTGTCTCTCCACCAGACTAAGAATTCCTGAAAAGTAGAAACTGTATCTTAATTACTGCAGTTTCCCCAGTGCCAGTCTAGTCCCTGGAACAGAGGAGTTGGGCAACATTTGTTTATCGAGTGAATGAACAGACAAGCTCCCTATTCCAAAGACCAGGACCTCCAATTTAACAACCACAAGAAAAGGATCAATAAGCTGCTGGAGCAGATTCTAAGAGTATTTACTCACCCGAATTTTCTCTAGCAACTGAACACACTTAGAAGACATATTCATGCCTAGACTTACGGGCAACTCAGAGGTCCCAGGAACTTCTCTCACCCCATTTCATGGCTTGACCCTTTCATTCTTAAGAGGCTGGAGCTCACAGGTGCTTCTTAGTGGGTGGGCAAGCTTGGATGGATGTCGGCAAGCTTCCTTCCCTCCAGCAAGCACTCAGAATAGCTCCATTAGTGTTCATGGAAATTCTGCACATGCATCAAGGAGAAAACAGCCACAAATAACACAGCCTGCTTTCCAAATCTCCAAAACACATCTCTGCAATCACTTTACTTTCCAACTATCACCACCAAAGCCTTTTGGCCATAGCGCGATTTGTCTTCAACTTACTCCGGGCTCCTAAGTTAGCAGGACCCTTTGGCTGTTTATAAGTGAACCTTCCTATCCCCAGTTTCTCTGCTTGCTCCAGCGTCTCTTCTACAGCCACTCATCCAAAACACTGACCAGTTCCTGCACGGCATCAGCCCAAACGCCTTCACTGGACGCTCAAAAGACCCTCCAGACTTGATCCTGGACATCTAGGGGTTGACACCTGGGAGACAGGGGTGGGCTGAAGATACAAACTGGAATTGCCTTCAGCCTATAAAAGATGCCTGAAACCACGAGAGTGGATGAAATCAACCAGGAAGCTATATATAGGCAAATCACCTGAGTTTTGAGTCTTAGATATGCTATTCACTATCTGTGTGACCTTAATTAAGTTATGAAACTATTGTGAGCCTTACTTTTCTCATCTTTAATTGGGTATTTTTAAAATGCCCAGCACAATGCTGAGCAATTATTATTCAATCTCCCAGAGTTACTAGCAGTGGGAAATTGAATAAGATACTCCTGCTTGGTAAGCTTCAGAGTCTCATCTGTAGCTCCTGCTAGGTATCCACAAGGCACCATGGAATGGGTGCTCAGCAGATGACTGCCAAATAAAAGAAGAAATCTAAAAACTGAAACAAAACTTATAATAAAATAGATGAGAATATTCAACAGGCTTTTTTAAACTGTATAAAGATCAATGTAAATGCTAATAAATTATCTCAGGTAAAGGATCTAGCACTTGAAGGTAGACAATGTTAGGCCCTTTCTTTCTGTCCTTGCTTTAAAAAACGAACAAATAAAAAAGTTTCTAAAATAAATCTCTGATAAGCTTAATCCACTATAACAGCAAAAATATAAACCCAAGTACATATAAAATCATACAAATACATTCAACATCATTACATTGGCATATTTTGTTTTGCTACAGACTTTTTCTTCTCCATCTCCTATTTTCCTTCATGTCATCTTCTGGCTCCCCTCTCCTCCCTAAGGCAGCCAATGGAAATAGTCCGATACATACCCTTTCATACACTGCTCATATAATCCTGTACAAAGACATATATTCATATATAGGATTATTTTCTTGTTTCCTTTTTATAAAACTGGATTCTTATTAAAGACATTTCTCTGTAAATTCTCGCCACCCCCATCCCCCCACCCCCGGCCCGTGCACTTAATAATACATCTTGGTCAGTCCTTCAGGTCAGTGGATGCAGAAGTCATACTTTCTTTTCAGTGACTGACTGCTCACTGTCAGTCTTCCTCCTCCCTTCTTCCTTCTCCTCCTCCCTGCTGCACACAACGTCCTTGTAAGGATTGTCCTTGCAAGAAGTTTCTTTAGGAAACTTTTCTGCTGGGTCAGTGTACACACGTGTCTTAAATATGAGTAAATATTGGCAGATTATTTTCCAAGAGGGATGTGGTCATTCATATTCCCACCATCAGTGTAAAAGGGACCATTTCTCCACATCTTCAACAGAAGTTGGTATTCTAATTTTAAATGTTTTCCAGTTTTATTGGTGAAAATGGCATTGTATTATTGCTTTATTCTGCATTTTCTTGAATATTTTTGAGGTTTAGCATAGTTTATTGTTTACTGGTCATTTGTGATAAAGATCTTTGATGTACACAACTTACTATCAAGAATATCAGAAAAAAACTGTGTGTATGAGAGAGAAAATGAGAGCAAGACGGTGTCCTTGCTTTTTAATCTATTTCTTCCTTTTCTGGATTTTAAATCTCTTTTTTTGGCCCAAGTCCCAAGGCTAGCAGGACCTTACAGTTCCCTGACCAGGGAATCCGGAACCCCTGCAGTAGAAGCAGAGAGTCCTAACCACTGGATCACCAGCGAAATCCCTAAACTTCTTCCTTTCTACTGGTTCCTTTTTTCAGATTACAAACATGCTCCAGTCTCCCCTAACCTAAAAGTCTGTTTTTTTGGTCTCATTCTATCTCCCTAAATTCCTGCCTAATCATTCTTTATTTTCACCAACTATACTCTTTCTCATCTCAAAACACTTTTCAATGAAAAAGCCATATCTTTGGTTTTAGGGGAAAAAAGCCCCAGTTTATTATTTTTTTAAAAAAGCAAGTATCATTTCCATAATTGTTTAAGCAAGCCTATATACAGGTATTTTGTTTTAAAAACATATGTATATAATTTTTCTCTTCCAGTAATTCATTTCAAGAGCAGTTTCATTATGTATCTTCTACAGAGCCCTAAACGGAGGCAGCCAGCATATTCAAATAAACTCCAAGGAGTGGGCATGCTTTAGGCCAGCTCCTCATTAGAAACCCCAGCATGGGGGCTCTGGAGACCAATGCGCGGAAGGTCTTCCAGGGAGAGCTGAAACGTTCAGATAAGTCAGTTCTGGAAAGAAGGGGTAGCTGGCGGGCTCGGCAGGCTCACCCCTGGGGTAGCGCAAAGAGAACAGACGGGGAGTTCTGAGAGGCACTGGAGCTATCTAAACTCGGGGGATGGAACCGAGTGAGCAGCAGCGGTAATTGAGTTTCAGTTACCTGCAGGGTGGTGAAATAAAGCAGTAACTTCATCTGCCTGACGCGGGGGAAGTTTAGAGGTGTCCTTGGCATACTCACAGTGAAATTTGTCACCCTTTCACTGTGTTGGGTGATGGCAACCGTACTGCGCTTCCTAGTGACAGCGAGCACTCATCCTGTTAGGCAGCCCCGGCGCACTCCAGCTAATGAAGCATTTCCTGCAGGCCTGTCTCCAGGGCTCTGCATCCTCTGTCTGAAGGAATGGCACCATGGGAAAATTTAGCACAGCCAGCATCAACCATCGCCCAAACTCAAAAGAATCTTTGAATGGCAGAGAGAGGCTCATTTTCCCTTTCTGCCCAGCCCAGTGCTGGAACCACCCTCAGGTCACTTTTTGTGGGTCTGTACAAACGTGCCGACTGGCAGCATGCCGTTCTTCACCTGCTCCCGGATTTCAGCTCGATGCTTTAATGTGAAGACCAGGGCTCTCACCGTCCGCCGGTACGGCCCATTAATGAGGCGGGAGCAGAGATGAAACGTTTCCCGTTCAATATTTTCAACCAGTAGGTGATCCATCTAAAAAACAGAAAAATTATCAAATTAGGGCCTTGCATTGCATAAAGATTAAAAGCAAGAGAGGCTGGAGCACTTTGCTCAGAGGCCTCCATTAATCAACTGAAATTCAAGGACATCTACTTCCTGTCACAAGAGAAACAGGAAGAGCAAATTAATTCCACCCTGGCAATTAAGGAACAAGGCCATGTGCTTTGTGACAGGGACCTCATTCACAACCCCTGCCGGGTGGTAATATTTGCCATTATAACAGGAAACTGGCTGGAACCAAGCAATGGGTTCTGGGCTCTGGGCCCTGTACTTTACCAACCAGGAAACGAAGACCAAGGATAATAAATCAGTTTAAGAGTTTACACTTTTTGTTTGTTTGTTTGAAAGTGCTTTTTAACCCCTTATAGCATTTTTAAACACTGGATCTGGATCCTAAATGTGTGTTAAGCAGTTTATAAATCACTTTTCACATTTAACACTTAACAACTCCTGTTATTTCATTTTACAGATAAGGAAACAGGTTCAAAGGTAAAGAAATGCTCCAGATTTTACAACTATTAAGAGGAGAAGTTGGGACTCTGACTCGAACACTCATGTTTCTTCCCTTTTACCATACTCACTGCCCCCATAACCTCCTGAGGGACCATGTGAGTTTGGAGAGACCCCGGCAGGGTCAGCTAAGCAGAAGAGGGCCGAGAGGACAGGACCTGTGGCTATGCTTGGGTGTGCGGCTCAGGTCCAAGCCCTCCTGAAGTCACAGGCCTGATCAAAGGACAGGTCTGGGACGCTGTCCACATGATCCAGATCTAGGCCAGACTGGGCTGCTGGGTGGGGACCCCTCACTTCCTGCCTTTCCAGGCGCATTGCTCACTCTTTGCCTCCCTGGTCCTGACTCCAGCCTAGCCTGAGCGTGCTCAGTTGCTTTCACACACCTCTACACCTCTGCGCAGGTACTTGCTCCCTCAGCCAGACACAATTTCCCAGGAAACGCATTCCTATTTGTATGTGTAGCTAAAAACAAAAAGCAAAAAAGCCAATCCTAGTTCAAAGGTCTACAAGTTCTTCTCAGGGCTGCCATAATGTCCTGAGCTCCCCGTAGTCATTTTCACAACAGAATGGTCTTGTCTTCCCTGAGAATGAATTCCTTGAAAGCAGGAAACAAATTTCTCTCTCATTAGCTTTTTTCCTTCACTCTTTCCCTCCTACCCGACCATATATTCAGATAGTTACTCAGCACTTACTATGTGCTTGGGCTGAGAAAAGGGCGGCGAACAGTGTCAATACGGCTCTTGACTTCACAGAGAGCACGGGCCAGCTGGAGACGGACAGGAGCAGGCCCCTGGGCGTGCAGTGAGTGCTACAAAGGGGAACAGAAGCAAGTTCTGGGGCACTGAGGCACAGCTAAGGGACCCGGCCCAGGAAAGAGTGAGCGCTGGACGTGAGACCTGGAGAAAGAGTAGGATCAGGCCAGGTGACGTGGCCATTTCCTTGGTGATAAATTCAGTGAGCCGTCCATGTATGTACTGTATTTATACTTTAAAAAGGAAAAGTTTAAGAAAAAAAATGCACCAAAATTAAAAAGGATTACCTGACATTTGATAAAAAGTGTCCTAACAAAAAGAGAGACCAACAGACCAAAATGAATGAAGAATCCTGGAAGAAATGAGACCCAAGCAGGGGAGCAGAATAGGACTGAGAGAGAGAGAGAGAAAGAAGATGAATTTCCAGGCCCAGACGTCTGCTTAGATGTAACCGACGTAAAGATGTTCAGGGAGGTTTGTGGTCCTGATGACTGACTGATCATCGCCAAGGATGGGGCTGGAGTGAGTTGGCTTGGCACCACAGCTCTCTAAAACCCAGATTCCTTGAGCGCTCATGGCTCCTGGGTGGGCACTGAACTAGCCCCGAGCCTGAGGCAGCCCCCCGTACCAGACTACTGCACAAGGTGTAAGGGTGGCTGGCCGTCTGCCCAGCATTTGTCCAGCAATATTTGCAAGAGAGGCTCCTCACCCCAATGTGGGTTTCCTCATCCCAGTGTGAGGATGGTTACTCACTGATTGTTTAGAGATTCACTTAATAATATTAACGGGCAAGAAAAAAGTCTGATTTTTTCCTTCGTTTTGAGGGGAGTGGTTGTTTGGGGAAGAAGGGTATGTGTCCCTTTGCAAAAATAAATCATGGCCATTCCATTAAATTATAGTGTGTGTATGTATGTGTGTGTGTGTATATATATATATATATATATAAAGAACCTGAGAGTATCTTGAAATTCACAGAACTGAACACTTTTTCATACTTCATTCAACAAATAGCTATTGAGCTACTACTGAGTATGGTCTGATTTAGATATTTGAGACGCACAAGCAGAAAAGACCTGACACTCTACCCTTAAGTCACACCCTAGAAAGGAGAGGTACGTACACAGAAAAGCATGAAGCAGGAGGACAGGTGCTATCCCAGTGACGTGATGGGAATCAGAAGCAAGCAGCCAACAATTCTCATGGATGCCTCTTGTTAAATGAAGGCCAGTCAGAATGAAGATTGAAGAAAAACATTTGTAATATTAAAATGTAAACCATAAAGGAAAGTGATTCATCATGTATCCTTGTGTATAATGTGTTCACTGCACAAAGTGAGCAATGCCTACCTTATAACGCCTTTGGACATTTGAAACCTACCCAAGCTAGGTCCTAACCTGTTAATTTAGGTAAGCCCCTTTGGGTGAAGCATTGAAGCTGAAGCTCCAATACTTAGGTCACCTGATGCAAAGAGCTGACTCACTGGAAAAGACCCTGATGCTGGGAAAGACTGAAGGCAAGAAGGGGATGACATGGGATGAGATGGTTGGACGGCATCACGGACTTGATGGACATGAATTTGAGCAAACTCAGGGAGATAGTGAAAGACAGAGAAGCCTGGCATGCTGTAGTTCATGGGGTTGCAAAGAGTCAAACACAACTTAGCGATTGAACAACAATAAAAACAACTTTAGGTGAAAGGACCAGAGTCTTACTAAGACCTTGAGAAAAATGGATTTTTCTATGGGATACATGTATGAATGGGAACAAGAATGCTGTAAGAAACCTAGGGAGGTTTATTTAGGGACCAAATCCTTTCTCTGTGTCTCTCATAATTTGCCTGATCTCTTTTTCACATATTTTTGCTCCTTTTCATTTGCCTTACTATCAGTTCTAACTGCCTTAGTCTCTCCTCCTGTTGTACTTCTCTCTATCCATAGCTTCTGCTTCCTTGAAACTCCTCCATGATTCCTTCTGTTTCAAAACTTTCATTGTTGTTTCTTGGTATTTCCTAGGTCAGTTTCCCAGAGACAGAAAATCTGATTTGCCTTCCTTATGTATTTGTACCTATGGGTTGAATATGTGTTATTCAGTTGTCCAGTCATGGACAAACTGGGAGAAGATATAACACACATTCACCCCGAGCTGTCTTATGTCAAGGATTTTGGACTCAGAAGAAATGGTGCCATAATCAATTAGTGATGTCTGCCATGACTGTAACCTATTTAAAAGCAAGGGAAGAAACTCTTCTTAGTGTGTTTATCTGAAGTACAGAACTTCCCACAGTAGATTATAACTTCTATTTGCCTATTTCCCTCAGAAGATTGTGAGTGCCTCCAGGGCTGATACCATGCTGGATCCATTTCTAAATTCCCCATGCCTAGCATAGGTACTGGCGCATATTAAGTGCTCAGTAAATATCTGCTAAATGAAATTTCCTCTTTCCCCATGTATACCTCCCTCCTTTCCTGCTCTTTCAGTAACACCCTATATCTAGCAGATGAAACACGTTTCTATTTTACATGTATTTTCTAGTGAGCAAATTCCAGCCATTCTAAGGCTAGTTCAACTGCTGTCTTTTCCACGGAGTTTTCCCAGATTTCCACATCAGATTTCACTGTTCTGTCCTTTGTGTGTTTACACCTCTTCCTAGTACCACTATTTCAGACATATTTCTTCTTGCCTCATATTATTTGCGGGCTCCTAGTCAGAAGACAGTAAACTTTCTTAGGATAAGGACTGCGACTCATCTATGTTAGCATTCTCCGCTGGCACTAGTAGTAGCAGAACGAAACACTTGGGGAATTGAATATCCACTACAGGAAACTTTGTATGAGTTTTCCAATAGCATGACTGAACGTGCACATATATGCCACACTCCTTTTGACCATTTGAATACATTTATTAAAGAGCTGGTCAAAACCAGAGGTGCAGTCTGAGGCCATTAAGCAAAGAAAAACTAACAGTCCCATATGGGGATGTATGCCTGACCTGGGTCTCATTAGCACCATCTGACAACCAACTGGGCCAACCAGCCAGTGCTTCATAACTCTTAACGATAACAGGCTCACTTTGAGAATCAGATTTATTTTTTTAATGGCATAATAGGAAAATGATCACAGGCCGTGAGGTAGGAAGGGGAGTGGATAATGAGGAAGGGGAAGTAAGAGAATGACACCACAGGGGACGTTCATATGAGGAAAGATCTAAAATACAGGGAAGAACAAAGAAGATCTAGAAGGGAGAAAGTAAAGGGAATGGAGCGTGGGTCTCAACAATGGAGTTTTTATTCATCTATTCTATTATTCAAGAACAAGGAAACAATCCATACATCTGGAAAGCAAGATCTGTAGAGTAATAGAGAGATGCACTTTGGGGCTCTGTGTATATATTCTTCATCTGTGGCTTTCACTACTTAGACCAAAACAAATATCATGGAAACATTACTTTCTATAAAAATGTAATAAGTAGATCTGAAAAAAAAACACATGCTAAAATCAAATTGCAATAGCTTTTAAGTCACTGGGCCAGTAACTTACCCAATGGTTTACTACTGCCTGATAAAATACATTTATGGAGATCTGATGTCTGATTTGAATGCACTCAACATTATTTATTGTCAAAGACCAGATACTGGATTAGATGGTTCATTGATTTACCCTAATATGAAAATGTTTCAGATGATGATGAGTGTTAAGAGTTAACTTTATGTGAAAAGTGTTTGTATTTATCTTTTCTGATGTTTCAAACTATATATAAAAATACTATAAAGTGCTGTTTATGCAAGGAAAAGAGGTTGACTTTCTTTGGCCAAGGAAGACAGTAAGATGCACGCTTCTAGTTTTTAAAATTTACTCTTTGGGAGCAAAACCATTCAACTATGCTTAATCTGATATTTTTTCCAATTATATTGGAAAGCACTAACAAATGTATCACTTTTTAAACTTTGCTTTTTAACACTTGAGTGCTTACCACTTGATGTGCCATTTAAAGGATAATTAATGGATAAACTAAAAGGATAATTATTATGGAGTTTAATATAGCAGGCAAACTGCTCATTAATCCTCACAAGCATAGCTTCGTTATTATCATTTACTTTAAAAGATACCATAGGGAACTGGTATTTACCACCACATTAACTACATATTATATATACACACTCTGTTTCTGTAATAATTTTGGTTTATTTGAAAAATAAACTTCTCTTAAAATATAAAATACCAAGTCTTGTTGACTAATCAATGACTCTGGAAAATTACACTTACGATCTTCATTATTTTTTCTCTCTTCCAAGGGCTTAATGTTCATATTAATGCTTCTTTAGGAAAAGTTAAACAAACTTATAGTATATTAATTCACTGAACCATCAAATATACATTAAAAGTTAAAAACGCAAAAAATAGAGATAGATAAAAATAATAAGAAACTATATACAAGATGATACTGATACCGATCAGGATTAAATATAACATACAAATAAATAATTGTCAATTTGGGGCAATTTCATTAAAATAATCAATAAAAATACTTTACGGAACAGCTGGCACATAACAGACTCTTAATAAATCTGGGATAATCATAACTTGACCACTATTCTTTGAAAAAGCTATAATAATGTACCAACAGGAAATGCACCAAAATGTTAATAAGACTATGTCTGGATAGTAGGTTCAATGGTGACTTTATTTTTCCTTTCTGTATTTTTCCATTTTCTATCATGTTTATATTAAAAACTCAAAATTTTGTTTTTAAATAAAGTAAATAATATACACAAATCCATTTGCCTTTCTTTTGTGGATGCGTAATTGAGATAGAAAGGTTAAAATATTTTTTTAGAGAATATAGTGACAGATCTAGTCTAGTATTTAAATCAGACTTCTGAACTGCTTCTTTTTATTAATATTATTAAATCATTCTTTAAGGATACTTTATTAGGGGTACCCTGAGAGGAGGAAAAAATATCAATGTTATATGTCTGATTTTCCCAGAATACTAATTGAATATAAGACTCATTTGATGATGATTAATATTATTGCTAATGAACAAAAATTTCTCTTCCTGCATTTGTACCTCAAACCACTAACACCATCTAACTGCTGGTCACAAAGATGATAGAGATTATGTCTAGTCAACTGATTATAGGCATTAGAACTAAAGATAGTGCTGACAAAAAATGTAGCCGAGTCTTTTAAAAAAGTTATTTATCATGCCATTGATATTCCATAACAGAGTCCATCTCAGAATTTTTGCTTCAGTGGGAAAGAATTTTATTTATTTATTTATTTTTATTTTGATTGAAGTATAGTTGATTTATAGTGTTGTGCCAGTTTCTGGTATACAGCAAAGTGATTCAATTATATATATGTGTATATATATATGTATATGTGTGTGTGTATATATATATATATTCTTTTCCATTACTGTTTATTATAGGATATTGAATACAGTTCTCTGTGGTATACAGTAGGTCCTTGTTTATCTATTTGCATACAGTGGTTTGTATCTGCTAATCCCAAACTCCTAATTTATCCATCTCCTAATTTCTTTCCCCTTTGGTAATCATGCTGTTTTTTACTTCTGTGGGTGTTTCCGTTTATAAATAAGTTCATTTGTGTCATATTTTAGGTTCCATATATAAATGGTATCATACAGTATTTGTTACGGAAAGGATTTCAAAAATCAGAAAGAACCAACATTCATGAAGTGACTTCTAACCAACAGGCACTATAGTATTCTTTTGTACATATAGTTCATTTAATCTTTTCAAAAATTTTAGGTAGTAGGAATTAAAATCTTCACTTTACAGATGAAAAAATAAAGTCCTTGAAATGTTAAGAGACTTGCCTAAGGTGTCACAACCAGTACATACTAAAGCCAGTGTTTTAATCCAAGTCTTGCTAGTTCCAATGCCTGCACTCCTTATATAATACTGTCTCTCAGAATGTTTACAAATCCAGAATCTTTAAAAAAAAAAAAAAGTTAGAATAAAGTTATGGTCCTAAAGAGTATGAAAGTTCATTGTGAAAATGTGAAGGTCATTTAACCAAGAATATCTAATAATCACATTCCAACCAAGACATTACCTCTAATTCCAAGGCTTCTGAGAGTAATTTCTGGGCATTTTTCCTAAATGTTTCAGTTTTGGCATCACTTCGGACTTCTATGGAAGGTCTATTGACATGTTTTTCTATGAAAGTTCTCCACTCAGTGTAAACTTCTCTGGCAAGACAAGCCACTTCTGAATCTGAGTGTTGACGCATCTTGTTCACAGCATGACCTGGAACAAGAGAACAGAACCAAAGGAAACATTGTTCTGTCTTCCTGAGAAGTATAGGACTGGAAGGACTGATGTGTGGCACTTAGCAAATCATTCACATACCTAAGGATGTAGAGGCTCTTGTGCAAATGAAGACCTGTCTCTCAAAGGCTGAGATAATGAGATAATCACTAGCGGAGAACCACTGGGTTAGCTAAAATGCAGTAAGTCATAAAACAGAAACATGATCAATAGAAACTTAAAACGGAACAGCTAAGGTACCAACTCCTTAATCCAAAATTTGCAATAAAAGAAAATGAGTTAAGCATTTATCTTGTCTTTTCAATACATGTTATATTTTAGGACAACCAAACAGTCCCAGTTATTGATAAAATGTTCTTTATTCAGCTAATGAATGTGGTAAAATTGACAGTATTTAAAAATATTTTTGTGGCCCACAATGAAATAATTTATTCAGGTGACAATCAATAGTGGATGAACTCAGTCAATGAAAAATTGATGGGGAAATTTACAATGGAAGGATGAGCTGTCATCACCTCCACTGATCAATCTTAGCGTCCCCTGAGTGGGATTATCAGACGGAGGCAGCACTTCACAGACCTACCTACAAAGTAGTCTTGCACTCTCTTTCTGAGGAAAAAATGAACCATAACCCAACTAACCCATCATTCAAAGCTAACCTCCAGTTAATAGAAAATACGCGAGTCAGAGGCGTAAGTTCAATTATAGCACAAGAGACAAATCCAGAATGTGAGGCATTCTGCAGGACAACGGACCTGGTTTCTTCAACTGTCAATGACATTTTTTATAAAAGGGAGTAAGGTTATGGATTGTTAAAGATTAAAAGAGTTTTTGAGTTCAAACTATCAAATGTGATGTGCAATCCAAATCCTGAATGGAATAAGCCAATCAAAATACATTTTGAGATAAACAAGGAATATGCATATACATTGGTTATTAAGTTATGCCAAGGAACTACTGTTGATTTTGTTAAATATGATAATAGCACTGTGGCTATGTAAGAAAACATATTTTTTAGAGATGCATACTGAATGAAGTATGAACTAAAATGACCAAAGCTCTGAGATTTTGCTTTAAAATACTTTAGTAACAGCACAAGAACACAGGAAAGGGAAAGATAAAGTGAATAGGACCAAATTTTAATAGTAGGTGAATAATGAATCAAATATAGGTGAAAGGCCTATGTGAGTCTGTATTATTGTCTTTATTTTGTGACTGAGATCTTCATAATAAAAATGGAAAAAGAGGGAAAAGGCCGAAAAATACCATAGCAAAAATACTTACATAGAAATAAACACATAGAAAAGCCCAAAAATCAAGTAAATACTTAGAATTAAAAAGTGTAAGAATATCAAGGTAGGTGTATTTTTTAAAAAATCAATAGCTTTTTAATGTTAGCCATAAACAGAATATAATGGAAAATCATGCTTAAACTAGTGAAAACCATAAACCACTTAGCAACATATTAACAAGAGGGGGCTGCACGTGCCCACGCTTGCTGCTTGTGTATGTCCCTCTCTCCTTCGTAGCTCTGGAACCACTCCTAAACGCCATCTCCATTGCCACGGCCCTTGCCTTAGGGCATGTTGCCTCCAGATGCCTGCTGGCCTGTCAGCTGAGGTCTGGAACCCTGAGTGCCATCTTCCACACTGCAGCCAGAGTGACCTTTATTTATTATTTTCTCTTTCAGGGATAGTTTTTCTAAAACATTAATCTGACCATTACACTCCCTGACTTAAATCTTTCAATCCCATAACCCGAATTCTTCTCTCTTGTCACACAAATACCTTCACAAGCTGCCACCCTCCCACCTTCCTAGTTTTGTTTCCAGCTATCAGCCCACTGTCATGTGACACTCTAGCTACTGCAGTTCCTAAGACACTTCAATAATTTTCTCACCTCTTTACTTCTGAACATATACTCCAAAGAGCATTTTGTCTGCCTAGAGTATGCTTTCTTCTTTCTTCATCTGGTGAAGAAACTTCTATTCTGCCTCTAGTTCAGGAGTTCTCTCATCCACGAAGTCTTAATAACCCCCAATCTTGGTTGGTAACTCTCCTCTGTGATTCCTGAGCATCTTGTGCTTCTGTTCATCACAATAACTATTTAACTACTTGTAATTATCTAATCAGTTATCTCTCTTGCCACCAAAGTGAGCTCCTTGAGGGCATGAGCTATGACACATTCATGGCAGGAAGTGAGGGTCAGGAGAATGGGTGTTTGGTAAATGTTGAGGAATGAGAAACCCATATGAAGAAATACATATGCCTTTACTAAAATATACAACAGAAAATGTGAATGAAAGAGGAACATATATCATATTATATGATGGAAAGACTAGTACAGAGATGTCAATATAAAAGTTAATTTGTAGTTTTAAGGTAACTATGATAAAAAAATCTCAGTACACTGCTTTTATTAGAATACATCCAAATAGCTTTACACTCATTTTATTAATTTTTTTAAATATCTGAGTAGTAGGCCTCTTGAGAAACCTGTATGCAGGTCATGAAGCAACAGTTAGAACTGGACATGGACAACAGACTGGTTCCAAATAGGAAAAGGAGTATGTCAAGGCTGTATATTGTCACCCTGCTTATTAAACTCATATGCAGAGTAGATTATGAGAAACGCTGGGCTGGAAGAAGCACAAGCTGAAATCAAGATTGCCGGGAGAAATCTCAATAACCTCAGATATGCAGATGACACCACCCTTATGGCAGAAAGTGAAGAAGAACTAAAGAGCCTCTTGATGGAGGTGAAAGAGGAGAGTGAAAAAGTTAGCTTAAAGCTCAACATTCAGAAAACTAAGATCATGGCATCTGGTCCCATCACTTCATGGCAAATAGATGGGGAAACAGTGGCTGACTTTATTTTTGGGGGCTCCAAAATCACCTCAGATGGTGATTGCAGCCATGAAATTAAAAGATGCTTACTCCTTGGAAGGAAAGTTATGACCAAGCTAGATAGCATATTAAAAAGCAGAGACATTACTTTGCCAACAAAGATCCATCTAGTCAAGGCTATGGTTGTTCCAGTAGTCATGTATGGATGTGAGAGTGGACTATAAAGAAAGCTGAGCACCAAAGAATTGATGCTTTTGAACTGTGGTGTTGGAGAAGATTCTTGAGAGTCCCTTGGACTGCAAGGAGATCCAACCAGTCCATCCTAAAGGAGATCAATCCTGGGTATTCCTGGAAGGACTGATGCTGAAGCTGAAACTCCAATACTTTGGCCACCTGATGCGCAAAGCTGACTCATTTAAAGAGACTCTGATTCTGGGAAAGATTGAGGGCAGGAGGAGAAGTGGACAACAGAGGATAAGATGGTTGGATGGCATCACCAACTCAATGGACATGGGTCTGGGTATACTCTGGCAGTTGGTGATGGACAGGGAGGTCTGGTGTGCTGCGGTTCTTGGGGTCGCAAAGAGTCAGACACGACTGAGCGACTGAACTGAACTGATAGCTGATTAACAATGCTGTGATAGTTTCAGAATTTTAGACTTATTTTAGAAAAACACATAAAGAGTTTAAAATACTATTTTGAAAAAGAGGAATTCTGAGGTATAATTAGACTTATAAGATACTAGAACATATTATAAAGCCACTAAAATTATATGGACTGGCACCAAAAAACAGATGGATAGATCTATGAATAAAAAAAATGAAGCTCGGGAACAAATCCTATTGTACACAAAATTTAATATATAATAAAAGAGGCATCAATGAAGAGAAGAAAATGGAGAATTCAAATTTGAGAAGATGGTCAAAACATTCAGAAAATTTCTCAGATCATGCCAACTGTTCAACACTTGCTTGATTTATTTACTTCCCATATGTCAACTGAAGGCCTACTCTTTGTATAAGGAACTACACTAGGCACCAGTCATGTGGGGCTGAATGAGAAACTGTCCCCTGCTTTAAAGGTCCTGTGAGTAACATCCTGGAGGTGAGAACAAAATGTAACTTTTAAGGGAAGACTTTTAACTTCTCTCTCTACCCAATTATCTGTCAAGAATTTTCACCTGGACTTTCTACTGCCCAGGGAAAGAAGTACATCAACACTCAATACACAGAGGAAGGGGAAAGGGAAGAATGCAGAGCCCTCCTTAGAAACGGCTCAAGGTGCTTCCTAGCCGGCAATGCTTAGTGAAGTGCTTCTGAAACACATGGCGTTTAAAAGTTGAAGTCACTACTCAACACTTTTCTTTTCTGGGTAGAGTTCACATCCTTGAGATTATTCATTCAGAAAACAGTTTTTGTGCTGTTGGTCACTGTTGTGGATGCTAAAAACACCAAGATAAATGAGACACTGGAGGATCTCAAAGACCTAAATTCAGAGCATTTTATAATTTTATTTATTTTGGGCTGTGCTGGGTCTTCACTGCTGTGTGGGCTTTTCTCTGGTTGCGGCAAGCAGGGGCTACTCTCTAGCTATGGTGCACAGACTTCGGTAATTGCAGAAAGCGGGCTCAGGAGTTGTGGCTCCCAGGCTCTAGAGCACAGCCTCAATAGCTGTGGCTCATGGGCTCAGCTGTTCCACATTATGTGGAATCTTCCTAAATCGGGGATTGAACAGGGGGAATGATCCTGCATTGGCAGGCAGATTCTTTACTACTGAGCTTTCAGGGAAGCCCCAGGGCATTTTAATACTTATATTGAGCACCTACTAACTGCCTGGTGCTGTAGATTCAGATAAGTGAGACACAGGCTCTGAAATTTAAACTACACACAACCCTGCCAATGTGTGCAAATTAGATTCATGTATAAAAATATCATTACAGTACTGTGTACAGCAGCAATAAGCTAAAAACAACCTACAGGCTCACCATTAAGGGTCCTGTTTGTTAAATGAAAGGAGTACATCAAGGCTATATATTGTCAACCTGCCTATTTAACTTATATGCAGAGTTACATCATGAGAAATTCCAGGCTGCATAAAGCACAAGCTGGATTCAAGATTGCTGGGAGAAATATCAATAGCCTCAGATATGCATACGGCACTATCCTTATGTCAGAAAGCAAACAGCCTCTTGATGAAAGTCAAAGAGGAGAGTTAAAAAGCTGGCTTAAAACTTAATGTTCAAAAACTAAGATCATAGCATCCAGTCCCATCACATCATGGTAAATAGATGGGGAAACAATGGAAATAGTGACTTTATTTTCTTGGGCTCCAAAATCACTGCAGACGGTGACTGCAGCCATGAAATTAAAAGATGTTTGATCCTGGGAAGAAAAGCTATGGCAAACCTTGACAGCATATTAAAAAGTAGAGACATTACTTCGCCAACAAAGGTCTGTATAGTCAAAGCTATGGTTTTTCCAAGTAGCCATGTATGGATGTGAGAGGTAGACCATAAAGAAGGCTGAGTGCTGAAGAATTGATGTTTTTGAACCTGTTGTGTTGGAGAAGACTTTTGAGTCTTTGGACTGCAAAGAGATCAAATCAGTCAATCCTAAAGGAAATCAATCCTGAATATTCTTTGGAAGGACTAGTGCTGAAGCTGAAGCTCCGATACTTTGGCCACGTGATGGGAAGAGCTGACTGAGTAAAAAGACCCTGATGCTGGGAAAGACTGAAGGCAGGAGGAGAAGAGGACGACAGAGGATGAGATGGTTGGATGGCATCATCGACTCAATGGACATGCGTTTGAGCAAGGTCCAGGAGATGGTAATGGACAGGGAAGCCTGGTGTGCTGCAGTCCATGAGGTCGCCAAGAGTCAGACATGACTGAGAGATTGAACAATGAATACTCTGCAGCCACTAAAGACTGCAATAGCTCTATATGTAGTAACATGGAAAGATGATTACTTTATTCAGGTTCTCAGAAAAGCCTGCATAGTATAAGTCAATATTTATTTTTAAAATTACATTTGTATACACACACACACACACACACACATAAATACATATATTTGCTCACATGCAGAGAAAGAGTCTAAAAAAATTTATAATAAAATTATTTACAAGGGTGTCTTCTGAGTAGTGGGACTGTGTGTATCTATGCAGTTTAACTCACAGTCTCATGGGCTGGCTCAACCTGTAAGGAATCCTAAAAAGCATGGTAAATGCTATATACTACAGGTGCATTTGAGTTTCTTTGGAATAGAGATCTTTCCCTTCATGTGTTCCCCACCTTATCCTTTTCTCTTCCCAAGAAAGGCACTGTTGATCCAGTTTTCTCCTTGAGAAATGAAGATGCAGAAGTCCCTCCGAAAGAGAGTGCTTCCCCTTGTCCACTGGGCCTTTTCATCGTGACATTACTTTATCACTCTGTGGCATCTGGCACTGCTGCCTTCTTCCTCCTGAAATAGTCTCTTCCACCACTTTCTGAGGTGTTAATGGTTCTCCTCTTCCTTCTCCATTTCCTCTGCTGGTATGTGCCTTGCCAAACCTTTAATTACCAGTGCAGCCTAGCTGGGGCATTGTCCTTGGCCTCTTCTCTTCCTTCCTTAACTGTTTTTCCTGAGTAATCTTACCCGCTTCTGGGGCCCAACTACCATCTGCAAGCAGATGACTTCCAAAGGCTCTCACTGAGCTCAAGACCCATGTATCCAGCCCCTGCTGGACAGCTCCACTTGCTTATTTTGCAAGCCACCTCTAGCTCAACATTTCTAAAATGGAAAGTGGAACTCATGACTTCCCTCTCAGTCTCTCCTCCTGTGTTTCATGGCAGTGCTACTCACCCATCATTTTATCTCCTTAACATTTCTTATAACTTTTCCTTTTTCTCACTTCCCGCTTTAGTCTCACTGCTGCCCTGATTCAGGTCCTCATCACTTCTTCACCGGTCTACTGCAGTGACTTACTAACCAATCTCTGTCCCCAGACTGGCTTTCTCCAATTCATCCTCCATATTAAAGTTAAATTGTGAAGTCGCTCAGTCATGTCCGACTCTTTGTGATCCCATGGACTGTAGTCTACCAGGCTCCTCTGTCCATGGGATTTTCCAGGCAAGAATACTGGAGTGGGTGGAAGCCCTTCAATGGCTTTCTCCTCTGTCTTCAAATTAATTTCTCAGTATAGATTCAAGCCCTCAATGCCCTGGAACCCCTTTGGCCATATCTCTTACCATGTCTCTTTCTTTCCTTGCTCCCCTCAGTCTCAACCTTCCTACACCTTGCCCCCCAGGTACAAAGATCTAGTCACAGAGAACAGTTTGCATGCCCTTGTTTGGGGTCAGGCTGTCTGGCCTTCTTACATTTCTGTACCTTAGCTCACAGTTTCCTCTGCCTAAGAAGGTTAAATGCTCATCTTTTTCTCTAAGCTTGATGTAAGCATCTTGGGGGCAGAACCCCACACCTTACTCCTTACTCCAAGATATATTCCCAGCTCCCAGCACAGTGCCTACCACAAGTCATTCAAGAAATGTTGGCTGAACTGAATCAGTTACATTAGGAAAAAAAAAAAAAGTTTACATTTGACTTTCAAATTGGCTTTGTAGTAACATCTGAATATGGATGCAGTTGATTGGGAAAATCACACAATTGCAAACAAAATAATGAACTATACTGTAAAGTACTGAGCGAAGAGGTTCTAATTCTTACCCACTGCTAAGAATGCTTCCTGCTTACTACTCCAAAGTCTATAGGAATTATCTCATTTTTAAATAACTAAACAATGAATTAAATACTATTGTTATACCTCTTTTTACAAGTGAGAAACTGAAGCTCAGCAAAGCAACCTGCCCTGGCCTCACAGCTAGTAGCATGTGAGCCAGAATCTGAGCACAGCCGCTTGACCCTAGAGTCTGCACACTTAACCCAGCACCCTGTCCTCCTCTGTCATTAGGGACTGGCATATAGGGAGTGTTCAATAAAGCTCTGTTGAGATAATATTGTTCACCTTCTTGATATTCCCAGATCAGAAGAGCACAGGTCCTGAGAGAGGTGGCCAAATGGCAGAAGCCTTGGGCTCTCAGGCCAGGACAAGTGATCACTGCTCCTGGCCCGCAGGGGGCAGTATACTCCACAGTGTCCCCCACTGCAGCCCCACCCAGCCTGGTCAGAAGGCTCTCCCAACACCAGGGAAACACGCCAAGCAAGGTAGGGCCATAAGCAGAATGGGGGATGCAGGATTTGCCAGCAACACGGCGACAAAGGGAAGAGTAAGAGCAGGGAAGGCATTCAGTCTGGGGCAGGAAAAGAGAAGAGAGGAGGCCCTAAGGAACCGCCTTCTATAGAAAACAAGGCAAAACGAACCTTTAGATCAGAAAATGAATTTCATGACAAGAATAATGACAGTCAGCCACTGCACTGAACACTTTACAGTTAAGTCAATGAACTCTCAGAACAACCCGATGAGGTAGGTGCTATGATGATACCCTGTTTGGCAGGTAAAGAACCTGAGGAACTAAGAGGTTAAGGAACTTGCACAGGACACAGCAAATAAGCAGCAAGGCCAAGTTTCAAACGTAGGCAGTCTGGCTCGAGCTCAAGTATTAAACTCATACTGTTGCCTCCAGTGATGATATAGTCCTACCTCCTCCTGATTCAGATGAAAAAATGAGGCTCCATGACCTTTCCCCAAGGTCACAAGTTGGTCAGTAGCTACATCAAGGAAGTTAATGATCTGCAAAAAGTCATTATTTGCTCCATGAAGTTTATGTTTTAAAGCAAGCAGTGCCACTGGCTGGTCTTATGATCTAGGTCAAGTCTCCTGGGTTTGAAGAGTATGGGGTTTCTGCATCCCAGCACATTGTTAAGACAAATTCCCTGCAGGAAGTGGTCTTTTGCTCATTTAACAAACATTATCAAATACTTAGTAAGTACCACACCCTGTGCTAGACCTTGGGATAGAATGTTGAACAAGACATAGCCCTTTATTCAAGGAGCTCCACAGAGGTCTAAGCACAGAAGACATCTAAACAAAAACAAATGCACCAAAGTGTCACAGGTCTTAAGACAGTATTGAAAGGGAAACCCAAAGGAGAGTCAAAAGGACAGAGAAGTCAATCTGGCTGGCAAATGGGCCAGGGAATACCATACAAGAGGCAATTCTTGTCCTAAGTCTTGGCAAGCAGTAGAGTGAACAAGAGCAGAGAAGCTGAAAGAGCACAGTGTAATTGGAGCGCCGTGATAGGCAAAATAATGTTCCCAAAGATATCCATGCCCTAAACCTCAGAACCTGTGACTATGCTGCCTTACAAAGAAAAAGGTGTGATTAAAGTTAAGGACCCCAAAATGAGGAGCTGAGTCTGGATTACCTGGGTGGGGCCAATCTAATCACATAAGTTCTTAAAGGCAGAAGAGGCAGAAGAGTGGGCCAGAGAGATGAGGTGAGAAAAATCCAACCCACCATTGCCAGCTTTGGAGATGGAGGAAGGGAATCACAAGCCATAGAAAGCAGGTGCCTTCTAGAAACTGGAAAAGGCAGTGAAACCGATTCTCCCCTAGAGCCTCCAGGAGGAATACAGCCTAGTGACGCTGTGATTTTAGGTGAGACCTGTACTAAAGGTCTAACATACAGAAATGTAAGATAATAAATCTAGTGTTTAAACCATTAATTTTCTGGCTTTTGAACAGTGGTGCTAGGAAAGACTCTTTAGAGTCCCTTGGACAGCAAGGAGATCAAACTAGTCAATCCTAAAGGAAATCAACCCTGAATATTCATTGGAAGGACTGATGCTGAAGCTGAAGCTCCAATACTTTGGCCACCGGATGTTAACAGCTGACTCACTGGGAAAGACTCTGATGCTGGGAAAGACTGAAGGCAGGAGGAGAAAGGGGGTGACAGAGGATGAGATGGTTGGATGGCATCATCGACACAATGGACTTGAATTTGAGCAAACTCCAGGAGATAATGAAGGACAGGGAAGCCTGGTGTGCTACAGTTCATGGTTCGCAAAGAGTTGGACATGACTTGGCAATTGAACAACAACAGCAACAACAATTTTGTGGCAGTCTGTATGGCACTATTCATAGATAATGAATACAGGAGCTTCTCAGTAGTTCAGGATTGCTAAAACAATGTGAATCTATAGAACAACCTGAGAATGGAAGGCCACTGGAAAGTACCTTGCCACTAAGTTACCTTGCCCAAGTTATGGGGAAGTTCAAATCACATACCCAGGCATTCATTCACTCCCTAACTCATTTATTCACTCAACAAACACTTTTGCTTCACAAAGATTATGTTTCATCTGGGCCTTAAAGGTCCAAGGTGCCAGCTCAAGCACCTTGAGCTTGCCAAGGTGCATCTTTGGGTTTCAGGAAATAGGAAGACATAGCCTAAGTCCCTCTTAGCTTTGTAGCTTGTTTCCTGAACTGGGGCAAGTTACATTAAACTCTCTAAGCCTCAGCGTTCTCATTTGTAAAATGAGAAAATAATAATATTTACTTTATAGAATTGTTATATAGATCAAATGAAGTCATAGTGTGTTAGCCACTCAGTCGTGTCCAACTCTTTGTGACCCCATGGACTGTAGCCTGCCAGGCTCCTCTGTCCATGGGATTCTCCAGGCAAGAATACTGGAGTGGGCTGCCATTTCCTCCTCCAGGGAAGTCATAGCGGGGAAAGCATTTTGTAAGTATAGGGGTTTTTTTTTGTTGTTAATCAATTATAAATGAAAATCAGATCAATATGATTGACTTAAAACCTTTCCCAGATTATTTATGTCTATAGTGTTGCAGAAGTAGAGCGTGCTCGCCTTGTAGGCTGGGTGCAAGGCCTAACTACACTGCCTTATCAGCCATTTACTTCACCCTCCCTGCCCACTGGTTTCCTTTATAATAAAGGTATTCAAGCCACAGAGGCCCCATTAAGAGGCAGATCCAAAGGCTTTTGCCCAGCTAGCCCTCAACTTCCCAGGCCACTTGAGAACGGTGAGGCCACTCACTTTCCCTGTCTCTTAAAACACTCTCCTCCTCAGGCCACGCGTCACTGCTTGGCCCTGGTTCTCCTCCTCTAATTACACTCCATCCACTTCTTCAGCAGCTCCTCTTCCTCTTCCCACTTTCCTTCCACGGATATTCTCCTCATTTCAATCTTTCAGCCCTTTAATCTTTTCTTTTACTCAAAGAATTCATCCATTTAAATGATTTTAAGCAAATGCCTCCAGGCAAATGTGTTCCAAATACAGATTTTTAGTCTAAATATCTCTCATCTGAGTTTCAGTTCTCCACCTCTAGCTGCCTATTGGACATTTGCTCCTAGAGAGTTTATATCAGAGCAAACACTGACTAAAATGAAAATACTAGGAGAAAACTCCCATATGATGTACACAAGGCACTAAATTCTGGTTTAAAAGAGGTGAGCTTGAGCAGATGGCAGAACCCATAGAGATAGTCCAATAAAATAAAGGCACATATGGCTGGGATTCAGGGCACAATGGCAGTCTGCTAACCAGGAAAGGACACTGCCCCAAGAGACCTGGGTTCTCATGACATCTCTGGGGCTAACCCACTGCGTGGCCCTGGATAAGTCACTGCATCTGGATAAGTCACTGCATCTGTCTGAGTCTGAATTTCCTTGTTTATAAATTGAGGTAGCTAAATGGATTTGAAAGTTTATGACACTGACATTTATAAAGTTCAAATACAGATAACAAAAATTATAAGATCTCAATAGACAAAGAACACAAAAATTCACACAAAAAGGACACAGTGCCAATAAGCCAATAGAAAACAATCCATTCTATACAGCAAATGAAAACAAGATGCTATTGGAAATGGTAGTAATATAAATTGGAACAGTAATTCTAAAAATCTAAGATTCAGAAATGGATCAGGACAAGAGATGCATATCCAGGAGTTGTCTGAATTAAGGCCTCAGTTAAGCTGAAGAAATGAACAGCCTCTCTGGCTAACTGCTCTAAAGCACAGCCAAAGACTGCAGTCTCCGAGCTTTATGGAACAGTCCCCTCTGAGAGGACAGGGAACAAAGATGGAAGAAACAGAGAAAGGCAAGAAACAGGAATACAGAAAGCTAGAAATACCATGGAGAAAACCTTGTCGTACTTTGTCATTTTCATTCATTTGATGAATATATCCTGAACATATGCCACATTAATGCTTAAAACACACTGGTGAATAAAATATACAGCATGGTCCTGCTGGCATAGAGTTACTGTAAATAAAAAACAACAAAGTAAATAATTAAATAAGTAATTAAAAACTCAGATAAGGACTTGAAGGAAATAAACATTGATAAACTAGATAAAGAATTAGCAACAAGTTCAGTGTCATTTATGTTAACAGAAAAGAGAGTAATCAATGGTCTCAAATTCATGGTTCTGGGAAGATGAGAACTGAGACAAGACTATTGGATTTGGATAGAATTAAATCACTTGTGTCCCGAGAGAGAAGAATAGTGGTTGTGGGTGAAGCCAGCATGGAATGAAAGAGTGGAAGAGCCAGAAATGGTAGTTGCAATTATTAATCATATTGAAAGGAATCTGACTATATAAAGAAGAAGAGAAACAAGGTATCTGGAAAAGATGGCAGACAATTAAAGGAGAAGATTTAAGTGTATGTGAAGGCAGAAAGCAAGTGCCAGTAAAGAGGCTATGAGAGGCGTCTTGGCATTTTCATTTCCACAGTCAATTCCTGCAAAGTCTGGTCCATTCTCCCTGATTAAGGCCTCCCCTACGAACCTGTTGCTCAACAGGTTGGCTTCTCTATTTCTAAAATTAGAACTTTTTTCAATCCCACATTCCTTTCTAATATTGCCACCTCTCTCTTTCAATACCAAACTTCTTGAAAGAGTTGTCTCTTTTCACAGTTCATTTCCTTACCTCCTCTTCACTCAAGCCTCTGCCCTTAACCATGCCTTTGAAACTGTCCTTAGCAAAATTAATGGCCTTACTTTGCAAAATCCAACATGCAATTTTAGAATTAGTTTCTTTGGCCTTTCGACAATGATGGACAGTGCTGACGAGTCCCCTCGCAGAGGCACTCTTTCTCCTTCCACAGCAACATTCTCTCCTGCTTCCCCAGTCACACCTTTCCCGTCTCCCGCAAGCCTCTTGCCTCCTGGTATGCCTCAGGATGTGGCATTTCCTGCATACTCTTCCTGGGAAATTGCCTTGCTTTCTCACCACATGCTGATGGTGGCTCTCAAGTATATATTTATAGTCTCTCCTTAGCTCTAGCCTTATATATCCAACCTTCTGTTGGATATTTCCTCTTGGATGTCCCACAATATGTCAAACACAGTGAGTCCAAAATTGAACTTACCATTCCCCCACCTCCAAACATGCCATTTCCTATCCTAATGAGTAGTGCTGCCATACACCTATTTGTCCATATCAGAAATCTGGGCCTCAACCTTCACTCTTTTCATTCCCCAACATCCAATCAACTTCCAGGTTCACTGGATTTTAATGCACTTGTGTCTCTTGATTCCAACCACATTTCTCCATCCTCATGATTACAACTCCTTCCAGGCCACCCTAATTTCTTATCTAGATGTTTTAATAGCTTCCTAACTGGGCTTTCTGCCTCCAGGTTTGTTTTTCTCAAACACTCTTCCTCTATGGCAGAGACAGGTATTTCTAAACTGCAAATAAGAATTCAAAAATCCTTTGATAACAACCACTTATGATCTTTAGGATCTGAGGCTTTATACTGGACTAAAGCTACACTTTCACTGCAATACAATATGATTCTGGATAAAAATCATCTCAAAAAAAAAAAAAAATAAGCGGAGGCTAAAGGCATAAGATTATCCTAAGGGCTGACTAATAGAAATACTACTGAAATACTTTGCTTTGGGTCAGTGTTGAAATGAGAGAGCTAATGCTGGGACTCTGATTCTGAGCTAGGATCCTTGAGTGGTGTCTAAAGCATTTCAGGTCAGAAGTGGTCCTTGACTACTGGCACAAACAAAAAAGAAGCTAATCCCCTCTACAGAGAAATGTTTCCAGTTTAGCCTCACAGAATTCCCACATATTGAAAGAAAATAATGAGCTCATAATTAAAAATCAACAAGCAAGGAATCCTCTGGCAGTTCAATGGTTAGGCCTCTGTGCTTTCGTTGCTGAGGGCCTATGCTCAATCCCTGGCTGGGGAACTAAGATCCTACAAGCCTCATAGCACAGCCAAAAAAAAAGAAAAGAAAAATCAACAAGCACAGGGAAAGGCAAACACCAGGAGAGTCAACAGAAACAATCAACAATAGAGTTAAACCCTAAGGACAACAAATATTAGAACAGTCAGATGACCACAGAAGAACTATACACTATATGTTTGCAGAAATAAAAGGCACAATCTCAAGTGTGTACAAATAACATTTAAAAGAGACAGATTTGGGGAAGAAAGAAAGCTTGCAAAAATAAAAAAATGGTTTCAGAAAGAAAGAACTTAATGAATGGGTGAGACAGCAAATTAGAGTCAAGTGAAAAGAGAATTAGTGACTTGGAAGATATATCTCTGAAGATATTGCCCACAATTTTACGAGAGACAAGGAGACATATGAGCTAAAGAACATGGGAAATAAAAGCTCTAACCTATTTCTAATTGTAGAATCCCAGAATGAAGAAATAGACAATGAAAAGGAGGTGCTCTAAAGAGATGACCACTGTAAAACTTCTACAAATGAACATAAATCTGCAGGTCCAGAAGAAGAATATATCTAGGTTAAATTTAAAGAAATACATGCTGTGATAGCCAGTCTACAAGACAGCCCCAGTGAGCCTCATCTCTTGGTATTCATAACCCATGTGTAGTTGTCTCCCAAGCTATACCCAGGTTGGTCTGTGTGATCAACAGAATATAACAAAAGCAATGGCATGTCACTTCCAAGATAAGGTGATAAAAGATACTGTGGTTTCCATCTTGGTTATTCTCTCTTGGATCACTTACTCTGGAGAAAGTCAACCACCATGCCATGAGCAGCCCTATGAAGAGGCCCAGGTGATGAGAAACTGAGGCCTCTATAAGCAATCCTGTAAGTGAGCCATTAGGAGCAGATCTTCAAGCCCTGCTCAAGCTTTCAGATGACTACAGCCCCAGCCAACAGCTTGATTGTAACCTCTTAAGAGACCATGAGTCAGAAGCACTCAGATAAACAGCTCTCAGATTCTTGACCCTCAGAAAACCTGCGTGAGACAACAAATACTTAAGCTGCTTCTAAACTTGGGGGTAATTTTTACACAGGGACAGGTAACTAATACACAAGCTAAGACTAAACACTTTTGCTTTTTTTCCCACTGTGCAACCCATGGCAGTGCCTGCAGCCTATAGCCAGAGGCCAGGCAATGGTTTGGGGCCAATTTGCTCTGTCATGGGATGCTATGAGAGGCCCAGGGGGTCAGCCTGCCATAATCCAAACCCATGCCTAAGACCAAACAGTTTCAAATGACTTACAAAGAGTCTTTTCCATCTGATCCAGACTCTCTAACTGATTACATTTCAAATATACCGGACTTCTTAGTCTCTGCAATGCACCATGTTCTCTCTGTACAGCTCACATGACATAGCCCTGCCTGGCATATTCTTTAACATCTTCTCTACTCTCAACACATGTACTCCTTGGGCTAACTTCTCATCATCAGAGCACTCATAGAAATCTCATGGGACAGGGACAGGAAGGACTCTAAAGGCGGGAGAATGGAAACATTCTCAGGCAATGATACAAATGAATCTTCAGGCTAGCAACTAGAGTAACTACAAAGGAACCGAGGAACCCCTATATTCCACACAACCTCAGGTTTAGGCAAGGCCTGGGATACGGTCAAGACTCAAATGTTGCATGGTTTCCAGGTCCTCCTAAGTCAAGCCCCCTTGTTGTGGTTTCATTATGATCCTTGAATTGAAATTTCTGAACATCAGACACGCCCATTCTTGAAAGCATACTCGTAATTGTACTTAGCATACTTGCAACTGTACTCAAAGGACAAACAGAAATGATTTTTAAAACTGTCATCTGCTCTTTAGTGTAGGATAACTCCAGTCAATAGTATGTTGACGTTTAAGATCTGATTGTAAGTGTATTTGTGGTGTGTCCAAATATGAACATATATATACACATATGTACATGTACACATCATAAAATATTAACCACTAGTACCCTCTACTGGTGGAAATACCTTATCTGCTCATATGAATGGTCTTATTGCCCTCTAGTGACCACAACCTATAAAGAGAAAATCCAGCAGCAGATGGGAGAATCTCCTTGGCTATAATGATAGGGTTTTATGTTCTTTAAGCATCTAATTTTCTCAGATTCTGGTTTATATTACAGGGGTGCAACTCTCAAGACTCTTGGGGGAACCTCTGGGGGATTTCACACAGCTCTTGCCAGCTGTTAGCGCCAGTCTGAAGCTACTCTCTCTCCTGCTTCTCGTGAACAAGAGGTCAAGGGGAGGCAGAGAAGGCAATGGCTGCACGGGTGAGGGCAGGAACAGCAGCTGTGAATGACTACCCTGGACTCCCTGGGGACTTGGGAGCAGCTTGAGGAACACATGCTGGCCCTCCCTCGCAGATTATTCACAGTTGTGTACTATACTAATATGGTAATTCGATGTAGTTCCTGACTTACCTCTTAAGATAACTCCAATGCTATAATAAGTGACGTAGCAGCAAAAGATGCTATCATTTTGCTTTTACGAACCATGCTTTGGAAGTTACTTCTACTCAAGACAGAAAAGCCAAGATTTAAGTGACCTGTTGCCTCTTCTATGGAGTTTTTCTGAATTCCCTAGATGTAAGACTACTCTGTTCTCTGTGCCAGCATACACCTTGCACAGATCAGAATGGTACCACAGACATTATTCATATGTTTTTATTTTTAATCTAAACTGTTTTACTACCTACATTTGTCTACTTGCTGGTTTCTCCACCAAACCCTAAATTCCTTGAGGTCACAATCATGTCTTCTTCATTTCTGTACACCCAGCATCAAGCACACTCAAAACATTACCCACCGATCATGTAATAAGTACAGAAACTGAAGTAAGCATTTAGAAACTTTACAGTAGTCTGACAAAGTACTTCCACATCTGTTGAATCTAATTTTTTTTTAGAAATAGGGCTTGCACTCTGCATATTTAAATTTCATTTACCTGTTAATTTTTATTATACTATAGAAGTATTAGTCTACAGTCAACGGAGAATTTTTTAAACAATGGTCTCTGACCACAGATAGTTTGAGAAGTACTGATATGATAGATAACTATGTTTGCAAGAGGGAGGAAAGAAGAAAGAAGGAGATAAAACAGGAGCACTTCTCATAAAATTCAGAAGGAACATACCTATCTTTGTTGACTTTAACACTTCTCGGGAAGGCATTTTCTTCTTTAATTCTCGTAAGGCTTCAACTAGATTCTCTTTGCTTTGATCAGGAAGCTCCAACATAGTTTTCCATCTTTTTATGTCTTCTATAACCACAACTCTCTGGGAAAAAGAAAAGTCATTTGGAAAATGGAACATTTTCATTAGAAAGACATCTGCCTTCACCTGAGCTAATGGGGTTCCTACTGATATATGAATTATTGATTATGACCTGAACCAAAGCACAGTATGTATGATGGCCCCAAATGATGGGTAATTGCTTAAAAGCAGCCCCTGCTTACTGCAAATCAGGAAGAGAGTTACATCTATTAGGAAAAGTGCAAGTTTTAATCTTACCATGTCAGACACCACTGGGCACTTAGCACTGAGAGGCAAAAGGAGGAGAAGAAAGAAAAACAAACGATGCTGAGGTGAACCAACCCTATAGCTCACTTAAGTGTCTTAATCCATAGGGGAGGACAGACAGCAGAGAAGTCATAAAGACATAGTTATTTCAACAATAAAAAGCACACTTCAACAGCTCCCTACTTCCAAGATTGTAAAACTCAAACCTTCTCTTGTATGAAGAATTTTTAAAACTCCAAACACAAAAAGTTACTCACCACTTATAATGAAAAAGTTACATTTTGCCATTTCACATAAAACACTGTAAAGTTCAAGTCTCCTTACACCCTTCATCCTTTAATCCCTTCCTTCCATTTCTAGAAAAACTACCATCTTAAAGTTGACACGAATCTTTCCATTAAGTGTAAAATATTAACAAGGAATCCAGGTGAAAGGGATGAGGAACGTCTTTGTACTATGTTGCACTTAAAATTATTCCCGCTAATAATTTTTTAAAATAAACTGGGAGACAAAAAATAAAGTTGCTTTTATAATTACAAGAAATTTTTGTTTCTTGTTTTTTATCATTACACCTTGGGGTGGTGGGCCGGTTAGGGTCTGGGAAGGAACACAGGGGCTTCTGGTACATGTCCTGTTTCTTGATCTGGATACTGGTAACACAAATGTGTTCTGTGAAAATCTTTAAGATGTACACTCATGATCTGTCTACTTTTCTACATGTATGTGATAATTCAATAAAAAGAAACCCAAAAAGTCTTCATTTACCTCCTTGGGCAGGGTCTAGCATAGCTGCCTGTGCTGGGAGAAGGGGATGTCTGGGGACTTTATTTCCCCATCTTTGCTTCTCCTCCTTCCCCAGCTGCTTGTTTGCTTTAGTCTCTGATCCTTCCAGGTTTGAAACTGGGAAAAGGAGGAACAGTAACAGACAGGAAAAGCCCTACTTCTGGCTGCGATGCGATGCTCACCAGATTTCAGTACTCTCTAGACTTGGCAGATAGTCAAAAGCTGGCTCAGTCTCATGAGCTGTTTCTGTGGTTCCAGGGAGGCTCCCAGGGTTGACCTCTCACCTGTAGTATCCCCACAGCACTGCCATGGTCCCTTCCAGCCAGCCACATACAGGTCCACCCTAAGTCTCCAGCTTCTGGCAACCAGCTTCATACATTCTCTCAAGCGGTCCCATTACCCTTCCAAGGATCCTTGTGAACCAAGCCCCTTTAATTCAACTCCAGGTTAACCAGTATTTTCTCTGCTATGCCCGTATCTTTGCCCTGAAAAACTCTGAGCAAAGCAGCCTTCCAAATGCAACCACTTCCCTTTCAGTGGCATCAGTAAAATCCCTCTGGTTTTAGACTTTCCCAGGCACAGGTCTGGTCTCTGTTTACCAACTCCAGGAACTGAGGTCAAGTTCTCCGAAAGAAAATACCACAGCCGTCCCATTTTATCCAAAGGAATTTTCATTCCTTTCTTTCTTTCCCTTCAACTTTCCTTATTACCTAAGATAGGTGATAGGTTCAGGATTCCAAAACTGGTCTTCACATACTGCCTTCACAAGTTCTATCTACACAGATGGTCTAGAATAACTTTGGGGAACACCACTTTATACCTGTTTTATTCTCAAGGCTTCCCAGGTGATGCTAGTAGTAAAGAACCCACCTGCTAGTGCAGGAGATGTAAGAGACATGGGTTTGATCCCTGGGTCAGGAAGATCCCCTGGAGGAGGGCATGGCAATCCACTCCAGTATTCTTGCCTGGAGAATCCCATGGACATAGGAGCTCGGCAGACTACAGTCCATGGGGTTGCAAAGAGTCAGACATGACTGAAGCGACTTGGCATACACACACGCACATTTTGTTTTCAGTCCTTAGGAGCCCTAATCAAAATTGAGACAGAGTACTTTTCTATGACCTGTTACAATATAAAATAACATTGGTGTCAAATGGCATGAAAGACAAATAAATGAAGCTAGGTAAGGGATATTTTCGGAGAAGGCAATGGCGACCCACTCCAGTGTTCTTGCCTGGAAAATGCCATGGACAGAGAAGCCTGGTAGGAGTCCATGGGGTCGCAAAGACTGGACACGACTGAGTGACCTCACTTTCACTTTTCACTTTCATGCACTGGAGAAGGAAATGGCAACCCACTCCAGTGTTCTTGACTGGAGAATCCCATGGACAGTGGAGCCTGGTGGGCTGCCATCTACGGGGTCGCACAGAGTCGGACACGACTGAAGCAATTAGCAGCAGCAGCAAGGGATATTTTCACTAGGAAGTAGACATAAATATCATATTACGCAACTTGCACTTCTCATTCAATATAGTTTGACTTACCCATACTGATATGTATAAACCCAGTTGATCCATTTTGATAGTATTGAGTATTATTTCATTATTTTTATATACAATGTCTCAGAATATTAAAATTTATTCCCCTAATGCATATTTAGCATTTTCTCCCCTTCATATTTTTCCTATTATAAACACTGCTTCAGTGAACTCCTGCCTATTATATGTTCGAGGAAATGGCCACCCACTCCAGTACTCTTGTCTTGAAAATCCCATGGACGGAGGAGCTTGGTGCAGGCTACTATCCACGGGGTCTCAAAGAGTCGGGCACGACTGAGCGACTTCACTTCATGTCTTCTATCCTTCACTTTCAACTTTTCTGGGTCATGCTTTAATAACTCACAGTTGCTTTATTTTGCTCCTCCTTCCCCATCCAATCTGAAATTTCTATTTTTAATAGGCATGTTTAATCCATTTGCATTTATCATCATTACTGATATACCAGACATATTTTCTCTTTGCCTTTTTCTTCCTTTCTTATCTTTTATTTAACAGCCTGAGTTTTCTTTAATCTTGTTTTTTCTCTCATGGCTTGGAAGTTATACATTCTATTTCTATCATTTTAGTGTTTGTCCCTACAATTTTTAAGATACTCAATGAGATCTATACCAAGTTTCTACATTATGGAAAACTCCTGTTAGAAATATACATGGCCTCTTTGCCTGTCCTTCAAGTCTCTTAACTTTTCTGCCATATTTCTATTTCTGTGGGATGCATTCTAGTGATTTCCTTGGGTCGCTAAGAGTCTGGCACAACTGAGCGACTTCATTTTCATGCACTGGAGAAGGAAATGGCACCCCACTCCAGTATTCTTGCCTAGAGAATCCCAGGAACAGAGGAGCCTAGTAGACTGCCGTCTATGGGGTCGCACAGAGTCGGACACGACTGAAGTGACTTAGCAGCAGCAGCAGCAGCTTTCAATTTGGGCTTCCCTGGTAGCTTAGACAGTTAAGAATCTACCTGCAATGCAGGAAACCCAGGTTTAATCCATGGATTGAGAAGATCCCCTGGAAAAGAGAATGGCTACTCCAGTATTCTTGCCTGGAGAATTTCATGGACAGGGAGTTTGGCGGGCTACAGTCCATGGGGTCGCAAAGAGTCAGACATGACTGAGTGATTAATACTTTTTCTTTCAGCTTTCAATTCAGTATTTCTCTCCATAGCTATGTCTTTACTTTTAACCTGTCCAATGTACTTGTCAACAAATATGCTTTTTCACTGGACAAATTCTGTTTTTTTTTTCTAAATCTGCCCATTTTTTTCATACTATCCTATCCTTACCATTTCTATTCCTTTCTTTGTCTCTGTGAATATTTTTAACACATTTAAGATCTCTTTCAGACTGTTACCTATGTTTCCTGGAGTAGAAATTCTATTACTTAAATCTACCTGCTTGTTCTCCCTCCTGGTAATTTATTTTACTGTAAGTTTTGACCATGAGTACAATTTTAATGTTTTCCATGGGAATCCTATGTACTCTAGGCTTAGAAGTGTCTTAACATGGAAATCTCACCTTTGCCTTTGCCAAGCTCCTTGGATTTCCCTGGTTCTGGACCAGTTTTTATGTTAATTTTTCAGTTTTGTAGATAGTATGAAGTTAAATACACACACAGATTAATAAGCGTGAGGTTATTATGGGGTTTATTATGGGGTCAACTTTTTTGAACCCAAACCCTGACATGATACAATCTTCATGCTGATTCCTTAGACTGGTGGATGGAATTTTTCTAGTTCATTTTTCAAAAATATGGTAGCCCTATGTTGACTTCCAGCTCCTTATCTGCTATCCTCATACTGGCCCTAAAATCCCAGCCCCCAAACTCTGTACCTGGTTTCCATAAAACTATATAAAAGCATACCTTCTTTTATTGCACTTCACTTTACTGCACTTTGCCGATATTGCCTTTTTTTTTTTTTAAAGAAATTGAAGGTTTGTGGCAACCCTGCATTGAGCAAGCCTACAGATACTATTTTTTCCAACAGATGCTCACTTCGTGTCTGTCATATTTAGATAATTCCTGCAACGTTTCAAACTTTTTCCATTATTATTATATATATTATGACCTATGATCAATGATCTTTGATGTTACTATTTTAATTGTTTTGGGGGTGCCATAAACCATGCCCATATAAGACAGCAAACAGCTGATACATATTTTGAGTGCTCCACCAACCAGTCATTTCCCCATTTCTGTCTGCTTCTTGGGCTTCCCTATTCCCTGAGACCCCACAACATTGATATTAGGTTAATTAACAGCCCTACAATGGCCTCTAAGTGTTCAAGTGAAAGGAAGAGTAACTTGACTCTCACTTAAAGTCAAAAGCTAGAAATGATTAAGCTTAGTGAGGAAAATATGTTGAAAACCAAGACAGGCCAAAAGCTAGGTGTTCTGCATCAAATAGTCAACCAAGTCACAAATGCAAGGGAAAAGGTCCTGATGGAAATTAAAAGTGCTACTCAATGAACACACAAATGATAAGAAAGCAGAACAGACTTAATGCTGATATGATAACATTTCAGTGGTTTGCATAGATCAAACTAACTACAACATTCCCATAAGCCAAAGCCTAATCTGGAGCAAGGCCTAATGTTCTTCAAGTCTAGGAAGGCTGAGAGGTGAGGAAATTGCAGAAGAAAAGTTTGAAGCTAGCAAAGATTGGTTGATGAGGTTTAGGGGGAAGAAGTTGTTTCCGTAACATACAAGTGCAAAGTAAAGCAGCAAGTGCTATGGTAGAAGCTGCAGCAAGCTATCCAGAGGATCTATCTAAGATAATTAATGAACACTAAACAAAAGATTTTCACCGTAGATAGAACAGTCTCATACTGGAAGAAGATGACATCTAGAACTTGCATAGCTGGAGAGGAGAAGTCAATGCCTAACTTCAAAGTTTCAAAGGACTGCTTGACTCTCTTGTTAGGGACTAATGTAGCTGGCGACTTAAAGTAGAAGTCAATGCTCACTTGTCATTTTGAAAATCCTTGATGGGAGGTGGGAGGGGGCTTCGGCATTGGGAGATCGTGTACACCTGTGGCTGTGTACACCTGTGGCTGATTCATGTCAATGTATGGCAAAACAAATACAGTACTGTAATGTAGAATAAAGTATTAAAAAAAAAGATAAATATAAACCCCCAAAAAATAAAAAATAAAAAAGCAAAGCAACAACAATAACATAAATTATTAAATAAAATTAACAAAGTTAAATAAAATAAAATAATATTAAATAGAAAAAGAAAAGAAAATCCTTGGGCCCTTAATTATGCAAATTACTCTTCCTGGGCTCTATAAATGTAAAAAAGCCTAGATGACAGCACACTTGTTTACAACATGATTTACCGAATAGTTTAGGCCCACTGTCAAGATCTATTACTCAGAAAAAGATTCCTTTCAAAATATCACTACTCTTAGAGGGCAGCTGTGGGGAGCAGACATCCTGAAGAAATGGTAGAGTGGAACAAAAAGCCTAGAAATAAATAATGAGGCAAGTAGGCCATCGCTGGTGGCCCTTAAGGGAAGACTGGACCTCAATGCCAAGCAATACCCCCCAGGCCACTTAAAGATGTGGGCTCTTGCTGGGCCTGCGGGTGTACAGTTGGGGATGCCGAATATTTTCAGATGAGCTCTTCTTTCCTACACTTTCTCATGGTTAGGCAATGACAGGGTTGGGGGTGAGGGTTAGTCTCCTGGGGTGAATGTGCTCAGCAAGAAGCAGGCTGCTGGCTTCTGCTGCAGTTGGGTGGGTGCTGCCTCTGTGGCACAGGCCATAATAGCCCCCTAGACCCCTCACCAGCCCTGTGATTGTAACTAGTTATTTTGATAACTTTTTCACTCTTTCCCTCCCACTTTTTTTTAAGAAAGGCCTGATTATGGCTACCCCACTTTTCTAGTCCAGCCATGTTGTTGGCAATTTATTTACCTTTTTTTTTCTTAAGAAAGGGAAAAGAAAAAAAAATTAACAAAACAGAAAAAAAAATCACTACTCATTGACTAATGAACCTGTTCACTCAAGAGCTCTGACAGAGATGTACAATGAAACTAATGTTGTTTTCATGCCTGCTAACACAACATCCATTCTGTTGCAAGGAGTACTTTTGACTTTTAAGTCCTAGAAATATATTTCTAGGATACATACATAGAGTAATACATTAGAGATACATTTCATAAGGCTATAGCTACCATAGATAGTGATTTTCTGGTACAAAGTAAATGGAAAATCTTCTGGAAAGAATTCACTATTCCAGATGCAATTAAGAATATTCATGATTCATGAGATTAAGTCAAAATATCAACATTAACTGGAGTTGGAAAAAGTTGATTGCAAACTTCATGAATGACTTTGAGGGGTTCTAAACTTCAGTGAAAGAAGTAACTGCAGATGTGGTGGAAAGTGCAAGAGAATTAGAATTATGAGTGGAGTAGAGGATATGACTGAATTGCTGTAATCCCATGATTAAACTTTAACAGATAAGGAGTTACTTCTTATGGATAAGCAAAGAAGGTTTCTTGAGATGGAATCTACTCCTGGTGAAGATGCTGTGAAGTCTGTTGAAATGACAAGGAAGGATATAGAATGTCACATAAACTTAGCTGATAAAGCATCAGCAGAGTCTGGCAGGATTGACTTCAATTTTGAAAATTCTACTGTGAGTAAAATGCTATCAAACAGCATTGCACACTATAGAGAATCATTCATGAAAGGAAGGGTCAACTGATATGGCAAACTTCACTGTTTTAAGAAACTGCCACAGCCACACTAACCTTTAGTAACTGCCATCCTCATCAGTTAGCAGACATCAACATCTAGGCAAGACCCTCCAAAAGGCAAGACCCAGCAAAAAGATTCCAACTCATGGAAGGCTCAGATGATGGTTAGCATTTTTTAGAAATAAAATATTTTTAAATTAAGGTATGTACATGTTTTTAAACATAACGCCATTGTACACTTAACAGATTATACAGTATAGTTCAAACATAACTTATATTAACTGGGAAACCAAAAAAATTCACTTTATTGCAGTGGTCTGGAACCAAACCTGGAAATATCTCTAAGGTATGCCTTCAGCTCCCACTTATAGCTCTGCATTTGGATTTCCTCTCTCTTCCTGGCACCTGAGGGTTTCTCTTTTTCTTTTCAAGCTCAGCTCTGTTCTGGAGACTTTCTGCTGCTGGTTTGGTTTTTTTTTTTTTGGTCGCACAATGTGGCAGGCGCGATCTTAGTTCCTAACCAGGGATCAAACCCGGCCCCCTACAATAAAGTCTTAACTGCAGTACTGCCAGGGTAATTCCTGTACTGGAGATTTTTACTGAGCATTTCTACATGGCTAGAATGAGGTTGGGGGTTCCACATCAGATTATTTCAAGATATGGAACTAGAGATGTTTAAGCTCTTTAGCATGGCATAAAGGTCTTACATGACCTGGCTCTTGACATCCTTTTCAGCCTCACCATTGGCTTAACATATATCAAACAATTTGAAACTGCCTAAACAAATCACAGTATTTGACATCCTCTGCCTGGGATGTTCTTTCTCTGCCTGAATCACATGATAAACATCTGTTTATTCTTAAAGACATTAAAGAATCAACCACTATACAAAGACTTTCTTGCCTCTCTCCAACCATATTTAACCAAACTCCCATGGAATCTGCAAAGACATCAATTACTGCATATGTGCTTTCTGCAAATAGTTATCTACAAGGCTGTCTTCTCCACTAGACTATGAACATGTTGAGGGCCAGAACAATTTGTTATTTCTCTATCTCCAATGCACAGTAGATATAAGAAGAAAAAGTGAAGTTGCTTAGTCGTGTCCAACTCTTTACGACCCCATGGACACAGGCCACCAGGCTCCTCCATCCGTGGAATTTTCTAGGCAAGAGTACTGGAGTGGGTTACCATTTCCCTCTTCAGGGGATCAGCACATGTAACTGAACAGTTATTTCTACCCTCAAGGACTAACTATAGTAGTCTTCAGATCTGAAATATTAGACCAAAAATAGAAAAATATAGCAATTAGTTCCAGAGAAGAATTCCACATACTTATAAAGAATGTTTCTCTATTTCTGTCCAAATATGAGCTCCAAAATAGATACTGCAAGTTCTTATCTGAAATATTTAGAGGAAAAAAGGGAAGTGGACATGAAATATCAATGGGAAAGCTACTATGAGTAGTGGAATGGTTACTGCCAGAAAGAAAAGGTGCTTCCAAAATCCCATTTGGTCCTATAGTTGTGGATGGCTGAAATATAAGGTTTGATAAAACCAATGAGGGAAAATGCTTCACTCATAAGCAATAACATGGGCACCATTCCACTGGTGGGGGTGGGGACAATATTGGCTAGTCAATCCTACAAGGAGAGTGAAGACTTAGAGAGCATTCTTAAGTTGTGGAACCTAAAATAATAGGCATATTTCAGACTCTTTCAATTTAAAAAATCTCCTATTGCAACCAACAGAAGAAATCACTTTCCCTCAGGGAGTAAGAAGAGATTAACCAAATTAACCTTTACTATTCAAATGCACACCACATGAGCTCTATTGAGTAGCACTTTCATTGAATGTGATAAGGCTAAGGCAAAATTACTTTTAATATGCTGATAACAGAAGTACAATGGTCCTAATATCCCAAGATTTTTACTCCTCCTTTGCTGGCATTCAGAAACCTCCAACTTTTTTTAGTTCTCCCTATAGGAGGCAGACTGTGGAACTAGATTGTCTAGTTCAAATCCCAGCTCTACCACTGAGAGCTTCATGACTTTGGACAAGCTACTTAATCTCTCTGTGCCTTAGATTTTTAATCTGTAAAATATAAATGATAAAGCATCCATTTCACAGTGCTATTATTAGAATTTAGAGTTATTATGTGTAAAGCTCTTAGCACAGTGCCTGGCCCATAGAAACAGGCTCAATAAATGTAAGCTGTAATCATTACTATTATCATCACCATCACCACCATCACTCTCAGCTCTAGCTTTACTACACAGCCTCTTTTTTTCCATATAAGAAAAGAGAGAACTACTTATTAGTTTTTATTTTGTGCCAGGCACAATGCTTAGCCCTTTCAACATGCATTTATTTATTTAGCCCTCATAACAACCCTGCAGGTGAGATACTATTTCTAATGTTACTGATAAGGAAACTGAGGCTTGAACATTCAGCAAATTCTTAGCATTAAAACATAATGGTGGTGTGTGTGAAGAGTCACTTGGCAAAACGTGGATCTAGCTAACTCTCGAATTCAAATTTAACTTGTTTTTAATTTGTACTGTGCACACAGGAAAGTAAGCATGCGTGCATGCATCAAGGGAAAGGGAATAGTAGGTACAACTTATTGAATGGTTAGATATCACTAACTTCCCTCTACCTAGCCAAATCTTTCCATCTATTTAAGACTCTAACCCCTAAAACAGACACTGAGCTCTCTCCTAACTCTTGACCCTTATTGTCTAAACAACAATTTTGTAATGGAGCACATATGATTTTGTATCATTAATTATTAATTTCTTATGATGTCCTAAGAAGAAGTCCCATAAAGGCTCACATACTTTTATCTTAAAACTTTCTTATGTTCTTTAGAGTACCTAGCATAGAACTGAGTATAAAGCTGTTTCACAATAGCATTTGTGGAGTAGCTTACTGTCCAGACCCAGCAAGAACATCTCCAAATAATGATGACTATTGTCTACTCAATAAATTTTTACATATAATGTAGCCGGCCCTGTGTTAGGGCTTAGAGCAGAATCAGAACACAGTAAGATACTGCAGTCCCAGTCCTAATAGTTCATGATAGACCCTGAAACTACAGGTAATCAGGCAATTACAATACAGTAAGGTAAGTGCTGAAACAGATACTTGAACCAAGTGCTAAGAGAATATCAAAGAGGGAAAGATTAACTCCCCAGAAAGCATTTCAGCATTCACTTTTTTAACAAGTATTTACTAACCATTTAATACGTGCCGGAACACTGTCTTAGGTCCAAGGATAGAGAGGTAAATAAAATGTCCAAGGCCCCTGTATTTATGAAGCTTATAATCTAAGATTCACTTGAGTGGGTTGACAAATGAGTAGGAATTCACTCTGTAAAAGATGCAGGAAAGGGGATCAGCATCAAGTTAAAGCCCTGAAGACATGAAAGAGGAACTTAGAAAAAGAAGAGCAAAAATTGAGGCATGGCTGGAATGCATTTCTGTTAAAGGGGAGCTATAAGAGATAAGGTGAGATGGCACCTCAGACAGAACAGAAGAGAAAGGGTTTCATATGCCAAGTCCAGGCTTTTAAAGTTTTAGCTCATTTGGTCATTCAGAAAAATGCACCATGGCCTTCTATATGCCAAGTCCCATGACAGCTACTGGGGCCACAAAAACATTAAGACATAGTCTTTCCAGATGCGGAGAGTATACCAGGACACACGCAAGGAAAGGAACACGTTTCCATCACAATACTGTAATTATCGTCCAATTAAAAAAGAAAAACATCTTTTACAAAGCATAAGAAGTGCGCTAATGGGGCACGTTAAAAAGGGATAGCTTAGAAAAGGGAGTCATTATATTGGCTCTGTATTTGGGGGACAGAGGGTTGGGGGACAGAGGGTGGCTAGGAAAGACCTTCTAATAGAGGAGACTCTTTACTAGGTCACGGGGACAAAGGATTTCATAAAGTAGCTGATAACAACAAACAATTACATAGTACTTAGTACCAGCCAGGTTCTGCTCCAACCATTTTACATATATTGACTCATTCAAACTTTGCAACGAGCTTATTAAGTAGATGGGGCTTCCCTGATAGCTCAGTTGGTAAAGAATCCACCTGCAATCCAGGAGACCCCCGGTTTGATTCTTGGATCGGGAAACTCCGCTAGAGAAGGGATAGGCTACCCACTCAAGTATCCTTAGGCTTCTGCTGTGGTTCAGCTGGTAAAGAATCTGCCTGCAATGTGGGGAGACCAGGGTTTGATTCCTGGGTTGGGAAGATTCCTTGGAGAAGGGAAAGGCTATTGACTCTGGAGAATTTCAAGGACTGCATAGTCCATAGGGTTGCAGAGTCGGACAGGACTGAGCAACTTTCACTTCAGTTCAGTCGCATCTGACTCTTTGTGACCGCATGGACTGCAGCATGCCAGGCTTCCCTGTCCATCACCAACTGCCAGAACTTACTCAAACTCATATCCATCGAGCCTGTGATACCATCCAACCATCTGGTGATGTCCATGTGTACAGTCTTCTCTTGTGTTGCTGAAGAGGGTGTTTGCTATGCATTCTCCTGGCAAAACTCTGTTAGCATTTGCCCTGCTTCGTTTTGTACTCCAAGGCCAAATGTGCCTGTTACTCCAGGTATCTCCTGACTTCCTATTTGTGCATTCCATTTCCCTATGATGAAAAGGACATCTTTTTGGGTGTTAGTTCTAGAAGGTGTTGTAGGTCTTCATAGAATCATTCAACTTCAGCTTCTTAGGCATTACTGGTCAGGGCACAGACTTGGATTACTGTGATACTGAATGGTTTGCCTTGGAAACAGAGATCATTCTGTCATTTTTGAGTTTGCATCCGAGTACTGCATTTCAGATTGTTTTGTTGACTATTATGGCTACTCCATTTCTTCTAAGGGATTCTTGGCCACGATAGTAGATATAATGGTCACCTGAGTTAAATTCACCCATCCCAGTCCATTTTAGTTTGCTGATTCCTACAATGTTGATGTTCACTCTTGCCATCTCCTACTTGACCCACTTCCAATTTGCCTTGATTCATGGACCTAACATTCCAGGATCCTATGCAATATTGCTCTTTACACCATCAGACTTTACTTCCATCACCAGTCACATTCACAGCTGGGTGTCATTTTTGGTTTGGCTCCATCTCTCCATTCTTTCAGGAGTTATTTCTGCACCTACAATCCTGGAGAGTTCATCTCTCAGTGTCCTATCTTTTTGCCTTTTCATACTGTTCAGGGGTTCTCAAGGCAGGAATACTGAAGTGGTTTGCCATTCCCTTCTCCAGTGGACCACATTTTGTCAGAACTCTCCACCACGAGCTGTCTATCTTGGGTGGCCCTACACGGCGTGACTCATAGTTTCACTGAGTTAGAAAAGGCTGTGGTCCATGTGATCAGATTGGTCTTCTGTGAAACTGATTTTCATTCTGTCTGCCCTCTGATGGAGAAGGATAAGAGGCTTATTTTAGGTTATTATAAAATAATGGCTAGATTTCACTGTGCAATACAGTATATCCTAGTTGCTTATCTATTTATTTGGGCTTCTCTGGTGGCTCAGCTGGTAGAGAATCCGCCTGAAATGCAGGTAACCTGGGTTTGATCCCTGGGTTGGGAAGGTGCCCTGGAGAAGGGAATGGCTACTCACTCCAGTATTCTGGCATGGAGAATTCCATATAGATTATTATAAAATAAAATAATGACTTTCACTTCACACTTTATTTTTAAATAGATATTATTATTAATCCCATTTTACAGATAAGGAAAGAGACAGAGAGATTAACTTGCCCAAGGTCACATAGGTAGTTTAAGTGGCAGAGCTGGAATTTTAACACAGGCAGTTTGGCTCCAGAGTCTGTGTTAATTACCACACCATACTGACTCTAAGACAAGAGAAAAAAGCCATTCAAGGCAAACAGAACAGCATATGCAAAGGTGTAGAGGTATCAAAGAACACATCTTTCAGAAACTGTGAGTGGCTGACACTGGACGGAAGGTAAAGAAGAAGAGCAGCAGGGCAGGCAGGTACCAGGTCACAGAGTGCCTTTGGGGTCATGTAAAGAAATGTCTTTATCGAAAGGTAGTTTAAAAGCACTGAGGGAAGGGTTTCTTTTGGCAAGGAGGTGACCTGAGTAGATTTTTTTTTAAGCCTTATTTTTCTGACTTAAGTGTGAAGGTTGGAATGATAGGGGATGCCAAAGTCAGGGAGACAAAGTTAACAGACCATGGAACTGCTCTAAATTCAAAAAGATTTTGAAATTTAAAGAGAGAGATGTAAGGGCAGAAAGGATTTTTAGGAGACAAAATTGAAAATTGGATATAAAGAGGAAGAATTAAGGGTGGTTTCTAAATTTCTAGTCCCAGTTACTTGGTAGATGGATAAAATATATACAGGAGGTTTGGAAGAAAAGCCATTGCACTGAAGGAGAATGTTACTTCATATGCCTGTTGTTTATTCTGACTCCACAATCTTCACATGACATACTCTCATCATCACACACAGAGATCTCAATTGGGGCCCACCTGGGGACACCAAGGGCAGAAGGGACAGGTGAAGATATATTAGAATCTGGGTGTTTGTATGTTGAGAGTACATGAAGGTCAATTACTACTATCCCTTTTTTTCTTCCAGACAGTCTGACACCACAATCCTGCCCACCACCGTCTCTGAGAATTATATACAGTAGTGACTATACACAATATACAGTCTACAATTATTTGTGGATACTCTGACCAAACAGTTGAAACACCTGAATGTGTTCTAGGAATTCACAAAACTTCAAAACTAGGGGAGATTTTAAAGATCATCTGGAGCTTAGTAGGTCTCAACTAAGAGCTAGTTGTAAATACGTAAGGGCATTTTTGGTCATCACAATGGGAGGTGGTACTGGCATTTAGTGTCTGCAGGCCTGAGATGCTCAACTTTGTAAAACTCACAGGACAGTTTCAAATGATGAAGAATCATCTTGCCCGAAAGGACAACAGTGTTTGTTTGAAGAAACTCTGACATAGGCCAACCAACCACCACATTTCCTAGATAAGGGCAAAGTGAGATCCCAGTTTAGAAAACGACTTGCTAAAGATCACCCAGCTGCACAGGAGGGCCTAGAACCCAGGGTCTTTGTTTACACTTCCCTAGATTGCTTTCTAGTCTGGGTCTGGTAAACCTGTGGTATATGTGAAAGTCCAATGGAGTACTTAAGTCAAGTACTCAGAAGGCCCTCCACACCATCACAGTCTTTGTAAATTTTCTCTAGCCCCTGATCTCACTCTCTTCAGAGGCCAGAGGTGCACGTTTGGCAGTCATCAGCATGGCAAGCCTTAAGATGCATAAGATTACCGTGGCCAAATACATAAAATGTGACAAAGCTCTGCAGAGCACAATCATTAGCAGTCTAATGGAGAAAAGAGGAAGCAATAAAGGAAATCAGAAAGAAAAAGTCCGTAATGTAGAAGGAGAGGTTCAAGATGACAAAGGAAACTAATTGCAAGCAGTTTTCTGCTTGTTTTCAGTGAAGTAACTTATTGTTCACTCGCTAAGCCGTGTCCAACTCTTTGCGACCCCATGAACCGCAGCACTCCAGGCTCCCCTGTCCTTCACTATTAAGTGAAGCAATAACTACCATTAATTGGGTTCTTACATTCATTGATTCACTGTTAGTTGTTTATACTGTATTCATGATGTCTTGCCTCTTCCTTGCCAACATAAGTCAGACAGTTTGAGCCTGCAAAGAATCCAGTTTAACAGTCTCTTTTTCAGTCTAAGCTGTGGCTATGAAGGCCATGTGATACAGTTCCGGTCAATATGATATGAGGGGTGGTATCATCATCCAATCGTACTGAGTTTGTACAGGGTACATGAATCATATTTGGTACTTGAACATTCCATCTAATAGACAAGAGCATCTTGCAAAAGAAGAATAACTTAAGAGGATATATCCTACCAGTTAGTGAAACATACCACAAAGCTAAAGTAATTAGAAGGGTGTAACAAAGGTCCAGAAGTTGATAGTATATGGGGAAACAAATTTGGAACAGTCAGGAGCACGGTGGGGAGGAAACACAGAAATAAGGAATTCATAGGTCTTCCATAGTAGAACTCCTCCAGACCTCCTTGCCATCCCAGTCCTTTGTACGTTTTCTCCACTCCCGGATCCCCTCTCACCTTCAGAGATTCAATGGTGGCCTGCTTGTAAATCTTTCCTCCGGGATCTTTCTTCTGAGGACTATTCTGGATTCTGGGTGTTCGAATGACGAATTTATCCATTCCTAGGGGACTCCAACTACCTTCACGTGCTTTACTGTGTTCTGCTCAACAAAGAGGGCAGGTTCTAAAATGTCATCAGAACTTCAGTGATGTGTGCTCCCTACTACTACTACTACTACTACTACTAAGTCGCTTCAGTCTGATCGACTCTGTGCGACCCCGTAGATGGCAGCCCGCCAGGCTCTGCCGTCCCTGGGATTCTCCAGGCAAGAATACTGGAGTGGGTTGCCATTGCCTTCTCCTAAAGTGACATAATTGGGTTCTACATACTCTGGAAGCATTCTTGAATTATTAGGACTCTTGGGTGGAATTTAAAATAAGATTTCCTCTTAAAAATGAAACATCTCCCTAAAAACTGAAAATTGTATACAGTGATCGGTCTACTTCCTGAATTAAGAGGTGCCTAGTGCACACTCGGTAAAGAATCTGCCTGCAATGCAGGAGACCTGGGTTCGATCCCTGGGTTGGGAAGATCCCCTGGAGAAGGAAATGGCAACCCACTCCAGTATCATTGCCTGGAAAAATCTCATAGACAGAGGAGCCTGGTGAGCTGCAGTCCATGGGGTCGCAAAGAGTCGGGCACGACTGAGTGACTAACACTTAACTTAGTGCACACTGTAAACGGGCTACCAGTAGAGGGCCAGGCGTTGAACCTGGTGACTTCTAAAGCCTCTTCTATTTTAGGTTGCGTTGTGGTAGGTTAGCTTTTCCCCAGGTTCAGTGAAGCTCTCTTAACAACTACCCTACCATAGCCACAACCCCGAGGGTTCCCCCTTGTAACCAATGTTCAACAACCTCCTCCAGATCTCAGCAGGGTCCTCACAACAACCAATCATCTCCAGGAAATGCTCCACGGTCAAAGGACCCTAAAGACTGTCCTGCTCTAATCCCATAGCAACGGGAAACATCACCTTCCTCCGCCTTCAGCTTCAGCACTCAGGAGCCCAGGAAGGGGGAAGGCTAACGATGGCACGTGAGACCCACCAGGAAAAGCAGCACTGCCAAGCAGCTGGGCCTCTCCGGCACGCACCCTCTGAGGGCCCCAAGCCTGGGCCTTAGGGGGTCGGAGCACCTTTTAGGGTTGGCAGTTTCTCGGTAGAAGCTCCGCCAGCCAGCTGAAGTCCGAGGCCAACTAGAGAAGGTTGGGGGGAGGGTGGGCGGGGTGAACCAAACCACATTCCCCAGAATACACTGCGAATGGGCAGGCTCGGGAGCGCCTAGGGCAGCTGGTAGTTCCCCGAGACCAAGTTCCCCAACCACCGTGCGCCTCCCGCTTGAAGAGAACTACATGCCCCAGCATGCCTCGCAGAGAGAGAGGAGTCGTTTGGCTCTAGTACTCGCGATGTTTGTATCCACTTCCCTCTCGCCAACCTAGAAGTTCGTAGACCTAGAGGTGGGGCGGGAGGCGGCAGTTTCCGGACGGGTCAGGGCGGAGCTGAGACTACAGAGGCGGAAGCAGCGACCCGCGGGGCGGGGAAGGGGCTGGTCCCGGAAGGAGGAGGGAAACCTTGAAAAGAAAACAGCAACAAGCTGTGCTGCTGTGACAGAGGCAAACAAAATGGCGGTGCCGAAGGGGAGCCTATGGCTCAGAGCCCAACTGGGGATCCCGCCGCTGCTGCTGCTGGCCATGGCCCTGGCGGGAGGCTCGGGGACCGCTTCGGCTGAAGCGTTTGACTCGGTCTTGGGTGATACGGCGTCTTGTCACCGGGCCTGTCAGTTGACGTATCCTTTGCACACCTACCCCAAGGTAGGGCCCGTCCGAACCGGGCTACAACCCTTCCCTGGGCGCCCATCTTTCCGCTCTCCCGCACCTCTGTCGTTTCTGGGAGCCTGCCTGTTGAACCCACCCTTCTACCTTTGTCTCCCTTCCCTGTGGCCCCTGTTTTCTTCCCTAATCCTACCCGCATCCCGCTCCTGCTGTAATTACCGGAAGTTTGTGCCGCACCTACCCTGTAATAATAGGTCAGGGACAGAAAAATAAGCAAGACACGACCCCTTTTTTCTGGGGCTTTTCGGGGAAGGGTGGGGAGGAGGATCCAGATGATTAATTCAGGGTCCTCACTTTCCAGGGATGGCGGGGGCGGAGGGGGGCAGTTGCAGATAGGCCAGTGCACTAAAAATTAGTTAACCCCCTCTTCCCCTAGCGCCCCTCTGGGCTGGAAGCCTGTAGTCTGTACCTGGAGTCAGACAAGTAGATAATTCCACCATAGTATGAAATGTATTAAGGAGTTGGGAGATACTTAGGAAGGGCTTTCCGCCTGTGTTGAGTAACTGTGCTAGGTGCTGACACTGGGACTGGGATAGCTTAGAGAAAAAGCAGTTAGGTTTCTACATTCAGAGAACTTACCTTTCGGTGCAACAGAAGACAGGGAGGGGATTAGTAGAGTGGGAAAGAAACGAGACCGACCGGCCCTCGCCGCAGATCACTTATTACCAAGAGAGTGACCCTTCCTCCCCTCCTAGTCCGCCCCTCGGTGCAGCCTTTCCTTTAATTCCATTCCCCTTCCTAAGTTGTTTTTGCAGCTTAAAAACTGTTGACTGAGCATCCTAAATTGCTTGGTTTGTCCCCTACCCTTCCAAATATGTGATTTCGGTATAAGCCCCGCCCCGCACACCACTGCTTTTCTTTGTAACAGCTTGTGCTGGTCTTTCTACCCTTGTTTTTACTGTCTTCCCTATGCTATATGCTTAACCAAGTGGCTGGGCCTCTTTGCGCTCTCTAACTACAAAGTGATTAAGAGGAGAAGTTTAGGGTGTTTCTTATTGGCAAGTGCTTTCAGGCTTTTGAAATGAAAAGTTCTAAATGCTGTTTCTGCCCCTATGTCTGTTTACTGCTGGGTTTTGCATGAGGATTATCAATCTTCCAGAAAAAGTGTGGGAGAGGGGATTATCAAATTATCAGAGACAAATATATTATTAGCAATCAAGAGAGAGAAAAATGAGGAATTCTGACTTCTAACCTTTTAAATCAATGTGTACTGCTCCTGAATACATTATTTTCTTCTCTTTTTATAAACCACTCATAAGTAAGAAGATTGTATGAGGAAATTAATAATGATTTGGCCTGGAATTGGGCAGAGATTTATTTTGTATCTTTTAGTGTTTAGATGTATTGGCGTTCCCTCCCACCCACCCCTGCCCTTTTTTTGAGATTTTCCTAGTGTATTTGTAGTTGCTTGAGTACATATGCTGGAGAATAAGCAATTTAAAAGGTTAGCCATTTCTGGGACCTCTGAGTACTTTTATAATATCCACTACTTTCTAACAATTGATGTGATGTCTATAAATCTTTATTTCTTTTTCAGTAAAGCTATTCTTCCTAGGAACTCTAAATCATCTGGTTTCCTGTCCTGGACTTAAAGTTTATAAATTGCCTGCTGTCTTATTAGCCAGTATGATGGGAGAGTTAACTCCGTTATCCCTAATTCTCACCCTGCCATGTTGGGCTTGTCAGCTGAGGAAATCAAGGCTCTGACTTGTTCAGTGACTTGACCTAGGTCACATAGCCAGAAGTAGTGGAGTAGCAGGAGTTCAATCCTAAAACTGGCTACACTGTACTGCTTTCTATTAATAAAGTTGTAGATTAAAAATATTTAATTATTTCACTAATGTCCTTTGGGCCTCCGTCAAATGATTGTGCTTTATGGTTTGGAAAAAAGCAGTGGGTGTTATATTATTTAAATTTACAAGTTCCTAAAGCCTCTCTTGGTCTGGTATTTGTGACTGGCAAATAGAAATCTCATTTTAATGACTCTTTTTCAAAATTATTTGTTTCAAGAAAGCATGGTACTTTACTTGTTTGTAGTAGGTACTTAAAAATTATCATATTTCACCCTTTAACTTTCCTCAGAAGTAGAATTGTGTAACTTTTCTGGGTCCAAATACAGGAGACGTAAGTCCTGTTAATAATAAAGGTAATTTAGAGTCACCCTGGTCATTTTTAAGAGTGTGGGCTCTGGAACCTTACAAACCTGGTTTCATTCCTGGCCTTACAGTTACATATCTGTGTGTCCTTGATAATCACTTCTCATGACTTCATTTTGTCAACTGTAAAAAAAAAAAAATCCTTACACCCTGTGGAGTAAGTGTGAGGATTAAAGATAGTATACTCTTAGCACAGTACCTAACACATGGCAACAGATAGTGGTTTCCTTTGTCGAGTGTCGTAAGGCCAGTTTGGTATGTGCAGTATATTAGTAGTGCTAAATAAGAATAGTTAGCTTGACTCAGGATAAGAAAATGTGTGTAAAAGCTATAGATAGTAGAGTTCCTTTAAGGAGGATTTGGTCTAAATTAGAGAAGGTATATTTTATATAAGCGTGCCATAACTTTGGATGCATAGGGCATGAAACATTGTCTAAAACATGAAACACTTATTTAGAACAAGGATATGACTTAATAGCTACCAATTGAGTGCCTGCTCTGTGCCAGGTATCCTGTGATATATTAAGTGCTAACACCGTACCTGGTACATTGTGGGTGCTCACAAAATATGTTATTAATGTCATATCTTTATTAGATAGTATAGCATAATATGAATGATGCTGTGGATATAAAATAATACGTAAATAAAATAATAAAATGTAAAATCCTCATCATATTTCAGGATTGACATGTAAGTATTGTCACTGTTCTACAACTAAGGAAATTGAGGCTGAGAGAGATTAAGGCCCTTGCCTAAGGTTGTGCAGAATAAGTGATGAGGCTGAGAGACTAACCAGGGCTAATTCCTGAACCTAGACTCTTTCACCATGCTACACTTTCTTCTGAAAATAATACTGGAGGGCTTATTGGACTGGATTAATAAAAGAAAACATATCTGAAAGCAAAATGGCTTGCTATAGCTCATACTAAAGAGCTCATACTTCTCCATGCCATAGTAGGAAGTATGTGATGCTCCAAAGACGTGAGAGAATTCTACTGTCTTACAAAAGCTACTCAGGTATCAAATTTACTTTAATTTTTAAAACTCTTTCAGTGTCACTGTAACAATAAATGCAGCTAGAACTGACATCCAGAAATGCACTACCTTCAAAGTTTTAAAATAAAGATTGTTCAGCATTAGACAATTAGGATGAAATGGTTGGATGGCATCACTGATTCAATGGACATGAACTTGGTCAAACTCCAGGGTGGTGAGGGACAGGGAAGCCTGGTGTGCTATAGTCCATGGGGTTGTGAAGAATCTGACATGACTTGGAGACTGAACAACAATAAATACTAGACTGCAGCCATCTCCTCTTAACAGACTGTTGCTGCTGCACAAATTTTACTAATCCTGCTGGAAAGAAATGCATAACTTTGTATTCCATTGGTTGCTAACTGGTATATGCACATGCTGTTTCCTTCCTTATTAGGTGCCTGCCAGTTTGTACACAGTGGATCACACAGTAAGTTGAGGGGACTTCCCCACATATATTGGTTTGTTTCAAATACATTTCACCAAAGGAAAGCCTGTTGAAGACATTGTCATTAATCTTACTGAGCAGTTCACATTTTCCAGCAATGAGGAATCTTTCTTATCATGAGCTTGTACACAAATACAATGATGCCTACAACTGTTGTTTTCTGTTTTTAAAGTGTATTATTATGATTAACACTACTACCATTTATTGAGCACCTTCAGTGTTCTGGACACTGCACTAGGAATAGCTGTCTTCCAGCATTATTGAGGGGTTTAGAGATAATTTATAACTTTTATTTCCTTTTGACGTTTGTCAATAGATAGGTAAAGTAACGTGCATACTGACCTGAAAGGTTTTAATCCAAGTCTGGCTGATTCCAGTGGCCTTTTCCATATGTCACATGATGCCCTTGTTTGTGTTTTCAGTTCAAGTAAACTGAGTTTAAAAAAATTCTTTCATTTAAGCATTTTTCTAAATGTGTACCTCACTTTGTGGGGGCCTTTATAGCACTATCTGCTATGTAAAACTAGTCATGATATTTTTCCTGATAAGCCTGATGAATTGTATAAATGTTTATGTGGCAGAAGTACACCATTGGTCCTAAAGTACTTGTTTTCTCATTTTTGCCTCTATTAAATTTCTGATTATGTCACTGTTACTTTTATTTTCAACTTTTCCCCCAAAATATGACCATGGAATATAGGAAAAGGGTGATGTTTTATGCACTCAGTTTCTTGATATCACTTATTATTTATTTGTTTTGGATATCACTGTTAAAATAAGAAATTAAAACTTCTTTATATGGCAGACTATATAGTCTTAAGTATTACCTGACTTCTATCATTTTTCTTTCTTTCAGTTATAAAACTTTTATTGGACAATTTATAATAAACCCTACTAACTTTGCTTTCTTTTTTACTTTTTTTTCCCCCATAAGGGGAAAACACTATTTTTTTAATTAATCCTCCCTGTTCTTGACCTCCCTAGGAAGAGGAGTTGTACGCATGTCAGAGAGGTTGCAGGCTGTTTTCAATTTGTCAGTTTGTGGATGATGGAATTGATTTAAATCGGACCAAATTGGAATGTGAATCTGGTAAGATATGCTAATGACATCAGCAGTATATAACATTGGTGTTTTCTTTGAGTTGTGTTATGCTTTTATGTATTTTCCTCGGAAAATGACAAGCATACTATTTAAACTAGTCATCAAGCATATTTAAATTATTATAAAGTTGAACTTCTAGTAGCTGCTGCTAGACATTTCATGGGCTTAAAATTTCGTCTATTTGTTGAGACAGTGTTTATTTTATACTATAGATAGGAACACCTTTGTTTAACCAAGTATTTGGTTTAGACAGATGTAATAGTGATTACCCTTCTCATAATTCATTACTATCGTTTCAGTGGATAGTATAATTTTCCTAAGACTTTCAGTCATAGGCTAGTTGACTTAGCTCCCAAGTTTTGTTTTGTTTTGTTTTTTTACTGAATCAGGCCTTTGACTCAGTATTTAATAGTGTATTCTTTGTGAGTCATGCCAATAAAAGAAGTAACTAGAGTCTTTGTCATCTCTTAAGCCACTGTTCTTACCTTTTGCCCAAAGCGATGTGTTTAATAAAAGAAACCTGTAATCAGGACGAAATTGATATTTAGCCTTTTAAAAGCTATAATGGAATTTTCTTCATTCATTACCTTACATTGTGTACTCAGTGCAGTGGCAGGCACTTTCTCCCTGTCTCTATGCACTGTTTCCATCTGCCCTGCGTGATGTCATAACCTCTTTTTATGGCTCAGTCTCCTAACTTCCCATCTTTATACATGCTTAATACTGTTCAGTTTATTATCTAGTACCTTCGAGAAGTATACTACAAATGCATGACTGGGTGGAAAGAAAAATAAAATTGTGGTGTAAAGTGTTATATCACAGGAAAGAAAATTCTCTAATGAACTAAATAAAAGTGTATGTGTGGTAGAGACTCATTCCAAGTTTGGAATCCTACTGCAGAACATTTTCAAAGTTCAGTTTTCTCAGAATTTAAGATGTTAGACTGATTGTTTTATTTTTCTTTGCCTTGTGAACACCCTTGTTGCTGAACTCATTGATCTAGTTCTTAACAGTAATATCATATTTGTATAAATACTAAAGTATATCATTTTGTTCAGCCCCATAAAGTAGGTGGTATTAATTCTGTCTTAGACATAATAAAAATCAATAGAGAGGTTAAATAGCTCTACCTAGGTCACATACATAGCCAACAGATGATGGATCCAGAATTTCAGGATGCCAGTTCAGTGTTTTTTCTTTTCTATAAACCTTAGCTATGAAGTTCACCTCATATGAATGTCATCATCATAGCCAGAGCCTGAGTGTGTAATTAATAGGTTTATTCCTGAAACATTTGACTTGTGGGAGGCAGAAGATACAGGATTTTAGTAAAATAAAACATTTGCTGTTATTGCCAAATATGAAAATTAATATTAATGATAAACTTTTAAAGTATAATAAATTGCTTTATAAAATGCTAAATTCCTTACTTTCTATTCTATCCCTTTTCTTTCTCTCCTTCTCTTTTTTTCTTGTAATTTACTGTTTTTCTCTTCCAGCATGTACAGAAGCATATTCCCAATCTGATGAGCAATATGCTTGCCATCTTGGTTGCCAGAATCAGCTGCCGTATGCAGAATTGAGACAAGAACAAGTATGAAACAATACTGCCCTTCAGAAATGCCTGCTTAGATTGCACTTTGTATTGAAATGTATATTGTTCACATGATCCTGTTTCAGTATTATATTTTATAATTAGTCTTCAGCAAACAAATTATTTTTGCAAATAGAAAAGTCAGTTACTTTTGTATAAGGCTTTAATGTTAAGAGGTATGTTCACACCCATAATCTCATTTTGTTTTTTTTCTTGGTCTGGTGACAATATTATCCCCATTTTGCATATGAAAAAAACTGAGGCTCAGAGAAATGGAGAGTTCCTTTTAGCCTGTCTGCCGTTACCTTAGATCAGCATCATTTCTCATCTGTATTACTAAATTAGCTTCCAGTCTGTTTTCCCACTTCAGCCCCTTCTAGTCTATTGTTTAGTCTGTGTCTGGATATTTATTTTCTAAATGGAAATCTCATGTCGTGATTCTATCGTATATTCCTCAGTAGCTTCCCATTATATACAGGTTTAACTCCAAACCATTTATCAGAGCCTGGATTCTGATTACCTCTTCTATGTCATATCTTAGAATTTCTACCCCTCATACTCTATTCAAGCATTTGGGAAAAAGTTTTTGAATTTTATTAACTTTGGCATAGGAAATGCAACCACATGGTACAGAACTCAAAAGGTGAAAAAGAAAAAATATGTGTGTATACACACACACACACACACACACACACACACACACACACACACACACACACACACACACACACACACACACACACACAGTTGACCCTTGAAAAACATGGATTTTAACTGTGGGACCATTTACACTTGAATTTTTTTCTTCTTAATATTTTACTACACTACATGATATACAGTTGGTTGAATTCTCAGATGCAAAATCACAACTATGGGATACCAACTATAATCTGTGTATATTCACAGATTTTAGCACCCTAATCCCTCCCATTGTTCAAAGATCACTTCTTTAGTGAAAAGTTTCCTACCCCTGTATCTCTTCAGTTCAGTCGCTCAGTCGTGTCCGACTCTTTGCGACCCCATGAATCGCAGCATGCCAGGCCTCCCTGTCCATCACCATCTCCCGGAGTTCACTCAGACTCAGGTTAATAGAGTCCGTGATGCCATCCAGCCATCTCATCCTCTGTCGTTCCCTTCTCCTCCTGCCCCCAATCCTTCCCAGCATCAGAGTCTTTTCCACTGAGTCAACTCTTTGCATGAGGTGGCCAAAATACTGGAGTTTCAGCTTTAGTATCAGTCCTTCCAAAGAAATCCCAGGGCTGATCTCCTTCAGAATGGATTGGTTGGATCTCCTTGCAGTCCAAGGGACTCTCCAGAGTCTTCTCCAACACCACAGTTCAAAAGCATCAATTCTTCAGCGCTCTGCCTTCTTCACAGTCCAACTCTCACATCCATACATGACCACAGGAAAAACCATAGCCTTGACTATGTATCTCTTAGCCACTCCATTTTCCTCCATTAATGTAGCCAGGGTTACCAGTGCAGAGGTATTTTATACATATACAAGGATACATGTATTCTTTTCTAAAATATAATTAAAGACCGTCTACTCATTTTTTCCAGTACATATACATTTCATTTTAAGGATGTATCATTTATTTAAGTAGTCCCTTGTTTATGGACATGTAGGCTTATTTCTGGGTTTGGTGGGCTGCCGTCTATGGAGTCGCACAGTCGGACACGACTGAAGTGACTTAGCAGCAGCAGCAGCAGGGTTGTTTCTAATTTTTTAGATTTACATATAGTGTTGCATATTTTTACATTTATACTTCTAGAATAAAATCATAGGAATACAATTGCTGAGTTAAGTATATGCATTTTTAATTTTGAGAAATAGAGAAAAATTGCCTTGTATGTAATTTCTATCGGGTTTTTAAATTAAGATCTAATTCATACTATAAAAATCATTCTTCTGAAGTATTCAGTGTAGTAGTTATTAGTCTATTCCAGACTCTGCAACCATCATTACTATCCACTTCCACAACGCTTTCATTATCGAAAAATCTTACCCATTAGCAGTCACTGTCCTTTCCTCCTCCTCCCAGTCCTTGGCAATGTAATACTTTTATTACAGTTTTATTTTGTGTTTCTCTTACGAGTAACTTTAAACATATCTTCTAATTTTTAAGAACCATTTTTATTTCCCTTTCTCTTAATTATGTACGTACGGAGAAGTTCTTAATGTTTGTAATATGTTAATGGTGACAGTATTTCTTGTTTCTTCTATTCTGTATCTGCCTAGTGAATCCTTTTGACTCAGGGCAAGTATCATGTCCTCTGTGAAGCCTTCTTAACCACCTCTCACCCCAGTTTGAGTTAGATGCCTCTCCCCATACACATGTATCACCCCATATTTCACCTCTGTTCTGCGTAGATTAAACACACACACGTGTGGATAAATAAAACACACGTGGTTTCTGACTCGTAAAATTTGTAATCTCAATGAATGCTTACTTAGTGAGCTAATCAATGAATGATTTCATAGCTTTTAAGTGGAAAAATTAGATCACAAGTACAGATCTCTTCTGATTCTAAAAGCTCTTCTCTCTTAATAACCCCATATTGTCTTTCTTTTGAAATATAGCCAGAACCAAAGCTCTCCCCAGAGTTCAGTGAATGGTATCTCATGCTTATTCTCTAGAGGGGCCCACTGCTGTTGAATTAGTCAATAGTCAGAATTAAAGGGAGGTGATACCAATTAATGTAAAAATTTCATCAGTAGCTTACTGTATGTAGTCAGCCCATAAATATTTCCCTCACTCTGCCCTGTTATCAGATATCTCACATTTTATGCATATATTCCTTGGATTGATTTTTTTTCCCTTCCTTTTTCCATTGGTGTGTGTTATGGGATGGTTCATTTTACATGAAAGTATTAAAGATTTGTCCCTTCCCCTTCTACCTCTTGAGGCCTTGCTAATCCTTATTTAATCAAAAGAGAAGAATTAAGATTCTCTACTTTTTTGGACCTAATTCAAAAGCCTGTTAATTTGATAGAGGTGACAGGTAGCTTATATTGTATTAGGTGATACGTTAAAGGATCCTAGAAATTTAAGCTCATGGTTAATTGTATAGATAATGAAGAATTTACTGTAATGCTAATGACGATAATAGAATCACTTGTCTTATACTCTGTCCAAATAAGGATTTGATTATATTGTTCTTTTGTATATGTATATATAAAAATAATATATTTCACCTTGATTTAATTTTTTTTTTTTTTTTAAGCTCATGTCCCTGATGCCAAAAATGCATCTGCTCTTCCCTCTAACTCTGGTAAGATCATTCTGGAGTGATATGGTGGACTCTGCACAGAGCTTCATAACCTCTTCGTGGACTTTTTATCTTCAAGCTGATGATGGAAAAATCGTTATATTCCAGGTGATAACTGTTCTTCATAGATTCATTTAAATACTAGTAGTAGTAATGGAGAAGGCAGTGGCACCCCACTGCAGTACAATTGTCTGGAAAATCCCATGGATGGAGGAGCCTGGTGGGCTGCAGTTCATGGGGTTACTCAGAGTCAGACAGGACTGAGCAACTTCACTTTCACTTTTCACTTTCATGCATTGGAGAAGGAAATGGCAACCCACTACAGTGTTCTTGCCTGGAGAGTCCCGGGGATGGGGGAGCCTGGTGGGCTGCCGTCTCAGGGGTCACACAGAGTTGGACACAACTGAAGTGACTTAGCAGCAGCAACTGCTGCCCATTGGAAATCTATTTAAAGCCTATTGATCTGTATCTAACAAGATTTCTGAGTCTTCTAAATTTTAGAGTGATTGATTGATAAAATGAAACCTGTAGATATAAGAGCAGAGAAGGCAGTGGCACCCCACTCTAGTGCTCTTGCCTGGAAAAAAGTAGCCTGGTAGGCTGCAGTCTATGGGGTTGTGAAAAGTTGGACACGACTAAGTGACTTCACTTTCACTTTTCACTTTCATGCACTGGAGAAGGAAATGGCAACCCACTCCAGTGTTCTTGCCTAGAGAGTCCCGGTGATGGGGGAGCCTGGTGGGCTGCCATTTATGGGGTCGCACAGAGTCAGACACGACTGAAGCAACTTAGCAGCAGCAGCAGATATAAGAGATAAGAAATATTAATGTAGTTTGAATATAAATAATAGTGTATATTTATACCACATATAGATATTAGAAAAAAGCAATGGGATATAATTTTTAGTTGTTAATAGTGCTTTTCCTTTTAACTCTGATAAGAGAGTTTGTTGAAGAAGCATATTGCCTTCTAGAGAGAGAACTTTTCTCCCAGTTCGTTTGTTTATCATGGGATATGATAATTACAGCTGCTGTTTAGTGAAGGTTCATGTGTACTAGACATTTATATATATTGTCTCAGCTCTCCAAACGACTTCATGAAGTTGCATTGCTGCTGCTAAGCCACTTCAGTCGTGTCCGACTCTGTGTGACGGCAGCCCACCAGGTTCCCCGTCCCTGGGATTCTCCAGGCAAGAACACTGGAGTGGGTTGCCATTTCCTTCTCCAATGCATAAAGGTGAAAAGTGAAAGTGAAGTTGCTCAGTCGTGTCTGACTCTTCGCGACCCCATGGACTACAGCCTACCAGGCTCCTCTGTCCATGGGATTTTCCAGGCAAGAGTACTGGAGTGGGGTGCCATCGCCTTCTCTGTGAAGTGGCGTTACAGCTGTTTTATTATTGATGAAGAAACTGGGAAGTTAACTTAAGGTCATACTGCCAGAACTAACAGAATTAGGCGTCAAACCTGGGTTACTTTAGCTCCAAGGCTCATATACCACCCTACCATGCTGTCTTCTTTTTAATTTGGTTGTTAAGTTCCTCGAATTTACCAACCAACGAATTATGTTATGATGCTTTCTCAGGAAATAATTAAAGTAAACCTTTTAATTATTATTGCCAAGTGAGTAGCTTACTGTAAGCCTAGTGTGTGATTTTTAGCATCATCCTGAGTCTTAGGTACCCTGTAATTTGATAATATGTGAAACACAGAAGGAATTTTCTCTCAAGCTCATGAATAAGTTCTATTTCCTAAAGCTACTTAAGTTGACTCTTAAAGAGTAGAGTCCTTCATTCCTGATTAGATGTACGGTTAACTGTTTTTCTCTTTGTGTCAACTTAAGAATGATTATGATGGAGAAACCCCCTACTCCAGAGCATCAGCGCTACGTGAAGATGTAAAGTATGGAGTTGTTTGCTATGTTTTTAGTCGCTTAGTTGTATCCAACTCTTTGCGACGCCATAGAGCTGGCCATGTTGCTCTGCCCAGGGGATTTCCCAGGCAAGAATACTGGAGTGGGTTGCCATTTCCTTCTCCAGAGGATCTTCCCAACCAACCCAGCGATCGAACCCACATCTCCTGCATTGGCAGGCAGATTCTTCACTGCTGAGCCACCAGGGAAGCCCTAAAGTGTGGAGCATTGAGCTATGATTTATGAGTTACTCAATTTATGAGTTATGAGTTAGAAAAGAATAGACTGTTTCAGATGAAAAAAATAGAGGTGTCTAACCAGAAATTTTGGTGGTCTGCCAAATGATTCCTGATCAACCAAAACTAGAACTCATTTTTTACAGGGTATGATACTTAATGCATTATGTTGTAATCTAGTTTGTTTTTTTTTTTTAATGTTTTCAGGAAATTAAACTGACTATTCTTGACGATGATAGAAATCCGTTTCTTTGCAAGACACTGGATCTAGTGTTTAGCACAAGCAGTTAAAATATATTGTAGTTACTGTGTTTTATTTTTTATACCATACTTCTATTACTTTTTCTCAATTTGAATGTCTATAGAGATGATATGTTATAGAACTTGCTACTGAGAAAGGCTTAAGAAGTACAAATGACTTAATTGCTTTCTTACCATTTTAGTCTAAGCCAGAAATCCAGTACGCACCACAGTTGGAGCAGGAGCCTACAGATTTGAAAGAATCATCACTAAGCAAAATGTCCTGTAAGTTTTATTTTCAGTAGCCTAGGATTAAACACATTAGCAGTCAGATCTGATGCTGGTAGAATTGGTTGTATGATTGTGAATAAATGACTTAAAACCGTGGTCTCCTGGAGAAGGAAATGGCAACCCACTCCAGTATTCTTGCTTAGAAAATCTCATGGACAGAGGAGCTGGGCGGGCCATAGTCCATGGGGTCACAAAAAGTCAGACATGACTTAGTGACTGAACAACATATCCTATATAGATATACCTAGGGCCTTTATTTAATATCCTCTTATTGTGCAAGTATTTTAAAAAAATATTTATTAATTTGGTTGCCTCAGGTCTTAATTGAAGTGTATGGGATCTCTCGTTCCCGGCTTCTCTCTAGTTGTGGCTTGTGAGCTTAGTTGCCCTGCAGCATGTTGGATCTTAATTCCCCGAGCAGCATTGAACCCATGTTCCCTGCATTGGAAGGCAGATTCTTAACCACTGGACCACCAGGGAAGCTCTCGCACAAGCATTTTTATAAAAAGTGAATTGTTCTTGTGTGTGAGCTTAACTTACAGAGTACTATCAGCAACAGCGACCAAAAAACTGTGGTCCTCAAACTTTACTGTGCATTATAATCTGGGAGCTTACTAAAAGCATTTCTGAGCACCCCCTCCAAAGTTTCCAATGTACTGCATCTGGGATAAGACATGAGAATTTGCATTTCTAATAGGTTGCCGGGTTCTGTTGGTGGTCTGGGGATCACACTTTGAGAATCACTATTCTAAAAACATTTAGTTTTCCTTTAAGGATGTTTTGAGTATGAACTAAGGAGATGTTCTGATATCTTCCAATAAACTAACCAAATAGTGAAACTACCCTGAAAATACATATTTATTCTCTTTTTATTTCTATGGTAGAAGTGAATTTAAACTCATAGAAATACAAAACGTCAAGCTGAAACTATGCTTACCTTTTTAAAGGTATTAGCTCATTCCTTATCTTAAATACTCATTAACTTTTTAATTATATTGGTGGGTGAATGATGATAGCACACAGCACAAGGCCATCTTTAACTGTACCTTTTTTTTTTTTTTTAAGATTATTTATTTATTTATTTTTGGCTGTGCTGGATCTTCATTGCCTCTTGTGGGCTTTCTCTAGTTGCAAAGAACAGGGGCTGCTCTTGACAGTGTGCGTGTTTCTCTTGTTGCAGAGCATGGGCTTCAGTAGTTGAGGTGTGTGGACGCGATAGTTATGCCCCCCAGGCTCTAGACTACTGACTCACCCAGTAGCTGTGGTGCATGGGCTTAGTTGCCATGCCACATATAGGATCTTCCTGAAGCAGGGATTGAACTCTTGTGCCATGCCTTGGCAGGCGGATTCTTAACTATTGGACCACTAGATTTGAACAAACCATTCTATTATTACATTCAGACATGGAAAGCATCAATGTCAATAAAAATTTGAAAATAAAATAGTAAATTCATAATGTTGCATAGTATCCAGTTGGTTTTTAATGTGCCAGAGGAACTTGCGTTCATTATACCAGATTACATTTACAGAAATAACTGAATACAGTATGTATATCTAGAAGCAGTCATTTGAGACCCCCTTTTGGAATATACGATATCATTAACTTGTACTTTATTATTTCAGCAGATCTGCAAATGAAAAGTTCACAAGCACATAGGAACTATCTTGAAGATGGAGAAAGTGATGGCTTTTAAGATGCCTGTCTCTGTATGTATTCATCTTCACTTATGTGTACAGAAGATAAAATCTGGCTTGTATCAGAGAGATACATTCCTTTTTATTATTTTAAAGTTATACTAATTGCTCAAAAGTTAAAAAACAAAACAAAACATTTTTTTCCATCTTTTCCCTACCAAAACTGTACTTTTGGATATTTTGGTTTGTTTGAAAGGTGATACTCACTCTACTTTAATAAGACGCAAGGTTTTTTTTTCCCACAGTGCAAAAGCACTCTTGTTCTCATTGGGAGTCTTTGATTTATGTTACAATATGCACTTCTTCAGACATCTCAGTTAAGCTTTAATTAATTTAGTTGGAGGGCCAACTGTATATTTATTGAAAAATTCACGTGAATTTTTTAAAATTAAACAAAATTTTAAAAAATAAAAATAAATTCTCCCACATAGTTCAACCTTAAGTTGTTCAAGGATCAACTGTATTTACGTAGCATTTACATTTTTTAGGTATTATAAGTAATCTAGAGATGATTTAGTGTTTGGGAAGATGTATGTAGGTTATGTGGAAATACTATGCCACTTATAAAAGGGAATTGCTCACCCTCAGATTTTGGTATAGGAGAGGGTAGCAGTCCTGGAATCATTGCCCTGGGAGTACCAAGGGATGACTCTGTATTTGAATGGTTTGAGGGTTGAATTTTCATTTTTATCTCCATGGCCAGGACAGGAGGCTAGGGGAGGTGGATAAGGGCTATAGATTAAGGAGGGCTTTGTGTTCTATACTGAGTGTCATCTCCATGCCAAAGATTCTTAAATGTGGCAAGGGAAAGTGGACTGGACAGGGTAATGGGTACCTTGTGCCCTCTTGGGAAGAAATACCAAGCCTTCTAGAGTGAGGAGGGTTTTTTCAGAGTATGCAACCTTCTGCTTCTCCGAGGAGTTGTAATATGAGCCTTCCCCCGACAGTCACCTGCAGCCCCTCGCCAAACAAAGGGACAATAGCACTTAGTGATAGTCGGCTACCCTGCGTCAGACACCAGGTCACGCCCTGGAGTGGAGAGGTGAACAAGCGGACTGCTGTGTCTCAAGTGTAACACTTCAGTAGTCCAAACTGCATGTGCATGCTTCCTGTAATTTCTTAGAGCAGAAATAGTTTCTTGACAGGTTTTAATCAGATATCAGATACTTTTTAAAGACTAGGTAAGAAAATAAGAATTGAACTTCAAATTTTCCCTTCCTTTAACTTCTAAACCTGCTTTTGATTTTGTACCAAAAAGGGGAGTTTTCTCTCATTCAGTGTTTTGGATTTTGTTGCAGTTTGATAAGTTTTATGAAACCTAAGTTATTGCCTAATCTTAAGTTACCATTTATTCCTTTTTTCCTTTTTGGTCACGTCACTCAGCTTATAGGATCTTAGTTCCCTGACCAGGGATCGAATCCAAGGCCCCAGCAATAAGAGCAATGAGTCCTAACTGTTAGACCATCAAGGAATTCCTTACAGTTTCTCCTTAATACTACACTACCTAGCATCTTACTGGTGCCTTACTATCCTAATAACATTTTATCATTATATGTTATTCTTTTAAATCTACATTTTTAAAATAGCTTTTTATTTGAATCTTAATCTATAGTTTGGCAAACAATAGGTCAATTATGGAAAAAACTCCAGTTACTTATTCTTGTAACTAACCTTCTACACTGAGATATTTTAATCATAAGAAAAATAAAACTATCTTTTTTAGGATATGCTGTGATGAATACAGAATGCCTCATAATAGATATACTCTTGTAAATTGAAATTCAAGTAAATTGTGGCAAGTTAAATATTTGAAATATAGCAGAGAAGTTAACTTCTGGAAGCCTGTTGTGAATCCTTTTATAAAACAAGTTATTGTTTCATAATTTACCTATTCTGTACCTTAATTCTTTGGGCTATTGGGTTTTCTTAAAGCAAATGTTATCTTAATACCTTGCAAGTATATATATATTTGTATAGCAGTATACAGTTTATAAAACACTTTTATTTGCTTTATCTCATTTAGTAATTTTTAAAAATCCTTAACAGTAATTTGCTTTAATTTTATATATTTAGCAGAAAGCCAATATGTCTGATTTTTTTAATTTATAAAAGTTATATGGCCATGTTATAGAAGCTTGAGAAATGGAGGAAAGGACATTATATCACCCTAATATAATAGCTATTATAATGTTTTCTTCTATATGTTTTTTAAAATAGTGTTAAGGGTAGTACACATAAACTTTTGTGTTATTAAACTAAGTATACGAAATTGATTGCCTTTAATTGTTAAGAACCTTCTGTTCTTAATGTTATGCAATTTTAACAAAGCTGTTGAATTTTTTTCCAGTAACTCTGGGTGGATCTTAACCGTGACTCTCGTCCTCTCTGTGATGGTGCTGCTCTGGATTTGCTGTGCCACTGTTGCTACAGCTGTGGAGCAGTATGTTCCCTCTGAGGTAAATTTAATTCTCACCCTTAGGCCATTTGAAGACTGAGCCATATCATTCCCCCTTTTAAATGTTTTGTTTGTTTAACTAGAAAAGCAAAACCTTTCTACTAATAGAATGAGAGAAAACTTGGCAGTTTAATCACACGCGTGGGGGCTGGCACTCATGGGAATTATAGCTTTGCAGCATAGGCATCACTTCCCAGTTTTCTGACGTGCTGACTACTGCAGTGACCAGTGTACACTGGCTGACTTGAGTTCAGTGTCTCTCTTCTCCCGAGGTCTTTTTTTTTTTAACTTTTATTTATTTTTTTATTTTTGGCTGTGCCATATGGCTCGAGGGATCCTACTTCCCCAACCAAGGATCAAACTTTTGCCCCCTGCAGCGGAAGCACAGAGTCCCAACTACTGGACTGCCAGGGAATCCCCTCCATAGGCCTTGGAGACTGAAAAAGACCCATTGACATGTTTCTATGGTGATATATAAGAAAGAAGGCTTGTGGAACTACTTCAAGTTTTAAATTTAACATTGCCACAAATGTTAAAGAATAATTGTTGCTTTAGAAGGATCAAGCCTGAAGCATTTGATTTTGAGTAATCTGTTTTGCTATACTCTGAGAGAGATGGAACACTGTCTTGGCTTTCTTGCTGGTGGCTCAGAGATTAATGCATCTGCCTTGAATGCTGGAGACCTGAGTTCGATCCCTGGGTTGGGAAGATCCCCTGGAGAAGGAAATGGCAACCCACTCCAGTATTCTTGCCTGGAGAATCCCATGGAGGGAGGAGCCTGGTAGGCTACAGTCCATGGGGTCACAAAGAGTCGAACACCAGCGACTTCACTTTCACTTTCAAGAATCACAAGGTAAAGGACTTTTGTTTCACAAGAAGCCCCTAATTTGATGATTCAACTTAGCTTTAAAGGAAGAAAAATTATTTATATAACTAAACATAAGATAATAAATTCTACTGATATCACATCCAACTAAAATAAACTTTAGTTCTCGTGTGCCTCCAAAATCCAGTAGAAAAAGAGAAAAAGAAGGAAGGAGGGAAATTAAAATAGAATCTGATAATAAGTAGTTAGCATGTCCCTAGCATGATGCTTGAACAGTACTCTTATGTTCACAGACTATAAAGATAAGCTATAAGATTTACACATGAATAATGATTCGGATAATATTTTTCATGTTTTTATTAAAATCATATGGGATATAGGCAGGCAAAAACTGGGACAGGATACTGTTGATAACTAATATTTATATAGTTGTTCAAAATTTCCAAAGTGTTTTCGTGAATCTTACATGTCCAGCACACCTCTACAGCAGGTTTTATCATTCATTTTGTAGATGAGTAAATAGGCTTACAAAGGTTAGATAACTTTCCTGGGGTTGCACAGCTATGAAAGTTTTGAGCCTAGAATTAAGCTCCTGTCTTTTGACTCTGCAACTCCTATGTCTTTTCCTATATACCATCTTTCCTCCAGCTGATTAACTATTTAAGTGGCACAAATAATAAATATATGAAGTGTTAAGGAAAGCAGAGAGTATGTGTTGGATTTTCGGGATAGGTCATGAGGGTCTTGACCTGAACTTTGGAGAATGATATGGATTAACAGAGAAAAGTGGACAATTTTTAAACAAATGGATAAAGTTAGACAGAATTGCCTTGAATTGTGGAAATATTAGAAAATGGTTAAATTTCTAAAGAACTCATCTATTTATGATACCATCTTAATATCATCTTGCTTATTACCTACTTGTGTTCTTGTTTAGTTCTGATGTCCTTATTTTAATCATTTTTGTTATTGATAAAGTAGAAGTTAGCCATCTTACATAGGATTGTCTTTGCCTGTTAACTTACTTTTGAACTGCCCCATGCATTCTAAATCTTCATGGCAGCAAAGCTACAAACCTATAGTAATAAATCTTTGTTTTACCCTCCATCACTAGGGAAATTGATAATGTGACTCATATTAGGAGCTCATCATCTGTGTAACCTCTTTGACACTAGGAATTTGAACACTACCGGCAACACGTGGTTCATGTTTTTGAGCTAGGATGCTCAAACTCTTACTGAAACAGTTCCTAGATGGACTTTTCATAGTTCTTCCTCTCTTAATCTCCTTACTTGACTTACAGAATTGACATCTTCTGGTGTTGTTTAGACATAGCAATGCCTCTCATTGGTGTTTGATGACATCTTACAGACCTGGGAATCCATCCCTCTTTTTCAGATGACTTTTGAGCTTTCTCTTCCTTTTAGATGTTGTCTCTGCTGTGATAAATTTTGTCTTGATTGTATAGTTTTAATTCTGTGAGAAGTTCTCTCCCTTATTTCCAAGTTGTTTGTAGAGCATCTCACTGTTTCTGCATATGCCCCCCACACCCCTGGATCATGAAGCCTAAAGCATTAGAACCACATGTAGAGTCCTATTAGCAGTTATTACATTCCCTCCTGATATCTGCATATGGGTGTCGCTTTGCCCCTTTACTCTTGCCTGGAAACTCCCATGGATGGAGGAGTCTGGTAGGCTGCAGTTCATGGGGTCGCTAAGAGTCTGACACGACTGAGCGACTTCACTTTACTTTCATGCATTGGAGAAGGAAATGATAACCCACTCCAGTGTTCTTGCGTGGAGAATCCCAGGGATGGACCCCGTCTATGGCGTTGCCCAGAGTTGGACACGACTGAAGCGGCTTAGCAGCAGCAGAACTCTTGCTTCCTGTCCTTAACAATCAAGAATATGGTGACACCCTCAAAGAATATATACTTTTCTGAGATATATTTTCAAGAAAAATGTATCAAAGACAGCTATTTGTATTCACTGCTTTTAGCTTTTACTTTGTATTTGAAACCACACTAGCTAAGTAGCAATGTTTTTTCAACTCTGTTTTTAATTATAAAAGGTCTGTATATTTGACAGAATTTATAAAATTATATATAAAGAAGCAGGGAAAAAAATCACTCATCTAGAACTATTTTGTATTGCCATTTTAGTGGATTTCTTTTCACTGAACTATATCAATACATATTAAAGTTTTTAAAATATTGCAGTGTAGATACTCCTTTTGTGATATTTTCTCCTTAATTTACTGTAAAAATAGCTGAGAATTTAAGTCACCTACTTTAAAACTTTACTTCCATAAAGCCTTTTCATTGATTTTATTTTTGGAACATAAATTACTTCTGACCCCTCTCCATAATAACATGAGAGTACATTTTAACTTATATAAGCAATGAGCAATGCTATTTATATTTTGTTAATATAGTTTGCATATATAATCCTGTGTGTTTATAGGAAATCAGAAACCTGCTGAGAGAATATGTTTGTCTTCAGTATAGACCTGGTATCTTGAGCTCAAACATGAAATATTAAAAGCTTCCTTTCAGTCATTACAAATAAAGCTTAAAATGTTTGTAGTAAAGGCCAGAAATGTAGTCTTGGAAACTTATAAACAGCTTTGCTCTTCTTATTTAGGAAAGTTCTGAAATAACTTATCTTTAGCCTCTTTTGCACATATTAAATATTCATCACATATCATTTAAGAGTAGTGCCAGAAAGAGTTGGCATTGGTTGATCTTAAAGCAGTATCATTTTGAGTAACTTGACTTATAAAGATTTTGATCCTTATTTCTCCACTTTTTCCCCCTGTTCTTTCACATATATGATGTCATTTTTGGGGGAAACATCTTGAAATAATAATGCTTTTCTCTTGTTGAGCTATCTATTTAAGATAGTAAAGAGTTCATAGTGATCCTTGTCAGGCAGTTCAAACCTGACTTATAAAAACAGGGTTCCTTTCTAGAGATCAGACAGCCTCAGAAAAGTCCCGAAACAACAAATAATCATAGAAGTGCTGCCTCTGTTATCTTATTGTCTGTTTGCTTCCTTTTTTATTTGCGAAACCCATGATCATTTGATTTCACATGGTCAGTTTAAAAAGTTTTAGAAGACTCCAAATATTATTCATGTTAATAAATCACATATACTTACTGGTAACATACAGTGTGCCAGGCCCTGTTCAAGAGATTAGAGAGACAATGAAGAATAAGATCACAGTGAACAAAGTTAAATGTTAAAGATTTCAAAGACTCGAGTAGAATGAAACATGTTTTAAACTATAATAAACATTATTTTCTTTGTCTTTTAAAAAAAAGACCAAGAATCTTGCTGTTTTGAATCTTTAAGTCTCAAGAGAGATAATCAAAAAATTTTATAGATGCCAGAGCTACCATAGCTTTTTAATCTAAATTCTGTTAAAAATTTAGTTTTGCTGTTTTTTGTTGTTCTTTCTCAAGCATTTATCAAATGTAGCAAGTTTTTGTATACATATATGTATATAAAGTATGTATAATATATATATTTTAGAAAACCTATGGATTTTTGCCTAGTTAAAAATGTATGACATTTTGATTCCACTTGTCTGACTACAACTTCTTTTCTAAATTTCTAACATATTCACTCAAAACTTTGATATAGTTCATTTATTCTGGCATCTAATATTACTGCTTAAAGACTAGAAATGTTATTATCTTAGTGATTTTTTTTTAATTGAGGGTTGAAATTTCTAATCCAATTTGAGAATATAAAGAAATACCTGTAACAAAGTAACAAATACTTTTGTTGTAAAACAAAACAAAGGAAAATAGGAAATTAAAGTGATATAGTATTATTAACTAAAGTGCAGATTTTGTTCAGATTTCACAAAATTTTATGCTAGAGTCCTTTACTTGTTTTCTTACCTTATTCAAGATTCCATCTTATATTTAGTTGCATTGAGCAGCTTTAGCTGCATGTAACAAACTCTGATAAACTCAGATTTTTCATTTTTATTCTATTACAAATATTTTCTAATTTTCCTTGTTATGGCTTCTTAGATACATCCATCATTTAAAAGGGACATTTAATTTCCAAGTACATGGTGTTTTTAAAGTATCTTTAATATTAATTTCTCATTTTGATATTTATTTCTCATTTAAATGTTGCTTCTCTGCAGTTTTTTCAGTTTTTTAACTTTATTGAGGCTTTTGATGGCTAAGTCAAAGATTTCTCTTGGTCAAATATCACTTTGCACTTGAAAATATGTGAGTGATTTTCAGATATCTTTTGATACTGATTTCTAACATAATTCCACTGTGATAAGAGAACAGACTGTAAGATTTCAGTACCTTTAGACCATGAAATTTTTGACCTTTGTTTTTTGCCTCTGCATATGTTCCAGGGTCTCCTGGTTTATATCTATGAGAACTTAAGTGGAATTTGTGTCCTACTGTGTGAAAATTGTATAAACCTTAGTTATGTTGAATTAGCTCATAGTTGCTTTTCAGGTCTATGTATCCTTCTACTTTTCTATTTGCTCTATTAATTTTTGAGAATTTGATATTGAAATGCCAGATAAAAATCTTAATCTGTCTACTTAAAAATAATTGTAGTATATAGTGGAACTATATGTAACTGTATTTTCCAAGTCTTCATAAATGTATTATCTTACTTTCATAATTTAAGAAAAAAAATTGAGTCTAGAAAAATATCTATGTGTAATAACTTGACTAAGATTGCCCAACTGGTTAGTGAAAAGTCAGGCCTAAAGCCCAAATACGTAGTAGTTAAATTTAAGTTTTAGAAGTAATACATGTGACATAAGGGGCTTCCCTGGTGGCTCAGATGGTAAAGAATCCTCCTGCAACGCAGGAGACCCGGGTTTGAGTCCTGGATCAGGAAGATCCCCTGGAGAAGGGAATGCCTACCCACTTCAGTATTCTTACCTGGACAATTCCATGGACAGAGGAGACTTGCGGGCTACAGTCCAGGGGATCACAAAGAGTCACATGACTGAGTGACTAACAGTGAGCGACTAATAAAATTGATTTTCTCTTCCTCGATTCTCAGATAAACCAGTCAGTAGCTTTAAAACATTTTTCTGTGCAGTTGCCTTTTAAAATTTTGCTATTTTTTGCTTTTAATAATTTTAGACTTTTATCTGATGTCCTTCTACTCTAGATGAGGAGTTTAGCTCCCTTACACTGTCTCTCACTTCCATCTCTTCACGTGCTAGTTTTTATAATGTGTATTATTATTTTGCATACTTTTAGTGAATGCTTTATAAATTTCTGTTGACTCCTTATTACTCCTTTTCTCTTTCTTCCCATACTCTTAACTCTGAATTTTCATTAGATCCTTGAGAAATAAAATAAATTCATTCTTCTGTATATACACTTTAAGACTCTGCTATTGGTTGATCTGAAAATTTAAAATCCACTAGACAGCATTTACAATATTATGTAGATATTCAAAATAGAACCAAGTACAGTGGTGGTTAGAGTCACATGAAAGCAAATTATAAACCTGAATTACTTAAAAGTGTTCCCAGGAGAATCTTCCAAATCTCTCTGCTTAATGGAATGTTTTTGTTTTGTTTTGTTTTATGTTTTTGTTTTATGTTTCTTCCATAAAAGTCATCTCAGTTGACTGTTTCTTGTATGTTGCTTTCTTCCTTAGATTCCTCTTTACTTTTGCTGGAATACCTCAAGTAATTTTTTTCATAAAGGATACTTGGGCAGTAAACTTTCCAACTTAACACATTTGAAAATACCTTTATTGTACCCTTGTATTTGATTGATAATTTGGAGAAGGAAATGGCAACCCACTCCAGTATTCTTGCCTGGAAAATTCCATGGATGGAGGAGTTTGGTGGGCTACAGTCCATGGGGTCGCAAAGTCAGACACAACTGAGCAACCGCTTTGATTTTCACTTGAGAATACAGAGTAGCCACAGAATCACTAAATGTACTGGTTAGAGGTTATCCACATGCTCCCATCCATTTCTCTGCACAGATTTTACTCTTTCTCCTTACTCTTTTAGATAGCTTCTTCCATACAGATGTTTGAAATCATTTAAAGTTTCTGTTACTGTTTCAAGGCTTTTAAATGTTAAGTAGAATTGTGAAAGTTTTTCTTTTATTGTGCCTCAGAGCAAATTATCACCCAAATAAAACCCAAATTATTAATTTGGATTTTAAGGAGCCCTCACTGTATCAGATCCACGTCCAATCCATCAACCACTGAATTTGTCTTGAAAATTTTCTCTTAACTGGAAAAGTGTCAAGTACTGGGCCACTTCCTTGTTGAGGATTATTGTTACTTTGAAACAGTAGACAGCAGACCACATCAGAAATGTGTTCAAGTAGGCAGCCATGATGGCAGTCACTTTTAGAACATTTTCATCACTCCAAAAAGGAAACTCATACTAGTATCACTCGCCATTTCCTCCAAGCATCTTTACCAGCCATAGACAACCCATATGTCTTTCTGGCCTCTTTCACTGAGCATTACGCTCCATATTGTTGCACATATTGGTAATGTAGATACTTAAACTTCGAAGGTGCTCTTTATTCAACACCTACTAAAAGCATCTTTCCAACATTAATGCTTCTATGTGCTTCTGTGTTTTTTTAAATACGTATTTATTTTTTACTTATTTATTTATTTGGCTGCACTGGGTCTTGGTTGTGACATGTGGGATCATCTAGTTGTGGCTTGCGAACTGTTGGTTACAACATGTAGGATCTAGTTCCCTGACCAGGGATCAAACCTAGGCTTCCTGCTTTGGGAGTGCAGAGTTGTAGCCACTAGACCATCATGGAAGTCCCTATCTTTTTAATATAGTTATTGGCCCTGTCAATAATGTCAGCACTTCAGTTTTTCGCTCTCAGAATCAGAGATTTATTGCCACATGCGTTAACAACAAAATCTACCCCATCTCTTAGTAAAAACTTTTCTTTTTCTACCTTTAGGAGATAGACCTGTATCTAAATAGAGGTACTTTGAAAAGATATTAGACATTTCCATTATACTTCAGGGAGTTTTATGACATTTGCCCTGATACTGTTTATGCTTTCATTCTCTCATTTTAGTATCTTTTTGAGTGTATTAGTAACAGTTTGAACTTTCATACATTTATGAAGACCTTTCTGTCAATGTTAAACTATTTCGTGTATATTCTCTGTTCTACTCACAGACTTAAAATCGTACATACCATTTTCCATATATGTTAATTTAGAACATTTAGTAGCAGAGGAACTTACTCCAAATCATTTGACCACTTGGTTGGAGAGATCAGGTCTTAAAGGAATTGATCACTCAGGGCATCAAGCATCTGTAATCCATGCTCCAGAATCAATACCAGGTGTGGTATGACCACACCTACTCCTTTTAAACCTGAGCAATTTTCCCTGATACTCAGTTGTTAATTTGTAAGTATTTTAAGTCAGGACATGTGGAAAATTTTTATTTGACCGTCCACTGGGAATTGAATCACATACGTATAACACTTTGAGTAGAAGGATTCTTGAGGATGTTTATAGAAATTGTGTTTTTTCTTCAACCAAATCTTAACATAATAAATTGCTATTTGAAGCCTTACTTTGAGAAGTTCCTAATTATCCAAATTGCTAATAATTCATTGATTTTTTTTTTCTTTTGCAGAAGCTGAGTATATATGGTGACTTGGAATTTATGAATGAGCAAAAGCTAAACAGATATCCAGCTTCTTCTCTTGTGGTTGTTAGATCTAAAGCTGAAGATCATGAAGAAGCAGGGCCTCTACCTGCAAAAAGTGAATCTTGCTCATTCAGAAATTTAAGCTCCTTTTTTTTTAAAAGAAAAATGGAATAGACATCTAAATTTCCATTCCTCATAAAGCTTTTTAAAATGGTTTCATTGGATATAGGGCTTAAAAATCACTATTAAATGCAAATAAAGTTACCCAAATCTGTGAAGACTGTATTTGCTGTAACTTTACCTTCAGTTTTTCTAGTAATTTAAGAGATGGCTATTTGGGATTGTATTTTTATTTTACTAATATCTGTAGCTATTTTAATTATTATTTGCATTATTTTTGTTTGTTTCCTTTCTTAGCCAAATTCTGTGAGCTGATCATTGTTCTTCTCCACCGCCTGCCATGTCAGTCACCTTAGTTAATAAGCTGAATACTCAGTAGGATATGATGCTGTTGCTCAGAAATGACTGACAACTTGTAATTTGAAATTTAGTAGAAAATACCCTTTAATACACTACATTTTCAGTTGTATTGAACTGAAATCATTAAAATTTTCTTTGAATAATTATGTGCTGAAATTTGAGTTAATATGCAGCTGATTTTCCAGATTTTCCCTTTCGCCACTGCCCAACCCAGAAAATAAACAGGAAATGTTCTGTGTCTGTTTATTGCTATATGATCAGGAAGCAAATGAAAGCAAAAATGATCTTCTCACAAGTGTATTTTATGTTATTTTGCACAGACTATAGATTTTTCTGTTGGATCTTTCCAAAGAACTATTTTTCTCTATTATAAAGCATGTCAAGTATAGGTTATTTTCCAAGAACTTCATTTTGACAGTAAGAATTTGACTCTAGTGATGCAGGACTAAGTTTAGATTTCACTTAGCAGAAAATGGTTGTTATTATCATTCCTTTATTATTATTAATAATACAGATACAAAAATAAGAATGACATCAGGTAACATAATACACTTCAGTCTTAAAGTGATTCAGTGTCATTATACCATCAAATCTTAAATGACTTAGCAAACCAATATTTTTCACTCACGTGGGCATGACTGGCAACAGTGGTAGTGCCAGCTGACTAAAGAGTGAGTCACTAACTTTCCTTCAGCCTAGTCGTTAGCTTTCTCTGAGTCGAAAGAAAATACAATTAACCAAGTAAGGCTTTGGTCACAAGATAATAGGTTTTGGTTTTCTAAATAGTAGCTTGTCTAGATTTGGTTGTTAGAAAGTATGCGAACACATTCAAATGGGAAAAAGAGAAGTGACTGAGTGGCTGCCAAGCAGTCATTGTCACTTTCTTATTTTGTGTGAGAATACAATTATATGAACAAGAAAAAAAGCCCAGTTGTCTTATTTACCGCTTACGCCACACACTTCTGTTCATTAATCAGACACAGGTTTAGTTGTAGTGCACCAAGTGAAGGAAGCGGGGATATGTTCATAATGCTGCAGATTTGTAGGAGTCAGCCTACAATTAGGAAAAGGTGGCTCAGAGGTTAAAGCGTCTGCCTCTAATGTGGGAGACCCAGGTTTGATCCCTGGGTCGGGAAGATCCCCTGGAGAAGGAAATGGCAATCCCCTGGAGAAGGAAATGGCAATCCACTCCAGTGTTCTTGCCTGGAGAAATCCCATGGACAGAAAAGTTTAGTAGGTTACAGTCCACGGGGGTCGCAAAGAGTCGGACACGACTGAGTGACTTCACCTCACCTCCCTTATAAAAACAAAACAATACAAAAGATAACCTGAACAAGAACAACTATATGACTATCATATTCTTCCACCTTCCTTTGGTTTTGCTTCCTGAATGAAGTACCCCGAGACACTCTCATTGCTCTTGAAAGTATTGATCCAAGTTTACACAAACTTTCCCCTCTTGTTTATGAGACAGCTCCTTTTATGTAGAAACACCCAATCATTCCTCTATTTGGTAGGCACTCAAATATTTACATCCTGTCTGTATTTTAGCATGATTAACTAGACATTTTCAACAACAATTTAACGAAAATTACCACCCCCTCCCCCAAATGTATACAGTATTAAAATATTTGACTTGAAAATCCAACAAAAGCAACAAAACTGGCCCCTTTTCCTAAAGTAACAGTTTGGCCCTTTCAGTGGACCCAACTTTACTTGGTTTCCCTTAGGTATCACCTTCTTTCCTACCACACAACATCTTGAGAAGCTTGCCTTTGCTCATACGCAAATCATCAAAACTCAAGTCGATTCAGTCCTGCCAGAAGGACTTCCTAAAGTCCTCCTTGTTTCAGATTCCTGGTCTAAGAGATACGCTGATTCAAATGATTACAAAGATGGTAGTAATCCTAATGAATGATCTAGGCCAAAGATTCCCAATCTGTACACAAAACTTCATGGATACCCTCTTGATACAGTATATTTTTTATAAATCAGAAATTACCAGATTATCTGGTCTATTGATCTTAGAAATCCTAATGTGTTATCTGCCAATCTGAGTTGGATATTAGCATATTGAAACCTGGTACTTTGACTCAGCCTAAAGCAAACAACTTTATCCCTTATTATTAGTCTGTGTGGCTTTATTCTAGGTAAATGTGCCATTTCCACTGTGATTTTTTTAAATACATAAAATAATTCCAATTATAATTCTTATGGGCTCTTATGTATTTTAGGATCACATGAGGGGGAATCATTAATAGAGAAATTTGTAGACCTTTTTAATAAACCTAGTCAGCCCACCCACCAACCTTTGGAACAATCTATGAAATTCTCAGCTATGTCCCCATAGTCACCACACCATGGCAGTGATTTTGCCAAGATATCCTATTAGAGATCCACAGTTTAACCATTCAACAACCACTTGAGAGCCTGAGTGTCAGGCTCTATGCTGGATGATGGGACTGCAACAACAAAGACCCAGTACCCAACTCTGGTTGCTCAGATTTTAAAGGAGACAAACTGTTATTAATGTGATATGACCAGATAAGCATGAAGTACTGTGCGAGGACTCCTAACTTCAGTGATACCCAAGCTTAAACCTAGAGGGAGAAGGAAAGCCAGACAAAATACAGGGAGCAGTGTACCAGTGAGGATAGCATGTTCACATCTAGAGGCAACAGGTGGGGAACTGCAAATGGTTTAGCAGCCTGAGATAGCACATGCAAAAACAGCAATAGATGGGGCTGGACAGACCACAAAATAAGGACCTTAGTAAACCTGGACCTGGTCCTGAGCAAGATGGCAAGCACAGAGAGGGCTTAAGCACGAGAGCTGCAGCGCTTTGGAGCAGTGCACTGGACAACAGTGCTCCTGATAGACTAGAGGGCCATTTGAGAGGACAGCAACGTCTTAGCTCTGGAGTCACCTCCATCCAGCCACACAGAAATGGGAAATCCCATTTGCTTCCCAGGGTGGTTTTTTTGGTTTGTTTTTTAATGCCCAATAATCCTACTTCATTTTGTTTCACATATATTAATATTTTTGAGCTCTTAAGTGTAAGGCTCTGTGTTGCTCCACATTATTGTTTGGATGGTAAGTCTATTCATTGGGTCATAGGCACAGTCTGAGTATTGCCAAGCAAACTGGAAGGCTGTCCCATGGACTCCTAAGCTTCTTACCAGACTTCACGTTGGGCTAAATTTTTAAACCACAATGCTTGGTCTACTTATTATTGTCCTCAAATTCTAGGTGTGTCAGCCCAGCTTCTACTAACCCAGGGTATTCCTCACCACTTGCCTCCACATTACCAGTTGCAGAAGAGGTTATGTTTGCATTTGAGTATTATCAGTAGAAGCTACCTATTTTATCTTTCTTTCTACTTCTAGACTAGAGTCTAGGGGTGGTGGTATGTGAAGGAAAGTTACATGGCTCAAAATAGCCTGGAGTTAAAACTCCCCTCCAGTCCTTCCCACCATTCTATGCAAAACAAAAACTCTCTCACCTGAAGGAAAAAAAAATGGACATTAAGGTTGATTAGCCAGCTCCCAGCCAGTCCAGCCTCTGGCCAATCTCCAGAATTCCTTGCTCTAGACATTTAAGAGATAACGACTCCAAACAACCTTAGAGAAGAACAGGCCCCCTTAAGACAGTAGATTTCCACATATATGGCTATATAGACTTACTATTTTCTTAGGTTAGTGCAGCAGCTCACTAATCTGACTCCTGCCTCTTCTCGCCTTATTAAACGTGATATGTTCCTGTAAAGTGCGCCGGTCTCTTTCACTTTTTCCAAACCTCACCTTCTCAAACTGCCTTACCATACAGTATATACAGTGACAGAGACGGCAGACTGAGAGAGTGGGAAATGCAGCCTTCTGTGGAGGGTCGGACACGACTGAGCGACTTCACTTTCACTTTTCGCTGTCATGCATTGGAGAAGGAAACGGCAACCCACTCCAGTGTCCTTGCCTGGAGAACCCCAGGGATGGGGGAGCTGGTGGGCTGCCGTCTATGGGGTCGCACAGAGTCAGACACAACTGAAGTGACTTAGCAGCAGCAATAGCAGTGAGAAGCTAGATTGTACAATTAGTGTAGATTTTGTGACTCTTTGCAATAATTAAATTCTGAAGTGCTGTTTCTATACCTTCTCTGAAATGTATAATTGTTGAAATCAGCTTTACTATTTCACTATTAAGTATTCTCTTCCTGTGATGTTAATGAATTATCTGTTTAGAGCAGGCGATCTTGACCTTTTTCATGCCATAGACCTTTTTGATAATCTGGTGAAGCCTTATGGACTGACTCTTCCTCAGAATAATGTTTTCACAGGCATAAAACCAAGCATAAAGGATTGCAAAGAAAACAAATCATATTAAAATATAATTGTTATTTTCAAAATTTTTCAATTTTACATATATATATATATATATGTACTTCTTTATTAACACATAAAATAAGGCCTAGTGGTGGTTCTAAAACTATTGGAATTTCAAAGTTATGTCAAAATTTTATTTTGAAATCTCGGCAACAACTGTAATATGTAAATATCTGATTTCTGTTGGTGATAAAGTCACAGGAATGGCTCACAGTACTATCAATTGTTGACTGTGTTCATAATTAAAGGACATGCTATATTTCAGTTAGATGTTCGTGAAAATATTTAACTTTTTCCTCTTCCAAGTTACTGAACCTCTGCCTTAGGGGTTGTCTAATTTTACTTTGTTGAGAGTATAATATTTTTATTTGTTCACTTCTAAATAATTTGGGCTTATTTTACTATTATATGTTTTATATACTTGAATTGTTTTGCAACATTGTAGCAATAGTTGAAGGCATGGTTGGAAAGAAATCAGCAACTGATTAGAAATGAAAGGTTTCAACAAAAACTCTTGAAAATGTTACCTCAAGAGATACCATCATGCAGTCATTATTGGAGCCCCACATCTGAAAATTTCATAATGCTTAAGTGTGTATGTGTCAAATAAAATTTGGTTCATCTGCACTGAGAAATATTATGCTATCTTGTAAAAGTGTCTACTTAGATATCTCATGATGAAGTTTGTATATTGATTCCCTATGACTTTTGCAAAGCCCTTTCGAGTACTCTCACTGTCACCTTTAAATGTGTCTTTACGGCATCCTTCTGGGAAAGCAGAATGGGGTTTAACATCTCCGTGTTAGAATTGAGGAAACAGAGTCTCTGCGAGGAAAGGCATCCAGCCAGGACTCTCAGAGTTTGGAAGGTACAGTAATAGATGCTGAAGCAGGCACTGCGCCTCACCTCTAGGCAGGTCTGGAAGTCGATGTGACAGGTGCCTGGGTCAATCTAGTTGTGGTGCCCACTTACTATTGACCAACCCTGAGCTGTGCTCTGGACTACAAAGTAGTCCCCCACTCAAGCAGATCTCTTTGTAATTATAAACAAACCAAGCCATCCAGAAACAATATTGTACTCTCCCAGGGTGCAGATGGCACCCCACTCCAGTACTCTTGCCTCAAAATCCCATGGACGGAGGAGCCTGGTAGGCTGCAGTCCGTGGGGTCGCTAAGAGTCAGACACGACAGAGCGACTTCACTTTCACTTTTCACTTTCATGCATTGGAGAAGGAAATGGCAACCCTCTCCAGTGTTCTTGCCTGGAGAATCCCAGGGACAGGGGAGCCTGGTGGGCTGCAGTTATGGGGTCGCACAGAGTCGGGCACGACTGAAGCGACTTAGCAGGAGGCAGAACACCTTCACCTACGAGCATTCTAACCATAAAATTCTGAGGTAAGTATTCTTATCTCCATTCTTCAGATAAGGAAACAGAGAGGCGGTGACTTGCCGCCTTAAATTAGGTAGGTGTTAATTTGGCAGAATCACAATAAAAACCCAGGTTTGTCTGACAAGCTGAGATTTGCTGATCTTATGGGCAGAGGATCTCCGCTAGCCATAGCCAGGGTCAGATGGAGCCCTAGACCATAAGGAGTATAGGGAAAGGCAAATCCGGGGAGGTGGGGGAGAGCTGGAGAAGGCTTCATGGAATGAGAATCTTGCCTGGTTCTGGACAAGAAAGATGGATTTAGAAAGGTGGATGGAGCCAACAGAAATCACCCTAAGCAAGTGACAAGCTACATACTGGGAGAGATGTGTTTGATCCATGCCACAAAGGATTCAAAGTCAGCATAAAGAAACCCATAAGTCAGTAAGAAAAAGATAAGTCACCTATAGAAAAATGGACAACAGATGGGAAAAAAGCCTTTCATGAGGGAAGAAATCCACACAACCAATATATTTTAAGAGGGCAACATTACAGCATGGGCCGGGGCAGGGCTTTTCAAGTTGAATATGCATTTGAACCTCCTAAAGCTCTTGCTAAAATGCAGGTTCTGGCTTGGTGGGCCTGGATGGGATTCCATCTCTCACACATGATGAGGGCCTGCTGGTCCGAAGACCACAGTTTTGAGAAGTAAGGAGATGGGTAATGTGTGAACTTTTCAGCCACCCACGTCTATAACGCAGCTATGCCTCCTTTCAACTGTGAGCCTTGGGCAAGTAACAATGTTTCTGTGCCTCAATTTCTGCATCTGTGAAATGGAGATGATAATAGTCCCCATCATTTGTGGTCGGGAGGACTAAGTGGGCTAACATATGTAACACCTGTAGTGCAGCATGTGACAAAACAAGTGTTCAGTACATGCTAGCGATTGGCGGTGGCCATAGGAGTTACTAGAGAAACACAAGCTAAACCAGAGTGAGATAGCATTCACACCCACCAGAGGCGGATGGAGGTCAGAGAGTCTAACGCTTTCAAGACTTAGGAGACGGAAACTCGTCACTGCTAACGGGGGTGCAAACCAGTACAGCCTCCTGGAAGAGTGGTTGGGTAGTATCTGGTGAAGTTGGGGGGGCCCTGCAGTGTGATTCCAGATGTGTGTGTATGTGTATTTCTAGAGAGTGTGTAAAACCTAGCCACTGGAAGCATACACGGCATGTTCAAAAACCTGGTTGGTTCTGGGGAGGGAGGGAAGGGATAATACAACTGGGGGAAAAAAGAGGACTACAGCTTTGCTATACTTGATGGAAAGATGACAAAATTTTAACATTATTATCTCTGGATGGTGGGCTTCCCTGGGGCTCAGATGGTCAAGAATCTCCCCGCAATGCAAGAGACCCGGGTTTGATCCCTGGGCCAGGAAGATGCTCTGGAGGAGGGCATGGCAACCCACTCCAGTATTCTTGCCTGGACAATTCCATGGACAGAGGAGCCTGGCGGGCTTGAGTCCATGTGGTGGCAAAGAGTCAAACACGACTGAGCAACTAAGCACACAAACATACACATCTCTGGATGATGGATACATGATTATTTGTTACATTATTCTTCCAAATTTTTGTATTTTCTTATGTCTTTAAATTTTGTTTTTCAGGGAAAGAGACAGGGAAGAAGGGGAAACATTTAGAGCAGGTGGACTGAGTGGGTCTGGTACAGTGTTGGGTGTTGAGTGGGGAGGACAAAGACATTCATCTACAGGGGCACTGCCTTTCTTCAGGAATGAGGGGAGAAGAAGTTTAGAGAGACAGATGAGAAAGCTGAAACTCGGGTTAAGTGACCTATCATTTTAGTGGAAAATGCATATTCTTTCCACATAGATTATGTATTTCACTGAACAAACATCAGTGAAAACATGATCCCTGCTTTTTAGCCACTGGAACTTAAATTCTGGGTATTTCTGCCTGGATCTTCATGCAGCTGCGGGCCGGGGGGACCTGAGATCCTCCATCTGGGTTCAGCTTCCCTCTCAACCCTGCACCATGTGACTCAAGGGCAGTTGCTTGCTCTCTGAACCTCAGGCTCTTCTGTCACTTAGAGAATTCTGGCATTGGAGCATGGCTGTCAGCTTGCAGAGGGGGAAGAGGCCAGGCTGGAGCAGGGCCCTCCTGCCCTCTCCTCTTCCTGGGAGGCAGCTTGTGAGGAGCCTGCCCACAGGAGGGTGCGGCCAGGAGAGGCCTCCTGTCATTCCTCCTCCTGGCTGCCCCTGGTGACAGGCCAGGAACCTGCCGAGATTTCTGCACTGCCAGGGCCAGAGACTGGAGCTGGGAGCCAGACACATGAACAAGATCTTCCCCCAGGTAAGAGCTGCCCTGACCTGGGGACTCCTGACCTGGGGGGCGGAGCAAACCCGGGGCTGAGGGTGGGCAGTAAAGAGGGGAGGCACTGAGGTCCCCCACCACCCAGGAGGCTCTCTACCAGGTTGTAGGGAGACGCAACAGGTGAACCAGATACATGGTTCAGGTGGTGAGAGCTGGGAGGGGACAGGAGGCCAGGGGAGGGAATGATCGACATTGGGGGGCCCTGGGGAGCTTCTCCAAGGGGGTACCCCCTGAGCTGCTGTGAAGGATGAACATTTGCCAAATGGGCAGTGGAGGAAAAGGCTTTCCAGGCAAAGGGCACAGTATAGGCAAAAGTGTGGGAACATAAAGTAGACATGAGTGTGGGGCAGCCGAGTGGGAGGGCCAGTGTTTCCACCCAAGGCTCTCGTGAGGCTTCTGAAAACCTTTTCAGTCTAGCCTCCTGAGGCTGGGCCTCCCTCTCACCTCAGCCCACCCCACATTCTGTTCTCTTGGGCAGGGGGATGCCAATGGCAATGCTGCTGCTGGAAGCAGAGCCCTCCCTGGAGGGGAAGGTAAAGGCTGGGGGACCTGGGGCCAGCCCCTCCCCCACATGGGACTCCCCTTGATGCTGGGCTGTTGCTATGGAGACACAAAAGCGGCTCCCTAAGGCTCCCTCTGTCTCTCAGACCTCTGCCCCGTTGTTGATGTCATCCATTCTCAGGGTCCCGGCCATCCGTACTGACGGCCATTTGCTAAATGCATAAGCTCATGTGCTGCCCACCCCACAGACATACAGTGCCCCCAAAACCCACAGAGGAAAGAGCTCTGGAGGCCAGTCCCTGACTCAGGGTCACCCAGGTGGGTCTCTACCTCTGAAGGATAAGGTGAGAGGGATCTCACGTTTACTGAGCATCTGCTCTCGGCTGCGGGCTCACTGAGCGACCAGGACAGTGCGCTTTACTTCTGTGGAATAAAGAAGAAAACAACACTTTTATTGAGCACCTACTATGTGTCCAATCTTGACTCTCACTTGACCACTGAGGGGAGAGACCCAGAGAGGTAGCTACTATTAACTATCAAGGATCAAAGCCCTACTGTGTGCCCAGCACCATGGGGCCTCTTCTACACCCGTGGTCAGCTCCGAGGGGTCTCCTGTTAGGTGCGATAGCAGATGAGGCAGCTGAGGTGATGTGAGGTCAGGTGGTTCAGCCAAACTGGGATCCTGCACGGATGGGAGGCGTGAGGCAGGGTTCAAGTTCAAATTAGGTTCCCTTGGCTTGCAGAGTCCAGTATCTTTTGCTCCACAGTGGCACTCATTTATTTCAAGCCTGCTTCATGAAGGACCTGGAGTGGAATAATGGCCTCCTTTTCCCATCTGTCCCCAGGGGGATCAGCACTTAAGGGGTTTCAGGCTTTGAAGTGTGACCTTCACCTGGCCATGGACTCTGAGACGCTCCTGTGACCCCTCCTGCCCCACCTGTGCTGCGCAAACATTTGAGAAGCAGCTGCTTGGCCGACTGACCAGGACGCTTCTCCTTGCCAGCCTTCTCGCTGTCTCCCTGGTTACCCGAGTTTACAAGGGAGCCACCGACCAAGGCTGCAGGGAATGTGGGCTTTAGACTTATGCTGCGTCTCCTAATATGTCTCCCTTCTCAAGGCACACCCACCCCGGGCTTCAGCCACACTTTCTGTCCCCCACGTGCCATCGAGACCTCTGCCCTCCTAACGCCCTCTACCTGGACTGCACTCTCCTTGCACCTTTCCCTCACCCGCCCATGGGAATCCCATCCTCCTTCAAGCACCCAGGACACCCCTTCACCACCTTGATCACCTGGCTGTGCGAGCTGCTGGGGGTACAGGTACTGGCCTGACTGATAGACCAGCACAGAGCAGGCTGCTCTGAAAATGTGAGTGGACTGTATGGAAGAGACCTGAACTGAGCCGAACTGGGTTCTTCCCAAAGCACCTATTGTGTGCCTGCTGCTGGGCTGACCTCTGGGGACACATGCTCCTGCTCCTTCCCTCAGATAATAGTCCCTGGAGGACAGAGGAGGGCTCACGCTCTTCTTTTTATGTGTCCAGACCTTGACTTCTAAGTGCAACTGCAAGTTTTTGGAGGGCAAGGGTCAGAGCTGTGCTTGCTTTTATGTCCTCTACAGAGCAGGGCACCTAGTGTTAGTCACTCAGTCATGTTCAACTCTTTGCAACCCCATGGACTGTAGCCTGCCAAGATCCTCCAGGCCGGAATACTGGAGTGGGTTGCCATTTCCTTCTCCAGGGGATCTTCCCGACCCAGGGATTGAAACTGGGTCTCCCATGTTGCAGGCAGATTCTTTACCATCTGAGCCACTAGGGGACTTAGTAGTTCCCCAATAAGATTTTCTTTCATTATTTCAAAAGCCAGAAAAATTCAGGAGCAAAGTCAGGTAAAGGTGTCACTGTCATTTCCAGATGAGCACATACTAGATACTCAATAAAGACAAATAGTAGCTAGAACCTTTACAGCACTTACTATGTAGCAGGCCCTGTTCTGATCCAGTACCTAGCTCAGTCCTCTCAACAACTCCAGTGTAGGCATTGGAGGCCCATTTCCCACATGAGGAAAACAAGCACAGAGAAGTAAAGGGGCTTCTCAGTGTGGCCCAGCTGAAAAGTGGTGGAGCTGAGATTGCAACCAGCATCCTGGCAGGTTCCAGAATGAACAATCTGTTGACACCATGGAAAGAGCGCCAGTTTTGGCAGCAAAGAGATGTGGGCTGACATAACAGCTCCACACAAGGGGACCTGGACTTTTCCTTCTCTGAGCTTCAGTTTCCTCATCTGTAAAATAACAGTTGTCTTGAGTAATGAAATAATGGCCATGAAGGGCCTGCTTTGGCTTCTGCCCTATGGCAGGAACTCAGTAAGCAGGTGTCCGCGTCTCCTTCCCCATCTCCTGAGGAGACAGACTCATGGAAGGACACAGGGCTTAGGGAGTGGAGCAGAGCCCTGGGGCCCTCGTCCCAGCTGCCACTCAGCAGCTACTGGATGTGGGCTAGGCCCAGGCGTTTGGTGGGGTGAGTCCACAGGCAGAGCTGAGGGCCTCGCAGTGGGTTTGGGAGTGCCCTCCTCCAGGGAAGCCTGTCCTGCCCCAACACCCCAGTGAAGAGGGACCACTTGTAGGGCTCAGGGCAGGGGACTGGCTGCTCCATCACTGGCTTCCCACCCCACACAGCGAACTGCAGCCCTTGCTGCTGCTCACGCCGAGGGGCCTGCCTCACAGCCTTCCTGATGCTCCTGCTGACCACTCTTGCAGCTCTGATCGCCCTGGTCGCCATCCTTGGACCCCCACCTCGCACGCCAGGTCAGGGTGGGCAAGAGAGAATGGGTCAGACTTGTTGGGAGGGTAGAGGGAACACAGAGCGACGGGGGAAACTGATCCTGCCTGGCTTCTCCACAATGTGCCTTTTGAACAGTTCCTTAGGGTGCATGCACAGATACACACTGACACCGACAAGCACACATCTCTGAGCTTCCATCTGCACATCTGTAGCTTGAGCTATTGAAGTGGACCCAGCTATGATGCCACCTCCTCCAGGAAGCCTTCCCCTGCCTGCCTTGTTTAGGAGCCTTGTTTCAGCTCCCATTGCTCTCACACTTCCTCTCCCCCAAGCCCGATCACCCAGAGTGGTGTTGTCCTTGCGTGTGTGTGTCTCCACCACAGAGGACAGGGGCCTGTCCAGTACATCCCTGAGGCCAGGCAGGCTTCAGCAGTGAGCCCCAACACCAAACATGACCTCATGGAGCTAACAGTTTGCAGAGTGACATGGAGGTTAACCCAATAAGCACTTTAAGGCAAACTTAGTGGGAGCTCTGAGTCTGGGGGTGGGGCTCTGACCAGTCCAGGGGTCAGGATGGGCACCTTGAGAAGTGAACGGCACTGAAGCATGAAGGGAAAGCAGGGTTGGTTGGTGGAGGGGGTGGCGGGAAAAGCATGCAGGCACAGGGAACAGCATGTGTGGGGTGGAAGGAAATATGAGGAGAAGGTCAGTGGACTCGATGGACAGGGCACCGGGTAGGGCCAGGGGCCCAGGGCCCAGTGCCTCGAAGGCTGCACTGGGGAAGAAGGTCACCATCTAGAGAGCCATGGGAAGGAATTAGCTGGAGGTGGGATGTCATCAGACCTACCTTTCTGAAAGATGTCTCTGTTGCCTAGCAGGAAGTGCTAAGGGGACACAGTGAGAATAGGGGTAGAATCCACAGCACCTTCGTGCCTGTGCATGGACACTGCGGGTAGATGTGAACACATGAAGAGCTCCCTCCATGCATGCACCTGTGTGTCTGTGTGTACATGTGTGCAAGCATCTGTGTGTATGCACATGTTTGTATGTGCAGGTACATACCCGTGTGTGTTTGCCCTTGCGTGTACATGTCTGTGTTTGTGCAAGTGTGTCCAAGCGTGTATGTCTGTGGGCAACTGTGTGTGTGTGATAATGTACCTCTGAGAGCCAGCCCCCTCACACTAGCTGAGGCAGTTCCAGGAGATGAGCTGTGATTCACATGCGCACAGACCCACATAAACTCGCCCCCACTTCCAACCCACACACATGTGTGTCTGCGTGCACAACCCACAGAGCTGCACCTCCAGGCTCCTCTGTCAGTTTCTCTCCCCTGATTCTTTGGAGCAGCCCCAGGGCTGGGTGCTCCACACAGTAGGAGAGAGGGAAGACTCTCAGAGGGTCAGACACTCAGACTTTCCCCACCACTCCTGGGCACTGTGGAGGCAGCCCGACCTCAGGAAAGAGAGAAGCAGCAGCCTGGTTATTAGCTGTGTGGCCAGGCCTCTCGAACCTCACCGAGTCTTACTTTTCTCATCTATAAAATGGGGCTAGTGTTGGCATGTCACAGGAGGGTTCAGGGAAACAATAGGATAAAAATGTGAAGGTGTTTGCAGCCTGTACATCTGTCCCAGATATAAGGACTGTGGAAAAACGGTTGCTAGCTGGCCCCAGGATGTTGCCTCCGACACCCTCACCTGCACCAGGAGCCCTGTCATGGAAACCCCATCACTGACTCAAGGCCTGTTCTGAGGAACTTCCCGTGAGATGGTTGTTCAATAGACATGGGAACCATGACTTTCTCTGCACTCTCTCTAGGCTTATTCACACAGAGACTTTTGTGTAATCTCCCCAGCAGTCCCATGGGGTGTGTACTATGCTCCTCACTTTGCCCGACAAGGAACCTGAGACACAGAGAGGTCAGGTCACCTGCCCCATGGTCACACAGCCAGCAAGTGGTTAAACTGGGACTTGCACACCAACTTCGATGCCGAGCTCAGGGTCTTCCCTGTGGCCCCAGCCCCTCGCTCCAGCTCAGGTGGGGCTCAGTGGGGAGAACTTGGTGATGCCTTTGTGAACACAACACTTGACCCTTCTGGGGCTTGCCCCGCCCACTCAGGGGCCCAGGCCTGTGTGACGCAGATGAACAGGACGGGCTTCCTGTGCAACGACCAGCGCAGCTGCATCCCGGCCAGCAGGGTCTGTGATGGCGTTCGCACCTGTGCCCGCGGTGAGGACGAGGAGGAGGCCTTGTGCCGTGAGTACCTACACCAGGGCCCCTTGAGAGTTGCCCCAACTCCAGCTCTCCCTGCAGCCAGAATGAAGCTCGACCACCCTGAATGTACCAGGCACCCTTGTGTACTTCTATGCCTTTGGTTGTATACTGCCAGGAACATTTTCTCCCACCCTGTCCCAGTCACACACATATGCCCACACAAGGGAATGCCTCCATTCTGGGTCTGGAGGAACTTTATGCAACCCTCACTGCAGAGTTCAAGTGTTACTTCCTCCAAGAAGCCTTCTCTGACTCCCCAAACTAGATGCTGCTGCTGCTAAGTCACTTTAGTCCGACTCTGTGAGACCCCATAGACAGAAGCCCACCAGGCTCCGCCGTCCCTGGGATTCTCCAGGCAAGAACACTGGAGTGGGCTGTCATGTCCTTCTCCAATGCATGAAAGTAAAAGTGAAAGTGAAGTTGTTCAGTCGTGTCCGACTCCTAGCGACCCCGTGGACTGCAGCCTACCAGGCTCCTCTGTCCATGGGATTTTCCAGGCAAGAGTACTGAAGTGGGGTGCCACTGCCTTCTCCACAAACTAGATGAAGTTCCCTTTACTGGACTCTCATAGCCCCTGTGCTTACCTGTGTCCCAGCCCCAGTCACATTCATTGTCAATCTCATTTGGCATGTTTGCCCCTCCCATCAGACTGTGAACTCCTCTGAGGCAAACCTAGTCTGCTTGATCTTGGGGCCCAGGGCCTGGCACAGGACTCTGCACAGAGAAATATCTGGAATGATTTGTTGAATAAATGATGAAGTTAGCGAATCAACCAGTGAATGAATGGGAAGGTCTAACCCCAGACCTTAGACCTGACAGTTCTCAAGAGAGAGGAGTGTGGCAGTTGCCACAGAGGAGGGAAAGAGGTCGGTGAGTTAGGAGCGGGTGGGGCAGGGTAGCTTATGAGGGAGGGTCATTGCGTCGTGAGCCCTCAAGACCAGAAGAGGCCTTAAATTCATCTAGCTCATGCTCCAGCTCATGCCCCAACCCCCTCTGCCTCCCAGCCTCTGCTTGCACACTCCCAGGACCGAAGCTCACTACAACTCGAGGCAGCTGCTGCTATCATGCTGGTTTTCCAATGGGGACGTCTCCCTTGTACTGAGTTTAGGGGCTACCCCCCAATAGCACCCTTGACTGGTTCCAACTGTAATTTCTCATCAACCCCTGCCCTCCAAGAACCACATGTCACTCTGTTTCCCATGATGGTAGCACTGCGTGGATTGGCGATTGCTTTGTGGTCCCGCGTGAGTTTCCTCTTCCTTGAACCACCCTCTGAACTCCCAGTCACCCCACTGTGACTGGTCTTTCCCACTCCACCAGCATCCACAGAACACAGACCAACTGCCCGTGTCCCTCTCCCTGGACTAGCTCTTGAAGCATCTGTGACACTTCCAGCTGGCTCTGGCCAGTCCAAAGAACAAAGACTTTTCCCCTCCTAAGTCTGGGTTATATCTCTAGTGATGCAGCCTGAGTTTGTGTTAATTTTTGGTAGCCCTGTCACACTGCTGTCTAACACAGAACCCACTTTCAAGAAGGGTGTCTGATTCCCTCTCACAAAACATGTGAACCCACATCCCCTGAGTTCCGAGATCCAAGTGCAAGACTTCACATTATTCTTTTTAAAAAGTATTTATTCTCTTTATTTATGGGTGTGTTGGGTCTCCACTGCTGGTCTGGCTTTTCTCTAGTTGCGAAGAGCAGAAGCCACTCTCTGGCTGCAGTGCCCGGGCTTCTCACTGCAGGGGCTTCTCTTGTTGTGGAGCACGGATTCTAAGTGCAGGGGCTTCAGGTTGCAGCACGTGGGCTCAGTAGCTGTGGCTCTTGGACTCTACGGCGCCGGCTCAATCTTTGTGGCTCACAGGCGTAGTTGTTCCATGGGATGTAAGATCTTCCCAGATCAGGGATTGAATCCGTGTCTCCTGCATCGGCAGGTGATTTCTTTACCGGTTAGCCTCCAGGGAAACTCCACATTTATTCTTGTTGTGTTCCAGTTGGAGGAAGCTTCCTGGAGGTGAAGGAACTTGAACCTGGACTTTCAGGTGGGAAGGTTTTGGACAGGTGTCAAGAAGGACGTTTCTGGAGGGAGGAGCAGAGTAAGGCATGGTGTGGATGGGGAGGAGCAAGAGCTGAGTAGGAGTGAGGAAGGGAGGAGCAGCTCTGGGCATCCTGTTGGATGAACAGGGAAAGAACCCTCCTCTCCCCTTGACTGACCTCCTCCCCAGGAAACATTCTTCTTGTGTTCTCTGTGTGCCCTTCCTGGATGCTCAGTGACCTTGGGTTTGTCAGTTGCCAGGCTGGTCAGGACGATCTACCTCCATTTAGCTGAGAGACACCTGCAGCCTGAATGTACCAGCCTGCCTGTACCTGAACTTCAGCCAGGTGTGGACTTGCTCCTGCTTCGTCTCTCCCTCTGTAGGAGCTGTGCCCCAGAGCCTCCCCCAGCTTTCTCGTGGCTCCCTGTGGAGACCCTGCTTCCTGGATCTACTCAGACCAAATGTGTGATGGGATCAACAACTGCGGGGACTGCTCAGATGAACTGAGCCCAGGTGGGGGTCTGGGCACAGGATGGGCTGGGCAACTGGCCAGGCAGCGGCCAGAGGGCAGAACTTAACCAGAGAATCTCTGAGGTTCCCCCTGCACCCTCTGTTTTCATTCTAGGAAGATGTTTTCCACTTCGGCTTGAATGCCTCAAGTGGCAGGGCGCTCATCACCACCACAAGTGGTTCCTTCCAGAGAGTTATTCTTCGGTGGTGGGGCTTAGTTTCAAGGTCTCAAATGAGGAGGCCAGAGAGCCCAGAGGGCAGTCACAAGAAGAGTGCATACGCAGCCCCATTGGGGTTTGAACCTGGGCTTCCCTCTTCTCCTCTGCACCACCCAACAATCCTGTGAGGAAAGCAGGGCAGAAATCACTGGCCCCAATTTATATGTAGGTAAACTGAGGCCAGAGGGGAGAAATGACTTAGTAAAATGAGTGATAAAGAGGGAGCTTGGGTATGAACCCAGGTCTCCCAACTCTAAGATTTGAGTTCTTTCACTGCCCCAGAGTTTGCTTCCAATCTCTTCCCTGGCATTCAACCCACAAATATGTTCTGAGCACTGTTGGGGGCTGGCCTGGTGCCAGGTCCTGCTGGAAAGCAGCCAGGGGTCAAACATATGTCCTATCTCCAGGACTTACATCATGCTAGTGACTAAAGGCAGTGCCAGGGTTCCTGGAGAGGTTTTTGCTGGGAGGGGGTGAGGGGGAGAAGAAATCATCAAGGGAGATTTCTCAGAAGAGACTGTTCAAGCAGGCCTTTAAAAATGGGCAGGGTTTCACCAGGCAGAGGCTGGGCGTGCAGCAGGGAACGCTGGAGGCCCAGGGTCCAGGGCAAAGGAGGGAGGCCTGCGAGGTTCCCTCAGGGAGTCGTAAGTGGGCTGGTGGGACCAAATTTAGGGTGAGAGAGGAGGAGGGGAGATGACAGGCACCCATTAATATCTGAACACTGACCATGGGCCTGGCACTTGGCCTATCTTTCTTAGTAACAACCTCAAGCAGATGGGGAAACTGAGGCTCAGACAGGGTGAGAGACTTGCTTGAGGTCACACGCGAAGTCACGCAGAAGTTTAGCCCTTCTGGATAGCACGTATGCTATATATATGCCACTTCCTGCCAGATATTACTAGGCTTGGATACAGCCTCAGTGCTTTCTCAGCTCAGTAATCCTTGTGGGGCCCACTGATGGATCACATGAGATGTACATGAGACAGGGTATCTGTCACCCTGCCACAAGGATGCCACCCCAGGAGGGTCTGAGCTGAGTTGAGGAGTTCAGATTCTCTCTTCTGCAGGAAATGAGGAATACAGTCAACCTGTGTCAGACAGCATAGGGCTGTGGGGGCTATGGCCAGTTGCAGGGCTAAGGAGTGCCCCAGTGGATGGGGCATTCCAGCTGTTCTTCTGTCTTCCCAGGGACTACCTGCCCGCCCTGCGGCCCTGGCTGGTGGCGCTGCCCCTCGACTGTCTTCAGATACTGCAGCTGTGTCCCCAGGAGCCTCTGCCGGGATCACGTGCAACATTGCTCCGACTGGGCCGACGAGTACTCCTGCCCTGGCCCTTGACTGAATCACCCAGGCCAGAGTGGGCTGCTGGCTGGAGGGGTGCTGATAACCCTTCACACATGCTATGAATACAAGAGCAGAAAGGAGTCTTTGAGATCACGTAGAGGAATCTACACACCACTGTCTCTGAATAGGAATTGCCTCTCCTACTTTCAAGTTTTTCATCCTCTGCTTGAATTCTTCCAGGGATGGGAGGCTGATTACCACATTAGGCAGCTCCTAACAAGATGAGGGACATCTGCTTCCATGATTTGCGGCCTGCCTCTGGTGACACACAGAGGAAATCTGCTCCTTTGCTCCAAGACAGGCTTATAGACACTGACCTTGTCACTCCTTGGAGAAAAAAATAAGTCTGGGGCTTGAACACCAAGCTGAGAAGTTTAGCCCTTCTGGATGGCACATATACGATACATAATGCCACTTCTTGCTGCTTTGGTACCTAAGGCAGATATTGCTAGGTTTGGATACAGCCTCAGTGTTTTTCCCAGCTCAATAATCCAGTGGGGCCCACTAATGGATCACATGAAATGTACATGAGACAGGGTACTTGTCACCCTGCCACAAGAAAGCCACCCCAGGAGGCTCTGAGCTATAGTAAGAACAGCTTGAGGAGCCCCTCCTCAACCCCCTTCCATCCCCTCTCCTCTGGACCACTTCCACTCTCACCCTAAGACCATATGCCCAACCAAACAGCCCAGGTTCCTTCAAGTAGGGATTGTATTTCAACCCCAAAGCCTGAGTGAACCAGCTGTTTCTTGGCATCCATTCCAGTTTTACAACACCCAGGCAGGCAAGGATGGATTATATCCATTAAACAGATGAGGAAACTGTGGCCCCCAGGATCATACAGCAAAGTCAGGCTCAGAAGTGGGACTCACACACAGTCCATGGTGTCACAACCCTAAAGTCGTTTCTGCTACCAATGTGACCCTATCTTGGCCGGGGTCGGGGCAGAGTCTCTGGGTTTAAAAATGTAGCTTGAGGGTCAGGAAATGTCCCACCCTTATACTGAAAGATGGACTTGGAATCTGGCTAATAAGAGGGTTCCTGTTGATGGAGACAGACATATCCCTGTTGGAAATTAATATAATCAATTCTATGTATCAGTCTTCCGTGAGATTTGAATTAAAATCGGACATCTGAGAGACAAGTGAGCTCCAGTTCATTCATTGCCACCTGAGTCAATTCCTTGGCTCACTGAACAGTCTCTGTGTGCCTGTTCTGTGCCAAGCCCAGTGCCAGGCACCCAGAAGTGACAGACCTGGACCCCAGCGCCCAAGGAGAAGAAGGTGTCACGGAGAAGGCACCTCACTCGAGGAGGATGGGTGGGGCAGCAGGCAGTGCTGGGCTGAGGGCACCAAGGAGGGGACTTGGAGAGGCAGGATGTAACCATATTTCGGACTCAGATGAGCTGAGGGCCAGCTCGCAGAACAGGACACCTCAGAGATCCCGCCCGAGCGAGGCTCAGCCCTGGCTTCTGGCACCTTCGGCTGAGTTTCCAAGGGCAGCACAAATGGGGCACAGCCAGCATGCTCGAGGCATACTCCGTTCCGAAGACTGATCCAGAGGAACTGACTGAGCCCTCAGGAGGAAGAAATGAAAAACCACTTGGACAGAGAGCCAGGCGAGCTATGAACCACGGGGTAACAAAGAGTCGGACACAACTGAGTGAGTAAGCGTAACCTGGGGAACAAGAAAAGGTCCAGCAGCTCATGCCCAGCGTTCACATGCCAACATGTTCCTGGTGCCCGGAGCCTTAGGTGCTGAAAACAAGGTCACCGAGGGGAGGCCATGGGAACAAGAGTCTATGCGAGCTCCCACTGAAACCACACAGCTTAGAGTAGGGCTCACACTCAGCCAAAACCCAGCCTGGGACTTGAGCCCACCGCCTTTCAATTGAGGTCACACGCCTGGTCTCAGGACTTAATGAAGCTCAGGTTCTTCAGGTCTCTTCACAGAAACAATTCAGGGCTAGGTAAGAAGTGGGTTTCTTTAGAGAGACACATATTCTACAGACAGAATGCAGTCCATCTCAAAAGGTGAGAGTGGCCCTGGGAGAAACACACGCCACACACAGAGCGTGGGCCATCTCAGAAGGGGAAGGGCCTGAAACACGGGGTGGTTAGTTTTTATGGGATGGGTAATTTCACAGGTTAATGGATGGGAGGATTATCCAACTATTTTGGGGAAAGGGGAGCTTTCCAGGAATTGGCCCACCATCCACTTTTTGACCTTTTATGGTTAACCTTGGAACTGTCATGGCACCTGTGGGTGTGTCATTTAGCACATGCTAGTATGGAGAAGGCGATGGCACCCCACTCCAGTACTCTTGCCTGGAAAATCCCATGGATGGAGAAGCCTGGTGGACTGCAGTCCATGGAGTCGCTAAGAGTCAGACACGACTGAGCAACTTCACTTTCACTTTTCACTTTCATGCATTGGAGAAGGAAATGGCAACCCACTCCAGTGTTCTTGCCTGGAGAATCCCAGGGATGTGGGAGCCTGGTGGGCTGCCGTCTATGGGGTCGCACAGAGTTGGACATAACTGAAGCAACTTAGCAGCAGCAGCAGCAGCAGTGTGAACATACAGTGAGGTCTACTGAAAGTCAAATCTGCCAAATTGGACCTAACAGTTCCAGTCGGTCTATGTTGTATCCTCAAGGGCTATGCCATTCTTTTAAAAGTTGTGCCCTGACTCCTTCCCTCCTGTTTCAATACTAGTTAGCCTCGGTGTTTCAATTGCAGGAGAGGCCCAGTTCCCGCCAGGGGCTGGTGGTGCAAAGGTTGGCCCCTGTGAGAGAGAGAGATGGAGAGACCTCAGTGGTCATTCAGCCCTGAGCTTCTTCAGTGGGCTGCAGCTTTCTCAGAAAAATGCTCAAGGCGCTCAGTTGCACATAATTCTATGCTCCGCTCCCAATCAAGCCCATCCATGGGCCTTTACAGGAAGAGGGCCCCTTCCCAGGGCCTGAAAGTGGGCTCCTGCCTAACACTCAGAAATGAGTTGTCCGAGAAGACCCACACACTGACAAAGCAAAAAACTTGATTGTGAATGGGCCCCAGGGTGGAGGGCAATAGGGAGCCCAGGAGGACTGCTCTGCCACGTGGCCCCAGTTGCGCTATGGTAACGGGGCTAACTTCTGGACTGTCTCTGGGCAGTCACTGTGTCTGGCCCATATTTGGTCTGATTCAGGGTCCTTACTGATGGGACCTCCTGTTGTGAGACAACTCATGAGCAAGTTATCGTTGTGTCTGGCCAAGGTAGATGGTTTCAGTCAACCATTCCCTTAACAGGCCCATGGGGTTAAGATGTTTCAGTTTATAGGATGAAGAAACCAAAGCTGAGACCAATTAGCCTGAGTCCATTCAGCATGTCAGTAGCAGGGGGAAACCAAAACCCGGCTTTCTGGGTGCACACGGTTGACACTTGCTGAGTGCTCACTACTAACCAGGCACTGTGTTAAGAAGAACTTTACCTTCCATGCTCCAACAAGGCTCCGAGGGTGGTACAGTGTTTATGCGAGGTTTAGAGAGGCCAGGCAGCCTGTTGAAAGGAGCATGACCGGTGAGCACAGAGGCAGGGAAACAGAATCCTGCGGGGTCGCCCAGAACAAAGGCCTTTTCGTGCCTCACCCCTTCATTTCTCACTTGGTCTCCTAGGTCTTTCCCGAGTTACAAAGAGCAGACTCAACCAGTTACTATTAATAACTAGGGTTGTGAAGAATATAGAAACAAAGGAACAGAAGTTAAACAAGAAAAATAACGAGAAAACAAGAAAAGTTAAGAAAGAAAAATAATAATAGTTCAGGGATAAAACAGAGTCCTACTTCCTCCTCAAGGCATAAGCATAACAATCTGATGCCTAACTTTGAGTCGTTCCGTAGCAGCTAAGACCCCCACACTCAGATGGAGGCTGGTGACCACACACTGAGCACAGCACTAGACCCCAGACTGTCCAGAACCAGAGGGTAGATGGTGAAGATTCCTGGAACACCACACTGTTACTTCACAACCTACCAAGGGAAAGAAAGTCAGGAATCCTGGAGCCTTCATCCCCAAATGTTGCCTTTAAAAATGCTCCCCTATAAAAACAAAATGCTCCCCTGAAAGCCACTGGGGAGTTTGGGTTTTTTGAGCCTGAGCTGCCTTGTCCTTGCTTGGCCATGCAATAAATCTTTCTTTGCTCTAAACTCTGACACTTCCATTCGTCTGGCCTTACTGTGCCTTGGGCACGTGGACGTGGGTTTGACAACACCAGGGGTCTGGACACTTAGCTATGGCAGTTAGCTGTTTCATGCTGAGTTTCAGGAGGTCCGGGAAGCTTCCAGTGGCAATGACCCCTGAGCAGAGCCATGGAGGAGCCAGAGACAGGGCAGACCAGGCTGAAGAGCTGCAGGGTGCCAGGGCAAGGAGGGAGCCTAAGGGCATGAGAAGCAGCCTCTGCGGCTGGAGTATGAAGAAGAGTCTTGGATTCTGAGCAGGAGCAGTGAACCTGACCCTGGATATGCAGGGTGCTGGCAGAGGTTTTCAGCAGAAAAAAAAACACATTTGCTTCCTTTTTCTGGAAGAGAGGGGGCAGAGGCTCTCCTCTGTACATGGATGTCATGACCAGACTACTTTGCAGGCAGGAGGCGGAGAGAAAGAGCCAAAAGGTGAATTCCCCTAGGAAACAGTAAAGCTTCCAGCAGAAGAAAGGGCAGGGCCTTTAATGAGTATGTTGACAGAAGGAAAATATACAACTAAAAACTGCAAGTTGATTTACTCAGAGACCTTACTGAAAACTATAGTCCAAGAGACAGCCTCTCAGACGGGTCTGAGGAACCACTCCGAAGAGATAAGGAAGGAGCCCAGATACACAGGTTTTTGTTTTTCTCTCGCTGGGAAGACAAACAAACACATGTAGTTGAACATCAAAAGATTACTGCTAATCACAAAGAAAAGATATCTCAAATGAATGATTTTTGGCACTTTTCTATGCATGGGAAGATACAAGACTCTGGGTTCACCGAAATGATTCTTTACATATGCATCGTAACCCTCTCGGGCCAGTATCCAAAACACAGAGTATTTCCTGGTTTTCTCCATTCTGGATTCCCCTCACGGAGCACCATCGGTGGGGAGGCTGCAGTGGCTACTGGCTTGATTTTGACAGAAGTGGTATGTATAGTGGGCACTATTCTTTGTTCACTGGAATGGCAGGCAATAGTCCGTGTCTATAAATATTAGCAATATTTAGTACATGCCAAGCACTATTGCAAACTTCTATGTCTTAGCTCTTGTACCTCATTTTATCTTATCCTCATAAAGGAACCTGGCTTGGTATTCATACTTCACAGGGGCTAAGACAGGTGAAGTTGCTGGGCTAAGACCACAGAGTTTTTAAAGGGCAGTGCCAGGATCAAACCTTGATAGGCCCAAGCCCAGAGCCCATTACCCCCACTCCTTGATGGCTCACTCTTTCTTAGCCAGGACTCCCTAGAAGAGAAAGCTGGAGCCTACGCTGGGGAGGTAGCGTGTCAACAGGCGGTGGCTGGTGCTGGCTGAAGAATGGTGTTTGTTCTTTTCTGGTTTATTGGTTCTTCTTTTTCAGAAAGAAGCAGGTGCTATAGCAACCTCCCAGACAGCATTCCATAAGCTAGTCCAGGAAGACGCAGAGCCCAGGGTGATCAGCTAGGCCCCTCCCTTGGTTCACATCAGCAGAGCAGGGGATTTAATGCCACAGCCTCCAGAGAGAACTCAGGCAGCCAGCGTCAATATTTGCCATCTCCCAGCCTCCCTGGCCTCAGCTCCAAGATCAGTACGTTAAGTACAGCAGGTTCTTCTCTGTGCAAATACACAGGGATAGATGAATGGAATTTAAAATGGCTCAGGCTTCCCCGCAGGGTCTGGACTGGAAATCTGCCCTGGTTTAACCTTCTGCCATCACTGTTTGCCTGGGGCTCTCCATTCATCCTTAAATTCACCAAACCACAGACAGCAGAGCTGGTAAGAAGCTCAGAGTCCAGCCAGATTTCTGGTGGGAAGACAATGCTTCCTGGAGAAGTAGTGAGGGAGGGGACCAGCCCAAAATGGCACTCCCTGGTAGCCGTCTCTGGGATTCTGAGGGCCACCCAGCAACTCCAGGCCAGGCAGAAGCGATTTCTCTTCTAAAAAAGTGATTTCTCTTTTTTAAAAAGTTATTTTAAAAACACACATTTATAGTTATATTTACATTTAGTGAAATATGCAGATCTTAAGTGTATAGTTCAGTGAGGTTTTTTTTTAATTTGGCTTCGTTGGGTCAGTTGTGGCATGGAGGATCTTTCCTTGTGGCTCATGGACTCTGACTGTGGCAGGAGTCTTAGTAGTTGCGGCGTACAGGCTTAGTTGCTTTGTGGCTTGTGGGAACTTAGTTCCCTGATCAGGGAACAAACCTGTGTCCCCTGCATTGCAAGGTGGATTCTTAACAACTGGATCATCAGGGGGAGTCCCTCAGTGAGTTCTTAAAAAAACAAAACAAAACAGGTTTATTGAAGTATGATTGACAAACAGTAAGCTATACATATTTAAAATGTATACTTTCATAAGTTTTGGCACACATATATACCCATGAAACTATCACATAATTTCATGTCCATCATGAGCATGTCCATCACCCTCAAGAGACCTTGTGCCCCTTAGTAATTCTTCACTCTCACCCCACCCTGATCCTCACTTCCACATTTAGACAACCACTGCAGAGTACATCATGAGAAACACTGGGCTGGAAGAAGCATAAGCTGGAATCAAGATTGCCGGGAGAAATATCGATAACCTCAGATATCCAGATGACACCTGCCTTATGGCAGAAAGTGAAGAACTAAAGAGCCACCTGATGGAAGTGAAAGAGGAAAGTGAAAAAGTTGGCTTAAAGCTCAACATTCAGAAAACTAAGATCATGGCATCTGGTCCCATCACTTCATGGCAAATAGATGGGGAAACAGTGGACACAGTGGCTGACTTTATTTTGGGGGCTCCAAAATCACTGCAGATGGTGATCGCAGCCATGAAATTAAAAGACGCTTACTTGGAAGGAAAGTTATGATCAACCTAGACAGCATATTAAAAAGCAGAGACATTACTTTGTTAACAAAGGTCCATCTATGGTTTTTCCAGTGGTCATGTATGGATGTGAGAACTGGACTGTGAAGAAAGCTGAGCGCCGAAGAATTGATGCTTTTGAACTGTGGTGTTGGAAAAGACTCTTGAGAGTCCCTTGGACTGCAAGGAGATCCAACCAGGCCATCCTAAAGGAGATCAGTCTTGGGTGTTCATTGGAAGGACTGATGTTGAAGCTGAAATTCCAATACCTTGGCCACCTGATGTGAATAGCTGACTCATTTGAAAAGACCCTGATGCTGGGAAAGATTGAGGGCAGCAGGAGAAGGGGATGACAGGGGATGAGACGGTTGGATGGCATCACTGACTCAATGGATGTGAGTTTGGGTAAACTCTGGGAGTTGGTGATGGACAGGGAGGCCTGGCGTGCTGTGGTTCATGGGGTCACAAAGAGTGGGACACAACTGAGAGATTGAACTGAAGTTAACTGATTTTCCACCAGTATAGGTTAGTTTGTACTTTTCTAGAATGTTATGTAAAGGAAATAATACTGCATATACTTTGCATATACTTTTTTTTTTGTCTCTCTGGCTTCTTTCACTCAGAATAGTTCTTATGAGATTCATCCATGTTATAGCATGCCCATAGTCACTGCTTTTTATTGCTGAGTAGTACTACATTGTATGGATGTACCATCATTTGTGAATTCCAGGCTTAAGAGATATACTCTCCATTTATCCATTCATTTGCTAACAGGTTTTAGGCTATTCTCAGTTTGGGCTATAACAAATGAAGCTGCTCTGAACATTTTTGTGTAAATCTTCATATGGACATTTACTTTCATTTATCTTGGAAAATAGAATGGCTGGATGTGGTAGGTGTATGTTTAATTATTTATGAAACAGTTTGTTTTCCAAAGTGGTTGTATCATATAGTCTTACCTACACTTGGTAAGACGGGTCTTTATTTAATTTTAGCTGTTCTGATGGGTAGGTGGTAACATCTCACTGTTTTGCTGTTATTTGTTTGGTTTGTGGGGGTTTTGGCTGTGCTACTGGACCTGCAAGATCTTAGTCTCTGACCAGGGATAAACCTGTGCCTCCTGCAGAGCAAGTATGGATTCTTACCCACTGGACCACCAGGGAAGTTCTAGCAGCATCTCAGTGTAATTTTACTTTGCATTTCTCTAATGTTGAGTATCTTTTCATGTGCTTATTTGCCACCCATATATCTCCATTGGTGAAAAGTTTGTTCAAACAGTTTCTAATTGCTTGTTTTTTCATTATTGGGTTTAAAATTTTTTTAAAATTTATTTTGGCTGTGCTGGGTATTCATTGCTGCACGGGCTTTCTCTCTACTTACAATGAGCAGGGGCCACCTTTTGTTGAGGTGCTAGGGTTTCTCATTGCCGTGGCTTCTCCTGTTGTGGAGCACAGGCTCCAAGGTATTCAGACTTCAGTCGCTGCGGCTCATGGGCTCGGTAGCTACAGTTCCTGGGCTCTAGCGCACAGGCTCCATCTGCGGCGCATGGGCTCGGTAGCTCACAGTTCCTGGGCTCTAGCGCACAGGCTCCATCTGCGGCGCATGGGCTCGGTAGCTACAGTTCCTGGGCTCTAGCGCACAGGTTCCATCTGCGGTGCATGGGCTCGGTAGCTACAGTTCCTGGGCTCTAGCGCACAGGCTCCATCTGCGGTGCATGGGCTCGGTAGCTACAGTTCCTGGGCTCTAGCGCACAGGCTCCATCTGCGGTGCAGGGCTCGCGGGCCGCGTGGGCTCAGCGACTACAGTTCCTGGGCTCTAGCGCACAGGCTCCGTCGCTAGGCCCCATGGACTCAGCGACTACTGTTCCTGGGCTCTAGCGCACAGGCTCCGTCGCTGCGGCGCGTGGGCTCAGCGACTACTGTTCCTGGGCTCTAGCGCACAGGCTCCGTCGCTGCTGGCGGCGCATAGGTCTAGCCCCTCTGCAGCATGGGATCTTCCCAGACCAGGGATCAAACCTGTGTCTCCTGCACTGGTGGACCCTTTACCACTGAGCCAACAGGGAAACTCCATTACTGGGTTTTGAAAGTTCTTTATATACTTGGAACACACACTATTAGATTATCATTTGGAAATACTTCTTCCAGGCTATGGCTTGTCTTTTCATTCCTTTAACAGTGTCTTTCAAAGAGCAAATTTTTTGTTTTGATAAAGTCCAATTTGTCAAATTTTTCTTTTATGGATCATGCTTCCAGTTGTTGTGTTTAAGGAATAATTACCTAATGCAGGTCACAAAGATTTTATACTATATGTTCTTCTAGAGTGTTTATAATTTTAGGGTTTTTCCTTTCCAAGAAAAACTCCATTTTATAATGGAATGATAAAAAGCTCCATTCTTTTGTTTAGATAAATTTCAGTAGTGTCTAAGCTGATTTCTCCACATAGAGAAAAAATACTCTTTCTTTGAAAAGCCATTGACACCAGCAGATTCAAGTTCAATTTGGTTTCATCCTGAAGGCCTGAAGTAAAACAATTCTTTGCAAGGATGTATAAATTAGATATTCATTGGTTAAACTTCAAAATACCACTGTGAATTGAATAATAGTGAATTCTGTTAATTGTTGGTGAGATTCTGGCAAATAGACTGATCAATTAGACTTGTTCAGTAAAGCCATTTTTAAAGCCTAGAAAAAGAATCCAGGAGTTTCCAACGATTCATCCTCCATGTTGAATTACTCTCAGTTTTGGAATCAAATATTCAGCATGTACTTACAGTAAGGGAATTCTGCTGTGACCTAGACAGAACTGTAAGTATAACTTAGACAGCCTACTTCTGGTATCACTTTCACTTTTCACTTTGATGCATTGGAGAAGGAAATGGCAACCCACTCCAGTGTTCTTGCCTAGAGAATCCCAGGGACGGGGGAGCCTGGTAGGCTGCTGTATATGGGGTCACACAGAGTTGGACACGACTGAAGTGACTTAGCGTAACAGCTATATTGTGGTATAATTTACATATCACTCAACTCACTGCTTTAAAATGTGCAGTAATCTTTAGTATATTCATAGAGTTGTGTAACCATCACTATAGTCATTTTTAAAACATTTTCATCACCCAAAAAGAACTCTCATACTCATTAGCTGTCTTTTCTACCCAGCCTCTCCTCCCTAGGCACCCACTACTCTGTCTCTATAGACTTGCCTATTTGGGGCATTCCATATAGATGAAATCATACTAAATGTGGAGGTTTTTTGGTGGCTAATTTCTTTCACTTACACATTTTTGAAGTTCATCCATTTCATAGTATGCATCAGTATTTTATTCCTTTTCATTGCTGAGTAATATTCCACTATGTGACTATCTATCTATCTATATATCACATTTCGTTTATCAGTTCCTCAGCTGACGGACATTTGGGTTGTTTCTACTTTTGAGCTACTGTGAACATTTATGAACGATTTTGTATGAACATTTCAATTTCTCTAGGAGTGGGACTGCTGGCTCATATGTTTAACCCGGTCATATGTTTAACCTTTAAACATATTTACGCTGGGTCATAAATATGTTTAACCTTCTGAGGAAGTGCCAGACTGTTTTCTACAGTGGTTGTACCACATTACATTCCCACCAGTAGTGTATGCACAAGGGTTCCAATTTCCCCACCTCCTCCTCAACACTTGTTATTGTCTCTTTCTTATTATAACTATCCTAGTGGGTGTGAAGTGGCATCTCACATGGATTATGATTTTAATTTGCATTTCCCTGATAACTGATTATGTTGAGCATATTTTAATGTGTTTATTGGCCACCTGCATCTCTTATTTGGAGAAATGGCTACTCAGCTACTTTGCCACATTTTTAGTAATTTATTTTATTGTTGAGTTGTAAAAATTCTTTATATATTCTGGATACTAAAGACCTTATCAAATACATGCTTTGCAAATATTTTCTGCCATTCTGTAGGCTGTCTTTTCACTGCTGTCCACGGAAGCATAGAAGCTTTTAGCTTGGATGTAGTCTAGCTTTTCGCCTTTAATTTTCATTTTTGGTCAACTGTGCTTTTGGTGTCATATTTGAAGGAACTTTGCCCAAAGACATGAAGACTTATACCTACACTTTCCCTTGGGCTGCAGGGAGGTCCAGCCAGTCTGTCCTGAAGGAGATCAGTCCTGGGTATTCATTGGAAGGACTGATGCTGAAGCTGAAACTCCAGTACTTTGGCCACCTCATGCGAAGAGTTGGCTCATTGGAAAAGACTCTGATGCTGGGAGGAATTGGGGACAGGAGGAGAAGGGGACGACTGAGGATGAGATGGCTGGATGGCATCACTGACTCGATGGACGTGAATCTGAGTGAACTCTGGGAGTTGGTGATGGACAGGGAGGCCTGGAGTGCTGTGATTCATGGGGTTGCAAAGAGGCGGTCATGACTGAGCGACTGAACTAAACTAACTGAACTTTCTTCCAAGAGTTTTATAGTTTTAGCCCTACATTTAGGTCTATGATCCATTTTTAGATATATTTTGTATTTGGTATGATGAAAGGGTCTGATTTTATTCTTTGCTTGTGGCTATCAAGATACCTGGCACCATTTGTAGAAAAGACTATCCTTTCTCCATTGAATTATTTTGGCACCCTTGTCAAAAATCAATTAACTGTAAATTGAGGGTTTATTTCTAGACTCTACCTGCTAAATTTTTATTGGATGCTCAGTTCAGTTCAGTTCAGTCACTCAGTCGTGTCCGACTCTTTGCGACCCCTTGAATCGCAGCACGCCAGGCCTCCCTGTTCATCACTACCTCTCGGAGTTCACTCAGACTCACGTCCATCGAGTCTGTGATGCCATCCAGCCATCTCATCCTCGGTCGTCCCCTTCTCCTCCTGCCCCCAATCCCTGCCAGCATCAGAGTCTTTTCCAATGAGTCAGCTCTTCGCATGAGGTGGCCAAAGTACTGGAGTTTCAGCTTTAGCATCATTCCCTCCAAAGAAATCCCAGGGTTGATCTCCTTCAGAATGGACTGGTTGGATCTCCTTGCAGTCCAAGGGACTCTCAAGAGTCTTCTCAACACCACAGTTCAAAGCATCAATTCTTTGGCGCTCAGCCTTCTTCACAGCTAGACATTGTAAATTTTAGTTTGTTGAGTGTTACATTTTTTGATTTCCTGTATTCTTGATATGGCTCTGAAATGTTAAGTAACCTTATAACACTTGATTCTTTAAGGTCTTGCTTTTAAGACTTACTGTGGAAAACTCTGAAAGAGATGGAAATACCAGACCACCTAACCTGCCTCTTGGGAAATCTGTATGCAGGTCAGGAAGCAACAGTTAGAACTGGACATGGAACAACATACTGGTTCCAAATAGGAAAAGGAGACGTCAAGGCTGTATATTGTCACCCTGCTTATTTAACTTCTATGCAGAGTACATCATGAGAAACGCTGGACTGGAAGAAACACAAGCAGAAATCAAGATTGCCAGGAGAAATATCAATAACCTCAGATATGCAGATGACACCACCCTTATGGCAGAAAGTGAAGAGGAACTAAAAAGCCTCTTGATGAAAGTGAAAGAGGAGAGTGAAAAAGTTGGCCTAAAGCTCAACATTCAGAAAACGAAGATCATGGCATCCGGTCCCATCACTTCATGGCAAATAGATGGGGAAACAGTGGAAACAGTGTCAGACTTTATTTTTGGGGCTTCAAAATCACCGCAGATGGTGACTGCAGCCATGAAATTAAAAGACGTTTATTCCTTGGAAGAAAAGTTATGACCAACCTAGATAGTATATTCAAAAGCAGAGACATTACTTTGCCGACTAAGGTCCGTCTAGTCAAGGCTATGGTTTTTCCAGTGGTCATGTATGGATGTGAGAGTTGGACTGTGAAGAAGGCTGAGCGCCGAAGAATTGATGCTTTTGAAGTGTGGTTTTGGAGAAGACTCTTGAGAGTCCCTTGGACTGCAAGGAGATCCAACCAGTCCATTCTGAAGGAGATCAGCCCTGGGATTTGTTTGGAAGGAATGATGCTAAAGCTGAAACTCCAGTACTTTGGCCACCTCATGCGAAGGGTTGACTCATTGGAAAAGACTCTGATGCTGGGAGGGATTGGGGGCAGGAGGAAAAGGGTACAACAGAGGATGAGATGGCTGGATGGCATCACGGACTCGACGGACGTGAGTCTGAGTGAACTCCGGGAGTTGGTGATGGACAGGGAGGCCTGGCGTGCTGCGATTCATGGGGTCACAGAGAGTGGGACACGACTGAGCGACTGAACTGAACTGAACTGAGCAGGACTAGAGCCATGTTTGCATGAGTGCACGCTAAGTCGCTTTAGTCATGTTCAACTCTTTGTGACTCTATGGACCATAACCTGCCAGGCTCTCTGTCCATGGGATTCTCCAGGCAAGAATACCCAAAAGGATTGCTCTTTCCTCCACCAGGGGATCTTCCCAACTCAGGGAGTGAACCCAGGTCTCCTGCACTGCAGGCAGATTCTTTACCGTCAGAGCCACCAAGGAAGCCCATGTTTAGTCTTGGCTAATTACTATCTGGGATTAATTTTCTCCACTACGGAGGTACGAATTTTCTGAATTCACTACCTTGGATAATGAGGTTTTTCTACTCTTCCTAGTCCTGTGTGGCCATCAAGTACTGCTTCCTCTAATCCTTCTGGGTGGTTCTTTCTCTGGCCTGAAGTAGTTTCCTTCCATGCAAGTGCTGATCAGTACCCTCCGAATTCTCGAGGGCACTCTCTGCATATCTCCAGAGTTCTCTGTGTCGGTAGCTTTCTTCTCTCTGCTGCGCTGTCCTGTGAACCCTAGCTGCCTTGTTTTTTCCTGAATTCTAAGCTCTAACTCAATTCATGGATTATGCTAGGCTCTGCCTGGATTCCCTGTCCCTTTGCTGCAGTCTAGGGAATCTCTCTAGGCAGTAAGCTGGAGCAATCATAGGGGTCATGTTGTATCCTCTCTTGGGAGTCACTGTCCTTTATTGCCAGTTTTTCTAAACTGCTGCTTCATATATTCTGCCTGCTTTTTTGGTTATTTCAGGCAGGAAAGAAAACCTGGGCCCATTATTGCATTGTGACTGCCTTCTGAACCGAGGGAGATACTTTCCCAGAGTTTTTCAACCCCACCAGGCCAGAGTTCTATACCTCCAGATTTGTCCTACCTCGTTCACTGAGAAGACAAGGTCCAACCATCATTACTTCATTTCATAGGTTGGGAGACTTAGGCAATGACTCAAACCTCCTATTCTTTTCAGATGGGAATGTGGGAATGAATGAGATTAAAGCCTACAAAATTCTCCCTTTTGGGCTGCACTCTGCTGTGGGTAAATAGTGAACCTGAGAGTCAATGTAAGATTACATCTTGACTTTCCCAAAAAGGACCCACTCCCATCACATCTCTGAGACTAGTTTCCCATCTGCTGCTGCTACTGCTGCTGCTGCTGCTGCTAAGTCGCTTCAGTCGTGTCTGACTCTGTGCGACCCCATAGACGGCAGCCCACCAGACTCCCCGTCCGTGGGATTCTCCCATCTTCTAAGCACACTGAAATTACAGAGTACTTTACTTAGATCATTGTTACCCTCATCCATCATCTTCATTCAGTGTCTCAAAAGGAGTCCTGGGATCTGCCACATCAGAGTTTTGGGAGGGGGTGGGAATGTGCTGATTAATTAAAATGCATGTTCCTGGGGCCAATTCACTTTCCAGAATCAGAATGGAGGGGTGGAGTTTAACTGCACTTTTTCCAAGATTTTTTTTTTAATGTGGATCATTAAGTCTTTATTGAATTTGCTACAATATTGCTTCTGTTTTATGTTCTGGGTTTTTGGCTGCAAGGCACGTGGGATCTTAACTCCTCGACCAGGGATGTAACCTGTACCCTCTGCACTGGAAGGTAAACTCTTAACCACTGGACTACCAGCGAGAGCCCTGATTTTTTTTTAACAGGTTCCTTGAGTAATGGCAACCCACTCCAGTACTCTTGCCTGCAAAATTCCATGGACAGAGGAGCCTGGAGGCTACATACAGCCCATGGGGGTTGCAAAAAGTCAGACACGACTGAGCGACTTCACTTGAATGATCTCTGGGAACTTCAGAGAACCACTGATCCAAACTCTTTAAGTCAGCAATTTTCCTCCCAAGATGTACAATACTTGCTGGATGTATTATCTTGTTATCCCTTGAGCATTATGTGGTTTGATTTAAAAATATATATATACATAAATCAAAATAGTCTTTTGATCATTTCACAGTATTCTTTGAGATGACCAGGGAAACCTAAGTGCTTGAGATTTCCAAGCCTGGAAAGGACTTTAAAAGTCATCTAATCCAACCCCCACCTGATGTTTACATTGTTTATGTAACAGTCTTGCCAAAAAAATCACCCAGCTTCTGTATGCACATTTCAGAGGAACTTGCTACTCCTTCCCATAGCTGTGCTACTGAATCTAATCTCTTAATTAGTTCTGGATCCAGAAAAATTATGTTCCCTCTGCCCCAGGAAAGCCCTCCCTCTGAAAACAGTTTTGTATTTATTAATACAAGACTCCAGATGATCAAAGTTGTACAAAGGCAGTGGGGAGAATCTCAAGACCAGAGAAAAGAGCTACAAGCTAACTCTTGTGAAACTTGTCAAGATGTTAAATCGTCTCAAGCATTTCTATGATTGGGAAGCATTTTTTAAACACTCCCCATGCTTTCTTATCCTCATGTTTTCCCTCTGTCTGGAGGCTTCAGGGGGAGAATCTATTTCCCTGCCTTCGTCAGCGTCTAGAGGGCCCCCGTCTTCCTTGGCTTGCGGCCCCTTCACTGTAATACTCTGACCTCTTGGCTCTTTCATCACATCTCTCTTTTGACTCTGATCTTCCTGCCTCCCTCTTAGAATGACCCTTGTGATGACAGGATAATCTCCCTATCTCAATATTTTTAATTTGAGCACACCTACAAAGTCCCTGTTACCATGTAAAGTAACATTTCCAGAGGTTATGGTCTGGACATCTTTGAGGAGGTCATTGTTTAGCCTATTGCAATGAGTAATGAGTATATGAGGGTTTGTTCTATTCTTTTAAATGTTTGAATGAAAAAACTGAAAGAAAATACTCCTTTGATCATAAGACCCCAATTACTACAAGAGTTTGGAATTTATACTCCTTTATGTAGTATAGCTGGAAAAGACATAGCTTGGGAATTTCTCCTGTAGTTCTTATTACCACCTTATCTTCCATTCTCTTTAATCTACTCCAGTTGGGTTTTTAACATTCACCTCTTCCCTCAACCCAATCAAAGCCATGGACAATCTCCAATTTGTCAAATAATTTGTCCTCATTCAAATTGAAGTACTCAATTCACGATCCCCTTCTTGTCACAGCACTTTCATTTCTAAGCTCATCCTCTCCTGGTTTTACCTGTCTTCAACATCCATTCCGCCTCCTTCATCCTCTCCTGGTTTTACCTGTCTTCAACATCCATTCTGCCTCCTTTGCGTGATCTTAAGTGTGGGAAGGCCCTAGCTTGTGTCTCTTTTCTATCTACACTTCCCCTAGGTGATTCTATACTCTCATGGGTTCCAAATGTCAACCCTGTACTATAGAACCCCAACTTCATTTATACCTTCAGTCCTGATGACTTCTCTGAGCTCCAGACTCATATGTGAGCTCCAGACTCATATGTGAGCTCCAGACCCTGCCTGCCTACCTGAGCATCTCATTACTCAAAGTTATCTAAAACGGAACTCTTGATTTCCCCATATCTGTTTTTCTCCTGCAATTTCCCATCCATTCAGATGCTCAGGTAAAACCTTAGGAAGACGTCATCTTTGATTTTACTCCCTCTGTTCCTTCACTCTCTGACATTAAATGCTTCAACACAACCCATCAGCTCTACCTCCAAAACAGCCTTCTGTCTAACCTTTCATCATCATCATCATCATCACTGCTATTGCTATCATCTGGTCCAAGCTGCCAGCATCTCTCACTTGGGCTCCTTTAATGGTTCTGATTACACCTCCCTACTCTACTCTTGTCTGCCCGCCCCCTACCCATGACTCACACATGGGATCCATCAGCAGCAAGGATTCACTCTGCAAATTATAAATCAGATGATATGATTTACATTTAATCAGAGGCTTTCTGTTACACTTAAGTAAAAGCCAAATTCCTTGACCACAAGGCCTAGGTGATCTGCCACTTGTCTCTCATCTTTTACCACTTGTTCACTGTACACAAGCCACCTGACCTTCACTCTTTTTCTTCTGTCCGTCCCTAGAATGTGCCAAGCATTTGCCATCTCAGGCTCCGCACTCTTCTTTCCTTTCCTCTGAACATTTTTCCTGTATGTTTGTATGACTAACTCCTTGTCGTACTTCTCAGCTCAAATGTCTCTTCCTCAGAGAAGACTTCTGCAATCCCTAAATTAATTTAAAACTTAACTCTCCCATCTCCCTCCCCTAGTATCTCATGACCAGCTCTACTTTATCACTACGTGAACTTAGCCTGCTGATCTACGTCCTGTTAACTTACATGTCTGTCTCACTTCCCTTGAGTGGAAGCTCCTTTAAAGCAAATACTGTTTTTGTCTTGTTCAGTGCTCAATCTCCCGCACTAGGCACAGGTTAAAAGTTCAATGGATACTTCTTCAAATGAATAAATGAATAGCTCAGCATTTTTTGGAGTAAATGTATGAAAAGAAAATTTGGCCTAATGTCAGATTATGATGTAATCCTAATAAACAATTCTGATTCAGTAAATATGGGTGAGGTATAGGAATTTTTAACAAATCCTTAGGAGGCTCTAGGGCAGGGACTCACTCACCATAGTTTTTGGTAACATTGGCTTCCCTGGTGGCTCAGACAGTAAAGAATCCGCCTACAATGCAGGAGACCAGGGTTCAATCCCTGGGTTGGGAAGATCCCCTGAAGAAGGGAATGGCTACCCACTTCAGTATTCTTGCCTGGACGATTTCACGGACAGAGGAGCCTGGCAGGCTACAGCCCATTGATTTATTCACTCTTGCAAACTTTATGTAGGTAAGGTGGCTTAGTTTTAAAGAGTAAGCTAAGTATTAGCAGAAATGAATAACTTGCCCAAAGTTTGTAATTAGTCAGCAAGTGAATTCTAGAAACAAGAAAGTCTAATTTTAAAAATGCAAATCTTACAAGTTAAAACACATACAGAGATGACCTCATCTATTTTATGCTAGTCATAATTTCTTAACCTTTATCATTTGCTTCAGTTATTAAAACAAAGACTAGACTTTCAAAACTCTATCTGAATGACTACAATGAACCGTAGTTCAAACAAAATATGTATGTTTAAAGGACTCACCAGCAAGGGAAAATGAGAAACTTGAAAGGAAAAAAAAAAGCTAAAGAAAGTGAGATCTTAGTTTCAAAAGTACACTGTGTTTATAAAAAAAGTGTTCAGATGTTGCCTTGAAAGATTTGTCCTCCAAAATGATCAGCATAGGTGGGATGCTTGATGATTAATCAGATGCCACTTTGTGCCACAGCATTACCCCACAGCAACAGGAGCCTGGTGATGGTGGACGGTGAGCAAATTAGATTCGTGTTTGACTAACAATACATGCTAAGTCTGACAAGTAAGGCTAGTTGTTTGTACTAGCAATCTGACAAGGTGTGCTACCATCACCCAAGTGACACGTTAAAGCTCAACTCTACCTCCACCACAACAAATCTGCACCGAATCTGCCTTTTCACTGGATAAATTTCAGATATCAGAGCTTCTGATACGACCCTAAGCAATGGGCAGCCACATTTACAAAGGGAGCACCTTGCCTTGCTCTGAATAGCAAACAGAACACGTCAGATCCAAGATCTAATTCTATTAAAATCCTGGTTCAACTCCAGAGCATTTCCAGATGTCAAATCTGTTATACCAAGTTCCTAATTCCTAAGGTATTCTCTCCCTTTCTTTTACTAGCCAGCAGGTCTTGCTTTAAGCTCACCTTTCATGGATGGAATATGGTGTAGAGCAGCACTGTCAAACAGAAATACAATGCAAATCATGAAAGCAAGTCATGTAAATTTTCTAGTAGCCACATTAGAAAACTTATCATTTTACATATAATCAACACTGAAAAATGGAGGTTATTTTTCATTCATACTTTTAGGCGTTGATTCTGATATTCAGAATGCATTTTACAGCACACTTCAATTTGGACTAGCTGCAATTCAAGTGGTCAAGGGTGACATGTGAGTAGAGACCACTATATTGGACAGTGAAGGTCTAGAGCCTTGTTACTCCATGTGTAGCCCACAAATTAGAAGCCTTAGCATCATCTGGAAATCTGTTACAAATGTTGACTGTCAAGTCTAACTCCAGATCTACTGAATCAGAATCTATAGTTTAAAAAGATCCCCAGGCAATTTTCATGTACAATAAAGCTTGAGAAATACTGGTTTAAGGAATCATGGGTCTCAGGTTCTTCACCTGTCAAATAAATGGAGGTGATAATCCTTACTTGCTAGGACTACTGTGAAGATTCTTAGTTTACTTAATAGACTTTTAATAGCTGAGATTTTAATGAATGGTAACTCTTATTAAGAAAGGCAATGTAATAGAAAGGACCTTAGAGCTGGACAGGATGGAATATAAATTCGGGTTCTTTAAAGCTCTGGACCTTCCACACTCATTTAACTTGAGGCTGAGTTTTCATAACTATCTAAATTAGGGTTAATACCTACCTTCACCAACTTACTGTTGTTGTCAGGTTGGGGCATGGCACATGGGAGGCATTCAATAGTGGCTGCCATTCATATACATATTTATATGTATATCCTACTGGCTGGGCCAAACCAGAGTAGTAACAAATGACACTAAGCTGCCTTAGTTCACATGGCCTTCCATCCCAAAGCAACGTGTTACTTCTTGTGGCTACAGTGTATATTTCACAAGGAGACCCTAAGGACAGCAAAAACGTTTATTTGAAAAAATTACTATGTATTGAAAATATACATTAGAAATTATTACATACTTCCATAGCATTCCCCTCCCCCACCACAAAAGTAGAAATAATCGCTTGCTATGCTAATGCCATAGGTAAATTCAAACAAAAAGGAAAACATTATCAGCCCCCCTTCCTCATATGTTAGCACTGGAGGGGGGAGAAGGTCAACTTGTATTTGCCAATCAATACGAATTTAGCAAGTCCCAGTCTTCAACAGCAAGACACACATATTTCTGCTTCGAAGACTGTGAAGAGCTGCTCTGTTCCTTCTCTGGCTCCTCGAAAGCTCTCTTCTTGCTCTTCTTTGGCTCCTGGCTTGACAGGGCTTCGTGTTTTAACAGTGGCCCGCGGCAGTCTGCAGCCTTCTCTTTATAGAACTGGAGCTTCTCAGAAGCGTTTGTGTGGGCCTCTGTCGGGGGATGCTTCCCAGGGGCTTCTGTTCGAGCCTGCTTCCCATCTGTAAGGGATGACAGAGGGGAGGGTGATGAGCTTCCTGTGCCAGTTGCTAATGCCTGCCCAAGCCCAGAAAAACGATCCAACAGAAGTGACAAGAGGCCCAAACAGGGTGAGCCTGGACTCACTTTCCCCGGTTTTGTGGGCCTTATAAAGTAATTTACGGCATATGCACCAGCACAGGTTGAAGGTATGTACACACAGAGAGTATCACAGATTTACAGGCAAATCTCAGATCTGCCACTTCTTGGATAAATGACCTTGGGCAAGTGACTTGTCTAAGATTCAGTTTTCTCAGATAGGGATATAAAACCTACTTCATAAGGGTGATGTGAAGATGTAAGAAGCAATATATGGTGCTCAAGACATGCTTGGCACAACAGTGAAAGCTCAAGAAATGTCAGCTATTACTACTCAGAATCTGGACTCGACTCTGTCTTCTAAGACAGCCAAGTTTGCAGCACAACTCCAGCAAATGATACAACTTTATTCTCTATCTTTTGGTATAGAATAAACTTTTCTTATTTTTCTCCTTTTATTTTCCCTTCACTTCAATTTTATCCTTTAACTCCTTTCAGAAAAATTATGGTAAAATACACATAACATAAATTGAGCATGTTAATCATCTTTGAGTGTATAGTTCTGTGGCATCAAGTACATTCACACTGCTGTGTAAACACCACTACCATCCATCTGCAGAACTCTTTCAGCCTGGCAAAACTGAAACTTGGTACAGAACTCCCTACCACCCCCTCACCTGAGTCCCAACAACCATATTCCACTTTCTGTCACTATGAACTTGACTATGCTAGGAACTTTGTAAGACTCACACATCTGTCCCTTTTTTTTTTTTTTTTTTTTGGCCACAGCACGAAGCATGTGGGATCTTAGTTCCCTGACCAGGGATCGAATTGTGCTGGCTGCACTGGAAGCGCAGATTTTGAACCACTGCGCCACCAGGGAAGCCCCAACGTTTGTCTTCTTTGGTGTATTTTACTTAGCAGGATGTCTCTATAAATTTCACCCATGTTATAGCAAGTGTTACAATCTCCTTCCTCCTTAAGGCTGAATGATATTCCATTGTATGTAAATACTACATTTTGTTTATCCATTCATCTGTCGATGGACACTTGGGTTGCTTCTACTTTTGGATACACTTTAATTCCTTTTAATGTTCTGAATTCTATTTTTCTATCACTGCAAATCTTTTCTGGAACAAGACAGGATATATATAAACACATATGTACATATATACATATACTTAATAAGTTATTTTCCTGGTGCTGGTGCTCAAAGCTAAGTGTGAACTTACATTATAAGCCATGTTGACAGAGTATAAATCTTGGTGATCTAATTAAGTCAATATGATCATAATTAATCTTCCCACTGAGTGAAGATGAACTAAGTGCCCAAATAATCTAAGGGCAAAACACTCCAAAGGAAAGGGAATTTCTCACAGAAGTGCTGAGCTGCTGTTCGAGACTCCAAGGTTTCTTGCGGCTTCATAGCTTCCAAAGTCACACGCTCCCATTGCAGAACAATCTAATAAAATGTATTTAGAAAGATGTGAATCCAAACAAAATCTCAAGTTTTTAACCTCAAGTTTTCCTTGTTCCCAACTCCTCTCTTTTCATAAACACAACCCCCTGTGGTAATCTTACTTCAGACTATGATGAGTCTCTGTTCCAATCTACAAATAAACTGCATGTACTTTATTAAAATTTGAAACCTTAGTCATAATGCTTTTCACACATTCCTAGGCCCATTTTCACACCTTAGACTGTACCAACTGTAATTCAAACTCTTGTACGTGTGTAAAATAACCACATTTCCATACTCTCAGGATACTTCAGGATCAGTTTCCATTTTTTAAAACTGCTACAAATGTATTATTTTTATTCTAAGTTATTACAAATTCTTTTGAAAATTTGGCTTAGTAGAAACTACACATAAATAAAGAAAAGTCAACAATTATTAATATTTCACATATACCATAAGTAACAAGAACTTTAAATTCCACACTTCTCATTATGGTATGTAATGAAACAATCATAAAGACAGACAAACATTTGCAGGACACAGAAGCAGCACAATAACACAGTTTAAGAAATCAGTTCCAGAGTTAGCTCTACCATTTACTAGCCAGGGGACCCTTGGCAAGTGACTTAATGGAGAAATTTTGAGATAGACATGGGGAAGTAAAGGGACTCCCATTAGATGGCCTCATTTTTCTGTGTCACCTTCTAAGAATGAAGCAGGAGAATGGAGTCAGCCTATAACAGTTTCAATAAGAGAGCAACAGAAGATAAAGCACCGCTGCCACGTCCTCGGGCCTAGCTGGGGCTGCATGGGGCAAGGCTGTATGGAGCCTCAACTTACTTTCAGTCCAAGCTGCTAGCTATTTTACTTCATCCTTAGCTTTGTAAGAGAAGTCCTGGTTTCTCCATTTTAGAGATGAATAAACAGAGACCCAAAGCTGCCTTAAGTTGTATACCTATTGGGTTGCCGAGCCAGGACCCCAAATTCAGGCCTCTGACCCTCCAGCCTATGCTCTTTCCACCACATCATCTGCCACCATAACCAAACTACTCCAAGCCCTTATATGACCATCCCATACCTGCCCCAAGTCCACTGGATGTATCCAGGACTTTCAGTGCTACGAACTTAGTCTGACAATGGACGCATATAATGATTTCAGCATGCATTTTCTGGACAAACTTCAAAGTACTTCGGAAACACTGACTCAGCAGCACTCCTTCTTGCTTACCTATAAGGAAGTGATGCTATCATGAGGTGGCTGGATAGTTCCACCACCATGCATTACAGAGTGCAGCCAAGGAAGGATCCGGAACAAAAGCTCAGTGGGTCCTCCAGGCCTCCTCCAATCAACACTGGTTTAAAGTATCTGAAGGAAACAGGCACCAACCACAGGCAAGCTGGCATCTACTGGTGCTCTACTACTTGGTCACCTTCTGAGTGCCTACTTTAGTCTGTACTCTACCAACTTGAGGAAGACCATCAAGAAGGTAAAAACAGCATCAAAGGAAAGTTCAGCGAAGAAGCTGAAATGGAGGGCTCAGTCTGCTCAAACTAGCATGGTCTGATCTGGAAAATATGGCCTCAACACGTGCCACCAGTGTTTCCACCAGTACACAAAGGGTATTGGCTTCAGTAAATTGGACTAAGTGAACTTCTCTGAATGGGTCATCCAAGACCTCTACCTTCCCAGAAATAATGCTAGCTCTCTATATACAAAATACAATTTTTAAACTTAAGAAAGAAAGAGAATGGGAGCGCTAAGGATTAAAAAAAAAAAAAAGACATTTCCTTACTAAGGAGAGTTAAGAAATCTGCCCCTAAATGGGAGTTAGACTTGAATTTTAATCAATGTAACTTGTTCTCTTTTTCTGGTACACACACAGCTAAGAGAGTCTCCCCTTCTGAAGTTGGATCATACTGTTTTTTTGCATAGCAAGCAAGAATTCATTTGTTTTCTGAGTCACTTATAAGAAGGCATTTTCTTCTAGGTCCACTAAGCATGAAGCACAGTCTAGCGACCAGAGCATGAGATGTAAGGACTAGCATCTAACAACTTTTCTCAAGTAACTGGGTAGTTATAGGTCATCAGTGTCTTGAGTTTGACTGAAGATGTCTGTTCAGCCAAAGAATACCAAGAGGATTAGCATCTATTCGAGTGTTGCATAAGACTCTTGGAATTTATGAAGCCATATTAACTATAGGAGAGAAAAATCTGCCTTACCTGATCAGCCCAGCCCTCTGTCTTGCAGTTACTGTGATCAAATTCCTTCAAAGGGACTTTGGAGTGAACGAGGCCGATGTGGGCCTGAAGCTTGTGTTTGACAGCTCTGACGTCCTAGTAAGGGAGAAACAGAACACGGATGGTCTACACATCCAGCACAGTCAACACAGTGGTCAGCACACACATGGTCAACACTTAACTTGTTCTCAGCAGGAAATAAACACTATCATAGATATCAGACCTTTCTGAATGTCGATTAGCAGAAGCAAAATATCAAACTGTATGTTTGTGAAAGTAAGAGAAGGGAACAGAAATCCTACCTTGAGTCCCGTTCCAGAGATATCTAAGCAGTTGAGTTTTCTAAAAGAAAAGAGGTATCCGATTCCTGCATCTGTTATCTCAGGGTTACCTAGATGTCAAAAACATAGGTGGTATTCTGTTACAGTTACATGCCAACAATAAGCTCAAGAAAAAGGCCAAACAATGATAAAATATTGAGAGAACAAACTTTTCAGGGTAAATTAAATATGGGAATCTATCTTTCCTATGAAGAGCCACATGAGATGATCCTAAGATCTTTTATAGCTCTAAACTTCCTAGGAGTTGGGGTTAAGTAGAGAAACTAATGAACCAGATAGCTACTCCAAAGGGTTTAATTTGGAACCACACAAAAACAGCATATTCAAAACATGTATATTAAACACGTATATAAACAGGTATATTAGACTTTGCTCATAGCCATTTCACCTCCAAAGTAAAAAGATTTTAATAAGATTTTCAAGGGTACTTAGACACAAAGACTGTCACTGTCTTAATTAGCATTAAAAAAATATTTCTTTTTGCTGTGCTGGGTCTTTGCTGTGGCATGGGTTTTTCTCCAGTTGTGGCAAGGTGAGGCTGCTCATCGCGGCGGCTTCTCCTGCTGTGGAGCACAGGGTCTAGGGCATGCAGGCTTCAGCAACTGTGGTACACGGGCTCAGTAGCTGTGGCCACCGGGCGCCAGGCACAGGCTCAATGACTGTGGCACAGGGGCTTAGACGCTCAGCGGCATGTGAGGTCTCACAAACCCGGATCTCCTGCATCGGCAGGTGGATTCTTTACCACTGAGCCACCAGGGAAGCCCTGTATTTTTTAAAAACAATCCTTTCTTACATGGAATCGTCTCATATCAGAGAGAATTGGATTTAGCACTGGGTCCTCAAGAGGATGAGCACAATGCTGGCACACTGCAGACACTCAAAAATATCTGCTAAATGAATATCCTTCCTGGGGAGGAAGGGAGGGCGTCATTATTTTCATCTTACAGAAGCCAAAACCAAGGCTCAGAGAGTTTACATAACTTGCCCAAGGGCACACAGCAGCAGAGCAAGGAATGTCCTCTGACCTCAAATGCCTGCTCTCGCCGCTCTTTGACATCAACCATCCTGCCACATATTCAATACATGCTCAGTTAAATCATAACTGATCTTATACTCTTTCTACTACTGGAATCAGTATCTGGTTCATCTTGAGTAAGCATCAAAATTGTACATTTATCCAGATCTTCACCAAGCAATTATTGATGAAAATGACCTAGCTGACAGATACCATCAATCAGCAACTCAAAGGTAAGTAAAGATGAGCCACATGTCCTCTATGCTGTGAATATACAGTGAATATGACCCTCTGCAGAGAATAAGTAGCATGAGTGAATCCATAACGGCTTTTACTGCCCTACAGAGTGGAGCCACGGCAGGAAAGGTGTCTGGCCAGGAGATAACAGTCTCCGGCTTTAGTCTTGCTCTGCCACTAACTTGCTGGGGCACCTAAGAATCACCCCTCAATTTTATCAGCTCTCAGACAAAGGGGAAGAACTAGATGATTTCTAAGTCCATTCTTCCAGTATTAATCATCTATAACTTCTAACAGAACTTACAAGATAAATCTAATAACGACAGATTTTCAAGGCCTCTCTTCATCACTCGAACTGGTGCCGTCATTTTCCGCACCCCGGCATCAGATAAACAATTATCCTTCAGGGCGGAGCTGAGTTACACTAGGAAACAAAGTCCATGAGAAAATTACTTAAAGAGCATTTGCGAAAATCAAGTTATGAGAATGTTTTCATAAACTTCATTTAAAAATGTATCTTCTAACCCTTGCTATTTCACACCTAATGCATTTAACAGAATTAAAGATCCTTTGATGCTATTTCAGTTACTATGTGAGGGCTGACGAGACCAAAGACGCATGTAGTACTAGCCTCAGATGGTAGAGGGCACTAAAGGTACATGGTGGAATGAGGTAAGCAAGGACTTCATTAAGATTAAATACACTTGTTTCACCACACAAAACTGCATTCTTGACAAATGTTGTGTCAAATTCTAAGTGTTGGGACAGTCTGCTAAAGAACTCCTATGAGAATCTACCATATAAAGCAAAATTCTTTCATTCTAATATTTTATAAATCCAATTTTCAGAATGGATTTATAAGGTATAGCCATAAGGCAATCCATTCAGCAAACCTGTAACTGGTGAGTTAATGTGCTCCATGTCCCACATGCAAGAAATTCCAAACTTTTATCAACCTCACATAAAAATACCTTTCTACAGGGCAGTATGTCGGTGTCACTTCCTAGGCAGGCCTGAGGGAAAAGATTAGACTCAAGTTTGTAGTGCTTTTGTCCTTCTGGGTATTTATGAAACCATAAAGGAATCCATCTGGCCTTCACTTTGCAAGCCAGACTGAGATCAGTCGGACTATTTATGAAGGGTGTGAACTGGGTGATCTCTTTAAATTATGGTTCTTGAAAATAATTTCTATGGCTGTCTTTTACTAGTTCACTTTTTAAAAAGATTTACAGCTCAATGACAATTAAAATAGAAAATGATAATGATTGCAAAAATTATATAACTTCTCATCTCTTGCTAGAATAAATCAGGGCAAAATCATTTTTCAACCCAGGTAGTGTCAAGTACTGTATGTTGAAATAAATTTTACTTAGATAAACGAACCTACTGACTTACTTTCCTGAGTTGTCCAATCAACACTGCTTGTATCAAGTAAATGCAGACTGAAAATGTTTTAGAAAAAAAGGCAAGCAAATAAACACAGGACTGGGAAGTAATTAACATCCTTCCCACTGGATCATCCTTTAAGAAACAAAACAATTCATTTACAAATGGTGGTAGGTCAATACCTAGACAAGGCTTCATTGGTGAGATGTTCTAGAAGTTCATGCTCATCTCCAAGCTTGCAACAGGAAAGATCCAGACAGGTCAGCTCCCGGAAAGACTTAATCTCCTCGAGTTTTTCTGAAATCACCAGGTATCTGTGGGGCATGGACAGCAATCAACAGCTTTTCTTTTCCTTTGTTTAAAACATCACCATATGAGGCTTTGTAATACATCAACATTCCATCAGGACAAGATACTAAGTAATAAGCAGACTTTACTGATTACTATGTAGGCATAGGTTATAAAAACTTTAAATATATACATAAGAACATAAAGCAAAGGCAAGACACAAGAGAAAATATCTGCTTTGTTAGAAGTCAGACCTTGGGTGAGTGTTGGGACTTTTTCAGAAAATTTCCAAATTTTAGGATACTCACAATTTTAATCACTCATTCTTTTAAGGTTGCGTTTTACTTAATGCTAAATATCTAGTGCTTTGAAAACTGGAACAGGCCAAGAATTCTGGGTTCTAACCTGTACATGTCCAACAACGTACCACATCAAAGATTTATTTGTCACATCAGGTTTTATCTTTTCTACTTGTTTGAGTAGCTGCCCGCTCCCTGGTGCCACGGTTAGCCTGCTAACTTTACTCCAAAGTTATGTGCAGCATGACTACGAAAAGAACTCATTCCAAACTAGATGGTTATTAAGACAAACCTGTGAGCATGAACACTTTAATTACATTGGGCACCAGGCCAGACTGCTATCGTGGAGCATCAGAAGGCCTCTGGAGAGGAAGAGAAGATTAAAAAGACACTGCTGTGGTCTCCGCCCTGCTTTCTAGCTGTCCATCTATTTCATATGAGGTCAGCAAGAAAAAAATGAAAAAGGGATTAGAAGTGACAGGAAACAGGAGAGGAGCCAAAAAAAAAAAAACAACAGGGAAAGGGAAACGCCTGTGGCAAGAGCATGCCTTTCTCATCCATTTTCCTCGTAGATGTTTAGAAGTTTTCATAGTGAGATGGTTCACTACAATCTTATATTTAAGTGTTCACACTTCTCTGTCACCAGGATCATAATTATCAAAAAAGAGCTGCTGAATAATCCAAGGACAAGAAGGGCCTCAGATCTATTTTCTGCCTACTTCCAAACAGAATACAATACACTGAAGCTACTTTCGATCAGAATAAGATACATTGAAGCTGATCACTGGCCTGCCTGCTGAGTACAGATGGCCTGGGGCATTGATATCCCCTCTGTTGCCTGATGACCCAGCTCAGCTGGGTACACAAATGAGCCTTATTTACTCAGACATATTTTAATTGCACTGTAAATAAAGCTTCTGTTTTCCATCTTCCAATCATAGAGTTGAAGTGGGTTAATGGGGATTTGGGGGATTAATGGCAATTAGAGAAAGGAAAACACACATCCTTTGATCAATTAACTAAAAGATTTTTAGTAATTGTGAGACATGGGTTGTCTGGGAAGGACACAACGATGTATAACATGATTCACAAACATTACAAAAATCAAGATTAAGAAATGAAACGTGCAAAGCCACAGACACTACTAGATGCTTATCTAGGACATAAATGAAGTTCTAGGGTCTTGCTGAAAATTAATCTTTCAACTTTCCCTTTAAAAAGTTCAGAAGAATGTAATGGAGAAGCAACAGAAAGAACACAGTTTAGTGTTAGACCTGAGTTTAGATTTTAGCAAGGCTAATTATTTGTATGATTGTAAGAAAGTTACTTAATCTCTGAGGTCTCCAACTTCTCTAGCTAGAAAATGGAGCAGATTATTAAGAAACTTAGAAAAAAAATTTTCAAAAGTAAACAGCATCTTACAGGCCCTCATTAAATGGTGTGTGTGGCTTGTACACAGTCATGTACAACTCTGTGAGGCTATGCACTGTAGCCTGCCAGGCTTCTCCATCCAGCGGATTTCCCAGGCAATTAATACTGGAGTGGGTTGCCATTTCCACCTCTAGGGGGTCTTCCCTACCTGGGTTGAGCCCAAGTTGCCTGCCTCTCCTGCATTGGCAGGCATATTCCTTATCCTTGAGGCACCTGGGAGGCCCCATTAAATGGTAGCTATTATAATTACTTCAGTTACAAAGGGTGATATTTTAAGGAAAACATACTTGCCTCCTGTGACCATCAGTAGGATTAAAAATCAGAGGGAAGAGACGCTTTTACAGGTTGAAACACATAGACAGTTTTTTCCTTTTGGCAGGCAGCTTTGTGACCCAACCCCAAACAGCAAGCACCTGCACTTAACCAATTACCTTATTTTTCAATGCTGGTAAAACCTTTGTTGCTGCAGCTTCAGCTGGGAATTGCAAACGCAAACCCAAATCTCCTTCCCTCTTCCTATTTCCCTTCAAGGATTCAAAAGGAGAAGGGAAGTTTTCAATCACAACTGAAAATCCTACCCTTATATTTGGATAAGACAGCATTGTCTGATTTCTTATTTGGAATTGTTGCAAAAATGAGTCGATATTGTTAAAAATGTTTCTTATATTTTTCTGATTATAAGGAAAACATTCCTTGGAAAAAACTAAAATCTAGAAAATTATAAGGAAAACTAAAACCAATTTCAATTCCAGTATCTAAATTACATTTCAGTGGGCTTCCCTCTTTTCCCCCTATATATGCAATGCATATAAAATTTTCTATTTTTTCACAAACAAAACTGGGATCATATATGTAATTTTAATTATTCTTCTTCATTTGTTATATAATGAACATTTTACCACATCATTTTAAATGATCTTTCGATATTATCTTAACAGTTACACGATTACTTAATTTCCTATTGTTGGATATTCAGCTTCCAGGTTTTCACTGTTACAACTAGTACTACATTGAACACCCTTATGTAAAGTATTTCTCATATTTGATTATCACATTAGAAATCAGAAGAGACTCTTAATAAATGGAATTACGGAGTCAAACAAATGATACAGATATTTTTAAGGCTTTTGCTACATACTGCCAAGTTGCTTTCCAGAAATGCTACGTAATGTGCTCATTAAATGTGAATGAAAGTGCTATTCTCATCCAATTTGACCAGTGGAACAGTATGCAGACATCACATGGGATAAAAAGCATTTTCCCCATTGTGAGGACTACCTAAGCTATAATGGTAAATGGAAGGAAAAAGCAGAATACAAGTTATAGAGTATTTCACCAATGTACAAAGATACATTATCTGAAATGATCACCATGAATGATCTCCAGTATTCTTGCCTGGGAAATTCCACGGAGAGGAGCCTGGCAAGCTAGAGTCCCAGGGGATTGCAGAGAGTCTGACATGACTTAGCAACTAAACCACCACCACCAGGAGTGATGGAACTATAAACTTTACTAAACACTTTTATGTTTCTCAAATAATATGTATTTGCCTTTGTAAAATAATTTTAAAACAATGTTTATATCATAACTATTTTTCATTGTTCTAATTTTTCCACAATGAACATAAATAACTTGGAATAAAAAATGAAGGAGTAAAATGTACTTTTTCCCTTCTTTTTATCATATGCCTCTTGGTTCAGTTCACTCAGTCATGTCCGACTCTTTGTGACCCCATGAACCGCAGCACGCCAGGCCTCCCCTGTCCATCACCAGCTCCCGGAGTTCACCCAAACTCATGTCCATTGAGTCAGTGATGCCATCCAACCATCTCATCCCGTCATCCCCTTCTCCTGCTGCCCTCAATCTTTCCCAACATCAGGTGGCCAAAGTACTGGAGTCTCAGCTTTAGCATCAGTCCTTCCCATGAACACTCAGGACTAATCTCCTTTAGGATGGACTGGCTGGATCTCTTTGCAGTCCAAGGGACTCTCAAGAGTCTTCTCCAACACCACAGTTCAAAAGTATTAATTCTTCAGCGCTCAGCTTTCTTCACAGTCCAACTCTCACATCCATACACGACCACTGGAAAAACCATAGCCTTGACTAGACGGACCTTAGTCGGCAAAGTAATGTTTCTGCTTTTAATATGCTGTCTAGGTTGGTCATCACTTTCCTTCCAAGGAATAAGTGTCTTTTAATTTCATGGCTGCAATCACCATCTGCAGTGATTTTGGAGCCCCCAAAAATAGTCTGACGCTGTTTCCCCACCTATTTGCCATGAAGTGATGGGACCAGATGCCATAATCTTACTTTTCTGAATGTTGAGCTTTAAGCCAACTTTTCACTCTCCTCTTTCACTTTCATCAAGAGGCTCTTTAGTTCTTCACTTTCAGCCATAAGGGTAGTATCATCTGCATATCTGAAGTTATTGATATTTCTCCTGGCAATCTTGATCCCAACCTGTGCTTCTTCCGGCCCAGTGTTTCTCATGATGTACTCTGCATATAAGTTAAATAAGAAGGGTGACAATATATAGCCTTGATGTACTGCTTTTCCTATTTGAAACCAGTCTGTTGTTCCATGTCCAGTTCTAACTGTTGCTTCCTGATCTGTATATAGGTTTCTCAAGAGGTAGGTCAGGTGGTTTGGAATTCCCATCTCTTTAAGAATTTTCCAGTTTATTGTGATCCACATAGTCAAAGGCTTTGGTATAGTCAATAAAGCAGAAATAGATGTTTTTCTGGAACTCTCTTGCTTTTTTGATGATACAGCAATGTTGGCAATTTGATCTCTGGTTCCTCTGACTTTTTAAAACCATCTTGAACATCTGGAAGTTCATGGTTCATGTATTGCTGAAGCCTGGCTTGGAGAATTTTGAGCATTACTTTACTGGCCTGTGAGATGAGTGCAATTGTGTGATAGTTAGAGCATTCTTTAGCATTGCCTTTCTTTGGGATTGGAATGAACATGGACCTTTTCCAGTCCTGTGGCCACTGCTGAGTTTTCCAAATTTGCTGGCATATTGAGTGCAACACTTTCACAGCATCATCTTTCAGGATTTGAAATAGCTCAACTGGAATGCCATCACCTCCACTAGCTTTGTTCGTAGTGATGCTTCCTAAGGCCCTCTTGACTTCACATTCCAGGATATCTGGCTCTAGGTGAGTGATCACTCCATCGTTGATTATCTGTGTCGTGAAGATCTTTTTGTACAGTTCTTCTGTGTATTCTTGCCAACTCTTCTTAACATCTTCTGCTTCTGTTAGGTCCAGACCATTTCTGTCCTTTATTGAGTCCATCGTTGCATGAAATGTTCCCTTGATATCTCTAATTCTCTTGAAGAGATCTCTAATCTTTCCCATTCTATTGTTTCTTCTATTTCTTTGCATTGATCACTTTTGGTTAGCCAAAAGTGATCAATGCATATTGATCATATTGATTGTGCATCTTAATAGTAAGCTGCCTTTTACCTTTAGAATGACAAAAATTCATGTAACGGTATACTATACAGCTATTTTAAAAATCTACACATATTTTTGGCAAATAATTGTGAAAATATGTAAAAGAGCAAAGTGCTTAGAGGTATGAGCACTGTACTGCATTTGTATAACGAAGAGGAGAGCTATAATGCATGGGTATGCACAGAGTATTTCTGGAATTATGTAAAGAAAACTGATAACAGTAGTTGCCTCTGGGAAAGAGCAAAGGAGAGAGATGGGAGGAAGGCTTATGTTTCACTTTATACCCTTTTGTGTTTAAATCCTTTTCTATGTAATTTTTTTCAAGTTTTTCTTTTAATTAGTAGATGCCTTGAAAGTTATTTTACATGATAGTGGTATAAAACATTTAAATAAGTCATTAAAAGTATATGAGCAAAGGCAATCATAAGAGAAAACATATGCTCTGTTAGAAAATAAGATGGTGGTTCTCGTTGGGACCTTACTAAATTTCCAAACTTTAAGACACTTGAAATTTTAATCACCTCTTTGAAAGCTGCTTTTTATCTAATGTTCAATATCTTGTGGTCTGAAAACTGGAATGGAGATGAGAACTCTGGGTACTAATCTTCACTTCCCCAAGAGTATACCAAGAGATATCTGGCAGATCACATCTTGTCTTTCCTATTTTCTCCTATTAGAAACGTTGGTAGATGAGTATTTTCTATCTAATGAAAGAGCTGTGGCAATCAACTAATCCTTATAAAGTGTTTTCAAAATAAATAAACAAAAACACTAACAAAAGAAAAAACAAAATAAAGCTAAGTGCTGTCTGGGAGGGTGAGGGAAGGGAGAAAGACAATGATTTTTCTCAAATGGCCTACCACTTCGTGTTTGAAAATTCTAAATTCAAGTGCTATTTAGAAGGGGGCTTTGGGGAAGCCCCCAAGCCCACTAAGTCCCAGAACCTGACAGAATTGACACACCCAATAAAATACTCACTATCATAATCCGAACACCCACCTGTTTCGCAAACACAAGGAGCAAAGCACCAGACTTCCATAGGCCTCAGTGAATTTCTGTAAAGCCCTGAGCCCCGCACCGGGCTCCGTGAATTTCTGTCTGGCTTCAGCAGCAGAGAATAGCTTTCAGCAATCTGCTCAGGAAAGCCGATAAGGGAATCAATGTGGTCAACATTGTCAGAGATGAAGCCCAGGACAAGGCTGAAGAGGGATTTGGCAGAGTACCGAAGATTTCCTCCCGGGTGTATGTGAAGATGAAATGGTCAGTCTTCTCTTTCTGCGCAGTATCATCTTCCCTGTTCATGCAAAGCTCCACAGAAAAGCCTTTGGGAAACAGTCTGAAAGGCCTTGGCTTCTGTAGGCTACTCCTAACGTCATCCAAGGCCAGATTGACCATGTGCAGTTGCCCATTTTCTCGCACGTAGATGGGGCCTGAGTCCAGATGGTTTTCTGAGTTGAGGTAGTAAGACATTGCCTTGGTTGTGACTGTAAAAGCAAGGTACAAGGGAAGAAAACCCAATTAAAATGCCATTTGCAAAATGTAACTTTGCCGTGCTGTGCCCAGAGCTTTATAAACCTACCAGGCAGGCCCTCTGGCTGCTTTGGGGAGTCAAAGCTTACCAACTGCCTGTGAACCCTGGCACTGGAGGTTGCCTCTGTTTCCTTGACCTAGAATGCCCGTTCTTACTCTTCCCCTTTCCTTGTCTGTCTGGTGAACTCCTATTCATCTTTCAAAAACCAGCTCAAATCTCATTTCTAAAATTCACTCTAGGGTTCCCTGGTGGTTCAGTGGTTAAGAAACCGCCTGGCGAGGCAGGGGGCATGGTTTCAATCCTGGTCTAGGAAGATTCCACATGCCTCAGGGCAACTAACCCATGCATTGCAACTACTGAGCCCACATATCCTACTCAGTCCATGCTTATCAAGAGAGAAGCCGCCACAGTGAGAAGCCTGAGCACCATAATGAGACAATAGCCCCGGCTAGCCACAACTGGAGAAAAGTCCACTGAGCAAAGAAGACCCAGCACAGCCAAAAATAAATTATAAATAAAGTTCACTCTAAGAGAGTGACCGACGTGGAAGACAGTCACTGGCAAGGAAGTCAAAGTAGCACAGCTGACAGTAGAAAAACAACTGAAAAGGATCCCAGTGTCCAACAAGGGTGTTATTACATAAACGTTACAGCCACACTATGCAATGTTATGCGTCCCATCAAAATGACAGAATTTTCACTGACTTGCAAGTTACAAATATTAATAGTAACATGTAGAATTTACTATTTGTATTTTAAAATCTTTTACACAGAACAAAGGCTAGAAACTAATAACTCCCCTTCCTTGCTACCCTGGCACCTTCCACACATTTCTTTATTACACTTAGCTCGCATTTCTGCTACTGATTTATTTCTAGGCGTGTCCTGCTGATTTGAGCTCCTTGAGAGCACAGATCATGTTTAATTCATTCACCCTAACATAGTGCTCTGGCATGTAATGGTCCCTGAGTAGATAGTCATGGAACTAAAGTTTACTCTTTGACAAAACTTTACACAGAACACAAGGAACACTTTTTTTTTTTTTGATCCACAAACAAAGACCTCCATCACAAGAGCTAACTAAAAGCTATTAAGCTGAGATGCTAGATCCAAGGGCTAGAATAGTTAGCTCTCATTCCTTAATTTCTTCAGTTAACTGGCACTGCTGAGATAAGGCAAAATATCAAAAACAACAGGATATTTATGCAATCATGTGGATGACATTTTACGCCCAAGTACTAAATGGAATAAGTATTTGCTTTCCTGAGGAACAGTGAGATTTCAAAATATTTGAGAAATTGCCACGCTAAATAAAATGAAGTATGATTATCACTCTTACAATTTTTAGATAAAATTTAATATAATACAGGTCAAATAGCTGCTATTATCTCTAAAAGACGAATTGACTTTTAGAGTGAACCAACCTAGCTTTGTCTACATTAATGCAGGGCTAGAATGTAGCTCTGAATTCACCCACTTAAAAGTGTCAATCAATCAAGTCAGTGATCAAAAATGCTGACGCTGGGAAGATCAAACAGTGATCCTGTTGCAGGCATCAGTATGATCCATGTTTCTCCAGAGGATAATTATGCGTGTAAAAGTACACCAGAAAAGAGGGCCCTGCCATGCCACGCCCAAGAGCCTCATTCTTTCCTGCTCATCTTATGCTTTACTCTCTGGCCAAGCCATGCGACCCAGGTTAAGTTGGCTGTGTTGCGTTCTCTCGTCCCACTGGCCTTTGCACATCCTGCTCCCTTCGGCTGGAACATCATTCTCAGCTTCCCTGACCTAGCTGATTCCTAGTTCTCACTAACAGCTGGCTCAACCACATCCCTCTTCTAGGAAAACTTCCTAACCTCTGCACTAGTGCACATCTGTCTGGTTTTTCAAGAGCACCAATGTCTCTTTCTATATAGCACTTAGCACTGTGTACTGTCTGTTCACTTGTTAATATTTCCAAAGTTGTGAGCTCTTTGAGGGCAAGGCACTTGTTTGATTCATCTCTCTTTCTTCAGGCCAACACAATGCCTAGCTTGAGTAAGCCCTCAGTAGATATTTGCTGAACCAAACGAGAGGAAGAGTGAGACCTCAGAAGAACAGACTTAGGGCTCTGAGCTGTAGGGCCTGCTGATACTGTTGCTAGGAGCCAGCTCCTCTTCCAGGCAACAGCTGCAGGTTCCTCCCCCAACTTGCCAGACCCTTTTGCAGGTGGTAGAAGCAAAGAGGATGATGGGAGTATATTGTTACTGGTACTACCAGGAAGGGGGAAAAAGAATCTAAAAAACAGAAGAAAGAAAAAAAAAATCCTGTCACGGTGCCAACTCTCATAACCCATATTCTTGCCAGTATTCAGTGCCTCTGCTAAGGTGATAATTTTACTTATTCTAAGCTTTTCTTACAGGGGTAAGCACATGGTTCCTTCAATCTCACAGAGTTTAATCCTGATGAGGAGACAAAGCAGATCCCCTTTGGTCTTCTCCTCTGGACTCAAACATTCATAGTCCTTCTCTACCTGTAGACTTGGAAGCAGATACCGGGCACAGTCCCATGTAAGAATGAACTGATTTTAAAAGTGGAAAGACAAATTCTATGGAAGTTAACACAAGGAATCAGCACACTATAAAACCCCTGGCAATGAAACAGGGTCTGCTCATATGTAGCACCCCTAGCCATCACTCCTAATAGTGCCGCCCATAGATTCCAGGGTAAAACAAATGGATGAATGGAGGACCACTTCCGGGGAAAATCAGACAACTGATTCCATCCAGTAGAGGGCACAAGAAGTCGGGGACCAAAATGAAGATGCTAACCTAGGCTGCCAAAAATCCCAGCAGCTTCTGCTTCCACAGATTTTCTTTTTGGATCTTAGTTCCCTGATCAGGGATTGAACCTGCACCCCTGCATTGGGAGTGCAGAGTCTTAACCACTGGACTGCCAGGGAAGTCTCACATGAATCATTTTCAAAACAGACATAGCTCTGGCTACATCTTACCTTTACTTTTTATTTAAATTACTCATGAAATGCTAGTTCTCTTTCTAAATGATGAAAAAATCAAATAATTCCTGAAGAGTAAAACCTACATCATTTGTCCAGAGATGCCAAGGGCTCTGTGTCCTTCAACTATGGTACCTAAGGAACAGACCATGATCAGGAAATTCCAGGGATCTTTGATTTTTACTACTAAATTTGTGCATCTTGCTCCCAACAAGGAGCAAGCTTCCTAAGAGTTTGTGAGGTACCATAAAATGATCTAAGAATTATATTAATGTTTAAGCCTTTCAAAGTTAAGAACTGTAAAGGCAAGAAAACTGCAAAGTTTCTGTAACTTGGCTCTGCTTGTTCCTGGCTATTATGCAGAGTGGCCTATTATAAGGGAGCCCCTCAGGAGACAGAGCCTGTTCTACATCATGGCAAAAATCCTACACGAACTGGAAAATTAAAGTAGTTAGTATGTGAAAGAATAACAATGTTCAGTGAAGGTCCGTATTAGCTATATTTCATATTAGAGCAACAGAATAGAAAAGTAGCCTCTGATAGTTTTCCAGTCTGTCTCTGGAGAGGTAGTTTTGTAACCCACACAATCTCATAGAAAACTATTACAATAGTACATGTTCTAGTATTTGGTCACCACAAATGAGCCAAAGTTACCATGAACATGTCATGTCATCAAATGAATAAAATGTAGCCTTACTACATTCAAAATTCAATTCTCTACTGCCTCTTCGAATAAGAGGCAAGAAAAATAAGTGATAACTAAACATGACTTTTTAGAACTTGATGCCAGTTCACCAAGCAAGAACCATGACTATCCAGTAGAGGGGACTGGAAAGATGGAGTCAGGGAAGCAGACTACAAGAGACAATTAAAATTGTGAGCTGAGCCTACAGTTATGCAATTTGAAAAGAAAAAGAAGAAAACACCTAACTTTAGTAGGTAAAGTACGATAGCAATCTCTCAGAAATAATAAGCCATAGTAAGACTATGATGATAATAATAGTGTGTGTGATAGCTCCCACTGAGTTGCCAAGCACTGTTAGGTACTATATTAAATGCAGTTCTCAACAATCCTATGAGGTAAGGTTAGCCATTTAATAAAGGGGCTCAGAGACTAAAAGTTAACTTATTTAAGAAACAGAACTAGTAAGTGGCAGGGCCAGAATTCAATCTCAAAGCTGTATCACGCCAAAGCTCAACTCTTTCCACTGCATGATGCTGTCTCTCAAGAATAAAAATATGACATCAGCTTTAAGGATTAAAAAAAATGTTAAAAATTAATCTCACCCACCTGTTTGAGCCCTCTGGTATTCACTGACTCAAGCTGGGGAGAGGGGTGGCTGAGAGAGGGCAGAGATAAAAAAACAGTGGCCATCTGAGCAAAGAGTTGGTGGGAACTGAGCGAGGACAGTAGCTGCACTGAGGCTCCACCTCTCTCCTTTCCCAGGGCAGAAATTACCCATGTCCACACACCAGGAAAGCATCTGACACCCCATGGCCTGCATCCCAAGGCTGCAGACTCCCTCGGTTTATTTGAAAAGGCAGTATTCTTAAGCAAACGTCTAACATAAAAACATGAACGGAAACCAGTTCCAAACCACCAATGACCAAGTAACAATCTTAGGTTTATTGTTCTGGATCACCACCATTATTCAATTCTCAATTCATTTCTTTTGTTTTATAATTTGCACTTGCCCACCTGCCTTCTCTCCCCATACCTAGCTCCTTATTTGCCTCTTAGGAGAGGCCAATCTCTCCTACATCCTGACATCTGACAGTTTTTCTACCTGCCAACTATAGGGCTTCTCACACAAAATCCAATCTCTGCACCAAAAATCCTAATCCTCTCCTTTTCACCCACTCCCAACTCCCCTGCCCTCAACTCTCAAACCTCACGCCCTTCCAATCTTTCCATGACCCTTCTGAATGTGGCTCCCGGTTGCCCAGATCCAATCACACCTTCACCTGGCTCTCCTCCTTCCACCCCACCATTCCACCCCCACCATCCCTAACCCCCTGCACTCTTTCTCTTTCCTTTATCATGTAGTCTTCCCTTCCTCCCACTGAGATTCCCTCTCTGGGACTCCAAACTCTCCATCTTTTCCCTCCTCTTCTGCCCTCAACATTCAAAATCTCCTTCCTTCACGACTCAGAGTCCAACTTCACAGTCCACAGCCCCAACTTTTCTCCCCTGCCCCCAAACCCCACCCTCTCTCTTGTTCCAATCCTAGATCCTTTACTTCTAGCACTCCTCAAATCCCCTTCCCTCTCGCCCTCTCCAGTACAGCAATTCTCCGTTTCTCTCTAAATTCCCAGGCGTGACCCTCCCAAAGTGCACCCAAGCTAATCCTGCTCCCTCTTCCCACCCAGGCCCCGAAAGAACCTCAATTCTCACACGACCCATACCCTAGCCCAGCATCAACTCCACCCTTAAACCCATCTCTGACACCCCTAGATCCTCACCCTCACACCATTCACCCAACCACACCTCAGCCCCTACCCTCTCGGTCTTCCCCTCCCCTCCCCACCCCTCCCTCAAACCCCACACCCGCCCCCACTCACAGCCCCGGGATCCGTGAGCGGCCCAGCCCGCGGCCGCCACCTACCTGTGCCCCTGTCTGGGGCAGCCAGCGGCAGCTCCTCTGTGGCGGCTCCCTCCCTCCTGCCCCGCGGCTGAGGCGGGGGAAGCCGTTCCGCGCCCCCGGCACAAAGCTAGGGAGGGTGGGACACAGAGTGGGAGGGAGTAAGGAGGGGGCTGGGGGCGACCTGGCGCCGGGAGACCGCGGGGCTGGCGGGGGCGGGGGCGGGGGGGGGGGGAAGACTGAGCAGGGGAGGCGCGCCTGCGCGAGACCCGGCATGAGGGGCGGGATCGGGCCTGGAGGCGGGGCCGGGCCCAAGGCCGGCGACCTGAGGACAGAGGGCTCCGAGCTGGAGATATGAGGCCTGCGCGTGCGTGTGCTCGCGCGAGGGCCGGTCGCGTGGGTCTCACAGGCCCCAGGGATCTAGCTTTGCTCGGGGAGGGAAGGTTACGCGTGCTCCGACCCTTGCCTCGGGAAAGGCCCATGTCTAAGGAAAGGCCCTTGCCCAGAGAAGGCCTCTGGGCGGGGCTACGGAGCTCAACCCGCGCTTTGAAGAGCACGGGGGCGTGGCCTGGGGGCGGGGCCTGCAGGCGAGGTGGCGCGTAGGAGCCGATAGTACAGCGGTACGCGACCGAATTTCGACGGCTAGGCGAGAGGGGGGCGGAGCTGGGGGCGGGGCTGGGGGCCGGCACGCAGCCCAGGGTGGGGCGGGGTGGGGCGAAGAGCCGGGAATAGGACTTGCTCGCCGGCGAACTCCTTGGAGGCCGGCGGAGAGGGGAGAGGGGGCGGGGCTGAAGGCGGGGCTGTAGGGAGATCCCGACTCCCCGCGTTCTGCGTGCTTGGAGCTAACCGGAAACTGAGGCGAGCGGGGCGGTGCGGCCAGCCCCGGGGGAGGTGGGATCCTGGCTGGACGGGGTCGTAGGAGGGGGATGTTGGTGGGGGAGGGGGATGTTGGTGGGGGAGGGAGCGGCCGAGCGTGTCGGGTTATGGTGAGACGCGCGGAGAGGAGGCGGAGGACGGCGGGCGGGTGCTGAGGGGACCCGGATGGTGGAAGCCTGACGCAGGTCTGTTTTCTGAGTCCTGGAGACAGTAGTGGTAGCCCACGAACTTTTGGAAGGCAGAAATAATGTTTTGACCCCCAAAAGGGGAAATCAATTCCGAATAGAAATTAATAAATGTATCAGGATGTAACCTATCACCTGAAACGTAACCCGTATACTTAAGGGTTATATTTGCTGTATTAATAAGATATGGGCTCGTGTATTTTATGTAATTGGGGCCGGGCGTCCAAAAGTATGTGTTTGGGGCTCTTGGAGGTCTTGAAATGGCTTTGAACTGGAGGTGAAAGGGTGGCTAAGTGGCACTGGGTTTAGAGGAGGATAGTCCAGGGTCAGGGAATGTTAAAAATGCAAAGGATGGCATCCCAGAATTCACCGCCTTTAATGAAATGAGGCCCTGAGTGAACACAAATGAATTAAGTAAGGCCTCCCAGGATAGGGAATTAGACTACACCCTGAACCTGCATTTTGGAGTTACAAAGCAGCATATCTGCTGACCTGTTTTTGGGGTTCTTTGGGATTGGTTTTGCCACTGTCTCATTAACCACAACAAAAAGCTTTAAAGTGAACCCAGATTCTGCCACTTCATGTTATTTGAATAATTCCACCCAACAGAGGGAAAGGATAGTGGTGGCTATGCTGCTGCTGCTGCTGCTGCTAAGTCACATCAGTCGTGACCGACTCTGTGCGACCCCATAGACGGCAGCCCAACAGGCTCCTCTGTCCCTGGGATTCTCCAGGCGAGAGTACTGGAGTGGGTTGCCGTTTTCTTCTCCAGTGCGTGAAAGTGAAGTCGGCTGTCGTGTCCGACTCTTAGCGACCCCATGGACTGTAGCCTGATGTTGGGAAAAGTGAAGTCGGCTCAGTCATGTCCGACTCTTAGCGACCCCATGGACTGTAGCCTGATGTGGGAAAGTGAAGTCGGCTCAGTCGTGTCCGACTCTTAGCGACCCCATGGACTGTAGCCTATCAGGCTCCTCTGTCCATGGGATTCTCCAGGCAAGAGTACTGGAGTGGGTTTCCATTGGTGACTATAGGAGGTATGAAATTAGTTTTGTATTAACGTTTGCTTCCTTCAGACAACTTAGGTTGTAAGAATGTGAGGTTAGAACAAAACTGAACATTTGGAGAGTACACTCCTTCTTCCTTATTCATCTACTACGTACACATCAATGCTAGATACATTTCCCTAAAAAGAATGCTTTTGTAAAGCAGGTTCTCTCCTTGCTTTACAAGTCTCTTACCAACCCCCACGTTTCCACCCCCAAACAGATTACATCAGGGTTTTCCCACCTCTACACTATTCACATTTTCATTCAGATAATTATTTGTTTTAGAGGAGTGTCCTGTGCATTTTTGAGTATTTAGTAGTATCATGAAATGCCCAAATGCTTTCTAGATGACAGTAGCATAACCCCTTCCTCCCACTATGGGCTTCCTTGGTCACATGTAAAGAATCTGTCTGCAATGCAAGAGACCAGGGTTCGATTTCTGGGTAAGGAAGATCTCTGGGAAAAGGGAATAGCTACTGACTCCAGTATTCTTGCCTGGAGAATACAGTCCATGGAGTTGCAAATAGTTGGACACAACTGAGCGACTAACACTCAGAGGCCAGTGTGACTGCCAGATTGTCTCCAGAAATGGACAAATGTCCCCTGGGGAGCTAAATCATCCCCAGTCCAATTGAGAACCACTGGACCACAGGCTAAATAAAGCCCACCATCTTTACCTGGCATTCAAATTTCGTTATCTACATTTCCTAGAATTTGATTCAGTCTAAAAGAACTCCAGTGCAAGTTTCTTCCAAAGATAATCAATTAGTCTTCTTCTTGGACACTTTAAAGGGTGGAAAAGATTAAAAATATACTTTGTAGGAAAGTTCTTATATCTGTCATGTCTTTTTCTTAAAATTCATACTAGAGTTGCATTCTAATCCTTTTTCTGTTTATGAATATTTGTGGTGTTAAAACTTGTAGTCACATTTCTCTCACTAAATTACCTCATCTTGAAACAATATTCTTTCAGCTTTTTCCATATTAACATGGTTTATAGATCATCATGAACTTTTTGTTCTCTGAACAATATCAAGCCTGACAATATCCTACTTAAATTTTACTATCTAGAACTGAACACAGTATTCTAGATGTGGATCACACTATTTGCACATAACAAATTATTAGTTTCATGCTTGGCCATCTTCCTTGACTCTTGCGCTTAAAGGCGAAAACCAAGTCTTAGTCACCATCTTTGTCTTAGGTTTACATGGTCAAAGATTAACTACATCGTATCTTTGCATTACTAAAACAGTGCCTGGCCCTTAGTTGGTTTTCAAAGATTTTGATAGAATATGGTTCCTTCATGACTCTATTAATACAATTTGAAGTAACATTCCTTTGCCTTTGGGGGCAGATACAGTGCACTCTTGTCTTAGAGTGAGTTTGCAATCACCTGATCCTCTGCCTTTTATATGTATAGGTGAAAGGTTGGCAAACTTTTTCTCTAATGGGCCAGATAATAAATATTTTAGGTTTTATGAGCCTTATAGTTTGTCACAGCTATTCCGCTCTGTCACTATAGCACAAAAGTAGCCAGAGACAGTCTATATAAATGAATGTGTGTGGCCATTTGCAATAAAACTATCCATGGACAGTGAACTGTGTGCATTTCATATAATTTTCATGTGGCACAAAATATTTTGATGTTGAAAAATATTTGAAAATGTAAAAAGCATTCTTAGTTCATGGACCATACAAAAACAGATACCAGGGTAGACTTGGCTCTCAGGCAGTAATCTGCCCATCTGTGATTGAGACTATTCCTGGTGTGACTGACTTTTTTAAGTCTGAGTATAGGCCACTCCAGTACTCTTGCCTGGAAAATCCTATGGATGGAGGAGCCTGGTGGGCTGCAGTCAATGGGGTTGCTGAGTCAGACACTGAGCGACTTCACTTTCACTTTTCACTTTCATGCATTGGAGAAGGAAATGGCAACCCACTCCAGTGTTCTTGCCTGGAGAATCCCAGGGACGGGGGAGCCTATTGGGCTGCCGTCTATGGGGTTGCACAGAGTCGGACATGACTGAAGCGACTTAGTAGCAGCAGCAGCAGCAGCAGCATGCCTTTACAATTCTTATTAAATATCTTATTCATTGCAGTCTGTCTTTTTAGCTTGCTCAGATCTTTTTGTGTGCTAATTGTGTCATCTAGCATATTAGCTGACATCCCAGCTTTGTGTCCTCTGCAACATTGCTAAACATTTTTTTCATCAATTAATAAAAATGTTGAATGTGATAAGGATAGAGGTCTTCACAATTCATTCTGTTCCGTTAATCATTATTTGAGTATAACCATTCTGAGAAATAAGTACTCTTGTCTGGAAAATTCCATGGATGGAGGAGCCTGGTAGGCTACAGTCCATGGGGTCGCTAAGAGTTGGACACGACTGAGCGACTTCACTTTCACTTTTCACTTTCATGCATTGGAGAAGGAAATGGCAACCCACTCCAGTGTTCTTGCCTGGAGAATCCCAGGACGAGGGAGCCTGGTGGGCTGCTGTCCATGGGGTCGCACAGGGTTGGACACGACTGAAGTGACTTAGCAGTAAAGTACTGCCTATCACCCATCCTTGTTTATTCAGCTAGTCCACAGGGTATCTTGAGATACCTGGTCTGGAAGTTTGTTGAAATGTTCAGAAATATCTCTGATAGATAGTAACACTATCAAAAAAAACAAATATTTAAGTTTGATATAACTTTTGAATTAATGTTACTGTTGCTTTTAATTTTTCTACTTTCTTGTTTAGATTTTCAAAGCCATGCTTTTAATAACAATAAAATATAGTAATTTCAGAATTTTGAAAATTAACATCCAAGTACCTCAATCTTTATTTCTAGGAATTTATCAGATTTCTTGTCCTCAAACTAAGGGTTAACAATGTTCATGCAAACCAGTTCCCTGGTATCAATAGTATTAAAAGCTGGCAAGAAAAAGGAAAAATAAAAACATATTAGCATATATGCCTTTTTTCTTGACTACTCTTTTAGTTTTTTAACAATATCAATACTAGATTTTATCAATAGAATTACAATAGAAAATGAACTTGGTGCCAATAAAAAAACTAGGAAGAAATAGATAATTTTGTCAGAATATAAATTTCAGAATTGACTCAAGAAGGTATAGAAAGCCTGTTGAAATAATAAAAGAACTGTTGAAATAAAAAATCTACATACAAACATTACTAGACTTATAGGATCCAATAACCTAGCAAACAGAAAAATAAGGGAAACTTTCTGACTTCTTTATGTTAGGGGTATAGTCTAAATTACAAATCCAGACATGGACTAAATAACAACAACAAAAACAATTATAGGTAAGTTTCACTTAGAAATATATTTGCAAAATTTCTAAAAATACTAGCAAACTATATCCAACTATGGATGAAAATACTATTATACCTTGGCCATGTAGATAGATTTTATGCTACAAACTGGGGATTCTATAACATTAGAAAATCTTGATTTATCACATTAGCAACATATACAAACATCTATATGATCACTTTAGTAAATGTTAGAAGAGCATTTGATAAAATTCATTTATGTTTAAAAGAAAAAAACGAACAAACTAGAATTTCTATAACCCAATGAACAGTGTCTGACAGAAATCTTCAGTGAGCATCACATTTAATGGTGAAATGTTAAGAAATATTCCTTGTATGGTAAAGAATAAGACTTTAAAAATAGAGTTTTTTAAGATCCCATTTATGTAATAATGGAAACCATAAAGTGTCTAAGAGTGAATCTTATAATAAAGGTGAAGATATGTTTGTAGGAAACTATATAGTTTAAGGACTTAAAAGAAGGCTTAATGAAAAGATATTCCAGATCCATGTATCTGGAAACTCATTATCGTAAATATGTCTCTTTTCTCCAAATTAGTCTATAATGGAATCCACAGCAGATTGAATTCACTCTATAATGGATGTAATCCACATCTCAAAAAATATTTTAATTTTAATAAAATTTAATAAAACTTTGTAATAATGTATAAAGGATAGAACCAAAAAAATTGCTTTTAAATAAGGGAAAATTTAAATAGGGGAATTTACCTGATGAGATACTAAGATTTTATACTATCTTATACTGTCCTTTTACTTTCTTATTTAGAGTGTGTCTCTTGAAAAGAGTACTTGGTTGTTTTTTTTTCCTTCAGTCTGATAATACATTGTTTGATTTACTAACATTTAATGGAATAATCTGTGTATTTGTACTTAAATCTGTCTTCTGGTAATTTGTTTTCAATTTGTCCCATCTTCTTTTTTTTTCTTTTCTGCCTTTCGGATTTATCATATATTTTATGGTATTCCAATTTTTCTTCTCTGTTGACCTCCTTCCTATAACTTTTTATGTTTTTTTAGTGGTTATATTATCCTAATTCTAGGATTATAACATGTATCCTCACTATATTACTCTACTTTGAATTAATAGTATATCAGTTCATGTTCAACATTAGAACTTTACCAAAGTACTTTACAAAAAGTACAGCCTCATTTGTCTTTCTCTTTTGTGTTATTATTGTGTCTATTACTTTCATCTGTTAAATTTCAACCAGTCCTTGATATTATTTTTACTTCAGTCAGTAGTCTTATTTTTTGGCCCCACCACACAGCAGTGCAGGATCTTAATAACCTGACACACAGGGATCACACCATAGTTGACTGCTGAAAATGTGGCCCCTTGGGACTTCCCTGGCAGTCCAGTGGTTAACACTGTGTGCTTTCAGTGCAGGACATGGCTTTGATTCCTGGTCAAGGAGCTGAGATCCCACATTCTGTGTAGTACAGCCAAGAGATTTTTTTAAAAAGGAAAAAGAATGTTTGAAAAAAGCACTGCACCCCCTACAGTGGAAGCATGGAGTCTTAACCACTGGACTACTATGGAAGTCCCCTAGTCAGTAGTCTTTTAGAAATTTTAATAATATTCTGTATGTTAGAAATAAATATATTTACCATCTTTAGTGCTCTTCATTCCTTCCCACAGATCCAGAATTCAACTAGGAATCATCAAATACTTCATTTAATATTTTTTGTACTCGGTCTGCGTGTGTGCTAAGTCACTTCAGTTGTGTCCAACTCTTTGCATTGATAACAAATATTTTCAGTTTTTGTCTTTATTTTGCTGTCACATTTAGAGAATATTTTTATTGAATATAAAATTCTTCATTTTTTCATTCAGCACATCAAAGATGTCATTCCATTGTCTTTTGGCTTCCACTGGTGATGAGAAGTCAATTTTGATTCTTGTTGTTTTGCTGCATATAAGATGTTTCTTGCTTGATTGCTTTTAATTTTTTTCTCTTTCTTTAATTTTCAGCAGTCAACTATGGTGTGCCTTGGTGGGATCTTCTTTGTATTTATCCAACTTATGGTTCACTGAACTTCCTGGATCTGTGGGTTTATGTGTTTCATAGATTTTGGATATTTTTCAGCCATATCACCTTAAATTATTCATCTATATTATCCTCTTTGTCCTCCTCTTCTGGGATTTTAATTACATGTATTGATATTTCAGACTAGTTTGATATTGTTTCACAGGTGCATGATGCTCTGTTTTGTTTTCAGCTTCCCCTACTCTGTTTCATATTGGATTATTTCTATTGACCTGTCTTTTAAAGTTCACTGACCTTTTCTTGTGTTGTGTCTAATATGATGTTAAACCCATCAAGTGAATTCTTTATTTCAGATATGGTATTTTTTCAGTTCTGGAATTTTCATTGTGTTTCTTTTAATACTTTACATTTCTCTGTTAATTCCCTTTCTTTCCACCCGTTTTGTCCATCTTATCACTGAATCGGCTAGTCAGTTTATAATTCCAGCACCTGGGTCATCTGTAGATCTGCTTCAAATGACTTTTTTTTTGCTAAGTTTTTATTTTTTTGGAAGAGGTTTTATTTTTTAATTTTTATTGAAGTATAGTTGATTTACAGAATTATTTTAATCTCAGGTGGATAGCATAGTGGTTCAGTATTTTTATAGATTATAAGTTATAACACAACTCCATTAAAAGTTATTAAAAAATAATGGCTATAATTCCCTGTGCTATTCCAGTGACTTTGTGTTTGACACTGTGCTTAAGAACAACAGATACTGAAGTAGGTGGGTTTTTTCCCAGAAAGAACACAGCATTTTCTTTGTCTAATAGCTAGGATAAGAGATCACTTCGGTCCAACTAAGGGTTATACTAGGATTGGATAAAGTTGTAGTTTTACTTTAATAGTTTCAGCTTACCTCTGATTTTACATATTAGAGAGTGAGAGCCTTCCTTCCTTCATCAGAGCTTAATCTAAGTACCCAAGACCATAGGATCCTTGCTTTTTAGCTCACGCCCAGTTTCCTGTGAAACTCCACTGAGGGGTTGATTTCCTTGATCTTACTTGGAGTTGAGCTGGGTGGGGAATGGGATACTCAGTTGCACTTCAACTCTGCTACACATAACAATGTGGGTAAATCTCAGACACATTATGATGAGTGAAAGAAGCCAGATATAACTGAGTACCAACTGTATGGTTCCATTTGCATGAAGTTAAGGCAAAATTTATTGTGAGAAATAACGACCATGCTACCTTTGGGAAGGAGAAAGGGGTAGTAACTAGGAGGGGGCATCAGAAGGGCCTATCTCAAGTGCTGGTGACACTCTGTTCCTTTATCTGGGTGGTAGTTAACTGGGTGTGTTCAACTTGTGAAAATCTATTGTACCATATACTTACACGTGTAATCTTTTCTGTATGTATGTAAAAACCATAATCACAGAAAACTAGTCAATCTAATCACACTAGGACCACAGCCTTATCTACCTCAATGAAACTAAGCCATGCCATGTGGGGCCACCCAAGACGGGCAGGTCATGGTGGAGAGGTCTCACAGAATGTGGTCCACTGGAGAAGGGAATGGCAAACCACTTCAGTATTCTTGCCTTGAGAACCCCATGAACAGTATGAAAAAGCAAAATGATAGGATACTGAAAGAGGAACTCCCCAGGTCAGTAGGCGCCCCGTATGCTACTGGAGATCAGTGGAGAAATAACTCCAGAAAGAATTAAAGGATGAAGCCAAAGCAAAAACAATACCCAGTTGTGGATGTGACTGGCGATACAAGCAAGCTCCAATGCTGTAAAGAGCAATATTGCATAGGAACCTGGAATGTCAGGTCCATGAATCAAGGCAAATTGGAAGTGGTCAAACAAGAGATGGCAAGGGTGAACGTCGACATTCTAGGAATCAGTGAACTAAAATGGACTGGAATGGGTGAATTTAACTCAGAAGACCATTATATCTACTATTGCAGGCAGGACTCCCTCAGAAGGAATGGAGTAGCCATCATGCTCAACAAAAGAGTCCGAAATGCAGTACTTGGATGCAATCTCAAAAACGACAGAATGATCTCTGTTTGTTTCCAAAGCTAACCATTCAGTATCACAGTAATCCAAGTCTATGCCCCAACCAGTAACGCTGAAGAAGCTGAAGTTGAATGGTTCTATGAAGACCTACAAGACCTTTTAGAACCAACACCCAAAAAGATGTCCTTTTCATTATAAGGACTGGAATGCAAAAGTAGGAAGTTAAGAAACAACTGGGGTAACAGGCAAATTTGGCCTTGGAATACAGAGTGAAGCAGGGCAAAGACTAATAGAGTTTTGCCAAGAAAATGCACTGGTCATAGCAAACACCCTCTTCCAACAACACAAGAGAAGACTCTACACATGGACATCACCAAATGGTCAACACTGAAATCAGATTGATTATATTCTTTGCAGCCAAAGATGGAGAAGCTCTATACAGTCAACAAAAACAAGACCAGGAGCTGACTGTGGCTCAGATCATGAACTCCATATTGCCAAATTCAGACTTAAACTGAAGAAAGTAGGGAAAACCACTAGACCCTTCAGGTATGACCTAAATCAAAGCCCTTAGGATTATACAGTGGAAGTGAGAAATAGATTTAAGGGACTAGATCTGATAGAGTGCCTGATGAACTATGGAATGAGGTTTGTGACATTGTACAGGAGACAGGGATCAAGACCATCCCCATGGAAAGGAAATGCAAAAAAGCAAAATGGCTGTCTGAGGAGGTAAGAGAAGTGAAAAGCAAAGGAGAAAAGGAAAGATATAAGCATCTGAATGCAGAGTTCCAAAGAATAGCAAGAAGAGATAAGAAAGCCTTCCTCAGCAATCAATGCAAAGAAATAGAGGAAAACAACAGAATGGGAAAGACTAGAGATCTCTTCAAGAGAATTAGAGATACCATTTCATGCAAAGATGGGCTTGATAAAGGACAGAAATGATATGGACCTAACAGAAGCAGAATATTAAGAAGAGGTGGCAAGAATACATGGAAGAAGTGTACAAAAAGATCTTCATGACATGGACAATCACGATGATGTGATCACTTATCTAGAGCCAGACATCCTGGAATGTGAAGTCAAGTGGGCCTTAGAAAGCCTCACTACGAATAAAACTAATGGAGGTGATGGCATTCCAGCTGAGCTATTTCAAATCCTGAAAGATGATGCTGTGAAAGTGCTGCACTCAATATGCCAGCAAATTTGGAAAACGCAGCAGTGGCCATAGGACTGGAAAAGGTCCGTTTTCATTCTAACCCCAAAGAAAAGCAGTGCCAAAGAATGCTCAAACTACCACACAGTTGCACAGTTGCACTCATCTCACACACTAGTAAAGTAATGCTCAAAATTCTCCAAGCCAGGCTTCAGCAATATGTGAACCATGAACTTCCTGATGTTCAAGCTGGTTTTAGAAAAGGCAGAGGAACCAGAGATCAAATTGCTGTATCATCAAAAAAGCAAGAGAGTTCCAGAAAAACATCTGTTTCTGCTTTGTTGATTATGCCAAAGCCTTTGACTGTGTGGATCACAATAAACTGTGGCAAATTCTGAAAGAGATGGGAATACCAGACCACCTGACCTGCCTCTTGAGAAACCCATATGCAGATCAGGAAGCAGCAGTTAGAACTGGACATGGACAAACAGATTGGTTCCAAATAGGAAAAGGAGTACGTCAAGGCTGTATATTGTCACCCTGCTTATTTAACTTAGATGCAGAGTATATCATGAGAAATGCTGGGCTGGAAGAGGCACAAGCTGGAATCAAGATAGCTGGAATCAAGATAGCCGGAAGAAATATCAATAACCTCAGATATGCAGATGACACCAGCCTTATGGCAGAAAGTGAAGAGGAACTAAAAGCCTCTTGATGAAAGTGAAAGAGGAGAGTGAAAAAGTTGGCTTAAAGCTCAACATTCAGAAAACAAAGATCATTGTACCTGGTCCCATCACTTCATGGGAAATAGATGGGGAAACAGTGGAGACAGTGTCAGCCTATTTTTCTGGGCTCCAAAATCACTGCAGATGGTGATTGCAGCCATGAAATTAAAAGACACGTACTCCTTGGAAGAAAAGTTACGAGCAACCTAGGTAGCATATTGAAAAGCAGAAACAGTACTTTGCCAACAAAGGTCTGTCTAGTCAAGGTTGTGGTTTTTCCTATGGTCATGTATGGATGTGAGAGTTGGACTGTGAAGAAAGTGGAGTGCCGAAGAATTGATGCTTTTGAACTGTGGCGTTGGAGAAGACTCTTGAGAGTTCCTTGAACTACAAGGAGATCCAACCAGTCCATTCTGAAAGAGATCAGCCCTGGGTGTTCATTGGAAAGACTGATGCTGAAGCTGAAATTTCAATACTTTGGCCACCTCATGCAAAGAGTTGACTCGTTGGAAAAGACTGATTCTGGGAGGGATTGGGGGCAGGAGGAGAAGGGGACAACAGAGGATGAGATGACTGGATGGCATCACTGACTCAATGGATGTGAGCCTGAGTGAACTCCGGGAGTTGATGATGGGCAGGGAGGCCTGGCGTGCTACGATTCATGGAGTCACAAAGAGTCGGAGACGACTGAGCAACTGAACTGAACTGAACTGTATGTATGTTTTAGTTCAAAAACAAGGAAGGTGTGTATGATGGAGGAGGAGCTCTTGCACATACACACACAAAGTTAAAAAGAAATATCAAGCTATAGTATAGAAGATATTTGCAATGCTATAGCAAAGTATTTGTATCCAGGATATTTTTTTTCTACAAATCAAAAAGAAAAGGGTAGAAGGAAAAATAGAAATCCAATAGAAAATGAACAAAGATAAGAGAAAGCAAGTAAGAAGAGGCCTGAGTGGCCCATGAACATGCAAAGGTATTCAACCTCATTAGTAATCATGGAAATACAAGTTAAAACCATACTGAGATACCATTTCACACCAACGAGAGTGACCAAAACTGTCTAACAATACCAAGTTGGTGAGAATATGAGGGAGCAGAACCTTTGATATACCGCAAATGATACTGTATTAGATTTAGAGATCAAATCATCAATTATTGACTTGGAGATATACCAATTATAAATTCTACAATTTTACTTCTACAAAGAAAAATATGATTTATTATAAAGATTTTCTCCCAGATGTGCCTATGGATACATGCACAAAGATGTGCATTATAAATTTGTTTATAGTAGCAAAGAATTGGAAACAGACCTAAATAACCATCTTTATAGAGAAATGGAGAAATATCTTATAGCAGTTAAAATGAATAAAGTAGGTTACATCAACATAATAAAATCTTGAAGACATAATATTGAATGAACAAAGCAAGTAGCAAGTATACACCATGAAAGCATCTAAATTTTAAAATAGTCCATACTGATGTATGCTCAGTTGCTCAGCCATGTCTCACTCTTTTGACCCCAGTACTATAGTCCACCAGGCTTCTCTGTCCATGGAATTTTCCAGGCAAGAATACTGGAATGGGTTGCCATTTTCTCCTGCAAGGGATCTTCTTGACCATATATGGTAAAAGTATAAAAATAATAGTCAAGTACATCCTTGGTGATCCAGTGGTTCACACTTTATGGGAAATTAAGATACTGCATGCCACACAGCATGGCCAATAAATAAAATATAGTCAGGGAGAATATTCCCCAATTTCAGAATAGCTATTACCACTGGGCAAGGAAAGGAATAAGGACAAAAAAAGTTCATATGGCAAAACGTTAACATTTACTAAGTCTGGGAAGTTAGTATATGGTTATTTAATATATGTAATATTCACTGTACCCTCTTGTTTATTTGAAATAGTTTTTTTGTAAGTTAGACACTTGGGCCAACATATGAAGTGTATTGGAAACCTTTCTCTCTTTTCCAAACACTATTCATCTTTTAATGCTTTACAGATACAGCTTTCATTGTCATTTGCATCCATATATTGCTTTGTGTCCTGTCACCATCAGATCAAGTAGGAAGGTGAGTTTTGATGTAATCTCCTCTGGTCTTCCTTCTGTCTTACCCTCCAGGTTTCATGGAAGAGCTCAACAATATCTTTTCAATATGCTTTTTATCAAACTTCAAATATTACTCTCCAACAGAAATGTCTTTAAGTTCATCACCAAGTGACTGATTTAGAATTTAATAATAAGTGAAAAGTTGCCTTCTCTCTTATTTCACATTTCTGCAAAAATGATGATAGGTATTTTTAAGATTTAAATAATGTTGCTTACTACTTCAGTTGATACTTGTATGGATAAATAGGTACAAAGTCTATTTTTATGCTCTGCATTTTTAAATTTCAGAAATATAATAATACAAATACTTTTTAAAAACTGAACAAGTCATGTTGTTCTAGCTTATTAACTGTTTCCAGATATTTATTGAGGATTTTTAATTTTAGAAGCAGAAAAATTATGTCAGTGTCAGGGACTTGTTTTGTGAAGTAGAGTATTAGAAATATTCATATCTTACAGATTATCCCTGGGAGAAGTCAGAAGTTTACTTACGTAAATAAACATGCTAGAGTCCCTCCCACTGGTTGAATAACTTGGTTGTTAAGCTGTGTGCTAGGCAACAGACTTTCTGTCTCTTCCTTTTCTCAGATGAAGTTCAGAGAGTAAAAAAGTTGTTTTTGTTGTTATTGTTTTGTTACTGTTTTACTTGCAGATTAAACACTTTAAGATGAGAAAAGTTGATCTTTGTTTGAGCTCTGAAGGGACTGAAGTTATTTTAGCTACATCAAGTGATGAAAAACACCCACCTGAAAATATGATTGATGGGTAAGAGTTACTCTTTTTTCTTCATTAAAGTCTTAACATTAGGTCAGTGAATGCTATGAGTACTGAGATTATGTATTTTACAACAACTAGCACTGTTAAGCATAGTTTAATAAATGTTTGGTGAACTGAATTACTTGATTACCCACTTTAGTACCATCCTGGAGCTAATTCAGTTGCATATATATAAGTTTTTTATTATTTTCTTTATAATTCCTAAACTGAGCTTTTTCTGAAAATAGTTATTTAAAATGTAGTCTGTCAAGGCAAAATTTCAAACAACAGCTACCTCATTTTTGGAAGTATACATTTTAATATCTGGTTTTATTCTGAATTTGTATTGGTAAATAGGAATGTAAACATTACAACTTCCTATCTACTGCCTGTTTTCTTTCTTTTCAATTTTTGCTGAACTGAATGCTTCACTTCTTGCTATCCACCTGCATTTTTCAGTTCTTAGCTTCTTGATATCATTGCAGTTATCACTCTTCACTGTGCTAGAGCTTATTCTAGATAGAGACACATATCATTCTCAGACTTTTAAGTTCTAAGAAAAAAGTAAATGGTTAATGGAAGAACTCCTTTTAAAAAAACAAAACTGAGGTATACAGAACTTCCCTGATGGTCCAAGAGTTATTATTCCTTGCTTCCCTATAGGGGCTGAGAGTTTGATCCCCAGTTGGGGAACTAAGACCCCACATGTCACATGGTGCAGCAAAAAACAAATTTTTAACTTTAATTGTATAATTGATTTACAGTATCATGTAAGTTCAGGTGTACAGTGTAGTGATTCACAATTTTAAAGGTTATATTTTGTATAGTTATTATAAAATATTGGCTATAATTGCCATGTTATACAATATATCCTTCAGTTCAGTTCATTTCAGTCACTCGGTCATGTCCGACTCTTTGCGACCCCATGAACCACAGCACAGCAGGCCTCCTTGTCCATCACCAACTCCTGGAGTCCACCCAAACCCATGTCCATCAAGTTGATGTTGCCATCCAACCATGTCATCCTCTGTCGTCCCTTTCTCCTCCTGCCCTCAATCTTTCCCAGAATCGGGGTCTTTTCCAATGAGTCAACTCTTCGCATCAGGTGGCCAAAGTATTTGAGTTTCAGCCTCAACATCAGTCCTTCCAATGAACACCCAGGACTGATCTCCTTTAGGATGGACTGGTTGGATTTTCTTGCAGTCCAAGGGACTCTCAAGAGTCTTCTCCAACACCACAGTTCAAAAGCTCAATTCTTTGGTCCTCAGCTTTCTTTGGAGGTTATTTATTTTATTCATAGTAGTTTGTACCTCTTAGTCTCTACCCTATCTTACCCCTCCCCATTCCCCTCTCCCCAGCAATTTGTTCTCTTTATCTGTTTGTCTCTTTCTTTTTTGTTATATTCACTAGTTTGTTTCATTTTTTAGATTCCACATGTAAGAGATTTGCAATATTTGTCTTTCTCTGTCTGACTTATTTCACTAAGCAAATAACCTCCAAGTTCATCCAGAAAGAACTCCTTTTCAGTAGTTCTGGCTACTTTATTACCCTCTTGAGTTCTCTTTCTTGGTATTTATACAGTGATATGAGTTTGACTCATAGAATCATATAATTTTAGAGCTGGAAGAAATTATGCATTCATCTTATCTAAACCTTTCATTTAGACTTGTGTTAAGAGAGGTCTAGAGAGGTCAGGTACTAGTTCTAACTATTGAAAGCAGAGCCAGTTGTAACATAGATCTTGTGGCTCTTTGTGTTCTCTTGTGAAGTCCATGTATCTGGATAAAATTCTAGTAAATTGGCCTGTTCTTTAAGCCCAGTTGTTATCTCCTCTCTGACATCTGTCCGTTCCTCCAGGTAGGCTGCTTTACCTTTTTGTTTGGCTCCAGTAGCATTTGATATTTACCTCTATTACCTTATTTATTCTTTTGTTGTTTAATTCTTTATTTTTAATGTACCACTCCTCTCACAGCTGGAAGTTTGTAGAAATCATGACACTATGACTTCTTCATCTTTGACTCCACAGTGTCTTAAAATATTTATTGAGTAGCTTGTGAATCCGGAGAAGGCAATGGCACCCTACTTCAGTACTCTTGTCTGGAAAATCCTATGGATGGAGGAGCCTGGTGGGCTGCAGTCCATGGGTCGCTAGGAGCAGACTCGACTGAGCGACTTCACTTTCACTTTTCACTTTCATGCACTGGAGAAGGAAATGGCAACCCACTCCAGTGTTCTTGCCTGGAGAATCCCAGGGACGGGGGGAGCCTGGTGGGCTGCCGTCTATGGGGTTGCACAGAGTCGGACATGACTGGAGCAACTTAGCAGCAGCAGCAGCTTGTGAATTAAATCATCAAAGATTAGTCATACATACAGACACACATACTTACATATATGCATCTGTTAATGTACATTTGCGTAGAGCTTTATAGTTTCATGGATGTTATGCTATTTGACCCTCACAGTAAGCTTGGTGAATAAGAGGCCAAAAAAATCTGTTTTTCAACCTCATTATAAAGACAACAAAAAGATGACTAGAGGTAAAATGATTTTCTCAAAATCGCACAGATAAGCAAGTGGCAGAATCAAAACTAACACTCATGTCTTATAATTCCCAATTTCTCAGACTTAAGGTTTGAATAAAAACTTAATATACTTGCCTCTTAATCCTTAATCTGCCTTAGAAAAAGATATAAATGTGGAAACTGCTATGAGGGCCACAGACGTATAGAAATTTACCTGTTTGCCAGAAATGACAATCTTCCTAGATATACTTCTTGTCTTTGACTGGAGATAAATCACATTTCCAAGTTAATATTAATTTACCTTACACTTTTTGTGACCTTTCTTTCTTGGGAGTATGTCTGTAGATCATTTAGATTGGCTGTTACACATAATGGATAATATATAGTATAGCTTTATCAATCCATGCTAATGAATAAGTATGTAATATTTTTAGATTAGACAAAACTCCTTAGTATAGCAAAGTTTTCCTGAGAGAACTCACTGGTCATAGCAAACATGCTTTTCCAACAACACAAGAGTTGATTCTACATATGGACATAACCAGATGGTCAATACTGAAATCAGATTGATTATATTCTTTGTATTTGAAGATGGAGAAGCTCTATACAGTCAGCAAAAACAAGACAGGGAGCTGACTGTGGCTCAGATCATGAATTCCTTATTGCCAAATTCAGACTTAAATGGAAGAAAGTAGGGAAAACCACTAGACCCTTCAGGTATGACCTAAATCAAATCCCTTACAATTATACAGTGAAAGTGACAAACAGATTAAAGGGATTAGATATGATATAGTGCCTGAAGAATTATAGTCAGAGATTCATGACATTGTACAGGAGGCAGTGATCAAGACCATCCCCAAGAAAAGAAATGCAAAAAGGCAGAATGGTTGTCTGAGAAGACCTTACAAATAACTGAGAAAAGAAGAGAAGCTAAAGGAAAGATATACCCATCTGAATGCAGAGTGCCAAAGAATAGCAAAGAGATTTTAAAAAATGCTTCCTCAGAAATCAATGCAAAGAAATAGAGGAAAACAACAGAATGGGAAAGACTAGAGATTCTTCAAGGAAATTAGAGATACCAAAGGAACATTTCATGCAAAGATGGGTACAGTAAAGGACAGAAATGATATGGACCTAACAGAAGCAGAAGATATTAAGAAGAGGTGGCAAGAATACACAGAAGAACTATACAAAAAATATTTTCACAACTCAGATAACCGTGATGTTGGAATCACTCACCTAGAGCCAGACATCCTGGAGTCTGAAGTCAAGTGGGCCTTAGGAAGCATCACTACTAACAAAGCTAGTGGAGGTGATGGAATTCCAATTGAGCTGTTTCAAATCCTAAAAGATGATGCTGTTAAAGTGCTGCACTTAGTATGCCAGCAAATTTGAAAAACTCAGCAGTGGCACAGGGATGGAACAGATCAGTTTTCACTCCAATCCCACAGAAAGGCAATGCCAAAGAATGTTCAAACTACCACACAATTGCACTTATCTGACACACTAGCAAAGTAATGCTCAAAATTCTCCAAGCCAGGCTTCAACAGTACGTGAACCAAGAACTTCCAGATGTTCAAACTGCATTTCGAAAAGGTAGAGGTACCAGAAATCAAATTGCCAACATCTTCTGGATCATTGAAAAACCAAGAGAGTTCCAGAAAAACATCTATTTCTGCTTTATTGACTACACCAAGACCTTTGACTGAGTGGATCACCACAAACTGTGGAAAATTCTTCAAGAATTGGGAATACCAGACCACCTTACTGGCCTCCTGAGAAGTCTGTATGGAGATCAAGAAGCAATAGTTAGAACTGGACATGGAACAACAGACTGGTTCCAAATTGGGAAAGGAGCACGTCAAGGCTATATATTGTCACCTTGCTTATTTAACTTATATGCAGAGTACATCATGTGAAATGCCAGGCTGCAAGAAGCACAAGATAAAAACAAGATTGCCAGGAGAGGTATCAATAACCTTAGATATGCAGATGATACCATCCTTATGGCAGAAAGTGAAGAACTAAAGAGCCTCTTGATGAAAGTGAAAGAGGAGAGTGAAAAAAGTTGACTCAAATAAAACTCAACATTCAAAAAGCTAAGATCATGGCATCCAGTCCCATTACTTCATGGCAGATAGATGGAGAAACAATGGTAACAGTGACAGACTTTATTTTCCTGGGCCCCAGAATCACTGCAGATGGTGACTGCAGCCATGAAATTAAAAGACACTTGCTCCTTGAAAGAAAAGCTATGACAAACCTAGACAGCACATTAAAAAGCAGAGACATTACTTTGCTGACAAAGGTCTGTCTAGTCAAAGCTATGGATTTTCCAGTAGTTATGTATGGATATGAGAGTTGGACCATAAAGAAAGCTGAGTGCGGAATTGATGCTTTTGAACTGTGGTACTGGAGAAGACTCTTGAGAGTCCCTTGGACTGCAAGGAGATCCAACCAGTCCATCCTAAAAGAAATCAACTCTGAATATTCACTGGAAGGACTGATGTTGAGGCTGAAACTCCAATACTTTGGCCACCTGATGAGAAGAGCTGACTCATTTGAAAAGACTGAGCACAGGAGGAGAAGGGGACGACGGGATGAGTTGGTTGGATGGCATCACCAACCTGATGGACATGAGTTTGAGCAAGCTGTAGGACTTGGTAATGGACATGGAAGCCTGGCATGCTGCAGTCCATGGGGTCACAAAGAGTCGGACATGACTGAGCAACTGAACTAAACTAATAGAAAACTATATGGAATAGTTACTGACCTGATACCTGAACAGAGCATATCAGAGACTTAATTCATATTCTTTTCTAACAAATACAGATAGACTCTATATGGTAGGTACTAAAATTTATTATCTGCTCATAAGTTGATTTAGATGAATGGAAGTAACCATAGAGTTATTTGGAGAAAACAATACTGTAAATTTGCCCCTAATGGACAGTGTCCCCAATTCTTAATTTCCCCAGTAATAGTTTTAAAAAGTGATCATATTTCTACTTCCTCTTGACTCTTTTTTGGCCCTTGGTATTTAACATGTCAGTGAAAAGGAAAAAAATTCTACACAAGAAACAAATGAGTTAAGAAAAAGTAGGAGAGAGAGTTGGTTCCTTTGGCATAATGTAGAAGAATGGTAGATCTGCAGTTAAAATTCCTGAGTAAGTGAACTGTGTGTGTTACTTTGGACTAAGAATATATGTTATTCTTTAAGCCTCAGTTTCCTGGTGTGAAAAATGGGGCTAATAACACTTTCCCTGATTCAGAATTGTGAAAAAATTCCATGACTTTTTTCTTATTATCATATAGAGATAATAGACGTTGAATAGTCAATAGCTGTAAGGCCTCATTTTAAAGGATACTACTATTTTAAAGACATCATTATACTTAATTATGTTGATTCAGTTATATGTTATTTTAAAGTCAAGTGCATCTCTGTGTATCTTTGGTATTATTATATTGGTCATGTTCATTAAAAGCACCCAAGAGAAAGCATAGGGCAAGTAAAAATTATTTAATTTACTTAAATGAATAAAATTTTAAACCATTTAAATGTAAATAAAAAAAATTGTAAAATATTAAACATAGTATAAAAAATAAAGAACTGTGAATTAGGAGACCCTGATTCTATTCTTTTCTTTTTGTAATAGCTTTATTGACATATTATTCTCATACCATAAAATTCAACCATTTAGGATATACAATTAAGTGGCTTCCAACATATTCAGAATTATGCAGCCGTCTGCATTATCCATTTTAGAACATTTCAGCATCCCAAAAGAAAACCTCATACCCCTCACAACCATCCCCTCTCCCCACCAACCCTAGGCAACCACTAGTCTACTTTTGTCTCTATAGACTTGCTTATACAGACATTTCCTGTCAATGGAATAATACATATATGGTCTTTAGATTCATAGTCAAGGTGTTGGAGATTTTTAACACCTTTCAGGAATGAAAGAGCAAGTAGACAAAAAAATTAGTAAAAATTAAATGATCCACATAACATTATTGGTTACCTTGAGTTTTGCATTTATATAATCAGCAATGATACTTGGTTATTGAACATTCACTGAAATGAACCGAGCCATTAAATAAATCTCAACAAATTTCAAAAGACTGAAATCTTAAAGAATATATTCTCCCCTAAAATGGTAGTTATGTGAGGTGATGTATGTGTTAACTAACTTTATTGGGTAATCATTTTGCAGTATATGTGTTATATTAAATCATAGTGTTTGTTAGGGCTCCTCTTGTGGTTCAGCTGGTAAAGAATCTGCCTGCAATGCAGGAAACCTGGGTTCAATCCCAGGTCTGGGAAGATCCCCTAGAGAAGGGATAGGCTACCCACTCCAGTATTCTGGCCTGGAGAATTACATGGACTGTGTAGTCCATGGAGTTGCAAAGATTCAGACATGACTGAGCGACTTTCACACACAGTGTTTGTACACCTTAAAGTTACATAATGTTACATGTCAGTTTTATCTCAGTTAAGCTGGGAAGGAAAAGATGTGTTCTCTGACCATTATGTAATTAAATTAGAAATAAATAACAGAAAGGCATCTGGATACACCCAAAACTTAGAAATTAAACATGGCACTTCAAAATAACCAATGGGTCAAAGAAGAAATCACAAGGGATATTAGAAAATATTTATAACTGAATGATAATGAAAAATGTATAATAGCCACATTTGTGGGATATAGTTAAATCAGTGCATTAAAGGAAGGTAATAGCATAAATACTTAAAATGGAGAATATTTTAAAAACCAGTAACTTCTACCTTAGGAAGCTAGATAACAAAGAGCAAATTATACCAAAAGAAAGTAGAAGACAAAAATAACAAAGATAAGAGCAGAAATCAATGAAATAGAAAATAGACAACTAGAAAAAATTATCAAAGCCAGAAGTTCATTATGTGAAAAAATTAATAAAAGATATAAACCTCTAGCAAGACTGACTAAAATAGAAAGAAAAATGCAAATTACCAGTATCAGAATTGAAACAATCATTAGAGATTCTAAAAGAATAGTAAGTCAATATCAAGAACAAATTTAGGATAATAAACTTGACAACTTAGATGAAATGGACAGATTCTTTGAAAAACTCCAGCTATAAAAATGACATAAGATGAAATTTAGAAATCTGAATAGCTTATATCAATTATAATATATGAAATATTTAGAGAGAAAATAATACCTATATTCCATAAATTCTTTCAAAAACAAAGGAGGGAAACATTTTCAAAATTGTTTTATGAGAATAATTATAACCCTGATCCCAAAACCTTACAAAGACATTACAAGAAAGTACAATTAAAAAATAATATCCTTTATAAACATAGATATAAAACCATTATAAGTTGAATTCAGCAAATGGAGTTTATCATAAGAATGTAAGATTGGCCTATTCACCATATTATCACAGGAGTACAGATTGAGTATAATTTCCCGTATTGCCAGAGCAAGAGAGAAAAAAATCATACGGTCATTCCAGAAAATCATTAGAATTCAGCACCAAACATGATAACAATTCTCAAAAACTTAAAAAGAGAAGGGAACTTTCTCAGTCTGATAAAGGCATCTACTAAAAATTTTCAACTTAATGGTGAAATAGTAAGTGCTTTCCTAATAAAATGAGTGTATATGACAAAACAGAAATAGACTCACAGATAGAGAAAGCAAACTAGTGGATTTAAGTGGAGAGAAGGAAGCAGGGAGGGGCATGATAGGGGTATGAGATTAAGAGATACAAACTACTACGTATAAAATAAGCAACGAGATTATTTTGTATAGCACAGGGAAATATAACCATTATTTTGTAATAACTTAACATGGAGTATCTGTATGCAGGTCAGGAAGCAGCAGTTAGTAGTGGACATGGAACAACAGACTGGTTCCAAATAGGAAAAGGAATACGACAAGGCTGTATATTGTCACCCTGCTTATTTAACTTCTATGCAGAGTATATCATAAGAAACGCTGGACTGGAAGAAACACAAGCTGGAATCAAGATTGCCGGGAGAAATATCAATAACCTCAGATATGCAGGTGATACCACCCTTATGGCAGAAACTGAAGAGGAACTAAAAAGCCTCTTGATGAAAGTGAAAGAGGAGAGTGAAAAAGTTGGCCTAAAGCTCAACATTCAGAAAACGAAGATTGTGGCATCCTGTCCCATCACTTCATGGGAAATGGATGGGAAAACAGTGGAAACAGTGTCAGACTTTATTTTTGGGGGCTCCAAAATCACTGCTGATGATGACTGCAGCCATGAAATTAAAAGACGCTTACTCCTTGGAAGAAAGTTATGACCAACCTAGACAGCATATTGAAAAGCAAAGACGTTACTTTGCCAACAAAGGTCCGTCTAGTCAAGGCTGTGGTTTTTCCAGTGGTCATGTATGGATGTGAGAGTTGGACTGTGAAGAAGGCTGAGCGCAGAAGAATTAATGCTTTTGAAGTGTGGTGTTGGAGAAGACTCTTGAGAGTCCCTTGGACTGCAAGGAGATCCCACCAGTCCATTCTGAAGGAGATCAGCCCGGGATTTCTTTGGAAGGAATGATGCTAAAGCTGAAACTCCAATACTTTGGTCACCTCATGCAAAGAGTTGACTCATTGGAAAAGACCCTGATGCTGGGAGGGATTGGGGGCAGGAGGAGAAGGGGACGACAGAGGATGAGATGGCTGGATGGCATCACTGACTCGATGGACATGAGTCTGAGTGAACTCCGAGAGTTGGTGATGGACAGGGAGGACTGGTGTGCTGCAATTCATGGGGTCGCAAAGAGTGGGACACGACTGAGCAACTGAACTGAACATGGAGTATAATCTATAAAAATATTGAATCACCATGCTGTATACCCGAAACTAGTATAATACTATAAATCAACTTTATTGAGTATCAAAAAATGCTTCCTCCCTAAGACTGGGAACAAATCAAGGATGTTCTCACCATTTCTATTCAGTATTTTCCTGGAATTCTTGGCCAATGCAGTAAGGCAAGAAAAGACATAGAAATCATAAAGAATGAAAAGAAAGCAAAATTGTTTTTGTTCAGTACAGTATGATATTACTTATATATGGAATCTGAAAACTTAGTGGACTAGTGAATATAACAAAAGAGAAGCCGACTCACAGATACAGAGAACAAACTAGCATTTACCAGTAGGGAGAGGAGAGAGGGGCAAACTATTGGATATAAAATAAGCTCAAGGATATATTGTACAACATGGGTAATATAGCCAAAATTTTGTAATAACTGTAAATGGAAAGTAATCTTTAAAATGTTAAAAGAAAATTAATAGGTATATTATAATGAGGATAATGATCAAAACGCACCCTTATAGTATTTCCCCAAAGAGTGTTTCTATTCTTGATGGCAACAAGGAAAATAGTTTTGGAATGAGCCCTCTTTACATGTATCTTGTAACAAAGTAGCCTTTTTAGCTATTCATAATATTTATTTGAATTTCAGTTTCTCCAGGGGTGTGTGTGCGTGTGTGGCACGCGCGTGTGTGTGTGTGTGTGTGTGTGTTTATAAAGCAGGAGCTGTTGACTACTTAAAAAAATACTGTCTTTGTTCACATATTATATGAATCTACATAACCCTAGTGAAGTAAAGTTGCTCCGTCGTGTCCGACTCTTTGCGACCTGTGGACTCTAGCCCACCAAGCTCCTCCGTCCATGGGATTCTCCAGGCAGGAATGCTGGAGTGGGTTGCCATTTCCTTAAGGAATCTACAAATATCTGCTAGCGCTAATAAGTGGATTTAGCAAAGTCAATAGACAAAAATCAATTGTATTACCATATACTAGCAGGAAACATTTAAACAGTGAAATTTTTAAAAATTCCATTTATGTTAGCAGTTAAATAGACATGAAGTAGGAATAAATTTAATAAGACACTCAAGACCTTTACACTCAAAACTATAAAACATTGCTTAGAGAAATTCAAGTACTAAATAAATTAAAAGATACACTACATTCATGATTGGAAAACTCAATATTGTTTCAATGGCAGTTTCTCCCTAAAATGACTATTGTTCTTGTAGTAATGTATATGGAAGTGCATACTAATCTTGAAAAAATAATCTTGTCTCATCTTGTAAAAGAAGAAAGCTGCAGCCCTGAAATTATCTGATTTCAAGATAAATACACAGTAATCAAAACAGCATGGCATTTTAGTAATATATAGATCAGAGCAACAGACTAGGGGGCCCAGAATAGATCCATGCATGTAAAGTCAATTAATTTTCAACAAAAGGCTAAGGATACAGAAATAGATTAGTGGAATAAAATGGAGGGGCAGAAATACATACACCTATAACTAGTCCTTTAATTTTAGAATAAGACACTAAGGTAATTTAATAGGAAAAAGAGTCTTTTAACGTGGTGCTGGAACAACTGAATAAACATGTGGATAAAAATAAACCTCAACCCCTACCTCATACTAAACACAAAAATTAATTCTTTATGGATCATAGAACTTTATTCATAGCTAAAATATTTAAGCTTATAAAAGAAAACATAAGAAAGTACTTTTGTGACAGTGAGGTAGGCAAAGATTTCTTAATGAAGACACAAAAATTATAAGCATAAAAGGGTAATGAAACTATTTCACCAAAAGTAAGACTACTACTCACTGAAAAACTCAAATAAGAAAATGAAAAGGCAAACTGAAGCCTAGGAGAAAGTGCTCAAAATACATATGTCTGACAAAGGACTCCTACAAATATGTAGTAAAAGTGGAAAGAACATTTAGGTTTATTTATTTTTAATTGAAGGATAATTGCTTTACAATATTGTGTTGGTTTCTGCTGTATATCAACATGAATCAGCCATAGGTGTACATATTTCCCCTCTTCGCTGAATCTTTCTCCCACCTCCCACCCCATCCCAACCCTCTAGGTTGTCACCAGTTTGAGCTCCTTGAGTCATACAGTAATTTCCACTGGCTGTCTATTTTACATATCATAGTGTTTATCTTTCCATGCTTCTTCTTGTTCAGTTGCCCAGTCACATCTGACTCTTTGTGCCCGCATGGACTACAGCACCCCAGGCTTCCCTGTCTTTCACCACTACCTGGAGTTTGTGCATACTGATGTCCATTGAGTAGGTGATGCCATCCAACCATATCTGTCATCCCCTTCTCCTCCTGCCCTTTATCTTTCCCAGCAGCAAGGTCTTTTCCAGTGAGTCAATTCTTGGCATCAGGTGACCAAAGTATTGAAGCTTCAGCTTCAGCATCAATCCTCCAATGAATATTCAGGATTGATTTCCTTTAGGATTGACTGGATTGATCTCCTTGCTGTCCAGGAGACTCTCAAGAGTTTTCTCCAGCACCACGGTTCAAAGGCATCAGTTCTTTGGTGCTCAGCCTTTTCTGTTGTCTAGCTCTGTACTCTGTCCATTTGTCCCACCCTCTAAAGTGGAAAGAACTTTTTTAAAAATGAGAAAATACTTAGTAGACACTTCACAAAAGAAACTGTACGAAGGACCAGAAAGCAGATGAAAACAGGCTTAGCATCATTTATCATCAGGAAAATGCAAAATAATGCCATAGTCAGACACCATTTCACATCCACTAGCTTCCCTGGTGGCTCAGAGGTTAAAGCGTCTGCCTCCAATGCGGGAGACCTGGGTTTGATCCCTGAGTCAGGAAGATCCCCTGGAGAAGGAAATGGTAACCCACTCCAGTATTCTTGCCTGGAGAATCCCATGGACAGAGAAGCCTGGTAAGCTACAGTCCATGGGGTCGCAAAGAGTCGGACACGACTGAGCGACTTCACTCACTCACTCAGAATAGCTAAGAAGCCTGACAACAGAATGTTGGCAAGAATGTGGAACAACTAGAATTCCCTTACATTTTTGTTAGGAATGTAAAATGGCACAACCACTTTGGAAGTCTGACATTTTCTTATAAAATTAAATATCAGTTCAGTTCAGTCGCTCAGTCGTGTCCAACTCTTTGCATCCCCATGAATCGCAGCACGCGAGGCCTCCCTGTCTATCACCAACTCCTGGAGTTTACACACACTCTTGTCCATCGAGTCGGTGATGCCATCCAGCCATCTCATCCTCGGTCGTCCCCTTCTCCTCCTGCCCCCAATCCCTCCCAGCATCAGGGTCTTTTCCAATGAGTCAACTCTTTGCATGAGGTGGCCAAAGTACTGGAGTTTCAGCTTCAGCATCAATCCTTCCAATGAACACCCAGGACCGATCTCCTTTAGGATGGACTGGTGGGATCTCCTTGCAGTCCAAGGGACTCTCAAGAGTTTTCTCCAACACCACAGTTCAAAAGCATCAATTCTTCAGCCCTCAACTTTCTTCACCATCCAACTCTCACATCCATACATGACCACAGGGAAAACCATAGCCTTGACTAGACGGACCTTAGTCGCCAATGTAATGTCTCTTGCTTTTGAATGTGCTATCTAGGTTGGTCATAACTTTCCTTCCAAGGAGTAAGCGTCTTTTAATTTCATGGCTGCAGTCACCATCTGCAGCCATTTTTTTGGAGCCGAAAAAAATAAAGTCTGACACTGTTTCCACTGTTTCCCCATCTATTTCCCATGAAGTGATGGGACTGGATGCCATTATCTTAGTGTTTTGAATGTTGAGCTTTAAGCCAAATTTTTCACTCTCCTCTTTCACTTCCATCAAGGGGCTTTTAGTTCCTCTTCACTTTCTGCCATAAGGGTGGTGTCATCTGCATACCTGAGGTTATTGATATTTCTCCCAGCAGTCTTGATTAGAGCTTGTGCTTCTTCCAGCCCAGCGTTTCTCATGATGTACTCTGCATATAAGTTAAATAAGCAGGGTGACAATATACAGCCTTGACATACCCTTTTTGTATTTGGAACCAGTCTGTTGTTCCATATCCAGTATGACTCAGCAATTCCACTCCTAGTAATTATCCAAGAGAAATGAAAACATTTCCACAAAAACACCTGTATAAGAATGTTTATAGAAGTTTTATTCATAATGGTAAAAACTGAAAACAATTTAAATATTCAACAAAAATATCGAGCAAGTGACTTTCCTGGTGGTCCAGTGGTTAAGAATCCACCTTACAATGTGGGGGACACTGGTTCAATCCCTGGTCCAGGGAGAACCCATATGCCATGGGGCAGCTAAGCCCATGCATCACAACAACTGAGCCTGCATTCTGCAGCCTGCAAGCTGCAACTGCTGAGCCCACAGGCAGCAACTACTGAGGCCCACACACCCTAGAGTCCATGATCTGCAATAAGAAAAGCAAGTGCAATGAGAAACCCATACAGTGCAACAAGGAAAGCCTCTTCACAGCAACAAAGACTCAGTGCAGCCAAAAATAAATAAATAAATATATTTTAAAAATCAAACAAAAATGCATAAACAAATTATAGCATAGTCTATGCTAATAAGACTCAGAGCAGTGGTTGCCTAAGGGAGGTGGGGATTGTCTGGAGAAAAAGAGAAAGGATACATGTAGCGTAATGGAAGTGTTCTTTATCTTGATTAGGCTATTAGTTACCTTGATGTATTGGTTACATAAGCATATACATTTATCAAAACTCATTGAATTGTACATTGGAGAAATTTGACTGTAGGTAAATTTCACCTCCAAAAAGAAAAAACCTTATATAATTAAATGATTATTTATATAGTCAATACTGTAACTGTGTGTGTATGTGTTATAATTTTTTATATTATATAACTAACACTTGAGTACATGTTTTAATATTTTTTCAACAAGTGTCTATTGTGTATCTACTGTTGGTCAGCCATTGTGATAGTTGCTGGGGATATAAAGGTAAGAGAAAGTAATTGGACTTAAGGCATAGCTGGAGTAATAAAAATACATGAAGAAAGTGCTAATAGAAACTGGATACTGTCTATGAGGTAAGTGCAAAGGAAGGAGAAAGTGATTGTGATTTGGTTGGCTTGGAGATATGTGACCAAAAAGTGAATAAACTTTTGCAAGGGAAGAAAGGCTTCCACAGAGGCATGAGTCTGCATGACGTGTTTGTAGAATTTTAATCGGTCCAATGTGACTACAGTAATGAGAGATGATATCATGATGGGGGACAGTATACTTAATGATGGGACCAGATTATACAGGATCATTAAATGCCATACTAAGGAGTTTAGATTTATAGGCAATAAGGGATCACTATAAGATTTTAGACAAGAGTGACATCAATTCCATGTTTTAAAGAATACATCTGGTGGTTGTAAAGAATTGTTAAAGTTGGGGAAAAGATTGGAGGCAGAATAAACAGGAAGGGATTGTAAGAATCCAATGGTGGTTTATTTTTTTAGTATTTATTCACTAGGATTTGTGATTAAGCATTTCTAAACATTTAGCTGTTCTTTTCTCTTTTTCTTTAAAATTAACAATAGAAATCCAGAAACTTTTGGACCACCACAGGAATGTTTCCCCAAGAGTTCATTATATGTTTTCACAAACATGTGAGGATTGAAAAGCTTGTAATCCAGAGTTACTTTGGTAAGCATGATATTTTCATTTCATTTCATTAATTTTCATCTTTCAGTTTTTCCATAGGCAGAATGCACATATGTAAACTTTTGGCAAAGCACTGATTTTTTTTTTTTACAGCATGGAATCAAGTTTTATTGCTGGGGTTGATGGGTGGAGAGTATGGGTTAACTGTCTTGAGCGCAGTTAGCTTCTCTGAAACTGCGAATTTGAAACCCTTCCAAAGCACATAATAATTTCCATGCAGTTTACTACGTGAAAGCCTTTGGCAAAAGACCCTGTGATGAATTTAAGAAGCCAACTTGCCTGAACGCTGGGTTTCTTTACATCTTTACTCCAGATTTTTTTGGCTTGGGGTTCTCTGTCAAATTCTTTCTGAAAATCTGACAGACCTGATTATTTGCATTTGGTAACTTTGATTCTTTTATTAATGTGGCCATTTTCTGAGGGATTTAGGAAGAATATCTTCCACTACAACATCATCCTAATCCTGTCTTATGTTTTTAAAGGACAGAGTATATCAGGCAAAATCAAGGTAGGAAACAGGATACATCCCAGGTGGCTCAAATGAAGAAACATTATTGATGGGACCACTTACACAATTATGGCCTGGGTTAAGGGAACAAGCTAGGGATGGTGAGACACCCAGAAACTGGCTATGCAGTAAGCCATTACCTCCCTGGGCCAAAGGAAGGAAATAATATTTGCTGGAGCCCAAGGAGAACCAGAGCGTGTATAAAGGGCCTGCCCAAAGGAGCTGTAACCAGGCAGGAGCATAACCACTGCCAAAGACAGGACACTGAAGCAGGAAGGGAACAGAGAAAACACAACCTGATCTCAGTTCCCTGCTGCCCTTGTTTCTTCCCGGTCCCTCCCGTTGGCCAGTGGGAAAGTAAATCCAGGAGGTTCAGTCCCCAGGGGTCCTCCCTCAGGGTGCAGAGCAGAGAAGAATGGATTTGGAGTCAAGGGAACTGCTTTAGGGGTAAAGGAGAAAAAAAAACAAAAACACCCAATGCAGAAGGAAGATGACTGCATTCTTTCTTCTCGTATTGTGAAGGCTCTGGAGTTGGACCTAAACTTTGAGTTCTAGTTCTGGTACTTACTAGCTCTGTATCATTGAACATTTTGCTTGACTTCTGTAAGTTGTCTGATTTCTTTAAGCCTGTTTTCTCACTAGTAAAGCAGGTTAATAATACCTTTCTTCTAAGGTTGAAGTCAAGAATGAATGAATATGTCTGACTTATAGTAGTTTCTGCATGAAGTTTTATGATCAAGACCACTAATATTATTACTTACCAGTGTACCAAAACAAACAAACAAAAACAAACCAGATGGTACCAAACTCAAAAAGGCTCTGTTAGCTTTGTGTTATATGCTTGCAAACACTTGTAACAGTTACCCAGACTGTACTTTACCATAAGGATTTATGAAAAAACAGTGAGTGATTTTCCTGATCCCAGTACTTTGTGCTTCCCACTAATGCCTGCCAGTCTTAGACAGAGGGAAAAAGAAATCAAGGGACAGCAACATAGAATTAAGTAGATAATTAACACTTTATTTTCATTTATTTACAATGTCAGTGAGGACCTTGAGGATTGAAAAGAGTACTTCTAACGAGCCAGTTGATTTTGAGCAATGGATTGAAAGAGGTATGTGCTCGGTTCACCAGCATTATTTTGATCATGAGGGGGTAGAGAATTGTGTTTTACTCTATATTTCCAATTGTGCTTCATTTTGGTGAAAAAAGATGGCCTGAATGATTCTTATGATATTTAGATAAACCTAGAAAAACACAAATTTGAATATTAAGATGCTTCTTCACTTTGTGGTTATATAATTATTAACATGTTACTTAATTTTTGAGTTTCAGAATCCTTATCTGAAAAATAGAGATGATATCACCATTTAAAGTTTTTGTGACACAGTGTCTGGCATATGGTAGACAAGCAATAAATATTAGTTTTTAATATTTCCTTCCTTCCTGATTAATAGTATTATTTAAATATTATTGGCAGAATTGGTAGCGTCTCATAAAAGACAGCATGTTGCCTTCATGTGTCTATCTATTCCTTCCCAAAATACCATGAAAATATAAGGAGAAAAATAAGACATAAACCTACAGGGGGAAAAATAAAAACAAACAGGGAACCAGGAATTCAAAACAGATGTGAGAGGTCAATATATATTATGGAAGAAAGGAAGCACTTGGAGGGAGGAGTAACTTCTGTAGCAGAATTGAATAGATTATAACCTAAGTACCTGACAAGGAAGTTTATCCAATAGAATCCCAGAAACTTGAAGGCAAAGGTACCATGGAAAGTTTGAATGAGGCATGGACAAGAAAAGTGATTGGTGGAACATCTGTTTACAAAGTGTAATAGACTTTAGGTCCCTTCCTCCCACAAACTACCCCCAAGAGTGACTAGGAACTCTGAATGTTGAGGCTCAGGACTCAGGGAGACCAGTCATAGTAAAGAGAATGAGTGAAACATGGAGTGGAAAACAGGATTGAAGTGGAAACCTATATAATGAATAGTGGGAACTGTAGCCTCCTTCTATGGTCTGCCCAGCAACCAGAAATACAGCCCCAGCCAGGAGATTGGGGGTTCATCTTTGGAGAAACTGAATGGTCCCAAAAGATCTGTGGATACAGAGAAAGGTTAGTTCATTCCTGGTCACCCTATGGAAATCTAGTAGTCAGTGATTCTGGCCCATGTGCTAGTTTCCAGTGATCTATTCATAAGTAACAAAAGATAGTCCCACATCACCAGATATATGGTAAAGACCTAAATATAATCAGGCCTTTAGCTCTAACTCCATCTGTAGAAAAAGAGGGTAGAAAACAAATGAAATCACAAAGAAGCAATATGAGAAAATGTGGGACATTTTATGATACAACTGACTTGGTCTCTTCAGTAAGTCAATGGTGTGGGGGAAATGTGTGTGTGGGAGACAGAGAAGTTCAAGATTAAAAGAGGCTTAATTCTGATTTGAATAAACCAACCATAAAAAGACATTTAGGAGGACAATGGGGACCTTTGATGGCGTAGGAAATAGCAACCCACTCCAGTATTCTTACTTGGAAAATTCCATGGACAGAGGAGCCTGGCAGGCTACAGTCCGTGGGGTTATGAAGTATCGGAAACAACTGAGTGACTGAGCAGGCACGCATAGGGAGCTTTGAATATATACTAGGTATATGATATTAAAGCATTTTTAAATTGTCATATGATAGTGGCATTGTAGTTACACAAGAAAATATTCCTCTTTAGAGATGGATAATCAAATATTTAAAGGTGAAATATCATAATGTCTCAGACTTTCTTTAAAATACCTTAGCAAAAAAAATTAGATAAATCAAGTATGGTGAAATGCTAATAATTGTAAATTCAAGACAATGGGTATATAAGAGTGATATCCTATATTTTTATGTATGTTTGAGATTTTTCAATTTTTCATAATTAAAAAGAAAACTAAGCAAATGAAAAGTTACTAATTTCTAGTGGAGGAGGAATTTATAAGAAAGAAAATGTGTCATAATTTATTACTTATTTCAGCAGTAAGTAACATATAGACAATGATGTAGCCATCAAGTATTGATTTCAAAATTGAGAGGATGGCAGGAAAATTTGTAGGAAGAGGAGGAAAAGAATACTGGTCCAAGAGACATAAATTTTCATCTACTATAATATAAAGTCAGTAAAAAATGGATAAATCAGGAAAAGGATCATGAAACATATTATAATTCCAGAAAAAATAACTTAAATAGTTGAAAACATCTACCTCTGGGGAGCAGGACTGGAGGAAAAGGGGTCAAGCAGAGGATTACTATTTTGTATTACCTCAGAGAAAGGTTAGGAAACAGAAAGAAAGTCATCCATAATCTTACTTCCCAGAGATTTCCCTTTTTGTACTGTCTGCCTTTTAAAATTAGGTATACTGTTTTGATGTTGGAGCTTCCCTGGTAGCTCAGCTGGTTAAGAATCCACCTGCAATGCAGGAATCCCTGGTTCAATTCCTGGGTTAGGGAAGCTCCTCTGGAGAAGTGATGGGCTACCCACTCCAGTATTCTTGGGCTTCCCTGGGGGCTCAGCTGGTAAAGAAGTCACCGGCAATGCAGGAGACCTGGGTTCAATCCCTGGGTTGGGAAGATTCCCTGGAGAAGAGAAAGTCTACCCACTCCAGTATTCTGGCCTGGAGCATTCCATGGACTGTATGGTCCATGGGGTTGCAAAGAGTTGGACACAACTGAGCAACTTTCACTGTTCACATTTTGATATAAGTAAAATTAATTTCTAAATAATGTCAATATTATTTTTTAAGTTGTGAACTTCTTTTTTAGAACTTTTTATTTTTTATTGGGGTATAGCTGGTTAACAATGTTGTATTAGTTTCAAGTGAACAGGGAAGGGACTCAGCTATACATGCACGTGCATCCCCCAGACTGCCCTCCCATCCAGGCTGCCACATGACAATAGGTGAATATTATTATATCAATGGAATATTTCATCTTTCCAAAAGAATGTTTGCTATGATTAACTCGTGACCAAATAAGTTAATCTGTCCTAAAATCACACTAGGACTAGTAAAGGTTTTCTGAAGCTGGGTACCAGAAGAGATCAATTCATGGGTGGCATAACTCAGCATCATAGTGTAACTTCATTGTGAGAAACTGAGCCCTAATCAGTACCCATGAGAATGGTGAGACAGCCTTTCAGGCCTGCAGTTACTGTTAGTAGCTTGATCCTTAAAAAGGACTTTCATATTTTATTAATTCTTCACTTTATATTCCTTTGCTATAATTTATATTTACTTCTATTTATACTCACTGAGATATTTTATAGCTCATATATAGTTTAGATTTTATATCTTTTTATCAAATATCTCTTTTTATATTGAATTTTATATACCAAAACACTGGTATATCTGGTCTAACTACAATTTTATCAGATATCACGTTTTGCTGAAAATAAATTTCAATATATCCTGATACAGTTTGAGCCCTACCTCGATTCTGTTAAATTTGTGTTTCAGATCTAGTACATACAGAGGGGCAGCTTCAAAATGAAGAAATTTTGGTAAGTAAATATACTTTGAAGATATATACATTGTCTTTAGCCAGCACAATGTATTTAAATTTTAAACCTATCTCCATAGTCATAAAATTACTAAATACCCTCATAATATTGTAGGTTCTGTGTCTAACCAACCAATAGAGGCAGTTATTCTCAGAACTGTTATGATCTAAATATAGCTTTCATAAGTTAGGCTCTTTTCTATCATAGATAGGATGATAGGCAAGATAATACAGAATTCACTTGTTATTGTTTTATTTTGTTTGTTCATTTATTTTGAAGTATTGATTTACTTTCCTTTCATATGATTCTGTAGTTCTTATAGAATAGGAATCAAAACAGGTCGAGATGCCAAAATTGAATGTTAATTTAAGCATGAAGGGACAGGGAGATTCAGATAAGGGAACTGGAGCATAGGATCAGCAACAAATAAGCCAAAGAGAGATGAGGTGGAAAGGGAACCAGCATTTTCTGACAGCATTCCACTGGGCTTTGCTTGTCAAGTGAAATGAATGGCCACTGATGGGGAAGCTGCTGCCTCATCACGAGTTCCTCTGTCCCCAGCTTGTCAGGCCCTGGTTTTAGACAAACACAAACAGTGAAACAACTGAGAATGTTTTTAAGGTAGCAGTGCTTATTAAAATTCCTCTAAGTAAGGGTTAAAGAGGTACCTTGTCCATTAAGTTTCATTCTTCACAATTTACTGGCAGCTGCTATGAAATCAGTGTTTCAAAAGATTCTGTAGTGTTTGAATCCTATTAATTATCTTCTCCTACCACCCAGTTGTTGTGCCCAGTGACTGGGGAGGCCATGAGTGCGTGTTAAGTCGCTTGTTGCATCCAGCTCTGTGCAACCCTATGGACAGTAGACCCTGCCAGGCTCTGCGGTCCGTGGGGATTCTCTAGGCAAGAATATTAGAGTGGGCTGCCATGCCCTCCTCCAGGGGATCTTCCCCGACCCAGGGATTGAACCCGTGTCTCTTAGGTCTGCTTGCGTGGCACTCGGGTTCTTTACCACTAGCACCATCTGGGAAGCCTGAGGAGGCCAGTAGGGAACAGAAAAATGATTAATTGATGGAATTTTGTCTTCCTATTTTTCTCCATATTGTTTCATTGATTATGGTTAGTGAGCCTCTGCTAAGGATTTTGTTTCAGGAGTCACTGTGTGTCAGGGAGGGTGGCATCATAGAACTTTTGGAGAAGAGTAAGGGGGAACAGAGCCTTCCCGGGGGCTCAGTGGTCAAGAGTACACCTGCAGGAAAGGCAGATCCGATCCCTGGGTCAGGAAGATGCCCTGGAGAAGGAAATGGCAACCCACTGCAGTGTTCTTGCCTGGGAAATCCCATGGACAGAGGAGCCTGGCGGGCTATAGTCCATGGGGGTCAAAAAAGAGTTGGACATGATTTAGCAACTAAACAACAATGAGGGGAGAATGGAAGGCAGTATATCACCCACAGTTTTAGCACCCTGTCACAGTAGCCTTTGCCATACGTAGTTTCTTCTAATTGTCAACCAAATGTATTACATAGTTACATGAAAAACTTCGTGTTTTTAAAAATTAAATGTTATACCAAATGCTTCATAATTATGATTTTAAAATTAAATGTGTTCAGATAGAGGCTAACTAATTTCCTTTTTCCTCCCTCTGTCATTATAACTACTACTACAGGGGACACCTTATGCCTGTTCCTGCTGTCATGGGGTTCACTTTTTCAGTTATTTTCTTTAAAATTAAATTTCGAGAAATGGAAATCCTGGGTCCATGGGTATAGACATATTTATGGAGAAGGCAATGGCACCCCCACTCCAGTACTCTTGCCTGGAGAATCCCATGGAGGGAGGAGCCTGGTGGGCTACAGTCCATGGGGTCACAAAGAGTCGGACACGACTGCGCGACTTCACACTTACACTGTAGTAATAGTAGTAGTTTAGTCTCTAAGTTGAGTCCGACTCTTACGACCCCATGACTGTAGCCTGCCAGGCTCCTCTGTCCATGGGATTCTCCAGGCAAGAATGCTGGAGTGGATTGCCATTCCCTTCTCCAGGGGATCTTCCCAACCCAGGAATTGAACCCAGGTCTCCTGCACTGCAGGCAGATCCTTTACCAACTGAGCCACGAGGGAAGCCCATAGACACATTTATAGCTCCTTATATATATTGCCAAATTGCTTTTCAGAGAAAATATATAAATGTAAAAGTATGATAATGTTTTAGGGTAGTGTATTCTGAGGCATCATCCAAGAAATGAAATCTTTTATCATGAAAAATACTTTAAAAATTAATCAGAATTGTACAGTGCAGTTTTTAGCTCCACCTGCATTCTTCCTCAAACCAAGGCTGATGTTTGGCTGTTACATATCGGAACAGCCATATTGTTATCTGTGGCTGGCTTATCTTCTGAACATTATATCTTATAAATCATTATATACTTATAAAATCATTCTTGTATCAAACCCTCTCATCTGCTAACTGCTTGTTTAGCAGTTAACTAGAATTGCTAAATCATCTGTATTTATTTTTTTCCCTTACAGGCACGTGATGGCCATGTCACTTACTTGAGATTCATTATTGTATCAGCCTTTGATCATTTTGCATCTGTGTATAGCGTTTCTGCAGAGGGAATGGCAGTCTCAAATCTTTCTTAGTAATTATAATATACCATGCACTATTTTTTAACAGCATATTTATTTAAACATGAAGTTGTCATTATTAAAGGAATTTGTATCAATCTGTTTCAGTTTTATTTTTCCCTTCAGCATTTTGTAGGAATTTGGTTCATCAGACAGCATTGATGACCAAATGTAGGTCATAAGAAAGCTTTTGCAAAAAAAAAAAAAGCTTTTGTTTCAGTATACAGCTTAACCAAGTACATAACTATACATGAAAACAACTGTACATAACATGGTACCCTTCAGATATCAGTGCATTAATTTTTAAATTTATTGATTGATGCAAAGGGCTGCTGCTGCTGCTAAGTCGCTTCAGTCATGTCCGACTCTGTGCGATCCCATAGACAGCAGCGCACCAGGCTCTGCCGTCCCTGGGATTCTCCAGGCAAGAACACTGGAGTGGGTTGCCATTTCCTTCTCCAATGCATGAAAGTGAAAAGTGAAAGTGAAGTCACTGAGTTGTGTCCAACTCTCAGCGACCCCATGGACTGCAGCCCACCAAATAAAAAATATGGACACTAAACAACATACAAATTCAAAAAAGAGAAAATATTTACGGGAACATTTCCTTGAGGTCATGGAATTTGAGTTGGGCCCTGTAGGACAAATCATTTTATTTTTTTCTTTTAATTTTATTTTCTCTTGATTTGAAGACTTCAGAGTAGAGTTGGGAAACATAATCTTATTTCCCCAAGGCAACCATTATTGATATTATTTGATTTGTTTTTTTTTTTAACATTTTGAGGAGGTAAGAAACAAGATAGGACATTTTGTGGAGATATAAGACATCTCTGAATATATCTCTTTATACAACTTGAAATAAAAAAGGTAAATAATATAGCCAAAACTTAAAATGACAAAGCAATTCTAAAATGTTGAAAATAAATAGAAAGGCATGAACCTACATTTATTGCAATTGATTGACTCACAGGAAAAAAATAGCATTAATATAGTATTTTATCTGTGCAGTCTATATTAGTTTCCTATGGCTTCTGTAATAAAGTACCACAAACTGGGTTTAAAATGATGAAAATTTATTCTCTCACTGTTCTGGAAACTAGAAGTCAGAAATAAAGGTATTGGCAGGGTTTGTTTCTATTGAAATTTTTGAGGGAGATTATATTCTTTGCCTTTCTCTTAATTTCTGGTGTTGGTGGCAATCCTTGGCATTCCTTGACTTGTGGCACCATAGCTCCAGTTTCTGCCTCTATCATCGTATGGCATTCTTTCCGTGTTTCTTTGTATCATCTTCTCTCAATGCGTGTATTTTTCTGTGTCTTCTCTCTTATAAGGACAACATCATATTGAACTAAAGACCCTTATTCCAGTATTATCTTAACTAATTACATCTGCTGTGACTGTTTCCAAGTCAGATTGCATTCACAGGTACCAGGGGGTTATAGACCTTTCAAAGCTCTTTTCTCTGTCCCACAATGACCAGCAGTGATGTTTTTCTACACAGTAACCACTTCATTCTGGGTCTGGGAGTGAGACTGATGATAACAGGTAGTAGAGCTCTCAGTCAATCTGAGATAGACATAGAGAAGGAGAGATAAAGCTTCATTTAGTTTGGGAGTAGGGTGGGGGTTGCTGCGTCACACCACTTGCAGAATTTTAGTTCCCTGACCAGGGACCAAACCTGGGCACCCTTCAGTGGAAGGCCAGAGTCCTAACCTACTGGACTGTAGGGAGTTCACAAATCAGTGATATTTTGGAGTTGCTTTTTACCCCAGCATAACCTGGCCTATCCTGACTGACATACAGACAAATGTAGAATATAGCTCATCCTAGAGGACAAGTGACCTGCTTTCTTCAACAAGTCAGTGATGCAAAAATGTTAATTAAGGAAGGGAGTCCACTCTAGATTCAAAGAGATATAAGAGGCCCCCAAAATACATGCTTGTGTAAATCTTATTTGGATGCTAATATGAGCAAACTAATTGAAAAAAAAAGACATTTTAAAGATAATTTGGAAAATCTGCTTATGGATTGGGTAGTATTCATTTGCTTTTGCATGGATTAGGTGTGATCCTGGCTTTAAGATTATGTAAGAGAAGGCCCATATTTTTCAGAGATACATTTAGTAGATTCAGATACAAGTATGTAGGTTTATTACATGGTATCTGGGCTTTGCTTTAAAATAATTGAGCATTTTTTTAATAGGAGAAAAGTTTAGTTGAAGCAAATAGAGCAGTAAATTGGTGAATCTGGGTTATGGAGATACAGGGTTTTGTTGTACTAGTCTCTCTAATGTATGCTTGGAATTCTCCATAATAGACAAAAATAAATAATACCACGGAGGATATCTTTGTGCAAAAATCTTTGTCTACCCCTCAGATGATTTTTTTTTTTAGAAGAGATTCCCAGAAGGGAACTAGTCAAAGTTAAGAATAGTTCCAAGGGGCTTCCCTGGTGGCTCAGTGGTAAAGTATCCACCTGCAATGCAGGAGACCTGGGTTCAATCCCTGGGTCGGGAAGATCCCCTGGAGAAGGGAGTGGTAACTCACTCCAGTATTCTTGCCTGGAGAACCCCATGGACAGAAGAGCCTGCGGGCTACAGTCCATAATGTTGAGAAGAGTCGGACATGAACTGAACAACTAAGAATGCATGCATGCACTGGTGGTTCAGTGGTGAAGAAACCACCTTGCAATGCAAGGGATACCAGTGCAGTCCCTGGTCCAGGAAGATCCCACATGCTGAGCCAACTAAGCCCACTCCCCACAACTACTGAAGCCCCTTTCTCCTAGAGCCTGTGCTCCATAACAAGCCACTGCAATGAGAAGGCCACTCACTGTAATGAAGAGTAGACCCTGCCTGTCACAACTAGAGAAAGCTCATGCATAGCAACAAAAATCCACTACACCAAAAAAAAAAAATCTTTTTCCTAAAGAAAAGTTTTAAGGTTTTTGATATTTTCTGATAATTTGCTTACCAAGATTTGTTGCATAAATTTACTCTTGGAAAGGTTACTTTTAGATAAATGGAGGAAGGTAGAAAAAGACTTCAATAGTGTCGCTGGTGCCATCAGAGACATGAAGGTGTATTTAGGGAGTGATGAATATATATATCTGACTGGGGCAAAGATGCCTGAAATGGTACGTTACAGCCAGATCACAGAGAGCCTTTAATGCTTTCAGATATTTTCCCGATAGTCCTGGAGCCATTTAAGGTTTTTGAAAAGGGAGGTGACCTAGAGCAGTTGGGTTCATGTTCAATAAAAAGAAACACTGAGGATCTTCTTTTTCCCAAACTTCCTAAACTGGAATGTCAATAAGTCTTCATTTAAAGAACACTGTGTTAAAGCTTACAGATCACTGGAAGGGATTTCTAGAAGTTATCTGAATCTTTGGCAAAGGCCTACTAAATGATCTTTAAGTCTTTTTTTCTCTGTTTCTCTCCTGTGAATGCAGAGAATGAATTCTCAGTGTAGTGCTCGTAATACACTTCGTGGTATTTGAAAACTTCATCCTTTACCCATTATTTTCCTAGGCTTCAAAAACTCATTTTCACTGAGAAAACCACTCTCTTAAGTCTCAAGCAGTAGATAGACCAATATGTGGCTTTATCTTTTTTGTTTTTCACTGCTGAACCCATTGTAGGAAAGGGGCAATTGGCCAAGATGGCAGTGTTCAGGCTCTCTCACCCTCTTGCTCTCTCCCCACCTTTTGTAAATAATGACTTTACATGGTTATGTAATAGTTGAGATCATTTATATCACTGCACGCATGCATATAAGCACCACCTGTAAAGCTGTTGAGTTGCACTGCAGTGCGTTAGCCACAAGAGAAGCATGTCTGCCTTGCTGCAAATGAAGCATGTCTGCAGTTCCTATAGCTCCTCGCATCTTCTTCCAGATTCTTCTTACCTGCTTCCTAGCTCACACCTTGCCTAGCCTGGGTTCAGTGATCAGTGAGACAATTGGCAGAGTCGGCAGGGTTCCCAGCATGTAGGGGAGCCTGAGGCTCCAGTGGAAGGAGGAAGCCAGCGGCCACCACATAGCACATGGTACCCGGGGCCGGGGTCCTCTCGGCATGGGCCCCAGTGGAAGACTGGGAGGTGGTAGACAGGTCACTGGATAGCACTGAAAAGGCATTACAAGCGGTGAATTCCCATTTGCTGGACAAGGCAGCATGGACTGCTGCTGGCACCATAGTGTGGGTATTCCTGACTGCCCTGAAGGTGAATATGACTAGTGCCCTACATGATGCCATGCAGGTCCATGATGTGCAGAGACACTTGGAAGAGCTAGAGCAATGTGTATTGACATAAAGCAAGAAGTGCGTGGCCTTGAAGAACCCCACGTTTGACGGCGAGGTGATAAGGGACAGTAATGATGAAGTTATGAGCCTAAGAAACGTTATGAGACTGTGGGTTCCCACTTTTTAGCAAGGCCTGTTGTGCAGCAGAAGGATGGGGCCAACAAGGCACGGAAGCCCCCGAGGCCTCGGACATCAAGGAGGCCAAAGAGAAGAGGAGCGGCACTGACTCTGCAGCCAGGACAAAGTCCAGGAAGACCAGCGAGGAGCAAGGACCAACCCCGGTGGAGAAAATGAAGAAAGGAAAGAGGGAAAATGAAACCACAGTGGAGAGTTTAGAGCTGGGTCAGGGCCTGCTGAACCCACCCCAGCAGAGTCCCGAGTAGTCCACAAAGTCTGCAGACAGTCAGAAATGACACTCAGGACAGCAAGTGAAGTGCAGAAAATACAAGGACCTGGACTTCAAGGTGGTGGATGATGATGGGGAAACTGTCCCAGTGCTTGGAGTCAGCCGGACATCTGCCCTCTCAGCTCCTACACTGGCCTGGCAGGTGGAGGAGCCTCCAGATGACAAGTGTTTTACAGGTGGCGTGTGAGACACCATTTTGAACACTGTCTCATCCACCTCTTTTGGTCCCCTAACTGCTGCCTCAATGGTGGCAAGCTTGGGAGAAGTAGAGGGACGGTGGCAGGCAAAGGGAATTAGAAGTGTGAAGACCTTGCTTGGGGGGCTGGCTGGTAAAGGCCCCATCTGGGTTACGTGGATGAAAATGTGGGCTGATTTGTTGGCAGCGGGAGTTGACAGAAATAAAATTGATATACAGCCCAATGCTCTGCTCCTAGAGCTATGGGAGGCAACTGAGACCTGAACAGCAGTTTGGCAAGCTTGGGAAGCGCCCACAGCAAGAGATACAAGCAGTTCAGTTAGAAGATTACATGGCCTCCAAGGATGTTCCTTCAGAACTGTAAAGGCTGTGACCTTACTTTTGGAAGATGGATGGCTCCCTGTATGGAGGTATACCACAAAGTCTGTGCCATATGATGTGCTACTGATCTCTGATTCTCTTGCAGACTTAGAACAGTATGCGCCAGAGCTTATAAAGCATTTGGAATCATGTGGGTGGGCTGTGAACGCTCCAAGAATCTCTTTGAAGGGGTAGGCCCGACGCCTGGGGAGGTTTTGCGGGTCTTCAATGAGAAGCCCCTCAGGGATGGAGTTGCCCCTGTGGAAGCAGTCCTGCATCTTGTCACTGCACCTAAACAGCTGCAAGTAACAACAGACATTTTGTTAAAGCCTGGATACAGAACCAAAGGTAATACCCTGCTGCCAGCTCCAATCGGGATTTCATAAGGACAGATGGTGGACTTGGCTCGGCCGTGGAAGATAAAGCCACTTCACGTGCATTGGATGGCTTTTCTAGCCCCTTGGGGGCAAAGACTGCAACATGAGTTCCAGGTTGTAGCCCAGATGACGAGTCCCTGGCCCCTTTGTGTGCAAGTCACCTGTCCAGTACCTGGCGTTGGGTTTTTCTATGTATTGGGGAATGTAACTGTTGTTGTAGCATCTACTGCTGTTGCAGAATGTGGGTGTGTAACTGTTTGTTGTAGCCTTTACTGCTGTTGTGGGATGTAGTTCCACTAGTCAGTGTTAACTCACCATAGGAATATCTCCAAAGGTGATCTGCACGTAGATTGTAAGGAAGAGACCCTGAAGGAGTGGAATGTAGGGAAGGGGCAATTGGCCAAGATGGTGCTGGTCAGGCTCTCTCACCCCATGTCCTCTCACCCCACATTTTGTAAATAATGACTTTACATAGTTAAGTAACGGCTGAGGCCATTTATAACACTGTGCATGCATATCATGACCCATATAAGCACCACCTGAAAAGCTGTTGAGTTGCGTTGTGGTGTGTTAGCACAAGGGGATAAACCATGTCTGCTTTGCTGCTGTGAAGAAAGAATGTTTGCAGTTTAAGAAAGTGTCTTAATGGTAGTAAGGAAGGAATATCAACAACCTCTGATACGCAGATGATACCAGCCAACTCATTGGAAAAGACCCTGAGGCTGGGAAAGATAGAAGGCAGGAGAAGAAGGGGATGACAGAGGACGAGATGACTGGATGGAATCACCGGCTCAATGGACATGACTGTGAGCAGTCTCTGGGAGATGGTGAAGGGCACGGAAGCCTGACTGCAGTCCATGGGGTTGCGAAGAGCTGGACATGACTGAACAACTGAACAGCAACAACCATCACTGTAATGGCAGAAAGCAAAGAGGAGCTAAAGAGCCTCTTGATGAAGGTGAGAGAGGAGAGTGAAAAAGCTGGCTTAAAACTCAACTTTCAGAAAACTAAGATCATGGCATCAGGTCCCATCACTTCATGATCAATATATGGTGAAAAAGTGGGAAAAGTACCAGATTTTATTTTCTTGGGCTTCAAAATCACAGCAGACAGTGATTGCAGCCATGAATTAAAAGACACTTGCTCCTTGGAAGGAAAGCTATGATGAAGCTAGACAGCATATTAAAGAGCAGAGACATCACTTTGCTGACAAAGATCCAAATAGTCAAAGCTATGATTTTTCCAGTAGTCAAAAATGGATGTGAGAGCTGGACCATAAAGAAGGTTGAGCACCGAAGAACTTTTGGAATCGTGGTGCTGGAGAAGACTTAAGAGTCCATTGGATAGCAAGGAGATCAAACTAGTCAATCCTAAAGGAAATCAATCCTGAACATTCATGAGGGACTGATGCTGAAGCCCCACACTTTGGCCACCTGATGTGAAGACCCTGATGCTAGGAAGATTGAGGGCAGGAGGAGAAGGGGGGCGATAAAGGATGAGATCACAGACTGCCTATGACAAGAGTTTGAGCAAACTCAGGGAGATAGTGAAGGACAAGGAAGCCTGGCGTACTGCTGTCCATGGCGTCACAAAGAGTCTGACAAGACTTAGTGATCGAACGAGAAGTTCCTTATAGTTTCTGTCTTCAAATACAGTCACATTGGGACTTATGGCTTCAACATCTGAAGGGGGTTGCACAATTAAGCTCAGGTGGTGAGAAGGCAGCCAAAGCAGAGTGTGACTGAAGGGGATTTCTAGGAGTCCCCTTGCAAAGGAAACAAGAAACTTAATGTGAGCATTCAGGACAACTAACGTAAATCAAAGTTGCAGGCTGCCCTAGCCTCCTCCTCTTCCTTCTGTATCTGTGTTTCAACCAACAACTAGCCCTACTAAAGAAGAGTAATCTGAATAGTCCCAGAAGCGGATTGCTCTAGGTCTGGGTCTCTAGAAACAGAGCTTCAAAGAGGAATTCCGTGAGAGTGATTTCCTAAGAGAGCACTCTCGGAAAGTGGGATAGATCATGGGAGAAAGTTAACCAGAGACAGATTCAGCTGAAGTCTGGCCTCAGCCTGAGCCCACAAGGAGCTCTCGAGCATGGACACCAGAGAGGTATGCTTCCCACCCTTGAGGCAAGGGACCAGGCCTTTGTGCTCTCAAATCCTTCAGTCGATGGCCGTGGGCCACCCACAGGGGAACATAACCTCTCAGGCATTGCTGAGTAAAGAAGCTTCTGTCACTTAGGGCAATTCTCAGGAGAAGCAACACCTAAGGCATTAGCTGCCAATATCATCACAGTAGCTGGCATATAGACATATATTTGGAAAAGAAATCTCGTCAGAACACCAATAACATTTATTACAGCAGTAGTTATCAAAGCGTGGTCCCTGAAACAGCAACCTCCTCCTTTTCTGAAACTTGTTAGAAATGCAAATTCCCTAGCCCAGCTCCAGATCTTTGGAATCAGAAACTCGGATGGTGTGACCCTTGAATCTGTATTTTGACAAGCCCTCCAGGTGTTTTTGATGCATGTCTAAGTTTGAGAACCTTTGTGCTATAGGGACCTATGACTAGAAACTGTGAAACAAAAAGAGGGGAGGGGGCCAGAAAAATAAGGCAGTTACAGAACATTCGTTGCAAGAGAACTTACACAAAGAATACATCAAGAATGGAGACCCATAGTTACCTCTCAAATAAGAAGAAAAGAACTCAAAAGAGATACAAAGATTTCAAGAAAAAAAGAAGTCACAGAAGATGGAAAGTGATCTGGCAGAGCTAAGAAAAGACACGGAAGAGAAAAAGAAAATTGATTCAGAGGTGAAAGCCATGTAAAAAGCAAAGGGACGATGATGTTACGTAATTGTAGCCGTCAGTGTTCAATTAGGAAAACTGAAATCAGTCTAGATACAGAGTGAAAATAGGGAAATAATGCACGGAATCTGTTACAAAGGTATTAAAATGGCTGGGAAAACAAACAGAAGATAGAAGTGTTGCCCAGAGTAGGAGCCTGTGGGCCACACTCACTGTTGACCAGTGGGAGCAGCATTACTGCCTCTAAGTAGAAGCCACTCTGCCACCATGGCTGGGGATCCCAAAGCAACTGCCGTGCACAGCGTCCTGCAATTCCTACAGCAAGAAGTGGAGAAAATGACTTCTCCCTTCTGTTCACCGTTAATCTCCATCAGGGCTTCCCGTCTGCAGAACCTGACCGGAATGCAAAGTTCAGGCCTCCAGCTCCTGAAATCCAGAGGACAGTGGAGAGAGTCAGAACCAAGCCATATTTGAACAATAATAAACCCAACTTAAGGAGAACTGGGATCAGAGGAAAGAGCTTGAGAAAAATCACAGCATGGAATTGAAAAGAACAAAAAATTTTAAAGTTATGGAAAAGATAATAGTTATGGAAGAAAGAAAGGACCCAACATACCCATCATTATAGTCCCCAAGATAATAGGAAAAATATAACAGGAAAGATGCTCAAAGCAGTAAAAGATGTCCCTGAAATTTAAGAAGAAGAAATGTTAAGATCAAAAGAAGTTTTTGTATTTACCTTAGTCTGTTCAAGCACTGTAACAAAAATACCATAGCCTGGGGTGGCCTAGAGACAACAGAGACAGGCTTGCCTGCTGGCTTGGTGGTAAGGAATCCGCCTGCCAGTGCAGAAGATGTGGATTCAACCCCTGGGTTGGGAAGATCCCCTGGAATAGGAAATGGCAACCCACTCCAATTCTCCTTGCCTGGAGAATTGCATGGACAGCAGCCTGGCGGGCTGCAGTTCATGGGGCTGCAAAGAGTCCAACACAACTGAGCAACTGAGCACACACATAGTTGACAGAAATTTATTGCCTACAGTTCTGGAGGCTGGAACTCTGAAATTAGGGTATCAGCAAGGTTGTGTCACGGTCCTTTCCAGGGTTTCAGACTTCCTGTATCCTCAGATGGTGGAAGAGGGCAAACCAGCTCACAGGAGCCTCTTTTATAAGGGCACTAATCCCATTCATGAAGACTCCCCTCTCACAACCTAATCACCTCCCAGAGGCCCCACCTCCTGACACCATCACACTGGGCTGTAAGTTTCAGCATATGGATCCCGAGGGGACACGAACATTCAGACCACCGCAGCATTCCAAGGAAAGTTTGACACAGAGCAATCAACACTGGATTAGGTCTTGGTGAAGTTACTGAACTTCAAACAGGAAGAAAGAATCTGACAAGTTTCCAGGTAGAACGAAGACAATTAAGTGCCAAGGGACATAAATTGGGCTGGTCTCAGACTTTTCCTCTCATGACTGCTAGACAACTGTAAAACAATGTCCACAAATCTCTGAGGTAAAAGAACTAAAACCTAAGATTCTGAAGCCCAGCCGGTATCCTCCAGGTTTGAAGGACGCAATGGGTCATTAGTGGAGAAAGCAATGGTACCCCACTCCAGTACTCTTGCCTGGAAAATCCCACGGTCGGAGGAGCCTGGTGGACTGCAGTCCATGGGGTCGCTAAGAGTCAGACACGACTGAGCAACTTCACTTTCAATTTTCACTTTCATGCATTGGAGAGGGAGATGGCAACCCACTCCAGTGTTCTTGCCTGGAGAATCCTAGGGACAGGGGAGCCTGGTGGGGTCCCACAGAGTCGGACACGACTGAAGCAACTTAGCAGCAGCAGCAGCAGCAGTGGGTCATTAGAGGCATGTAGGACTTCAGGGAATACAGGATCCACATGCCCTTCTTCAGAAAGCTGCATACTTGAGACTTTGAATGATGCAATCTATATGGCCGATTGGGTATCCTGGACTCCTTCCTCAATCAAACATGCTGGATAAAATATTTCAATACACCTTTGGAAACTAATGGCTGAGTTTACCAGAAATGAAGCTGTCTGTGGCCAGGAGCAATTGAGAGCCTGACTCTGGGCAGGTGAATAAACATTCAAGTCACTGGGCCTCTCCGAGGGCATCTGCCAATTTCTGAGTCAGAGCCTGGGTTTCCTGGGCCTCCTGCCAGGCCCATAAGGCCAGTCTTGCAGCAGCTAGAATGCAAACTAGAATGGGCAGTAGGCTCAGAGTCCTACATACAGCCAGGTACCACAGAGGGCATCACCCTTAGAGCAGGGGTCCCCAGCCTCTGGGATCTAATGTCTGATGATCTAAGGTGAAGCTGATGTAATAATAATAGAAACAAAGTGCACAATAAATGTAATGTTCTTGAATCATCCTGAAACCATCCCCCAACTCCCAGTCCATGGAAAAATTGTCTTCCATGAAACTGGTCTCTAGTGCCAAAAAGGCTGGGGACCGCTAGGGGACTTAGAGAACAGGTGAACCAAAGGTAAATCTTTCCCTGAAAGCAGACAAATAGGTGGTTTTGAAAAATCTTCAAATCAGTTGATATTCTGAATGCAACCTGTACTTGGAGTGAAACAAGATATACTAACAAGCTTCTTTTACTTTACTCGTACTTTCCAATGCTAGTCAAGCAGAGTCAGTTCATTCTTGGTATCCAGACCCAGAGAGGTCACCTTCTAAGAGAACAGACCTTTCTTCATCATAAGTGAAAACTGAGCTCAAACATTTTTCAGTCTCCTGGGCAGGTTTTTTCCCCACCTTTGCCCACATTGTTCTGTCCACTTTAATGCTATTCTCCCTTCTCATGTTCTTTGGGCTCGCATCCCAGAGTATAGACTTCCTGGGCATCTTTGAAGACCAAGCTCAAAGGTTGCCACTTCCACAAAGCTTTCCTAGAGGCACCCAGCTCAGACAGACTGCCTTTTCCTCTGTGCTCGCTGAGCTTTAGCCTTCCCCTCAGCTCTAGCCTGGGCTTTCCTGGTAGCTGGTAAAGAATCTGCCTGCAATGCAGGAGATCCTGGTTCAATTCCTGGATCGGGAAGATCTGCTGGAGAAGGGATAGGCAACCCACTCCAGTATTCTTGGGTCCCTGGCAGCTCAGATGGTAAAGAATCTGCCTGCAGTTCGGGAGGCCTGGGTTTGACCCCTGGGTTGGGAAATCCCCTGGAGGAGAGCATGGAAACCTGCTCCAGTATTCTTGCCTGAAGAATCCCCATGGACAGAAGAGCCTGCTGGGCTACAGTCCATGGGGTTGCAAAGAGTCGGACATGACTAACGACTAACCACAACACAGAACAACTCTAACCTGTCATATTTGACCTTGAATTATGGTTATAATTCAAGGGTGTAGGTCCACCCCTGTCCCCTCGCCCCTTTGTCATCTTTGCATCATCTCTCAGCACCCAGAGAAGAAATCAGGGCTCAGTTAATGTCTGAAGCATTATATCGAGGTAAATTTAATTGGATTGTATGGGATCTATTTTAGCTTTCTGAAAATTCCTCTGTTCCAGCCACTATTATTTGTTTAAAACTGGACGTTTATAGGTGTGAGTTGAAGGACCGCCTGAAAAGTGATTCAGAGGAGAACAGCTTTATACTCTGCCTCTTTTTGTGGAATTTAGTGCTTAGGAAGGGCTTCCCTGATGGTTCAGAGGTAACAAATCTGCCTGCGATGCAGAAGCCTCTGATCCATGGGTCAGGAAGATTCCCTGGAGGAGGAATGGCAACCCACTCCAGTATTCTTGCCTGGAAAAAAATCCCACGGACAGAGGAGGTTGGCGGGCTACAGTCCTTGGGGGCACACAGAATCAAACGCTGCTGAGAGACCAAGCAACACTGCTCACTAAGGACAGCGCCCAGCTGTGCTTTATGCCCACTGTTTCCCAGCTACTCGTCCTCTGTGTCCTCTTACAAACTCACACCAATATCGGTCAGTTGCTTTGGCAGGATGAAGAGTTTCATTCAGTGTCTCTACTATCCTGTATTTTTTCCATCTCCCAGCACCTAAAAAGGGAGCCCAAGGAGGCAGTTGTAGAGCAGTAATGATGGTAACAATAGCAGCCAACATTTCGAGTAGCCTGGCAGTTTCTCCAAGCCAGGCACAGTTTTGAGTGCTTTACTCATGAGTCCTCTGTAGGGTAGTCACTGTTGGTACCCTGTTTTGTAGTTCAAGATACCAAAGCAGCTTTAACCAAAATCACACAGCCAGCAGGGAGCAGAGCTGGGATTCTGGTTTGAAGTTAGAGATGAGGTTTGAATCTCAGCTTGTTGCTTACTGAGTCTGAGGCCTTCCATTATTTACTTAATTCTGAGCCTGGGTTTCCTCATCTGTAAAATGGGTCTAATAATCTCCTCTTTGACCTGTACAGAGATTAAATAAGACTGCAAATCTGAAAGTGCCCGTGCCTGATAAATGATTAACAACTATTTTAAAAAGTTCCTTGGCAGGTAAGACAGAGACAAGAAAATGTGTTTTCATGTTAGAAAAATGCCTCCCAAATCTTATCTATCATGTCATGCTGTGAAGGTAATTTGATTTCAATGTGGACATTCTCTGGCAAGGAGTTTATGAGACAGAACTAGGTTAGACAGGTAACACATAGAGGCTGAGTGTTCTTCCCACCAAAGGAAGGCCTTCCAGCATATGGTATTTTTTTGCTCATCAGATTAGACTGGTCTAGAATAAAAATAGAACAAGCTGACATGCATTAGAAAATACAATGTAAAGATCACACTGAAGCCATCCAGAAGAGCCTAACAGTTTTTATTCTGTTAGCTTGCTGCATCTTAAAACATTTTCTTTCAAATCAAGTCACAGCCGTGTGTACTTTAGGCTGTGGCCGTCATGAACAAATATGAAAAGAGGCAGAGTTAAAACAGCTCAGTACCAACGGTTATCCATTAGTCTGAGGTAATCTAATACAAATGACTTTTTAGGAGACTTGTGAAGAAATCAGAGAAAAAGGATTTCGGATATGAGTTTCTGTATAACTGAATGACAGCTCTGTGGTATTTGTCATCTAGTCTGGTCAAGGTCATAGTGGTTTTTGGAAGCCAGTCCTCCCACCAAGCAGCTTGTTATAATTGAAAATAAAAGAAGATTCCCAGGTATGGAGAGCAAAACGTCTATGAAATATATTCAAAGGAGGTAAAGTGAGCCCCCTCCTCTTCTACTGTAGAACTGAAAATATATTACTGTGAAAACTCACCCATCACTGCCACCATCCTTTGTTTTAAATGTTTTGGCAAGAAAAGGATTACCATCTGTACTGTCTGCTCCCCTTCTCTTTGAATTCCTTTGAAAACCTGGAGTTCTCCCCGTGCTTAGTTCTAAAAGCCAATTTAGTGTCTTAAATTATCAATTCTTCAAATGGCAAATTTGGTGCAATTAATTTACTTCATTTAAGGAATGCCATATTGCAGTGGCTGGATACTCAGAAGGAAACGCAGTGTGCACCTGCTCTCATTCTTAGAACGCCGTGCAATGAACACGGTCTCCATGGTGGGAGCAGTATAGAATTACACCTTCTTTAATACTCAGCTTACTTGTGGCTTCATTTCCTCTTTGCAACCATTGTTTGCTTGGTTCAGAAAAATCCAGGCTAGTGATTCAACTGGGAACACAGGTCAAGAGGTAAATGTCAGCTGGGATGGGGGTCAAACCAAGCCTTAAGAGGCCCTCATGTTGGGCACCTAGAACTGGGCAATCCGTCCAGATTAACTGTGGAGCTTTTCCAGAACAGCACGAACTTCCTCTGGATGGTAGTTCCAAGGACCAGGTTTACCCTGCAAGAGAAATGAGTCAGCATTTCCAGATTTCCAACCTGTGGGAATATGTAGGTCTGGAGCTGAGCTGAGCTGAGCTGACAGATATGAGCTGGTGACATCTTTGTGGAAGTCATCAGGATGGTGCAGTCAAGGGCAGATGTCCATGAGATAGATGAGAACACCCAGGGAAAGCATGTGGAATGGCACCAACATGTAATGGGAAGACTGGACAAAGGAGCAGGAGGAAAACCAGAGCAGGTAAAGAGGATAGTTTCAAAAGGAGAAAGGGATGTAGACAAACAAGCTTCTCTTCCACAGCTGGACCTTCAGACCGGCCACCTCTCACATCAAGTTCTGCTCACTCCACCTCAAACCGCCTCTGCCTGGCTAATCGCACGGCCTCAGTTCAGCCCTCCAGCTCCTGTTTGGGCAGCTACCACGCCAGCTCCTTCAGGCCATTCTTTCTCTTTAACTGGAGCATGTTTGCTTTGGAGTGTTGCGCTTGCTCCCTCCAGTCCATTCTTCACCTGGCAGTCCGCGCTCTTTCTACAGTGAGATCTGACTTGTGCCTCTCCCTGGCTCACAGCTCTTCACCGGCTTTTGCTCTCAGATGCAGGCTGAGAGACCCGGTCCAGAATGAGCCTTTTATAATGGGAATGGCCCAACCCTCCACACCCTGCCCTAATATACCTCAGGGCTTCTGTCTCTCCTTCCTGTAATTGCAATGGTTTTTACTCACCATGTTCACGTGGCAGCCTCCTTATCCTAAGCAGGTGTCACCTCCTCTGAAAAGCCTGCCCTTCCTCAGGATTCAGGAAACTGATTGTCTGAGAGCCACGTCTATCCTGATGTCTCACACCCTTTCCTTTACATATTGTCTATGCCGGTTTTGTGCTTTTTGCGTTTCAGTGGGGATTAGTCATATTTCCTGTCTGGCCTTTTGCAGTCCCTGCCCTGGAGCCTCACAGCACCCAGGAAGCTGTAACCCTCGATTTATGCCTTCTTGTTCCCTGCTCCTCCAGTGGTGAGTACTTTGAAGTAAGCTGAGGCTCCTTTTAAACTTGCACTTGTGTTTCCAGTACTTGCTCAGGGCCTAACCCCAGGCAGAGACTCAGTACCCAGCTTGCCTCAACCAGGCCACCTCAGCACTGTGTCACAGGGGACGGGAGGGGAAGAAGGACTCGCACCCTTGTGCTGTGACCCTTAGCATTCTGAGACTGTATGTGCAGGTTGTTGCTTGTTTCACCCGCATGAGTAAGGCCCGCCTGACCACGGGCAGAGAGGCACCCCAGAACTGGGCTTCATATGCTCCCCCAGGTTTGAATCCCTCCAGCAGATGTAAAGCCTAATTTCTATCCTCTCAGGGGAGGCTAGTGATTCCCAGGTGGCATAGTGGTAAAGAATCTGCCTGCCAACGCAGAAACCACAGGAGACACGGTTTCAATCCCTAGGTTGGGAAGATCTGCTGGAGAAGAAACTGGCAACCCACTCCAGAATTCTTGCTTGGAAAATCCCGTGGACTGAGGAGCCTGGCGGGCTACAGTCCAGACAAGACTGAGTGCGCACCGCACAACACACAACAGGGGAGGCTCACAGCGCCCCCAAGGTCAGAAGCTGTGCGCCCTTCCTTCACCCTCACCAAGCTGGAAGCATTGAGGGGTACATGATCGCCAGAAAAGCAGCCGGCTCAGTTCCTGCCTCAGCATTTGCCGCTCCAAACTACGGAGGAGGTGGTCTTCCAGCCTCTACACCCATTCCAGGTTCAGGCCTGTCTCAGGGATTAGCAGCTTCAGACCCTCCCACTCCCATCCCATCCCAGAGGATTTAGAATTGAAATAGGAGCCTGAGGCAAGTCCATTTCCTCCTCTGAGCACTGCTCTTGAAATGGAAACATTGTCTCTCAAAGCAAACCAGGGCTGGGCCAGTCTCTTGCATTCAGAAGGCACCCGGGAAGCTGCAACACCAGTCCAAATGCTAGGGCCTTTCTTGTGCATTATTTCATCCCCTGTTGGGGGAGGGGAGGAATGTCTCCATTTTAGAGAAGAAACTGAAGCTCCACGAGGGGAAAGGACTTGCCTGTGGTCACGTGGCTGGTAAATGACCAGGCAGCTATTTGAAACACAGTCCTCTCTATGCCCTCACCCTGCCCTCCCTGGGGCCCCTGCCACAAGTTCCCACCTTGTACAGGATCCTGCCCTCCTGGAGCACGTAGAGCCGCTCTGGCAGTGCTGCGTAGCACGAGCTGCTCTGGTTCTTCATCGTGTCTACCACCACGGGGCACTGGGGGCTCCTGTCCAGCAGCAGGTGGGCTGCCCGCAGGCGGTCCTGGAGATTCCGGTGATTCTTGATGTCCACGTTGTTCTTAAAAGCCCAGCCATCTGCAACAGAAAGACCTGCCGGTCAGATACCGCCCCACTTTTAACTGAGGGTCCCAGATGGAGGACTTCTCAACTTTGGCACTACTGACAATTTGGGCTAGATAATTCTTTGTTGTGGGGGGCTGTTTTGTGTGTTGTAAGGTGTTAAGCAGCATCTTTGGCCACTACACACTAGATGTCCGTGGTGTCACCTTGCCTTCAGCTTGTGACAACCGAAATGTCTCAGACATTGTCAAATGCCCTCTGCAGGACAAAAATTACCCTTGGTTGAGAACCACTGCTGTCACACCATCTCCTCCTCCAGGAAGCCTTCCTTGATACACTCAGCTGTGTGATATTGGGCAGGCTCTTTAAATCTTTTTAAATTCTCAGTTTTCCCATCTGCTAAATGAATTAAAAGAACCCACATTTCAGTTGGCTGTAAGGCTTACCTGAGATAATTCTGTAGAATTCCCAGTATTCTACCTGGTTCATTGTAGCTGCTGTTGACTTACTTGCCTGACTGCTCCAAAATAGCAGACAAGTGGAGAAGCCAGTTTTCATTCTTCTTTTTTCCAGTTTTCATTCTCTACTACAGGTATTATACTATTTTTCTCTGGAGATGCCCTACCCCAAACCCGAACCAAATCTATTTAAGATTGCTTCACTTTAAATCAGCAGCCCCCAACATTTTTGGCACTAGAGTCTGGTTTTTGGAAGATAGTTTTTCCATGGACTGAGTGGTGGGTGGGGGGATGATTTTGGGATGATTCAAGTGCGTAACATTAATTGTGCACTTTATTTCTATTATTATTATATCAGTTGCAACTCAGATCATCAGGCATTAGACCCTAGAGGTTGGGGACCCCTGCTTTAAAGGGAAAGGGATTTTTCAATTGGCTTCACTGGCCGAGATGCCCATCTGCCAACTCAAAGGAGCTGGTCCTTGTTAGTGAATGGGCCTACAGGTTGAAAAAAATATCCATAAACTGGTACTGGCCTTGCCCTTCTATTCTCCCCATATCTGGGGAGATTGGAACCCAGGTAATGTGGTATGGGTTCTTTCAGAAGCCATGGGGCCTGCATTTATAATAGTCGCCTCCCAGGGTAATGTAAGCTGCTGAAGTCGACCAGCAGAACTGGCTCCTCCTTCTTGTGCTTCAAAGTCCTCTCAAAGTACTCTTCCCTTAGGAAAACCCAGGGTCAGAAGAAATTCACATCCAGTTATAACAGCCTGGACTCAGTTTAAAATATTTATTAACTGCCCCAAGACAGCTGAACTTTGCTGATGACAGTAACACCAACTTACGTGTGTCATGTCTAGGCGGGCAGTCTTTTCCGTCCATTAGCTCCCTGGCGCTTCACGGGATGTCCTCAGCCCCACCCTGCAGCTGGGAATGCGGAAGTCCAGAGAGCAGCAGTGACCCGCCTCCCCACCTTTACCTGTGAGTTCTTTAGAGACAGGCACTGCATGCACCTCTCACCTCTATGTGTCCCTTGGCCCAGCACAGGGCTGGACACATAGTAGGTACTCAGTAAATTCTGTTAAGTGGGTTATTCTGGGAGACGTGTGTGTGCATGCTCAGTCATGTCTGACGCTTTGCGAATCTATGGACCGTAGGTTGCCAGGCTCCTCTGTCCTTGGGATTCTCCAGGGAAGAATAATGGAGTAGGTTGCCATCCCATCCTCCAGGGGATCTTCCAAACCCAAGGACTGAACCTGTGTCTCTTATGTCCCCTGCATTGGCAGGTGGGTTCTTAACCACTAGTGCCACATGGGAAAACTTGTTCTGGGAGATAGGTGCCATTATTCTATTTTAGTTGCACAGAAGTGGGCATGGAAGGTAAGCTGTCCAGGTCACGTGACCAGCACATGATGCAACTAGGGCGATCTTCCTACCACAACTCATGCCTCCCTGTAATTTACCTGGAGAGACAACGTAGTATGTGGGGGAAAAGGAAGTCAACTGATTGGCTCAGACCTCCTAGGATTGGTGGACACTGGCTCTGTGCATTTTAGTTCTGGGATTCAGGCCTTACCTACTTCTGACTGATGGAGTGAGTACCTTGGGGAAGGAGTTGGGGAGAAAGAAGAAATACTTGAACTAGGAGTAGCACAGCACAGAGGATACACAGCACAGAAACCAGTGTGGGCCAGGGCTGGAATAGGAAGCCTTTCCCTCAGTGGCTTGAGATGGACAGCCCTGGGTCCAGGAAAGGGTTCATCTGCTCAGTCGGATTCCAGGAGAAAGCAGGGGAGGAGACAGGAAATTTCTGTGATGATTCAACCGCTCTTGTTGCACTTTGCAACTTGTTCTTTTAGAGATTAAAGCTGGATTCTCTACAACCTTATTACTCCAAGCGTGGTCCCTGGACCAGCAGGTTCAACACTAGCTGGGGGCATGACTTAAAGCGCCAAGTCTCAGGCCCCTCTCTGCTGCCCTGTGATCCAGAACCTGCATCTTAACAAGCTTACCAGGTGACTCGCGTGCACTTTAAAGGCTGAGCAGCACTGCCCCCAGAGTTAAATCAGCTTTGGCAGAGCTTCCACCATCAACTGTGCGAACATCAAGGCATTGCCTCCTCTCAGCCATGGAGACCCTGACACCTGTAGGTGCCTGAGTTCTCTGTCCTTTCACTGGTGGCTGCTGCTCTCCCAAAGGGTATTTAACAAAGAAACACATTTTTCTTGACTTTGCTCTACTTTTGCCTATGCTGTTTGTTTTGATTTTATTTTGGAAATGTTCAAATATACATAAAAGTAGAGAGAACAGTATAATGAACCTCCATGTAACTGTTACCCTATGCTAATATTTTTAATTGCCCCAAAGTCTTCAATGAAGATAGAAGCTGCCAGTTAAATGAGCACAGTGTTAGGCTGAAAGCAGTTCTCCAGCCTCTGGGTGCATATAAATTAAGATGCAGTGGGCCTAGGGTGGGCCCTGGAATATGCATTTTCAGGCAACCCACGTGGCTCAGACACGAGGGATCTAGGGACCACTCTGGGGAAAGGGCTGATGGAGCAGCTTTGCTGATAATTAATAACAATCTCTAAACACATGGATAAGCCAGCAAGGCTAATACTGGCCTAAATGCTCACTTATTCACCCAGCTTTCACTGAGCTCTGACTCTATAACATGGACTCTGCCAGGTACTGAGTGACAGAGGACAGAAACAGCTTCTTGTCTTGTGGGGTGATGGGGTGAGTAAATATTCTCATTTCACTCAGCCACATGAGCCTTCTTGCTTTTTCCAACCTCAGAGTTTGAGGCTTGGGCTAAACTCTTGGGTTCAGTTCCCCCAAAATCAGGAAGACAGGGATGTGTCTGATTACCCTGTAAAGTTCAATAGGCTTTGACCAAGCTGTAGAAGTTTCAGGGAGTGACATGTCTGCCCATGGTAAGGTAGGACTTTCTCACAGAGCTGTTCAGCAAAGGAACAAGATTTCCCATTAAATAATAAAGATAAGCCATCACCTATTAGGAGCTGAAATAAGGATTTCAGCTTCAGCTAAAAGCTGGCCCAGAGCAGGGGTTCTCAAAGTGTGGTCCCCCAATCCACAGCTTAAGCATCACTGAGATGGTTAGAAATGTAAATTGTTAGGCCTCACCCCACGTTTAACTCCAACTCAGGGTGGGGTCCAGCAGTGTGCTTTCACAAGCCCTGGTGCTTCTGGCGCTCGCGATGCTTGGGAACCATGGACGGAGATGAACCAAGGAGAAACTCCCTGGAGCTTGGAGAACCTTAGGATGGATCTCACACATTGCTAGAGAGCCACCATTTCACTCGTGACATTTCACAAGGTCTAAATTCCTTGCGATTGTGCTCAGATGAGCTCCTCCCCTTGATTCCCGACTTACCCACTCAGAATGTTAGAAGCACTCCAGGTTTCTCCTCTGTGTGACTAGTGGAGAGCACAGAGTATGGAGTTAGTGAGTAGGGGGTAGACTTAGCAGCGACTGAGTCAGGTCCTCAACAAATAGGGACTCTTTCCTTCTCTCTTCCTCTTCTTCCACCCCCAACCATGAGTGGAGAGGGAAGGACATCGTTTTTTACCTGATGCATGTGCTTCTTCGATGTAAATGATGAGAAAATCTGCTACGGAACCAAAATCTTCAATAAGTCTCTTGAATTGGTCAAATTTGAAAATAAATGAAGGTCAGGTGCAACTTCCAAAATTCAGCACCAAGGGTCTGTTGCCTAAAACAAATGGTACCATCGTCAACCAATAACTGACACATAGCATTTCTTTTGCAAGCACCGTCTTCACTCCTGCTTTCACTGTTACCTTTATTTCCTCTCTAAGATGGAGACAGGGCACAGTGCAGCAGTTGGGGGCAGAAGCTTAGAACACATGATTTAGCAGAGGCTAGAGCCAGTCCTCTTGCCTGGAGAATGCCATGGGTGGCGGAGCCTGGTGTGCTGCAGTCCATGGGGTCACTAAGAGTCGGACATGACTGAGCGACTTCCCTTTCACTTTTCACTTTCACGCACTGGGGGATGAAACGGCAACCCACTCCAATGTTCTTGCCTGGAGATTCCCAGGGACGGGGGATCCCTGTCTATGGGATTGCACAGAGTCGGACACGACTGAAGCAACTTAGCAGCAGCAGCAGCAGAGCCAGTTGACTCCTCTCCAGAATGGAAGGATTCTATCAGGCAGTCTCAGTGGATCACCTGCACTCACTGGGAAGTAAATAATGAGAAAAAGAGTCCCTTTCATGCAGTGATAAGGCAGGCACCCATCTGTTCTGTCATTGATGTGATTAGTGTACTGCAAGGTGGGTGATTTTTTACCCTCTGGCTTATAGGCTTGTTCCATGTTACACAGCAGGTCAATGCTGGCATTAAACCCAACATTCTGGCTTCTCAATACGGTGCTTTTTCTATTCAAAGCACCTGTTTTCTCACCCACAAATGGACATAATAACAATACTTACCTGATAGGATTGTCTAAGAATTAGGTAAGTTAAAGCAAATAAGAGCTTAGGATGGTGCCTACCCACAGTAGGTACCCAATAAGTGTAATATTGCTCAAACTACCACACAATTGTACTCATATCACACACTAGTAAAGTAATGCAAAATTCTCCAAGCCAGGCTTCAGCAGTACTTGAACCATGAACTTCCAGGTGTTCAAATTAGTTTTAGAAAAGGCAGAGGAACCAGAGATCAAATTGCCAATATCCACTGGATCATCAGAAAAGCAAGAGTTCCAGAAAAACATGTATTTCTGCTTTATTGACTATGCCAAAGCTTTGGACTGTGTGGATCATAATAAATTGTGGAAAATTCTGAAAGAGATGGGAATACCAGACCACCTGACCTACCTCTTGAGAAACCTGTATGCAGGTCAGGAAGTAACAGAACTGGACATGGAACAACAGACCAGTTCCAAATAGGAAAAGGTAGACGTCAAGGCTGTATATTGTCACCCTGCTTATTTAACTTATATGCAGAATACATCATGAGGAATGCTGGGCTGGAAGAAGCACAAGCTGGAATCAAGATTGCCGGGGGAAATATCAAAAACCTCAGATATACAGATGACACCACCCTTATGGCAGAAAGTGAAGAGGAACTAAAGAGCCTCTTGATGAAAGTGAAAGAGGAGAGTGAAAAAGTTGACTTAAAGCTCAACATTTAGAAAACTAAGATCTGGTCCCATCACTTCATGGCAAATAGATGGGGAAACAGTGGAAACCGGGGCTGACTTTATTTTGGGGGGCTCCAAAATCACTGCAGATGGTGATTGCAGCCATGAAATTAAAAACGCTTACTCCTTGGAAGGAAAGTTATGACCAACCTAGATGTATATTCAAAAGCAGAGACATTACTTTGCCAACAAAGGTCCGTCTACTCAAGGCTATGGTTTTTCCGCTGGTCCTGTATGGATGTGAAAATTGAACTGTGAAGAAAGCTGAGCGCCAAAAAATTGATGCTTTTGAACTGTGGTGTTGGAGAAGACTCTTGAGAGTCCCTTGGACTGCAAGGAGATCCAACCAGTCCATCCTGAAGGAGATCAGTCCTGGGTGTTCATTGGAAGGACTGATGTTGAAGCTGAAACTCCAATATTTAGCCACCTGATGTGAAGAGCTGACTCATTTGAAAAGACCCTGATGCTGGGAAAGATTGAGGGCAGGAGGAGAAGGGGATGACAGAGAATGAGATTGACTGGATGGCATCAATGACTCGATGGACATGGGTTTGGGTAAACTCTGGGAGTTGGTGATGGACAGGGAGGCCTGGCATGCTGTGGTTCATGGGTCGCAAAGAATCAGACACAACTGAGTGACTGAACTGAACTGAATAAGTGTAAGCTCTCATCTCTCTGAGCTGTGAAGTGGGAGCAGTGGAGAAGGCTCCAGAAAGAGTGAAATGTGGGGGTTGGTCACATAGTTGGCTGGACCATGGCAAAATGAAAATTCAAGGCCTTTCATTCAAAAAGTGGGGGAAAGTACCAATAAACATATTAAAATATAGTTTTCTGGTACAGTATCTCTCTTGCCCTGGCATGCTGCTTTTAGTTGCTATTTAATATCGGGTTCCCCAGGGCACAGAGATATTCATAGGGTGAATGTAGACTCTCACAGTCACCCAGGAGGCCCCAGACTCTGCATTCATGTATGTGTATTTGTGGCTGCTGGATACTAGCTTTCCTTTCCCTCCGGCCACCAGACCAGTGTACCATGCCCCGGCCAGGAGCACAGAAACTGAGCCAGACATGTCATCTTCCCACCTGCCATCTCCCAAACCCACAGGGTATTGCAACTTCCATGTAGGGACATGCTCGGTACCTTGAGGAAAGGAGTGGGGGCAAAAGCCTTCTCCCATTAAGTCACCCCAGTCACTCGCCAAATGGATTCATGGCACTGTCAGCTCAGGCTGGGGATGGCCACCTCCATGCCCTCCCGTGAGACACTGCAGGATGCCCACACCTGACCCTAACCTTTCCTATTCCTGGGTCCAGATCCTCTCTGGGCCTGAAGGTGGCAGCAGCCACTGGGTGGGAGCAAGGAGGCTGGATAGTCTGGGGCCCTGGGAGTGGAGGAGTGGTCCTGGGAGAACTGTTAGGGCTGGGGGAGAGAGAGGAGGGAGGCTGGAGGAAATAGGAACCTTGTGAGCCAAGGCTCCAAGTCCTTGAGGCATGTCCAACTGTCCAAAAAGTCTTCTCTTGCAAAATACAAATTAAAGATAAAACTATCAAGAATTTCAAGACAGTTCTGGCAGAGTGCTCAGTTCAGTCGCTCAGTCATGTCGGACTCTTTGCGACCCCATGAACCGCAGCATGCCAGGCCTCCCTGTCCATCACCAACTGTCGGAGTCTACCCAAACCCGTGTCCATCGAGTCAGTGATGCCATCCAACCATCTCATCCTCTGTTGTCCCCCTTCTCCTCCTGTCCTCAATCTTTCCCAGCATCAGGGTCTTTTCAAATGAGTCAGCTCTTTGCATCAGGTGGCCAAAGTATTGGAGTTTCAGCTTCAGCATCAGTCCTTCCAAAGAGCGCTCAGCCCCTTCTGAATAAGCACCCTTCGTGATTCCCTGGTCCCATACCCAGGAAGACAGCCCTGGGTGAGAGCCTTCTGTAACTCCTCCAGCAGGTCCTGCACTGTGACAAGGCCAGTTTAAGTGTCTGCATCCCACAGTCTACTCACTGCCCCTGAGGGCAGGGCCTGTTCCTCATTCTTCCTCACATCCGTAGCATTGAGTATACCCTCATCGCAATACAAGCATTTATTCAGTGCAAATAAGGTGCACAGTTCTCCATACACTGAGGATTCAGCACAGAGCAGAAGCAGCAGGTCTCTGCCTGTGTGCAATTAGAATGTGAAAGTGTTAGTTGCTCAGAAGTGTCAGATTCTTTGCGACCCCATGGACTGTAGCCCACAAGGCTGCTCTGATGTAATCTCCAGGCAAGAAGACTGGAGTGGGCTGCCATTTCATTCTCCAGGGGATCTTCTCGACCGGGGATCGAACCTGGGTCTCCCACATTGCAGGCAGATTCTTTACCGTCTGAGCCACCAGGGACGCCCCTATGCAACTGAAGATCTGTTTAATGGGGAGACAGGCAGGAAACAAGAAAATACATAAAAGAAGTCATTTCAAGTTGTGATAAGTGTCAGAAAAGAGACTATAAGGAGTGACTTGACATTGGTGGGTCAGGGGAGGCCTCTGAGGAGATGCCATTTACCCTGAGAAATAGGAAAGAGCCAACCATGGGCCAAGGGGGAAGAGGGTCATTCCAGGCAAAGGGGCACCACGTCCAAAGGCCCAAGAGGGACAGAGCTTGGTGTATTGAAAGATCTGCAAGGCCACTGTGACTGGAACCAGGCCAAGGGCAATGACATGTGTAACTGGAGAGGTAGGTAGGGCCAAAGCAGGCAGGTTCTCCTATGCCATAGCATAGAATGTGGATTTTCTTCCAGGTCCAAGGGGACATCATGGAGATAAAGCAAGGATGGTGGACATTTGTTGCAATTTTGGCTGCACAGCCTGGCAATGGCACCCCACTCCAGTACTCTTGCCTGGAAAATCCCATGGACGGAAGAGCCTGAAAGGCTGAAGTCCATGGGGGTCGCTGAGGGTCGCTGAGAGACTTCACTTTCACTTTTCACTTTCATGCACTGGAGAAGGAAATGGCAACCCACTCCAGTGTTCACTGGAGAAGGAAATGGCAACCCACTCCAGTGTTCTTGCCTGGGGAATCCCGGGACGGAGGAGCCTAGTGGGCTGCCCTCTATGGGGTCACATAGAGTCAGACATGACTGAAGTGACTTAGTAGCAGCAGCAGCAGCCTGTAGCCTTCCTTCCTGCTTGGAATTCCCTATTTTTTGTACTATTAATAGGGGATTGTGCCCAGCCTTGCTCTCTGGAAGAGAGACGGGCCAGGTCCATTCTCCCTCCCAGCAGCCAGGGCACAGGCTGGCTGGTTGGACCCTCCCACGTAGTTCTTTGATTCTGGAGTGACTGAGATGGTAGAATCCATCCACGCCCCAGTGGTAGAGCCCCAAGGGGATGGTGAAGTCTCTACAGTGGAGAGGGATTTCCACGGCAACCATAGTGTCAGCAGCTTCCAGGCCCAACTGCTGAAACTAAAAGATTGTCCAGGGCCAGTGCCCCTGCTGTGATTGATTCTGGGGAGCCTGTAACATTTTTCTAACACACTTGGCATTTATACACATGGAAATGCGTGTGACTAAGAAAACCCAAATGAGTTTCTGTTGCTTACAAGCCAAAACTCTGATTGCTACTGTAGGCTATGAGATGAAAAATGATAGGCTGACCCTTTAAAATGGGCCTGGCTGCTCAGTGGAGAGATTGAGATTGAGAACAGAAGAGGGGCAGAAGCAGTTAGGGTGGTTGGGGAAATCCACAAGGGAGTTAATGGGCGTCTAGGCTAGTGTGTGTGTACAGGGGGAAGGGGCAAAGGTAGAATTGATGGGACTTGTTAAATGATGGGGAGTGGAGCACATTTTGACTTGCTTGTGATTTCTTTGGTTAGTTATTTCTTTAACTTGTTCCACAAAGGATTTAAAGGAGCTTACACATATAATAAAATATGAAATAAAAAAATTTGAAAGCCATGGCCCTTCTGGAGGCTCAGATCTCCTGCATTCATTGTACTGCTGCTGCTGTGCTGTCGTGGCTGACTCTTTGCGCCCCCATGGACTGTAGTCCACCAGGCTCCTCTGTCCATGTGATTTCCCAGGCAAGAATACTACAGTGGGTTGCTATTTCCTTCTCCAGGGAATCTTCCTGACCCAGGGGTCAAACTAGAATCTCCTGCATTGGCGGATGAATTCTTTACCACTAAGCCACCTGGGAAGCCCATGCATTCATTGTAACTGAGCTAATATTGACTGTGAGTTTCCAGATGGCCAAGGAAAAGGAGAAACATGATTGCTTATATATTCCTCATTTTTCAGTACCTGAGGAGAAAGCAGGCCTGTTCCACTGGAGATACAAAGTTCTTGTCATCCTTGCCTCGGAGATGACCTCACAGGAGGCCCTAGGAGGCACTGGGAGGGGTCTCAGTTGGTTGCCTCCGCACCCCATATGACAAGTTTGCTCAGGTCACAGTAGGGGAGGCTCAGAGGCCAGTCATAGCCAAGTGGCTAGCTACTGGCCTCCAATGACCCCAGGGAGTCACACTTCAGATAAGAACTGAGGAGATTTAAGGTCAGGACCAGAGCCAAATACAAGCTGTCTGGAAATTTGCTTTTAATGGGATAAAAAATTTCAACATCCACTGATTAGGACGTGAAGAAACACAGTCATTTGTTTAATTATTTATAGTGTGGCTGGGTGCAGTGATCAGTATTGAGGGCAAAGTTTCAACTGAGTTCCCTGCTTTTCTGGTAGCAGACGGAAAATGGATGGAGGTGAGGGGGTGGCCAGACTGGGGACTGGCCCCCTGCCCATGTCCACAGGCCACATTGCAGAGGACACCAGTTCAAGAACATCAAGCAAGGACTGACTGTCATGTCCAGCTTGTTTGTATAAGTGGGGAAACGGCTCTGTGGAAGCACTAGACTCAAACCCATCATTGGTTAACTTACTGGTCAGCCCCCAAACCAGTAAATTAATCCCCATACCATGCTCTCTTAGCAGAGAAAACCAGCCCGTTTATAGTTACTAGATGACCCCTTATAAGTATACTTGGAGAGACTTTAGAAGATTTTAAATGGGAGGTGAAATAAATCTAGTTTCAGATTAATGGCCAGGTTCTAAGAAAAGCGATCATCCAGATTTGCCTTCTGCCCCAATGTGGCAGTTATCAGTGTTGTGTGGGGTGTATGTCTGGTGTGTGCAGGTGCATGTACCTGCAGAGGATAAGAGGCGGCTGAGAGTTTCTCTGAGCTTCTGTTTTTGTATCCAACATTAGAAAGCACACCAGCTGAGAGTCAGAAGTCTCAAGTTCTTGTTCGGACTCTACAAGAACTCTCTGTGACTCTGAGCAAGTCCTTTACCTCTCTGGGCCTTTGCATCTGAAAAAATGAAAGGGTTGCTTTCTATGATCTGTAAAGAGTCTTCCCAAATCCCAAAGAAAGGCAATGCCAAAGAATGTTCAAACTACCACACAATTGTACTCATCTCACACACTAGTAAAGTAATGCTCAAAATTCTCCAAGCCAGGCTTCAGCAATACATGAACCATGAACTTCCAGATGTTCAAACTGGTTTTAGCAAAGGCAGAGGAACCAGAGATCAAATTGCCAACATCTGCTGGATCATCAAAAAAGCAAGAGAGTTCCAGAAAAACATCTACTTCTGCTTTATTGACTATGTCAAAGCCTTTGTGTGGATTACAATAAACTGTGGCAAATTCTTCAAGAGATGGGAATACCAGACCACCTGACCTGCCTCTTAAGAAACCTATATGCAGGTCAGGAAGCAACAGTTAGAACTGGACATGGAACTACAGACTGGTTCCAAATAGGAGAGTATGTCAAGGCTGTATATTGTCACCCTGCCTATTTAACTTCTATGCAGAGTACATCATGAGAAATGCTGGGCTGGAAGAAGGCGCAAGCTGGGATCAAGATTGCCAGGAGAAATATCAATAACCTCAGATACGCAGATGACACTACCCTTATGGCAGAAAGTGAAGAGGAACTAAAAAGCCTCTTGATGAAAGTGAAAGAGGAGAGTGAAAAAGTTGGCTTAAAGTTCAACATTCAGAAAACTAAGATCATGGCATCTGGTCCCATCACTTCATGGCAAATGGATGGGGAAACAGTGGAAACAGTGTCAGACTTTATTTTTCTGGGCTCCAAAATACTGCAGATGGTGACTGCAGCCATGAAATTAAAAGATACTTACTCCTTGGAAGGAAAGTTATAAGCAACCTAGATAGCATATTAAAAAGCAGAGACATTACTTTGCCAACAAAGGTCCATCTAGTCAAGGCTATGGTTTTTCCAGTGGTCATGTATGGATGTGAGAGTTGGACTGTGAAGAAAGCTGAGCGCTGAAGAATTAATACTTTTGAACTGTGGTGTTGGAGAAGACTCTTGAGAGTCCCTTGGACTGCAAGGAGATCCAACCAGTCCATCCTAAAGGAGATCAGTCCTGGGTGTTCATTGGAAGGACTGATGCTGAAGCTGAAACTCCAGTACTTTGGCCACCTCATGTGAAGAGTTGACTCACTGGAAAAGACTCTGATGCTGGGAGGGATTGGGGGCAGGAGGAGAAGGGGATGACAGAGGATGAGGTGGCTGGATGGCATCACCGACTCAATGGACATGAGTTTGTGTAAACTCTGGGAGTTGGTGATGGACAGGGAGGCCTGGCGTGCTGCGATTCATGGGGTCGTGAAGAGTCGGACATGACTGAGCGACTGAACTTAACTGAACTGAAAGAGTCTTCCAGACTTTCCAGCCTGAGTTTCCAAAATGAGTCTGGATTTATACCTAAAGCTTACAGCAGAGCTCTTTAGTGGACTGATGGGTTTCCAAAGCTCTTACAGACTGTCTTTCTTTTTATTTTTTCCTTTTGAAATTTTTTATTTATTTTTTAATTGAAGGATAATTGCTTTATGAATTGTGTGGTTTCTGCCAAACATCAACACATTATGTCTTTCTAATAAGCAGAACTGATCATGTTAACTCTGCTCGAAGATCCCTCTAAGAACTCACCAACACATTCAGAGTAAAGGCTCTTTGCTAAGACACAGAGGCCCCAGAAGCTCTGATCCTTGATGACATCTCCAGCCTCCTTCTTCACTCCTTCATGCTTCTCACACCCTACTTCTACGAAACTGACTGATGCCCCTCCGTGTATCAGACCTCTACTGGCCCTCCCCTCCACCCTGCTCTGTTCACTACTCTCCTCTTCCTCACCCATCCTGAGGCTTCAGTCCTTACACCATCAGCTCACCATTCTATTCTCCAGGAAGCCCTCCCCTGACCGTCTTCCCACCTGACCCTACTCCTTCCTGAACTCCTTGGTTCCCTCAACCCCTCCCTCATCTCCTTCTTTGAGTAATGAGATCTTCCAGTTGTGTTGATTTCTGTATCATCAGTACCTGTTGCTTCAGGGGGACTCTGGACCAATGTGCTGAAATTCTATTTTATAAAAGTTTTTTTTTTTTTTTCATTGCTCAGACTCCTTCTCTCTCCATCATCAATTTCAGGTGCTGCAGCAGGGAGCAGAGGCAAATAGAACAGTATTGAAAAAGCACACTGAGGACTTTCCTGGTGACTCAGTGGCTAAGACTGCACTCCCAATGCAGAGGACCTGGGTTTGATCCCTAGTCAGGAAACTAGATTGCACATGCCTCAACTAAGCATTCACATGCTGCAACAAAGACTGGTGAAGTCAAATAAATAAATATTTTAAAAAATAAAATGTACACTGGCCCACTGGAAAGTAAGCAGTTAAAATAAGCAAGTAAATGCTGTGAATTGGCCATGAGGCACGTTGGCGTTCATGGAGCTGATCACTAGACCATCAAAAGTCAGCAAATTGGTGTGTTTCTATCACAGAAGTTGGCATGAGGTAGACTCACAGGAAACATGAGCTGATTCTCATTGTTCTTATCATCAGTGGTCACTTAGTGAATGTTTGCTGAATAAACCAAGGTCATTTCTGCACTGCAGTTTAAGATCATGAGCAAAAAAACTCTTACCTTTCCCTCTGATTGAAACACTCTTCCTTTTTCAAGCTACCAAAATCGTACTTATTTTTCAAGGCTTAACGCCAACACCACCTCCTCCAGGAAGCCTTCCAAGCCCTGCAGGTGAAGTTCATACCTTTATAGTCTCCCCTCAGCCTCGTGGAACTGTATGGATTTGTTATTACTTCTGTCTGTACCATGAAACCATAAATTCCTCAAACAAAAGAGCAAGCTCTTCCCCAGCTCTGAGGAGAGCCTGGCGTCTAGCTGAGGATCTAGCTCAAGGGTGGTGCTCGTGAATGTCTGTTGAGGTACACTGGAAAAACAGGATGAAGAAGCCCGGATCCTGGGCCTGCCTTGGTCACGCGCTGGCTCGGTCACCTTTGCTCTCAGTTTCCTCCATTTCCCTTTTAAAATGAGAGCACTGGATCAGGCCAACATCTCCCAGAGTGTGTTCTTTGGAACTAGTATGACGATGATAGGATATCCCTCCAGTGGAGAGTGGGAAGGGGTATGTGTGTGTTAGGAAAATTAGTCAGTGCTGTGTTAAAGTTTTTCAAGTTCTTTTTTTTTTTTTTTAAGCTTCAGGGCCTCTCATAGATTCTTATGTTCATGCACATGATGAATTTCCAGGAGGAGAGGATGTACTGTGCTTAGCTGCTCAGTCACGTCTGACTCTTTGCTACCACATGGACTGTAGCCCGCCAGGATCTTCTGTCCATGGGGGTTCTCCAGGCAAGAATACTGGAGCAGGTTGCCATTTCTTTCACCAGGAGATCTTCCCAACCCGGGGATCAAACCCAGGCCTCCCATACTGCAGGTGAATTCTTTACCATCTGAGCCACCAGGGAAACCCAAGAATACTGGATTGGGTAGCCTATCCCTTCTCCAGGGGATCTTCTGGACCCAGGAATCGAACTGGGATCTCTTGCAGTGCAGGCGGATTCTTTACCAGATGAGCTACCAGGGAAGCCCAGAGGAGAGTATACTATGCAGGATTTCTCAAACTATTTTGACCAGGGAACACTATCTAGTAAAGCATATCTATGGGATTTGGTTCCCAAAGAACACACTTTGAAAAACACTAGATTAGTCAATAACCTCAGGGACCTTCTCTCCTCTGTTTGCTGTGTTCATGCCCTGGGGTGTCCACAGCCATGTCCCAAGGTGCCCCTGCCCGGGCAGGAGGATGACACTGTGCTTGGGCAGCCAAGTGCTGGGTAGGAAGGATCAGTGCCCAGGAGAGGTCCAGGCAGAGATCCAGGAGTTCAGAAGGAAGGGAGAGCGGGAGAGCTGTAGGGATCTAGGCTGGTATCCCAGGGGAGGCCTGAGAGCAGACCCTGCTGATGAGGAACAGTGGTGATGGAGAGGAAGGGTGTCAGCAAAGACAGAGAAGGGAAAGCACAGGGATGTACAAGAACCAGCAGTTTTTCTGGAGGCAGTGTGATGAGGGGGAAGCCTGCAGGTGAAGCTGGCAAGAAAAACTGGAGTCAGTCCAGAGAGGACATGGAGAACAAGGCTGAGCCTGGGCTTCATCCTGGATGCAGATGGGGCTGCTGAAGGTTGGTGAGCTGGGGTACCGTCAGCCAGGGATATGTTTGCGGAAGGGTCATCTGGTGACCATCCTCCAAGTTAGGTGGGAAGAGAGGGCAAGATGGGGAGGAGGAAGAGCAGGAAGAGCAGCTGTGAGGACAAAAGAGAAGCCTGAGCAGAGAGGCCTTTAAGAACCCAACAGATAGAGCTGGTTTGTCTGGGAGAGGGAGAGAAAGAGATCTGCAACAAATATTTACTGGGCAACTGCCATGAGCCAGCAGCAGCCAGGGGACCCAACAGTGGGTTAGAGCACAGCCTCCACTTGCATAGAGCTTGCAGGCTAGTGAAGAGGACAGACAATAATCAAATACCCACACATATTAATAATTACAAACCATGACAGGTGTGTAAAGAGAAGTTTAGGATATGAAGCATAGAAGAGGGGATTAACTGAGATCAGGGGACCAGGATCAGAGGGTGTCACTGAGCAAGAGTCTGAAGGATGAACCAGAGTGGACCAGATAGGGGCAGGGAGGTGGGGAGGGCTTGGTGAAGACATCCCAGGCAGAGCAACTGTGCAGTAAGAGCAGTGCTCAAGGAGCTGATGGCTAGTGTGACTGGCTTGCCATTTGATTGCCTGGGAAGGTGGTGTCACTTAGAAGAACAGAACCCAGGAGAAGTCCTTGTTTTCAGGACGTGGGACGAGGACAAGAAGCCAGAAAAGGAGCAGCTGAAGTAGTGGCATTCAGGCTTTCCACCCCACCTGCCCACCCCCTCAAACAGCCCCATCCAAGCACGTCTCAAGCCTGGACCAGCCGTCTGACCTTGCATGAAGTCCCAGATGCTGCACCTTTCTCCTGACAGGCGGACTACGGGGCAATCTGGGGCCAGACCCCTTGTTCAGTCATGTCCTCCAGTCGCTGCCAACGGACCTTCAGGATAAACCAGAAATACTGGGCACTGAAGAAGGTAGGGATCCAGTTTTCATGGGAGAAGTGTGGGTTCCTGGTCATGCCAGTCTTCTCGCCCATGGCCAGGATGTTCTGCTTGACCCTCCTGGGAAACAGCGTCAGGACCACTTTGCCTATGGCCACATGCAGGGCCACCTGAAAGAGGATCCAGAGCCTCTTCAGCCATAGCCCTGGCGGGGGCAGCCCCATCACAACACAGCTAGAGCTGGCTCTGAGGCTGGTGGACAGAGAGGAAACCTCCCGGCCACACAGGGCGGAGCTGGACAAAGGTGACGGAGGGCGGCAGCCAACCCAGACAGGAGGAAGGTGCTCCAGGACAGAAGGGGTTTGCCTTCCTGTCAATAGAATGGAAAATTTCAAGCCAAGGGCTAAAGGTCTGTTCTAATGACCATTTCAGACTTTTGCCTTACTTAACCTTTGAGAGATACCTGGATGGGAAGATTTCAAGTCCTAAATTCTCCCTCTGAAAAGGTCAAAAAACAAAAGCTTTAAACTGGCACACTTAAAGGGACTCTGTGGTTCTTTAGAAAGGCTCTGTTGCAGTAAGTTCTACTGTTATTTGTTTAATAATGTTAATTGTCCTTTTACTGCTGAAGGATGTTTTCTCACTCACAGCTTCTAGCTAGTGGTTGTGAATTTCTGGAGGCCTACCCCTGCCCAGAGGATTTGGGTCTGGAAGATCTCCAAGTAGAGACTGAGCTGACATCCCCAAGGAAACCTGGGCCTGCTCCTTCCCTCAGCACTGAGGGTAGAGTAATAATACAATGTTGCTCTTAGCTGGGTGCAGTGCAGAGAAGGCAGGGGTCAAGTGGACAGAAGAGTATCCTCCATGTATTAAGTACAGACAGAAAGGTTAAATGGGGCACTGGGAGCATGGAGAGGGGGCAGCTAATTCTGTTTAGAGAGGTCAAGAAGAATTCCCCAAGCAGGCGATGTCTATGCTGAAACCAGAAATACAGAAGCTGCTGCTGCTGCTGCTAATTCGCTTCAGTCATGTCTGACTCTGTGCGACACCACAGACGGCAGCCCACCAGGCTCCCCGCCCCTGGGATTCTCCAGGCAAGAACACTGGAGTGGATTGCCATTTCCTTCTCCAATGCAGGAAAGTGAAAAGTGAAAGTGAAGTCACTTAGTTGTGCCCAACTCATAGCGATCCCATGGACCGCAGCCCACCGGGCTTCTCCGTCCATGGGATTTTCCAGGCAAGAGTACTGGAGTGGGCTGCCATTGCCTTCTCCGAAATACAGAAAGGCAAGCAGTAAACAGCCCAGTGGGGTCAGTGGTCCTGGTGGAAAGAACCACATCCAGAGAACTTCAAGCCAGACAGTGCATGGCTCATGAGAGAAAGAGAGAAGAATCACAGAAGCTCAGAACCGTGAAGTGTTTTAGAAAACATCTGAAACCACTTTCTTTTTAAGCAGGGAAACTGAGACCTAGAGAAGGGAAGTGGCCTCAGGTCCATTCTGCTATTAATAATCTCTAAGGAGTTAATTCACAAAGCGTAAGTTTACGCCTCCTGAGGCATTTATGTACCTGTGTGTTAGGATAGAAGGGAGAACGACATGAAAGTGGTTGTCACCTTCAAAAGGTGTCAACCTTGGCCAGCAGCCCACTAACTTTATTTAGAGAAAGAAAAACCGGCTCCAAAAGATGTTCTCTTTCTGAGCATCTCAGTGCAAATACCACATGCTGTGCCCACAAAGTGCGAACACTTGCCTCTTCAAGCCATGATAACCCTCCTGTGTATATAGCATTTTGCCAGGTACAAAGCAATCTTTATCCCTGGCGTCAGTTGTTTTTTCTTACTGTTGTTTGTTTTAAATGGGCTATTTTGGGAGCAGTATTAGATTCACAGTAAATAAACAGAAAGTACAGTGAGTTCCCATATACCTCCTGCTCCCACACATTCATAGCCTTCTGCAATAGCCATATCCCACCAGAGTGGTACATCTGTTACATGGATGAACCTATATTAACAAATTCTTATCACCCAAAGTCCATAGCTTACATTAGAGTTCACTCTTGGTGCCGTATACTCTATGGGTTTTGACAAATATGTGATGTATGTATTCACCATTATGGTATCATAAAGAATAGTTTTGCTGTCCTAAAATCTTCTGTGCTCCACCTGTTCATTTCTCTCTCTCCACTGGCAACCATTCATCTTTGAGTATTTCCATAATTTTGCCTTTTCTAGAACATCATATAGTTCTAGAATCGTACAGTATGTAGTCTTTTCAGACAGGTTTCTTTCACTTAGGAATATGCATGTAAGAAAACTTCATGTCTTTTCAAGACTTGATAGCGCATTTCTTTTTAGATAATATTCCATCATCTGGATATATACCACAGTTTATTTATCTGTTCACCTAGTGAAGGATATCTTGGTTGCTTCCAAATTTTGGCAGTTATGAATAAATAACTGAATGTTTGTATCCCCACAAAGTTCATACGATGAAACCTAATCCCTAATGATGGTATTTGGAGGTGGTGGTGTTGTGAGGTGATTAGGTAATTACAGCAGGGCTCTTTGAAAAAAATCAGATGACTATATTTGTGTGGATCTGTTTCTGGACTTTCTCTTCTTTTTATTGATCTATTTGTCTATTATTTTGTCAATGTCATATTCTTTTGACTACTATGTCTCTATAAAGGCTTGAAGTCCAGTAGCGTCAGTCCTTCAACTTTGTTTTTCTCCTTCAATATTGGGCTGGCTATCCTGGGCCTTTTGCCTCTTTGTATAAACTTTGAAATCAGTTTGTCAATATCCACAAAATAACTTGCTGGGATTTCAGTTGAGATTGTGTTGAATCTGCAGATTAAGTTAGGAAGTATCAGCAATTTGACAACATTGAATTTTCCTATTCATGAACATGGAATATCTCTCTAGCTCTTCCTTGCTTTCTTTCCATCAGAGTTTTATAGGTTTCCTTGTATAAATCTTCCACATATTTTATTATTTTTATACCTATGTATTTCATTTTGGGGAGTACTATGTAAACGGTATTATGATTTTAATTTCAGATTCCAATTGTTCATTGCTGATATCAGTTCATTTCAGTTCAGTTGCTCAGTCATGTCTGACTCTTTGTGACTCCATGGACTGCAGCATGCCAGGCCTCCCTGTCCATCACCAACTCCCAGAGTTTACTCAAACTCATGCCCACTGAGTTGGTGATACCATCCAACCATCTCATCCTCTGTTGTCCCCTTCTCCTCCTGCCCTCATTCTTTCCCAGCATCAGGATCTTTTCAAATGAGTCAGCTCTTCACATCAGGTGGCCAAAGTATTGGCGTTTCAGTTTCAACATCAATTCTTCCAATGAATACCCAGGACATTTCCTTTAGGATGGACTGGCTGGATCTCCTTGCAGTCCAAGGGACTCTCAAGAGTCTTGTCCAACAACACAGTTCAAAAGCATCAATTCTTCAGTGCTCAGCTTTCTTTATAGTCCAACTCTCACATCCATACATGACTACTGGAAAAACCATAGCCTTGACTAGACGGACCTTTGTCAGCAAAGTAATATCTCTGCTTTTTAATATGCTGTCTAGGTGGGTCATAACTTTCTTTCCAATGAGTAAGTGTCTTAATTTCATGGCTGCAGTCACCATCTGCAGTGATTTTGGAGCTCCCCCAAATAAAGTCAGCCACTGTTTCCACTGTCTCGCCATCTCTCTGCCATGAAGTAATTTGACCAGATGCCATGATCTTAGTCTTCTGAATGTTGAGCTTCAAGCCAACTTTTTTACTCTCTTTCATAAAAGTGAAAGACTTTTATCAAGAGGCTCTTTAGTTCTTCTTCACTTTCTGCCATAAGGGTGGTAACATCTGCATATCTGAGGTTATTGACATTTCTCCCGGCAATCTTGATCCCACCTTGTGCTTCTTCCAGCCCAGCGTTTCTCATGATGTACTCTGCATAGAAGTTAAATAAGCAGGGGGACAATAGACAGCCTTGATGTACTCCTTTTTCTATTTGGAACCAGTCTGTAGTTCTGTGTCCAGTTCTAACTGTTGCTTCCTGACCTGCATACAAATTTCTCAAGAGGCAAGTCAGGTGGTCTGGTATGCCCATCTCTTTCAGAATTTTCCAGTTTGTTGTGATCCACACAAAGGCTTTGGCATAGTCAATAAAGCAGAAATAGATGGTTTTTCTGGAACTCTCTTGCTTTTTCGATGATCCAGTGGATGTTGGCAATTGCTGGTATATAGGAGAGCAATTGACTTTTGTGTAGTAATTTTGTATCTTACAAACTTGCTATAATCATTTATTAGTTCCAGTAGTTTTTTGGTCAGTTCATTCAGATCTTCTACATAAACAACTGCGTAATCTACAAACAAAGACAGCTTTATTAATTTTTCCCTATATGTACACACTTATTTCCTTTTCTTTTATTGCATTAGCTAGAACTTTTGGTATGATGTTGAAAGAGTGGTGAGAGGGGATATTGCTGAAGAATCACTGAGAGGGCATGACTGCTGGTTAACCTGTAAGCTGGACTTGGGCAATCAGATGCTCCTCACCTTCTCCCCTGTCCTTGGAGTCTGTGCCTGCTTGCCTTCCCCATGCTAGAATCTACCCTAGTATGCAGCCTGAGATAGTAATATGGTGTTGAGACCATCCAGATGGTCCCTGCATCACGCAGCAAATTCCCACTATCTGTTTTACATATGGTAATGTTCATGTCTCATTGCTACTGTCTCAATTCGTCCCATCCTTCTCTTGAGGTTTCTTATTTATCCTTGCGTTATTTAGAAGTGTGTTGTTTAATCTACAGGTATCCTGGAGTTTTCCAACTATTTTTTCTGTTTGATTCCACTGTGGTCTCAAAGCATATATGACTTTTTAAAATATTTTTTAATGTATGTTATGTTATATGACCCCAGATGTTGCCTGTCTTGGTGAATATTCCATGTAAGCTTGACAAGAATGTATATTCCACTGTTGTTAGGTAGAGTGGTCTACAGATGTCAATTCCATACAGTTGACCAATGGTGCTATTGAGTTCTCCTACATCCTTCTGGTTTTCTGCCTGCTAGATCCATCCATTTCTGATAGTCTCCAACTATTAGAGTGGATTTGTCTGTTTCTCCTTTCAGTTAATATCAGTTTTTGCTTCATGTATGTTGATGTTCTATTGTTAGGCACGTACACATAAAGCCTTCTTGGAAATTGACCCTTTTATCATTATGAAATGCCTTTATCCCTGATAATTTTCCTTACTCAGAGGTTTGCTCTGCCTGAAATTAATATAGCCATTCCAGCTTTCTTTTGATTAATATTAGCATAATGTGTCTTTTTCCTATTCCTTTACTTTTCTTTTGGAAAGAGTTGTTATGTAAACAGTTAATAGAATTACATGATCTACATCTACAATCACTGGTCCTATTACTTTTTCTTTTTTTATTGTAACAAATTACACAAAACATAAAATTTACCGTTATAACCATTTTAAGTGTATAATCCAGTGGCATTAATTTACCTTCATGTTGTTATCCTACCAGTCATCGCCATAAGTCTTTTCATCTTGTGAAACTGAAATAATACTCATTAAACAGTATCTCTCGATTCCCCCTCTCTTGCTAGCTCCTAGCAACCACCATTGCATTTTCTGTCTTATGATTTTGACTTCTCTAAGCACTCATGTAAGTGTAACCATCATAGCATTTTTCTGTTTATGACTGTCTTATTTCACTTAGCATAGTCCTCAAGTTTCTTCCATGTTGTAGTGTGTTATAGGATTTCCTTCTTTTTTGGATGAATAATATTCCGTTGTATGTATATAACACATTTTGCTTATCACTTCATCTGTTAATGGACACTTGGTTTCCTTCCACATTTTAGGTATGTTGAAAAACCAGCTTTCCTTCTGGGAATCTGAAATTTAGGTGCATGCTAGACAGGGTATGGCCAACCTCCATTAGAAACCTTGGGCATTGATCTCCGATAGACAATATTTCACATGTGTTGTTACAACTTGTTGCTGGAAGAGTTAAGTGTGTCTCCATTGGGAGAGGACCCTGGGAAGTTTTTCCTGTTTTTCTCTGGACTTTGACCTCATGTACCTTTTCCCTTTACTGATTTTGTCTTGTATACTTTCACTGTTATAGCACAGCTATATGAGTATGGCTATATGATAAGTTCTCTGAGACTTCCTACAAATTGCTGTACCTTGGGGTGGATTGCCAATACACCATGTTACACAAGAGGCCTATAAAAGTTTCAAACCTTTAGTAATTCTGTTATTTTCAGTGGTATATCAACCAACACTTTGGAAGCTGACAATTGTTTATACCTACAAAGTAGGTATGTGCTTAGTTACTCAGTTGTGTCCAACTCTTTGCGACCCCATGGTATGTAGCCTGCCAGGCTGCTGTGTCCATGGGGTTCTCCAGGCAAGCATACTGGAGTGGATTGCCATGCCCTCTTCCAGCGGATCTTCCCAACTCAAGGATCAAACCCAGGTCTCCCGCACTGCAGGTGGATTCTTTACCAGCTGAGCTATTAGGGAAGCCCAGAGGAGAGTATAGTATGCAGGATTTCCCAAACTATTCTGACCAGGGAACTTTATCTAGTAAAGCATATCCATGGGATTTGGTTCCCAAAGAACACACTTTGAAAAACACTAGATTAGTCAATAACCTCAGGGACCTTCTCTCCTCTGTTTGCTGTGTTCATGCCCTGGGATGTCCACGGCCGTGTCCCAAGGTGCCCCCACTCGGGCAGGAGGATAACACTTGTGCTCGGGCAGCCAAGTGCTGGGTAGGAAGGATTAGTGCCCAGGAGAGGTCCAGGCAGAGATCCAGGAGTTCAGAAGGGAGGGAGAGCGGGAGAGCTGTAGGGATCTGCGCTGGTGTCCCAGCGGAGGCCTGAGAGCAGACCCTGCTGATGAGGAACGGTGGCGATGGAGAGGAAGGGTGTCAGCAAAGACAGAAGGGGAAGCACAAGGGATGTACAAGAACCAGCAGTTCATCTGGAGGCAGATTATACTATGCTAAAGGTATACATTTATACTAAAGATATCAGTTCAGTTCAGTTCAGTCGCTCAGTCGTGTCCAACTCTTTGCATCCCCATGAATCGCAGCACGCCGGGCCTCCCTGTCCATCACCAACTCCCGGAGTTCACTCAGACTCGCGTCCATTGAGTCAGTGATGCCATCCAGCCATCTCATCCTCTGTCGTCCCCTTCTCCTCCTGCCCCCAATCCCTCCCAACATCAGATCTTTTCCAATGAGTCAACTCTTCGCATGAGGTGGCCAAAGTACTGGAGTTTCAGCTTTAGCATCATTCCTTCCAAAGAAATCCCAGGGCTGATCTCCTTTAGGATGGACTGGCTGGATCTCCTTGCAGTCCAAGGAACTCTCAAGAGTCTTCTCCAACACCACAGTTCAAAAGTATCAATTCTTCGGCGCTCAGCTTTCTTCACAGTTCAACTCTCACATCCATACATGACCACTGGAAAAACCATAGCCTTGACTAGAAGGACCTTTGTTGGCAAAGTAAAGTCTCTGCTTTTCAATATGCTATCTAGGTTGGTCATAACTTTTCTTCTAAAGGTATAAATATGTATAATTGAAATCTAGAAAGTGGTTAAGTATGTTTTGCCCTTTCCAATTGAAGGTATGTGTTAGGAATTGGGATTCTTGGTGCTATAACATCAACACCAGAAGACAGAATCATTTTATTATTCTACAAACTAATCCTTGGCAACTTCCCTGGTGGCTCTGAAGTTAAAGCGTCTGCCTGCAACGTGGGAGACCCGGGTTCGAACCCTGAGTCAGGAAGATCCCCTGGAGAAGGAAATGGCAACCCACTCCAGTATTCTTGCCTGGAGAATCCCATGGACAAAGGAGTCTGGTGGGCTACAGTCCACGGGTCGCAAAGGGTCGGACACGACTGAGTGACTTTCACTTTCACAAACTAATCCTTATTTTAAATGAAAAGCAATGAGTCTGATATATCTTCATTGCTGATTGATCACAAGTTGTTCCTTTATCCTCACTGGAAAACTTCCAGGTATGTATTTGTATAAATAAATTCATTATTAATTTTATATCTTATTATTTCTTAATTTTTAATAACTTTGATTTTCATTTTATTATCATAGTTACATTCTATTACTGGCAGGAGATCATGGTTTTCCATTCCATGGAGTCAATGCAAGTTTCTCTTCAAAACAAATGTGTTTAAGTTTTAAAAGTGACCTCACAAAATCATAAAAAGAAAGAAGAAAAGGGAAGATCAATGGAAAAACTGCAGTAAGTAAATATGGGTGATGGTATGTGGGATTTCATCATATTGTTCTTATTTTGTGTGGGCATACTTGGAATTTTGAATAATAGAAAAGTTAGTTGAGAATCTAATTTCTGGCAGCATGTCAGACTTTTGCTCACTAAACAATTAGCTATTCCATGAAATAACTATTTTAATGTACTGCTTTCATAAGAGTTGGGGCTTCCCTTGTGGCTCAGATGGTAAAGCATCTGCCTGCAATGTGGGAGACCGGGGTTCGATTCCTTGGTCGGGAAGATCCCCTGGAGAAGGAAATAGCAATCCACTCCAGAACTCTTGCCTGGAAAATCCAATGGATGGAGGAGCCTGATAGGCTACAGTCCATGGGGTCACAAAGAGTTGGACACGACTGAGTGACTTCACTTCACTTTCATAAGAGTTAAAGGAAAATCCCCAGGCATTTACACATATGTATATACATGCACATAATTAATATCATTGGGTAAAAGCAAAACAGGGAACTGGGTAAAACAGTCCTGGGCAAATAGTTTAACAAAAGTTAGAGAAGCCCTGAGGGGAAGTGCCATTGTAAGCTCTGTGTTGGTTAATCTATGCTCTGAACCAGCTGTAGACTAGGGCAGCTGATTCTGAGATTCCTGTATTAAGATGGGGACTCCTAAAAGGATATCAGAGGGATCCCTTATCAGCAGTGACTCTGGACGATTTTCTTGCTTCTGGAACATGCAAGGGCAATGCATCTCTGAAGCATCCCCTGTATCTTGGTGTCAAAAACGGCCATGGACTTTTGACAAAAGAGCCAGAACTTCACTGGCAGTCCAGTGGTTAAGACTCCATGCTTCCAGCGCGGGGGCATAGTTCCATTCCTGGTTGGTGAGCTAAAATCCCACATGCCCTGCAGAACAGCCAGATAAGTATTTTAAAAGAGAGTCAAGGAGAACTTTTTAGGAAAGACAACATATGCTGAGAATTTACACAGATGAGGATGAAACTAATATGAGCTCACAAAAATTAGCACACAAACAAACCACCATGAGTGAAAATCAACAGAAACAGCAATATTTAGATCCTCAGGAATTTCAGACATTAGAATTATCAATAGAAACTATTTAAATAACTACAACTATGTATTAAAGGTTTAAACCATTCATAGGCTTCCCTAGTGGCTCAAAAGATAAAGAATCCACCTACAATGCGGGAGACCTGGGTTCAATCCCTGGATTGGGAAGATCCTCTGACAAAGGAAATGGCACCCACTCCAGTAATTTTGCCTGGATAATCCCCATGGACAGAGAAGCCTGTTGGGCTACAGTCCACTGGGTCTCAAAGAATCAGACATGACTGAACAGCTAAGCACAGGCACCCTGGTGTACCCTGACAGCAAAGATGAGCTTCTACTAGCAAGTTATTAAATCATTTGCCTTCCTGGATTAAAAAAAAAAAAAAAAAAAAGCATTAATAGGCTATCCAGAATGACTTTTTAAAGAGTCAAATGGAAGTTTTAGGAAACAAATACACAATTGTTGAATTAAAGACTGGGGGAATATGTTAAACAGCAGATTAGGAGCTACTTGTTCAATAGGGTGGTGTATATATATATATATATATATATATATATATATATATAAAATAAGCTTAAAAGCTGATAAAAAATAAAATGAGTTAAAAGCAACAACCAAAATAAAATTAAATGAATGTATAACTTTGAACTAGCAAGAAAAGGTAGCTAGTGAAAGAACGGAAAGAAGATATAAAAGAGTCATGGAGGTAATTAAAGTGAAAAAAGATGACTGAAGTGTCTACATATAAAAAAAATAAATGCATTTAATATAAATGAGTTAGAAGCCCTTCTGAACTAGAAGAGTAAGAATCTCTGAAAATCCACTTCAAAACGCCTGAGGACACTGGCAGAATTTGTCAAAATCAACTTCTTTCAGTGCTCTGTAAATTAACCAAAGAAAGGTTTTTTGATCACCAGAGAAGTGTCTATTTAATAAGAACTGCTGAATCTTGGTAAGAACAGTGAGCTTTGTGGTGTTTTAATTTGCTCTAGTCCTATTCCCCTCTCCCAGCTCCAAGGTAGTCTTGAAAAATTTAGTTTTGCAACTATGGTTGTTGTGAAAATTAAGAATTTAGTAACCACTGGAAGGGAAGAATAGGTTTGGAGCCCTTCAAAAAGTCTCAGTTCCAGAGAACTGTCCTTATGTGACTAGCCTGATATCTCCTTTGGAAAGCTCCATTCTCAGGTCTTGGTTTTATTTGCCCTGACTCAGCTCACTCTACAAAAACAGTGCATTTGCCAAAATAATGAGTGGCAATTCTGTAACACTGCATCATCCTGAGATAATAATGCAAGGGCCAGCAGCTTTCTCCCTGGGATGGATGTCACTCAGGGGTGTTAGAGACACTTTCAGAGCATCGCTTAGTTGTGTGTTTGCCAGCTTTCCTCTATGTGGAAAATCAGTGGGTTCTGTCAGGAGGAGAAGGGGTCGACAGAGGATGAGATGGTTGGATGGATCACCAACTCTATGGACATGAATTTGAGCAAGTTTCCAGAGCCGGCGATGGTCAGGGAAGCCTGGAGTGCTGCAGTCCATGGGGTCGCAAAGAGTCGGACACAACTGAGCAACTGAACTGAACGGACTCTGTTGGGATCATGTGCAGCATCTAACAAGGCTCCTACTTTTCAGACTGTCCCTCCACCCCAAACCCTGTCCAATCACAGCAAGGCTTTCTCCTCAGTTTCCCTTCTTCCCTCTTTTCTTCCTCCACTCTATCTACCTGAGGGTGGGGTGGGTTCTCTCTCTTACTGGTTCATTCCCCGCTCAGAGCAGTGTGTACGTCCGTTGCTCAGTTGTGTCTGACTCTTTGCAACCCCATGGACTGTAGCCCACCAGTCTCCCCTGTCCGTGTGATTTCCCAGGCAAGAAAACTGGAGTGGGTTGCCATTTCCTTCTCCAGGGGATCTTCTCCACCCAGGGATGAAACCCTCGTCTGAGTCTCCTGCACTGGCAGGCAGGTTCTTTACCACTAGCGCCACCTAGGGGGCAGTAGCGGTCTAAACAGCATCAGCTGGGCTCACCTTCCTTACCACATGGATTTGGACCAACGAGCTAAGGAATATGAACACTTTGAGGTCAGATTTTTTTCGGCCTTGACACCACTGACGTTTTGATAATTCTTTGCTGTGGGGGCTATCCTGCGCACTATAGGATGTTTAGAAGCACACTGGCCAGTAACACACTCCCCAAAAGTGGTGACAATCAAAAATGTCTTCATGGGACCTCCCTGGTAGTCCAGTGGCGAAGACTCTGCGCCGTGGGCTCCATCCCTGCTCAGGGATCTAAGATCTCACATGTTGTGAGGTGTGGCCAAAAAACAAAAAGAAATAAAGTAACAACAAGAATAATGAAATAACTTTTTTAAAAAAGGAAAAAAATCTTCATAAGTCAGGCAGAGAAAGACAAATATCGTATGACATCACTCACACAGAATCTTTAAAAAAATGATATAAATGAAGTTATTTACAACACAGAGGCAGACTCACAGATTTTGAAAACAAATTTATGGTCACCGGGGAAATGTGGTGAGGGGGATAAATTAGGAGCTTGGGATTAATATACACACACTGCTGCTGCTGCTGCTGCGAAGTCACTCCAGTCGTGTCCGACTCTGTGCAACCCCATAGCCGGCAGCCCACCAGGCTCCCCCATCCCTGGGATTCTCCAGGCAAGAACACTGGAGTGAGTTGCCATTTCCTTCTCCAATGCATGAAAGTGAAAAGTGAAAGTGAAGTTGCTCAGTCATGTCCAACTCGTAGCAACCCCATGGACTGCAGCCCACCAGGCTCCTCCACCTATGGGATTTTCCAGGCAAGAGTACTGGAGTGGGTTGCCATTATATACACACTACTATATATAAAATAGGTAACCAACAAGGGCCTACTGTTTAGCACAGGGAACTCTACCCAATATTCTGTAATAACCTATATGGGAAAAGAATCTGATAAAGAATGAGTATATGTATATGTATAACTGCATAACTTTGCTGTACACCTGAAACAAACACAACATTGTAAATCAACTGTACCCCAATAAAATTATTTTTTAAATGTCTTCAGACGTAGCCAAATATCCCCTAGGAGCAAAATAGTCCCCAGTTGAGACTTGCTGTTTTAGTTAAACCAGTACAGTTACATTTGATACTTGTTTCATTTTTAGCCAAAACTTACATATCGTTATAATTAATTTATCACTGCAACTTTTATTTCTATTTCCAAGAGGAGAAATATATAGTCTATGTATTATTACCTCTTTCCAACATAGCTGTGGGGTTGTTGTCGCCATCTGACTGGTGAGAGGGCTGCTTTCTGGGACCACTCTTGGTACCGACAGGCCTCAGTGTGGGTTCCTTATCTCACGGGAGTACTTTGTTGGCAAGTGTGAGTCCAAGGACCAGGAGTGAAGGATGAGAGCTGTAGAACAGGGCGGGAAGAGAGCTATTGCATTATCAAACTGGCCACTGCCAAAGGCATTTGGTTGTTTGAGTCTGCAAGCCAGTTTGAAAGCTGTATGAAATATCTGAGGAGAGTCCATCTGAGAGGAAAAAGAGAAACATGTACTCACTGATTCCATTGGTCTAAGATTTGCCCATGAGGCGTAGACCGCTCCCCACTCACGCACTTCTGGGCTGCACTATCCCAGTGCTGAACCATTCCCACAGTCCCATGACCCCATGACAGAGCCTTGATGCTGGAAGTGAGAAGCCTGTGATATGGACTTGAGGTGATGGCCACTTAGGTTATAGCTGCTGAAGCTGGAATAAGGTCTGTGGTGGTGAAATTAGCAGCAGGTGCAGCCAAGAGGGTCGGACATGGGGCATAAGAGGCGTCTGAAACACTTGCACATATGAGTTTGTGTGTTGTGATGCATTCCTGGTACCTATTCAACCAAAGTGACCTACACATATATACATGACCTCAGTTTTCTCTTTAGAAAATGAAGACAGTCTCCTTGAGCTTGCTGGATTGTTCAGACAATTAAAGAGCTGCATGTATAAAGCCCAATCACAAGGTTAGTCCAGTAAATACACTGTGTGTGCGTGTGTATGATTATTTCATTAGTCAGGATCTTCCTGACCCAGGGATTGAACCTGTGTCTCTCATGTCTCCTGCACTGGCCGCAGGTTCTTTACCACGAGTAACACCTGAGAAGCTCCTCAGTCAGATGTAAGTCATTCTAATGGATTGTGAAGACCCAGTGTAGTGAGGCCAAAGTCACAGCTTCCACCTTGTGTGGGCAGTGATGTTTGCTTACGCTGCTAAGACAGTCAGAACTCGATCACTCTACAATTAACCTTTGGTGAGCAGATATCGTGTCCCTGATTTTGGTCTGCCCTGAAAACCCAGAGACCAGAACCATTCCTGATCCTTCCCTGCAAGTCACTCACAGGCCTGCAAAGATGGGCAAATAATAGCAACTGCTGCGATTTAGGCAAATACAGGGCACTATGAGAGCAAAAGAAATCCTCAGAGGCGGAGGAGAGTGTTCCCTAGGAGGAACAAAGTGTACCCACATCTGAGGGATGTGTAGGTCTTAACCAAGCAAACACTGGGAGCAGGGGCAAAATGTTTCTCACCAAATCACTCAGTGCAACTTCGTTGCTTACTGGACTCCTGTGGTAGTCAAGCCATTGATCAGATGCTGTGCGGGGGACACAGGGGTAACAAAGGGGTAACACCTCTCACTGCCCAGAGACCATAAGGCAGACCATTGCAGGAGTGAAGAAAGAAATTACACATATACGGAGGTGTCTCTATGAACAGACATCCTCCTGACCCAGATCATGGGCTTTCAGCCACTCAAAAAGTAATTGACTTGCATCTCCCCTCCCTGGTTAATTAGACTTTTAAAATAAGTAAATAAATAATTTTTTTTAAGAATGGCCAAAAATGGGAGGATTGATGGTATTTTTTCCTTTTACAATTGTCTTTCCTTAAGCTGTTCCATATTTCAGTAAGAAAGAGATATAACCAAAGGTAAAGTAAACCCCACTCTAGAGAATTCTCTGCTTCCCCTACCTCTGACCCAGGGAGCGAGCGAGGTGAGCCAAAGTAGGCCCTCTCAGCATCCCCATCGCTCCGCCCCGGGCCACCTGCCTCTTTAAGAACCTGATCTTCGCCCTTTATTGGGTGGCGGAGGGAGGGAGCTGTGGATGGTGCCGCTTGTTGAGGTCTCGGGAGCTGCTGTTTCTTTAAGGGGGCGGAGCTCTGCCCGGAGGTGGAGAAGGTTTGCCCCCGGATCTCCGGTTTCCGGCAACTCGGTGGGACCAGAACTTGCGCGGAGAATCTGAGGCCCCAGGCTTACCGAGAAAGGTTGGACTCCGAGCGCCCCCGAGGTGAGGCAGCGGGGTCTGCGGGGCCGGCCTGGGACTGAAAGACCCCGGGATCTATCCACCTGGGTCTCTGCGGCCCAGCTCCTCCTCCTAAAACACCACCCGTGCGTCTTGGGCAGCTCTTTCCCAGACCAGCCTGGGCTCAGGGGCCCCAGGCTGCAGGGTTCCCATTACTCCAACGCCTACTAATTCCTTCGCTGTGCACTAAGCGCCTCACACTCACTTGTCTCAGTTAATGGCACCCAACATCGTGTGAGTAGATACAGTTACAAACCCATTTTACAGATGAGGAAACAGGTGCTGAGGAGCCCATAGTCAAAATAGCCAGAAGCAGCAGAGTCGGCACTCAAACCCGAGTGTGTCCAACCCCAGAGCCTGTGTCCTCAACCACGGCCTAGGCTGATGGCCTTTGCTCTTCACTGCCCTCATAGCCATTTCTATCAAATCCCTGCCTCCCCTTTCTCATCCTTCCGTCTCCAGGCTGCACTCGGCCCTTAAACACCCACGTTATAAGTGAGATTGGATGGAACCAATGGACCCGTTCGCCAACCCCCCTTAGTTTCTTTATAACATTTTTGATGGTATCTGATGCTAAATGGTTATCTTTGTATAAACCTATCAAATCCCACTAAAAAGGACACAAGGGAAAGCAACACCATTTCTAACCTTAAAATAAGATGCTTGCAGATATCTTATTATGGTATCCTATGAAGTGTATTTATTTTTTCCTTTTAGACCTCTGCAAATTATCTTCCTAACAATTGGGAGACGACCCACTGACTGAATGGCAACGGTAGATGACTTGCAGTTTGAAGGTACAGCATTTGAGTGTCCGCCTTTTATGATTAGCATTTCTGTAGGAAAAGCAATGGATTTCCGTTGGTATACTGGCACATATATTAAAGAAGATTATTTCGGACATCTTCATAAAAGAATGTTTGCCACAACAGGTTATTCCATTTGTCCGTATTAGCTGTTCTTTTTTGCCAAATAGCCCTTTAGGTTGCTAATACTGTAAATTTAGTGCAGATTACAGAAACTGTTTATAGAGTTCCTGCTTTAGTTAAACATGCATTTATTGAGCACCTATTTGTGCTTAGGAACTCTACTAGATACAGAAGATCAAAAGATAAAGGGGATTTTTTTTTTTTTACACTGCTGAGTAGATGAAAGTACAAAACGATTATTATGATGAAACATAATCAGGTCATTCCTTCATTAAATCAATAAGTCTTTCGTGAGTGTGACCATTGTTCTCATTATCAGGGTAGAAGAGTGAATAGTCAGTGTCTTCCTTTATAAAGCCCTCAGTCTAGTGAGAGAGACATTCTTTTGTTAAATAATCTTTTAAATACATATCTACAAATTATTAGCCCTCGTAGCTCAGTTGGTAAAGACTCTGCCTGCAGTGCAGGAGACCCTGGTTCAGTCCCTGAGTTGGGGAAGATCCCCTGGAGAGGGAAATGGCAACCCACTCCAGTACTCTTGCCTGGAAAATCCCATGAACAGAGGAGCCTGGCAGGCTACAGTCCATGGGGTTGTAAGGGTCGGACACGACTTAACAACTAAACCACCAAACTATTAAAGTACTGAAAGAAAAGTTCATAACTCTGCAGAGCCTGACATAAGCTAGGGATTGATGAATGCTCATTTTGTCTTGTAATCACTTGCGCACACGCATGTGTGCACATGTGTGCGTGCACTCAGTTGTGTCCGACACTGTGACCCCATGGACTGTAGCCCTCCAGGCTCCTCTGTCTATGGAATTCTCCAGGCAAGAATACTGGAGTGGATTGCTATTCGCTTCTCCAGGGGATCTTCCTGACACAGGGATTGAACTTGAATCTACCACATCGTAGGTAGATTCTTTACCGTCTGAGCCTCCAGTGAAGCCCATAATGGCAGATATCTGCCCTAAATGGCAGATATTGTTCTAAGTGCTTTACAAATAAATCCTTTCATCCTTATGTCAACTTTATGAAATAGTTATTTTACTCTCCCTATTTTACCAATGGGGAAATTAAGGTACAGAAAAATTAGGTCATTTGCCTAAAGGTTATAGTAAGTGGTAAAGAAGAGTCTGAACCCAGGCATCACACCTATGCTATTCCTAAGGAAAAGAAAAAAAATGTCTGAAGCAAAATCCACTTTATCAGCCAATACTGTCAACATCATCTTCAAAATATATCCAGCACCTGACCACTGCCTACCACCTCTACCATTCTCCTACCATGCTCAAGGTCACCATCACTTCATGTCTGGATTATAGCCCTTTCCTTCCTGCAGATCTTCCCGCATCTTCCCTTACCTTTCTGTAGTCTTTGTTTTGCATCCAGAGTAGTCCTTTAAAACCAAGTCAGATCATGCCATTCCTCCAAAGCCTTTCAGTGGCTCCATCTCACTGGGAGTGGAAGGTGGAGCCCTTTCTGTGCTTAGGAGGCCCTCATGATCCAGGCCTCTTCTGCCTCTGATTTTATTTTGTACCACTCTGGCCCTTTCTTTCTGCCTCCCCCATGGGCCTCATCACTGTCCCTCCTAGACATCAGGTACACTTAGGGCTTTTGTGCCATCTTCCTGCTTAGGACATTCTTACCGCAGATAGCCATATGACTCGTTCCCTTGCTCGGCTCAGATCTCACATCATTCCAGAGGCCTTCCTTGATCATCCTATCTGGGAGTACAGGGCGTGAAAGTTCAAGTCTAAAGAACAGCCTGTGCCGAGTACTTGAGAAGAGTGGGAGTTTGTTTCATTTTTTTCCCTAAGGAATTAAAAGAAGGTCAATGTACCAGAGCACAGATGGTGGGGGAGGCTGTCATAAGGTCAGATTTGAGGGGAGGCAGAAGCTAAGTCACACAGGACTTAATTGCTGTTTGGAAGAGAACATAGGATGCTGTGAGGGTCATGGAAAGCTTCTCCAAGGAAGAATGGTGTTAAATGAAAAAGTGGAGGTCAGGGTCCTACAGATGGGAGATGTGTCAGGAAAGGAGCAGAGGCAAAACACAGCAGAAAATGTAGAAGCAGGTGGTGTTGGTGGCAGAAATAAGCACATCCGTCTTGCCCTCAAGGGGCTGAGATGGACAAGAATGACTACTACGGAGCAGAATGTGTAAACAGTCATGATCGAGGCACACACATCCTACATTCAAATCAAGCTAGGCCATCTGCTGTCCTTCACACATGGGACACCTTTCTCATCTTCTGGGTCTTGCTCATCCTGTATTCCTTGGTGTCAGATGTTGTCCCCACTGCTTCTGGCCACCCTTCTCATCGGGCGGCTCGAGGAGTTATCTCCCTCCCTTGAACCTCTTTGGACTTGGTGCCTCTAAAGTGACAGTCTCCGTTCCTCCTTCTGGCATGTCCTTCCTCTGGTAAACTACTGCTTTTTAAATATGAGACTTAAATATATCTTCCTTGGTCTGATTCTCTCAGGCAAAGTTATAACCATTTTTTTAAAATGTCAGTGCCCTGCCCAGTCAATAAATGATAGCTGTGAAAATATTTATTGTTATCTCATATCATCCTCAACATCTCTGTGAGATAAGTATTATCTACATTTTATAGTTGAAGAAACCAAGACTCAGAGATATGGAGTAATTTGCCCAAGGTCATGGAGTGCTAGTTTATCTTAAACAAAGGACCGTTTCGCTTCAGAGCCTCATGCTGCCAAAACCCTGGAGACGGAAACTTGAGTAATTGTTATATATCAGCCGCCTCATTAATTTCAGTCACTTTATTTCTCCCCACAAACTATCTGCATAGCTGAAAGCCAATAAGATTGGGCTCGGTTATGCAAGCGCCCCATCCCACTGCCGTGTTTGTAGTGTTAGAGTGGTGCCCTGTTGATACCCTTCCTTTTGTTGTTGTTGCTGTTTAGTTGCTAAGGTTTATCTGACTCTCTTGCAACCCCATGGACTATAGCCTGCCAGTCTCCTCTGTCCAAGGGATTTCTCTGGCAAGAATACTGGGGTGGGTTGTCATTTCCTTCTCCAGGGGTTTTCCCGACTTTTCCCTAGACCTGTCAAATTCCACAGCCACCCTGAATTTTATCTGAGTGGCTAAATAAAGTTTGTTAGGATGCCTGGAGATAGGAAGTCATGATCATCGCTGGTGGACATGAATGGGCAAGGTTCTTTTGGAGAGCGGTTTAGCAGTATGGCTCAAGAGCCTTAAAAATGATTTGTACCCTTTGATCTAGTGATCACGCTGATAATGTTCATTGTTGTTGTTCAGTCACTCAGTCATGTCCAACTCTTTGCAACCCCATGGATTGCAGCACGCCAGGCTTTCCTGTCCATCATCTCCCGGAGCTTGCTCAAACTCATGTCCATTCAGTCGGTGATGCCATCCAACCATCTCATCCTCTGTCGTCCCCTTCTCCTCCTGTCTCCTCCTTCAGTCTTTCCCAGCATCAGTGTCTTTTCTAATGAGTCAGCCCTTCACATCAGGTGGCCAAAGTATTAGAGCTTCAGGTTTAGCCTTCTAATGAATATACAGGATTGATTTCCTTTAGGATTGACTGGTTTGATCTCCTTGCAGTCCAAGGGACTCTCAAGAGTCTTCTCCAGGACCACAGTTCAAAAGCATCAAATCTGCGGCTTTCAAATGATCCAACTCTCAGATCTATACATGACTACTGGGAAAACCATAGCTTTGATTATAAGGACGTTTGTTGGCAGAGTAATGTCCCTGCTTTTTAATATGCTGTCTAGGTTTGTCATAGCTTTTCTTCCAAGGAGCAAGTGTCTTAATTTTGTGGCTGCAGTCAACATCTGCAGTGATTTTTGAGCCCAGGAAAATAAAGTCTGTCACTGTTTCCGTTGTTTCCCCATCTATTTGCCATATGATGGGACCAGATGCCATGATCTTAGTTTTTGAATGTTGAGTTTTAAGCCAGCTTTTTCACTCTCCTTTTCACCTTCATCAAGTGGCTCTTTAATTCCTCTTCACTTTCTGCCATAAGGGTGGTGTCATCAGCATATCTGAGATTATTGACATTTCTTCTGCAAATCTTGATTCTAGCTTGTGCTTTATCCATCCCAGCATTTCTCGTGATGTACTCTGCATGTAAGTTAAATAAGCAGGGTGACAGTATACAGCCTTGGTGTGCTAGTTTGGAAAGGAGTACCTTTCCCAGTTTGGAACCAGTCTGTTGTTCCATATCTGATTCTAACTGTTGCTTCTTGACCTGCATACAGGTTGCACAGGAGGCAGCAGAGGCAGGTAAGGTGGTCTGGTATTCCCATCTCTTTAAGATAGTGTTCAGGGGTACTCTTTCTACCCCCTTCTGATGCCTATGTCAGAAGCTTTCTCTATCTCCTTTATACTTTAATAAAACTTTGTTACACAAAAGCTCTGAGCGATCAAGCCTCATCTCCTGCCCCGGGTTGAATTCTTCTCCTCCGGGGGCCAAGAATCCCGGCATCGTGATTCAACAACAACCTTTCATCTTGGGGGCTCGTCCGGGATCCTTCAGGACAAGTGAACAGGCTAAGGAGGTTATAAAGATTCTCTTCATCAGTGGAAGGCTTCCCGTGGTGGACATCTCCACTTCAAGGAAAGGACTTTCTCCAAGTCTGTGAATACCTTTGACAACAATTACATGTGATGCCTCTTCTTCATTTAATGACATCTACCAACCCTAAAATGGACTGGTGCAACACTTTGTACTTTAACTATGGACTTAATGTGACTTTTAATTTTGATTTTACCTTGTTTTAATGACTATGTTGCATTACATCTGTAACTGTATAACTGAATTTTGTTTCTAACCGCATGAAAGCTTTTAAGTTACAAATGGCTGCTCAAACTCCTGCTACTGCTGCAGCTTCCTCCAACTACTACTTGGGGCCCCTGGATCAGATATCCTCAATATGAGGATTAGGAGAATATGTTGCCTCCCCCAATTTAGGGACAACACCCCTTCTCAGCTCAGAAGCAGTTACGGAACGAAACGACGCCCCTTTTCCCTAGGCAACATAATTCTCCTAAAAGAAAAGGGGGAATGAGAGAGTCATTTCCTAGGCAGGTTGATAAGAAGTCTAGGGGTCCCCAAGGAGAGAGGGGTCTGGAATTTTCAAGGAGGAAGAAAGGACAAGCTTATTTCTCTACATTCCTTAGGATTATATAACAACAATGTATTCTGCCTGAGGACAGTCTCTGGATTAAACCTTCTGGCTAATTCTGTTATCTTAAAATGTAAATTATGGGAGTAGGTCTGGTGAGGTCTTTACAACCTCCAGATCTTCTTTGGATTAGTTGGAGAATATATAAACTCATTGCTAAAATAATAAGTGGTACTCTTTCTACCCCCTCTGATGCCTATGTCAGAAGCTTTCTCTATCTCCTTTATACTTTAATAAAACTTTGTTACACAAAAGCAAAAAAAAAAAAAAAAATAGTGTTCATACTAAGGCAATAAGCCCTAAAACTTTTTCTGCACAGATACTCTTAACAGTGTTATTTGTTCTAATAAAAGTGGGAAGCAACCTAAACATCCAATAGCAGTGGAATAGCTGTAAGAACTTGTGGTGTCTCTTTCCTAATCTTCCCACCTCCAGCTCAATGACTACTATGTAGACACATAAATGTTCATTATAAAGACTGATATAACATGAAAAAGTCATTTTTGTATAATCCCCTGTAGACGGAGCAGTATACAAAATTGTTTGCATAGTATGCTATCACATCCTAAGTCAGGACTTGGTAATTGTAGGCATATAGTAAATATTTGTTGAATGAATGATCATCACTGGTATGAATCTACTGTACAGAGAAAAGGAAATATACCAAAAGTTAATAGTGTTAGTTTTATATGGGTGGGACTAAGAGTGATTTGGGGGAGCTTCCTGGGTGGCTCAACGGTGAAAAAAATCTGGCTGCAATGCAGAAGACACAAAAGTCGCCAGGAGTTTGATCCCTGGGTCAGGAAGATCCCCTGGAGGAAGGCATGGCAACCCAGTCCATTATTCTTGCCTTGGAGAACCCCGTGGACAGAGGAGCCTGGTAGGCTACAGTCCATGGCATCGCACAGAGGCAGGCACAACTGAAGCGACTAAACATGCACGCACGCGAGAGTGATTTTTATTCTGTCGTTTCTACTTTCATTTCTGTCTCCATGTTTCCTGTAGTGATCACATAGGACTTATTGGAAAAATAACTTCCATTAAATTTTTTTGAACTTGAATCAAAGAAGAGAGAGTTAGGTTGGTTACTTGCTATGGGCTAGGCACTCTGCTGAGGACTTTACTTATGGTAATACTCCTAACTTTCCCCCAGTTCCTGAAATATTCTCCCCTGCGGAAGAGATGGGAACACTGAAGCTTATCGAGGTTAAGTTTCTTACTCAGGCTTGAATACGTAGTAGTTTAACCAGGACTACAGTTCAGGTCTGACTTCAAATTCTGTTGTCTTTATGATCATTTTTCTGTGTCAGTTTGTTTTCTACGAGATGTTTTTTAGAGCCTTTTGCCATTTGTCTCAAATAGGGTCTATAGCAAAGCTGAGATTGTTACAGCTCGACTTGAAATTAATAGTAAGGTCTCTGATACCCTTGTGCTCTAATTGATTTCAGAATTTGGTGATACAACCACTTCTCTAGCAGCAAACCCAGATGCCACCACAATCAGCATCGAGGATCCTGGTGAAACCCCAAAGCACAAGCCAGGACCCCCAAGAGGCTTGGGGAGAGAAGAAGATGATGAGTTACTAGGAAACGATGACTCTGACAAAACTGAGGTTTGGACTTGTGTTTGAAAATTTTTTTCTTTTAACTTTAAAAACCTCACCCATGCATTTATTGCAGTTTCCTGTGTGCTAGGAACTTTTGGCCAGCCCAGTAGTATTTCTAGTAATATTTTATAAATGGATCATGCTTTTGATTCAGTAGAGGAGTACTCGATTAGTAGCAGTGTATCCACAGGCTTATGAAATAGTGGAGTGCCGGGTGTGCTTTGTGGAACTCCATGAAATATCAAAATAAGTACCAAAGTTTATGCCAAATTAAATACCATTGTATACTGGATATCACAGCAAGAGCTCAGACTTAGGAGCCTGAGTTTGAGTCCTGGTCTGGCCAGTAGTAATAGATCTGTGGTCTTGGGTAAGATATTTTAGTTTCCCTAAGCCTGGATTTCCTCATCTGAAAGTAATATATTGACTCTTCTCATCATTATAATCACGATAGCTGACATTTATTCAGTGTGTACAGAGAAGGCGATGGCACCGCACTCTAGTACTCTTGCCTGGAAAATCCCATGGTCAGAGGAGCCTGGTGGACTGCAGTCCATGGAGTCGGGAAGAGTCGGACATGACCGAGTGACTTCACTTTTGCTTTTCGCTTTCATGCATTGGAGAAGGAAATGGCAGCCCACTCCAGTGTTCTTGCCTGGAGAATCCCAGGGACGGGGGAGCCTGGTTGCCTGGGCTGCTGTCTGTTGGGTCGCACAGAGTTGGACACGATGAAGCGGCTTAGCAGCAGCAGCATTCAATGTTTAATAGCTGCCAAATACCATTTGAAGTTCTTCACTTGGATCATCTCATGTAATCCTCAAAACAACCCAATATGCAAGGAACTATTCTTATACTCATCTTATACTTGATCTTAGCCGAAAGGCCAGGAAGCAATCATATACTCATTTTATAAATGAGGAACCTGAGGCACAGAGTTTAAGTGGCTTGCCCCAGGACATGCAGCTGGCAGGTGCAGATGGAACTTTAAACTGAGGCAATCTGAGTCCTTCTGTACTAGAGTTGTTGTTTAGCTGCTAAGTCGTGTCTAACTCTTTGCGACCCCGTCTATGGGATTTCCCGTACAAGAGTACCAGAGTGGGTTGCCCTTTCCTCCTCCAGGGGATCTTCCCAACCCAGGGATCAATTTTACATTTTCTGCATTGGCAGGTGGATTCTTTACCAACTGAGCCACTGGGGAAGCCCGAATAATTAATCTGATCCTCCCTATAACCCTATAAGGCAGATCTTTTAGCTATACTTTTTGGATTAGAGAGACTGAGATGAGTCTAGTGATTTGATGAAGCTGCCCCCTAGTGGAGGGACCAGGATTAAAAACCTTTGATAAGACTTCAAAACTGATGCTTTTTTTTATGTCACGCAATGGCAAGAAGTGAAGAGGAACTAAAAAGCCTCTTGATGAAAGTGAAAAGGAGAGTGAAAAAGTTGGCTTAAAGCTCAACATTCAGAAAACTAAGATCATGGCATCCTGTCGCATCACTTCTTGGGAAATAGATGGGAAAACAGTGGAAACAGTGTCAGACATTTTGGGGCCTCCAAAATCACTGCAGATGGTGATTGCAGCCGTGAAATTAAAAGACGCTTACTCCTTGGAAGGAAAGTTATGACCAACCTAGATAGCATATTCAAAAGCAGAGATATTACTTTGCCAACAAAGGTCCGTCTAGTCAAGGCTATGGTTTTTCCAGTGGTCATATATGGTAGTGAGAGTTGGACTGTGAAGAAAGCTGAGTACCGAAGAATTGATGCTTTTGAACTGTGGTGTTGGAGAAGACTCTTGAGAGTCCCTTGGACTGCAAGGAGGTCCAACCAGTCCATCCTAAAGGAGAGCAGTCCTGGGTGTTCATTGGAAGGACTGATGCTAAAGCTGAAACTCCAATACTTTGGCCACCTGATGCGAAAAACTGACTCATTGGCAAAGACTCTGATGCTGGGAGGGATTGAGGGCAGGAGAAGGGGATGACAGAGGATGAGATGGTTGAATGGCATCACTGACTGGATGGACATGAGTTTGTGTAAACTCTGGGAGTTGGTGATGGACAAGGAGGCCTGGTGTGCTGTGATTCATGGGGTCGCAAAGAGTCGGACATGACTGAGCGACTGAACTGACTGAACTGAAGAATTGAGTGTGGCTATGGTAAAAGTGATGGATGAATGTAGAAGAGTTTGGTCTTTCGTATTTCTTGAGTTTCTCTTAGATCCTCTTTCTTTCTCTGGGTAGCTTAGAGTAAGGAAATTGTGTGTTCATTATGTTTTATTTTACCTCTGACAGTTACTTGCTGGACAGAAGAAAAGCTCCCCCTTCTGGACATTTGAATACTATCAGACATTCTTTGATGTAGACACTCACCAGGTCTGTAAACCAGTTTCACCTTTCTTTTGATGTATAATGCAGACTTAGTTCTTCTGCTGTTAAACAGTCAAGTAATGTGACAGGTATTGCATACTGGATATGGTCTGTAGAAGTAAAGGATTATTGGCACTGGAAAATACTAAATGAAATAATAAAAGATAATAAATAATAAAAGCTCTAATAACTGTTTCAATTTTGCAGTAGTTAAACTTTACTAAACTTTAAGAAAAAAATCATCTGGTGATTTACCCTATTGCTGTCTTCCAGGTCTTTGACAGAATAAAGGGTCTCTTTTGCCAATACCAGGAAAAACTTTGTAAGGTTGTATATCCGCAGCAATCCAGATCTCTACGGTACGTGTAGCACTGTTTTGGTTCTTTTTCATGTACTGGCTAAATGCAGATGAGGGTGTGGGTTGCCTCGAAAGCTGGCGAAGCACACTGTTGGTGGGGCATGAGCGTTTTATTTGTCTCTTCTGAGCTTCAGTAGTAGCTCTTACAAAGAATTTTGGAGAAAATGCAATTACACATTTAATTAATGCCATGATGACAAGAATAGTGTGTCCTTTGAAAGTCTTCAAATGACATTACAAACTTGAGACAAATTAAGTCACTTCATATAGAGGAGATGATTGATTTTAATTTTAGAAGATATGGTGGTTGGGGTGAGTGTGGAGGAGGCTCTCTTACACTTACTCATTGATACGCTGAGTTCCAGCTCTGCCCCTCAGACAGGCTGGCTTCCCCTTGGGAGTTTGTAAGGGGATGATCCTGGGGATTGGTGTCATCCCAACCTCCCTGCTGTCTGAGGAGGGGCCAGAGGTCCATCCGGTGCTTCTGAGGGAAAGGGTTCCAACACTGGTGACCTCTGTGTTTGAGGGGAGAAGAGAGCCAGAGACTCAGTGCTTCTGTGTGCAGATGTTTTATGCGAGACTTGCTGTACGTGGGCACAGCTAATTCTTTCAATGACCTTTGAGGTGGGTGTTATTATCCCCATTTTTCTAATGAAGAACCTGATGCTCAGTGGTGTCCAGTAATTTATATGTTCAACCCTAAACAGTATTAGAGCAATTATACATGTTGATTAAAAGAGGAAAAGGAATTCATGAGCATTTGTTGTGTACCAATCAGTACATACACTCTTTAATCCTTTCAAGAGGGCAATGTATTAAGTGCTATTATCTCTGTTTTCCATGTGAGAAAACTAAGGTTAGAAGTTGTCAAACTAAGAACTCCCATTAGCAACATTATGGATGAACTGGGAGGGTGTTATATTTTAGTTCAATAAGTCAGACAGAAAAAGACATGCTGTATGATTTCACTTATATGTGGAATATAAGAACTAAAACTGGTGAGTCTAACAGAAAAGAAACAAATTCACAGATACAGAGAACAAACTAGTAGTTACCAGTGAGGAGAGGGAAGGGAGGAGGGGGCAGGATAGGGGTAGAGGGTTAAGTGGTACAAACTGCTTATGTATAAAATAAATAAGCTAGAAGGATGCAGCACAGGGAATATAGCTAATATTTTATAATAACTAAAAATGGAATATAACTTTTTAAAATTGTGACTCACTATGTACACTTGAAATATGTAATATTGTATAACAAATCGACTGTTTATTATAAATAGTTAAAGTAGAACTGGCACCTAGTTTGGGTTTCCTAAGTGGTGCCAATGGAGGAGACATAAGAGATGTGGGTTTGATCCTGGGTGAGGAAGATCCCCTGGAGGAGGACTTGGTAACCCACTCCAGTATTCTTGCCTGGAGAATTCCATGGACAGAGGAGCCTGATGGGCTAGAGTCCATGAGATCTCAAGGAGTCGGATGGAACTGAAGCGACTGCACACACTCGCAGCACCTGGCTTAGTGTTAATATAAAGCCCCTACTTACTCTATTAAACTGGTGTTTTTAAGCTCCAGAAACTTTTCATCAAATGTTATGGATGTTATCCAATATTTAGAACCATTTAAAGTGGAGCTTGGACTGCAAGGAGATCCAACCAGTCCATTCTAAAGGAGATCAGCCCTGGGATTTCTTTGGAAGGAATGATGCTAAAGCTGAAACTCCAGTACTTTGGCCACCTCATGTGAAGAGTTGACTCATTGGAAAAGACTCTGATGCTGGGAGGGATTGGGAGCAGGAGGAGAAGGGGACGACAGAGGATGAGATGGCTGGAGGCATCATGGACTCTATTAACGTGAGTCTGAGTGAACTCCGGGAGATGGTGATGGACAGGGAGGTCCAGCGTGCTGGGATTCATGGGGTCGCAGAGAGTCGGCACGACTGAGCGACTGCACTGAACTGAAAGTGGAACTGCTCTAATGGACGCTGAGGAAAGTCTCCTTTCCACTCACCTTCGATCCTGAAACATTCTTCTTTACACAGCACTGTTAACCTCATAAATTCATGTTGTTCTAGTTGCTAAGTATTGTCTGACACCTTGCGACCCTACAGACTAGCTCAACAGGCTCTTCTCTCCCCAGGATTCTCCCGGCAAGAACACTGGAGTAGGTTGTCATTTCCTTCTCCAGGGGATCTTCCGGACCCAGGAATCTCACCCTCATCTCCTGCATTGTCAGGCAGGTTCTTTACCACCTGGGCCACTGGGGAAGCCCTCATGAGCTCATAGACATGCTTAAAAAAGAAAGTACAGGATTTCTTTGGCAGTCCAGTAGTTAAAACTCTGCACTCCCAATGCAGGCAACACAGGTTTGATCCCTGATCAGGGAAGATCCCACATGCCATGTAGTGCAACCAAAAAAAAAAGTACAACTAGAAAAAGAAAGCTTTTTAGAAGAGAGGGCCGACCTCTTGGGATGGGTTGGAGGAAGGTGGTCAGGAGCAAGATAACAGAAGAGCCAGTCTGCAGGATCTGAGGGAAAGATGAATGAATTTGACTGCATTTACACCAAAATTTAAAATTTCTACACCACAAAATAAACCATAAACAAGGAAAAATAAATAAATAAACCACAGACCAAAGATAATATTTCAGAGCACATAACCCACAAAAGATACAAATCAAGAATACATGTAGAGTGCCTACTGATTATAAGAGTAAAACCAATTATACGTGCTAGCAAAAATAAGCAATTCACAGAAAAAGAAACCTGAGTGGCCAATAAATGCATGAAAAAGTGCTTAGCGACAACTGTACTAGGGCCTCCCAGGTGGCACTGGTGGCAGGGGAGTCTGCCTGCCGACGCAGGAGGCCTGAGAGATGCAGATTCGAGCCCTGGGTTGGGAAGGTCTCCTGCAGGAGGGCGTGGCAACTCAGGTATTGCCTGGAGAATCCCAGGGACGGAGGAGCCTGGCAGACCACAGTCCATAGGGGTCGCAAAGAGTCAGACGCCACTGAGGTGACTTAGCACATGCCTGTAGTCAGGGAAATAAAAACTAAAACAGGGTATCATTTATGTGCATCTATTTAGCCATCATACAACTTGGCTTGTCTTCGTTTATTCATTCAGTTAACAAATATGAAGCACGCACTCTTCTAGGCGCTGGAGGTACAGCAGTAATAAAAACAGACAAAAGTCCCTGCCCAGAGGCAGTTTATAATCTAAGTTTAACAATAGACAAAGAAAATAGGTAAAATACACAGTATGCTAGTGATAAATGCTAAGGTAAAAATTTAAAAGCAGTGAAGAGAGACCGTAAATGTTTATGTAGGTGGGTGGATTTGAATTTTTTTTTTTAATTTAAAAGGTGGATTCTGAGTAAACACCTGAAGGAATTGGGAGCAATGCAAGTATCTCAGAGAAGAGCATTTGCAAAAGAGAGTTCTGGGACCTCTCTGAAGGTCTAGTGGCTAAGACTTTGACCTCCCAATGCAGGGGCCCCACTTTGATCCCTGTTCAGTGAATTAGATCCCGCATCCGTAACTATGACCCAGCACAGCCAAGTAAATAAATAATATGGAAGAGAGAGCTCAGCATGTACGAAGGCCTTGAGGCAGGAACTTGCCTCATGTGCTCAAAGAACAGTGAAGACACAAGTGTGAATGGGCTGGAGTGAACAAGGGCATCTTGTAGATGAGGTCAGAGGGCAGTGCGGAGGGACACATGGAGGGTCTTGGAAGCAAATAAAGACTTGGGCTTTAGCTTGAATGAGATGCCATTGAAGGGTCTAAACAGAGAGGAGCTATAACTCAGCTTTTCATAAACATTGGTATCAAATGTTGCCAAGGATATGGAGCCATGGGACCTTGTGTAAAATGTGGGTGGATATGTAGCTGGTACCACAAATTGGAGCAGTCTGAAGATGCTCCTGCCCTACAGCTTAGCAGTTCTCCTCCTAGATAAATAAGACATATAGAAGAGCATTATTCTTCATTGCCTCCTCATTGCTTGTAATTAGCAAATATTTGGGAATGACCAAAGTAAATATGGTGTGTTCATATACAGAATTCTGTCGGTTTTAGAAATGGATTTGATCTATAAGCATCAACAAGGACACATCTCAGAACAGTAGTCGATGAAAAGAAGCATGTTGGAGAAGGATATGAGTAGTACCACAGCATTAGAAAGATTTGAAAAATAAGCATGATGAGTGCGGCAGTGTTTGTTTTATCATTCTTTGGGCTTTTCTATCTGTTAGAAATATTTGAGAATATAAAAATGCACAGTGCAAGCTAAGTTGACATTTCCTCCCACCCCACCCCATAATTGGAGTAGGAATTTGGCAGGCATGAGCAAGGGAGAAGGCAGTGTGGAGCCTGGTGGCAGGCCTAGGAGGAGCGGGTGGTGTGTGTCCCTGGAGGCCACGCCTCCTGTGTGCCTGAGTGCAGCAGGGGCAGTGGCTGTGTCCCCAGCACCAGGGCCCCGAGGAAAGGAGGTAGGTAGTAAGTGACAGCTGACAGGGTGGCCTCTGCTTCCTGTCTGAGTACTCTAGGATTCCGATCACTTGTGGCCGCCTGCTTCGGTGGTCTCAGCCCATCAGTAACACAGGGTTAGTTTTGTTCATTTGCTCAATAACGCTTTGGGGGATTTTTAAATTACTGTTACTGGCTGTAAGGAGTTTTTTGTTGTTGTTACGCTGTTTATGTGCTAGGCATGCAGAATACTGCAGTGAACAGGATCTGGTCCTTGGCTGTAACAGAGCGCCCGCAGGCTGGTGCGGTCAGCGACGCTGCTTGGGAAGCTGATGTTGGCGACTCTTTGGAGCTTCCCAGTCAAGTCCTTGTTGTGAATCCTTTCCCACCTTCAGGAACCAACTTGGCCTCAAAAAGTACTCATCCATTTCTGCCAGTCATCTCCCCCAGCGCAGTAATTTTCTTAATTTTGTGATATGTCAAGGTGCCTACAGTTATCCAGAAGAAAAAAACCCTACAGAATATTACTGAAATTGAAAAACGAAATTCTTAACATCTACTAAAATCTCTAGATTTATAAATTGTATTTGTTCAAATGGTCCTTTTTCTAGATGGGGAGAAACAAGAGTGGTCATGAAATCAAGAGAAATGATCAAAGGGACTTCTAAAGCATGGTGTACTCATTCACTTAGTGAAATAGTTTATAATCATTAAAAAGAATAAGCTGAATTTTATGGGCTTCCCAGGTGGTGCTAGTGGTAAAGAATCTGCCTGCCAGTGCAGAAGACATGAGACACGTGGGTTCAATCCCTGGGTTGGGAAGATCCCCTGGAGGAGGGCATGACAACCCACTCCAGTATTCTTGCCTGGAGAATTCCGTGGACAGAGGAGCCTGGTGGGCTACAGTCGATAGGGTTGCATAGAGACGGACACAACTGAAGTGACTTATAAATAGCTATAGTAGAATTGCCAGGACATGATAAGGTGGAAATACATATGCATGTTAGCATTTCTTTAAAGCACACACACAAATATGCATTTGCTTTTATGTGTATAGGAATCTCTGGCAGGGTTCACCAGAAACTGGTTATGGTGGTGAGTTCTGTGGAAGAGAATGAATAGCTAGGGAGCAGAGAGGAAAGAAGGTTAATTTTCTCTGTATCTCCTTCTGTGCCTTTTGAGCAATGCACCATGTGTATGTATTATTTTTCATAAAAAAAAAAAAGCCTTATATATGCACTCACATACACAGACATCCATGGTGATTTGTTAGATTAAATGAACTGTTTCCTAAAGCTCGCCCTACTCTTCTGTTTAGACAGCAAAGGACCTATATAATTTTAATTATTTATTTCTCTGGCATTAACATTTGATACGTAGGTAAAGGAAGTAACCTTTGCTTCCTGTATCTTCCACAGGTTTGTTAAACCTGTGAAGTTTTAACAAAATGTCCATGAATTTTTTTTGGATGATCTTCCAACAAGAGAGGTATAAACAAATCAGTGTCTTCATTCACCTAATTGGAGAAGGTGTTTTGTTTTGTGCATTTCCGTCCCCACTGTCTTTAAGCAGCTAATTACTGAGCTGTGTATTTGACCTTTAAAAAGAAAATTCCCACTTAACAAATACTGATTCCATCTAAACTTCATTTTCCATTGCTTCCCTGAAGCTGGTTCGTCATTTTCTTGTCTGGATTTTCTGGTTTGCTTTGCAGGCCCCTTTTGGATATGTGCCACGTTGGTCTTTGCCATAGCAATCAGTGGGAATCTTTCCAACTTCTTAATCCATCTGGGAGAGAAGACATACCACTATGTGCCCGAATTCCGAAAAGGTTGGTGAATAGCGTGACTCACTTGGAATGCGGTCAGTTGCTGACTGTGAGTTCTTGGGCCCCTGTCCATAGGTCCTGCAGCCCATTTTCCTATATAAGGGTTCAGAACTGCTCATCTGTCCATGTAAATCCACATAGTCTTTTCATCTTTTGTCTTGTTAAAATAATGTAAAATGTTCCATTTTAACTGTTTTTAAGCGTGCAATTCAGTGGCATTAAGTATATTCACAATATTGTGAATCTGTGTACTCTTCTGGAAAACTAAGGCAAGGCCCCATAGCAATCAGAATGTCTCCGAAGAAAAATGTACAAAATAAGTAAAAAGCAGTGTGTAGAAAAGTCTCCACTGTAGCCGTTATTTGTATTATCTAACTGTTAGCAGCAGTAGGGGCCTTGTTACTTAAGGCGTGGTGACTCAGCTAGCTATGTCTGGAGCCATTAATTATGAAGCACTTAGAACAGCGTGGAGAACTCATGATCCAAACTTGGGCCCGTGCTGTTAGCAGTATTGTTAAAGAGAAGTCCGCAGACGGTCAGGGCCGAGAAGGGGGAAGGCAGAGGTGAGAGTGTCTTAGTGAAGATGGGCCAGTGGACGATATTCTTGTTTTAAGAGGTCCTTTCTAGGGGCCTTCCCTGGTGGTCCAGTGGTTAGGATGCTGTGCTTCCACCGCTGGGGGCCTGACTTTGATTCCTGGTTGGGGAACGAAGATCCCACAAACTGTGCAGCACAGTCAAAGAAATAAACAAAACTTCTTTTCATGTGGCAGTATTGGATAGCTGGGGGCAAAAAAACCCAGCTTTTAGGGGGCTTGCAGATGACAGCCACCCAAGGCGGGAGTGTGTGGCTGCGCAGGAGACTGGCCTTTGCCCCATTCTCTGTCCTCTCCACCCCTCGCTCTGTCCCTGACGACCTGCTCCTGCTGAGAAGCTGTGTGAGAGCATGGGCTCGGCCCAGCCATCGGCCTCTGCCTCCATCTTTACTCACCAGCTTCTACTTTGTTGGGCAAATTATTTCATCTCTCTTGACCTCAGATTCCTTGTCAGTGAAATGGGAGTAAGAGTATCTATATTATAGGGCTATTGTAAGAATAAAGAAGTGATGTCTCTAAAGATGTCATCTGAAGATGTCTCTAAAATAGTGCCTTGTACAAAAAGGATTCAGTAAAATGAACTGTTGCCGTATATGTATGTACACATACCTGTGTGTCTACGGAATACTGTTTTTGCCTGTCTGTGTGTCCATGTGGCCGTCCTTTCCTCCCCTCCACTCTCTGTGCCCGTTGACCTTCTCTCCTCCATTATGGAGTCAGTCCCAGCTGCATTTGTCCAGTGGCCTTGGTTTAAATTTAACTCAATCATTGTTATCCATGAGCTCTCAATCTGCCTTCAAGTAGTTCAGTGGTTAAGTAAAGAAAAATAGGTAAATGGATATTAATGTAATAAGTGGCTTGTGTTAATTTCTGTATCAGAGGTCTATAGAAGTATATTGACAGAGAAGAGGGAGTGAGTCACCCTACCTGGGGGTGTGTAAGCTGGGAGGGAAGCAGGGAGGGCAGGGGCGGGGTCCTTGTCTGTCTTTATTCCTGTTGGACCGGGCATCCCAGTGTCAGGATGTCTTGGGGTATATATGCTAGTGAGGTCGTCATTGACTCAATCAGTCAATATTTTTCCATTTTATGTAAAGAGTATAAGTGACACATCCAAGGTCAGATCCTGCTTCCCCACTTATTAATTATTTGACCATAACCAAACCACTTAGCTCTCTGATCTTATTTCCTCATCTCTAGAGTAAAGATATGGTTTATATGAAATAATGTATTTATATATCAGTTAACAATATAAAAAGCTTATTCTTGATTGGGCATTTATTATTTATCAATCAGTGTTCTAAACATACCTGTTTTTACTCATTTAATTCTCATAGTCTTATAAGGTAGTGTACTGTTATTATTCCCATTTTACAGATGAGGATACTGAGGCAGGAAGGTTAAGTAACTCACCACTCATCTATTAATATCAGTGACAGAGCTGGGCTTCCGAGGTAGTTCAGTGGTAAAGAATCCACCTGCCAGGTAGGAGATCTGGGTTCAATCCCTGGGTTGGGAAGATCCCTTGAAGAAGGAAATGGCAACGTACTCCAGCATTTCTTGCCTGGGATATCCCACAGATAGATCAGCCTGGCGGGCTACAGTAGTCCATGGGGTGGCAAAGAGTCAGACACAACTTAGTGGCTAAACAGCAAGTGGCAGAGCAAGGATTAGCATCTCTACATCGAGTCTGTAGCTCTGATTGTTATACAGTGTCACCCTCAGCAAAGCACTGAGTGTAATGCCTGACACCCAGTGGACAGCCATCGTCCTAGTAGCAGCTTCCTGCCTCTTCCTTTCGTTATTCAAGAAAAAGGCAGGAGATCAGCAAAATTACATTTGACTTAATGACAGAGTTACTTATATGAAAAAACTGCTCTGGGAGCTGGAGGATGTTTTGGACAATCACATATCTTACCCAGAGCCTGGCCATAGTTGCTAGGGAGTGCTTGAGTTCTTGCCAAGAGCATTTGATGGGTTACCTGTTGATTTTCATGTGGGAAGGGCTGGTGTTGCGGACTGAGCCACAGTTATGATCCTCCACTCCCAGAGAGTGAAGCTGAAGCCTCTAGGCCCTGCTGCTGCTGGGAAGGAGGAGGGACGGACCGTAAGTGATGCGATGAACACTGCTGCTCTGAAGAGCCACTCGGTAGCGTTTCCGCCACAGAGACAGGAATTATTTAAAGAAGAAAGTGGAACTGGAGAATATTTTAAGCAATTCAGCAATGAGCGAAAGCTCCCTGTTTCAGAGACAGAAGGAACTCTAAATAGCACACAGAACAAATTAATCTGTTCCCAGGGTATTTTCATAAATTTGCTAAAGAAACCAGTGTCAGCTTTTGTTATATTAGGAAAGAGGACGTGTTCTTCCAAGGGGATAGTTGACTTCTATTTGATTGGAATGCTCCGTGTATTTAAATACCTGTAGTATGGTCCTCGGAAGTATTTCAGTACATAATTCAGTCATGTAATACTATTAGTTGTTAGCTATAAAGTGAATTATAGAAGCCATAGGAGAGACTGCTAGTCATCATCACAAAGTCAAATGCTGAGGGAACATGGATTCGGCACATTTATCGATTATCTGCTGCTTATCGGGTACCTTGCCAGGCTCAGGGACCGAAACCAGTAAGACGTCATCCCCCGACCTAGTGAGGCAGAGGGACCCCCTGCAGGAAGTGAGTCCACTGGGTCCCAGAAGCACCGCGACAGTGGAACTGCAGCTTGCGTCTTCTCTCCTTCAGTGTCCATCGCAGCCACAATCATCTATGCCTACGCCTGGCTGGTTCCTCTCGCACTCTGGGGTTTCCTTGTATGGAGAAACAGTAAAGTTATGAACATCGTTTCCTATTCATTTTTGGAGATTGTATGCGTCTATGGATATTCACTCTTCATTTATATCCCCACGGCAGTAAGTACCACACTTACTCTGAGTGAGGCCACAGTTACTCAGCTGGCATCATTATTTCTAACCTAACACCGATGTGCATCTGAAAAAATTACCCCAGAATTTAGAAATTTTGTGGGAATGGGGGGCCGAGGAGCCTGGTCCCTCCCGTGCCCCCTTCGTCTTGGGCCCTTCATTAGGGAACCGTTCCCCTCGGTCTGCACCAGGTGGAATTTCTCTGGGCTGTGCTGGGAAACCCGAATGGCAGCAAGGGCTCCTCTGCTGATGGGCGCCCAGGCCTTTATGAGCACGTGTGCCTGGAATGAACAAATGCCACTCTGAACAAACCCTCCCCCGCCCTCCTTTTCTTTCAGGTACTGTGGATCATCCCCCAGAAAGCGGTCCGCTGGGTTCTAGTTATGATTGCCCTGGGCATCTCGGGCTCTGTCTTGGCAATGACCTTCTGGCCAGCTGTTCGTGAGGACAACCGGCGCATCGCCTTGGCCACACCATGACGATTGTGTTGCTTCACATGCTGCTTTCTGTGGGCTGCTTGGTAAGGTCTCATTCCGATGCTCTTCTGGTGTGCTTTAGATGCCATGCTAAGACCTCAAACTGTTAGATACCGTGGTTCTTCAAAAAGCTGGCTCCCTGGAATAAATATTGCTTTAGATAGACTCTGCTGGATGAGAAACAGTAGCCATGAGAATTTGGTTGTGATCTCTGACTTTACCTGATTTCTTTTGTTTTCTGACTTTACCTGATATTTCTGAAGTTTGGTTGAGATTTGGAGTCTGGCTAGAGGGAAGTAGGGATGAATGAGTGTCTTCACATAAGGCTGGGGAGCAGAGGTCCGAGAGTTCCACCTCTGGATGCCTTTGCTGGGCTTTTGCACATACTCAGATGGAGATCTTGAGAATGAAGTCAAAATAGAAAAGAGAAGTTATTTTTAAGATGAACAACATTTAAAACAATGTTTGAGTTAATGTGTTTGGTTATCTTTTAAGGAAGAGCATGTACTTTTTGAGTCAGACACACCCAGGTTAAAGATCAGCTCTATCACTCACCAGCTGTGTAAACTTGGGCAGGGAACCTAACTTCTCTGGATCTCTTAATCTGTAACATGGGTATAATAGTTTTTGCCACAGAAAGTTGTTTTGAGGATAAAATAATACAGATAAAGCACTTAACCTAGAACTTGTCCCATAAATGCCCATAAATTAGGTCCATTTCCTTTGATCCTAGGGAGATATGGTTTTTAAATTTCTGTACACACTGTGTACGAAATTTGCTGCCAAAAGCCTTAACCAGGCCTGGTATAGGTTTTTAAAAATTTTGAGTCCAAGAATGTTAAAGTTGTTGATGCCCATAGGAAGATGTCCACATAGCACATGGCCAGACCGTTGCTCAGGCTTTGCAGCAGGATATATCTTTGGCACTGTCTGATCTTTAATATTTTCTCTAGACAATCATAGTCTCATTGAGTGCTTTAATAAGATCCCAATACTTTATCATTCAGCAGGTCTCATAGAAAGTGCCAAGTTCTGAAACACAGGGTTGGTTGACATGCATTTTACATGTGCCGAAGCTTTAACCCCTGAGACAGAGGACTCGCAGCAGAGTGGCACTCTTCAAGTTTGGTACTTGGAACCTCTGGACTGATGCTTCCAAATGCTGTGACCCTCCTGTCTGCTGAGGAAGAATGTGCTTTTCATTGAAACTGACTCTCTTGATGTAACACCTCTCCCTGGCATCTTCCCATTTCTGTTTTGAATTTTTTTGTGTGTGTTACATTCCTTGTTAAGAAGTTGGTGAAGGAAAGGAGGCAGGAGAAAGGTATTGCCATGTTCAGTTCTGTAAAGAATAGAGTGGAGCAAGGCAGACAGGGCTGCAGAGCAGGGAGGTAGTGTTGTTAAGACATTTAATTTGGTACCTGTGGCCAGGATCTTTTACCTCCCAGGCCTACTAATCCCTCTTGGGGTAAATGACACTGAAGTTAGGGTTTACCTGCCCATCTTACTACCCAGCAGTTTTCTAAAAGAGAGCACCATAACCAAGTAGAAAGAACACCAGACTGGGATATCCTTGGCATTGAGTGCCTGGGCTTCCCTTTCTGTCAGAGAGATTTATGTTTCATGGGCCTTAGTGAGACTCAATGAAATGGCTGTGAAAACCCTTCACATACTGTGATGGTTTTTTCAGATGTATAGAAGTTATTAAAAGAGGTCTGGGTTATCAGAAATTGCCAGGGCCGCTCTGTGGCCTGTTCTGCCGAGTCCCCCAGTAAGAGTGGTCCCAGGTCACAAAAAGGGCAGTGCCCTTTCATTGATGCCTCTCCCTGGTTGCTTCCCATCTTTCTCCTGAACTTCTTAACCCATTGCATACACAGACACACACAAACACACACACACAGACACACACACATACACACACCTGGTTGAGAAGTTGGAGGGAGAAGGAGGCAGGAGAAAAGGCATTGCCCTGTCCAGTTCTGAGGGTTCTGAGAAATGGGGCAGGTTGGACGGTGGGGCAGGCAGCTAATCGCAGGTACAGGACTTCCTGGGAGGGGGTGGCACAGTTTTCTCTCCTTGAGGAGGCCACCGTGCTTGGGGTTCTGTTGTCCACCCTGGAGACGGCCTCCTCCGTTCTCTTCTGGGGGAGATGCACAATGCAGGAGGGTGGAGGCAGACATCAGGAGACAGGTTTTAGTCTCAGCTCCATCACTCCTTGCTTTTTTGCTTACTAGTTCACCCCTCTGGACCCTACCTCCTCACTTAGAAGAAGTAAAGACATGGTAACATTTTTGCTGTTGTATGGATGAATGGTGCACGCAGTTATCATCATTGTATGGGAGAAAAAGTATCAGGGGAGTTATTTAGCTGAGGGGCACCGGCTGAACTGGACCGCTTGGCCTTCTCTCCAACGGGAAACATGAATTGGTGTGTTTGCCTCAGTGCAGTGAAGTATGTGGCAGCCCTACACCTGCCGAGGGCTCCTTGGCGCTTGTACCTGTACGTGATCTAAGCTGATCCCGGAATACACCTGGCAGGGATGACTAAGGAGGCACGAGAGCAGAGGGTGCGTTCTTGGCTGGTATGTTTGGAGATGCCCAAACCTATGTTTGGGTCCTCTCCAGGCTACCGTCTGTAGGGTCGCAGAGTGGGACATGCCTGAAGCCACTGAGCATGCGTGCAAGCCTGTGTTTGGGGTGGTTACAGCTACGGATAGAATGTCTGTGAAATTAATTAGGGATTATTTTTACAGTCTCATTCTATGGATAAGACTTGTCCAAAGTCATAGTGTGAGTTTCTAGCAGAGCCAGGTTTAGAACCTGGGCTTCCTGGCTTGGTTCTGTCTGGTGAGGGTTTCCTCCAGGAGCCTGGAAGAGAGTTGCTATTCTTGCATCCTGGGGGCATCTTGGCCCAGAGCACGTGCGAGATAACTGGAGGGACCAAACGTGAGCAGCATGGCCTGGCCTCTGCTCGGGTTAGTGCCAGTCTTCTTCTTCTTCAGAAAACAGAGCTGCTGGAAGGGGCCCTGGGGAGAAAGGCTTTCAGAACTAATAGCATTTCTCCAGGGATGTGACAAACTGGAGGGAGTCTGCAGCTAGAAACTTTTTGAAATGGACTGTTGAAGCGCCTTGGGGAAACTCCAGTGCGGTGTATTGGCGCCCCCTTCTGGCTGATAGAGGATAGAGCTGGTGAGATGGTTCTTGGTGATTTTTATCTTTTTCACCTTCCTGAGGTCCCTGCTGCAGGCAGGAATGAAGCGCAGGCAGTGGTCACGGATTTATTAATGGGTTCACCTGTCCTTCGAACAACCCTCATTCAAGGCTATGAGACTGGTATTTTCCTGGGCTCACATTAGGCTTCTCAGACACCATTAAGATCCTCCTTAATGTTTTCTAGTCTTCCACCTCCTGATTTTTGACAGTTAAATTGTAGATGGTGAGTGGAAGCACTTATCAAACCTTTCATTTCCAGGCTGAAGAATTAAGGGGTAAAGCCTGCCTAGCACTTTCTTTGGAAGGTCTTTAGAGGGAGCCGACTGGTTTAGCAGCAGCCTGTCTTGGTTCAGTTCGTTAAATATTGATTGATCGTCTACACAGTGTACCAGGCCCTACATGAGGGGCTGGTGATGCAGAGACAAGAAGGACATGGTCTTCGGAGGAGAGACTGTGGTAATTAACAACTTGAGCTTTGCAGTTGGAAAGACGGACCATTGAGTCCTGCCTGCATTTCTTGCTGCCGTGTGTGCCTGATCAAATGACAGCCTCCCTGAGCCTCAGTTTCTTCATCTGTCAGATGAGAGCAATGAGCACAACCTCACCAGGCTGTTATGAAGATTGAGTCATAGGTAGCAAGTGCTTAATAAATGGTAGCAAAAATTTAAAAGGCATGCAGTCGAGTACAAGACAGAAATAGAGACAGTTCAGTGATGATCAGAGTGGTGGGGGGAAAGGTAGGGGCCACGAGAGCCCAGAAGAGCTCTTGGTGTGGAGTCTAGGACATTGACCTGGACCATTATTTTTTAACTCTCCTCCTGGGTCTCCTTTTCCTGCAGGCCTACTTTTTGATGCACCAGAGATGGACCATCTCCTAACAAGCACAGCTGCCCCAAACCAAACAGTTGTAGCAGCCAAGTCCAGCTAAAGAGGAAAGCCGGAAAGTCTCCTTCATCTCGCTGTGAGGTACAGTGACAATGGGCAGGGACATCAGTCCTGTTGTTAACATCAAACATCAAGAGGCCTGGACCCTTTTATCCATCAGCACGATCCAGTGTGGTGTGTGTGCACACGCGTGTCCATGTGTATGTCCCTCTTGCTGAGGCTTCAGTGGGAAAAGTCTACTCATCTGGCTTTATCCATTTGGGAAACACGAGCTCCCAGATTCTTCTGTAAGAGGAGTTCCTTCTTTTGGCTCCAGCATCTTCTCTCCTCCCTGTCCCCTCCCCAGCAGCACAATATAAATTTATTCCATTTGATTACAGTCTGAAGGTTCTCTCCAGTGTCTCTGTGACTTGCCAGGCTGGCCTCAGACCCTGAGTATGACCTCTCTTTAATTACTCATGCAGTTCCCTGAAGGTTACCAGTTCTCATGCCTGGTTTGTTTTCGGGCCTCTTTGATGATTCCACTGTTGGTGGTTAGCCTAGGGTGTCAGAGTACAGGAAGAAGACCCTGATCCTCCTCGGCTGGTCTCTTGCCTCCCTGTCCCACTCCTCAGTATTCCGAGCCTGCAGCCTTGCTGAATTACTGCCATCATTGGGATGCATCCTGCCTTTGCACTAGCTGACCTAGTCATCTGAAGTGTTCCTTCCCTTCCAGCAGTCATTGCTTCCCTTGTGATTCCATTACGTTCTCTATTATATGTCACTTTTTTAAAAGATTTTTTGGGGACCATTTTAAAGTCTTTATTGAATTTGTTATAATATTGCTTCTGTTCTGGACTTTTGGCCACAAGGCATGTGGAATCTTAGTTCCTCGACCAGGGATCAGACCTGCACCACCTGCATTTTGAAGGTGAAATCTTTTTGTTTTAACTGGAGTACAGTTGCTTTACAGTGTTGTGTTAATTTCTGCCGTGCAGCAACGTGGATCAGCTATATATATACACATATCCCCTCTCTTTGGAGTCTCTTACAGGCACATACCTGCAGTGATAGGTGTATATGTGAAGCATTTACAAAGACTGTTGTCAATCCATGTAGTAACTGTTAAAACTTAATTCCTTACTTTTTCATGAAAGAGAAGTATTCATAGACGTTCTAATATATTCCTTCTGCTACCTCAGTGGGTTGTTTTTCGGAGCCCACTGCCTTAGAAGGAGCATGTGGTAGTTTGTTTGCATAACTGTTTAATTGTCTGCATGCTTATCCAGCTCATCCTGCAAATGGACTCCATTAACTGTTAGCAGAGAAAGCCTTGGCAGGATCTGAGGTCCACGGGGAAGGGACTCTTGTTTCACTCACACTCCCAGGTCTTGGCTTAATGCCCACCTGACACAGACAGAGCAAATGCTTCATTACTGTTGAGTAGATGGAGGTGACTTTGTAGGATTCAGGCAAGAGTCAGGATATGGGCTTTTACCCAGAGGTGTCTTGGCTTGCTGAGTCCTGGATCACCATTTACACTCTCACTCGAAGTTTATTTGAGTCACTGGGGACCTAGAAAATCAGGTACAGTCTGCCTCAGGCACCTTGGTCCATGGGTAAAACAGCTCATCAGATAAGGCCCAGGCGGTGGGCCAGGCTACAGGAGAGGTGCCATGGCCAAGCTGTTAGCTGATAGGCAGTGTGGGAGCACAGTAACACTGACTCACTTGGCCTGGGGGAAGACTTCACAGAGGGCATCTCGCGTGAGCGGAAGCAATTGATTGCCCGTTGATCTGAAAAGAGCAGTCGGTTTCCTGTGGTTTTTGGGAGAGTGAAGATGCAGGCCATTCATTGAGACATTGAGATGTGTTGTGGACTCACATCACCTCGAACAAGAAAAGCTGAGCTCAGCTGCAGAGGGACAGAGGTGGAGGACACATAGCTGTCTGGCTGTCTGCCTTGCCTTGGAACACCTGACATCAACCTGGAGAGGGGCTCTCGCAGCCTGCTCCTGGGCGGGGACTTCAGTTCCTTCCATACAGCTTGGTTATGACATCTCCAGACCAAGTGTCCCAGGTGCTGTCAACCTGGAGAGAGTCTGAAGCTGCCATCCGGGAAGAGCCTAGCCCTCAGGGCCCTTGCTGACCTCCCATCCTGATTTTCACAGGGTCGGTGTCTCTGGGCTTTACTCACGTCTATAAACTTTGGTGTCAGTGTTTCCATTTGGGTGTCCAGTCTCTAATCACCTCTCAGTCCTCTGCTCTACCAGCTGGCCTATCAAAGGGTGCTGGTGTCAAGTCTCTAAATGAGATAGTGACAAACAGTTTCTTTGGAGCCTCTCTGGCAGAGGCATCAATTGCTTTGTCAATGAGAAGGGCTGTCCGGAGCCCTGAGCCTTGCAGATTTATGAGCTGACTGTGCCTCCCAGTTTCAGGAAAAGGAGTGACTTTTATCTTGCAGATAACCTTCCTCACGTAAATCTGTGGATCAGAGGGCTTAGCCTGAAAGGAATCGCTGGGAGAGCATTAACCCCTTCTCTCTCTGGAACCTCAGGATCATAGAGGAGCCTCTGATTACTTGTAATCAGGGATGCTACCCCTACATAAGTCACTGGGATATTTTAAAGAACATGTTATTTCTTCTTTCCTTCCTTCCTTACTTTATTCTTTCCTTGCTGTTTTATATATATTTATCGGGTGACTCAGATGGTAAAGAATCCGCCTGCAGTGCAGGAGACCTGGACTCAGTCCCTGGGTTAGGAAGATCCTCTGGAGGAGGGCATGGCAACCCACTGCAGTATTTTTGCCTGGAGAATACTCATGGACAGGGGAGCCTGGTGGGCTCCATGGGGTCACAAAGAGCTGGACATGACCGAGAGACTAAGCACACAGCACATCACCTTAGAGCCAGTGCCATTTCTTCTCTGAGCCAGGACCCTGATGAACCTAGGGAATCTTACTTTGGCTTGAGGGATGGAGTGTCTGAAGGACCGTATCCAGACTGGGACTGCCTTCCCAGGGGCAATGACAAGTGGTTCTATCCAGAGGAGGGCGACTGGCATATAATTATACTGCTGTGTGATATGGGCTTTATTAAGAGATGAACAGAGGGCTTCAGGAAACTCCTTTGTAATTAAAACCCTCCTGATTTCATACCCAGGGTTAATATGCAATTATCCTTTCACTCACTCACGTCAAGGGTTCATTTCATAAGCCAAAACTTCAAATGTTTTTATGTCCATTCTTGTGTTCTGAAAGCAGCTTTAACTCAGTGCTATAATCCCCTTTAACACAGCATCCAGACTGCATGATTTCACAGCATAGCTAAACTATTTTTTACAGCCCCTTATTCTTTCCCACACCATGTCTGCAGTGTCCCTTCCCAGAGAACCCATCTTCAATGCCTGGCCTATTGCTTTCTGTTTTCTTCTTTGTTCCTTTTCTTTGAGGAAAATTGGAAGAACCTGTGATGGCAAGTGGGTCAACACAATAACTTTTTATTCTTTTATTTGATTTTTTTAGTGGAAAATGTGTTGTTGCTGTTCAGTCATTAAGTGTGTCCAACTCTTTGTGACCCCATGGACTGTAACACTCCAGGCTTCTCTGTCCTCCACTATCTCCCAGAGTTTGCTCAAATTCATGTCCATTGAGTTGGTGATGCTATCTAACCATCTCATCCTCTCCTGTCTCTTTCTTCTTTTGCCTTCAGTCTTTGCCAGCATCAGGGTCTTTTCCAGTGAGTTGGCTCTTCACATCAAGTGGCCCAAGCATTGAAACTTCAGCTTCAGCATCAGTCCTTCCAGTGAATACTCAGGGTTGATTTTCTTTAAGATTGACTGGTTTGATCTCCTTGCAGCCCAAAGGACTCTCAAGAGTCTTCTCCAGCACAGCAATTCAAAAGCATCAATTCTTCAGCCCCTAAGCCTTCGTTATGGACCAACTCTCACATCCATACATGACTAATGGAAAAACCATAGCTTTGACTGTATGGATGACCTTTTTGGCATAGTAATATCGCTGCTATTTAATATGCTGTCTAGGTTTGTCATAGCTTTCCTTCCAAGGAGCAAGTGTCTTTTAATTTCATGGCTGCAGTCACTGTCTGCAGTGATTTTGGAGCCCAAGAAAATAAAATCTGTCACTGTTTCCACTTTCTCCCCTTCAACTTGCCATGAAGTGATGGAACTGGATGCCATGATCTTGGTTTTTTTAATGTTGAGTTTGAAGCTGGCATCTCCTCTTTCACTCTCATAGACTGAATTGTATAATGAATCCCTAAGTACCCCTCCCCTCTTTTACTTTCAACAGTTGTCAACTCACAGCCAGTCTTGTCTCATCCATATACCCATATATTCTCCGTCTCTTTCCTCTGTATTATTTGGAAGCAAATCTAGAACATCCTGTTCTTTCATACATAAGCATTTATATTCTATATAAAAGATACTCTTTTCAGGGACTTTCCTGGTGGTCCAGTGGTTAGGATTCTGTACTTTCAATGCCATGAACCTGGGTTTGATCCCTGGTCAGGAAACTAAGATCCTACAAGCCACATAGTGTGGCCAAAAATAAACATAAAATAAAAAGGCTAAAACAATCTTAAAAAAAAAGTATGTATATATATATATATATATATATTTATATATACACACACATTCTTTGCAAAACCTAGCTCTAGTACCGTAATCACATTTTTAAAATCATAAGTATTTAATATCAAATACATTTAGTGTTTGAATTTCATATTGCAGTTGGGTAGTGTATCTCTTAAATGCCTTTTTTTAAAAAATTAATTATTCACTTATTTGACTGCACTGGGTCTTCCTTGCAGCACGCAGGGTCTTTGATCTTCTTTGCAGCGTACAGGATGTTTTAATTGCAGCGTATGGATCTGGTTCCCTGACCAGGGATCAAACCTAAGCCCTCTGCGTTGGGAATGCAGGGTCTTGGCCACTAGACCACCAGGGAAGGCACCTTAAATGCCTTTTGTTTTTCCTTTTTAATTGCAGGATAATTGCCTTTAAGTGCCTTTTAAATTATAGAGTTCTGTTCCATCTCTCTCTTTCTCTTTCCATTTGCCATTTATTTGTTGAAAGCTCATTTATCGTGGATTTTGCTGATTGTTTCTCCATGGTATCATTTAACACATAACTCTGTCCTCTGTTTTCTGTGAATTGATGGTTGTATCTAAAGGACTGACAGATTCAGATATGATTTCTTTGGCAAGACTACTTGATGTGTGCTGTAAAATTCTTCCATCCATAAACTCATAATGTCCAATTATCTCTCTTTTTGATATTAGAAGCCATTAATAAGCTATGCTTAGATTCATTGAATCATTAGGGGTTTTAAAACAGTGATATTTCAATTCTATCTTTCTTCCTTTATTAACTAGAATATTTCTTTAATAAAAATTTCCTTTCATCTGTTTGGGTGTCCACTGATACAGTTTATGTATAAGAAAAGCAAGATAAATGATTTTTTTCTTTTTACCTGCTTTCAGAATTGTAGTTGGTTCACTAGGACTCTGCAGCAATGACCAGTTAGTTTCAGGCCATTGCAAATATTATGCTTATTGATGCTAAGATTGTCCTATATTTGGACACCAGTTGGCCCCTGGGTCTTGTTGGCTTAACTCTAGGAGTCTCTCTTAACTGCCTTGCTGTCTGTTATAACCAACTGTTCTCCGCTCATTTTGAACTTTTCCTGTTCCAGATCCAGACTGAGCCATTTCTCTAAGGACTCCTGGTTCCATTTAGTGGGGAAATAGTATTTTCAGGTCACAGTCTGGCTGCTACTGCTGCTCATTGCGATTGGCTTGGTCTATGTTTTCAGGCCTTTTCAATGTGTGTAATTGTTGTTTGCTTGATAGAACATATGTGAGTTCATACTGATACTTCCAATTCCTGTTCAGTACTACAGAGTTCTTGCTTAATTGCTTTTATCGTGTATTCATATCTCCTTTCTCCTGTGTTGAGGATTTCACTTCTCACTGATACCACTGGTGATGGAACTGGACTGCCACATAAGTGTGTGCTCAGTTGCTGAGTCGTGTCCCACTCTTTGCGGCCCTGTGGACTGCAGCCCCCCAGGCTCTTCCGTCCATGAGATTCTCCAGGCAAGAGTACTAGAGTAGGTTGCCATTTCTTCCTCCAGGGGATCTCCTGACCCAGGAAATGAACCCAAGTCTCCTGCATTTTCTGCATTGGCAGGTGGATTCTTTACCACTGCACCACTTGGGAAACGCACCACATAAGTACTTACCTGTTTTATCCACCGTGCACTCATAATAATCTAGTAATAAAAGTTCCAAACTACCGTTAATTACTGGAAATGTTACTTTAAAATCTTTGAAGGGAACTCCCTGACAGTCCAGTAGGTAGGACTCAGTGCTTTCGCTGCCAGGGTCCAGGTTCAATCCCTGGTTGGGGAAGTAGGGTCCCACAAACTGTGCAGCATGGCATAAAAAAAAAAATGAAAAAATTTAAATAAAATCTTTAAGTTCTAGAGTATGCTTTTTCCTCCCTTGTCTACTTGGAAACTTCCTATTTATTCTCCTGTTTATTCTTCCTATTTATTCTTCAGGACCTACTTTAGATATTCTATCCTTGATGAAGTTTTGCTTTACTTCTCCAGATAATATTACTTACTTATTTCTCTGGGCTGTGGTAGAGCTCTTTGTATGTTTCTCTTTTATGGCCATTTTCTTATTAACTGTGATGTCATAGACTGGGAGTTCCTTGAGGTCAGAGATTTATGTACCATTATCGCCCCCAGCACTCAACAGGCATTTGGGGAAAGCTTGATTTTGAACAAGGGAGGATTATATACATAACACATGCCATTCAAAACTTGGACCATTTGCCAAGTTGCTTGGAAACTCTTGTTCTTCATTGAGGACTGGGCCACTAGTGGATAATGGAGATAGGTCCTTACCTTCCCAACTTCTCTTTATAATTTATTTGGCTGCTCCGAGTCTTAGCTGCAGCACACAGGCTCTTTGGTCTTTGTTGCAGCATGTGGGATCTGGTTCCTCGGCCAGGGATTGACTCCCCAGGCCCACCCTCTGTGTTGAGAGCAGGGAGTCTTAGCCACTGGACCACCAGGAAAGTCCCCCACAGTCCAACTTTATACCTCCTGCGCCACACAGATGAGCAGGCCTTGCTAAGTTAGAAAGAGAATCCTGACTTTGGGAACTCCTGATTGGAATGCCTCAGATGAGGCAGTTGTCTGACATTGTCTAGCTTGGGTGCAAGGATGGGGCCGGGAGGGGGAGCAGGGCATGCCACGGAGGGCTGCCACAGTGGGAGCCAGAAGCGACCAGGAATCAAGTCTTAGGCCTGAAAGTGATGGTGACATTATGGACCACATCTGGCCCAAAAGGTACTTGCCATCCTCAGCCTAAGTGCCAGGAATTCCAGCCTCTGCCCCGCAGGCCACCTAGTAACAGTTAGCAGTGGGAGGAGGGAATTTCTGTCTTCGTGTTGTTGTCCAGTCTTGACATTAATTTGGAACAGACAGCTAGAAAGATGAGAAAAACAGAATTTTTCATGACTTCCCTGTGGACTGGCTTGTCCTTACCTTTACTTGGCATTTCAGAACCCAACGCCGATGTTTACCAGAAGGCCAATCAGGACTTTAGGTTCTGGCCTTCCATCACGTTATACCATCCACCCTTCTCCAGCTACTTTTCATAGCTATTTGGTTGGCAACTTTTCCTTTTTCTAGAGCAGGTAGATTTAGGCAGATCTCCCTGCCTCAGCATCACCTTTGTGGTGTGCTTAAATACTGACCCTGATTGTGACATTTCCCCTGATGAGGTCCTCAGGGAGGCCTGGCTCTTCTCTTAGGAGGAAGGCCATGCATTAGGAACCCCTCTCTGCCACATTCCTTCATCTTTCCTGGGTTTGACCATATCTCTACCTCTCTTTCCAGTTCCCATTTCTTGCAAATCCTCAACCAAGTGTACCAACAGATGCCACAAATTCATCATGTTCAAAACTAAACTCATCTGCCCAACAACTAGATCTTACATTCCTCCTATCTTAGTGAATGGCACTACCATCCACTCCTGACTCCAGACTAGGTTTGATTCTCATGCCCTTTCATTGTACCTGGCTTCCCTGGTAGCTCAGATGGTGAAGCGTCTGCCCTCAATGTGGGAGACCTGGGTTTGATCCCTGGGTCGGGAAGGTACCCTGGAGAAGAAAATGGCAACCTACTCCAGTACTCTTGCCTGGAAAATCCCATGGATGAAGGAGCCTGGTGGGCTACAGTCCATAGGGTTGCAAAGAGTCAGACACTGCTAAGCGACTTTTCTTTTCATTGTACCTTGCATAAATTATGTTTTATGTATTTGCTTATCCTGTAGTTTCCCCTGCTGGACTGTTAAGTTTCTTCAAAGTTAGAACCACGTTTCCCTTATTATCACTGTATCCAGTGCCTGGCACATGAGTCCTCCATCAGTATTTGTTGGATAAATTAAGAAATCTATGGAGGAATTTCCTGGTGGTCCAGGGGTTAGGACTCTGCACTTTCACTGCTGAAGGTCCAGGTTCAATCCCCAGTCAGGGAACTAAGATTCCGTAAGCCACAAAACATGGCTTGCCGGGGTCCAGCCCAGGTGGATCCAGGGTGATTCGAAGGGAGACGGATAGGCGAGGAAAAACTTAGTTATTTAGAGATATAAGATTAGATTAGGAAGAAATAGTGTAGTAGGAAAATTTAGTGGAGAAAAGAGGCTGATTAACTTGGCTTACGTGGAAAACCAATGAAGTTCCACACAAGGAGCTTACACCATCTACGTTAGGCTACCATATCGGAGAGTGCCCTGCCTTGGGCTCTCTCCCTTACAGCCAGGACAAGTAAGTAGACATGGTGAGCCTCCACCTTCCAAGGGATCCAGCCTGAAAAAGGGGAGAAAAGAACAACACGGGGAAGCCCAGCATCCGTGCAAGACTCCAAAAACTATTTTTCAAAATCAGTTTATATACCCCAAGTTGTACATAAAGAAATAATGGAATATGCAGTTATGCAGGGGCAGCAGTCTGACCCTTATTGAGACAAGGCTTTCTTTTTGCATACCCTCCCGTATACAGAGGGTCTCAGATGGTTTACATTATCTTCTGGCCAAGAGGCCTGTTAACATTTTGTGGCTCTCTTCCTGGATAATTGTCTATCAAACCGGAAAACTCCTTTTCCCTAGAGGTGTTTTTTCTTTACTCTGCATCACCCTCAAAGTACTAAATAAAGTTACATTCCTGTAGAACAAAGGTGCAATGGGTTATAACAAAGAAAGCACTCAACTCAAAGATATAATGTTGCTAATACCAGGCCCACTACTTGTTTTTCTATATACCAACTATATCTAAAAATGAAGGATATGAAAATTTGGCAGCAAGTATTGGCTCAACAAATGAAACCTTTAATCAGTCCTATTCTAATGATTTTGACTCCTCGGAAGCCCCTCGGTCGGGAGGCCTCAAACAATCACAGTCGCAGCTGTACGAGTCCTGCAGGCAGGCTAGAAAGCCATCAGAGGGTTTTTGGATTGAAACACCCTTTCCAATGCAGAAGACTAAAGGCTTGAGATGACTTTTTCCACAGTGTGTCAGGAGAGTGGAAAAGTACAATGCAATAAGGCAGGCATATTCTTATTTTGGGGGGTAACATGCTCAGGAAATATCAGGGAAAACCTGAGATCTGACTCGACCTTGCACATCAGATCTCTGCCGCATGACCTTGTCATGGGTGGGATTCCTCACGCCGGCTCCCGGCAATGGCTGAAAAAAATAAGAAATCTACCTAGCCACTCAAGCTAGCAACCGCGGCATCCATGTAGATTCTTTCCTCTTACCGTCCACATCTTATCTGTCAGCAGGACTTGTCTATGCTACCTTGGAAATATTTCTCAAATCTGCCCTATTAGTACCATACCCAGTGCTAAGGACCTGATCATCTCACATCTACACTATGGTAATAGCTTGATGGGTTTCTCTGTCTCATTTCTTTTCCTCCTTCTGACTTATCCTATACGTAGCTCAGTCGTGTCTGACACTTTGTGATCCCATGGACTGTAGCCATGGAATTCTCCAGGTAAGAATACTGGAGTGGGTTGCCATTCCCTTCCAGGGGATCTCCCCGACCCAAGGATTGACCCAGGTCTCCTGCATTGCAGGCGGATTCTTCACCTGCTGAGCCACCAGTGTGTGTTATGTAGCGATGAGGGTCTTTAAAATTTATAAATCTGACTGAGTTTTTGACTGCATCACTCTTTACTTAAAAACTAATTTTTTTTTTGGTCCCTCTGTCATCTGAAGAAGAAAACCCAAAACTCCCTGTATTGCCACAATCTATCCCTAAGCTACTTATCCTGCCTCATATCCTGCCATTGTCCCCTGCATAGCTTGTTGTTGTTCCGACTCTTTGTGACAACATGGACTGCAGCACACCAGGCTTCCCTGTCCTTCACCATCTCCTGGAGCCTGCTCAAACTCATGTCCATTGAGTTGGTGATGCCATCCAACCATCTCATCCTCTGTTGACCCCTCTCACCCTGCCTTCCATCTTCGCCAGCATCAGGGTCTTTTCTAATGAGTCAGCTCTTCACATCAGCGGGCCAAAGTATTGAAGCTTCAGCTTCAGCATCAGTCTTTCCAATGAATATTCAGGGTTGATTTCCCTTAGGACTGACTGGTTTGATCTCCTCGCTATCCAAGGGACTTGCAAGAGTCTTCTCCAGCATCACAGTTTGAAGGCATCAATTCTTTGGCTCTCAACCTTTTTTATTGTCCAGCTTTCACATCTGTACATGATTACTGGAAAAACCATAGCTTTGACTAGATGGACCTTTGTTGGAAAAGTAGTGTCTCTGCTTTTTAATATGCTGTCTAGGTTGGTCATAGCTTTTCTTCCAAGGAGTAAGCGTCTTTTAATTTCATGGCTGCAGTCACCATCTGCAGTGATTTTGGAGCCCAAGAAAATAAAGTCTGTCACTGTTTCCACTGTTTCCCCATCTATTTGCCGTGAAGTGATAGGACTAGATGCCATGATCTTAGTTTTCTGAATGTTGAGTTTTTAGCCAACTTTTTCACTCTCCTCTTTCACTTTCATCAAGAGGCTCTTCAGTACTTCTTCACTTTCTGCCATAAGGGTGGTATCATCTGCATATCTGAGGTTATTGATATTTCTCCTGGCATTCTTGATCCAGCTTGTGTTTAAATAAACACAGTCATCTCTCAGCTCCTGAATCTTTTTCTGTCCCTCTATATTTCTTTTTATTTTCTTTTGACTATGTGTGGCAGCATGTGGGGTCTTAGTTCCATGACCAGGGATCAAACTTGTGCACCCTGCAGTGGAAGTGGGAGTCTTTAACTACTGGACCACCAGGAAAGTCCTTTCCATATTTTCTTTTATCTTTTCTCCTCTAGCACGAAACAGAGCAGTCACAAGGAAGAGTTTGAGGAGACTGGGTGAAGGTAGTTTTGGAATCTGTGTCCGAGGAAGTCACTGGGTTTCCAAAGAAATGGAGAAAAACTTTAAAATGTCATCTCCGATCTAGCAGTAAGTCTTCCCTGTAACCTGTAAATCAAGACTCAAAGCTCTAGGTTTGGCGAGCTGGTGGCTGCAGACTGCTCTGGTGTCGAAGTTATCTCTCTGAATCCTTCCTGTATGGGGGAATCTTTGTCTTGAGAGTGACTCTTTTTGCTCTTCAGTTCTCTTCGATGGGTTTTGGAGTGTGGCTCTTTTGGACATGGCATCCACTGCAGAAAAGCAGAACAACCAAAGGCATCAGAAAGACGGATGGAATGGACCCAATACCCAACATCTGGGTGGTACCACACTGAAGCCTAATCATCTCCTATTTAACAAACAAGAGTTAAATGTGGTTGAGTTGAGACCCATGTCATTCAGCTCTTCGTTATGCTGTTGGTTGTCATTGTGACTATGCACTGATTTGGGTGGGGAGAAATACAAGGGGATGGGAGGCTACTTTGGTGCCTGGCATTTGCCTCTCACAGTCACGTGGTGTGCTTCACATTAGGCACACCCTTAATCCCTGAGATGGTTCCATCCTAACTGGGGTGCTTTTCTTTGGATTGTGTACAGATTACCCAAGTGAGCCTCTTCTCCCCTTGCCATCCTCAAGTGGCCAAACAGTGTGAACTTTGGTTTGGATTCAAGTGAGTCTGAAAATTTGTCATTGGTGACCTGACTGTGGGCAGCTGAATCTAATGGTTGCAAAATAAATACAAAATGCAAATAATAATAATAATGTCTGTACTTTATGACTTTGACCTCACCTTCTTCTTTGATGTTTTACTGTCAGCTTGCGGTATGCTGCTGGGAGTCTTGACTTCATGTGCTAACTTTTGGGGTGTTGGGGTTAGAATGAACATCAGAATTTTTCCTCCTTTAAGTATGCTAAAGCTGAAACTCCAATACTTTGGCCACTTCATGCGAAGAGTTAACTCATTGGAAAAGACTCTGATGCTGGGAGGGATTGGGGGCAGGAGGAGAAGGGGCCGACAGAGGATGAGATGGCTAGATGGCATCACCGACTCAATGGACATGAGTTTGGGTGAACTCCAGGAGTTGGTGATGGACAGGGAGGCCTGGCGTGCTGTGATTCATGGGGTTGCAAAGAGTCGGACATGACTGAGACTGAACTGAACTGAAGTATTGAACAGTGCTTACCAGGACTTTCCTAGTGGTCCAGTGGCTAGGACTCCATGCTCTCAGTGTAGGGGGCCCAGATTCAATAATATCTGGTCAAGGAACTAGATCCCACATGCCTCAGCTAAGGGTGAGCATGCTGCAGCTGAAGATCTCATGTGCTGTGACTAAGACTCGGTGCAGCCAAGTAAATAAATACTAAAAAGAAAAGAACATGTTTACCTATTACCTATTTTGACATACACATTTTGGAAAATTCTTTTAGAGCCCTTTGACTGCCTCTTCCAGGAGGCATTACTTCCTGGCTAGAGTTCATGAAAGGGAGAAGCCAGTGACACCTCAAAGACACTTTTTTATACTTTGTGTTCAAAATGCATGCCATCCACAGCACGTCTCCGCCAGGCCAGGATGCTGATTGCCCTCTGCTGTCGTCCTCTTCAGCACCAGAGTTCCCCATGTATGTGTGTGTTGTGTCATGCGTCTGCGAGACAACTGTGAAGACGCATTTCGAGTTAAAGGGCTGATAATGCAGGTAATCTCCTTGGATTGTAAGGAGATCAAACCAGTCAATCCTAAAGGAAATCAACCCTGAATATTCACTGGAAGGACTGATACTGAAGCTGAAGCTCCAGTACTTTGGCCACCTGATATGAAGAGCCAACTCACTGGAAAAGACCCTGATGCTGGGAAAGATTGAAGGCAGGAGGAAAAGGGGTGACAGAGGGTGAGGATGGTTGGATGGCATCACTGACTCAATGGGCATGAGTTTGGGCAAACTCTGGGAGATGGTGAAGGACAGGGAAGCCTGACGTGCTGCAGTCCATGGAGTAGCTAAGAGTTGGACATGACTTAGCAACTGAGAGCAACACAGAGAAAAAGGAAGCTACGCACAAATTCAGGCTGCCATTTAGCTGATTAAGGTCACCTTGGCAAACCTCCTATCAAATGCTGAATGTCACCCCCATTACCTTATTCAACAAATATACATATATTATGCACCCACTGTGTGCTGATCACCTTTCTAGGTACTGGGGCAGCGAACAAAACAGACAGGGTCCCTGATCCTCTGGATCACTGGATCCAAGGTCCAGTGGTCCCTACTCAGGGGTCACCAGCCTCAGCCTCACCAAGGCAGCCATTCCTCCTGAACCGCTCAAGCTGTGAGAAAGGCCTCTTTGGTTTTCACTGGTTGGTCCGAGCACTAACCCTGGGCTCTCAAATCAAATCTAAGCTTCTTTCCCTTTGATAACTTCAGATGTTTGAAAGCTGCTGTTCTGCGCCCCCTGAGTTTTCTCCAGCTAAATATTTGTTTTGTCTTCAAGTACTCTTCAAAGAACTTGGCCTTCATACTCTCCAGTCACCCTGGCTCACTCTTTCTTGAATACTTAACTTCTGCTGCCCAAGGCAGTGATTCTTACACATGTGGATCCTGTGAATTCCCTGTACAAGCCATCTGTCACTTCTCCTTCCTCTCTCTTACCAAAAGTGACAGGATTTTTCTCTTACTGAAGACCAGAAGCATGTTGTAAAATAATATATATATATATATTATATGTGTCAGTTTCTGTCCCAGTTCCTGACAAAAGCCCCTAAAGCCCTTGTGAATAGGGGTGCTAGGAGAATCTTCTGTCCTGATGTTTGGTCTTTGGCACCAGTTCCTGACACAGAGCCCCTGAGACCCTTGTTTCTTGAGCTATAGAAGTATCTGACAGAACTCCTAAATCTCTTGGAATTTCCTGGGTAGTAGAGCATTTTTGGTTCTACTTAGGAGACTTGGGTCCCCCTGGATGGGGCTGGTCACAAGAAAGCAAGCCATGATCAGAAGCCTGGAGCTTTCATCCCTAACCCCCATTCTTCATAGAGAGGAGAGGGACAAGAAACAGAGTTACTAATCAATCATGTCTGTGCGATGAAGCCTCCATAAAAATACCCAAAGAACTGGGTGTGAAGAGTTTCTGGTTTGGTGAGTACGTCCATGTGCTGGGAGGGTGGTGTGCCCCCCAATCCAGGTGGACACAAGCTCCTGCACCTGGGACCCTTCTAGACCTCACCCTATGTGTCTCTTTATCTGGCCATTCATTTGCATCCTTTAAAATGTCCTTTGTATATTAGCCAACAGTGGTAAGTTAACTGTTTTCCTGGGTTCTGTGAGCAAATTATCAAACCCAAGGAGGGGATTGTGGGAACCTCCAATTTGTAAGCTGAGTCAGGCAGAAGTCATGGGTGTAGAGGGCTATCCCAAGGCCACAGGTGAGAGGCCTTGCATCAAGGCCTGAGAAGGGGAGCCCAGAACCCAGATCACCTCCGAAATTGACTGAGCCCCTTCATAACTGTTGCCAAAAGTCCCCTGATCATCACCAGCAAGTTTCCTGACCTAATGTGTGTGCATAGTCACTCTATCATGTCCAACTCTGCAACCCCATGGACTGTAGCCCACCAGCCTTCTCTGTCCTTGGAATTTTCCAGGCAAGAATACTGGGTGGGTTGCCATTTCCTGCTCCAGGGAATCTTCCTGACCCAGGGATCAAACCTGAGTGTCTCCTGCTTTGGCAAGTGAATTCTTTACCATTGTGCCACCTGGGAAGCTCAGTATTATTCAAAAGTGCCCCGCCTCGTACTCACTCTATAGCACCCTAACCAATCACCTAGTGCTAACCTTCCCGCAGGAATTTTCTTTGTCCTGAGGCTATAAAAATTGGCTACTAACCTTTCCCTTGAGCCAGCCTGGTGTTCTAACAGTGTCTGGTCAACTTTCCCTGGTCTCAGGAGGTTGGCCCTTTGTGCTTTCAGTGCCCACATCATCTCTGCTGTTTGTTCTTAATAAACTCACTCTCTTCTGAAATGCTCTGTGTCTGGAAATTCTTCTCCAATCTGCCCTCAGACTGCCACGACAGTGGGTAACCTGGGGACCCACTGGTTGCAATTAGCATTAAGACCCTTAACCTGTAGATCTGCACTAACTCCAGGCAATTAATGTAAAAATTGTTTAATGTGGAAAACCCACACATCTGGTCACAGAAGTGTGATAAGTGTTCAAGTAAAGAAAAACAGTGAGTTTTTTTCCAGGCACATATAAATATACAATTTTGATGGGCAAATTAGTTACTACTAAGTATTTTTAAGTATGATATGACTTAAATACATTTTTCCAAAAATATGTTTAGAAATTCATTAAACAGTGGTCAGAATTTAATTTTTAAGTAAGGATTTTAGACATAACCAGCATCATAAATTAGCACCATCATCTTATGAAAGACAGGACATTATAATATCAAAGGATCTGGAAGGGCATAGTCTCAGTACTAAAAACTTGAGTAAATTTCCTTTATGAAAAACCAACTACATTGTTTATTCTTTCTCACCTACCAAGTACCATTGAAAACTTCATGGACCAACCAGCATCACCCTTTAGGAAACCACTGCCCTTGGGACTCCCATGTAGCCCTTAAGAACTACATTCAGCTGTAAAAGAACTCAGAAAAACAATGGCTTAAACAAATGAGCAGTTTTATTTTTCTCATGTAAATAGAAGTTGCAGATATGGCTGCTTCATGAGGCCATCACAGACTCTGCCTTCTATCTTCTTTTGTTCAGCAAGCTTTAGCACGAATTTGTTATCATCTCATCCCAATATGCCTGCTTCCTTTTCCAGCAAAGTGGAGGAAGTGAGGAGTCCATATCTAAGCCTAAAACCTATGTGTCATATTTCAGACCCAGCCATAGGCAATTATTAATTCAAAGCTTTGCCCACAGCTTCATGGGAAGGTACAGAGCCTGTGCACTGCACCCTCTGAGGGGATCAGCAATCAAGGGCTCTGGCCTCACTCTACCATCACCCCAGCCTCAGCCCAGGCTTCCTGTGGGGGGAAGGGGATCCTAGCCGTGGCCTCTCTTAGGTGCCTCTGCAGAGACCAACTTACTGGCTGTGGGGTGGTGGGAGGAGGGAAGGGGGCCAGTGTGTGGCCTGGAAATGTTTCCTCGCTCTAAGTGTGTAGTACTTTTCCACTGTCAGCCCTTCTCTGCTCCCTTCTCCCTGCCTCCGGGTATGCAAAAAGGCAGGAGCCTTTTGTTAGGGATCCTTCAGCAGTGAGACAAGCCTGATTATCTGTACTAATCCATCTGACTCTTGCCTGGCACTGTGCTAGGGAGAAAAATGGAACATTTGGGGAGCCAGAACTTTCTCCTTTTTAGTCTCTTGGTTATACTGTCACAGTAAATGAGTCAGTCATTGACCATTAGTTTCATTTTTACTACTTTACACAGATACTTGGCAGCTCAGCTCTTTGCAGCTCAGCTCAGCTTTTGACAGGTGAAAAGAAGGGAAAGGGCAAAAGGGCTTGGTTGGCCAGTTGAGTTGACCTGGCTTTTGGTGAGCTTTCTCCAAAGTTCCACTGCTGTCTTATGCTTGTATCTTATTGGTCAGAACTGGGTTACCTGGTCATCCCTAGCTGCAAGGGAGGCTGGGAAGTGCTTCTTAGCTGGGCACACTGCCACCCTAGTTGAAATCAGAATGAATTTTAGATTGATAACTAGTACATCTCAAAATCTTCTACTTTTAGAAAAGATCATGGATGGTGGTTGCCCATTGTCTGTCTGATTTCACTGGTTGGCACTGTGTAAAGAATTGAGAGAAAAGAATTCTGGGAAGATGGCAGTGGTATTTTTTAAATCTCCCTGAATTCCCTCCTTAAAAACAAAGCAAAACAAACAAAAAATAGAGCAACGGGGATAGCAAAACCAAAAACTTTTATGGACATCTGTAACAAAACTGGGAAACAAGATAGCACCATAAACCCCCAAAATTCTTGTAGGTGGAAACTGCTTATGTCTCAAAGACTTGCATGATATCAGCATATTTGTGGAGAGAAGGAGAGGGAACCAAGAGTGTCTGAGCAATCTGAAAATAAAGAGAACCCCAAAATAGTCAACAGGTACTCCCTGGAAAGTACAGAGGACCAATAGAATAACAGCAGCTGGAACTGAGGGAGAGAGGTTATACAACGCAGTTTGCGGCTGATGAGTAGAAGGGGTCCAAGAAGCTGGAGCAGCCCAGGTGCTGTGAACCCTCAAAACCAGCCAAAGTGTCTTTCCAGGATACCAGACTAGAAACTGCAGGGAACAGACTACAAATAGGGTAGGCCAGGGATATTTGGGACAAAAGAAAGGGAAGGCCAAATGAGTAGGGGAGGGGAACAGGGCCAGAAGATCTTAGGAAGTATGAAGCCATTCATTTGAACACTTCATGGATACATAGACAAGGAAACTGTAGAGCCTTGAATTTAGCAAAGCTATCCTAACTCACTCCTCCCTGCTAAATGTGCAGGAAAATTAATTTCATATAAAAAGGAACAACAGAGAGACTGCAGTCAAATCTCATAATGAAGTTATAAGAAAAATGAGAACATGGAGCAGAAACACATCCTTCATGAAATGAAAGCATTCCAGAAAGACATGCCCACAAAACCAGATAAAAATTGTAATTTCAAAATGAGCAAAGGTAAATTAAGGAAATAGTACAAGATATGAAAGACAAGCACAAGTCAGAAATAGAAAGCAAAAATTAGGTATTCAAACTCAGTAAAGAATTGGAAATAAAAGGGAAAACTCATTTCACAAGTGAAGACTGAATTAGAAGGAATATAAGACTGACATAATTTTTGCACAACATATAATGCCTTAAGGGAGTAAAAAGTGAAAAGAAAAAAATTGCAGAATGAATAAGAGAAATCTGAGAATTCAGTCGCAAAAAGTCGCAAAGGTCGCAGAGTCGGACACAACTGAACTGAACTGAGAATTCAAGAGAAAATGACAAATAAAGAGGATAGGCAGACTTACTATCTTAATTTGTAGTATACTATCTAAATTTCCCTTTATTTTCCATGTAGGGAAAAGAATAATGGGGCAGTGGAGGAGAAAAAGTACCTTTTTTAAAGTTATATAAAAACACTTCCCTAAAAACAAAAGACTCAAGACTGTGAGGGCAGATCAACACTGAGACATAGTAAAATTGGTGGATTTTTTTTTAAAGAAAAAAATACTTGGGGCATCCAAAAGACAAATTCACTTATAAGGGAAAGAAAATCAGGTTGTGATCAGACTTGATAGCAGTGCTTTATGTCAGGAGACTATGGAGTAACAATATGTCTGAGATACCTGAAGAAAGGAAGGGTGACCTAAGGATTTTACATTCAGCAAAACTGAGTTTCAGGTATGAAGGCCAAAGACAAAACGTTATCAGCATGGAAAACACAGGGACGATTCTCATGACCTTTCTGAGGCATCTTCTAGGGAACATACTTCAGACAACCAGACTAGTGAAACATTGACTTAACAGGTGGTAAAAGTGAAAGTGAAGTCGCTCAGGTGTGTCTGACTCTTAGCGTCCCCACGGACTGTAGCCCACCAGACTCCTCTGTTCTTGGGATTCTCCAGGCAAGAGTACTGGAGTGGGTTGCCATTTCCTTCTCCAGGGGATCTTCCCGACCCAGGGATCAAACCCAGGTCTCCTGCATTGCAGGCAGACGCTTTAACCTCTGAGCCACCAGGGAAGAACACTAAATATATATTTACTGTATAACTAACAAGTGATGGTTATAAGGGAGAGAATATAGTTTTTAATGCTTATGTGTCTTTAATATACAGTAAAACTAACAAAATAGAGAATGGGGAGAATATATGTAAAAGGCAGACAAAGCTTGCTGATCGCCTTACAGTTATTAACCAAAATATTACTTCCAACCAGAGGCTGGAAAAGAAGTGAAGGAAGAAGAAGTTACTAGATAATATTGCTCATAAGAGGAAAAAAAATCAATGATTGCCCTCCCTATAAAGGGGATTAAAAATGTAACAGGAAATGGTTAGAAAAAAAGTACTGCTGCTGCTGCTGCTAAGTCGCTTCAGTCGTGTCTAACTCTGTGTGATCCTAGAGATGGCAGCCCACCAGGCTCCCCCATCCCTGGGATTCTCCAGGCAAGAACACTGGAGTGGGTTGCCATTTCCTTCTCCAATGCATGAAAGTGAAAAGTGAAAGTGAAGTTGCTCAGTCGTGTCCAACTCGTAGCGACCCCATAGATTGCAACCCACCAGGCTCCTCCACCCATGAGATTTTCCAGGCAAGAGTACTGGAGTGGGGTGCCATCGCCTTCTCCGAGAACAAAAGTACAACCCTTCGTAAATATTCAAACCAAAAAAGAGTGAGCAAGCACATAAACAAACCACAGAGTGAAAAACTATTTATATAACGGAGTTGAAATTTTCACACAGATGTGGGTGTGAATCCTTGCTTCACTTTCTTCTCCGCTTGGCTGCCTCAGAAAGAGTCTATATATATGTATGTAGACTTAAGTGCCTGGGACCACACTGTGTGTGTGTAAAACTGATCTTGAAGGGCAAGTGTGAGAATTAAATTTATATAGTATGATTTGCAGTATTCAATAGGTATCAATAATAAGCGTTCAACCAGAGCAAGATCTGTAGCCTTCTCAGCAAGAGAGGGGCAAAGCTAGGACTTGAAAGTAGGATCGTCTGGCTCTAAAGTTTGCTGTGCTACTCAAGGCCACATGTATTCACTGAATGCTGGAATTACAGGAATTTTAGAAGGAGAGATTCAATAGCAAAGGCTTCATGGAAGACATGGCACTCCATGTCCAGTTTAAGCAACTCTGACAGTAGCAGCTTCACTCTGATTTACATGCCTGGGACCCAGCACAGTGCCTGGTCTACACTCAACCTATGCTCATTAGGTAATTGCATTTATTGGTTCACTATTTGTATCATTTGGGATAGGTTAGATTATCCTACAGTAATAAAGCAATTTGGACTTCGCTGATGGTCCAGTGGTTAAGAATCCACCAATGCAGGGGACATGGGTTCACCCTGGTCAGGGAAGATTCCACATGCCTCAGGGCAACTAAGCCCATGTGCCACAACTAAGCCCATGCTCTACAGCCTGTGCTCCACAAAAAGAGAAACCACGCAATGAGAAGCCCGGGCACCGCAACGAAGAGTAGCCCCAGCTCTCCTGAACTAGAGGAAGCCCTCTCATGGGAAGGAAGACCCAGCCAAATATAAATAAATTAATTTTAAAAAAGGTTCAAAGATTTCAGCAGTTTAAAACAATGAAGTTTTAGTTCTTGCTCATGTTACAAGTTCATCACAGATTGGCAGGGAAACCGTTCATTGTAGTCACTCAGGCCCCTGGGTTGTTGGAATGAGCACTTCTCATGTAGGGTTGGTCACTGTGCCAGAAGAAAAAAAGCTCTGGAAGGTCTCGCTGCTACTCCTGCTGCTGCTGCTGCTGCTGCTAAGTCACTTCAGTGTATCCGACTCTGTGCGACCCCATAGACAGCAGCCCACCAGGCTCCCCCGTCCCTGGGATTCTCCAGGCAAGAACACTGGAGTGGGTTGCATTTCCTTCTCCAATGCATGAAAGTGAAAAGTGAAAGTGAAGTCGCTCAGCCATGTCCAACTCTTAGCGACCCCATGGACTGCAGCCTACCAGGCTTCTCCATCCATGGGATTTTCCAGGCAAGAGTACTGGAGTGGGTTGGCACTGCCTTCTCTGGAAGGTCTCACAGTGACAATTAAATCTTCCACTTACAAGTGACACATGCCACTTCTCATAATTCACTGGCCAGAAGTATCACATGGTCACACCTAACTTTAAAGAAGACCACCAAGTATAATCCTGCTGCTGCTGCTGCTGCTAAGTCGCTTCAGTCGTGTCCGACTCTGTGTGATCCCATTGATGGAAGCCAACCAGGCTGCCCCATCCCTGGGATTCTCCAGGCAAGAACACTGGAGTGGGTTGCCATTTCCTTTTCCAATGTGTGAAAGTGAAAAGTGAAAGTGAAGTTGCTCAGCCATGTCCAACTCTTAGCGACCCCATGGACTGCAGCCTACCAGGCTCCTCCATGGGATTTTCTGGGCAAGAGTACTGGAGCGGGTGCCATCGCCTTCTCCGAAGTATAATCCTACTATATGCCTAAAAAACAAGAGACCTGAAATGCTTGGTGAGCAGTATTAATGACTGTCACATTATCTGAAGGTGGGTAATGTGGGCTCCATTTAGCTAGGTAGATAGATTGAAAGAAAGGACAGTGTACACTACACTATTATCCTCCTTTTCATAGTTGAGGACACCTGTGCACTAAGAGCTTGGGTGATTTGCTCACACTAACCTATTACCAAGGTGCTAGGATTCAAATATGCATTTGTCTGACTGTAAAGCTTCTACCTATTGCTTGCCAGAAACTTATCCTGCTTTTGGTACTGTCTTTCCTCATAGGGCTTCCCTGATAGCTCAGTTGGTGAAGAATCTGCCTGCAATGCAGGAGACCCTGGTTCAATTTCTGGGTCAGGAAGGTCCACTGGAGGAGGGATAGGCTACCCACTTCAGTATTCTTGGGCTTCCCTTGTGGCTCTGCCTGTAATGCAGGAGCCCTGAGTTTGATCCCTGGGTTGGGAAAATCCCCTGGAGAAGGGAAAGGCTACCCACTCCAGTATTCTGGCCTGAAGAATTCCATGGACTGTATAGTCCATGGGGTTGCAAAAGAGTCGGACACAACCGAGCGACTTTCACGTTACTCATATACTTGGAGAGGAGGCACCAAGTAGCCTCACCTCCCTTCACCCACAAATTCCATTTTACTCTTAAATTCCATTTTACTCTTTCTGTGTCATTGGTAGAAGTTTAAATCAGACTTTGCAAACAACTCAGGCCAGTTTAAAAGGAAGAAAAGGTCACCTCCGAAGTCTGGATTACATACTTTATTTGTATTGTGTGGATTTTCTCTCAAGGATCTGCCTCTCCCTTCATTGTTCTTTCCTTTGAAATCTAACCCAGCAAACAGCCATCAAGACTAGCATCTTGGCTCCAGAGAGGGGTTATCAAAGGAAGGAGGAGGAGCTTGAGCCTCATTTTTAACTTGCTGAACCTTTCAAATTCTCCCTCAAGGCTCCAGTTTGGTAAAACAAAAATAATAATGACTTATGTTTATCCTGGGGAATATGTGTTTTCCATGCCCCCTTAGGAAATATCATCCATGTGTTTCAAATTTATTTTTGCTTGACTCATCAAAATACCGTTGCACAAGAGACTCTGGATGTCCAAAGAGCTGTCTTTTAAAATAAATGTCTTTTATTTTGTCTTTGGAAACAGCTAATCACATTTTATCAAGAGTCAGCAGCCTTCTTTCTTCAAAGGATTGAATTTAACACTAAAAGTTTACAGATGGGGAGAAAGAAGGGTTATTTGCTACCACCAACCCTTTCCACTAACAGGCTATAAGATGCCAAGGACTATACGATATGAAGGTTTTGAAATGAAAACTCTAGGAAAATGGTAGCTCACTTAAAAATATTAGCAAAAAGTAATTTCCATATCCCTTACCTTGTTGGGAGTAAGTTGAGGTTAAAAATGAGAGTCCAGATTCTTCAGGAACTCCAGTTATTCATTTGTTAGATCTTCTTTGCCTAACATCTCTATTTATTTATTTTTTAATCCTTTTTGTTTGAAAAAGTCCTTCCTTTCTTATGGCATTAATCTTCCTGTTTCTTTGCTCTTGAGTTCCTCCTAGTTCAACCTCCATTTCTACAGTGACTGTTGCTATATTTCTATTTCTTTCTGGCATTCAATGTAATAATCCTGAGTTTTTCTAGTACTGGTTAGTGCTATCCTTTCATATTTTATATGATTTTCTTAGTTTTATTTCATTTTGGAATACTAGGTTATAGTTTCATCTGTTTAGTGTACATGTCTTTCTGGTATGCTTTAGTTGTCTATGAAAGTAAAAATGAAGTCACTCAGTTGTGTCTGACTCTTTGCAACCCCATGGACTGTAGCCTATCAGGCTCCTCTGAGAGGAAGGGTGGATAAAAATAAAGGTTAAAGTTTCACTAGAGCCTTAAGAAAACAGGCTCCTTGTTAATCTTAAAACAGACCTTTATCTCAAGAATGTGTAAGGGGCTCATATCTCAGGAATACAGCCTCCAGAAGGCTTTCCGGGGGATGTTTACCCCCAAAGAAAAAGGAAAACCATCCCAGGAAATTAGTTTCCAGAAGATCAAGTTAGCAGTAAAATTGCAGCTCAGACAGATGTGTCAACCTGATAACAAATGAACCTATCCCTAAAAATGCTGAGACTTGAGCACCAATCAGATCATTCCACCCTAGTAGTACCTGTTTGTGGTTTTTGTGCTGAAAAACTGCTTTGTAACGAATGTTCGGGGTTCGTTCTTCCCTGGTGGTGATCGAACCCCGGCGCGCTGGCCTAATAAACCCTCTTGCTGTTTGCATCGAGTCCGAGCCTTGGAGATTCTTTGGGCGACGGATCCCTGCAAGGAGGCCGAGAGGCCTAACACCTCCGTCCATGGGATTTTCTAGGCAAGAGTGCTGGAGTAGATTGCCATTTCCTTCTCCAGGGGATCTTCCTGACCCAGGAATCGAACCTAGGTCTCCCACGTTGCAGGCAGATGCTTTAATTGTCTATGGGGATGCTTTTAAATCTTTTTACAAAAGCCAAGAAAGACAAAGTGACTTTCCCAAGATGAAACAGCAGAGCAGCTGTTCACACCCATGTTTATCTGACTCCAAAGCCTGTAATCTTCTTACTAATCATAATCATCATATATTGAAATTCTACTGTGTGGCAGACAATTTATAAACAAAATATGATCTAATACAGCATCTTACAACATCTTTTTATTATTGATGAAGAAACAAAGGCTTGGAAAGCAAATGCAGATGGTTGTGGGCACTTGTGGTAGTTTCAACAGCTATAGGCTACTAGCTCCTTAGTTTCAGAAGGTAAAGGCAGGTAGCCCACAAATAGTATGATTGCTCCAAGTAATCAAGTTTTCTTTTAGCTCAGTATTTAACTGTCTAGAGTCTGACCTTCTTCCTGTGGTTCAATATGGCAGGCAATACATCCAAGTTCCATGTAGCTGAATGGAGGAAGGGATTAACAAGGGGCAAAGAAGATGAACTAGCTCTTTCTTAAGCAGGAGTTTTAGGAAAGCTACTGTGCAATCACGATGGTGTGATCACTCATCTAGAGCCAGACATCCTGGAATGTAAAGTCAAGTGGGCCTTAGAATGCATCACTATGAACAAAGCTGGTGGAAGTGATGGAATTCCAGTTGAGCTATTTCAAATCCAGAAAGATGACACTGTGAAAGTGCTGCACTCAATATGCCAACACATTTGGAAAACTCAGCAGTGGCCATAGGACTGGAAGAGGTCAGTTTTCATTCCAATCCCAAAGAAAGGCAATGCCAAAGAATGCTCAAACTACTGCACAATTGCACTCATCTCACACGCTAGTGAAGTAATGCTCAAAATCCTCCAAGCCAGGCTTCAGCAATATGTGAACTGTGAACTGCCTGATGTTCAAGCTGGTTTTAGAAAAGGCAGAGGAACCAGAGATCAAACTACCAACATCTGCTAGATCATGGAAAAAGCAAGAGAGTTCCAGAAAAACATCTATTTCTGCTTTATTGACTATGCCAAAGCCTTTGACTGTGTGGATCAGAATAAACTGTGGAAAATTCTGAAAGAGAAGGGAATATCAGACCACCTGACGTGCCTCATGAGAAACCTCTATGTAAGTCAGGAAGCAACAGTTAGAACTGGACATGGAACAACAGACTGGTTCCAAATAGGAAAAGGAGTATGTCAAGGCTGTATATTGTCACCCTGCTTATTTAACTTCTATGCAGAGTACATCATGAGAAACGCTGGGCTGGATGAAGCACAAGCTGGAATCAAGATTTCCGGGAGAAATATCAATAACCTCAGATATGCAGATGACACCACTCTTATGGCAGAAAGTGAAGAGGAACTAAAAAACCTCTTGATGAAAGTGAAAGAGGAGAGTGAAAAAGTTGGCTTAAAGCTCAACATTCAGAAAATGAAGATCAAGGCATCTGGTCCCATCACTTCATGTGAAATAGTTGGGGAAACAGTGGAAACAGTGTCAGACTTTATTTTTGGGGCTCCAAAATCACTGCAGATGGTGACTGCAGCCATGAAATTAAAAGACACTTACTCCTTGGAAGGAAAGTTATGGCCATCCTAGATAGCATATTGAAAAGCAGAGACATTACTTTGCCAGCAAAGGTCTGTCTAGTCAAGGCTATTGTTTTTCTAGTAGTTATGTATGGATGTGAGTTGGACTATGAAAAAAGCTGAGTGCCGAAGAATTGATGCTTTTGAACTGTGGTGTTGGAGAAGACTCTTGAGAGTCCGTTGGACTGCAAGGAGATCCAACCAGTCCCATTCTGAAGGAGATCAGTCCTGGGTATTCATTTGAAGGACTGACGCTGAAGCTGAAACTACAATACTTTGGCCACCTCATGCGAATAGTTGACTCATTGGAAAAGACCCTGATGCTGGGAGGGATTGGGGGCAGGAGGAGAAGGGGACAACAGAGGATGAGATGGCTGGATGGCACCACCCGACTCGATGGACGTGAGTTTGAGTGAACTCTGGGAGTTGGTGATGGATAGGAGGCCTGGAGTGCTGTGATCCATGGGGTCGCAAAGAGTCGGACACGACTGAGCGACTGAACTGAACTGAACTGAACTGAACTGAATGTTTGTACAGTATTTTAGTACATCGTCACATCATCTGATGCCCTCTGTATTTTTATCCTATTTTATAGGCTCAGGGAGAGTCAAGATACTCCTCTCAGCAAGTGGTAGAGCTGGAACTAGAAAACAGATCTTAGGAAACCAAAGGTTTCTCTAGGGAAAGAGAGTTCTTCATTTCAGTAAAATTAGTTATCTTTGTGGAGAGTCCCACGGCATCCTTTGATTTCACTGTCAGACAGCAGATAAAGTAAGATCGAAAGAAAAGAAGGCAAATCATTTTGCCAGTTCTTTGTAATCATAGAACTCAGTCAACACTGCGCCTAGTAGCGGCTTTTAAATGACTACGATTCCCAGGATGCCACAAGGTACGGCAAGCAAGACTTCGACTCCCAGCATGCTGTACTCTGGAACTTCCAGTCCCAGAATGCAACGCTCCTCCTTGCTCCTAGAGGTCCATGAAGACTACAATTCCCGGCATGCAGCGTCGCCCCCAGTTTCTGGCGCCCCGCTGGACCCTGCTTCGGAGAGACCTTTTGGATTCCAGAGGGCGGGCCCTGGAGTCCCAGCCCCCTCTGGGGGAAGTGTCTGCCCGGCAGATACGGTCCGTTGGGCCTGTCCAGACGAAACCTCGAAAAAGATGGGTTGGGGCCTGGGCCGGGCTTCTCCCAGGCAGCGTTTGAGGCAGCCCCAGTGGGGCCCTCCGGGGCCTTTCTCCCTTTGAACTGCGGTGGCGGGCGGGCTCGCTGTATCCTGCACCCCCTCAGAGTAGGGGCCGCCATCACCATGGCCACGGCTGCGAGTCGGCCCTGCCCCGGAGGGTCGCGGGACATCCTGTGGCGCGTGGAGTGCTGCGCGCACCGTGGCAGGCGCTCGTTACCTGCGGGGGTCTGGCTGGTTTGGGGGCGTCGGTCGCGCGTGCGCTATGGGCGGGGGAGGGGCTGGCTGTACTGTAGCGTGGGGAGCGCGTGGGGAGGGGGGGAGACCCGAGTGAGTGGTTTCGGGGTTGTGCGGGGCATCCTGAGTGGAAGTTAGTTATAGTAGGGAGGGGCGTGCTAAGGAGAGTTAACAGTGCTAAGGTATGTGTCTGTGCGGGACGTCCTGAGTGCAAACTTGTTGCTGTGTGAGAGAGGGGTCCTGAATGGAAGCTGGTCGTGGTGGGAAGGATGACCTGCATGGGAATTGGGGCGGGGAATGGGAAAGAGTTGTATGCCAGGGAGGTGTACCTACTAAATGCAAACATCTTTAATTTGATGATTACTTGGGATAAGAAGCGGGAAAGAATATCCGGAATCGGAAAGACAACAGCTGGACTTGGGGTCTGGGTAAAAGCAGGACGGGTGTTTTATCAGATTAGAGGAATGTGGACACTGTGGGCCGGAAGTGAGGAGGTACTTCTTGTGGAAGTTTAGTCAACAGTTCTGCATCCCCTCTGTAGCGGGCAAAGAGTTGTTCAGTCCAGTTCAGTCGCTCAGTCGCGTCCAATTCTTTGCGACCCAATGGACTGCAGCACGCCAGGCCTCCCTGTCCATCCCAGCTCCCGGAATTTACTCAAACTTTTACGTCCATTGTGTCGGTGATGCCATCCAACCATCTCCTCTGTTGTCCCCTTCTCCTCCTGCCCCCAATCCCTCCCAGCATCAGGGTCTTTTCCAGTGAGTCAGTTCTTCGTTTCAGGTGGCCAAAGTATTGGGAGTTTAAGCTTCATCATCAGTCCTTCCAATGAATACTCAGGACTGATTTCTTTTAGGGTGGATTGGTTGGATCTCCTTGCAGTCCAAGGGACTCTCAAGAGTCTTCTCCAATACCACAGTTCAAAAGCATCAATTCTTTGGTGCTCAGCTTTCTTTGTAGTCCAACTCTCGCATCCATATATGACTACTGGAAAACTATAGCTTTGACTAGATGGACCTTTGTTGACAAAGTAATGTCTCTGCTTTTTAATATGCTGTCTAGGTTGGTCATAGCTTTTCTTCCAAGGAGTAAGCGTCTTTAATTTCATGGCTGCAGTCACCATCTGCAGTGATTTTGGAGCCCCCAAAATAAAGTCAGCCACTGTTTGCACTGTTTCCCCATTTATTTGTCATGAAGTGACGGGACCAGATGCCATGATTTTAGTTTTCTGAATGTTGAGTTTTAAGCCAGCTTTTTCACTCTCCTCTTTCACTTTCATCAAGAGACTCTTTAATTCTTCACTTTCTGCCATAAGGGTGGTGTCATCTGCATATCTGAGGTTATTGATATTTCTCCCAGCAATCTTGATTCCAGCTTGTGCTTCATCCAGCCCAGCATTTCTCATGATGTACTCTGCATATGAGTTAAGTAAGCAGGGTGATAGTGTACAGCCTTGATGTACTCCTTTCCCAATTTGGAACCAATCTGTTGTTCCATGTCCAGTTCTAACTGTTGCTTCTTGACCTGCATACAGATTTCTCAAGAGGCAGGTCAAGTGGTCTGGTATTCACATATCTTGAATAATTTTTTTGTATCCCAAGTTATTAATACTAAATCTTGCCTGTTCTTTACAACCTTTATTATCGGTTATTGATGTCCTACAGATTGTGCATCAGAAAGATGGCTGCAGTTTTTCTTTTTCAAGCTTTCTTATTGCCACTGCCTTCCTCAGACACTGACTGAAATCTTTGGGTTGGGCCGTTGGCGTGTGCTTCCTCCTGTTTGTCTGCTGCCTGCCTCTTGTCCCCTCTGATCCATCTTCAGTGTAGCCACTTTACAGACACAAGGGTGTTTTACCTCCAGAGATAAATCTGATTGTTAGTTTTGCGCTTAAAATCCCTGAAGATCTTTTCTTGTATTTATGTATTCAGCAGTAAATCTTGGGCCTCTTATGAGGGGGATGTGTGTGTAAGTTGCTTCAGTCGTGTCCGACTCTTTGCCATCCTATGGACTGTAGCCCACCAGACTCCTCTGTCCATGGGATTCTCCAGGCAAGAATTCTGGAGTGGATCGCCGTGCCCTTCTCTAGAGGATCTTCCCCACCCAGGGGTGGAATCTGTGTCTCTACGTTTCCTGCATTGGCAGGCGGGTTCTTTACAGCTAGTGCCATCTGGGAAGCCCATTTCTTATGAGGTGGGCACTGATAATTCAGACATGAATACAGTGAAGTAGGTGCCCAGTTAGGAGCCCATATCTAATCATCGTAAACACAGTTGCAGTATATACATGATTCCTGTAATATGTATACACTTTCAGATATTGACATGTTTATCAAACCTAGGGGGACAGCTGTAAGTTGCTGTGCAATACAGTTGTAAACTAAATGAACCCTTCACTCCTCAAAGTGTGATATTTAATGTGACATCTGATTCTGGACTAAAACAGCAAGCGTTCACTGTTAGGAGAAAAATTCTGTAGTGGTATGTAATATTGTTAATAGTAGTGACTATTGGAGTTTATAGACAGCTGCATGGACTGTAATCCGGGTGTAAATATTAGTGATTAACATCCTGTGTGAAAAGATAAGATTTGCATAACTGAAATAACTGTAATAGTAACTAACTTCATGATTGAGGGATTTTCTTTATTTAATTACAGGTGTTGGGCTGGAGGATAGTTACAAGCATTGTCTGGTCAGTGCTGCTGCTGCCCATCTGTACCACAGTATTTGTAATCTTCAGCAGCATTGATTTATTTCATCCTATACAGTGGCTGTCTGGTAAGTGATATTCAGTTTGGGGATAACAAATTTACAGGACCCACTTTTTCAACATAAAAATTGCATTACGTTTTAAATTTATTTTAGTGTCTGTATTGAGAGTGGCAAAAAAAAATTCACTCTGAGGTTCTTAAGCCATTCCCTGCCTAACATAGGCCTTTTCAGTACATAATAAGATCACAAAACCTGTCAGAGACTGTTCACAGAAACAAAGATCACTAGAGACCACATTAATAAAAACTTAATTTTGTTTGTCTCTTCTCTTTGACAGCTTTATTGAGGAAGTGAACGTGTGAGCTTTCTTTTTAAGGAAGTGAACTAATACTTTTATATATTTAAAAATTATAGATAGAAAATATGACATATCTTTAAAAATTTTTTTTCTAAAATTAATACTTCATTTCTTTATTGTGGCTGATAAGAAAGATGAAAAGAGAGAAAAGGAGGAGACTAAGGAACATAGAGTTAAACTGATTAATAAGAAGGAAAAAATTGTAGCAGGCTAATGTTTCTCAAAATTCTTGGAGATAATAAAATTAATAAATTAATCAAAGTGTAACTACTTTATGTTAATAATAGCTACCAATTATTGCTGCCTACTGTGTGCTAGGCACCATGCTAAGTACCTTAAATATATTCTTTTCTTTTTTTTTTTTGTCCACTCCTCATAGCGTATGGGGGTCTTACTTCCCCAACAAGGGATTGAACTTGCACCCTTGCAGTGGAGAAGTGGAGTTTTAACCACTGGCCCACCAGGAAATCCCAGGATGTTACTTCTTATCCTTCCTACTAATACAATCTTGTATGATAAGAATGAGGTAGTATTCCTACTTAAATGAGGGACCTGAGACTCAGGTTATAAGTCTGTGCAGAGACACAGCTAGTGAGTAACTGAACTAGGATTTGAATATTGGTCTCTGACTTCAAAGCCTTGTTTATTCCACTCTGCCACACTAGAATTTAAAAAGAGAAATGTTCCCAGAGTAGATTTTGAAGCCTTTTAAGGTCTTGCTTAAGGCTAAAAAGCACAAATACTCTTGAAATTCTTCCTTTCCCCCTCCCCTCCAAAATGGTAACAATAAATTTCTTTAGCTTTGAAAAGTGGGAAGTATGTTGTTAATTTAATTTTTCAGAAGAAATGCCAATTTTCAAAGAGGTAAAAGCTTTACCTTATGGCCTTTGGAGAGAGATTGCTACTAAAGAATTAAAGTCATTTTAAGTTTTTGTTGAGACATATCAATCACTTTTTGGGTGAATCTCACAGTCAGATGAAGTTAAGCCATAAGCTAGTACCAGGGTGGCAAGTATTTCTGTAACCACCTTGCCTGTGTCTGTGTCACTTATGCTTGTCTAGTTGCTGCTGCTGCTAAGTCGCTTCAGTCGTGTCCAAATCTGTGTGACCCCATAGATGGCAGCCCATCAGGCTCCCCCGTCCCTGGGATTCTCCAGACAAGAACACTGGAGTGAGTTACCATTTCCTTCTCCAGTGCGTGAAAGTGAAAAGTGAAAGTGAAGTCGCTTAGCCATGTCCGACTCTTAGTCACCCCATGGACTGTAGCTCACCAGGCTCCTCCATCCATGGGATTTTCCAGGCAAGAGTACTGGAGTGGGGTGCCATTGCCTCTGTAGTTGCAACTTTAGAATATTCAATATTGTAATCTAGAGCCATTACCAGTTGTTATGGATTGATACTTCAGACAAAACCTTTTCCCATTTCATGGCCCATGGGTTCTTTAATTCTAATGTCCCTTTTTCTCCAGATTGGATTTGATTTATGCCATTTTTCTCATCAAATATTACTTGTCTGCTTCAATTTTTGCTTTATAAAGCCTTTTACAGAAAAATTTAGTCCTTCCTTCCTTATTTCCAGCCACATGAATTAATTCTTTCACTCTTTTAGCTCAGTGTAATGCTTGAGAAGTTTACTTGTGGATGCTTAATAATTTTTCAGTAATTTTGGTCAATGAATTAAAATTTTAAAAATAATTGGTCTCATTTAGTCTATTTAACATATGTCCATATTTTTTCTCTTGTTCATGTTTTTAGGCATAATATATACATATTTTAAACTCCGTCACATTTTTTAGATGGAATATTGATTGTTGAACCACTCTAAAATGTGAATGTATTAGTATTTCACAGGGATGTCATGAATTTTTATTTTTAATTCTGTTCATTTGGATGATTTACAGATTATTCTATTTCTGGAAATGTTACTTTTAGTCTATAGGGACTAATTGCATTTAAGAAGGGATCTGAAAAATATTTACATTTTAGAAGGAAACTTTGTTGGTATATTACTAAATGTGGTACTTCTCTGTTTCACATGAAATATATTTGCATATGGTATTATTTGTCTGGTGTTATCATATGGGTCATCTAAAAGAAATTCTGGTATATATTAAAGGTAAGTTTTTAAATTAAAATTAGAGTTGTGGTTCAAGCCCCCTTTTTATTGCAGTATACTAAACGTGACAATATGACTGAATGAACTCACTAATCATCTCTCTTTTGTTTTAGCTTCTTTCAATGATCTGTATAATTCCTACATTATCTTTTACCTTCTGCTGTTGTCAGTGGTAATTGTAATAATAAGTATTTTCAATGTGGAGTTCTATACAGGTGAGTTTTCAAATGTTAAACATCTTTAAAATACCTGAATTTATTTTACTAAGAGCAGACATAATGAATTTTGTATGTGGATATGTACATCAGAGGCTGTATTTTGTGTCACAGTTTTAAAATGTATACAGAATTATGTGCTTTTGAGTGTCGTACTGTAAAATTTATTTGACTGATACTTTCTCTGATTTTAAAAAATAATTAGCACTCTTAGGACAAATTGTATGATTCCACTTCCATATATGAGGTAACTAGAATAGTCTCAAATTCATGGAGATATGAAGTAGAATGATGGCTGCCAGGGACTTGAGGGAGGAGGGAGTGGGGAGTTGTTTAGTGGATGCAGAGTTAATAGGCACAGGGGAAGACGGAAAAGTTTGGAGATGGATGGTGGCGATGGTTGCACAACAATGTGAGTGTACTTAAAACTATATACTTAAAATGGTAATTTTTTAATATGTATTTTGTGACATTAAAAAATCTAGACATTTTAATAGTTCACAGCTAGTGATTAAAGTTGTGATTTAGCAGATATATTATAAAAATAACTCCTTTGTAGCGTAGGAGATCAAGACCAGATGATTTCTGAGGTCCTTTTCAAATATTAACGTTTATAATTCTGTGATTTTGGAACAATAAAATTTAAAATATCATGTTTTTTCTTGGGAGAATCACCTGCTAGATTTTAGAGTTTTTTACTTTTTCTCACTTTCTCTCCTTGCTCTTCCTGCCTTTTTAGATTCCTTAAGTCTGTCCTTGAGGTAAAATGAGAAGCTTTTTCTTATACTTCTTTTTTTCACTATAACTTCATTCCTCTTTTTAGCTCTTTAGTACTGCCTGGCTAGATATGATATACAATTTCACGTTGTTCTCTGGGTTTTAAAATATACCCTTTTCCTTTGCTTTTCTAATCCCTCACTACTTGCTGATGGATCTCTTTTTCTATTCAACCCCTTGGCTCACAGCCAGCTTTTTTGGTGAGGGAGGGGATGACGGGCCTGTGCTACATGGCTTGCATGATCTTAGTTCTCCAACTAGGAACTGAATCTGTGCCCTCTGCAGTGGAAGCGTGAAGTCTTAACCACTGGACCACCTGGAAAGTCTTCATCTAGTCTTTCTTAAAGCCTGACTAGTCACTTTGGCTCATTCCTTCAATGTTCGTTATGCAGTGCATTGTGTAGGGATAAGAGATGTTTGGTCCCCGTTTTCCCCAAGAGGTCACAATTAATGTTGAGACAGTAATACACTGGATAGTAGGAGAGTATATAGAGCACCATTTGCCCAGCATGGTGAACTTCCTGAGGAGATGACGTTTAAACCAAGCCTCGAAGGCTGTGTATATTAAGCAGACAAGGAAGAAAAATGATTTTCCAGGGGAAAGATACAGCATACAAAAAGGTTTAAAGACATCAGAAGGTCTGGTATATGTTCAGAGTATATGTCAGTTACACAGTCAGTAGGTCTTGTGGGCACTTCTGGTAGGGAGGGAGAGGTGATAGCATCCTCTTCTCCAAATTGTGAAGCACCTAAGCCCTCCCCTTTATGCTTAGTTTTCCACCATACTTGGCGTGTATTAAATACTGTAAGAATTAAAAGAAGGCTGTGTACAAAGATAGGTCACGGAACCCTGTGCCAGCGGTTTTCAAAGGCCAGCAATCCCTCACCTCCTACCCACTCTTGCCTACCCCAGTTCACCTTGCAAGCATTTAGTTTAGTGTTCAGTGTTTTCATTATTTACCTTAGTGTGTGGTTTATTTTTCCAGATGAACTATGTATTGTCAGTTCAAAATGCTGAAATAAGGATAACTTGCTGGAAGACAGGCACTACCTTAAAATTATTGCTTATTCCTTTATGGCAGTAAGGGAGTGCCAGGGTAGGCACTATTTGAGCTGTCCGGAAATCTTAACTAAAAAGAATTGAAAAATGTTAATCATACTGTCCTTTACATTTCATCTCTCTGGATTCTTTGGCTTTTCTTCTTCTGTGTGTATCTGTATTTACTCAGTCTTTTTCAGATTATTTTGACTTAGAATGTTTCTGCACTGTATTTTATACTGACTCGGCTTCTTCCTGCCCTTTGGAGTATTTGTACAAGGAGGGACGGAAGAGTTTAGGTCTCCTGCTTTATATGCGGAGGATGATAGAGCCACAGTCTTGTCTTCTGTTTTCAGTTGTGCCTTCCATCCCCTGCTCAAGGCTGGCACTGATAGGGAAGATCCTTCACCCGCAGCAGCTCATGCACTCCTTTATTCACGCTGCAATGGGAATGATGATGGCTTGGTGTGCCACAGTGATAACCAAGGGCCAGTACAGCTTCCTTGTGGTTACCTGCACTGGTACCGAGAGGTAATATTCCATATATTTTTATAAGGGTCCTTGTTTAGTTATTAATCCAAAGGTAATCTGTATGCATTAATAGTTTATGGGCATTCTTTACTTTCCAGACTTCTGTTAAAAAGTGCTTTCTCACATACATCAAATGTTTTTGATGTTTTATGTTTGTTGAATTCAACAGTTTTTTTTTTTAAACCATTCTGTGCAAGGTGCTATGCTAGATGCTGTTGGATTTATTAGAATGATTTACATATATATGGACTACAAGCTCCTTCAGAGTTGAGAACAGTAGATGATGTAAGGCATGGATGCAGATGAATATATGAGGAGAGGAATAGAAATGTGTGAGAAGTAGAATGTAACAGGAAGAAAATGAAATGTGCAGATAAAACTTGTGGGAGTTCAGAAAGCAGGGAGGGATCTATACATGGCTTCTGGGAGGAGGTGGCATTTAGGTTGGGGTTTGAAGGAAGGATATTATGGGAAGAATGAAAAAAATTTTTAAATAATTACAGCTACCTTCTTCAGTAGAGCACTTTTATAATTTTGAAACATACACAGTTCTTGAACAGATGACATTGATATAAATATCAAGTTGATATTCTGACTTTAAAAAAGATTTCTGGAGTAGTCTTTAAGTCCTCAATTAGCCATTGCTTTTATACAGTGTTCATGACTGCTGAATACTTGATTTCCTTTTGTTCCTCAGTTGCTATTATATAAGGCAGGCTTTTTTCCTAATGTGGTAAATGTTCTTTACTGAATGGGTTCCCATGAAGGATTGCCTCCTTATAAGAGACAACACAGAGAGAATCCCAAAGTTATGGCATCTCTATCAGGTATATAGCCTTCATTTATAGTTCTGCCTAGCCCAGATACAGTTTACCAGTAACTCAAAAGCACCATTGCTTACTGTCATAGGAGACATTCTTACCCTCACAGATTTCCAAATGAGCAGAGCTGGAGTTGTGTTTTTTGTTTTGTTCTTAAAATGGGAAGATTTATTAAGGTTTTTCTGCAGAAGTAACAGCCAAGCCCATGCTTCTTAAGAGAAGTGATTAGCAGGAAATTTATGTCATACCTTGGGCCCAGAACCACAGGATGCTTCTTAGTTTTAACTAAAGGTCAAGTTCTCATGCATCAGAGGAAAGGGTTTTGTTAATCTTTTGCCCACACTTAACCTGAAACACACCCTTATATTAGAATTTGGGGATTTCTTAAGTAATTAAGTCAAAGCTTTGCCTTCAGTAAATATTGAGCCTAAATGGCGATATGTCCCTGGCTATTGAATTAATAACCTAACTTTTCCCTTTCAGCTTAGATAGTCCTGCTGTACAAACCTGCGTAAATGAGTATCACCTTTTCTTCCTGCTGGCTGGAGCATTTATGGGCTATAGCTACAGCCTCCTGTATTTTATTCACAATATGAACTATCTTCCATTTCCCATCATACAGGTAAGCTGTCATTTTAGCATTTCCTTGTGTCAGAATTTGGCTGGGTTAAAATTGCCCTGGTGATTCTTTATATAACTGGCCTCATCTGATTAATTCAAGATTTGATCAGTGACACTTAGGACTGAGGTGCTCAGAATGGCATTTGGAGAGGAGATCTTTGTCTACATGAGACCTGAGTGTCTGGGGGCTGCAGTTACCCTTCCTGCTGCGTCTCTCAGAATGCCGCTTTGCTCCACTCTTTCCCTCCTTGCTAGGTAGTGGCGGCTGCTGTGACCAAGCAGGGCTGGGGGAGGGTGAAGGTGACACGCATGCAGAGTGCCTCTGTGCAGCTGCCAGCTTCTTTTGAACCTAAGAGTCTCATTAGTGTGGAGATGTACACGTAAGTATAGAACATGTCAGTTACATTCTGAATAAATAAAAGTTTGATTGGTTTGAGTGGGATAGTTTAGATTGTCTCTCACTTAGGTTTTTAAAAAGCTGCTAATTTGGTAGAAGCTGTTCCCTCCTCTGGCAGGAGAGAAAGGTAGGTTGAGCTGTCTCCAGTGCCACCAAGGCTCTCCGCAAAAGTTGCCACTGTTCTTGACTGTTGTTATTTGCGTCATTCCTGCTCTATGGCATGCTGAATACTGGGCTTTGGAGTGAAACTGTCAGAACCAGTTCTTTCGCGCTAGGACCCAGTCTGGGAGGGAGAGCATAGGGGAGGGATGTATAGATAAATGATATGCTGTGAAAGTGTAAATGTTGGAGTGTGATGGATTGGGTTCTCCTGGTTTAACTGAAGTTTTCACATGCCTGTTGCATTCCTGAGAACAATCCAATGAAAATACACCTACTGCAAAGAGAGAGTGCTCACAGGCAAGACTGTGGCACTTACCTCTCTGCTGTCTGTGAGCCTATGACAGGGAATCCTGTTACAAGTTCTTCACTTTCTGTGAAGGTGAGTTAAAAGCAGAGTGCCATCTTTGCTACCTCAGAATTTCACAAGGGGAAAGATCCCAAAATCCTGCATAGAAATATCCATGATGAATCATCTTTGATTCAAACATCATTAAGAATATAGAAAATGAAGAAAAGAAAGTACTAGAGAAAAATTAGATTACTCCCAAATATCTTGCTCCTTCATGGACTTCTGTTGATAGTGAAAGCCTCTTTAACATCACAGATGTGTAAGGGAGTGAACAAGAAGAGTCCAGTATTGATAGTGCTGATAAATTATTGTTTATACCATGTAATGCACATTTGTAAAATTTGACTGCTAAATTTTTGTAATTTATTTTGATAAACTTTTGGGTTCACTCTTGTGTATTTTTCCAGACCCTTCATTGTACATGTATAAATATAGTAGCTATAATATTATATATTTGTTGGGTTGGGGTTTTCATAAATACTTTTATTTTGCATGTATTAGTAACTAACTTTTTCATGTAATAATATGAAAAATTAGATCTCTTTAAAAATATAGTATTTTAACCAATTTGCTGTTAGTCCATTAGGTTTTTTTTTTTTTTTATTTAAACTTGCTTCTGCTGCAAAACTCAGTTCTGTTGCCCTTATTAGATTCTTAATGACTGACTGATAGGGAAAAGCACAACATTGGTGTGGAGTAGGGTGCAAAGAAACGAATACATACCAAGGTAGGCTTGGTAAGTTATACACCAACAAGACTATTTGAAAGATTATTAAATGAGATAAGATTTATAGAGCCTGACCCATAGTGAATATTTGAATAGGTAAAGGATAGCTCATAGCCAAATCACAGAAGAAGCCAACAAGGAATTGAAAAGCATGTCACCTTAGGAGCAAGAAGAGGGTAGATTGGCTTTCTCTGTGTATCTAACTGCTTCTGTAGCCTCTCTGGACCCTTGTAAGTGATAGCTGAGGTGAGAGCTGCAATAGTAATAGTATAGGAACTACGCCCTTTTTATTGGAAGGTGAAGGTGAGACAGTGGTAGTGCCCAGTGACTGCATGGAATAGGTGCAATTCTACATCTTGGACTTTGAAAGTATTTTAATAAGCCAGGATACTTCAAGCTGTATGGTTAGTGACCAAGTATTCATTTCACCTGGGCTGCTTTTTGTAAGATACTGTTGGAATCTGTAGATATGGCATGAAGACAAAACCTCTGCCTAAGAACTTTGCTGTCCTTCTGCTTCTGAAATCCTTAAAGAAGGACCAGCCTAATATAGACACAAAGGAAGACTAGAATTTGGGAAGTCCATCTTTGGTTCTTCAGGTTTCCTCAGATCCTCTCCAGTAACATAAAAATATTTTTCCCATTGGCATTTTTAGGGTACACAACCCTTGTTTCACAAGCGGTGTAATTTTTGAGAAAAAACCTTTCATATTTTTTTCTTGCTTGATTCTTTACTCTTAGACTGTTAGCATTGGAAGGTACCCACTGAGGAACTGTTTAGCTGGTTCAGCCTTGTTCTGTCTCAGATAATTAGATAGGTGATGAGACTTACTTAATGTTGTACAAAAAAAGGCAGTATTACAGCTCAGGTCTCCTGATTCTTAGGCTTGTGTCTTCTTTACTACCTCCTGTTTTTCTGCAAACCCCATGTGAAAAATTTTAGTGTAGAGGCATTATACACTATCTTTAAGGTTTCAGGCTCTGAAGCCAGCCTGTCTGCATTAAAACCACAGATTTTTGTTTTGCTAACTGGTAACATTGGTTAAATTACTTAACCTCTCTGTGCCTTGGTTTTCTCAATTGTAAGATGGAAATAATAATAGGGGGTTGTTGTGAGCTTTAAATGGAATAATACATTTAAAGTGCTTGGAATAGTACTTGGTATGTGGTAAGTGTCTAAAAACTGTTAGCTGTTAATTATTATGTAATTATTATGTTTTTTATACTTACTCCATCTTGATAGTCCTTACTGTATTAGGTTGGTGAAAAAGTAATTGCTGTTTCAGACCGTGAATTTTAAACCATTATAACTAGGCTGAAACACATCTTTATTCATCAAAATAAGAACCATTACAGTCGACACATTTTTGCCAACGAGAAATAAGTTTGTTTATTCCTGTACTATAAAACACCAGTACTCTTGCCTGGAGAATCTCATGGACGGAGGAGTCTGGGAGGCTGCAGTCCATAGGGTCACTGAGGGTCAGACACGACTGAGTGACTTCTCTTTCACTTTTCACTTTCATGCATTGGAGAAGGAAATGGCAACCCACTCCAGTGTTCTTGCCTGGAGAATCTTGGGGACAGGGGAGCCTGGTGGGCTGCCGTCTCTGGGGTCGCACAGAGTTGGACACGACTGAAGCGACTTAGCAGCGGCAGCAGCAGTACTATAAAAAACTGTGCTTCGGGATTTAACAAATTCTTGGAAAGCATTTTCTGCCTCTTGCTGGTTGTGGAAGCATTCTCCCTGCAAAAATTCTTGAGATGCTTTAAGCAGTGGTGGTTGGTTGACAAGAGATCAGGTGAATATGATGAATGAAGCAAAACTTCGTAGCCTAGTTCTTTGAACTTTTGAAGCATTGGTTGTGTGACGTGCAGTCAGATGTTTTGGGGAAGAGTTGGACCCATTCTGCTGACTGTTGTGTTGTAGTTTTCAGTGCATCTCATCGATTTGCTGAACATGCTTCTCCGGTGTAATGGTTTTGCCAGGATTCAGAAAGGTGTAGTGGATCAGATAGGCAGCAAGTTGCCAAACAGTGACCGTGACCTTTCTTGGTGCAGGTTTGGCTTTGGGAAGTATCTTGAGGTTCTTTCAGTCCAACCACTGAGCTAGTCTTTGCTGGTTGTATAAAATCCCCTTTTGTGATTCATTGTAATTCGATTGGGAAATGGTTTGTTGTGTAGAATAACAGAAGACAACACTTCAAAACGATGGTTTTTGAATCTGCAGCCAATTCACGAGGCACCCGGTTATCAAGCTTTTTGACCTTTCCAGTTTGCTTCAAATGCCAAATGATCATAGAATGGTCGACTTTGAGTGCTCTGGCAGCTTCTTGTGTAGTTGTAAGAGGATCAGCTTCAGTGATCCTGTCAGTTGGTCGTTGTCAACTTCTGATGGCTGGCTACTGCACCCTCATCTTCACGGCTTTTGTCTCCTTTGCAAAACTTCTTGAACCACCTCTGCACTGTACTTCATTAACAGTTCCTGGGTCAATTGTATTGTTGATGTTTTGATTTGTCTCTGGGTCAAAATGGATTATGACCTATTTTCTATGAGAAAGACTTTAATTTAAATACAAAATAAACAGCAAATAATGAGTCATAAGCAAAAAAAACCACAAAGAAATACATCTTAAATATTATTATTAAATACTCTTTATTTATGTATTCCAATATCAAATAGCAAAAGTTCAACAATGCAAAACTACAGTTACTTTTGCACCAACCTAATAGATTGATAGTTAATTTTCTTATTTCTGATGTCATATAAATGAGATGTTGTATAAGAAAGTATTAAATATTTTAACATCAGAGATAGTTGATTTTTTTTTTTTTTTTTTTACCTCTGGAATAGACTTTGTGTGCTTGCTTTAGAATAAAGTAGAACCTTTCTTTGAGTGTGTCATTTGATTCTGGTTTTCTTTTTTTTCCACAGCAATACAAGTTCTTACGCTTCAGGAGGTCTCTGCTCTTGCTAGTTAAGCATAGTTGTGTGGAATCACTGTTCCTGCTTAGAAATTTCTGCATTGTGTATTATTTTCTTGGTAAGAATTTCTCCTTTTCGATACAGTGTATCTATTAGCTCACAGCTCAGGAAATGTCAGTTAAAAAGCCATTCTTAATTTATTTTCATATATTTCCTACTGATGCTGGGAAAGATCGAGAGCAAGAGGAGAAGGGGGTGACAGAGGATGAGATGGTTGGATGGCCTCACTGACTCAATGGACATGAGTTTGAGCAAACTCAGGGAGATGGTGAAGGACGGGTGAGCCTGGCGTGGTGCAGTTCATGGCATCGCAGAGCTGGACACGATTAGCCCAGCTGATTGCTTGTTTAGATTAAATGTTTATATTTAGATTGAAACATTCAAAGACTAGTTGAGAGAATATTGTTAAAGAAAATGTGGCATATACATATAATGCAGTAATAGCCTTAAAGAAGAAAATCTTGTCACATACTGTAACATGGATGAACGTTAAGGACATTATACTAAGTGAAATAAGACAGGCAGAAAATGACTACATTATCCCACTTAAAGAGGTATCTAAAGTAGTCAAACTGTTAGAGAGTAGAATAGTGATTGTCAGGGGCTGGAGGGAGGGAGAAAGGGGAGTTGTTCAGTGGATAAAGTTGTTTTGCTAGGCTGTGTCCAGCTTTTTGCAGCCCAGTGGACTGTAGCATGCCAGGCTTCCCTCTCCTTCACTGTCTCTGGGAGTTTGCTCAAATGTCCACTGAGTTGGTGATGCCATCCAAATGTTTCATCCAGTGCCACCTTCTTCTTTTGCCTTCTGTCTTTACCAGTATCACGGTCTTTCCAATGAGTCAGCACTTCACATCAAGTGGCCTAAGTTTTGGAGCTTCAGCATCAGTTCTTCCAATAAATATTCAGGGTTATTTCCTTTAGAATTGCCTTATTTGATCTCCTTGCTGTCCAAGGGACTCTCCAGAGTCTTCTCCAGCACTGCAGTTCAAATGCATCAATTCTTTGGTGCTCAGCCTTCTTTCTGGTCCAACTCTCACATCTGTGCATGATTACCGGGAAACCATAGTTTTGACTATATGGACCTTTGTTGGCAAAGTGATGTCTTTGCTTTTTAATCTAGGTTTTTTAGGTTTGTTATAGTTTTCCTTCCAAGAAGCAAACATCTTTTAATTTCATGGCTGCAGTCACTATCAGCAGTGATTTTGGAATCTAAGAAAATAAAATCTGTCACTGCTTCCACTTTTTCTCCATTTGCTGTGAAGTGATGGGACCAGATACTATGATCTTAGTTTTTGAATGTTGAGTTTTAAGCCAACTTTTTCACTCTCCTCTTTCACCCTCATCAAGAAGCTCTTTAGTTTCTCTTCACTTTCTGCCATTAGAGTGGTATTATCTACATAAGTTGTTGATATATCTCCCAGCAATCTTGATTCTACTTGTGGTTCATTCAGCCCAGCATTTTCCCTAATGTACTCTGCATAGAAGTTAAATAAGCAGGGTGACAGTATACAGCCTTGATGTACTCCTTTCCCAATTTGGAACCAGTCTGTTGTTGTTCCATGTAGGGTTGTAAATGTTGCTTCTTGACCCGCATACAGGAGGTCAGGAGACAGGTTTCTCAGGAGACAGATAAGGTGCTCTAGTATTACCATCTCTTTAAGAATTCTCTACAGTTTGTTGTGATCCACACAGAGGCTTTAGCATAGTCACTGAAGCAGAAGTAGATATTTTTCTGAAATTCCTTTGCTTTCTCTATGATCCAGTGAATGCTGGTAACTTGATCTCTGGTTCCTCTGCCTTTTCTAAACCCAGCTTGTACATCTGGAAGTTCTTGATTCATCTACTGTTGAAACCTAACTTGAAGGATTTTCAGCATAACCTTACTAGCATGTGAAATGAATGCAACTGTGTGGTAGTTTGAACATTCTTTGGCATTGCCTTTCTTTGGGATTGGAATGAAAACTAACCTTTTCCAGTCCTGTGACCACTGCTGAGTTTTCCAAATTTGCTGGCATATTGACTGAAGCGCTTTAACAGAATCATGTAGGGATTCAAAATAGCTCAGCTGGAATTCCATCACCTCTACTAGCTTTGTTTAAAGTAATGCTTCCTTAGGCGCATTTGACTTCATACTCCAATTCATACTCCAGGCTGTCTGGCTCTGGGTGAGTGATCACACCATCGTGGTTTTGCGTGTCACACGGCTAAGCGACTGAACTGGACTAAACTGAACTGAAGACCTTTTTGTATAGTTCTTCTGTGTATTCTTGCTACCTCTTCTTAATCTCTTCTGATTCTATCAAGTCCTTACCTTTTCTGGTCTTGATCATGCCCATTCTTGCAAGTGTTCCTTTGATATCTGTAATTTTCCTGAAAAGATCTCTAGTCTTTCCCATTCTGCTGTTTTCTTCTACTACTTTGCATTATTCATTTAAAAGGTTTTCTTATCATTCCTTGCTATTCTGTGGAACTCTGTATTTGTTTGGGTATATCTTTCCCTTTCTTCCTTGTTTTTCACTTCTCTTCAATGGATATAGAATTTCAGTTTTACAAGGTAAAACAGATCTGGAGATCTGTTGTATGACAAGTCCCCATATAATGTTTATAAACTTAAAAATGGTTACGATGGTAAAATTTTTTTCTTTATTTTATGATGATAAGTTTTATGTGTTTTTATCTCATAAAAAATGTATTCTTTAAAAAAGCGAAAATATTATGTGTCATTTGGTCATTATAATAACATATTCCTTTTTATAACATTTTTGTAACTTGCTACTAATAAGTTCAATCCTAAAGAAAATAAACCCTGAATATTCACTAGAAGACTGATGCTGAAGCTCCAGTACTTTGGGCCATCTGATGTGAAGAGCCAACTCATTGGGAAAGACCCTGATTCTGGGAAAGATTGAGGGCAGGAGGAGAAGGGGGCAACAGGATGACATGGTTGGACGACAGTACCAACTCAATGGACATGAGTTTGAGCAAACTCCAGAGATAGTGAAGGACAGGAAAGTCTGGTGTGCTGCAGTTCATGGGGTTGTAAGAGTCGAATATGACTTAGTGACTGAACAACAATAACTAATATGACAGAAATATCTTGTTGCTCAAGGAATATTATGGGGCTTCATAGGTGGTGCAGTGGTTTAGAATCTGCCTGGCAGTTCAGGAAGGCACAAGACATTCTGCTTTGATCCCTGGGTTGGGAAGATTCCCTGGAGTAGGAAAGGGCAGCCCACTCTAGTATTCTTTTGCCTGGAAAATTCCATGGACAGAGGAGCCTGGTGGGTTGCAAAGAGTTGGACATGACTGAGCAACTGATCATACACACAAATAAATTATAGAATATACTAACGTGAATTTTAAGCACAAAGATGCAGCTTATTTAGTATAATGAACAGTACAAGTTGAATGGAAGACTTTGATGCAAATAGCAACACATTAAACAAAATCCAGCATTCTAAAGTACTCTTCAGACTGTTTGTGAACATTTCCTGGTCCTACTTTTTTCTGTGGAATAATTTTATAAAATAGTTCTATTTGTGTATAGGCCATTCTGTTGTCTACTGTTAAAATTTTTAGTTAACTATTAAAAGCATGTAGAAAAATGGATTGTCATTTTAACGTTAACACTTTATTGTTTTTTATTTACCCGCTGCAGTCAGCCTGGCTGGCACCCTTTGGGCTGACATAGCAGCTGTGCCAGCATATCCATGGTCAGCTAATTCTTCTGTCATTCCAGTTGTGTTTCATTCAGATTTTATTTTCAGTATTAACACTTTTCCTTTCTTTGTTGCACTTTAGTCTTTTTGTCCAGTTTCCTCTTTCAGTTTTTTGTTTTTGTAAGATGTCATGAGCATTTATCATGGGAGATAACTATATGCTTTGCTGTCTGTGCCAGAACTGAGTAAGAGATGTGACTAATCACTTAACAGACTTTGAAAAAAAGAATGTCCAGCTGTTGTCTGTATGCTGATTTGTGTACTACTGAAAAGCTAGAGTACTATATTCCGTTGCATACAGCTAATGCCAGTAACTGAAATTTGAATTGTGTTGTTGAGAGCTGATGTTATTTAATTAAACTATAGTAACTGAAATATGTATATGGTGGACCTGTGAAAAGCAAGGACTGTCTAGAAATTATTCTCTTTTCCTGCCCATTCCTAATCCAACTCTAGCATTTTGACTGAGGTTTTTGTGTCTACTTGGTCATCTCATCAATCTCATATTCCAAAGCATAATGGTTTATTTTGTTAATTTTATAGGATTATAGCATGGTATTTTTTTCTCCCCCTCTCAGGTCATATTCCAAAAGCTTGGATTAGCACTGCCATGGACCTTCAGGTAGATGAGTAAGTGTCACATGAAAAGTCTAATTTTAATTATCTTAATTGTTTCTATCCTTTTAGTTGTTTGCTACTTTTCAGATGTTTTATTTAAATTTAGCCTTTACATGCACCCCACTCCAGTACTCTTGCCTGGAAAATCCATGGACGGAGGAGCCTGGTAGGCTGCAGTCCATGGGGTCGCTGAGAGTCGGACATGACTGAGCAACTTCACTTTCACTTTTCACTTCATGCATTGGAGACGGAAATGGCAACCCACTCCAGTATTCTTGCCTGGAGAATCCCAGGAATGGCGGAGCCTGGTGGGCTGCCGCCTATGGGGTCGCACAGAGTCAGACATGACTGAAGTGACTTAGCAGCAGCAGCAGCAGCCTTTACATGAAAGAAAATTGTATTCAGAGGCTTCCCTGGCAATCCAGTGGTTATGGCTTCATGTTTCCACTGCAGAGGGCATGGGTTCAGTCCTGGTGGGGGAACTAAGATCCCACATGTAGCATGGCCAAAAAAATATTATTAAAAGAATTGTATTCATTTTTGGATATATATATAGTTCACATAAAGTCCCAATGGTATATAGAAGGGTGTACAGTGACTCTGTAGGACCAGTTTCTAGTCACCCAGTTCCTTTCCCCCAAAATAAGCAGTGATGATTCCTTTTTCGTTAGATATAGCTTTTATTAAGTGGACTTGAGTTCTACAGGCATGCCTCTCTTGCTTCTCTCCTCAATAATCATTCTATGCTATGTTATAGTAGAGAAGCACCATACTGTGGTTTTACTCTTAATTGTGCCTGTGCGGAAACCAGATTTGAGTTGTGTCATGTGGCCAGCTGAAGTTCCTCAGTAGCAGTGCAGTGACAGCATTGGGGTTTATTGTTCCAGTTGTTTCCCCATGCACTTTGCACATGGGTAAAGCTTTAATTTTTATTTGGCAAAAAATACAAACTTCTCTATTACTATTTGTTCTTTTAATTATTGGTTATTCCACCATGATACTTTTTGTATGATCCTAATTGCTATCACTTAAAAAAAAAATGACACTTTCATTGTCTTTTTAAAAATATTTCTTTACTTATTTCACTGTGCCAGATCTTAGTTGTGGCATGTGAGACCTAGCTCCCTGACCAGGAATCGAACCTGGGCCCCCTGCATTGGGAGCATGCAATCTTAGCCACTGGACCACCAGGGAGGTCCCTTAACTACTACCACTTTTGAGAAGTGAGAATATTGACATTTATGAATGTTTGAGATATTATGATTTCTGCACAGTAGATTTCATTTCCTAACTTGTAAAAGTTTCTTGGTAAAATTTACTTTTGTCTTCTGCTTAATCACTAGATATGAAACCAAATGGGCAGGTCACTTATTATGTTAGCCCAGATTTTAAACTTGGTCAAATAGAAAAAGAATGATATTTAATAGACAAATATTTAACATAATGGTTTTTTTCTCTTTTCCCTTAAAAATGTTTTGCTTCTATGGCAGTGTATGGTATTCTGGTCTTAACGTTGGCCAGGTCCTCAGTAATGTTTATTTAAAAGCAGAAAAAAACATTATTTACCCCCTTCCGTTTCTCAGCCCCAAGGAGTGTCAAGTACTATGCTGGGCACTCCTAACATAAACTGTTCTAAATCACCTAAAAGCCCTAAGAGGGAGAAGGAAGATATTATGCCACCATATGGATGAGGAAACTGAGGGTAGGTTAGGTCAAGTGATTAACAAAATCCCAGCATTTACAAATAGCAGAGTCAGAAGTTCCACTCCTATTTTCACAGTTGCTAAGTGTCTGTTTGTAAAATTATGATGATGTTGCAAATTGAGCTGTTCAAGGTTTTGGTAAGATTGCCAGTGCTCTCTTTATTTAGCATTCTAACAGAGTTTCTTAAATTGATTTAAAAGTAGAGTTTGTTATTTTTAGATGATACTTTGTGCCCTTAACTATTATGAAACTGTTTATGCATATACAGATAGAGTTGAAATCTGGTTCAGGAGAGGTGCTAATCTTGTTGAATGGTTTTTAAGTATCAAGCTACAAAACAACAATACTAAATTGTACCCAGCCTCTTGGGAGTCTTCCTCTGTCATAGAAAATGACACTGAGGATTTGAAATGCAAGAAACTGAGAGCTAGTTTAGGCCTACTATTTCCTCAAGGCTCCCTTGTGCACTTTATAAGAAAGTATTAGTGAGAGAACTGTACAGAGTACAAAAGAGGAGGAATTTGTCACCATTACTGTTTAGAAATAGGATTTGCTTCTCAGTATGGGGCCCCGGGTCTCTTAAATGCTTAGACTGTAGTCTTCCCACAGGATTAAATAGTGATTTCTGTTTTCGTAGGCAGTTTCATAGGCCTCTTGACACTGTGAGTGGCCTCTTGAATCTCTCGTTACTCTACCACGTCTGGCTGTGTGGTGTCTTTGTCCTGATGACTTGGTACATCTCATGGCTGCTCTTCAGAATCTACGCCACAGAGGTTAGTGTTGAGTTTCTGTCAGGACTTCTCTGTTTTGGAGCGCAGAGGTTTATTTTTGGTAGCACACTCATCAGCATGTTGTTGTGTCCAAAGCCATTTTGTGAACTTGGGTTTTGGTTTTTCCTGAGACTTCGCAAGAAATGTGTCAGTTATAACCATCATTTAATTATAGTGTTTTTTGTTTTTGTTTTTTCCTGAGGAAAAGTATTAGTATTTATTCTTAATGTTAGAAAACTAAACTGAATCTGAATGAACAGTTAGTTAATCTTGCTCTGAGTTATCTCCAGTGTAATTCTCTTCGGAAAGTTTCCATTTCTCTATTGAGTGTATACTTGATTGGCCTGCATTTGAATTAATTTTATATGCTATTGATATAGGTACTATTAAAATATTTAAATATAAGGCAGTAAAAATACATAGTCTTTGAAAGAAATTTTAGAATTTATATTGAAGAAATGATTTTAAATGAATTGGAATAGCCCTGTCTTCATCATTGAAATGTTCGTCTTAGAAAATGAGTGTTTCTGTTTTATTTTACCATTTCTGTAGATTTGTATCCTTCAGTGGCTTCAGAGAATTTTTATTTCTTAAATTTGTTTCTATTATTGGAAGCCAGGGATCCAGTAATTTTGGGAAAGTAACATTTTAGAAGGTAGTATATTTGAGTATATATAATTTTAATGCTGGCTGGTTTTGTAAGGAACACTAAAGATGTTAAATTTGGTGTCTTGTCTTCTTTATAAGGAATTCCAAATAGTGCTAAATATACTGAATGTCATTAATGCTAATATACTGAATGTAATTTGTCATAAAAACAAGACATTGCATAGTCTTTATATTTAATTATATTTGATAGGCTCATCTGTTCCCTGTTCAACCTCCATTTTCAGAAGAGTCAGATGAATGCCTCCCAAAAGTTTTAAACAGCAATCCTCCCTCATCATAAAGGTACCAGAGCTATGCATTTTGGTATTTACACAGTCATCTCTAACTTATCTTATGGAATGATCTTCGTATTTAACATATTTATATTTTTTGAAGGTCTAGAATATTCTAATACTGTAAAAGTATTGTAAAAATCACCTACATGCTACATTGAATGTTGTTACTTTTTCCAGCTTCCATTCCAGGTGACTAAAATGCAAATATATATTGCAATGTATGTGTATAAGCTAGACTATTTCTGTGTTTAGGAGAGATAGAAAAATATTTCAAGTATGAAATATAATGATATACAACGATATACACTGGTTTTTCACAAATTCCTCATGGTAGCAAAACAAAACACTTTTTTTTTAGTCACTGGATTAGGAAATATTTTCACTCACATAGTATCATTGACTGTTATGATCAAAGAAAGTTTGTTATGATCAAACAGAGAGTACATAGTGAATTGTCTTAAAGTTTGAATAATGATAATCCGAAACAAATTTTAATCAGAAGTCTAAAGAATTTGTAACATGTTTCTAAATCAATCTGAGAATAAATTATTTTGATTTTGAAATTTTAAAGTAGAGCTATAATATATGTGATTTTGTTAAGAGTTCATATACTTAAAAAGGAATTAAAGTAGAACCCAGAGTTTGTAAACTAATAAGAAAATGACCCACTGAGGTTCTAATTACCCTTAAATATCAATTATGCTTAGTTTACTAGATAAACAAAAATATCAGATACTCATTTGGTTATTTAACAGATCTGTATTACTGGGCACATGTCAGTCACTGCTAGTTTCTTAGGGGTATAATGATGAAAAAGACAAAGTACAACCTAACGGATAAGGCAGATACACAAAATAATGAAAATTTACTGTGGTAAGTGCAGCGGGAGCCACTTACTCTGCTTGGGACCCAGACAAGAAACCTTCACAGAAGAGATGGTGTCTTGAATGATGAGTGAAGTGGTTTGTCAGGGAACAAAATGAAGATCTGTCCTAGAAAAGCACAGAGCATGTTGTGTGTCTGCTGCATGCTGGGTACTCCCTTTGGATTTGGTAGTGAGCAAGGTGTTGTCCCTGCCTCACAGCTTGGTGGCTGGCCCCAGGGGAGACAAGTAAGTAGGCACTTAATATAAGTTACAGTAAGCAAAGCAGGTGAGAGCTGTGGGAGTATGTCTTCTTCGGGAGGCCAGGGAAGCTCCAGGAGGAAGTGACGTTTATGTTTGGAAAGGAGCACAGTTCCTTTTTGTAGTTCCTTGGCAGCTGGGGCCCATAGTGACTAGGGCAACCTACGGAGGGTAGAGGCAGGAAAGTGAAGGTCTTGAAGGAAAAGTTATGCTTCTGAAAAGTCTTCCCTTCATGAAAAATCTCAGCTGATTTCCCTTTAGATATGTAGTGTTGAGCCCCATTCATAAATAAGATTTTATATAGAGGATAAAAATTTAAATAATGTGTATTTTCTTTCCTTTCAGTATTTGGCCCTGCAGGACCTGATGTTGCTTTCTCAATATTCTCCTTCACGAAGACAAGAAGTTTTTAGCCTTAGCCAACCAGGTATTGCTAAAAGTAATAGACCTAATAGGAATTGAGTATGTGTGTGCAGAAAGCAATCTACTTAAAATTTTTGTGAGATGTATTTATTAAAACATCACACATCAGTGAGTCTGTTAAAGTATCTATTTGAATCTTATACAGCTAAGTGTTCACATTGTTGTGGTTAAAAATTATGTTTCAAGGGAAAGTATTTTTCAACTTTTATGTTATTTCTTTCAGCCCCCATTTTCCCTTCACCTAAAGAAATTGTGAGGTAGGCTGACAGTTTTAGAGCAGAAAGGTACAGTTTAAGAATCCCAAAAGTTTTAATGCTACACAGTTTCTTAAACATCAAGTGGTCTGATTCTCTCATGGAGGACCTAAGTCTCAAGAGAGATTAAGTGGCTTGATAAGGTTAATGTCAAGAGCTGGAATTAAGAAATTCTGTTGCTTGACTCTTAACTGCAGAGCTCCCTATTCCGGCCATGCTACTTTGCCTCCCTGTAAAAGGAGTGTGAAAAGGGACTAGACTTGATGGTGATCCGTCCAAGGAGGCTCTTGGCAACTCTGGAACTCTTCTCCATTGTTACTTGCCAAGCTCCTCAAGGTTCTAGCTGTGCCAGTAATGCTCCACCTAGTTGTTAGAAGAAAACCTTCCAGCCCAGCACCAATGGGGACAGAACCGGGTGGCTTTATCTCTCTCTAATAAGCTCTTCATTATTTGGCCAAACTTGTCAATTCCCACGTTATAAAATAAACCTATAGTTACATGCTACATGGTGATAAAATCTAGTTATATAAAAATATAAATGGATCAGCACCCCTCTCCCTTTGTGCTGTTCAGTCGCCAAGTCATATCCAACTGTCTGCCACCCCATGAACTGCAGCACATCAGGCTTGCCTATCCTTCACTACCTCCCTGAGTTTGCTCAAACTCATGTCCTTTGAGTTCGTGATGCCATCTAACCGTCTCATCCTCTGTGGCCCCCTTCTCCTTTTGCCCTCAATCTTTCCCAGTATGAAAAAAAAATCCACTGCTGGTGCTATGAAAATTAACTGTAGCAATTCTTTTCTAGTAGGCTTAGGTTTACTTAAGAATTCCCTATACACCAGATATTCAAGTAAACTGTAACAAGGTGGCCTGTTCTTTGCCAAAGGACATATTATTAACTGGGCAGAGAAATAGAGATCAGATTTATGGTTACCAGAGGTGAAGAATAGAGGAGAGAGAAATAGATGAAGGCAATCAAAAAGCACAAAAAAGTACTAGGGATATATGTGCAATAGGATAAATATAATTAACACTGCTGTATATTTTTTTCTGTTTGTTTAATTTGTATCTGTCAGAGATGATTGATGTTTGCCAAACTTACTGTGATTACCATTTCATGATGTATGGAAATCAAATCATTAGGCTGTGTATACCTTAAACCTAATACAGTGCTGTGTGTCAATTATGTCTCAAAACTGGAAGAAAAAAATGTAATTGGACCATGAAATAGTTCCTTTGTGGTCCTAAGTTACAGCAGAATAAAACATCCTGGGGCCTATTGTTGAAGTATTGTGTTTGTTTTCAGGTTAAGTGGTATTTCTCTTTTGAGCTGTAAATAGAGGAAAAGATTTAAGGAGGGACCTAAGCGAAGAGAGAATGATTTATTTATTTGGCACCCAGGATGGAGAAATCAGTTTTCAGTGGATTCCTCTGCTGTTCTGAACACATAGTGAAGCACAGTTGGTTTTTACATGACAGCTGTAGGAGATAAAGGTTTTAGAAATCAAAAGATAGAAAGGAATTAAGAGTGTGGATCATAATAGTTTAGTAGGATAGCAGATTCATAAACCCTGAAAGTATCAAGTATGATCACTATCAAATAATGTGTCACTTCTGTAGATACAATAGCAAATAGGGGCTCTTTTGCAAATGAAAATGTAAGGAAGCACAGTTGGTCAGCCACAGCAGTTTAGAGGTCACGGGGGCCATGGGGTGCATCTCATTAGACATGGTCAGTGTCTTAGTCTTTGGTCCGTTCAGTATTGCTAGTGAAGTAACCTGGGTCTATTTCACTCAAATTGTGTTCCTGTGTTTGGCTTTATTTTAGCAATCAATTGGAGAGTTTTGTTGTTGTTTTTAATGGTAAAATAGCAAATTTTGTTTTGTAGACAGGAAAATTATTTCACCCAAATATTTTTTGAATTTCTGTTACTACATGGCTTGAGTATAAATAATGGCTTAATAGTAGAAAAGTAGGCCCTACTGCAAAGTGTAATAAGCATTTCTCATTGATATTACTCCCCATTTTGAGAGGATACTATAAGATTATCTTCATTTCAAAAGCTGGTATTTTTGGACCTCTTAGGTGGACATCCCCACAATTGGACAGCTATTTCAAGAGAGTGTTTGAATCTTTTAAATGATATGACTCAGAAACTTGTGCTCTACCAAGAAGCTGCTGCTACGAATGGGAGAGTGATATCTTCATCGTACCCAGTGGAACCTAAGAAATTGAATTCTCCAGGTAATTCCTTATACTACTAAGAGAGGGGAAAGCACTTATTTCCTAAGAAAGATAACAGTAGTTAATCTAAGGATTAAATTGTATGTAAGTGTGAAGTACATATTTTTAGGCAGAATTGATCCAATATACAGGATATTGTACTGAACCAAGAAGGCAGCCTGAGTATCATTGTAGATTGAAAAAATTAAGTTCATTATGGTGGTAGTGTTAAAAAGGCTAACACATGTTAGTCTTTAACCATAAGACTTTAGTTTAGTCTGCTGCTGCTGCTGCTGCTGCTGCGTAGCTTCAGTCATATCCGACTCTGTGCGACCTCACAGATGGCAGCCCACTAGGCTCCCCTGTCCCTGGGATTCTCCAGGCAAGAACACTGGAGTGGGTTGCCATTTCCTTCTCCAATGCATGAAAGTGAAAAGTGAAAGTGAAGTTGCTCAGTCATGTCTGATCCTCAGCGATCCCATGGACTGCAGCCTGCCAGGCTCCTCCATCCATGGGATTTTGCAGACAAGAGTACTGGAGTGGGGTGCCATTGCCTTCTCCTAGAGCCAAGTGAATCTTTACAAGTAGTAGTGGATGCTCTTCTGATTGCAGTATCCCAGAGGTAAAAAATTGCTGGAGTACCAGAGAGAAATAACTGAAGTGACTCAGTGATTTAGGGATGGAGGTGTCATATTCATTGTTTTAAGTTAGTTAAATGTTCGAAAAATGAAAGCTGAGAGAAAGAAGGAGAGGTAGAGGAACCTATGCTATTTCATGAAACACCTTAAGTAGGTGATACTTAGGAATGTAAGACTGAGAAAAAGACTTAATGTTCTGATGCCTTGGGAGCCAGGCACTTAAAGAAAATGGGCAGAACTAGCAGGGTGAGGACTATGGTAAACCTGGGGGCATAAGCTTCATCTGAAATGGAAAACTGTGGGTTAGCTTTGATCCATGGTTCCCATGTGAAAATTTGGGCCCAGTATCTGAACTTCTGATACTGGAGGTTTGTAACACTGTACAGGAGGCAGTTATCAAAACCATTCCCAAGAAGAAGAAATGCAAAAATGCAAAATGGTTGTCTGAGGAGGCCTTACAAATAACTGAGAAAAGAAGAGACACAAAAGGCAAAGGAGAAAAAGAAAGATATACCCATCTGAATGCAGAGTTACACAGAGTAGCAAAGAGAGGTAAGAAAACTTTCCTAAGTCAACAGTGCAAAGAAATACAGGAAAACAGTAGAATGGGAAAGACTAGAGATCTCTTCAGGAAAATTGCAGATATCAAGGGAACATTTCATGCAAGGATGGGCATGATAAAAGACAGAAGCGGTATGGACCTAACAGAAACAAAGATATTAAGACAAGGCGGCAAGAATATACAGAAGAACTATACAAAAAAAAATCTTAACAGCCTAGATAACCGTAATGGTGTAATTACTCATCTAGAGCCAGATATCCTGGAGTACAAAGTCAAGTGGGCCTTAGGAAACATCACTATGAACAAAGCTAGTGGAGGTTATGGAATTCTAGCTGAGCTGTTTCAAATCCTAAGAGAATATGCTGTTAAAGTGCTGCATTCAATATGCCAGCAAATTTGGAAAACTCAGCAGTGGCCACAGGACTAGAAAAAGTCAGTTTTCATTCCAGTCCCAAAGAAAGAATGCCAAAGAATGTTCAAACTACTGCACAATTGCACTCATTTCACATGCTAGCAAGGTAATACTCAAGATCCTTCAAGCTAGGCTTCAACAGTATGTGAATCAAGAACTTGCAGATAAACAAGTTGGGTTTAGAAAAGGCAGAGGAACCAGAGATCAAATTGCCAAGATCTGCTGGATCACAGAAAAAGCATGAGAATTCCAGAAAAACATCTGCTTCATTGACTATTCTAAAGCCTTTGACTGTGTGGATCACAACAAACTGGAAAATTCTTAAAGAGCTGGGAATACCAGACCACCTTACCTGTCTCCTGAGAAATCCAGATGTGGGTCAAGAAGCAGCAGTTAGAACCAGGAACAACAGGCTGGTTCCAAATTGGGAAAGGAGTACATCAAAGCTGTATATTGTCACCCTGCTTATTTAACTTATATGCAGAGTATATCATGTGAAATGCCAGTCTGGATAAAGCGCAAGCTGGAATCAAGATTGCCAGGAGAAATATCAATAACTTCAGATATGCTGATGACACCACCCTTATGGCAGAAAGTGAAGAGGAATTAAAGAGCCACTTGATGAAGGTGAAAGAGTTGGCTTAAAACTCAACATTCAGAAAACTAAGATCATGGCATCCAGTCCCATCAGTTCAGTTCAGTTCAGTTCAGTCGCTCAATTGTGTCCGACTCTTTGTGACCCTGTGAATTGCAGCACGCCAGGCCTCCTTGTCCATCACCATCTCCCACTTAATGGCAAATAGATGGGGAAACAGTGGTAACAGTGACAGACTTTATTTTCTTGGGCTCTAGAATCACTGCAGATGGTGACTGCAGCCATAAAGTTAAAAGACACTTGCTCCTGAGAAGAAAAGCTATGACAAACATAGCACATTAAAAAGCAGAGACATCACTTTGCCGACAAAGGTCCTTATAGTCAAAGCTATGGTTTTTCCAGTAATTGTGTATAGATGTGAGAGTTGAACCGTAAAGAAGGCTGAGCACTGAAGAATTGATGCTTTCGAACTGTGGTGTTGGAGAAGAGTCTTGAGAGTCCCTTAGACAGCATGGAGATCAAACCAGTCAGTCCTAAAGGAAATCAATCCTGAATATTTATTGGAAGGACTGATGCTGAAGCTGCAATACTTTGGCCAGCTGATTTGAAGAGCCGACTCCTTGGAAAAGACCCTGATGCTGGGAAGGATTGAAGACAGGAGAAGGGCACAACAGAGGATGAGATGGTTGGATGGCATCACTGACTCGATGGTCATGTGTTTGAGCAAACTCCGGGAGATGGTGATGGACAGGGAAGCCTGGTGTACTGCAGTCCATGGAGTCGTGAAGAGTTAGATAGGACTGAGTGACTGAACAACAACAACAATCTGAACTTCTGGTCTTTTTCTTTTTTCTTTTAAAGAGACAGCTGAAGAAGATTTGGGAGAAATCTATCACTTTTAAACATTGACAACTAATCTTGATGTGTTAAAAATCACTATATGGGCCAAAGGAAACGTATCTCTGACTTTGATTTCATTATTCTGCTGGCTTCATAGACCACAAAGAGATTGCAGAAGAAAAGTGATTTAGATAAGTTCATGAATGTCAGGTTTTAAAAGATTCTACTGTGTTTCAGATGTTGTCATCGTTCAGATTAGCAGTTATTTATTCAACAAGTATTCACTGAATGACTGCCACATACCAAGTACTACCAGAGAATCAAAGATGCAGAAACATTCTTGGGCCTGACCTTTTAGTGGGAGGCACACAAATGATGACAAGATAGTGTAACTATTAAAAGGAAGTCTGAATGAGTAGGGTGATGCTTGATAATGAAAGGAGGAGTTTAAAGTTGGTCCTGTAAAGATGGGGAGCCATTAGAGGATTTGAATAGTCATAGTTTCATTAAACTAGCATTTTAGAAAGATCATTGTAATTCTGAGTTGGGGGATCCTGGGTCTGAGCAAATATGGATTAGTCATTTCTTTAAATTGTTGTCATATCCCATCAGTCAGAATTTGCCTTTAATTTGAGGAATAATTACAAAACTTAAAAGCACTGATCTTGGGACTTCCCTGGTGGTCCAGTGACTAGGACTGCACTCCTAATTCAGGGCGCCCAGGTTCAATCCCTGGTTGGGGAAGTAGATCCAACATGCTGCAATGAAGATCAAAGATCCTAAGTATGGGAGCTAAGACTTGACAAAGTCAAATAAATAAATAGAATTTTAAAAAAATATTAAAAAACATAAAACCCCACCAGTTTTAATTTTTAAATTGATTCTTTCAGTTCAGTTCAGTTCAGTCGCTCAGTCGTGTCTGACTCTTCGCGACCCCTCTGAATCGCTGCACGCCAACCAGGCCTCCCTGTCCATTACCATCTCCTGGAGTTCACTCAGACTCACGTTCATCAAGTCCGTGATGCCATCCAGCCATCTCATCTTCGGTCGTCCCCTTCTCCTCCTGCCCCCAATCCCTCCCAGCATCAGAGTCTTTTCCAGTGAGCCATCTCTTCGTATGAGGTGGCCAAAGTACTGGAGTTTCAGCTTTAGCATCATTCCTTTCAAAGAAATCCCAGGGCTGATCTCCTTCAGAATGGACTGGTTGGATCTCCTTGCAGTCGAAGGGACTCTCAAGAGTCTTCTCCAACACCACAGTTCAAAAGCATCAATTCTTTGGCGCTCAGCCTTCTTCAGAGTCCAACTCTCACATCCATACAAGACCACAGGAAAAATCATAGCCTTGATCAGATGGACCTTAGTCGCCAAAGTAATGTCTCTGCTTTTGAATATACTATCTAGGTTGGTCATAACTTTTCTTCCAAGGAGTAAGTGTCTTTTAATTTCATGGCTGCAGTCACCATCTGCAGTGATTTTGGAGCCCCCAAAATAAAGTCAGCCACTGTTTCCACTGTTTCCCCATCTATTTCCCATAAAGTGATGGGACCAGATGCCATGATCTTCGTTTTCTGAATGTTGAGCTTTAAGCCAACTTTTTCGCTTTCCTCTTTCACTTTCAACAAGAGGCTTTTTAGTTCCTCTTCACTTCTGCCATAAGGGTGGTGTCATCTGCATATCTGAGGTTATTGATATTTCTCCTGGCAATCTTGATTCCATCTTCTGTTTCTTCCAGCCCAGCATTTCTCATTATGTACTCTGCATATCTTTAGCTATTTCTTATTGTCATTTACCCTTAAAAAGTCATGTAGTGAAAATTTGGTTCTTATAAATGTTTAGTGTCTTATGCCAGTTTTATTAAAAGAATACTAGTATAATTTATTGTCTTTGTGCTTTGTGCTGGAGTGTCAGAAAGATATTATTTTTGTACAATAGACTATATAATTGGTAGAGTTATAGGATAATTTTTGAAGAAGCTGTTCACAGAACAGATGTGTAGATATCCTGGACAAGTTAATCGCTGGTGTGACTTTTGTTAACTTTAAGGAACTCTGCGGAAAATGGGATAAGGTTAGTGCTCTGTACGTTTTCACACTATAGATTTGATTTAGCCAAGTAATGGTTACAGTAAGAGTATACAGTAACTCAGGGCATATACTAATGCAATAAAGTTGTTGCCATTTAAAAATAAAATATAAAATATAAGTTCGTTCAGTGCAGCTTAGAGTTGGAGAAATTGACCTTGAAGATGAAGATATCTGTTTAGGGTAAAAAACCAAGAGAGGCTGAATCAGTCTGACAGAAAAAGATGTATAAAGCTCCTTAAGTGGTCACCAAGTTGCAGTAGTAAGATCTGGGTGTTGAAATTCTAAACCTAGGTGGAAACAATCTTCTGAGCCTTGATTAAATGAGTTAAACAAAGAACTGAGATGTGTAAAATTAGAAAACCTCCACTCTGGCCTACTTTAATCAATTGCCTTTTCTCAGCGCTGGATCTGTTCTTTTACAGAAGAAACTGCGTTTCAGACCCCCAGATCTAGCCAGATGCCTCGGACTTCAATGCCATCATTAATTAAGACATCACTGTTCTCCTCAAAATTATCTACACCTGATGTTGCAAGTCCCCTGGCCACCCCATTTGGCTCTAGTGTAGTGAACCGGATGGCTGGAATTTTGATGTAAACACAAGCTATGGGTCACCTCAAAGTCCTCAGCTCACAAGAAGAGGGCCAAGATTATGGACTTCAGCTTCTGGTGAGGACCGTTTATTTTCTAAAATTTGAAATGTCATAGTTGCAGAGAATCATACAGCCTAAGTTTTTGGCTTCTTGTTTTTTTTTTTTTTTGTAGATCAGCAAATGACTGAATTTTCTAATCCTTCTCCATCTACCTCTGTTAGTACTGAGGGTAAGACAGTGAGACAGCCCAATGTGATTTACTCATGGATTCAGAATAAACGTGAACAGGTAGGATGATATGGGTATAGGATTTATATTTACATATAACATTGAGAACATCAAGGATCTCACATAAGTAAGCCATCAGGAATAAATAGAACTTTGGGGATACTTCTTATATTAAAATTGACCTATATGAAATTACTAGTATTTGGTTTTGAGTTATACAAATTACAAGTTCATATGGCTTAACCTAATGCAATCAATGCTTTTGATCTATGAATTCTTTCATTTAAGAAATATTTATTGATTTCTTCATATACACTGGGTGTGTTTTTAGATACTGGGAAAACAGCAAACAAAAGTCTCTTGACTGTATGTTTGCATTACTGGGAGAAATATCAATAACCTCAGATATGCAGATGACAACACCCTTATGGCAGAAAGTGAAGAGGAACTAAAAGCCTCTTGATGAAAGTGAAGGAAGAGAGTGAAAAAGTTGGCTTAAAGCTCAGCATTCAAAAACACTAAGATCATGGCATCTGGTCCCATCACTTCATGGGAAATAGATGAGGAAACAGTGGAAACAGTGTTAGACTTTATTTTGGGGGCTCCAAAATCACTGCAGATGGTGACTGCAGCCATGAAATTAAAAGATGCTTACTCCTTGGAAGGAAAGTTATGACCAACCTAGATAGCACATTGAAAAGCAGAGACATTACTTTGCCAACAAAGGTCCGCCTAGTCAAGGGTATGGTTTTTCCTGTGGTCATGTATGGATGTGAGTTGTGGACAGTGAAGAAGGCTGAGCACCGAAGAATTGATGCTTTTGAACTGTGGTGTTGGAGAAGACTCTTGAGAAGTCCCTTGGACTGCAAGGACATCCAACCAATCCATCCTAAAAGAGATCAGTCCTGGGTGTTCATTGGAAGGATTGATGCAGAAGCTGAAACTGCAATACTTTGGCTACCTCATGCGAAGAGTTGACTCATTGGAAAAGACTGATGCTGGGAGGGATTGGGGGCAGGAGGAGAAGAGGACAACAGAGGATGAAATGGCTGGATGGCATCACCGACTCAATGGACATGGGTTTGGGTAGACTCTGGGAGTTGGTGATGGACAGGGAGGCCTGGCATGCTGTGATTCATGGGATTGCAAAGAGTTGGACACGCCTGAGAGACTGAATGAACTGAACTGAGGGCAGATAGCTGAGCAAGCAAATGTATTATAGTTTTGTGTGGTGAGATGAGGTAGCAGGCACCTGGAACAGCTTTGTCAGGCTCATTAGCTGTTGTAAAGACTGAAATTTTCTCTGAATGACATGGATGACTACTGCATGGTTTTACCCACAAGAATGACATGATGTAACCTTACATTTTGAAAGTACTGCTGTGTTGAGACTAGATCCTCAGGGGGCAGGAGTGGAAGCAGAGAGACAGTAGTAAAGCTGTTAGAGTAATCTGGTGACCTGATAATGGTATCTGGGTGATGGTATCTGTGACCTGAGTGATGGTGACAGAGACTGTAAAATGTGATCGAAGTTGGGGTGTATTTTGAAGATAGATATGATAGGATTTGCTTATGGTTTAGTTGTGGTGTGAAAGAATCCGTGTTGATTCTGAAGCTTTGGCCTGAGGATCTGAAACAATGTAGTTGCAGTTTATTGAGTTGCAACTTTCTGATGATTCTGGAAAAGAGATTTGATGGAGACGAGGTAGGGAAATCATGAGTCTGATTTTAGACATAGCAATTTTGAGATACTAGACAATCCAGTGAAAATACAGAATAAGATATTAGTCATATATCTGGAGTCTAGAGGAAAGTCCAGGTTAGAATTGAAATTTTGGAAGTCATCCGAGCATGAAAGCCATGAGACTCCATGAAAATCATTGGAGAGTGTAGATATAGAAGAAAAGAGATGCAAGAACTGGACCCTTTGATGACAAAGTCTGAGAGATGAGGAGGAATAGCAAAGGAGACCGAGCACCATTAAGGTGAGAAAGAACCAAGAAAAGGGTGTTTCAGACAGAAGTGTCAGATGCTGCTGAAAAGAAGAGATGCTGCTATGTCTGAAAAGAACCATGAGGTTCAAACTAAGAATGAACTGGTGTGCTAGGAATATGGAGGTCATTGAGTCCTTGACGAGAGCTATTGGGTGGAGTAGTAGCAACGAATACCTGACTGGCGTGGGTCCCAGAGAGACTGGGAGAGGAATTGGAAGACACAGAGAATCTACATCTTTCAAGGAGATTGACTGTAAGGGGACCAGAGAAATGGGCGAAAAGCTGGGGGAAGTTGAGAGGTCAGGGAAGGATTTTATTTTTAAGATGGGAGAAATAACAACATCTTTGTTGATAGAATGCTCAGTTAGTAGAGATGGCAGAACTGAAGGCATTTAAAACTTCAGCAGCACCTATGTCATGAATTTACTTTCAAGTCATATGGGTTATGTAGCTTTTAATTTAATACTGAGAAAATTATTTTCCTTGTAAATGTCACCTAGTAGAAAACTACTTCTGTCTTGAGATCTGTTTCTTTTTTTTGGTAGAGGAAACATGCTCTTTTTTGGCCTTAATATTAAGAGGTTAAAGGGTAGGACAGTTGTAGAGAATTAAGAAAGAGTATGGTTTTAGGAAACGTCACCAGAACTACTTTTTGATTATGACAGGGCTCTAATTTGGAGGTTAGACATGTGTGCGTGGGAGTGCAGTTTAGATTAGACTGCCTGTCTTGGTTATCCAATTTATAGTACAAAGGTATTTACTTACGTGTTATACCTTACCTTTCTTTGTAAATTGTGATGTGTTTCATTTAAGTTAGTGTCTGGAAGAAATTTAAGTTAGTGTCTGGAAATGTGTAGTATTATATTTGAGTAGCATCGAACTGTTCATATGATAATTCTTCCCTTTTTTCCATCTCAGGTTAAGAATTTCTTATCAAAACGAGTGCTGATAATGTATTTTTTCAGTAAGGTAAGAGTATGTAGTTATAACATTGGGAGTGGGGGGAGAGAAAACAAAATAAGAAGTGAAGTAGCAAATAGGATTAGACTTTTCAATATTTAGCTTGATCCTAGCAAGCTAAACTGCTTGGCATCGTGCTTCACTAAACCTCCCTTTAAACAGTACCTGACCTAGACAGGCATCTCCCATCAGCGACTTCCCGAGGCTGGGCTCTAGTGGCCTTCTGGGTCTCTTGGCTGCAGGAGCTTTGTGCCAAGATGTAGCCCCTTCCTGCAGAGTGAGCAAATCTGTGGCGATCCTTCATGGCTCATTGTCCTGCTGACATCATTGTGGCCAGTTTGGTGTTCAGAAGAGAGATAATTGGGTTAGACTGCAGGTGTTAAACTGGTGTTGGATTAAAGTTGTAATTTAGGCCACAAACTAAACGACTTTCCAGCTTGTCTGTCAGCTGCCCCAGCTGCTATAGGAGAGTAAATCTCAGAGGTAGAAGCTAAAGATTCATTCCTGTTTTCACTGCTACAGCTGTTGTGTGTCAGTTAATCCTTTGATGAGGAAAACTTTTGCCCATGTGTAGGGGAAAGAACTTTTTTTAAATTATTTTAATCTAGCTTCTCTGTTTTTGCAGATACTGCATTATTATTAACTAATAGTACACTCGTATTAATGCCTTGAAGTGAAAGTCTGTATTGGCATTCATTCCTCATTTTATTCTCTGAAGATCCTACTCTGGTGGGGAGAGAGATCTGAGTAACTGTGGTAGACTATAAATACATACAGCAAAGAATCCTTTCAAGTTCTTAAAACTTGGAAGTTTAAGTTTTTACCAAGTTTTTCACTGTGGTAGCAGGGAATATCCATGCTGCTAGCAAGAACGTTTGCCAGAAATAATCTGTAGGCTCTCCATTAGAGCCCTGGGAAAAACATCAGACCCCTGAGAAAGGTGTCTCATCTTCTACCAAGAGAAAGAGGAGTTGTCTGAAGTTTTACTTCAGAGCTTAGTTTCAGAAGGATGGGAAGAAAACTTGCCTTTTATCTTTTGTGTGCCATGCTCCTTTCACTTGCTAAGTTGTGTCCGACTCTTTGCCATCCCCATGGATTGCAGCATGCCAGGCTTCCGTGTCCTTCACTTTCTTCTGGAGTTTGCTCAAATTCATCCATTGAGTTGGTGATGCCATCCAACCATCTCATCCTCTGTCACACACTTCTCCTCCTGCCCTCAATCTTTCCCAGCATCAGGGTCTTTATCAGTGAGTTGACTCTTCATATCAGGTAGCCAAAGTATTGGAGCTTCAACATCAGTCCTTCCAGTGAATATTCAGGGTTGATTTCCTTTAGGATTGACTGGTTTGATCTCCTTGCTATCTAAGGGACTCTCAAGAGTCTTCTCTAGTACCACAATTTCAAAAGCATCAATTCTTTGATGCTCAGCCTTCTTTATGGTCTAGCTCTGACATCTGTACACGACTACTGGAAAAACTGTCCCCTCATTTAATTCTGACAGCATTCCTGTGAGGTGTCTTTTGGCCTCATTTTACAGAGAAGGAAGCTTGAGGCTCAGAGGGGTCAAGTAGTTAGCCTGAGGGCACATAGCCAGTAAGTGGCAGAGCAGAAGCTGAATGAGATCTCCTTTTTCCTTGGAAGTGAATGCTACCTTAGATTCTGATTTTGCAGGTGGATCTGTGTGATAAGGAGTTGTAGACACCACTGCTTAACGTTGGGAAATGTAGCATGCTGCTGTATTACGATAGCCACTTACACAGGCCAGTTGTTGTTCCACATCACAATACCTTGCTGTATTAAAGACTGTTGGGTGGTTTTTCTTTGTAGTGGGGTTGAGGGTAGACACTTTAGGAAAGGTAGTATATACTTACTTAGGCAGTATTTTTTTTTAAAGCCTTCGTAACCGTTCTCTTTGGGCTTCCTTGGCGGCTCAGCGGTACAGAATCTGCCTGCAATGCAGGAGAGGCGGGTTCAATCCCTTGGAGAAGGAAATGGCAACCCACTCCAGTATTCTTGCCTAGAAAATCCCATGGACAGAGGAGCCTGGTAACCTACACTCCTGGATTCTCGAAGAGTTGGACACGACTGAATAACTGAGCATGCATGCAACCATTCTCTTGAATGATCTCTATGTTAATCCTCTGAGGTGGGTTGAGGGAATATAACTTATTTTAAATGAGAAACTGAGGCACATAGAGATTTAGATACTTGGCCGGGGTCACAGAGTAAGTTGTAGCAGAATACTTTATTGCAGTTAAATCATAATGTGTAAGAATTTCAGGTCTTAGCTCTTAAGAGGCAGCTGTGAATTTTTTATTATTTTAGTCTACATGGTTGATTAAATAAAATGATAATTTCTGGGCAACTGATTTAAATGTTTTTGTCATCTTTTAGCACCCAGAGGCCTCTATTCAGGCTGTGTTTTCAGATGCCCAAATGCATATTTGGGCATTAGAAGGTAAGTAGTCTTGGTTAGCTGAAACAGTGATTTATTTATTCATTAAATATTGAAGTATTTAATGAAAGATCAGTTCTAGACTTTGATCTCAAACTTTGAATTTTCAGATACATTTTATGTTTGTTTTATATAGTTAAATTTTTCTTATTTAGGTTTATTTTAGTTTAGAGATTTTCCTTGTATATAAGTGGAGAAACTGAGCCTGGGGTTCTTGCATCTCTTTTTCTACTTCAAAAAAATTGCAATTAATAGATTATTTTTTAACCATCACCTTGTGTTGATGTAACTTGCTTAATATATTTAAACATATTTAGCTTAGTTGTTACAAAATTATTTCTTTTCATCTTACAGATACCACCTTCTCAATGTTTAAATGATACTTCCTCAGAGAGGCCTTTCCTGACCACCCTATGAAAAGTGTCCTTACTTTGTCCCCTTATCAGGCTTTGTTTTCTTAGCCTTTATCACTGCCAAACAGTATTATTTAAGAGAACTTTTTTCTATTAGAATATAAGTCTGATTCATCTTATTTAAGACTATTGCAGTTGAGTACCTTTTCCATCCCTTTTGCCTCTTTTTCTGTTCTATTACTGCCTTTCTTATTTAGACTTTAATACATTCAGAATATTAATTCATCCTCAGATAGATGTATTGCAAATGGATTGGCCTAATTTTGATTCACTTTTAACTTGTTTCTTCTTTTCCCCTCGAGGTCTGTCTCACTTAGTAGCAGCATCATTTACAGAAGATAGATTTGGCGTAGTCCAGACCACACTACCAGCTATTCTTAATACTTTGTTGACGCTGCAAGAGGTAGGCAATATGTGGGTTGGGTGGAAGTAGAGGTCCTGTCTTCTCCCTTGCCTAGCTTTTTCTGTCTGTTTCTTATATTTCACTTTGAGTCACGAAAAATATGTTGGAAGTCAAAATAATGATACTGTTCTCATGGTTAGGCACTTACAGTCTAAGAGAGACTAGGAAAACAGACTTAGTTCATTTATAAGTGTCAATTTTACTGTAACAGAGAAGGTACATTAGGCCTGTAGGACGTCCCTTTGGTGTTAATCAGATTCTTCAGGATATTGGAGTTCTGTTCAGTACTATAGGTTTGCATGCTTACATAGTTTGTAGCTCCTGAAAGTGGCCCATAGTTGGGTTACTTGTGTAAATAAGAAGTTATTTATCTACTAGAGGCTTAAGAAGATAGAGCTGGGACCAATGGATTCCTGCTACAAGGCTGGGTGCATAGTTTTAAACTAACAGGTCTTTTTAGGCTTAAAGGAAGAAAAATAAAACATAAGCGTCTTGTTTTTCATTAGGCTGCCTTTCCTGACTTCATGTTGGGTGATATGTTTTCACTGCCTTGTATTATTAGTTCTGTGTCAGATGAGGTATATAAACACTAAGGGCTTGGGACATTTAAAGGTAGGGCCTTGGGTGTACAGGTTTTTGGAGGAAGTATTTCTGAACTAGGTTTGAGGGATAACAACTGATGCATCTTTGGGTCTTGGGAAACAATTTAAGATATGAGAGAAAACAAGCTTCACTCTTCCTTTCTTCAAATCTCAATTCATTTTACCTCTTAGAATGTTTTATCCTTCAGAACCAGTGAATTTTCTTCACCTTGTCCTCTTCATGCCTACTTTCTCATGTATGTTATTTGATACATACATATACCCGTGGATAGCTTTATTATTTGGGTTCACTTCCCAACTACCTTACTCTACTATTTCCCCAACTTCTACTGTTTGGCTTATCTAACCACACATTAGGGTAACCATGATTATGGGTATATCTTTAATATTCATAGCATAGCTTTTTTTTTTTTAATCACTCTGGTTGTGTAGTTTAAAATAAAACAACAGTACAGTGTTCCCTAGTCTACAGAGTGATTTCATATCATTTTTTTGAACTTCAAGTCTATCTTGTGAAGAAAAGTAGAGATGTTTCAGCCCTGTCTTAGACATGAAAGGGGCTTGGTAGTGCAGTGGCTTACCTCAGATCTCACACGCATCTTAGTGGCAGAGCTGGGACGTGATGTGATCTCCCTGTAGGGCATTAGCAGTGGAATAGACCTCAGGGAGGGCCTTCCCTGGTGGCTCAGAGGTTAAAGCGTCTGCCTCCAATGCGGGAGACCTGGGTTTGATCCTTGGGTCGAGAAGATCCCCTGGAGAAGGAAATGGTAACCCACTCCAGTATTCTTGCCTGGAGAATCCCATGGACGGAGAAGCCTGGTAGGCTACAGTCCACCGGGTTGCAAAGAGTCGGACACGACTGAGCGACTTCACTTCACTTCAGACCTCAGGGAAAGCTGCAGATCCAGTCTCCAAACTTGTCTACTGTCTTCTGCTGGGCTTTTATTTTTACATAGGGTTCTCTTCAGAGAGAATGCCTCTACTTTTAGAACTGTAACTTTCAAACTTTTTAGACTATGATATGTAGTACATTAGACTCAGAATATAGGGGGCCGGTATGTGTGTGTAACAAATAAAAGATTCTTACAACAGTGCTTACCTTTTATTTTGTGCTTCATTCTAATGTTTTCCATTCTATTTCATTTTTAAAAAATGCTGGTTGAAACAGTTGATTTCACAAAGATCACACTGCCCTACAGGTATTCTGCACTGAAATTGCTTTCTTCTCATCTCCTCACTGTCAAAATCGTAATTCTTCATAGTTGATTGTGGCTAGGCATGATAAGGAAAGCATATTTGTTTATTTGGTTGTAGTCATTCTTACCTTTGATTAGGAAGGTATGAATTACAGATTTGTTGAAGGCACAAGCTCTTTTACTTTGAAACAGGAGCTGAATGGAAAATAATTTTGAGGGGCAGAGGAGAAAGAGGCAAAGGTATATTTTTGAGAGTTTGGGAGCGGTAAATGGAACAAAAACCCCTCTTTGTGCGAGGCTTGTGGCATCTCTTCTCCCCAAGACAACATCACAGTCTCCCTTTCCGTCATGCTCTACAGTCAGCAGATTTTGCAGACTACCTTGCAGTCTTTCTACCCCATATCCCAGGGTTGAGTGTCACGAGTGAGTCAGTGTCCACATGGATATTTATCCTACACTTTGACTTTCTTACTTTGTTTTTTAAACTTTTTACTTTGTACTGGGGAATAACCGATCAACAAACAGTGTTGTGCTAGTTTCAGGTGAACAGTGAGAGACTCAGCTATTCATGTGCACGTGTCCATTCTCCCCCAAACTCCCCTCCCATCCAGGCTGCCACACAGCATTGAGCAGCGTTCCACGTGCTATACAGTAGGTCCTTGTGGTATCCATTTTAACTATAGCAGTGTATACATGTCCTCCCCAAACTCCCTAATTCTCCCTTCCCCTCTCCCTTCTCTTTGGGCAACCATAAGCTCATTTTCAGTCTCTTGAGTCTCTTTTGTAAGTCCATTTGTATCATTTCATTTTAGATTCCACATATAAGGGATGTCATATGATATTTCTTCTCTTTCTGACTTCACTGAATAAGTAAGTCTCTAGGTCTATCCATATTGCTGCAGATGGCATTATTTCATTCTTTTTAATGGCTCAGTAATGTTCCATTTATATATGTACAACATCTTCTTTATCCGTTCCTCTGTCGATGAACATTGAGGTTGCTTCCATGTCTTAACTGTTGTAAAGAGTGCTGCAGTGAACACTGGGGTGCATGTATCTTTTCGGATCATGTTATTCTCCAGATATGTGCCCAGGAGTGGGATTGCAAGGTCATATGGTAGCTCTAGTTTTAGTTTTTAAGGAATCTCCAAGTGGCTATACCAGTTTACATTCCCACCCACAGTGCAGGAGGGTTCCCGTTTTTCCACACCCTTTCCAGCCTTTAATGTTTGTGGATTTTTTGATAATAGCCACTGTGACTGGTGTGAGATGGTATCTCATTGTAGTTTTAATTTGCGTTTCTCTAGTAATTAGCTCGGTTGAACATCTTTTCATGTACCTCTTGGCCATCTGTATGTCTTTGAAGAAATGTCTATTTAGGTCTTCTGCCCATTTTTTGAGTGGGTTGTTTGTTTTGATGCTGTTAAGCATCTCGAGCTGTTTGTAAATTTTGAAGACTAATCCCTTATTGGTCTCATTGTTTGCAAATGTTTTCTCCCAATCTGTGGGTTGTCTTTCATTTTGTTTATTGTTTCCTTTGCTGCGCAAAAGCTTTTGAGTTTAAGTGCGTCCCATTTATTTATTTTTGTTTATATTTCCATTATTCTGGGAGACAGATTGAAAAAAATATTGCTGCGATTTATGTCAAAGAGTGTTCTGTTGCCAGTCTTTTACACACTATCAGTCTCAGCCTTTGACTGTCATCCAGGCTTCGTCGGCCCGTGTATTCTCCACCTCCAAAGCTTAAAACTCCATGATTCTAGCCTCTAAGCCAGAGTCCTTGAATGTTTTTGTGCCAGAGATCCCTTTAGCAGTCTGATGAGGCCCATGGACTTTTTCCCAGAATAATGGGAAAAACAAATACATAAAATATAAAGTCAGATTAGAAAGGAAATCAGTTATATTAGAATATAATTTTGAAAGTATTAAGTTTGTTATACATTAATACATTAAATAACAAGGTCTATCAGTGGGTCTATGGAGAAGGAAATGGCAACCCACTCCAGTATTCTTGCCTGGAGAATTCTGTGGACAGAGGAGCCTATCAGACTATAGTCCGTGGGGTCACAGAGGGTCAGACACGACTGAGTGAGTGAACATCAGTGGGTCTAACTCATCATTCTGAAGTAATGATTAAGATGAATGGTATTAAAAGGTAATTACACTAGTGTGATAAAAACTTTGATGATTTCTGTTGGTGGCAAAGTTAGAGGAACTACTAATGCTATTGTGATTTACTGTTTCATAATTGAAACAATTGCTAAATTTTAATTAGAGCTTAGTAAAGATAAACATGTCATTTTTAGCCCAAAGTTCATGGCCCCTGAATTCTATCCGTAGATCTGTGGGCTATATAAGAGCCCCTTCTTCCTCATGCTTTATGCCTTTGCTTCTTCTCTACACTCTGTCTTTGCTATTATTTTCACTTCCTTTGTTTTTCAGCTCCCTGCTAGCTACACGTACGTCATTCCTTATCCAGGTTACACCTTATAGTCTGTCACTTCAGCCATTTTGTTACTAATTCCCTCACCTCCTCTTTGCCATGTCCTTCAGTTGCACCCACGTGGCAAAACTCTAAGGGATTAGTCCCATACTGACCTCCTACCCTTTCTCTTGCCCATCCCTCCTACTTCAGCCTCATTTCAGGCTCTTGGCATTCCTGACCTGGATTATTACTATGGCCTTCTGCTCTGGGATTTAACAGGGACCCTTCATACTGACTTCATCCACCGTCCAGTTCTTCCCATAAGCCCTCTAGTCTCATAGCCACCATGGACTATTCTATTCCTCCACCCCTGCCCCAAATATATTATATTTTCTTAACATAACTCTATGTGTGAGCCTCTTCTCTCTTTCTTTGCCTAGAACACATTTTTCTCGTTTTCTCTGGCTCCGCCTGTAACCCCCATTTCATCATTTTATTACACTATGTTTTCATTGTCTCTGTACTTTTATTGTCTCTAGTCAGAGTAGGGGCCTTCCCTGGTGGCTCAGCTGGTAAAGAATCTGTCTGCAATGCAGGAGACCCGGGTTTGATTCCTGGGTCAGGAAGATTCCCCTGGAGAAGGAAATGGCAACCCACTCCAGTGTTTTTGCCTGGAGAATCCCATGGATAGAGGAGGCTGATGGGTTACAGTCCATGGGTCTGCAACGAGTCAGACACGAGTAGAGTCAGAGACCTCGTCTTATTTATGTATTCCTAGCATCTGACTTGGTACCTGGCAAATAACAGGTGCCTATTTATTAAATGCTTGGTGGATGACGGCTGGATAGCTTCATGGTTGGTTTGATGGGTGAAGCCTTCTGTTCTGGGGCCTGAATTAAATGACATTTCTGATGTGAGTTAATTATAATAGCCACAGGCCCCTTCATTTTGTAATCATGGATGTCATGTGACTCATATATGAGTCCTGTTGTATGTTTTTGGCTTTATATTCTTTGATGTAGAAGGGATTCTTGCTCTTAATAACAAAAATAAGTTCTAAATATCTCTGTAATTTAAGGCAAGTTATAAAATACAGGCTTCTGGATTTACTAAGGAACAGTTGTGTGTGGGGCTTCCCAGTTGACTCAGTGATAAAGGATCTGCCTGCAATGCAGGAGACTCAGGTTTGATCCCTGGGTCGGGAAGATCCCCTGGAGTGGCAGATGGCAACCCGCTCCAGTATTCTTGCCTGGAAAATTCCATGGACAGAGGAGCCGGGTGGGCTACAGTCCATGGGGTTGGAAAGAGTTGGACACAGCTGAGCACACACACAAACACAAGGAACAATTATATGGAGCTATTTTGTTCTTTTGCTTTACTTTTCACTGTCAATCACTTCAGCCATTTTACTGAATCATTAAAGACAAAATATGAAAGAAAAGGGGGAGCCTTTCATTCTTCAAACCATTCAGAGGGCAAGGAATAGAGGGATGGATATCTTAGAAGAGTTGTTCCCAATAATAGTGGGCCAAGCCATCCTGGGAGATACAAATACTACAATGGGTTCATAAATCCATACATGTACTGTTGTCATCTGAATAATTAATGTTTGACATAGTTACAGCTATTTTTTAGAGGTTTCTATATACTTTTTGGTTAATTGAAATACATAGTCATTTAAAAGCATTATTGAGTTCATGGAATTATTTCCTACATTAGTGGATGGAGAACAGTTACTGTCCCATGGAATTCCACTACATAGCTATCTATCTGTCTGTGTGTGTGTATGTATATATATATATAGTTTTTAAAAAGGATCCTTATATGTAAAAGGTTGGGGATCAAAATGGTAGAGTGGTTTGTTTAATTAAAAAAATTTTTTTAATTGTGTTAAAATACACATATAAAATTTAAAATACACTTAACATTTTAGCTATCTTTTGTGTATAGTTCTGTGTCATTAAGTACAGTCACACTGTTTAACCATCAACCACTTTTTCAATTTTGAAAGTATGTTTTAAATTTTTCAGAAAGCCTTCTAGTCTTTGAAGAGTCACTGTTGCCTTGATTTAGGATATCAGCTCGATCATATTTTTTGCCTTATTACCCAAAGGCCGAATTTCGATATACTTGGAAATTTGAAGTTGGCCTTTATTCATATATTCAATAAATATTAATTATCAAACAGTTCAGCGTGTGCTGAGATACAGAATAAGAAAAGACAAACGTGGTTCCTGCCCTCCAGGAGCTTGAAGGTAGTTGCTCAGACATGTCCAACACTTTGTAACCTCAAAGAGAAAGTCGTAGAAGTAAGTAACAGAAAGTAAAACAGGAAGTCATACAAGTAAGTATAAGTGCCACAATGTACAAAAATGCAGGGTGATTAAAGCACATCAAACAGGCAAGTCTAACTAGTCTTGTCAATAGGAGATTAAAAGGAAGAGTGTGAAGTCATGGAAGGCTTCCCTTTCATGGGAAGTGACACGAAAGTAGGAAGTGACACAAAAGTTAGATGGAAGAACAAGGAGGGAGGAAAGGAATGTTCTTGAGGGCCAGAACTCTTGAATTTGAAGATCCAGATCCAGAGACCCTTGACCAGTATTATTCTACAAGTCATACTGTTTTTGTTTCTCTAGAATCATATTTTTATTTCTATATTTATTTTTATATATTATATTTATATATATAATTTATATATTATATATTTTCAGTTTTTATGTTTTATTTCTGTAGAATCCAAAAGAAATGTTCTTTCTTTAATTTTTGTAAAAATCCCACAATGTTAGAATAAAGCTTATTTTGCATGATTGAATCTCTCTCAAAAAGACTGTTTCTGTTGGTATGACTTACTCAAGATCATGCTCAATAAATGGTCGAGTAAATCTGTAAACCAGGCTTTTACACCCCAGGTTCTTTCCTTTCTACCATATCAGATCACTTCTGAGAGGGCTTGGTAGAACATGTATTTCTTAACTTCCTAATATCGACTGTAGCAGGTTAGAAGAGCCAAAGTGTGAGATCTAGGGGCAGAGCTACCTGTGTTTAAATCCTAGCTCCTACTAAAGCACTCAGGGTGCCTAGCCCATGTTATTGTTGTGGTGGTTGTAGTCACTAAGTTGTGTCCGACCTTTGCGACAACATGGACTGAAGCCCTCCAGGCTTCTCTGTCCGTAGGATTTCCCAGGCAGAAATACTGGAGTGGGTTGCAATTTCCTTCTTCTGGGGATCTTCCCGACCCAGGGATTGAACCCATGTCTTGTGCATTGCAGGCGGATTCTTTACCGCTGTGCCACCTGGGAAACTCTAGCTTATGTTAAGCGCTCAGCAGATGGTAGTTAGCTCTTATTACTTTGTTGTCACTATTACCATGCTGTATGACAGAATTCTTGTGCAGGAGAAAAGATTTTTAAAGATTAAAAAGAAAGTACTGCTGTCAATACTGGAAGCAAGTAGTCTGGGGGACAGTGTCAGACAGATGCCCAAGGCTCCACTGCTCTCTGAGTGACTAGAGCAGTTTATTAAAGTTTTCTGAGATCAGTATCTTCATTTATAAATGAAGATACTATCTTGCAGGAATATTATGAGGGTTATAAATAATATTTGTGAAGAGTTTAAAATGGTTCTTGGCAAGTATAATATATGCAATAAATAGCATATACTATTGTTAATTAAATGAAACAAGTGGTTATCAGACATGGCTTTGTTGGCAAATTATTATTTAAATGAGATGATATATATATATGTCACAATTAACTGAGTTCCTGACACAAAATAACTGTAATCAATAAATTTAGCTATCATTATTATCATCTGGTATTATTATTCTGTAGCAGTGGTTCTCAACCAGGGATGATTTTGTTCCCCAGGAGGTATTTTAGGTAGTGTCTGCAAACAGTTTGAGTGTCACAGTGGGGGATGCTACTACATATGTTGTGTAGAGGCCAGGGACGCTGCTGAACAGCCTACACTGCACAGGTCAGGCCCCACAGGAAAGAACCGCCCAGTCCAGAATGTCAGCAGTGCTCAGTTTGAGAAACTGATCTATAGTCATGATTTCCAGTAACAAAGTCCACTCTTATCCTTAACATTTGTTTGGGATTCTGGCTTTAGTGGAGCAGAACTGTTTTTAACTAGGTAATAAGTAGGATCCTTGAGACCAGGGACTTTCAGGTTGCTGCATGGCAGACTTTTGTTAATGACATTGATAGGTAAATAATCAGGAAAGAGCAACTGGAGTTTTCTGTTTCTGTTGCCTCTGTGCATATATTACTGGGTATAAATATAAGTGGGCGAATTTAGGCTTCTTTTAGAGCCAAAGAGAGGCCTTCATAGAATTTATTTTTCCCAGAGTATATTTAGATTGTTCAGTGGTGTGTTGTACTCACCACTTACTCTTTCATTGTTTGGGATAATTCTTAACTAGATATTTGAGATTCCAGTTGTGTGATCTGAGTCTTAAGGGCAGGAACCAATGCATAAAATGAGTGCTCAATAGATACTTGTTTAATCTCATAGCTGATTAAGTGGATACTTCAGTTCTGGTAACCATGGGCATATCATTAAATACGATAAACCAATGTTCTCTAGGTTCAAGTTATTCATATGCTACCATCATAGTTTTTGCTTTAATTGTTGATTAGCATACATTGTTGTCATAATTTTAGTCATATTTATATACCACCTAAATGAACTATTATTTACTTAGATTTTAAGTTTATTTAAAAGGAAAAAGTATCACTGTTGTAAAAGGAAAGCTAGTTTGACTTGCTATAAATAGATATAGGTCTACCATTCCTTATCTCAAACCCTCAAATTGTTTCAAAACTTAGATATTTAAAGATTTTTCAAAATGTTACATGGTATACACAATCATACATTATGTAACACTGCTATTGCTATCTGAGGTAGAAGCCCCTTAATCAGACACAGTAATGCTTTTCTCCAGTGAAATATCTGAATATTCATAGCAAGTAGAATATAGAATATAAATAACCTATATCAGCTTCAGTTCAGTTCAGTTGTTCAGTCGTGTCCGACTCTTTGCGACCCCATGAATTGCAGCACACCAGGCCTCCCTGTCCATCGCCAACTCTCGGAGTTCATTCATACTCACGTCTGTTTAGTCAGTGATGCCATCCAGCCATCTCATCCTCTGTCGTCCCCTTCTCCTCCTGCCCCCAATCCCTCCCAGCATAACAGTCTTTTCCAGTGAGTCAACTCTTCACATGAGGTGGCCAAAGTACTGGAGTTTCAGCTTTAGCATCATTCCTTCCAAAGAAATCCCAGGGCTGATCTCCTTTAGAATGGACTGGTTGGATCTCCTTGCAGTCCAAGGGACTCTCAAGAGTCTTCTCCAACACCACAGTTGAAAAACATCAATTCTTGGGCGCTCAGCCTTCTTCACAGTCCAACTCTCACATCCATACATGACCACGGGAAAAACCATAGCCTTGACTAGATGGACCTTAGTTGGCAAAGTATTGTCTTTGATTTTGAATATGTTGTCTAGGTTGGTCATAACTTTTCTTCCAAGGAGTAAGCGTCTTTTAATTTCATGGCTGCAGTCACCATCTGCAGTGATTTTGGAGCCCAAAAATAAAGTCTGACACTGTTTCCACTGTTTCCCCATCTATTTCCCATGAATTGATGGGACCGGATGCCATGATCTTCGTTTCCTGAATGTTGAGCTTTAAGCCAACTTTTTCACACTCCACTTTCACTCTCATCAAGAGGCTTTTTTAGTTCCTCTTCACTTTCTGTCATGAGAATGGTGTCATCTGCATATCTGAGGTTATTGATATTTCTCCCGACAATCTTAATTCCAGCTTGTGTTTCTTCCAGTCCAGCGTTTCTCATGATGTACTCTGCATATAAGTTAAATAAGCAGAGTGACAGTATACAGCCTTGACGTACTCCTTTTCCTATTTGGAACCAGTCTGTTGTTCCATGTCCAGTTCTAACTGTTGCTTCGTGACCTGCATACAGATTTCTCAAGAGGCAGGTCAGGTGGTCTGGTATTCCCATCTCTTTCAGAATTTTCCACAGTTTATTGTGATCCACACAGTCAAAGGCATTGGCATAGTCAATAAAGCAGAAATAGATGTTTTTCTGGAACTCTCTTGCTTTTTCCATGATCCAGCGGATGTTGGCAATTTGATCTCTGGTTCCTCTGCCTTAGGTTAGGTTTTATTGTCAGATCAGGGCTTTTTGGATTTCAGTATCGAGGAGAAGATAATGAAAGAGAAAAGACAGTAATTTTAAATAATTCTTTTTTGCTGAAGTCCCTGAACCTGAAGCCTTCTTGTCCTTTTGTTGTGAAGGGAAACTAGAGAGGGTTAGATATGTGTTAAAGACACATCACTTCCATACTGAGACTTTCTTCCCCAATGTAACTTTTATACATTAAGGTCTGTTGGACCCAATTTAATTTTTTTGAGCTATTCCAATTATTTGTAAGGATTGATATTTTATGACTTGTATTCTTTCGTAGAGTTCTTTTAAAGAACAAAGAGAAAACAAAATTCATTCCTTTACAATTACACTTTTGACCCATTTAAAATCTGAGATGTATTATGGAATCCTAGTGATTTTACATTTCCAGTGTCTTGAAACAGTTTGCTATTTGATCATACTAGGAATTATTTCATCATTACTCATCAGTTATTCCAATTGTGGTAAAAAGACCAGTAAGAAAACAGAAGAATGATGAAATCATATAGTATTGTATCATCTTTCAAGAAAAGGTATATAAATAGTCTGAACAAACATCTTTATAGTTTTTTTAAGCTTTCAATGAACAGTTGCTAATTCAGATTTAAAAGATTTTCCACTGATGATAGTAAAAGGAGAAACTTGCCGATATGTTAAATAATTTTTTAGATAAATCAGACGATGCATGCAGAGACACAGCACTCTAGAAATTTATATGATTCTTAAATGGATGCATGCTGAAGGTAAACAAAGGTGTATTCAGAAGTGATTGGAAGGAAATAGTTGATGTTGAAATGAAAAAAGTCACATGTATAAAATAATTTTATATGTGATTTCATTTCAGTTCATCTTTATAAACCTAATAATGAAAATGTTTTGCACAGTTGGGGTACAAAAAAAGTCTGTGCTTTGCAACAAAATTATGAACTGTCAAAAGTTTTTAAAGTGTTTTGATGGTGCAGATGCAAGAAAAAGAACGAGAAATAATGATAAGCTAGAGTCTGTTGGAGATATGTCTTCAATTTGAAATCAGTATTATAGGATGGATATGTTCCAGGTTTGTTCATGATAGCTAATAAGCAGGTAGTTGCATTCAAAACACATTTCATGCTTCAGATGTTTATATCTTTGAAACCTGGAAACTATGTTTATAATCTTATTTATATTGCTTTAAAGTTACTTTACATTATCCTGTCATTCTTATTTCTGTAAATTTTTTGTAAAAAGACTATAAAAAGGGTCCACCGAATCCAGGTGAAAATGATGATGACTATTTTGCTGGTATACTGAGGGTTAATTAGGTTTATAAGAAAATTGAAAAGGAAGTAATATTTCCATTGTGATTCAGTGTTACATAATGTTACTTAAGTATGTCACTGAATACTATCGTCCATACTGCCTAAAAGTATCCTAAAAGCATGCCCCAGTCTCGGGCATCCCTCTTACAAGTTTCTGTTGAAAGAATAAATTATTGGACTTGCAGTTATTGTGACAGACTGAACATATGCGTCAAATCTTGTTCCTTCCCCCTAAACTTTGCTGAACTATAGTGAAAGTACTTTTAAAAAGACAGAAATCCGTAAATAGGAGAGGAGACAACAGCAGCAAAGTTTTCCAAGCTGGAGAGCAGACGGTTGAGATAGCTAACTCAGCAGAGTCAGAGGCCATGCGAAGGTGGCAGTGGAGTGAGCACCTTTGGGGCCAAGGCCTGAGGGACAGACGCCGAAACAAGGAGGCTGTGTGAGCGCTGTTGAAACCCAGCCGGAGCCCTAGATTCTCCGAGGTGCTTCTCCCTCATTCCAGAAGTTAAGTTTCATCCTTTAGAGAGAGTGCAGCACTGGCTTTCTGGACTGGGAGAGTTCATAGTTGTAGGCACTCTACTAGAAGTTTAGGGTATGCTCGATAGCTTTGTTACCTGCTCAGCTTCCCTGAGCACTGGGAACCAGGCCTTCCAGAGAGGGTACTGGAAGATTCTTTGGGAACTCTGACCGAACCAAGAAGAAAGACCTAAAGTTACCGAGTTGGGCACTCACCCTCCCTGCCCCGCAGACCCACCCCCCCACCCCCCACCAAGAAAAGTCCATACAGATCACCTGTTGTGAAGCCTGTTGTCAGTAATCCCCAATCATGTACTCAAAGCTGTTATCAGTAATTTCTAGTACTTAGAGCTTTTGGTCCAGCTCTTTAGAAGGTCCTATTCTCAGTCATGAGCCAAGGATCAGTGTGTTTCAAGGGAAGTCTTCAATACAGATGATAGAGACCAAGTGGAGTACAGAGGGAAAAGAAACTCTAAAGCAAAAATAAACTCCAAAATATAACAAAAACCACAAAAATCCTCAGAAATAAAAGAGGGTATTGCATCCTGGAAACAAAAATAAGATGTTGAAATAAAAGGATCATTTAATTGACATAAAAGAACTCTTGAAATTAAAAACATGATGGCAGAAATCATTTTACCTAGAGTCTTAGGTACTTTTTTGGTGCTTACATCCATAACTGTAAATAATAGGCTTCTGCTATTGCTTCTTGTCACCTTAGACATTATATTTGCTGCAGTAGATTAACACAGTTATTCTTCTCAATCTTCTCTTCTCCCTTCTCTTAATATAGTTATAGCATTTAAAGGGGCTTCCCTGATAGCTCAGTTGGTAAAGAATCCACCTGCAATGCAGGAGACTCTGGTTTGATTCCTGGGTTGGGAAGATCTGTTGGAGAAGGGATAGGCTACCCACACCAATATTCTTGGGCTTCCCAGCATTTAAAATTATAATATTTACCTTTGGTTTTTAAAAGTTATACTTAAATCTTTTTCTTACATTGTCAAGTATGTAAATGAAATCAGTTTCACTTGTGAATTCTCCCTTCCTACCTATTTTTGCACATTAGATGCTTAATCATCTAGAATTGAAAAGGAAGATAAGCTAGTTTTGTAAATAACCTTACTTATGTAAAGTATAAAGCTTGATCTTTTTTTGGACTGAGATTCATAATAAAGGTATTCTTACCTGTCATGCATTGTAAGCAGAATAGGACATCTGTGTTTCACTTCCCACTTTTGAATTTTCAAGGCTGTAAAAGTACATAACTGCTTTTGAGAGGATGGTTGTAGACTTTTCCCTGGTAACTGCTGACGTGGCAGAACCTTGACTGCACTGTTTTTCAAACCGTTTGACTGTGATCCAAAATAAATAGTTTATTATATGTCTATGTGTTATCTCTGTATCTATATGAAATGAAATCTCTTTAATCCTTACACTGAGTTGGCTTCTTTGATAGTCTGAACTAATGTGTTTCCTTTTTTTTCTTGATATAGTCAGTTGATAAGTACTTCAAGCTTCCTCATGCTTCCAGTAAGCCACCTCGGATTTCAGGAAGCCTGGTGGACACTTCCTATAAAACATTAAGATTTGCGTTTAGAGCATCACTGAAAACAGCCATCTATAGGATAACTACTACATTTGGTGAACATCTGAAGTAAGTTTACCTCTTCTATTCACTTTCAAGAGTTCCCTTGAGAAACAGGCATGAGAATTAAGGCTCATAAATTGAAAGTAGTTTTTTTGGGACCTTCTTGATTCCTACTGGGAAGTAACAGCTTAGATTTAAATTTAATATTTGCATTTTAAAAATTGGCCTATTGTATAAGCTTTGGGACCTTCTTTCAGATGGATAAAAAGGATAGAAAGTTGTAAAAGCAGCAAATGTAATTATATATTGTTTTCTTATATTCCTAAAATAACCTTAAGGGAGAAAAAAGGCAAAATGAATACTCTCCAGAAAAGCATATTAAAAATAATTCTGTTATTACATCTTGGTTAGCAAACCAAGACTTGGGGTGAGCAGAGTATTCCATAGATGAGTCCTTGGTGCTTTGTGAATCATGCTGGAAAAACAGCAACAGATCATAACACCTTCAGAAATGGAACCAGAAAGAAAACCACAAATGCCAAGCCTGTGTATATTTAGTTTCATTGATGTTTACTGCTTTCTTTTCATGAAATAATCTAGCTAGGCAGAGTAAGAGATACTAGTTTACTAACTAAATTACATTTATCATAATTGTCAATAAACTTTAAAAGATGATTGCTCTGTTTTTTTCTGTATGCAATTAATAGTTTAGAACTTCTTCAAACTAGCTGCTTTTAGAAACAGTAGTGTATTTCCTTTTACTTCCGTAAGGCAAATACATAAAACATACTATATACATACCTAAGGTAGCCACAGCAGCAAGTTTATGGAACACTTTGGTTCTGTGTGGGAATACAGAAAAGCTGTAGATAACCCTCTGTCCTTAGGAAGTTTATTCATTTGTTTAAAAACAAACCAGAAAAAAAAAAAGTTCATTGAGTGCTTTCTAGATCTGCAGTCTCTGATATGATAGCCATGTGTTTCTATTTAAATTTAAATTAAGTTAAATAAAATTGAAAATACAATCTGTCAGTTACATTGGCCACCTTTAAAGTCCTCAGTAACTACACATGGCTACTGGCCTCTATACTGGACAGCTTAGGTATAAAATATTTCCATCACTGCAGAAAGTTCTTTTGGACAGTGCTATTCTAGACAATACACTTAACACTTTTCATTTATTCTTCTCAAAGAGCCTGTGAGGCATAGAGATTATCATAATTGTATAATATAGAAACTGAGACTCAGAGAGCTTAAGAACATGCCTGATAGCACCGTCAGGTTGGTGTTAGAACATAAACCTGAAATTAGGTCTTTCTTGCTCTTAAGATTCCAACTTCTTACCCTATACAACACTAGACTCCCTCCAAGATGTAAACTGTAAGGTTTAAGGTATAAATGTAAAGTACAAGATGTAAGGTACTCTTAGAAAATTCTCAGTGAATTCAGATAATGAAATATATATAATGATTGATGTATATTGATGATATAACCAAAATAGGAAGAAAAGGGGAAAATAGATTTCTTCCATAAGAAAAGTAGATGATTATTTAAAAAACTGTAAGAATGAAACTCTGCCTTAGTTTCTTTTCTCTGAGTAGAGCCATATATATATATACTAAAATTGATGAGGCCAGTAAAGACTATTTTGTGCAAATATTGGACCGAATAGTAATAGTAGAAGCATTAGATTTGGAATTAAAACATTTGGATATATGTCTGATTACACTACTGTCTGTTGTAGTTGTGGACAAGTTATCTATTGATTTAAGTAACTTCCAGGTAGTCACTTATGCAGGTAGTAAGTTGTAGAACCAGAAATTAGACTAAATTTCCATACCCTAGAATTCTATATACAAACCTCTGAAAACCACTCTGATACTGTTTTCCTGCCATGAAAAGGGTATATTATTCATCCCATTTTATTTCATTTGCTGTTAATAGAGATAAAATAGGATCATACATATGTAAAGCCCACATACATTATATATTATTGTGACAACAACTATTATTATTGTATGAAAGTGAAAGTCACTCATTCATGTTTGATTCTTTGCAACCCCATGGACTATACAGTCCATGGGATTCTCCAGGCCAGAATATTGCAGTGGGTAGCTTTTCCCTTCTCCAGGGGATCTTCCCAACCCAGGGATCGAACCCACGTCTCCCGCATTGCAGGTGGATTCTTTACCAGCTGAGCCCCAAGGGAAGCCCAAGAATACTGGCATGGGTAGCCTGTCCCTTCTCCAGTGGATCTTCCTGACCCAGGAATCAAACCAGGGTCTCCTGCATTGCAAGTGAATTCTTTACCAACTGAGCTAACAGGGAAGCCCCTATTAATACCTGGTTTATTCATTCCCCAGAGCTTCACTTCTGAGAACCAGGTATAAATGAAGTAAACACTTGAGGTGTGAAAACTAACACAGACCAGTTACACATTGGAGACCTTCATTTTACTCTTAATTTAGACAAATTTGATTTACTGACTTTCCAACCAATAACATTAAAATTTGAGAGGAAGACTACTATTAGAGTTGAGTACTAACAACAGTAAGAGAAGTACAGTGCTTGCTGGCAGAAGGGAATCATGAGAATAAAAATCAAAAGAAAATCATGAGAGAAGATTTGGTGTTTGAAAAAATTCGGAGCCATTTAGTTAGAGATGACAGCTTCCCTGGCACCGAGAGAAAGTCTGAATAGTAAAGTATACATGAGATGGTTCAGTTAGTGGCAGCTACATGGTTTAAGAAAGCAGAGATGTAAAATGTGTAAGGTGTTTCAGGATAATTTGTAACAAAATTATTATAATAAGCCTTTGACACTTTTAAAAGTGGCGACCTTCAGTTACCTGGAATTTTATTGTTCAGTGTGTGAAAGTTGCTCAGTTGTGTCTGACTCTTTGTGACCCCATGGACCATACAGTCCATGGAATTCTCTGGCCAGAATACTGGAGTGGGTTGCCATTCTCTTCTCCATTATTATTCAGTCAGGATACAGTATTATCAACAACTAGAAAACTGGAATCTTTCATTGTATTTAAGTTTTGCCTAAAATTTTAAAAGAAAGCTCTATACTAGTTTCAGTATATATTTGCCCCACTTTTGTCAAGGTAATGTATTTTTGTAGGGGTGAGGGTGGGAAGAGAACCCAATTCCCCATCCAAGGCATAACTTATGTTCAAAGGGAAAAGTAAATCTAAACCACCAAGCTGTTACCTTTGAAAACGATTAGTGGAGTCTATTGTATTTTATCCAAACATCTTAGTTTAAAGGATTTTATATTAAAAGCAATTTATATACTCCACAACTCAAAGATAATGTTGGAATCTGGTTTAAATAAAATAATAAAATCCAGAAAAATCTACTGCGCAGCTTGAAACTCTGCACAGCAGGTTCCACAGCAGAGCAGGTTACAGTTGATGCCTTCAGTTGTCAGCCTTAATTTTCTTTGGGCTTTTAGAAGGTAGAAGCATGCTGTTGCTCAGTACATGTCCTCCTCTCATTAGATTAAGAAGGGTTTTCATCCAACTTTTTTCAGAAGTACTAAATAAGTGAAAATTTCTATTCATTTTTAATTGTTTTGAGAAATATTGACTCTTTGCTCTGTGGTTCACTTAATATGCTTAATGTAAAATAAAGCTTATGCTTTGAATTTATGTCTCATTTAGTGCTGTGCAAGCATCTGCAGAACATCAGAAGAGACTTCAGCAGTTCTTGGAGTTCAAAGAATAGTTAAGTAATATAAACTGTGTTCATTACACTGCTGATACAACTACAGATGGGACAGTAAATGTTCAGCATTCTTGGATCAGAAGAAAATGGACTAATTAGATGCTTCCTTTGTCGTGGTGGTTGCTTTGAAAACTATACTTTAATGGGAGAAATCATGGAAAGAAATTCTCAACAGAAAAACCAAAAACTGCCTTTTCTGTACCGATTGCTTTTGTGTGTGTGGTATAATAAAATCTTTATTCAATTTTACAGAAGCCTCTATGGCAGTAGAAATGTTTGTAGCTTAAGCAGCTTAATAATAAGAACTAGAAAATGTTTAGGATTTACTTTTGAGAGGAGTAGAGGCAGTTCAGAAGGTAAAACAGGCAACTTGAGCTAGTCTTCCTTCCTAACCGGTCTGAGGGTTTAGCTCTCTGTAAACTCAAAATGCGTAAACTTTTTGGAGTAGTTTCTGTTTGCTAAAGGATAAAAAGAGTAACAGTGGAGAAAAAGTCACAGAAAATGCTGTCTAAAGGACATATTTTGTTAATCTGTTAGGTTGTGTTTTTGCTTTTGGAGACAAATTAGATTTGCATGATTGTCAAAAAGAAGTCTCAGTTTACAGATGCTAACTCTATGTAAAGGAATGTGGAAAAATTCAGCTCTTAAGTTACAAGATGAAACATTAACATTTGGTTTTCAAAAGATAATTGACCAACATCTATGAATTTATTTTGTATTATGCTAGTAAACAATGTGTATGGGTATTTTCTCAGCTAGTTTTTGCTTTCTTTTTCTGGAACAAAACATTAAGTGATTGCCAGGTTTTTCAAGTGAGACAAAAAGTTTTGCAAGAAAACCAGGAAACTTCCTTTTTTCCCCCAGTCTCTCCATCTTCATTAGATCAAATTATTTTGTAAAGCTTATTGTCCTCACAGGGGAGCAACCTTTGCTTTGTTAACTGGCTGGTTAAAATATATTAGGAACATCTTTACACCCAGAAACAACTTAGTCATCAGGTAGCAAGTGAAACCAAAATGTTAGAGGGATTAGTGTACTTAGGAGTATGTTGTATGTCCTGAAAGTGAGTAGGTAATTTTATAATTTATTAGATCAACTTTGGAGATGTAAGATTGGAAATCCTACTGGTAGACATTCACTGGACTAGCTTTGGACTTAAATACTTCTTTATAATCTTTTCCCGTTATCTTTTCCCTCTAGTGTCCCCTAATTTTTTCTTTAAAGTCAGCACAGGACTGTATATGAATCTTTACTGTGGTGTATATGTCTGTCATTTGTCTGATTCCTTGATGTATTATGTCTTGATTTATTTGTTGCCCCTTCAGCCATGACAAATTATAAATGAATCCTGCTGGCCTTTATGAGACAGCTTCCCAGTTGTCAAGTGTTTGGAGTATGTAGGCTATTGCCTTTTTTTTTTTGGTATCTGAAGTGGAGTTGATCTGTTTTTTGAATGTAAAAGTTGAATTTTGAATGTAGAAGTTATTTACAGATGACCCTCTGAGTTCCATATTTTAGTCATTGAGCTTTTTATATTCCATTCTCCGTGCTGCCCCTGTTTGAGGCATTTTGGGAGAAAAGGACTCTTAACCTTATGCTTGCATAAAGAATTTAAACTCTGACTTACTCAGATAAAATCTTTGGCTTTGGTTTTTTTTTTTTTTTTGGCTTTGTTTTAAGGTTCCCCACCCCCCCGTCATTTCCCATATGCTTTGGGCAAACTATACTTGATGAGCAATGTGAAAATTTCTGAGGTGTTCATCCCTATTTTTTCTGAAGATAACATGCCTTGTACTCAGTACAGTTCACATAGTATCTGCTTGGTGGAAATTTGGAATTGCCTCCCCAAATCTGGATTGTATTTAGTAGATAAGGAAATCAGTTCCTTTTCCTCATTGTGTCGATAATCTACATCCCCGTCTGTTGGAGTAGGGTACAGCTTGATCACCTGTTAGGGAAGAGGGAAGAGGGAAGAGAGCTCTTTCGCCTGTCTGCAGGAAGGAGGATCTTAGGAAGGCCAGCAAGAGGAGAGAAGCATTTCCTTTGATAAAGTCACATCCTGCCTGTGAACCCACTGATACTGTTGACCTTGGCCTGAAAATTAAAGGGTGTTCTTCAAAAGTGTTTTCTGACTGTCAGTACAAAATGTGATTGTATCAGCTCTTGTAATGTTTTCTTGACCCTTATGGAAGGTATAAATCTATGTAACTTCTTTCCTAGAGAACTGGGAAAGTGTCCTAGAATTAAAAAAAAAAACAATTTGTATAGTTGAATGGACATGGATAAACAACAGTTTGTTACTTTGCTGGGTTTATTCCTTGGTAATTGTTCTCTGTCTTCCTGTAAATATGATAATCTGTTTATATCCTTTTGTATATCACTGATACTGAATTGGGTAGAAAAATAAATGGATAGTTTTTAGAAATGGGACTAATAACTGAAATATGCATATCTGTGAGATCAGTTATTTAATTTCTGGTGTATATGTGTATATGTTTCCTTAGCCATTTTAATCAGTCTGAGAGCTGATACTTATAAAACCTGAAACATGCCTTGAGAAATCAGCTTTTGCCTCTGACTGGACTCATCTGGTGGGTGATCTGTGATGGTAACTCTGAGGGCCCTAAATTCTAAAAGCCTCTTTCTTCAAGGATGCAGGTGCTGAAAGCCATTTCTTAATAGAGGTTTATTTCTTGCCAGAATAGTGTTTCTAAATAGATCATATTCCCCCAGGCTAAAAGTTGTATCTGTCAACTTTACTTAAATTAACCTGAACTTCTCTGGGTAGTTGAGGTACTATAACTAAGGCCCTCAACTTTCCCTGTTTGCTATCCAATCCATAGTTATCTTTCTTTAGAACCAAATAGCTTAAAACAAAGATGACTTTAGTGTATCAGTTAATAATCTAGCTATTCTTAAAAAGCAGCTGACCACCATTCTAAAATGAGCAAAATCATTGTTTTGAGGGGGAAGTGGGGCACACAGCACATTACCGCCTTAAGAGTTCTCAGTCATGGCCCTGAGCAGCTTTGGCAGCTGCTGTAGTGATAGGTGCTTTAATGTGGAGCTAGCTAATCATTCAGAAACACTCACCTAATGCCTCTTTCGGCCCAGCTACTGGAAACACATTGACCTGTGAACAAGACAGTCCTGACCTCTAGGAGTTTGTAAGCAAATGCAGTGGCATTGGAAACTTGGGTTCACAAGCATTGACTCACAGGGAGTGCTCATTAGAGGTACAGAGTCTGGGTTCCACTTCAGTACAGATTCTGCTTCAGGAGGTCTGGACTAGTTTCCAAGAGGTGTAGTTTGTAGCCAATTCCAAGCAGTGATCTCAGAATCACACTGTGAAAAGGGTTTATCTTAGCTCAGGAGTTGTCAGATTTAGCATGCATCAGAACCACATGGAAAGCTTGTTAAAACACAGATAACTGGGCCCCCTTTCCAGAGCTTCAGATTTTAGTAAGTCTGAAGTGTTCAGTCAATAAGCTGTCTAACTCTGCGACCCCATGGACTACAGCACACCAGGCTTCCTTGTCCTTCACTGTCTCCTGGAGTTTGCCCAAATTCATGTCCATTGATTCGGTTATGTTAATCTAACCATCTCATCCTTTGCCACCCTCTTCTCCTTTGGCCCTCAATCTTTCACAGCATCAGGGTCTTTTCCACGGAGTCTGCTCTTTGAATCAGATGGCCAAAGTATTGGAGCTTCAGCATCAATCCTTCCAATGAATATTCAGGGTTGATTTCCTTTAGGATTAATTGGTTTGATCTTGCTGTCCAAAGGACTCTCAGGAGTCTTCTCCAGCACCAACGGATTCCAGAGCATCAATTCTTTGGCCACTCAGCCTTTATGGAACTCTCACATCTGCACATGACTACTGGAAATTTTGGCAAAGTGATGTCCCTGCTTTTTAATGTGCTGTCTAGGTTTGCCATAGCTTTTCTTCCAAGGAACAAAGTGTCTTTAAAGTCTGAGGTGGACCCCAAGAATTTTTAAAGTGTCCAGACACTATGCTAGTCAGGAGACCACATTTTGAAAACCACTGCCCTAGTGAGTTTTCTCATATTTGGTATTCTTTCAGAAGCATATGAACAATGATTGCTATAAGGTGGAGTTCTTACATCTGATTGATTTGTTGGAAAGCGTGAAGAATATGGTTAGGTCCCATAGGTAATACAGGAATGCTGAGAAATATTCTGGTGTTCGAGTTTGCAGCAGGGATTTGCCCAGAGTTGCTCTCTTGCACCTAGCCTTCACTTGAATTTCTGTCTTGGCAAACTTAGCATTTTTCACAATGAGCTTAGCCTTCCCTCATACTCCCAGATAGATTTCAGTGTGTTTTTTTCAATGCTTCATCATTCTTTTTTGGACCTTATCACATTGAATTGTAACTTAACTGATTACAAATCTGCTTCCCCTTGTAGATTATGAGCACTCTTTCCTTCCAGGATTCTAGATACACCTTCTCAGTGTATCACCCTGTCTTCTTACTTTTAATTATTTTGACTTTTCGTGCTTTATTCTGCATAGTTCCTTCTGACCTATCTTACAAGTCATTTTCTTCAATTGTGTCTAATCAGTAAACTTACTTATTACATGAACAATAGTTTCACAATAAGTGAAAATTAGCAGTCGTTTTGGGATTACTTAATTTCATCTTTAGCAGACTTTATCTACAATTCTGAATTCCAGAGGATATTTTTATTGTTAAGTTTGGTGACAAAACATATTTGGCCCCTAAATCTGACCTTAACTGATATGAGGCTATTTGTAGACTTCATTTACTCCTTGTAATATGACTGTTTACATTCACTGTAGTGTGATGATGTAGGTGCTGTCCCAGACCCTATGAGAGTGTTATATAATACGCATCTTTATTATCTTTCTAAAATCCTTTATTCAAAACTTTGGACCTTAGGAATTTAAGACAAAGCATTGTAGACCTGTTTTTGTAAGATGCTATTAATTCTCCCATCTACTCATTCAGCATTTACTAACTGCCTGCTGTATACCAGGCCTTGTGATAGGCCCTGATAGTACAGAAAGAGATCACTACTTTGTGTGGAAGAAGTAAGTGGAGGTAACCCTTATTTTTTCTGCTGCTTTGCAGAGTTGGTGTGTCTTGCTAGGTGCTGTCTCATTGTTGGGTGTCTATTCTGCTCCTAGCCTGCCCAGAGTGTAGCATCTCTCTAGGTGTTCTGGTGCTGCCCACTTGTTTCTTGCACTACTTTTCAGGAGCTGTATGGCTCTACCTTGTCTTTAATTGCTCATGTTCTTCCGGTGCAGACACATCTCTTACCAGATACTGTTGAGTGGGCCTTGCAAGTGATCCTGATGGTAAAGTAGTTCTGGAAGACCTATGGATGTCTGTGGCAGAGAAACATTGGGAGATGACCTCTGAATCACAGGCTTTTACTTGATAGTCTTTTGAAAAGATGTTGGCTTTCTTTTTGGCTGCACCACATGGCTTGTGAGACCCTAGTTCCCTGACCAGGGGTCAAACCTGCACCCCCTGTATTGGTACCATGGAGTCTTAACCATTGGATCACCAGGGAAGTCCTGAGATATTAACTCAATTGATTTATCCTTTTTATCGCTCAGCTGATAAAGTGATCTATGGTCTTGAAAAAATATTAAACACTAGTCTCTCTCCTGCTCTATTATGATTCTTTGTTGCAAGGACACAATCCCCAACTTAGCTGAAGCATAAGGCAGGGAAAGTGAAAGTCAGTTGTGTCCAACTCTATACATGGACTATATAGTCCATGGAATTCTCCAGGCCAGAATACTGGACTGGGTAGCCTTTTCCTTCTCCAGGGATCTTCCCAACCCAGGTATCGAACTCTGGTCTCCCACATTGCAGGTGGATTCTTTACCAGTTGAGCCACAAGAGAAGCCCAAGAATACTGGAGTATTCCTGATAGGATCTTCCTGACCCAGGAATTGAACCGGGGTCTCCTGCATTGCAGGCGGACTCTTTACCAACTGAGCTATAGGGGAAGCCCATAGGCAGGGAGTTGACCTAAAGGCATAGGAATGTCTTGGTGAGCACAAGTATAGATTTGCTTCTGGGCCCCATGAAGAACCTGGAAAGCTCTCAGGATCTCTAAATGGTTCTTCTTCTTTGTGCATCAAAGCTTTATTCTTTCTCTGTCTAGTGGCTTTCTACTGCTCTTCCCCTCTGCCCTGTAACTCCTGAGTTTACTTATAACAGATAGAAACTGACCAGCTCTTTCTGAATGCCAACCAAATTCCTGTTTGAAAGAAATTAGCCTTGATCACCAGCATGGCTTCTGAGAACTTAGCTTTGTTGATCAGGATAAGTGGCAGGTAGGGTCAGTTTCCCAACATAGAGGACAGAATTTGGGGTTAAGGACCTGCCAAAAGGGGCTGGTAAGTCCCCTTGCTTTGGGTTGGAACCCCAAAGGGCTGCAAACGTAGAAGGAAGGGTAAAGAGGAAGTAGATGGCATGAACTGTAGTTGAGTTAGAATCCTCATTAAGTTGAACTGCAGTAATTTCTGTTTGCCAGTGCTTCTAGCTCCTGAGAGAAGCCATCATAAATCCTCTCTGGAGAAAAACAACATCCTAGGTCTCAATTATTTCTGCAAATGAGTTTTCAAATATAATGTCTACAGACAAAAATAACCAGGCACAGGAAGAGGCGACATGAATGAGAATAACAAAAGCAATAGACCATAGGATAGACCCATGGGGACTCCAGATCTTAGAATTATCAGATAAAGACTCAAAAGAACTATGATTACTGTGTTTATTATAAAGATTAAAAAAAACCCTTTAATTCTTTAGAGAACTAGAAACTACCATATATATGGAGTAGAAACTACACACACACAGATAATTTGAAAAAGCAGACAGTTTAGAACAGAAAAAATGGAATAACTAAGTCAAAGGATAGGTTTACCTGCAGATAGATAAAGCTGGAAAAAACTGACTTAGAAGATCAGTCAGAAGAAATTATTCAGAATAAACCATGGAAAGTAATAAAAGTACACACTGAGGGGTGTGTGTGTGTGTGTGTGTGTGTGTGTGTGTGTGTGTACTCGGTCGTGTCTGACTCTTTGTGACCCCATGGACTGTAGCTCACCAGGGTCCTCTGCCCAAGGAATTTTCTAGGCAAGGATATTGGAGTGTGTTGTCATTTCCTATTCCACGGGATCTTCCCGACCCAACGATCAAACCCAAGTCTCCTGCATTGGCAAGCAGATTCTTTACCAGTGGCCCACTTGGGATAACTGGGCACTGAGGTATATCATAGTAGAAGTGCGAAAAATCAAAGTGTTCACAGTAGCCAGAAGTGGGAGAAAAGACCACATTCAAACAAGCAACAACTGGACAGCTAACATTTCAACAAAAACAACTGAAGAGAATGGGATGGAAATTTCAAAGTGCTGAAAGTTAGAACTCCATATCCAGCATAATCTACAAAAATAATGGGGAAATTCAAAACATTTACATACAAAAGCTGAGAAATTTCATCAATAGGACACACTAAAAGGAACTTAATTTATAAAGGTAGTTTTTGTTTTTTTGTTCATTTTGTTTTTCAGGCAGAAGAAAGGGTCGAGAAGCAGGAAGAAATTAAGAAGATAAATATGAATATTGACTTATTAAATAATACTGTCTTGATGGAGTTTTAAATATACAGAGAATTAAAGTACACAGCATAATGGTATATAAGTCATATTTTGGGATTTAAAATATCTTAAGGTTTTCCCTGGTGGCTCAGATGTGTAAACCGTCTTCCTGCAGTGTGGGAGACCTGGGTTCGATCCCTGAGTTGGGAAGATCCCCTGGAGAAGGAAATGGCAACCCATTCCAGTACTCTTGCCTGGAAAATTCCATGGACTGAGGAGCCTGGTAGGCTACAGTCCATGGGGTCGCAGAGTCGGACATGATTGAGCGACTTGACTTATTTTGCTTCCCTGGTGGCTCAGATGGTAAAGAATCCGTTTGCAGTGCGAGAGACCTGGGTTTGATCCCTTCGATGGAAAGATCGTCTGGAGGAGGGCATGGCAACCCACTCTAGTATTCTTGCTTGGAGAATCCCCATAGACAAGAGGAGCCTAGCCGGGTACAGTCTATGGGGTCACAAAGAGCTGGACACAACCAAGCGACTAAGCACAAGGTCTTTACTTTGGAAATAGAGTAAAAGTGGACTTTGGTATGGTGACTTTGATACATTAAAGGAGTGCATTGTAACTTAAGGATAACCTGTAAAAGAAGAGTTAGAGTTTCAAACTAAGACTGAAAAAATGAAATAACAAAAAATGAACAAAAGTAAGTAGGAGGGAAAAAGACATCTGAAGTAGGTAGGACAAAGAAAATGTACATAGTAAGTTGTAGATTTAAATCCAAGATATCAGTAATTACATATAAATGGATTAATGCACTACTCATAAAACAAAGATCATCAAACAAAACCAAAATTGTTAGCTGTCAACAAAAGCCACATTTAAAGAAAGATAGATTGAAAATAATAGGAAAGATAAATATGCAAATGTTAAAAGAAAGCTGGTATACTTGCGTTAATTTTTGACAATGTATAAGGCAAAAAGCCTTACTAGCGATAAAGAGGGTCACTTCAAGATAAAAGATTCAATTCATGGAAAGATAACAATTCTAAATGTTAATGCACCTAATAACATAGCCTCAAAGTATATTAAAACAATCGGGAAAAGATTAACAGCACTTCAAAAGTGAGGGTATTGAAATGGCTTATAAGAGAAGGTAGGTATTCAGCACCGTTAGTTATTGTGTCTATGTGTGTGCTCAGTTATGTGCAACTCTGCAACCCTATGGACTGTATAGCCAGCCAGTCTCCTCTGAAAATACCATGGGATTTTCCAGGTAAGAAAAACTGGAGTGGGTTGCCATTTCCTATTAGGGAAATACAAATTGAAACCACTACAGACTTATCAGATTAAAAAGACTGACAGTGACAGACTTGAGGAGGATGTGGAACATATAAAACTCGTAATTGCTGGAAGGAGTGAACCAATCCGCACTGTCTACTAAAGCTAAACGTGCCAGTTAGACTCAATTCCCTTAATTGGCATGTGCCCAAGAAAAGTAAGTCCATGTGGTCACCGAAAGTCATACTTAAGGATGCTTACAGCAGGATTTTTTTTCACAACAGCCACAAAGTGGAGACAATTCAACTATCAGTAGTAGAATGAATAAATTATGCTACACTTTTACAATGCAGTTTTACATAGCAAGCAAAAGAATGGATTACTGCTTTGTATTACAACATGAATGAGGCTCATTGACACAGTAGTAAGCAAAAGAGGCCAGACACGAATATATACTGTATGATTACATTTTTATCCTTTTCAAATCCAAGTAAAAACTTTACCCCCCTCAGAATTGTAATGGAGAGAGGGGCAGCATATTGACTTAGAGGAGCATAAGGAAATATTATGAGGTCCTGGAAATATTCTATATCTTGATTTGGATTATATGAATGTGTACACAAAAATTCACTGAAAAAAATTTTTTATTGAAGTGGATATGGAAGATTTATGTGCTTCATGTATACTTTAATAAAAAAATACACAAAAATGGACAGAATCACGTACAAGGAGAAATAAATCCACAATTATAACAAGATCCTTTACATACCTCTCTGAATAACTGAGAGAATAAACTTCCCAGGTGGCACGAGTGGTAAAGAATCCTCCTGCCATTGCAGAAGATGCATGAGACGCAGGGCCTGAGTGGGGAAGATCCCCTTGAGTAGAAAATGGCAATACTCCAGTATTGTTGCCTGGAAAATCCCATAGACAAAGGAACCTGGCAGGCTACAGTCCATGGAATCGCAATGAGTCGGACACAACTGAGCACACACACTTAAGTAGATTTTAGCAATCAGTAAGGATATTTGAATGACACAGTCAGCAAACTTGACCTAATGGGCACATATGAAATACTGCAACTGACAATTAAAGAACAGACATGCTTTTCAAGCTCATGCTGAACATTTACAGATATAGCTACTTGTTGACCTGTGAAGCAAGTTTCAACAAATTTCAAAGGATTAAAATGATTTAGATGATATTTGTAAGGCAATTAAGGTAAATATCCATTGAAATGACAATTATTGGGTTGGTCAAAAAGTTTGTTTAGGTTTTTCATACTATTTTACAGAAAAACCTCAATGAACTTTTGGGCCGACCCAACAGAATAGTTCATGAAAGTGAAAGTGTTAATTGCTCGATCTTGTCTGACTCTTTGTGACTCCATGGATTGTAGCTTGCCAGGCTCCTCTGTCCATAGAATTCTCTAGGCAAGAATACTGGAATGGGTAGCCATTCCAGGATTGAACCTGGGTCTTCATTTCCAAAATAGAATACTCCATGTGTTTGGAAATTAAGAAGTACACTTCAAAATCCCACAGATGGGTATTAGAAAAATGATTCTTAAAAAATGATAATAAGAATACATGCCGAAACTTATATAGCTAATGCAAAGCCTGGAAGGAAATTTAAACCCTTAAATGCACATACTAGGAAAGAAGAATGGCTGAACATCAGTGGGCTGAGTAGCATCTAAAAAAGTTAGAAAATGAATTTAATTACTTTTCTTTTTACCACTTCTTCTTTTTTTTTTTTTAACTTTACAATATTGTATTGGTTTGCCATACATCAACATGAATCCGCCACAGGTATACACGTGTTCCCCATCCTGAACCCCCCTCCCTCCTCCCTCCCCGTACCATCCCTCTGGGTGGTCTCAGTGCACCAGCCCCAAGCATCCTGTATCATGCCTCAGAGACACAGATGTATAGAACAGTCTTTTGGACTCTGTGGGAGAGGGAGAGGGTGAGATGATTTGGGAGAATGGCATTGAAACATGTATAATATATGAAATGAGTTGCCAGTCCAGGTTCGATGCATGATACTGGATGCTATTTACCACTTCTGTACCTTTTCAACGCACATGATATAATTAACGAGTTTATTTGGTCTTACTGGAAATGGTGATCTATGAGTTCTTTGAGTTCCAAGATTCATGCCTTTTTATAAACCAAGTGTCTGTTGAAGTACCTTGCACATGGTTGATAATTGTTTTAACTGAATTCAGGTCATCCTCAGTGCCTTAGGGAGGTCAGAAACCTGGGGTCTCAAACTTAAGCCAGACAGATAAAGTGATGAGTAAGGCTGTCAGGATGGGAAGCGCAGCAAATAGCACGTGCCCTGTCTACGACCACTGAGTAATATCCCATTGTATACACGCAGCACATCTGCCTTATCCATTCCTCTGTCAATGGACATCTCGGTTGTTTCTATGTCCTTGGGTATTACACAGAGTGCTTCAGTGAACGTCCTTTCAAATCATGGTTTCTCCAGATGTATGCCCAGGAGTGGGATTATATTCAGCCATAAAAGGGAATGAAATAATACCATTCTCAATGACATAGATGGGCCTAGAGACTGTCACACAGAGTGAAGTCAGGGACTTCCCTGGTGGTCCAGAGGTTAAGACTCTGTGCTTCCACTGCAAAGGGCATGGGTTTGATCCCTGGTCAGGGAACTAAGATCTTGCATGCTGCATGGCATGACCAAAAACAAACAAAGAGTGAAATCAGAGAGAGAAAGGCAAATGTTGTATAGCATCATTTGTTTATATGTGGGATCTAGAAGAGTGGTACAGATGAACTTATTTGCAATGCAGAAATAGTCACAGATGTAGGGAAAAAAAACCCTTAAGGGTTACAAAGGGGGAAGTGCAGGGTAGGGGTGAATTGGGAGATTGGGTTTGACATATACCAGCGCTATATATAAAATAGGTAACTCATAAGAACCTACCGTATAGCACAGGGAATTCAGTGCTCTATGATTCCTAAACAGAAAGGAAATCTAAAAAGAGATATATGTATAACTGATTCACTTGCTGTACAGCAGAAACTATCACAACACTGTAAAACAACTATACTGCATTAAAAATTAATAAAAGAAGAGCAACTACTGCTGTTTGGCCCCAGTTGATTATTGCTATGGGCAAATGCTTGCCTGGTATGTCTAGATCTCGTTTGTTTCTAAGAAGACAGAAATTCAGATTTTGCTGTGAAATCTCCATTTTTAAAGTGTTGGTAAATAATTTAAAAAAATATACAGTAAGTGCCAAATTAAACCACATAGCCAGTTTGCAACCTCTGTTTTATTTCACACCTTAAGAGGTAGGAGTGTGTTTGATGTCTAAATATCCCAGCCAACAGACTCTTGGGCAGCCTCCTCCATCAAGCATATTTCTGCCTGAAGGAAAGGGTCATGACTGGTTCCTAATTGGATTTCTGGGTCATATCTGTAAAAGGTTTGTAGATTTAAAAAAAAATCCTTCTTTGTAGTTGGCTGTTTACCCCAGCTGAATCAGGCATGTGTTCCCAAAGTTTCTTTCCCTCCTTTTGTTGTAATATTCTTAATGATGCATTCTGACTTTTTAACTCTGTTTTCTACACATTTGTCACCACTTCTGCTTTTGGATCATCATGCTGGAAAATCTGAGGCTTACATGGAAGATTGATTTTTAATGCCCCTTGCGTTGTTTTTCGGCTGTAACATTTGCATGCAATTATGACATTTTAAAAATAGGAGACCACGGGGTTTGAAAAAAGAAACTTCTGGGCAGATGAGCAAATGGAAAGGCCGGCCTTTAATTTTGTTAACATCCCAATTACATCGTGGTAACCCTTGTGACGATTTCTGTCCCTTGTAACGCAACACCTGGTTTTTGTTCCGGGGAGAGGGACCAAGCCTGGCTGACTCAACCCTTGCTCACTCGCCAGACTTGGTTGGAAAGCTCATGTTTTCCACTGGCCAGCAGAGGTCACTGTTTCAAAGTTGTTAGAGGAAAATTATCTGTAGTCCACACCACTTCTTTTTTGTTTGAGGGAGATGGCCTATTCAAAATTTTCTGTATTTTCCTTAAAAAACAAAAATCAATTTTTAAAATGTATTTTGTTTAAAAGTGCCGATGGCTTGTGTGAATTTCTGTAGATTATTTTGCTTATAGAGTGATAACATTTACTGAACACCTAGGAGGTGCTCCACACTGCCTACTCTCTTATCTTGTAATAGCCATCTGTCTTCTGGGGTAGCTGTGATGCTTGCCTCAGAAGGGGAGGCTGAGATGAGGAGAAATTCAAGGAGATGGGATTCAGATGCAAGGAGCTCTTGTCTTCAAAACCAGACTCTTAATTTCCTTGGGCTCTGTATTTTTTCTTCAAAGAAAGAATATTTTAGCAGCTTGAAGCACCAGTCATCAAGAACGTATGAGAGAAGTGTGTATTTTTGAAGCAAAGCCTCAGAAATAGTTTGCTGTTTTTCTTTGCAAATGTTCTTCAAGAAGCTAAACTTGGCTTCTTGGTCTTTGAAGATGGGAACTGTGATGTTCTGTCAGCCTTTGCTCCTTCTCCACAGGAAAAACAAATATTGGTAGTACATTGTCTCCAAAAATTTCCCAAGCTTAAGGCTTATTTGGTGAGTAGTTTACCCAAAAGATTTCTAATTTCAATTTATAAGTCTAACGGAAAACTTCCTAACTTTGATGAGAAATAAGCTGTTTGTGAATGAAAAGATAAATCTGTTTTAATGGACTTTTATTTACTCATGTTTTAAAAAACATTAGTCAGTCGTCCGGATTCTCCATAAAGCTGGAGAGTTCTGGGGACAGCTGTGTTCATCACTAGATCGTGAGTGGTCATTTTGCCACCCCCCCGCCCCGCCCCTGTTCTCATTGAAGAGGTCACATGAGAACAGTAAGAAAAGGCTTTGGATCTTCTGGGCTGCTAAAAGGACATTTAGTTCTGGAGTCAGTCTTACAAACTGGCCCCACGTACTTCTGCCCATCATTCTTATTGCAAAATTTTTAATGTTTTGTAGTTGTTGTTAACTATAATAATAATAATTATTACTATTAGAATAGAAAGCCATATTACCCTTATAGATCTTCTCAACCAATAAGATGGAGCTGCTTATTTTTGTTGGGAAATATTTAACAAATTTCCACGTGGACGGCAGGTTGCTCAGAGTAGAAACACTAAGGCTCTAGTGGAGGATGTAGACAATGACTATAAACAAACGTCATGTAGTGGCGAGTATGCAGGGGGACAAGCAGACAGTAGACGGTGGGTGGGATTCTATTTTAGGTAGGGTGGAGAGGGGATGCCCTCCTGATAAAGTGATGCTTGGCCAGAGGCCTGAATGAGGTAAGAGAGATGATGTGTGGCTATCTGGGGGAAGAGTTCCTGCAAGCTATGATCCTGGAGACCAGAGCATGGCTGATACGTTTAAGGAATAGCAAAGAGGGCCTGGGGGCAGGGTTCCGTGAGTGTGGGCAAGAGTGGGAGCTGAGGTGAGAAACAGAGGAGGGGACCAGATCATGTCAGGGCTGGTAAAGGACAAGGACTTTGCTCATCCTCTGCGTCAAGGGCAGCCACTGAAAAGTCCTGAGCAAAGGAGGAGCATGGGGCCACTTATGTCTGAAAAAAATTAAATCTGGCTATTCTGAGGAAAACAGACTGAGGGGAGGGGGAGTCAGGTAAGAATGAAAATAGGGAGACTAGTTAGGATGAAAGAGAATGCAGTTAAGCCTTGAACAATGGGTTCAAACTTGCATGGGTCCTTTTTAAAATTGTTTTTGCTATTTAAAAAATTTATTGAAGTTGAGTAGATTCACAATGTTGTGTTGATTTCTGCTGTACAGTGAAGTGACTCAGTTATGCATCAATATATATCTTATTTTTCATATTCTAACTTTGGAATTCTTGATGATGATCCTCTAGATAATGGTGACAGCTCTGAGGAAATGGATGGATGACCTTGCTTTTGAGAATATGGACAGCTGGAGAGGGAGAAAGATCTCAGGCAGCATTTAAGGCTGACTAGAAGATAAAGATATAAGAGGGGGCCAGAGTTGGCAGAGAGGCAGGAGGAAAATCAAGAGAGTGAGTGGATCTTCTTACATGCAGATTGTTTTCAGTAAATCTGTACTATAGTACCACATAATTAGTGGTTGGTCAAATCCGTGGATGTGGAACCATAGACACAGAATGTAGACTGTAAAGTGTGATGCAGAGCTCTCTGTGCACAGAGAGTGTGGGCCCCTGAGTCCTGTGTTGTTCAAGGTCACCTGTAGTGATGGGCCCAGAGTGATAGCAGTGAAAGCAACGAAAAACTGACAGGTCTAGGTCTATTATGAAAGAGTTGATGAGAATTGCTGGTGGGATGGTTGTGGGGTATGAAAGAAAACAAGTCAGTAATACTGACTCCAAGGCTTTTGGCCTGAGCAGTTGGTAGACTGAAATTTCCATTTGCTGAGATGAGAGAGGAATGGGTTGACAGTGGGGTAAGTAAGATGGGCTAGTTAAGTTTGGCTGCATATAACTGAAAAACTCAAAATAATGGTGGTCTAAGTAACATAGAAATTTACTCATTATTTTTTTCACATAGAAGAAGATCCAGAAATAGGCTGTCTTGGGAAGACTTCCTGAGGTTACTGGGGATTCAGGCTCATTCTAGCTCTTTTCTTGGTTAGCCCCATGGTGTGATCCTCATCCTTATGGTTTCAAATAGCTGCTAAAACTACAGCCATTATATCTGTATTCCAGGCAACAAGAAGGAAGAAGAGAAGTGAGAATGTTGTATCCCCTCCCTTTCAAAGAGGCTTCCTAAAAGTCCACACATCTTACCCTTGGATCTCATTGGCTGAAGCATAGTCTATCTCTGGCCGTATCTGGCTGCAACCAAGTCTGGGAAATGTCCTTTAGAGGTTGTGTGTAACTTCTCGATAAAACGGGTTTTGTTACTGGGGCTCTGAATGAATATTGATGTAGAGTGCCAGCAGTCTCTTCTCCAGAGTTTGAAGTTTGATTTTGGAAGGTGAGGTGAGGTGAGTTGAGGTAAGCTGAAGTCGCTCAGTCGTGTCCGACTCTTTGCGACCCCGTGGACTGTAGCCTACCAGGCTCCTCCGTCCATGGGATTCTCCAGGTAAGAATACTGGAGTGGGTTGCCATTTCCTTCTCCAGGGGATCTTCCTGACCCAGGGATCGAACCCAGGTCTCCTGCATTGGAGGCAGACGCTTTAACCTCTGAGCCACCAGCAAGTTCTAATCTGGCATCGTCTAGCCATGTGACTTTGAACTAAGATTTCATCACTAAAATAAAATTGGACTGAATGATTTTTAACTTCCCTTCTAATTGTAACTTTGCATGAGTCTTTGACTTTGTCACATAGTAAGGTAAGTATAGTTTTCACAAAGAAATAAGACTTAGAAGAAAATATTATGATAAGAAGATGTCTATCAAATGTCTTAAAGTGACTTTTGTCATTGATTCATTTAAAACTTATTCACAGATACAGTTCTATTTCTGTTTTTCAGAATGCTTTCTTCCTATAGATGATTTTAATACTAGCTCAAAAAGCATATGAATTGCATAATACTAGTATGTACAGATGAACTTGATATTTACTTAAATAAGTTAAATAAAAATATTTATTATAAAAATGTGAATAATTGACTATCTTGTTGTTTACTCCATATATATATATATTTGTTGTAGCCTCATTTGCCAATTTTGGACCTATTTGGATAATTTAGTGCATGTGTTCAAATCCACACACCACTGATCATCTCTCATACATATAGAAAGTCTGTGCCTTCAAGAGTGCTACAGTTTATAACTGGAAATAGGTATGTAATAATGGCTTCCCTCATAACTCATTTGGTAAAGAATTCACCTGCAATGCAGGAGACCTTGGTTCGATTCCTGAATTGGAAAGATTGTCTAGAGAAGGGATAGGCTACCCACTCCAGTATTTTGGGGCTTCCCTTATGGCTTAGCTGGTAAAGAATCAGCCGGCAATGCGGGAGACCTGGGTTTGATCCCTGGGTTGGGAAGATCCCCTGGAGAAGGGGAAAGGCTACCCACTCCAGTATTCTGGCCTGGAGAATAGTCCATGGGGTTGCGGAAAGATGGACACGACTGAGCAACTTTCACTTCCCCTTCCCCTTCCTGTAAGAAGGCGGGCTTCCCAGGTGGTGCTAGCGGCAGTGCTCTGAAAGTGGCTTTGTGTGCTGGTGTTCGTCTGGGAGGGGAAGCAGGTTATGTGGATAAGGGGCCATTTGTGGTGAGCCTTGGGGCTCTGAATGGATTCGAGTGGGAGTGGTCAGCCACAAAGGCATTCTGAATGAAAGGAAAATAAAGGTCAGGCAAAGAGAACGTTCCAGTTCAACTGGAGATGAGGTACAGTGGCAGGATGAAAAGACCACTATATTTAGGATCAAGCAGTCCTGAGGCTGAACCCCGAATCTGCCACTTGCTAGTTGAAACCTTGGGCAAGTCATTTAACCTGTTTGGGTCTCATTTTCCTCATCTATAGTAGGAACTATACCACTTTCTTCATAGGTTATTATCTGCATTTAATTTATATACATAGTGTGATCTACCGTAATTATCATAAAAGAAACTTCCTTAAAGTACGCTGGTACTCTGCACTTCTATAAATAACAGGTCCCTTCTCCTCAATGGACAGCCCGTACTGTCCCTCGCTACTTTTCAAGCTGTCAGTTCTGATTGTCCTCATTAGCATCCTTTGATGCACATTTTATATTGGATGACTCTGTTTCCTTATAAATTCAGTGATGTGCTGAAAAAACAATTTTTATGGAAAAGCAGTTACATCATAATGAAAGAGGAAAGGGTATAACTTAGCAGCCTGTGAATTGTGGCCTCTTTGCTTCCAGAAGCTACCCTTAAGGATGACGAATGCCTTGGGCCACCCAGTGAAACAAAAGTGAAAGTCTGTTGCTCAGTCACGTCTGACTCTTTGCGCCCCCATAGACTGCAGCCAGCCAGACTTCTGTCTATGGAATTCTCCAGCCAAGAATACTGCAGTGGGTAGCCATTGTATTCTCCAGGGCCACGCACGGGGAGTTCCAAACTAAAACTGCTCTTCTTCCAAACAGTCTCTCCTTTCTCTTCACTCCCATTACCAGGCTTGTCAAATTTCCTTCTCAGTGACGCTGCATTCCAGCCACCTCGCCCCGTCTCCACCAACCCCTTGCTTGTCAGCATCTCTCCTTGGGATTATCTCCTGACTTGTGTTCCATTACCCACACTTGCTCCTTTCTCAATCCATTTCTACAAAACAGCTAGAATATTTTCAGAACAGATCTGGTCATGTCAGTCTCCAACCTAAAGTCTTTCACTGACTTTGCATCCAGCCCTTGCCAGCATTTGATATGGTTTATTGTTTTATTTTTAAATTTTAATTATTCTAAAAATGTGTATTGTTATCTCAGTGTGCTTATACTTTGAGTTCCCTAGTTCTGAGCATTTTTCATGACTTACTTTACATGGTCATATTTTCTTTGGTGAAATATTTGTTCAAATCTTTTGCTCATTTAGAAAATCTGGTTGTTTTCTTTTATTGAGGTCTTTATGCTGAGTACAAGTCATTTGTTGGATAAATAATTTGCAAATATTTTCTTCCGGCCTGTGACTTGTCTTTTCATTCTTTCAACAGCCAGTATCTTTCACAGAGTAAAAATTTTAAATATTTGATGAAATGCTATCTAATATATTTTTATTTTATGGACTGTGCTTTTGACATCATTATCTAATTACTGTAGTTTTTTTCTAGAAGTGATAGCTTTGCATTTTTGTCCATTTGTGGTTAATTTTTGCATAGTGTGTGAAATAGAAAGTTGAGGTTTATTTTTTTACATATGTATGTACAGCAGTTCTAGCACTGTTTGTTAAAAGACTATTATTTTTCCAGTGAATTGCTTTTGTACCTTTGCAAAAGCATATGGCCGTATGTGGGTTCCACAGAATATGAGTATTCTGTTCCATTGACCTATGTATATAATTTTTTTTTGCCAATATCACACTGTCTTGATTACTGTAGCATTACCCTGGTAGGCTACAGTCCATGGGGTTGCAAAGAGTCGGACACGACTGAGCGACTTCACATAGTGAATTTTAGAATCAAATAGTGAGTCCTCAGACATTATTCTTCTTTTTCAATTTTTTGGCTATTCTAGTTCCTTTCCAAATAAGTTTTAGAATCAGTTTGTTGATTTCTCTTTAAAAATCCTGCTAGGATCTCAATTCAAGTTATGTTGAATCTACAGATTAAATTGAGGGGAGTTGACAGCTTCACAATATTGAATCTTCCAAACCATGAACATAATATACCTCTTTATTTACTTATTTCTTTGACTTCTTTAATCAGTTTCATAGTTTTTAGCAGGTTCTGCATGAATATTTGTTAGATTAATATCTATGTATATAATTTGAGTGCTATTATAAACAGTATTTTAAAATTTTCATTTCTAATTGTATAATAAATGCCAATGTTTACAAATACAGTGGATTTTTATATATTAATCTTATATCCTACAACCTCAGTGAGCTCATTTATTAGTTCTAGGAGGAATTTGTTTTGATAGATCCCTTGGAATTTATGTAGATAATCAGGTTGCCAGCCAACAGTTTTAATCTTTCCTTTCCAACCTGTATGCCTTTATATATATATATATATATATATATATATATATATATATATATATATATATATCTTGCCTTACTACACTTGCTAGGACTTCCAGTATGAAGTTGAATAGGAATAGTGAAGATGGATATCTTTACTGTGTTTTTGATCTTAGGGGAAAGCATTCAGTCTCTACCATTAAGTGTGATGTTGTGCTGTGTGCCAAGTCACTTCAGTCGTGCTCAACTCTTTGTGTTCAGGCAAGAGTACTGGAGTGGGTTGCCATGCTGTCCTCTAGGAGATCTTCCCGACCCAGGGATCGAACCCATGTCTTCTGCACTAGGAGGTGGGTATCACTAGCACCACCTGGGAAGCCCTAAGTGTAATGTTAGCTACAGGTCTTGTTTTTGCTGATGCCCTTGTCTAGTTAAGGAAGTTTATTTCTATTCCTAGTTTTAGTTGTTTCTTATTCTCTAACCATATATGAGTTTACATATAAACATCACCTTTGGCCCTTTGTGACAATATGGAATATGGAATCCCAATGTGGAAATATTGGGATTTTTGTTTGTTTGTTTGATTTGGTTTTTAAAATAGCATCTTCAAGTTATAAGATGATTCTAGGGATTCTAGGGACTTCCATGGTGGTCCATTGATTAAGAATCTGCCTCGCAATGCAGGGGACATGGGTTTGATCCTTGGTCGGGAAATAAGATTCCACATGCCTCGGGGAAACTTAGCCCACGAACCACAAGAAGACAAGCCACAAAACAAGGCCGTTGCCAAAAAAAGCCCATGGACGACAATGAGAAGTCCATGTGCCACAATGAAGTGCCTGTACACTGCAGTCAAGACCCAGCACAGTCAAAATGGGGCTTCCCTTGTGGCTCAGCTGGTAAAGAATCCGCCTGCAATGTGTGAGATCTGGGTTTGATCCCTAGGTTTGGAAGATCCCCTGGAGAAGGTGAACGGCTACCCATTCCAGTGTTCTTGTATTCCAGCCTGGAGAATTCCATGGACTGTATAATCCATGGGGTTGCTAAGAGTGAGACACGACTGAGAGACTTTCACTTCACTTCACCATCACAAGAAAAAGGACGGATTCTAGAAATGGTAGAAGTTGAGAATTTAATTAATCATCATCTTTACCTCTCATTTTCCAATTGATTTTATCTTTTCCCACCTTCTCATTTGGTTTCCACAGTAGCCTTGGTGGGTCAGGTACTGTTACCTTTGTTTGACAGGTGTAGTATTGAGGAACCAGGATGACCACTTGCTTGTGTCCCTTGGCTTGGTAACACCAGAGCCACAACCATTAGAGAAGCCCTTCTATGGACTGCTCCTAATGCGAGTCTTGAAATGCGGTGAAAAGTCCAAGCTTTGGACACAGGCAGACAATCTTTTAACTAAGCATTTTTATTGCAGTGAAATTCATATAACATAAAAGTAGCCATTTAGAAGTGAACGATTCAGTGACATTTAGTACATTCATGGTGCTGTGTGGCCACCGTCTCTACCTGGTGGCTACAGTTTTCATCACCTTGAAAGGAAACCTGTACCCATTAAGCAGATACTACTCACTGGTCCCTCCCCTAGCCTCTGTCAACCACTACGCTGCCTTCTGTCTCTATGAATTTAGCATAATGAGTTTGATGTTTATCCACGCTGTAGTATGTGTTAGTATTTCATCCTTTATATATAAATATAATATTTTCCCCCACAGTTTGTTTATACATTCATCTACTGATGAACAATTGGCTTGTTTTCACAATAATTTTCTTTTGGGCATATATCTAGAAGTAGAATTGCTGGGTCATATAGTAATTTCCATGTTTAATTTTTTGAGGAATTGTCAAACTGTTTTCCACAGTGGCTAATTTGTGAGTATTCCACTTTCTCACATCCTTGCCAATGCTTGCTTGTTATTTTCTTTTTTTTTAACTTTTAAAATTATAGTTATCCTAATAGATGCAAAGTGATAGCTCATTGTGGTTTTGATTTGCATTTCCCTAATGACTTCCCTGATAGCTCAGACGGTAAAGCATCTGTCTACAATGTGGGGGACCTGGGTTCGATCCCTGGGTTGGGAAGATTCCCTGGAGAAGGAAACTAACAATGCTGAGCATCTTGTCATGTGTGTGCTTGTTGGTCATCTATCTTCTTTGGAGAGAAGATATATAGATGGTATTATATACATATATATTATATATATATATATAATATATATATAAGATATATAGATGATCAGCAGGTCCTTTGCCCATTTTTTGGACTGGGTTGTTTTTATTGGTGAGTTGTAGGAGTTCTTTACATATTCTGGATACTAGACTCTTATCAGTAGTATGATTTGCAAATATTTTTCTCCCATTCTAAAAGTTGTCTTTTGACTAGCTTCATAATGTTCTTTGATACACAAACATTTTTAATTTTGATGAAGTCCAATTTATCTATTTTTGTTGTTTGTGGTTTTGGTTTAACACCTAAGAATCCACTGCCAAATCCAAGGTCACAAAGATTAGTAATAGTAAGTCGCTCAGTCATGTCCGACTCTTTGCGACCCCATTGACTGTAGCCCACCAGGCTCCTCCGTCCATGGGATTCTCCAGGCAAGAATACTGGAGTGGGTTGCCATTTCCTTCTCCAGGGGATCTTCCTGACCCAGGGATCGAACCCAGGTCTCCCATATTAGAGGCAGACGCTTTAACTAAGCCACCAGGGAAGTCCAAGGTTTTCTTCTAAGTCTTTTATGGTTTTAGCTCTTATATCTAGGATGTTGATCCATTTTAAGTCACTTTTGGTATATGGTTTGAGATAGGAATCCAGCTTCATTCTTTGGCATGTAGATATCCAGTTATGTAGCACCATTTGTTAGATTATTCTTTTTCAGTGAGTGGACTCGGCATTCATATAAAAATCATTGGCCATAGATGTATGGGAGGCAGACACTTTTGATTGTGAGAACTCTGGCAAGTCACTTAATTTTGAGCTTTTATTTTTCACCTATATAAGATGAAGGATATTCTCCTTTTGTCAGAGTCACCAGGATTGAATGGATTATGTATGGAAACTGTCAGCTTGGCATACAGTAGTTTCCCCAGTAAATGTTAATTCTTCCCTTGCTGCAAGAAATAGAGGCAGGGTAAGCAGTGTAACAGCTATCACCTCTATTCCTTCTCCTTCCTCCTGTCTCCAGGACACAGGAGACCCTAGACATAGAACTCTCTATTTTTGCTGAGTATATGCTTATACCCCCTGGATAAACATGCTGAGGGGGAGGTCACAGTAGGGTGAAGAAGCACTTAGCTAGAAATGCAGGTAAGTAAAGGAAGTAGTGGTCATTCTTTAATAATTCAATCAACATGCTGACTTTGCCTGAATCTGTTTTAGGTTCTGGAGTTACAAAGGCAAAGAGGTTTACAAAGCTCTCAGTCTAGAGGGAGAGACTGATGGGTTATTATAAAGCAGCATAACAAGTTCTAAGATAGAATGAAGCAGAGATTGCTGTGAGAATGTGCAAGAAGAAAATAATTTTAGCTAGAGTATTCAAGGAAGTCTTCTGCAGAAAAGTGACACTTGACCTGAGTATTAAATGATTCACAGGAAGGAGTATGAAGGTGGACCACAGGGAAAGTGTTAGCATAGGAAGCACAATATACAAAGCTATGAAGGCATGAACATATGTCCTGTGTTCTAGGAGATGTAAAATATTCTAAGGCTTGAAATATGGGAGAGAGCTAAGAGGTGCTGTGAGAAAATGGTTTGACTTTATTTAGATGGCCACTGGGAGCTGTTAATGAGGCTTAAACAGGGAAGTGACATGTTCAGATGTATATTTTAGAGATTTACAGGGAGACCAGTATGTGGAAAATGAATGATTGGGAAGAAGATAAGGCTAGAGGCAGGAAGAAGAGTTGGTAAGAGATGTATCAGTGAGGAAAAAGGATGGAGAGGAGGTGGGCTGTTAGATGTATTCATGGCAGATCAGATATGGGAGTGTGGGAGAGGAGGGAGGAACAAAGTCAGAGAAGAAAAAAATAATGTTTGTTTTGGCAGATGGATACAGATGGAATCACCTAGTAGACATTGGCCGGTGTAAAAGCACACATTGTTGCCTGGCCTGCAAAAAGGAGAAGTGAATTTTGTTTTGCTCTTGACAATTAAAATATTAACAAATTTTATTATCAAACTAAAACTATAAAGAAAAACATTAAAATCTGTAATCCTACTACTGTTAAATAACCCCGTTGAAAGGGAGAGAGAATATATATTGTTAGAAAAAAATGAACAGTTCAGAGAAGTGTAAAATGTAAAGTACAGGCTACCCCCACCCCCACCCCCCACCCCCCAGTCTTCCATTCCCTTAACCCCTGTTAACACTTTCTTGTGTTTCCTTCTAGGGAAAAAAAAAAACAAAACCAAGCATATACCCCCTTGATTCAGTATATCCCCAAAGAGGTCCTGCCACCTATGTTTAAGTGGTCTGTTCTATTGAGTAGATTAAGCTTCTCATTACTTTGCCAGACTTCACATCTGTCCTGGTAGGGTGGAGCTGTGAATTCACTGAGGGAAAGGCAGGGTCTCCATGTCCCCAACTCAGACATGGAAACTGGATCAGCAGTAGGTGCTCAGCAGAGAATAACTAAAGGAGTTGTTGCTGCATCTTGGAAATCTGAAGTCTTTGTCTGCAGTGCCAGTTGGTTAAGTGACTTCTTCAGCAAATATTTTCTGAGTTCTGACTAAGTGTGCAGTGTTCTGTGTGTGTGTCTGTGGTAAGGAGAGAAGCAAAGGACTCAGTTCCTGGTTCCTGGCCTCACCAAAGGGCAGAATGGGAAAGGCCAGGAATCTTTTTCCAACCCTCCAGCTTTTGAGGGAGAAACTGAGGTCCAGAATGAGATTCTGATTTACTACAAGCCACATGGCCTATGGGTGCCAAAGCTGGCCCTGGCAGTTCAGAAGAATGAGGGAATTGGGAAGGAGCATCTGGTGGTGCATTGGAGGGCTCGTGAGCTACTCTGACTCCTTTCTACCCCTTTCTTTCCTGCCACAAAAGTAGCAGAAATCCCCAACTCCAAATCCCTGGATAGAGGCAAAACCTTGGAGGTGCCCTATGCAGCCCATGGCCCCTGGACTATGCGTGATGGGCGGGGCTGGCTGACATACTGCATCTACAAGAGGCATCATGGCTGGCACAGGAGGAAGAGTGCTGAAGTGGGAGTCAGGAAGCCTGGGTTCCAGAGCCAGTTCTGCCACACCCCACCATACTGCTATGGGCCAGTCACATCTCTTCTCTGAATGTGGAGGTGGGCCTAACAAAATTTCCAAGGTCCTTCTTGCCATCATTGCTAATTGTTAAGATGCTATATTTAATCAATGACAGGAAATTAGACTTTAGGATTCGGTAATTCTAATGTCCTGGTTTTCTAAGAATTCAGGGATGCTGTTTGAGGTCTCTTACCCCCACTCCAATACTCTTGCCTGGAAAATCCCATGGATGGAGGGAGTCTGGTGGGCTGCCGTCCATGGGGTCTCGAAGAGTTGGACACGACTGAGTGACTTCACTTTCACTTTTCACTTTCATGCATTGGAGAAGGAAATGGCAACCCACTCTAGTGTTCTTGCCTGGAGAATCCCAGGGGCAGTGGAGCCTGGTGGGCTGCTGTCTATGGGGTCACTCAGAGTTGGACATGACTGAAGCAACTTAGCAGCAGCAGCAGCAGCCCTGTGTAGAATCCTATGTTGTGAGACCTGACCTGGGTGTGTAGTAGGAAGGGGCTCCATAAACATTTTTAAATTTGAGACCAAGGCCAAAGAGACCAGACACCTTTCTTCAAAGAGTGAAGAGCCAAGCAGGGTTCTTGGAAGTGGGTCCAGATCATCAACAAACGATGAGGAGTGCGGCAAGCGGACATGAAATACAGACACCATCTCAGAGGCCTGGCTGGAGCCTCCAGTAACCTTAGTTAGAGCTGACACGGGGAGTTAACCCCATTTTACCAGGGGGAAACTGAGGTTCGGAGATGGGAACTGAGCTACTGCTTCCAGTCGCCCAGAGGTCTTGTTCCTCCTCTAGCGTTCGTTCTACACACTGGGCAGGACTTGCTGCAACACAGCTGTCTGCGAGGGAAGCCGGACTGCAGGGGAACCAGGTCCCAGGCCCCGATGGTCTGCATGGAATGTAGCCCACTAGGCTCTTCAGTCTGTGAAATTCTCCAGCCCAGGATCTCCTGGGGGCTCGCCAAAAATCGAGGTTCAGAGACTCTGCTCCCAGACAGATTCACAGATTCACTTGGGGGTATTTTCTAGTTGGGATCCGGATATCTGTTTTTGTTTAATCCTTTAACTTTGGAAGGAGACACTCTAGTCTCGTTTCTTTTCGGTGAAAAACACCACAGAAACAGAAACTTAAGAAAAGTAGTCTGAAAGCCCTGGGTTGGGGGTCCCAACTTCGCTGCTGACCCACTGAGAAATCTGTGGGAGCAGGTTGTATTCTGCAATGAAACTTTGAAAGCTCTTTTACGTCCACTGCCTCCACGTTAGCAGGCTTGGCGGGTCCCATTTCACCGGGAGAAAACTGACGCTGGACCAGGGAAGAAGGGTCTTGTCTCAGCCTCTGGGAGAGGCAAAGAAGAGCAGGTTGATTCGGCTCTCCTGATACGGAGTGCCTCTCGCCCCCCCCTGGCCGGCCCAGCCTCGAGTACAGTGCCCAGGCTCTGCAGCCCGCGGCGCCGCCCCGCGGGCTATCCCTGATAGGCAGCGGGCGGAGGGGGGGCCCGGGCAGCACCCAGCGCCACCGGCCGCCGCCTGTCAAACCCTCCGGCCTGCCTCGCGCGCGGCTGGCCCTGGCCCGCAGCCGCGGAGGCCCCGCCCTCGCGCCGCGATTGGCCTTGGCGGGACGGCCGCAGCGAGTTAGTGGCTGGAGAGGCTGTCAGGCAGGCTGAGGCCCCGCCCCCACCTCCGGGATGCCGCCCCGCTGGACGCTGCGGCTGCGGGGGCTGCCGCGCCAGTGGAGGCGCGCCGAGCCGTGTGCCCCGCGAGCGAGCTGCAGCAGCCGCTGAGAGGTGAGTGGGGGGCGAGGTGAGAGGGCGTGCAGCCTGCGGCCCGGGAAGGGGGCGGGCGCCCGGCCGACAGACAAGGCTGGTGTCTCAGAAATGGTGAATTGGGGAGTTTTGGGATCGCGCGGGGAGCACGAGGGGAAAGGGAAAGTTTGGGGCCCCGGGTCCATTTTCCAAGAGGGATGATGGAAGGCCCGAGGCTCTGTGGAGAGGCACCCAGCGCTCGCGCATGGTGAGCGTGAGACTGTGCAGCTACTAGTGTTCTGAGTCTGAGCTGGTGTATGAAAGTAGAATGTATGGCACGTCTTGTCCCCGAGTGTGCACTTGCGGGGTGTGTTTGGTGTGCGTGGGAGCGGGAGTGCATGGGCTGTCGACTTTTGCAGGTTTGCACGCGCGATAGGTTCGTTTTCTCCGCTGCGCGTGGGAGTGTGCGTCTCGGTGCGTGTATGGGTTCACGTTGCGGGAGTGAGCACACATCCTCCCACTCCCATTTTCGCAGCTTGTGTGGTGTTGGTACCTCAGAGGGTCTGGCTCAGAGGGTCTGCCCGCGGGCCTGCGGCTGTCCCTGCGCTCAGCAGTGTCCCAGAGCACCCACGAGGCAAGGTGTGCAGCCCGTGACCCATTCCGAGCAGTCTCCGCGGCTTTGCCAGTACCCTGCTCCGGGAATCTCTGCCGTCACCTCTGTGTCCCGCTGGGTGATGCGCACAGGCGCTCTCCCTTCTCCAGGCCTCAGTTTCCCCAATCGTCCAAAGAGGACTGAATGGGGGCAGATTGGGTAGCTGGGCCCTCCACTAGTCAGGGAAGGACATCCTAGATGTTCCTGCGCCCTGGAGGGGACTTTTCCGTGGATCAGGTAGGTTTGTCACGTTAGGGTGAGTGTGGTGGCGCTAAGGAGGAATAAACGGAGGGATGGTGACCTGCTTAAACATCGCCCCCTGGACCAGAAGGGGATCGCTCCGCTCATTCTGACGCGCCTGTGCTTTCTCCCCACCGCAGAAGCCCGGCGCGACCCCCAGCGGTGCGCCCCGCCCCGGCGCCATGCATTGCGAAGTGGCCGAGGCGCACTCAGACAAGAGGCCAAAGGAGGCCCCCGGCGCTCCAGGTCCCGGCCGGGGCCCGCTGGCCTCGGCCCGCACATGGCCTTCAGGGTCGCCGTGAGCGGCGGGGGCTGCGGGGAGGGAGGTCCGTGTGACTTGCTGCCCCGGCTTCCTGCGCCACCGCGCTCCCACGACCTCCTCCGGCCCCGGAGTCCTCGAGACTACGGTCCGTCCAAGGCTTCCGCCGCTGCCGCCGGGAAGGGTAAGTATGGCCCCGCCGACGTGCCTGGCCACGGGCGTGGAGAGATTTCGGGTAGTCTGATTCCACCGCAGGCCTTTGTAGGAATCTTCCCAAGCGCTTGGTAGAACTTTCTCCAGAGTTCATCAGTTCTCTCTCAAGTTGTTTGGCACTCGCTTGTCATTCTGAAATGGTGACTGTTTAGAAAGCACCTAATTTAAACTCAGTAAGCCTGTTTGGCGGGGGAATGTGTGTTTAGAAAGCTCAGATTACATAATTTTGCTTCTGTATGTTCCTGATAAAAGTTGTGTGAAATTTGTCAAAACCTTATTATAAATTAGGATGAGTAGTAACTCGAGTGTGTCTGTCTCTGAACCTGCTAACAGCATACTTTGAATTCTAGTCTTCCTCAGTGACAAAAATCCAGAAGCCTTCAGCCAGGCCCTTCCCCTGTTGGGACCTCAGTTTCCCGGTCTGTCAAGTAAGGAATTAATTATACCAGATGATTTCTGGATTCCTGATGGAAAATTTTATGAATCTGTAGTCTAGCCTGAGTGAAGTCCTGACTTTAACAATGGCTGTTATGTACTTGATGCTTCAGAAGCACAGTCTTTGGTCTAAAGTTAGTTTGTAATACCCTTCCTCTACCCAGTGAGGCTGGTGGGTGTAAGGTGCAGGCTCCAGTATAATTAATGGGTCAAAGTCAGTGATGAGGGTGGATTCTCATGAACACGTTCTTCTCATTGCAGTTAATTATTATTGAGCCATTATTTATAAGTTTCACACTGACAGATAATTAACCAGAAATTGGGGAAATTGTTGAGGCACTATATCTTTCCCCTCATCTACTTTTTTTCCCTGGGAAAAGCAAAGCTTTGTTTGTTTTTTTTTAAAATTATTTTATTGTTTGGGACCTCTTGGTTCTATTTCTAGATGATTCTTAAGGAAGACAAAAAGTTTGTTTAATGGTTCTATAGGCATCATTACTTTAGCATCAATTGGCAACTTAGAAATGGTAGGGGTGGCTTACTTTTAGGGATGAGAGCTCCTTTAGGGTAAAAAAACAAACCCAAAAACCTCTCTAATTCAAAGACCAGTAAAGTGAAATAAACATAAATATATTTTGCTTTTCAATGAAAATACCTGACTTTGTAGGAGAGCACTATTTCTTGTCTGTTGTTTTAAATTCAGTTTCTTTTCCAAGAGATAGAGGTCATTTTTATAGGATATAGAGGAAAATGCTTTAGCGTATTATTGTTGGAATACGCACATGAGGTTCCCTTTTACTAGGGAGAGAGGAGGGCTGTGCAGCAAGACATGAGTAATATTTGCAGCTCGGAGCTCCCTCACTTGCCCCCTCCTGTAGACAATCCTCCCTTAAATAGATACCCTCTTGCAACATTTTGTGTTTAAAAAAAAAAAAAAGCTGTCAACTGAAGATCTCAGTTCTCTGCAGACCTAATAAATTGCTCTCCCAAACATAGCCTTTGTTCCGAGCCCTGGTTAGAGACCTTTCACGTGGATGCATTCGTTGTGTACAACTTTCTGACGTCCGTTCTCCTAAACCCCAATTATTTTTATCCGCATGCCCTCAGTGTCTAAAATATGAGCTCTTTAAATCAGGATTGTGTTTGGAAAGGGCAGAGGAGGGTAAAAGAATGGGAGGAAGCACCTCTTTGTACCTTAAGATGGTTGTACTGATTAAACTTTTTGTAAGAGGCTTCTGTTTTCTTCACAGCCTCCAGAGCGGCTGGTGGGGGTCAGATTTGTCATACCCATTTAAAAGATGAGGAAACTGAGGCCTACTGGGTGGGGGTCTCTGGTCAGCCCATAGCTTATGGACTTAGGCTTGAAGAGACTTCTGACTTGGCTTCTGTCTTTCTAGGCAATTTTTTCCCCTGTAGTCAAGCTACACAGTGATCTGAGAGAAAATCAGAGCTGGGCAACCTCAAAGAGGCCATAAAAGAAACCTTCTTGCTGCCCCTGTTCCCACCCAGATACTCCCTAGACCTCATAACCCTTTGAATATTTGGTGTCTAGCTCCAAGTCTCAGGCTTACTGGAAACAGAAGACAAGAATACCAACTGAAAAATATTTACTGACCGTGCTGGAAGTTGTAAGACCCTGCCACCTAGGATCCGTGGGACTGGGGGAAGTTGTTTTCTTCTCTGAGCCTTAGTTTCTTCATTTGTAAATCTACCATGAGACAGAAAGACTGAGGAGAGTATTAGTGATATAAGGTGTCAAAGGGCCACCTCAGTGCCTGGTTATTTTGGAGACGGCTCTTGTGATGTGTTTAACGTTCTCAACCGCTGGTTTTTCATTTGCGCGAGAGGTAATAATGCTTCCTTCCCAAGGGAAAATGAAACAGTTGGAAGAATATAAACTAAAAAGGAAGAAGGGTTCACGTTTATTAATTCGTGTAGGGCACCATTATGGTCAGCTCTATTTGAGACAAAGAGGGTAGGGCGAGGAGGGAGAAAGGTTTGATTTTTTTAAATTGTTGACTTTCATGACTATTAACTGGTGTCCTAGCCAGAGGAAGCCGAGAGGAGCCAAGCTGCAGGTCTCTGTGGCCAGTGCCTCCCCCGGTGACCGGAGAGACGACAGCATTGCTTGGTTTGGAATCAGGTTTCAGATACTCTGCCGTGTTGTTTCTCGGACAGACCCTAAACTGAGGCGGGGCGTGAGCTCTTGAACCCAGCAGCTTATCCGTAAGTAGGGTCCTCTGCATTTCCAGATCTGGAGTTAGGAGGCACTGGGGATGGTGCAACGTCATGGACTAACATTGTCATCATTTACAATAAGAATCACGATCTGTTTATGGCAGAGTCCCGTTTATCCAGATTCCAAACAGCTGAAAAGGCCAAATTACCAGATGCTGCGCTTTTTCTTTCTTTTTATTAAACACCCAACACTCTGCTTGTGGAAGTTCTGACAAGGAAAGAAGGTAAACATCTGGACTTTATGGAGGCAGTCGGCTTTGTGGCGCTGCCTCCGTGAAGCTTGCTCTCTGTGCAGTTTTCAGCCTGTGTCCTGCACACGTTCTTTCATCAGCCTCATGCCAGCTGAGCCCTGCCTACCTCGTGGGCTGTTCTGAGGGGACAGATGTAAAAGCTCTTTGCAGTTTGTATCTGTAGGCAGATTCTGGCTCTTACTACTGTGATTCCCATTTTATAGATGAAGACATTCAGGTTCAAGGATGTGCTTAAGGCTACAGAGAGTAAGTGGCAGTTTCTCAGGCTTCCCATTCCACAACTAGTGCCTTCCATGTGTGTGTGTTGGTGGCTGAGAGCTGGCGTTCATGACGGCTTCCCAGGCCTTCCCAGAGAATTTAAACTATTTTTCCTGTTGGTATTTCTTCTGTCTCGAATCTTCGAAATTTGGTAATGAGTATCTGTGCCATCGTTAGAAAACGTCTTAGTTTACCAAATGATTCTGTTTGACCAGAATTGCTGCTCTCAGACCAAACCAGATCATTCTCAACAATTCACTGGACCCTTTTCACTGTGTGCTGAGACTGGATACATTCTAGCAAATAAAAAGGAGGCTGATAATCATGACCAATGTGGATGCTGCAGTTAGTAAACAGCCATCGTACTGTGGCTAAAAATTCCCAAAGTAGTCAATCGTGTAACTTGAAGAAAAAGTATATCTATTTTTTCTTTAAAAATGAAAACAAAGAAGGAATGCAGTTGTAGGTTGTATGCAGGCGCATTAGGGACTGGAGGTGGAGAGTAAGACGTGACAGTTTTGGTTGGCATTACCTTGTAGAGTTTCTTCATTTGAATCAGAAGCCACTGTGATGTTCTGGGGAGGTTTTGGAGAGGCCAGCACATCCATAATAGAAAGGTATGAGTTATTTTGAAAGCATTTACCCCCTCCGGCTCTAGTGGGCAATTTGCTTGCATTTCATCCATTTTAAAGTGCTGGTCCTGTGATCCGGAAATAATCAGATCCAAATTTCTTCAGTGCTTGAGGTTTCAAATAAGGGGGGAGAAAAACCTGCTGGCCAAATGTCAGGCTCAGTGAGACAAAGAGAAACATGTATGTGTGTGGGTACACAAATAAGATAGGAACATGTTGCGTCTACAGTCATAAGAATTATGTATCCGACAAATCTTTTATAGACATGTAGCGGAAATACAATTCCCAAAGATTCCCAAAGAATCTTGGGTGGCTAGAATTTCTCTTCCCTTTCTGCCTCCCAAGCTCTGTAGAAGCTGCTGAGACCTGGAGTGCGAAATGGAAAGGGAACCAGCACATGAGATCGTAACTTACTTAGGCTTCTTTATTGCTGACTCATTTACCTGTAGTGCTCGGCTGGGCTGAAGTCTCAGGACCGTCTTAGCTGTGGAATTATATCAATAGGCTGTGTTGCTCCACCTCTGATTAAAAACATGTTTCTTTATACACCACGGTGTTCCTTTACACATCTCCTCCTTCAGAAAAAAACCCAAACTCACCCCATCTTTAAGTTCTTCATCTCCCTGCGTTACAGTTGCGTGAGAAGCTAAGTGAGCCAGCACACTATTTTTACAGTGCGTTAAAATCCCATTACAGACATAAGTGCACAATGAATCATTTAAAAAAATATATTCTTATGTTCTTTGTTCTGAATGTTGCATAATTATCATCATTTTCTTCGGTTTTATTTTGTGGAGTTTGGCAAGCATCCTAGAAAAGGGGAGAAACTAAAGTTTGGAATGGGGTTTTCCATCCTTTTGGATAGGAATAGGAAAAAACCCAAACAAATAAATACCAACTTTATTTGTAAATGGACCAGTCACTAACTGGGACTTTTGCGTAGGGAAGATAATTTCCCTTCTTTCTCTCAATTTTCCTAGAAAAGAATTCTCTGTTTTGAAGCTGATATGGTAGTACTTCAACAACTTCACCTTAGATCTATGATTATATTCAAAGTTAGAATGTGTGGTTTGCTATTTTTTTTTCCTAATACAGATTTTAGTTGCAGTTAATTTGGACCTGAAGACTTGTGTTGTTTCTTCTTGTAGGGGGTAGCTTATTTTTGTGTTTAAAGAAACAAAGACATTCAGTTCAAGGGGGAGAAGAAATGAAACAAATTCTGCCCTGGGCTTTGAAAAATTCAACTGCAACATGCAGAAAGCCCAGCTGTGATACTAGGGCCAGGAAAAAGAGCAAACTCTTGAAATATTTGTGCTGCTCGCCTTCCCTGTGCTAATGATTCTAGCAGTTTAAAAACGGACTTCTTGTTTATCAACAGCCGCTGCCCGACTTAATAGTTTACAATGAAAAAAAAAATGCTTTCAGCATTAGAAGCAAAGTCCGGGACTGGTAGCTGGGTTACTGAGTTAAGGGAAGCAGAAAAGAGTTGGGGGGGTGCCAGTTTTGTGGCTGCTTTGGTGTCCTAAAGCCTTAGAAGAAACTGAAAGAAAACAGAGGCCTGGGGTGGGATGGGGTGGAAAATATACAACCCTGACCCAGTGGTCTTTTAGTTTAAAGTCACTTGAAGCATCTATTTTCTTCTTTTCTCCGTCGTCCCCTTAACTCTAAAGGGTTATTCCTTCAGAAGGTTTCCGGTGGGTCGAGGCGGATTGTGTTAGCATTATGAGCTGTGTTTTTAAAGTCAGCATTTGAGTCAGATGCACTGAGAGGAGCCTTCAGTCCGTTCACTGAATAATGCATTTCCTGTATGGCCTGATTTTTTTTTGGTGGTTATGGTTAGCCCTGTCTGGAGCAAACACACACACCATTGTACAGACTCAATGCATGTGGGCCCAGCCCTTGGCTCTGAGCCTTGGTTTCCTCATCTGTAAAATGGGAAGCACTTGGTTGGGATGACCTATAGTCCCTTCCCGCTCCATTGCTCCAGGATTCCATGTGAACTTGGCTGGGGCAGTTGGGGAGGATATAGAGTACAGACAAAGGTCTGTTTCTCGACTTGACCTCTTCTTGGAACTCTTGACTCCTAGAGCTGACCACAGAAGGAACCAGAAGAGGAAGAGATGTCAACTAAACTTTACTGAGCACCTACTCTGTGCCAGGTCAAGCAGTTTGTAGCTGTCATTGCATTTAATAAAGCCCAATAACCTGATGAGAAAAGGAGGCATTATTCTGAATTTACAGATCAGGGAATGAAGCTTGGAAAAGTTGAGCAATTTGTCTAAACAGTGAGCTCCATATTTAATACACAGTAACTCACTGTACAGAAAGTAGATAGTAGAGCCTGGGATTTGAACCCAGCTCTGTCTGACAGCATAGCCTGTGCTTTCCCCCTGAAGCAGGGGTCCTCAACCTCCGGGATCTAATACCTGATGATCTGAGGTAGAGCTGATGTAATAATAATAGAAATAATGTGCACAATGAATGTAATGCGCTTGAATCATCGCCAAACCACCCTGCATTTCTACTGGTCCGTGGAAAACTCATGTTCCACCAGACAGGTCCCTGGTGCCAAAAGGTCGGGGACCGCTACTAAGCACAGAGCTCTCAACTACAGCTTTTAAAACCCATGCAGCAGCTAAGAGTCACGGTGGCTGTAGCGCATGTCTCTGAACCCTGGGGGACAGCAGTGGAAGGCCACAGGCAGGTCCAGACAGCCAGTCCTTCAGGCAGGCTGCAGTCTCAGCTCACAGGCTGAGCTGTGACTTTAAGGGGAACTCTGCCTCCACTGAGGCTCTCCCAACTACTCTCTGCTGCAGAAATGGGGAAAGGACAGTGGTTCCCAGTTGTGACATGGGGGTCCTCAGGCAAGGAGCCTGAGACTGGAGGGCCCCTGGAAGCAGACCCCCTCTCAGAAGCAGCATATACACCCCCCACTGGCTACGGCAGGTTCGAGTCCCTATTTGAGCCTGTCACACAGTGGGAGCTCGGTTGCCCAGGCCCTGGCTGTGATCTCCCTTCTGCTGGTAATGAAGACTTCTGTTTGAAGAGAATTCCTCATGATCCCACTATACTTGGTGTGTAGAATGCATGCTTCACTGGGCATGATGGCTGGAGATCTATTAACTAATTATTTCTTATTAAACGCCTGGTGGGATGAAGAAAGGCTTGTGGGGGAGAGCAAGTCAGGGATCAGAGTGAACGAGAGTTTGTGGGAAATGGGTCTTTTGTGTCAAATGATGAATGAGTCAAATGCCCCTCTCTGGAAGGAAGAGGTCCCACTGCTGGCTTGAGTCTGTGGCCTTGCAAGGGGGTGTGTGTGTTTGTCAGAATGTATGTGAACGTGGACATTCTCAAGGGGTCATGTTTTTCTGAAGTGGAAATCGTAGGAGGCTTTAGGCTTGCCCAAAGCTCCTTTGCCTTTAGATGTTGAGGTCTGAAAGCGAGAGCCGGAAGGGGTGTCAAGGATGGCCTGGCTGCCTTGTGGCTCAGCCTCTTCCTATTTATGTCCTTTTTAGCAACCGGATTACTCTCTTAGATGTTGTTGCTTTTGTTTTTAAGTAACAGGTTTGATGGCAAAGCTTTAGCAAGAAACCAGGGAGTATTATAAACTCGGCTTTAAAAACACAGATCCCATTTGCTGTTTTAAGCTCTCCGGAGGGCTGGAGATTGGGTTTATTTTGGAACGTTGTTGGACTATATGAATTACTTCTCTGAGGCTTGGGTATTTAATACCTAATAGAAGTTTGTATAAGAGTTGATGATGTATTTTGCCGACTTTCCAACCCTGTAAATAAATTACACGTGCCGGCAGAGGCTGCCAGGATCCACTGTGTCAATTGAAGCTTAATTTTTATCCCAAACCACTTAATACTTTTGTCCTAGTGAGTAGAGAAAGTTCCCGGGGTTTTGCCCAGCAGCGGGCCCGTTCCAAGACATAGACGGCTTCACCAGCCTGTGAATAGGGCTCTGTGGATTCACCGATCTTGACACAGTTTTCAGTGGTTAAGTAGCTTCAACCCTCTCAAGTCCAACCCTCCAGGCAGAGAATGATAATATAATTTTAAGTGTATCGTAAAAATGAAACCCAATCGCTTCCACTCCCCAAACCTGTCTTGCTCCCCTTCTCTCTGGAGAAAACGGCCGTAATTGTGTGTTTAATCTCAAGACCGCTCGTGCATTTTATCTTATTTGAGTGCAAAGCCCAGGTAATAACGCTGGCATTTCCAACGCGAAACAAAATAGGGTTTCTAATTTGGAGACACTATTAAATATTTCATGCTTCAACCAAACTCAATTCTTTTTTCCTATAATAAGTTTAAATATTAATTCTCTGGAATGTCAGATGCCTAAAGCTAGGCATTTAGTGATCTGCAGTTTCAAGTATCGCGAAGAAGGTTTATGAAACAGGATATTTCACTGGGAGGGATGAGTAGTATGTTTCAGAGATATCTGAATTCAAGGCAGCGTCTTCTGATTTACTTTTTAAAGGGAAAAGGTCATAAAATAAGTTGCTTTATGTGCTGAAGGATTAAGTGGCTTAGGCTGAAATAACAGCAGAGACTTTACTGTTTTTCTCCGTTATATTTTAACAATGCTTTTTGGGGGAGGGGGGTGGGTCATTTTCCCGCCTGCTTGTCTCCTCCCCCTCCCAACCAGATGGCTTTAATTCTAACCAAATCCCACGCTGAGGCCAAATGATTGATCAAACAGTCATTTGTACTTACGTAGCTCTCTTTGTGAGAATGTCTCTGCATTGGGGCTTTTGGCTGGGCTCAGCTCATCTTTGGGACTTCAGATGGTTGATTTCTAGCCTAGATAGGTGGAGGTATAGGCGTGGGTGGAGGGCAAAATTCCCAGACCTTCAATCCCCAAAGAGTTCCTTGCTTAAAGCCTTGTTGTTACTTCCCATCCCTGACAGCAGGGTATCCCAAGTTTTCTAAACATAAGGACAAAAATCCATCCCCTATGATAGCTGTTATATTTTTTATCTACTGGTGGAAAAGATACCTGGAGGTTACTAGTTTTAAGGGCTATTTTAAAGAGATTTACATTTTATCAACCACTCACATATCTGTAGTGATATCGATTTGTTCTAGAGATAGTCTTTGGCACATGCTTTCAAGCTCTCCCATGAAATCATATCTTGGCTTGTAGATTAAGTAAGTAAGTAAAGTCGCTCAGTCGTGTCCGACTCTTTGCGACCCCATGGACTGTAGACTACCAGGCTCTTCAGTCCATGAAATTTTCCAGGCAAGAGTACTGGAGTGGGGTGCCATTGCCTTCTCCATGGCTTATAGATTAGCAGCTAGTTGACTGAGGGAAAATTCTGAGCACCTTGGTCTGGTGTTCAAAGCCTTCCAGCCAATCCAGTTCCATCTCATCCTTTTTTTTTTTTAAGGAAATGAATTTATTTATTTTTAAGTTAATTCATTTGGCTGTATCGGGTCTTTGTTGCTTCACTGCATCAGCAGAATCTCTTGTTGTGGCGCACAGACTCTCTAGTTGTGGTCTGTGAACTCAGTAGTTGTAATACTCACGCTTAGTTGCTCTGAGGCTTGTGGGACCTCAGTTCCCTGACTAGGGATTGAACTTGCATCCTCTGCGTTGGAAAGCGGATTCTTAACCACCAGACCACCAGGAAAGTTTACCATCTTTTCCTAATGTCTTATTTGCTTGTCCTTCAGCAGCATCAGACTTTTCCTTATGAAGCTCTGAACCTGGAATTTTCTCTTTATGTGTCCTTCCATCCTTAAACACTGTGAGCTTATTTTTATTCATTTGTGTGCCTCTTTAAATCATTTTTAGAATATAAAATAGTTAATATTCAAACATCTATCTTTGTAGCCTTATGTCTAGCACCTTGTCTCACAAAATACGTATCTGAGAAGGATATAGGGTGCTGGTTGGGCTGTAATGTGGAACCAGACCACTAGGTTTGAACTCTGGTTCTAGGTACCAACTTGGGGATCTTGGGCAAGTTATTAAGCTCTTTGGGCCTCAATATTCTTATCTGTAAAATGGGAATAGTAGTTGTAATGGTCTCAAAAGATTTTTATGTGGATGAAATGAGTTAATACTTGTATATGTATAAGTGCTTAAATACAGACACTGGGACATGGTCAGATGCTAAATTAATGTTGGAATTATTATTGTTATTGCTATTATGCAAACGTTTGCTAAACCGAATCTCCTGGAAGAGCCTTCCTTCCCTTCCTTTCCACTGGTCTGACTCCTGCTTAATCTTAAGACCCAGCTCAGATGCTACCTCTTTCTGGAAGCCTTCCTGTTCTCCCACAGCCTGGTGATGCTAGGCCTCTGGCACCCACAGCCCTTCTCCTTCCTTCGTCTGTAGCACAGGAAATGTCCCGTGGCAATTTTCCGTTTCCTTACTGTGTCCTTGGAGGGCAGGGCAGAGTCTCATTATTCCTGCGCCCCTGTGCCTAGCAGAGGGCCTGGATCAAAGTGGGTGTCAGGGAAGTTTGGGAGTGGAGTCCAGCCCAGTCTCTGCCCTCAAGGAGCTTGTCACCGTGAAAGGAGAAGTTTGGCGTCTCTGTTTCTCCTGCAGGGTTGAGCATATAGTTAGCTCTTGGCACACGCGAGGCTCCAGTAGGTGTGCGAGGAGTTCTCACATGCAGAAACAGCCCTGTCTTGGGGCTTTTCACTGTGAGGTCTGCCCTGCTCTTCTGGGTCACATTCGTTGGGCAAGTCTTCTCCTCTGTCTGGGCCTCCCTTTTCTCTCCTTTCTGGGAGGAGTTGGCTTCCATAATCACAGACCCTTCTATGCTGTGGCCAGGCGGAGTGGTGTCAGGTGGAAGAGTAAGGGGCCACATGCTGTTCTGGAGTGACTGGCCTGGATTGTAGGCACTCTCTGCCACACACCTGCCCTCCTTTCTAGGCAGAGTCCCAGGTCCTTTCAAGAGTGTCTCATCCTGTGGTTTAAAGAGCAGTTATTGGTGGGTGCAACACATCTGACTCAGATTTCTCTAAGATGAAGTACCTTGGAAATGAGAACCAGGAGCCAGCTCTCAGTTGCCCTGCTGGGGTGGAGATGGCTGTATACACCCTGATCCCCACTCCAGGACAGGCTTAGATGGACCTCAGGGATTGTGTTGGCTTCCTGGCTCCTCTTTGGGTGCTGTTGTGGTTTGAGCTTGTAAACTGTAGAGCTCTGCCCAAATTGTTATTATTCATTCCATCCCCCTATGAACAGATGGGAAGACTAAGGTGCAGAGAGGTCATATGACTTACGCAAAGGTGGTCACATGGCTTTTGGAGTCAGAACTGAGTTCAGACCTCAACTATACCATTTGCTAGACCTTGGGCAAGTTCACTGGACTCTGAGCCCCTGTTTTCTTCATTTGTGAAATGGAGATAAAGCCTGTCTCATAGAGTTGATGAGGGGACTAAGGTGAGCATTAAGTGATGAGTCTGTAGAGCACCTAGCTCAGGGGCTGGCACAGAGTAGGTATGTGTCAAAGATGAGCTGTTATTACTGCTCTTACTGAGTGGCAGAGCTGGGCTTAGTTCCCCAAGCCTGACTTGGTCTGATGGTGTTTCTCCTCTATGTCTCAGTACCCCACCCCCTTATTTTGGTGTTTTGTTCTTTCTTTCTTTTTTAAAGTATTTTATTCATTTACTTATTTGGCTGTGCTGGGTCTTAGTTGCAGGATCTAGTTCCCTGACCAGGGATTGAAACCAGGCCCTCTGTGTTGGGAGCTTGGAGTGTTAGCCTAGCCACTGAACTGCCAAGGAAGTCCTGATTTTGTTCTTTCTTTCTTTATTTGGAAAAATTAAAGAACAAGGACTTCAGGGTTTCAGAGACAGGTCCTAATCTCAGCGCTAGAGTTCACAGATCTGACTGGCTGGGATCTTGACTTCACTTAGGGTTGGAGGAAGGTTAGGAGGTGTCCACCTCCCTTGCCCTGGTGGGCGTGGGCTGCATCCATCAGCACAATTATCTGACAAGTCCCGGCCCTGGGGTCAGTCCAGGACATTCATTCAAGCTGCAGTGGCTCTGGTGTCTGGCAGGAGTGGGTATTTCTGGCGTGGGTCAGGAGGTACAGACCTCCCTCCCCTTGTCCCTGGTTAGTTGGGTTGGGAGTTGCCTTCAAACTCTAATATCCAGCTGAATTCCCTTGCTTCTCCCTCCTACCCTTAAGATGGTGCTCTTTTCTTCTCCCACATCCCCACACCAGTGGGGCTCTTCAGCCCTGGGGAGGCTTCAATTTGTTGGGCCCTGCTTGAGCAGATATTCTGTGAAGCCACTTACTCCTTACGAGGTATCCTCACCCCCATTTTACAGATGAGAAAAACTAAGGCTGAATGACCTCCCCAAAATTCTGGAGCTGTTGGGTGGTAGCTGCAGGCCTGACTCCAAGACCCCGCCCTTTCTCACACCTTGCTTCCTCTCTGGACCTTCCCCCAGGTCCTCTAAACTCGAATACCTTGGGTCCAATCTTCCCCATTCATCATGGTTGAGAAACTGCCTCCTCTAGCTAGAATTACTGTTTCTCTCCTTCATCTTCTGCTGCCCTTTGTCACTTTTCTCCCATTGAATAGTCAGCTTTATGGATGCTTCCTCCTCAATGAGACTGTGAGCTCTGGGGAGCAGGGTCTGTACTAACTGTATCTCCGACTTGCCGGAGAAGTGTGGATGAGAGAAGAGAATGAACGCAGGTCCCCAGAGGAATTAATCTGTCCTTCTGCAGTCAACATGTGGCTTTCTCGGCAATTCCCAAGCAGATTTTCAGGACAGCAACCCAGAGTGGCTCTGTATGTCTGAGCCTTGGACAGTGATCTCTGCCTGGCCAATTGTCAGGAGCACAGGGAATGAAGTATTGGCTTTATCCAGGTGGCTTGATGGCAAAGAATCTGCCTGCCAATGCAGGAGATGGAGGAGATGTGGGTTTGATGCCTGGGTCTGGAAGATCCCCTGGAGGAGGGCATGGCAACCCACTCCAGTATTCTTGCTTGGAGAAGCCCATGGACAGAGGACCCTGGTGGGCTACAGTCCGTGGGAGTCACAGGGAGTCGGATACGACTGAGCGCCCACACGCGTGGGAAAGTATCCTGGAAACAGATGGGCTGTCATTTGGCTTTGGTTGTTGCTTTGTCTGTTCATCAGTGTATTGAATGGCTACTGTGTCCCAGGTGTTGATTGGGCCCTGGGACACCATCGTGGTCTAACACACAGAGCTCTTACCTGCGCTGAGCTCGAAGTCAGCAGGGCAAGACGACAGTGTGTGTGCAGCTTCCCTCCCAGCCTGGCCAGGTCTCCAGTCCTCATCTGTGTGACTTTTCCAGCTCATCACCTGGCTCACTGTCCTCAGCAGACTTCTGAGCTCCAGACAGTCTGAGACCTGCGGCCTCGGATGATCTCACAGAACCTTGGTTTGCCAGCTTATAAGATGGAAATACTTGCTAGCTAGCTCCCCTTGCAAGCCTAGTGTGAGAATCTGAGGACGGGCAGGAACATGGGTGTGCAGAACAGCCTTCTGCTCTGGACACTGGTGGTGGAGCCACACGGGTTACCCAGGCCTGGGGTTGGGGACGCCTTTGCTAGCTCTTTTCCTGCGTCTGTTGCTAGTCCCTGCTTGCATAAGCTTTTGTCTTGGAGGGAATACCCTCTCTCCTTATTTCAGGTGATAAAAAAGGCCAGCGTTTACCTTTTGCAATCCCTTCAGCGTCTCTCCTCTCCCAGACCCACACCCTTCCCTTCTCACTCATCCCAGTCTTTTATTCTCTCAATGATTCTGGCTGCTTTGTACCCAGAATACAGCAGAACTGTTGGCCAGGGAGCTATGGAGACAGACGAGTAGGTTCCCATTGTGTGATACTTGCCAGGTAGGTGCAGGCTTGGGGGCGGCTGGGGACCTTCCTTCTCTTCCCCCTCCTCCTCTTCCCCCTCCTCATTTTCAGTACCCTGCTGTGATCATCTTTTGAGTGCTACGAGACGTTGGGTCATCTCTCTTTTTTAAAATGGATCATCTCTGTAATCTTATAATTATCCTGTATGTAAGCATTCTTATGGAAGAATTTATGGCTATTTAAATTAATTTACAATTAAATAAAAGAGACGACTGGCAACATTTCAGTGCTCAGTGGCTTTCACTACCCACGTGGCTAGTGGCCATCACGTGTGCGTGCCGCACGCTTGGTTGTTCGGTCGTGTCCGACTCTTTGTGACCCCACACACTGGAGCCCACCAGTCTCCTCTGTCCATGGACTTCTCCAGGCAGGAATACTAGGGTGGGTTACCATGCCCCCCTCCAGGGGATCTTCCCCACCCAGGAATCAAACCCTCAGCTCTTGTGTCTCCTGCATTGGCAGGCAGGTTCTTTACTACTATTGCCACCTGGGAAGCCCAGTGGCTACCGTATTGGACAGCAAATATAGGCCATTTCCACCCCCAGACAAAGTTTGGTTGGACAGTGCTAGTCTAGAGTATCTTTCTTTAATTTATTCATTTGTTCAGCAAACATTTCCTAGAACCCTGTCATATGCTAGGCTCTCTGTTAGACTCTGGAGAAGTGGGTATAACCCAAGCTCGGCATCAGCTTTGGGAGCATCCAGTCAAGAGGACAGGCAGATGAACATAACAGCTCGGAGGTGGGGCCAGCATGTTGGTTACCAGGCCTGGCTCCTACTGAGGATGCAGATGTGAATCCTAGGGTCTGCTGGCTCTCAGAGAGCTCACAGGCTAGCACTGACAAGAGAGAGATCAGAGCAGCCTTCCTGGAAAAGTAGCGTTTGAATGGCCCAGCTGTAGTGGGTGTGTTTTGTTGATTCCCCAGGAAGCAGTCCAGAGAGGGCAGATGGTTCATGTGAGTACACCTCTGAAGCTGGAATCATGCACATGGCCCCCTGATGGCATCTTGCATAGATGTTTAGATAGGAATTACTCCTGTTGTTGTTCAGTAGCCCAGTCGTGTCTGATTCTTTTCAACCCCATGGACTGCAGCAACCCAGGCTTTTCTGTCTCTCACCATCTCCTGAAGTTTGCCCAATTTCATGTCCATTGCATCGGTGATGCCATCTAGCCATCTCATCCTCTGATGACCAGTCCCTTCTGCTTCTGCCCTCAATCTTTCCCAGTGTCAGAGATTTTTTCAGTGAGTCAGCTGTTTGTATCAGACGACCAAAATACTGGAGTTTCAGCTTCAGCATCAGTCCTCCCAATGAGTGTTCAGGATTGATTTCCCTTAAGATTGACTGGTTTGATCTTGCTGTCCAAGGGACTCTCAGGAGTCTTCTCCAGCACCACAGTTCTACAGCATCAATTCTTTGGCATCCACCTTTTTTTTTTTAACAGTCCAGCTCTCACTGACTTCCGGCCAATTACTTGATCTTAGTCCTTATCCTTCTTTGGGAAGTGGCTGAAGTGGTAAAGATACAGATGTAGCTTTAAAGATACTTTTTAAAGGTAATTTAATAATTTTTATTTTTCTCACGTCAGAAGTATATACTTATTGTAGAAAATTTGGAAATAATAAGATGTGTGCATACATGCTCAGTCACTCAGTTGGATCTGACTCTTTATGATCCCATGGACTGTAGCTTCCCAGGCTCCTCTGAATACTGGAGTGGGTTGCTGTTGCCTGCACCGGGGGATCTTCCCCCACCCAGGGATTGAAACCCAGTCTCCTGTGTTCTTTACCACTGGACCACCATAAAAAACATTATTTAATTTTTAAAAGATTTTTTTTTAATGTGGACCATTTAAAAATCTTTATTGAATTTGGTAAAATATTGCTTCCCTTTTATGTTTTGTTATTTTTGGCTGGGAGGCATGTAGGATCTTAGCTCCTGGACCAGGGATCAAGCCTGCACCCCCTGCATTGGAAGCATGAAGTGTTAACCACTGGACTGCCGGGGAGGTCCCTAAAAACATTTAAAGATGAAAATAATCCCACCCTGGGCAGTGATCACCATTTATGTTTTAGTATATTTCTTTTCAGTCTTTTTTCTATACTTATCTCTATATTAATATTTTTATTATCATTGGTATCATTCTGAATATAAAGTCTTATGTACTTATTTTTAAACTTAACGTTCTATTATAACGTAATAAAACTTTTAAATAAAACTGTTAAAATTCTTTGTAAACATTCAAAAATGTATTGTATTTTATTACAGTTTTAAAATTATTTTGAATTGGCAGAAAATGAAAATAGTTCAAAACTCAGAAGACCCAAAAGGGTTCTTAGGAAAAGCCTTCCTCTTCTCTCCCCACCCCCAGTTCCCTTTGCTGGAAACAACTAGTAATACTCCCTACCCTTCCCCATTTTTATTTAGCCTCTCAGAGATAGTTGATGTGGGTACAAACAAATACATACATACATACATATATATATATATATATAACTTGCATGTGCGTGATGCTTAGAATTTTTCACCTTTTCCCTTAGTATAGATAATGCTGCAGTTACTATTTTTATGCTTTAATCTTCATTTACATCTCTGATTGTTTTCTTAGGATAGATTCCCAAATTGAAAATGACTGGGTCAAAGGCTAGTAATATTTGACCCACATATTACTAAATAGCTCTTTTGAAGGTGCATGAATTTTCACAACTGCGTGCAGTATCTTAGAGAACTTACTTCCCTTTATCTTCATCATTGTTTTGGAAGTAATCTCCAGATTGGAAGGTGGAAGTGACATCTGGTTATAGTTTTATTTACATTTATTTAATTGTTGATATAGTGGAATGTATACTGTATATTGATTTACAGTCCATAGCTCCTTTTTGCAAGTTGTTGCAACTATTTTGGGGTCTAAATATTTTATTTGTAAAATTTAAAACCTTACATATTTTAAAGTGCTCAATAAATTAGCTCAATAAGTTAATATTTTCTTTGTATTTGTTGCTAATAGTTTTGTGAGTCTGCTGTTTAGGCAAGTTGTTTTATGATGATTTTGAAACAAAAATTGAAAAATTTCATATAGTCCTAATTCCAAGATTTTCCTTTATTTCCTTCATTGCTTTTCTTATTACTATTTTAGGGAGCTTGTTTTATTAACATCCTGAAAGTGAATTTTTATTTTCAGCAAAATAATACTAACATAGTTTTAAAACCATCTAATGCTCTCAGACTCCACAGGGAGTCAGTCCCTTGCCTTCCTCGTGGCACTGCCGAGAGGCAGCTGCCTTCCTCCGGAGCTGCAGGGATGGCCACCTCCAGGGGGCGCCACTCACCCCCCATCTCCGTGGGCAGGGTTGCCTGAGCTTGCACCATAGGGGCCCTGACTTCAACTTACTTAGTTTTCATTTTTCTAGTATTTTCTTCCATTTGTCTCGGTTGCAAGAATAAAAACAATAATAGCTAAACATGGTGCTTATTACCATGGTCCAGTGATGCTCTGAGCGCATTACAAGCATTATTCCTTTGATTCTCCCAACAACCCTGTGAAGGAGTTACTGCTGTTACCGGACTTGCAGATGAAGAAACAGACCCAGAGGAGGGAGTGATTTGTTCAGGGTTATGTAACAGTGAGAGGAGAAGCCCTAACTGGTATGCTCTATTTAGCCTCTAAGTGAGACTTAGGCTGCTATTTCTTTCCTTTTTTTTTTTTAACTGGTAATGATATTCCCACTAAATTCATACTCCACTGAGACTTTGGCTCAAATTGGAGGCTCACCAACTTCACTCTCTTTTTTTTCCTAGTTTTTTTTTTTTTTGTATTCAGTTCAGTTGCTCAGTTGTGTCTGGACTCTTTGCGACCCCATGAATCGCAGCACGCCAGGCCTCCCTGTCCATCACCAACTCCCGGAGTTCACTCAGACTCATGTCCATTGAGTCGGTGATGCCATCCAGCCATCTCATCCTCTGTCGTCCCCTTCTCCTCCTGCCCCCAATCCTTCCTAGCATCAGAGTCTTTTCCAATGAGTCAACTCATGATGTGGCCAAAGTACTGGAGTTTTTTTTGTATTGGGGGTAGCCAATTAACAATGGTGTGATAGTTTCAGATGAACGGTGAAAGGACTCAGCCACACATAGAAAAATATCCATTCTCCCCTGAACTCCTCTCCCATCCAAGCTGCCACACATCATTGAGCAGAGTTCCATGTGCTCTGCGGAGGTCCTTGGTCTATCCATTTTAAACATATCAGTGTGTACATGTCCCTCCCAAAATTCCCCAGCTATCCCTTATGGTATCCCTCCCCTCCCCCACCAACCATACATTTGTTCTTCAAGTCTGTGAGTTTCCTTCTGTTTTGTAAGTAAGTTCATTTGTATCATTTCTTTTTAGATTCCACATATAAAGGATGTCATACGATGTTTCTGATTCTCAGTCTGACTTCACTCAGTATGACAATCTCTAGGTCCATCCATGTTGCTGCAAATGGCGTAATTTCATTCTTGTTAATGACCGAGTACTGTTCCATTGTATATATGTATCACATCTTCTTTGTTCATTCCTCTGTCAGTGGACATTTAGGTTGGTTCTGTATGATGTGAGAGCTGGACCATAAAGAAGGATGAGTGCTGAAGAACTGATTCTTTAAAATTGTGGTGCTGGAGAAGACTCTTGAGAGTCCCTTGGACTGCAAGGAGATCAAACCAGTCAGTCCCAAAGGAAATCAGCCCTGAATATTCACTGGAAGGGCTCATGCTGAAGCTGAAGCTCCAATATTTTGGCTACCTGGTGTGAAGAGCTGATTCACTGGAAAAGACCTTGATGCTGGGAAAGATTGAGGGCAATAGGAGAAGAGGGCAGCAGAGGCTGAGATAGTTAGATAGCATCACTGATTCAATGGGCATGAGTTTGAGCAAACTCCAGGAGATCATGAAGGACAGAGGAAACTGGTGTGCTGCAGTCCATGGGGTTGAAGAGTCATACATAGCTTAGCAACTGAACAACAGCAAAAACAACATGTCTTAGTGTTGTAACAGTGCTGCAGTGAACGCTGGGGTGCATGTATCCTTTTGGATCATGTTTTTCTCTGAATATATATCCAGGAGTGGGATTTCAGGGTCGTAAGGTAGCTCTGTTTTTAGTTTCTTAAAGAACTTTCATGTTGTTCTCCACAGTGGCTGTACCGTCAGTGTGGGAGGGTTCCCTTCTCTCCACGCTTACTCCAGCCTTTATTGTTTGTGGATTTTTGATGGTGGCCTAGGCTCACTGTCTGCTGGCTTCCTGTGTGGTGGCTGAGGACTTAGTTCTCTTGAACCACTCCACTCAGTTCTCATCCCGCTTGCACTGGCTCTCTGCTCCCACCCACTCTGGTTGCAGCATGTCTGGTTGCAGTGGGGCAGCCCGTGCACAGCTGGGACTGTGGGGAGCTGGAGGCTACTGTGGGGATTTTGCTCCCTAGGTTTTGGCTGAGCCCCAAGACAGTAAGGACTGATAATACTGCTGTCTAGAGTAGTATTATCAGTGCCTACTTCTACCTTCTGGAGCAGGACTTCAGGTACCTAAACTTAACTCTGGTTTGGAGATTCTTCCCTGGTACCCACTGGAGGCTGTCAAAGGTTTGAGATGTGAGAGTACATTTTCTTGGAGAAGTGGGCAGGGAGGGGGTTAGTTTCTCCTCATACAACTCAGGTAAGAAGGGCTCTGAGAGGCCCACTCCGAGGACCAACGTGCTTCTCCGTGCCTGAAGGTCTTGGGAGAGGAAAGCTGTGGTTGGGGGCCCTGCCTAGTAGCAGAGTGAAGGAGGAGCCTGCACTGTTCTTGTGATGGGTTGTGTTCCAGGGGTCCTTTTCACACTGACCCACCCTGCCCGAGAGGGCTTCTTGCCAGGCAGAGATGAGACTGGCAGTGTTCCATGGGAACAGTGGAGTGCTCTCCCGCTAACCCGTGGACATGGGCACTGAACACCTATGTCCAGAGAGCTCTTTTGGTACCCGGCAGTCGAGCACCTTCCTGCCATTCCAGTAGACAAAGGAAGGCTACCTTATTGCCCCTCTGCCTTGCTCAGGGCCCCTAGCCGAGACAGGCCCAAGGGAGGAGAGGGGAGGAGCTTGGCTGTAAATGAAGAAGTTCAGGGTTTAGATTATTAATCTGGACGGGACATCTTAATTACTAAGCTGAGACTGTTCTCAGGACTAAAAGTGTCTGGAAAGTGTTTTATGATCTAAGAATGATCCAAAGAGTTAAGGGAACTTCTAGAGGCTTCACAGGAGTGGGGAGTGGGGATGAGGAACAAACAGGTCTGGAGATTGTTTTTGTTTTTTCTAATTTTTTTTTTAATGTAGACTATTTTTAAAGTCTTTATTGAATTTGTTGCAATACTGTTTCTGTATTATGTTTTGTTTTTCTGGCTATGAGGCATGTACGATCTTAGCTCCCTGACCAGGCATCAAACCTGTACCGCCTGCATTGGAAGATGAAGTCTTAGCCAGTGGACCATCAGAGGGGTCCCCTGCTGATTGGGTTTTAAAAGGGCCAGAGGGGATGGGATGGCATGAAGGTAGTATTGTTTCTGTAGTGCCCTCTGAAGTCCACTTTTTCATGCACCATGGAAACTTTTTCTTTGTGGTATAACGTTTTGTTTTCCTGGGGTTACATAGGGAAATCTTTTTTAAACTGTTTAAAAAGTTTGCTTAGTTTCGTATGTATCTATCTATTGTCATTTTCTCTTAAATGTTCCATCAGTTTTGTCAGATATCTGTCAGTCACACTTTCCTAAATGCTCAAATTCTGGAGGTTACCTTAGCGCCGTTTCTGCTGCGCCTGAAAGAGGTAGGGAGCATTTCTCTTCTAACTGCTGACCTCCTGTGTTTCCCACTGATGCCATAGGAATCCCTGATTCCTGCCCCCACACATATCACATTCTCTGGCTGATTTAAGCAGAAAAGAGACTTTATTAAAAGGATGCTGGGTGACTCTCAGAATTTCTAATTATGGTTTGGAAGTTACATAGCCAGGAAGTGTTAGTCGCCCAGTCGTGTCCCACTCTTTGGGACCCCGTGGACCATAGCCTGCCAGGCTCCTCTGTCCATGGTATTCTCTAGGCAAGAATACTGGAGTGAGTTGCCCTTTCCTCTTCCAGGGGATCTTCCCGACCCAGGGAACGAACCTAAATCTTCTGCATTGCAGGCAGATTCTTTACCATCTGATGAGCCAGAACCTTACCCCAGATTCTGCCACAGGGCTTGCAGTGAAAACAGTGGGTGCCAGACTTTGGAAGCTGAGCCACTGTCCTTGGTCACTGGCCCTCACTGAATCACTGTTTTTGCCAGTGCAGGTAGATTTGAGCTGTCCTCCTAGGTGGATATTTCGGATGGGCCATGCAGATGGATGGGCCACGTGGCTATGCCTCATCTGCAAGGGTGGCCGGGGAGGCACATCTTTGCACTCAACACGTTTTCATTGAGCACATGCTCGGCACCCCTCTAGATGCTGGGAAAACAGGCAAAAGCTCTACACTTTCATTTCAGAGGGGGAAAATCAGTGATCAAATAAACAGTCAGATATCATGTTTACCAAATGATGGTCCATACTTTGGAGAAAAAGCAGGGAAGGGAGTTAGGGGACTGCTGTTTTAAACTGTGGTCATAATGGTGTGACACTGCAAAGACAAGAGCTGTGAGGGATCTGACATTTTCAGCGTGTGTGTGTGTGTGTTGGGCTGAAGTGTGTTTTTTTTGTCTTATAAAGGGAGTGATTTTCCCAGTAGAAGAAAACTGTTCAGATGCTGAGCACCCAAAAGAAGGTCAAATGTCCTTTGCACTGTATTTCCTTTTTTCTTAGTTTAGTCCATAATTTGTTGGAGTCCATCCTCCAGCCACTTTGTGAGAAGGGTAAGTAAGGGTATTTGTCTGAGAAGTGTCTTGTTCCTGATTCATAGTTTGGCTGGGGAACTTTAATAATAATAACTAACCTTTTAATGCTTATTACCATGTGCCAGGCATAGTTCTCAGTGCATTACATCAGTTAACTTATACTCACAACAACTTGTTGAATGTTATGCCTGTTTTACAGACGAGGAAACTGAGACCCAGTGAGGTTAAATAATTTGACTGTGGTCACACAGCTCATAAGTGGCCGGGCTGAGATTTGAACTAGGGCCATCTCAGAGCCGATCCTGTTAAGAGTTTCTATGATACCGTCCCATTGTCTCTCAGCTCCTCTCATTGCTGTCGAGCAGCCAATGTCATAGTGATGCCTGAAACCCCACATAGGTCCCTTCCCCATCTCCAATCTGTTTTCTGGCTTTCAAGATATTCTCTTCATCCCTGGTATTCTGAAAGTTTCCGGTGGTGTACCTTGATGTGGGTTTTTTTCCCATTAATTGAAGTGAGTGCTTGCTGTGTCCTTTGTTTCTGGAGATCCATGGCCTTCAGTTCTAGACCTTTTTATGTGGCAGTTCCTGGAATCTCCCCCCTGTACCGTTTATCTTTTTCTTTTCCTGGAAATCCCATTAGTTGCATGTTTGGCTTTCTGTATTGGTCCTCTGATTTTCTTATCTTTCTTTCATCTCTAGCTCTTTGTCTTTTTGTTCAGTTTTCTGAGAATTTCCTTGACTTTCCCACTTTATTTTAAAATTTTTGTTACTTTTAATTTGCAGAAGCACTTTCTTGGTCTCTAACGGTTCCTTTCCTTGTATTTTGTCTTTGGTGGTGGATGCAGTATCTAACACATCTTTTCTTCTATCCTCTGTGTTCCTATTTTTTGTTTGTGGATTTCCGTTTGTCCTTGTTTGGGTTCATTCTGTCAGCTTGGGGTTTTGCTCCTGTGCTTGTGACAATGATCTGACCTTCAGAAACCATCTCTTCTACTAATTCTATTGCCTTTTCTCTACATGTTGCCCTTGTGTGCTCCCTGCCTTCCTTGCCCAGCTTAGAATCCATCTTACACTCCCTCCTTTCCAAGCAGCTCTCATGTCAGGCTCCAAGCCTGCTTCAAACAGGACCGTCTGGGCCTGCCTGCTGACATGCCAGCAGAGATGGCTGTACTGAGCCATCTGATCCATATCTGCTCCACAGCTTGGCTACCCGCTGCTTCTTGCTGTGTGCACACAGGTGCCCCTGCAGTTGCCAAAGCCAGACCATCCTTGCCTTGCTCTTCTCGTCCCGTCCTCTCTCATGTTCCTCTAAGACATCTCTCTTGTACTACTCCCTCTCCTGCAGTGTGAACTTTCCCCTCTCTGGAGCTCGTTCCCATCAGTATATACAAACTGCTCCAGAATCTTCCAGCCTAAAAGCAGGCTTCCTTGGGCTCACACTCCCTTCTGCTACAGCTTCACTTCTCTGCTTCTGTTGAGGCGGAAACTTCCAGAAGGAGTTGTCTCGGTTTACAGCCTTTCTTTCATCACCTCCCAGTCTCTGTCCTCCCCTGTCTGCAGACTGCTCGTGTCAGGGCTCCCGTGGCCTCAGCTAACCTCTGTGTCTGTCTCCCTCTTCCTGCCTGCACAGCAGCATCAGCGCAGTGACCAGTCCTGGTCTCTGGCTGCCCCTTCTCGCTGCCCTTGCCGGCCTCTCCGCCAGCAGTGCCCAAGATCCAGTGTCGCTGGGCTCCGGGCTCAGCCCTGCCTCTCTACCACTTTGTCTGTGCCACTCCCCGGCACTGCTCTCCTGGGACTTGCAGCACTTCCCCTCACTGGGCTCCCTCCTGCCACTCACCCCTCTGTAGTCTAGTGCAAGCTGGAGTTAAAATGCAAATCATGCCACCACACTTCTGTTTAAAGCCCTCCATTCTGTTCTCCTGTCCAGGCTCATGAGGCTGACGTGACATCTGGCCTCATCCTCTCCGTCCACTCTGCCTCTCTTAGCTCACGCTGGCCACACTGAGCTTTCTGTCCTGGACATGGTAAGCTTGTCCTCTTGCTGGGGCCTTTGCATGGCCTGTTCTTGCTGCCTGGCTTGCTTTTCTAGCTCATCTTCACACAGCAGACCCAGGTGTCTGCTTAAGAGTCACCTTTCCGAGAGGCCTTCCCTGACCACCCAGGGCATTTGTTTTATTTTGCTCTTGGGTTTTCATCAGAGCACTTGTTATTACTCAGTGTTTCCTAGTTCAGGGTCGTCCTTTGCTCTCCAGAATGAAGACTCCACCGGAAGCAGGAATCTCACAGGGCTTAGCACAGGTGGCCCTCTTGCCACTTCTGTCCATCTGGACAGTGGTTACATTGTGATGGCTGTCTCCCGGAGGGGGTGGGGGGCAGGGGGCGGTTGCAGGACCATGCTCCATCCAGCTCTGGGCCCATCTCTGCACTGTCACAGCTTCTGCAGAGGCATGGCCATTTTTGTAGGAAAAAAAATGGATTTCTTGTTCATCTTGTGTGGGCCTTGGTTTTGATGCTGCCTGCAGCTGGTAGAGTAGAAAAGGTGGTGGACCATTGTGGACCTGAATTTCCATACTGTCTTGAGCCATGTAAGACCTCTTAGTTTTCTCTTCTGTGAAATGGGTAATAAACTGTGTCTGGGATCCCATGAGGCTTAGGGGAGAAACAGGGTAGGAAAAGACTGAAAAAAAAAAAAAAACCTAAATAAGAAGGCGTTTGTGTAACTCATCCTGCAGTTCAAATGCAGTGACTATTTATGAAGCACCTAGAGCGTGCTCTCCTAAGGGAATGTTCATGTTTACAAAGCTCATTTAATCTTCAGCACTCTTGTGAGGATCCTGGTGATTTTGCACCTGAAGAAGCCGAGACTTGGAGATGAATGACTTGCTGGTAATTTGTGGAGCTTGTGATGCCTCTGTTTTCTTAGGCTTGGCTCAGTTTCCTACTAGTTTTGAACTTTGTTTATAAACCAAAAAAAAAAAATTCAAATTGCTGTTTTAGTTTCTTTCTTCCTTTATGTGGGAGGAGGGGGACAGGGGGAAGGTAGAGGGAAATGGGGAGATCTTAGGACTTGCCCCATCCAGCCACACACCCCACAGCCCATCTCAGCATGAAGAGGCTGAGGCCCTCAGGGGACCAGGTGCCCTTTTGTGAGGAGGCTGTCATACAGCCTGTGCTTTCATGTCTTTGGGGGATAAATTAGTTATAATCTTAAAGGCTGTGTCCCGCTTTTCAAAATCCCCTTCTCCCTACTTTCTCTTTTCTCCTGCTTCCGAGCGTGTGCTCTCTGTCTCTCTGTGTCCTGGGTTGCCCCTTCCTTCTGTTTCTATCTCTGTTTCTCCACTTGTTGGTGTCTCTATACTGTCTCTATTTCTGACTTTCTCTTTTTCTTCCTCTCTGCATCGTTGCATGTCTTTCTATCCAGGCTTCTCTCTGCCCCTACTCTCTGTGCTTTTTCCTTCCTTCTCCCTGGTGCTGCCTTCCTGGGTCCATACTCAAATTTAGGCTCCTGCTATCTGCTGTTTCTGAAAAGTGCTCCTTTGACAAATTATGTCTGAAAAGAATCCATGTGGTGGCCCACGGCCACGGAAGCTCTTCTCTGCACTTAAGCTGCCTAGAAACTGGCTCCAGTGGGAACGTCTGAGAACGACGCTGCTGCCCATGACCTTATGCACAAAGTTGGGGGACTCTCCTGCCTCTCCCTTTGTGCACATCCTGACATTCTGTGCTGGGCACCAGGGGACATGGATAGGGAAGCTGTTTGTCATGAGCATTGCTGCTGGGGCTTTATGAATCCTGCTGTGGGTATAGGTATCTCAGCAGAGGGCTTGCTTGAGTAGGCTTTGAGGGGTGAGGAGTCATTTTACTAGGTGGTGAGCAGGGTATGCTTTGCTGACCAGCAGCATGGGCATCTAGGAGCTTCATAGAAATACAGAATCTCAGTCCTACCCCAGACCTGCCAAACCAAAATCTGCTTTCTGACAATTCCAGGTGATTCATGTGCACCAAAGCTGAAGAGCCACTGCACCAGCCAAGAGTGTGTTAAGGTCTGATGGGAGAGAGCCTGTGTGTTGGGCAATGGGGAGGAATTCGCTGTTGCAGGAAATTGGCTGAAAGTGGCCTGAATGAAACTATAAATGGATGATGGACTCAAGGTGTGCTGGGCCTTAAACAGTCCACTAAAGAGGAGGATGGAGCTGGGGCCACGCTTGCTAACTTGTTGATAACTGCCAGACCCACAGGATTTTAGGGATCATCAGATCCTGTTTTCTTATAAGATGAATGGGGAGACTGAAGCCCAGAGATACCAAGTGACTGGTTTAAGATCACACAGCAAGTAAGATGAGGGATGGGATGAGAAATCATGTGTCTCAGACTCCACAGCTCTCAGACCCTTTTGGGAATTTGTTTGCTTATAATAAGAATGACTACTGCTTAATAAGGTCATGCTACAGGCCAGGCATACAGCTAAGAGCTTCCCATTGGCTTAATGATAGTTCATTTCCCTATTGTGATCTGCACTTAACACACAGGAAGCTAGGGCTCTGAGAGGTAACGCTGTTTGCCTAACGACCAGGGGCTTTAGAGACAGCTGGGCTCTGAACTGATATGCGGCTGATTCCAGGGCCTGCTGCTCTGCCCACTTGAAGGACAGGCAGAGAGATGTGAACTTTATCCTAGAGGTGATGGGACGCCACAGAGGCTTTTGAGCAGGGGAAGGACCTGGTCAGACCTGGATTTGGGGATGATCACACCAGTGTGGTGATCCCTGGGCTCTTTGGGTGCCCTTGGGTGAGTGAGCCCCTTCTTAGTGTCCTCACCAGTCACGTTCTAGGAGAGGCTCTCGAAGGTCCGTTCTGAGTCTGGCTTTGGGTATGTCAGGCAGTGACTGCAGAGCTGCTTGCTGGTGGGTGGCTTGGCCCTGGTTTCTACAAGTGTGTGGGTCGTTTCAGTCCTGGGGTGGGAGGTGGGGGACGTGTGTAGTCAGAGAAACGCGGAAGGGGTGGCAGTTGTGCAGGGGGAGACTGACCAGCTTCCTCCAGCTCGGCCACCATCGCCGACTCCATTCCACATGTGATTCTGATTAGGGGGCCTGTGTAAAAGTTACCTAAACAGCGCTCTAATTACTCTGTTTAGGAACATTCGCATGCGTGGGAGGGTTCCTGGCACTGGCTTCCCACATGTGCTGGGGGTCTGCGGGGAGGCACCGCGTTTGCACGAGCATGAAGGCTCTGTGTCCGAGCATTGCTGCCTGGGCACAGGGACCCTGCAGACCCACTCAGGGAGTTCTTCGAGGAGCCTGGCAGGCAGAGGAGGGGGAGTGACTGTTCTAGGCTCTTGCTTGTAGAGGAGAGCTCGTCTTGAACCTCTCATCCTCCCTGTGAAATAGGTGGTGGTGTCCCCAGGAGGGATGAGACAGAGCCTGGAAAGCAGGTATCAGAGGAGCGAGCATGGGGCTTGGAGTCAGCAAAACGGTTCTCTCACTGCCTGACCCTGCCTGGGCGAGTGCCTTCCCCTCTTTGAATTTCGGTTTCTTTATTTGTCTCAGACTGTCTGTCCTTCAGGCTTGTTGTGAAGATGAGATAAAGCACGTGGGAGGACTTGAACTGTGGTCTGACCAGGGTCGCCGTATCTCACACCTTGCCCGTGCTCCACATTCAAGAGAGTGCACAACCTCTGCGGCCACACATAGCTTGTGCGTGTGACATGTACGAGGTGGTGCGTGCATGTGTGCTAAGTCACTTCAGTTGTGTCCGGCTCTTTGCAACCCCTAGACTGTAGCCTGCCAGGCTCCTCTGTCCATGGGATTTCCCAGGCAAGAATACTGGAGTAGGTTGCCATTTCCTTCTCCAGGGGATCTTCCTGACCTAGGGATGGAACCCCCATCTCTTATGTCTCGTGCATTGGTAGGCGGGTTCTTTGCCACTAGTGCCACCGGGGAAGCTTTGCTGTTTATTTCCTTTACTGCTGGGTCAGACCTTCTGGCTGCGTGCGATTCAGAGCGCCCCCTGGAGGTGGGTAGGCCTGGCATTTGCGGGTCTTGACCGCACAGAGGGCCAGCACCCAGGCTCTTTGGTGCTTCAGGAGGAAGGTGCTCCCTGTCCAGCCTCTCTGTTCTTCTGTCCAAGTATCCCCTTCCATCCTTCTGTACATCTGTGGGTGCCCCTGTGTGCCTCTGTGTCTGTCCACCGACAGTAAGGCTTTCAGATATCCATTGTTCTTTTGCCCACCTAGCCCCACATCCACCTCTTTGTATGAATACCCGTTAGTATTTATATCCACCCAGCTAGTCACTGATTGGCCGACATTTACCAAGCCCTGTCATGTGCCCTGCTCTTTCTCTGCACTAGATGGCATGGGATGAATCAGATTTGCCTCTGTGAGGAATCTTTGGAGGTGGGCGTGGCTTTCTGTCTGACATCAAAGAAGACCATAAACTCCTTGACCTTCCTTTAAAGATGAATCACATGAGACAGTAAATCTGAGTGAGTCTTCCTTCCACCTTTCCTTTCCCTTACACCTACTTGTCTGTTTACCCATTCACCCATTTACTCACTCATGTGTCCACCCATCTTACCATCTATCCACCCACCTGCCTACTCATCCACCCATCTGTATAATCCACCATGAAGCCACCTAACTGCTACCAACTACCCAGCTATCCTGCTTCCCATTCAGCCACCCAACCACATACTAACTCATTCACCTTCATACCATCAACAAATATATTTGCATGATCTCAATATATATGTATGAGGCACTGTGTTAGATTCTGGAAAACTAGCCTGGTAAATTCCCTGCGTCAGTAGAGTTACTCAGATTGGCTTTTTAAACTCAGATTAGCTTTCCCAACTCTGATATTCTGTAATACGTAGAAGCACAAGACAAGGATCCTGCTCTCATTTATTCAACAAATCTACACGTTTCACAGTTGTTAAATGCCTACTGTGTACCTGATACTCTCTAAGACTCTTGGGATACTGTGGTGAACAAGACTGACAATCCTTGACCTTGTGGCGTTTGCATTCTAGTGACGGAGACAGACAGTGAAGGAGTAATAAATTGCAGTAAGTGCCTCTGTGTGCCGGGTGTGGGTGAGGCTCCCTCGGGGAGTTTCTAGTCTAGCTGGTAGTAAGACAAGTCTGGACAAAGATAAGACTCCCAGATTCTTTGGGTGTGGGCTGTGTTCCAAACTGGAGTGCACCTGTACAGCAGGGACTCCAGGTGGTCAGAGGGGTAGTTGAGGAGGAACTCCCAGGGAAGGGAAGCCAGGGTTCAGCCTGAGAGTTCACAGTATTGGGGGACCTGCTGAAATATGCAGATGAGGGACCATTCAATACCTGGAGCCAGCATTCAGTTTACTAAATTTGCCGGTTGAAGCCAGAGTGTTGCCCAGTCTGAATTGCTGGCCTAGAATCACAAAATGAAGGGGGTGGGATAAGGTAAGCTATAAAGTCTTCTGAACCATGGCTTTGAGATCTATGCATTTAATTAGTAGGGGAGACATAGTTATGTCATGTTTTATGGTGGCATTCTTGAATATACCATTTTGAGTAATAATCTTTGTAACAATCTTGTAAGAGAGGAGGTGCTGCCCCCATTTTGCAGATGAGAAAACTGAGTCTTCCTACTGTATCAAGGCTACTTTGAGCCTTTGCTTTCCTTTCAAAGCTTCAGGGAAGTCTACTGCTGGATGGACAGACATGTGTGTCTGGAAGCACCAGCCCTGAGTGGGGCACGTGTTAAGGGTCTCAGAGCTCTGTCTTCATCCCGTGGACATCATCTTTGAAGATGGCAAATGCTTCCTTGTTTCTTTTTGAGGGAAAAAGTCAATACATGATTTCGATATCTTTAATAGCAGGAACCCCGGAACAGAACATTTTGTAATTAACTGCTTTATTCTTAGATGAGGGTCACACGAGATGCTGGCAGCGGTCACTTTCCCCTAAGTGACAGCTGGGACTCAATTCCAAGGCTGTTTGACTCACCAAGCCTCGTCCTCTTTCCCTGTTTCCATTTCAGGGCTCTCGAAACAGACTGGGAGAGTGCCAGAGAGGAAGGAGATTGAAAGAGAAGGGGGAAGGTTTTTACCCTACCATCCTCTCCTGTATCTTCCTTATGAGAAAAATGGGGAGTAACACTCCTTCCTCAAAAAAAGAGAAAGAAAGAAAAAGCTTCTTGGTCTGAGAGTCTTTTTGCAGTGGAGATAGCCAGTATTTGGTCCAGCTAGAGGTGCTTTGTGGTCTAACAGGTGCTGCAGATGCAGAATCTTTTGTTGAAGGGCCCTGCATGCACTTATATTATGCCTAGGACCAACTCCAATCTCCCTATTAATTACGAACATTTAGAAATGTTCCTGACTCTTCCCAGAGTTCCAGCTTGTGAAACTCCATGGGTCAGAGGCCACACATGTTTTGATTTTCTTATTTGAGGTATTATGTGTTCAAGGTAGATTTATGCTGCAACCTTTGTTTATTGACTTGTACTTTTCCCTGTGAACCTAATGGAACATGACAGATGATATTTACAAGGCACGTGTTTCCGATTAAATCATGTGAGACATTAAAGTCCGATAAATGAAAAGCCCCTTTGAAAGGCCAGGTTCAGAGAGGAGGAGGCAGTCCCTGATGGGGCCTGGATGGTGGAGTTGCCCCTCAGCTGGCTGCAGGAAATGCAGAAGGTAGCAGTCCTTTGGCGAGGGTGGGATCCGTGCGTGGGGATTTCCCACCTAGGGGTCAGAAAAAAAGGTCTTCACAAGTCCTTCTTACTCTCAACCAACTGGGGAAGAAGGAAAGGAAAGAGCACTCCTTTTTGGAGCACCTACTGTGTGCCAGGCTTTCTTGTAGAAATGCTTTCCTGCAGAGTCTAGCTGAACCTCACAACTCTGATGCTACTGCCTTCCCGAGGGGGCATCCGCAAGGCATGGGATTGAGGATGTTGGCTGCAGCCTGCAGGAACCCCTTTCAGATCTTAGCTCTGCCATTCTATGTCACTAAGCCTCGGTTGCTTCCCCTGTAAAGCGGGGCCAGTAGTACCATCATTGTCCGTGCTCCATAGTCCATGAGCCAGTGTTATCAATGGAGGTGCACTGCGAGGATGACTTATCAAGGTCACTGCCAGTGGGAAGCTGCAGCCAGAGTGCAGGCCTTCAGGCTCCAAAGCCTTCCCGGATGCTGCTGTGATGGGGCTGTGCTGGGCAGCCTGGCCAGCCAGGGCCGCCTGCTGACTCCTGTGCCGGCACGTGGGGTATTCCCTTGGCTTTCCTGAGACTTCCCAGGAGCATTAATGGGAAAGCTCGGTAGGCAGGATTAGCCTAATCGGGAGTCTTTCCATGGAGGTCAATTAAAGGATTTGGGTAAATATAAAAAGTGGAAACAGCTTGGGATGGAAGGCTTTCCCTACCCCCATCTCCCTCCCTCTCTCCTCCTCCCTCCCTTGCTCCTTCCCTACTTCTGCCTCAGAAGGGCTGGGGTGGGAGGTGGGGTACTACTGACCTATGGGGCTGAGCACAGCCAGGGGAGACACTTTTTTCCCCCTTTTCTGGACACCTGGTGGCAGGTGGCCTGAGAATGACTGAGAGTAGGATTGGATATGTTTCATGTTTAAAATTTCTTCTTAAGACCTCTAACTAGCTTAGCTGCTTTATTGGAGCAGAGACTGACAAAGAGGAGAGAAGGACACATGCCAGCCCCCCTCCACTTCCCACAACAGAAAAGCTTGCTCTTGGAAACATTGACTTCCTCTCTGTGCAAGAGCCTTGATGGACCCTCATCTGCCCTCTCCCTGGAGACTGGACATCTGATTTTCATCTCGATGAAGGGGCAAGGTAGGGATCTGTGCAGTTGTGGGGAGGCTGGCTCTGAAATCTGCCAGACTGGATTCACCCCCTGGCCTTGCCACTGGCCAGCTGGGCATCTTGGGCAGGTCGCCTTCTCCCTCTGGGCCTCAGTATCCTTGTAGGATAAATAGTTGTTACGGGGAGTCAGATGCCACAGTAGATATGAAGGTTCTGAACTGGGGCTGACACCAAGTTAGAATCTGCAAGATCTTCCCAGGAGGCAGCAGGGACCTAGGAAAAGCCCCAAGGAGCCAAAGCATCCTTCCTTCATTGCCCAGTGCTGTTAGGTGTGTGCAGGGAGTGTGTGTGAGTGCAAGCTCCCCCTGCTCATTCCCCTCCCCGGCCTCCTTTTACTCATCTGCAGAATGGGGGCGAGAATCCCTCTTCTGCCTCCCAAGAGACAGTGCTTATGAGAGCCTTTGGAAAACTGCAGACCCTATAAATAAAATAGTGATAACAGTGATTATGCTTCCCATGGAAAGTTACAGAGAGCACCCTCTCCTTTGACTTGACAGCACTCCCCCAGGGCCACTGTCCTCTCTCTTACTATGAGGCAGTGCTGGGGGGTGGGGTTTGGGGGCTACGAGGTCCCCACAGAGCCAGGAGCTAACCTGAGACCTGTCCCACTGCAGGTCAGGCCTGTTCCATCCCCACTCTGAAGCCCCCCCTCTTGGAGAGGCCCCACACTCCTGGAGTTGTAATGGCTCATTGAGCAGGAGGCTCCTCTGGTTCTCTCCATCCTCAATGAGCTCTCCCTTCCCCCTCCTCTTTTCTCATCCTTTCGCCTCCCCCTTCTTCACCATAGTCCACCCACTCACCCAGGTTTAGGGTGATATGATTGAGTGGTGCAAGATGGTGAGTCCACTGAATTAAAAACTCTGTGTACGGCTGCTAACTCTGTGTGTCCTTGGGCAAGTTACTTCCCCTCTCTGTGCCTTGACTTCTCCATCAGTAACATAGGATTGGTAACATCTGCTTTATTTCTGCCACAGATTTGTTCCAGTGGGTTAAAAGTAGTGCCGAGGACAGTGAGCAGGTGGGGCCTAGGTAAAGTAGTTGTTGCACAGGGTGTCCTTATGGCACATTGATCCTGGGAGAAGGCCCAATATTTTGCAGCCTTGGTTGTGAGCGGGCATTTCTAACAAGTGGGTGGAGAAGGGTTTTTAAAGGCCACCAATGGTCTTAAATGCACAAGTGAGACTGAGGGGGCAAAGGATTTTGTTTCTTTAGTAGGTAACGATGATTCTCAGAACAAGCTAAACAAATCCCTCCTTATTGTAGAATGTTGCTCGGGGCTAGGCTTGATTAAAATCGGAAAATCTAAGAGGCTTTAAACGTGTGTGGTTTGAAGGGATCCGGAGTGCCTTCCCTGCCCTGGGTCTCCCTGGCCGTGGTTGTAGAATCGGAGGCTGCAGAGGGCCCGAGACTGTGATTGGAGCATCCAGCACCCCGATGGGGAACTGGGAGCCTTCCGCCTGGGCAGGCGGAATCCACAGCACCACCCCTGGCTCTGGATGCCTGGGATCGGGAGGTTTGTGTTGAGGGCTGTGTGGGGACCAGTTTGGTATGTGGACTTCTTGGGACAAGGGCTGTCCTGTTGGTCTCAGGGACCCCAAGCCCGGCCCCCATCCTTTCAAAGAGGAAGGATTCATACTTTGAGCGGGCCTGGATGCCACGGCCAGTTCCAGGCACCCTGCATATGCGCCTCCTGTACACATCTCTGTCTTGTTTCTGCTCTATAAAGTGGGGATCCTAACGGTGTCTACTTCGTAGGGTGGTGTTGAAGGCACAGGGAACTAACACCTGGAGCTCCAGAACAGGCAGGGCATAGGGTGGATGCACAGTGACATCGGCTCTCATGAGGACCTTGCCAGGAGGGATGAAATGAGTTGGTTTTTTTCCATTATGGCTTATTATAAGATAGTAAATGTAGTTTCCTGTTTTATACAGCAGGACCTTTTGTTTATTTTATATAGAGTAGTTTCTATCTGCTAATCTCGAACACCTAATTTATCCCTCCTGAATCCCATCCCCGTTTGGTAACCCTAAGTTTGTTTTCTATGTCTGTGAGTCTGATTCTGTTTCATAAATATGTTCACTTGCGTCCTATTTTAGATTCCACATCTAAGTGATATCATAGATATATGTCTTTCTGACTCAGTATGATAATCTCTAGGTCTACCTGTGATGCTGCGAATGGCATTGTATCATTCTTTTTAATGACCAAATAGTATGCCATTGCATATAGACCACATCTTCTCTATCCATTCACTCTCTGATGGACATTTAGGTTACTTCTATGTCTTGGCAATTGTAAATAGTGCTGCTACGAACATTGGCGTGCATGTATCTTTTCAAATTACAGCCTTTTCTGGCTGTATGCCCAACAGTGGGATTGCTGATCTGCTTTTAGCTTTTAAGGAACCTCCATACTGTTTTCTACAGTAGCTGCACCAGTTTATATGGAATTACTTTTTACGCTGAATGTGGCTGAGTCTAACAGTGATGAGGTAACTTGCCCATGTTGGTGAGTGGCAGAGCAGGAGCTCTGAGTTCTCTTTGAAGCCAGAGAACGTCTGTTGGGAGGCTGCCACGATGCGTCTTGGGTGCAGGAGCCCCCCCGTGGGGGACGTGCCGTCTCTAGTTTCTCTTCTCCTATGAGCCCTGTGGACAGCCTGGGCTCCTGAGGGCAGGATCCCAAGCCCACGGGAGGGCTTGAGCAGACTGGGCGGGGCTGGCACTTTGCTTAGAGTTTTATGGCCACGCAGAACATGGCCAGAATCTTCTGTGGCTGAAGTCCCAAGGCCCACGGTCCCTTATCAGTTGTTCAGGGCAGACTGCCACGTGGGGGCAGCAACCCCCTTGCACCGCTGGGTTGCCTGGGGTTGTGAGCAGCAGGGTGCCCTGGTCTGGGCTGTGAGTGTCACTTGGGGTGGGGAGCGGCGAGAAGAAGGCTGGCCCATTGCCAGGTGGTTCAGGGTCCATCTCCCTCTCCTCTGTTCCTACTACAGTTGGGAGGCCCTGCCACCCCCCCGCCAGACTGCTCCCCACACTTCAGAGACGAGGCTGGTGCAAGGGAAGCCTCCCTTGAGGGAGCCGATGGTTACTGTGCATTCATCCTGAGCCTGGCCCTTTTCTAAGCTCTCACTCAGTGTTAGCGCAGTCTTCACCGTACCTGTGAACCTGTGATGTGGGTACTATTGTTAGCCCATTTTTCAGGGGTGGAGAGAGGCTGGACATCCCCTTGGAGGGACAGCCTGGCGAGGGGAGGAGTGCTGACCTTGGAGCCAGGTCAGGGGTCGAGCGCCTGTCTTATCTTGGCCCTTTAGCACCCTGTTGCCCGCGATGGAAGGCAGCGGGGGAGGAATTTGAGGTAGAAGCAAAGCTCCAGGAGTGAGTGCAGAGAGCGGGAAATGGGTGAAGCCTGCCTGCTTCCTATAAGAATTTACTATATTGGGAATTGTGTCAGGGGCTGGGGCACTAGGCTGACTCAAAGGAAGCTGAGCTTTCTGGTAGCGATGATTGCTGGTACTAGTGCAGTCCTTCAGTTTTCAAACCAAGGCTGTTCCCAGCAGTCTTTTTTGACATAGGAGATAGAAGATCCTGCTGGTTAAGAGCCAGCCAGGTCTCTGGAGCCAGACTTCTAGCTCTGAATCTCAATTCCACCAGTTACCAGCTTGGGCAGTCACTTCTTTCTGTGCCTCACTTTTTGGGTCTGTAAAATGGGGATAATAGCAGGGCTTACGACAGTATGTGGCACATTGTGATCACTCTCGGAGAGGAGGGTGTGGAACTTGAGGGAGAGGAGGTGGAGCAGACTTCAGGAGGCTCTGATCATCCCCAGAGTTGTTCTTTTTGGGAGAAGAGGACTATCCCTCAGTCAGGAGTCCACAGGCTTCCCTAACCACAATGAGGTGCCATGGCATGCCCCCAGGATGGCTCTGATAAAAGAGACAGATGCTGACAAGTGTCAAGGAGGATGTGGAAAAACTGGAGTCCTATACCCTGGTGTGGTGGGAATGGAAAATGGTGTTGTGAAAAAGAATCTGCAGTTCCTCCAAAGCTTAACATAGATTGGCCTTATGATCCAGCAGAATTGAAGACTTGTATCTACACAAACTTCAGCTTCTTCAGTGTTACTGGTTGGGGCATAGACTTGGATAACTGTGATATTGAATGGTCGCCTTGGAAAGTAACAGAGATCATTCTGTCGTTTTTGAGATTGCATCCAAGTTCTGCATTTCAGACTCTTTTGTTGACCATGATGACTACTCCATTTTTTCTGAGGGATTTCTGCCCACAGTAGTAGATATAATGGCCATCTGAGTTAAATTCACCCATTCCAGTCCATTTTAGTTGGCTGATTCCTAGAATGTCGACATTCACTCATGCCATCTCTTGTTTGACCACTTCCAATTTGCCTTGATTCATGGACTTGACATTCCAGGTTCCTATGCAGTATTGCTCTTTACAGCATCGGACCTTGCTTCTATCACCAGTCACATCTACAGCCTGGTATTGTTTTTGCTTTGGCTCCATCTCTTCATTCTTTCTGGAGTTATTTCTCCACTGGTTTCCATATTGGGCATATTGGGCACCTACTGACCTGGGAGTTCCTCTTTCAGTATCCTATCATTTTGCCTTTTCATACTGTTCATGGGGTTCTCAAGGCAAGAATACTGAAATGGTTTGCCATTCCCTTCTCCAGTGGGAATGGAGTACGTCAAGGCTGTATATTGTTACCCTGCTTATTTAACTTCTATGCAGAGTACATCATGAGAAACGCTGGGCTGGAGGAAGCACAAGCTGGAATCAAGATTGCCGGGAGAAATATCAATAACCTCAGATATGCAGATGACACCACCCTATGGCAGAAAGTGAAGAGGAACTAAAAAGCCTCTTGATGAAAGTGAAAGAAGAGAGTGAAAAAGTTGGCTTAAAGCTCAACCTTCAGAAAATGAAGATCATGGCATCCGGTCCCATCACTTCATGGGAAATAGATGGGGAAACAGTGTCAGACCTTTTTGGGAGGGGCTCCAAAATCACTGCAGATGGTGACTGTAGCCATGAAATTAAAAGACGCTTATTCCTTGGAAGAAAAGTTATGACCAACCTAGATAGCATATTAAAAAGGAGAGACATTACTTTGCCAACAAAGGTCTATCTAGTCAAGGCTATGGTTTTTCCAGTGGTCATGTATGGATATGAGAGTTGGACTGTGAAGAAAGCTGAGTGCCGAAGAATTGATGGTTTTGAACTGTGGTGTTTGAGAAGACTCTTGAGAGTCCCTTGGACTGCAAGGAGGTCCAACCAGTCCATTCTAAAGGAGATCAGTCCTGGGTGTTCATTGGAAGGACTGATGCTAAAGGACTGATGCTAAAGCTGAAACTCCAATACTTTGGCCACCTCATGTGAAGAGTTGACTCGTTGGAAAAGACTGATGCTGGGAAGGATTCGAAGCAGGAGGAAAAGGGGACGACAGAGGATGAGATGGCTGGATGGCATCACTGACTTGATGGACGTGAGTCTGAGTGAACTCTGGGAGTTGGTGATGGACAGGGAGGCCTGCTGTGCTGCAATTCATGGGGTCGCAAAGAGTCAGACATAACTGAGCGACTGAACTGAACTGATCTACACAAAACTTGTACATGAATGTTAATAGCAATATTACTCATTATAGCCCCAAAGTAGAAGCTACCTCAAATGTCCACTGCCTGATGGATGGACAAGCAAAATGTTGTCTGTCCATGCAAAGAAATGTTACTCAACCGTAAAAAGAGTTGAAATACTAATTATGCTACAACATGGATGAACCTTGAAAATGTTCTGATAAGTTAAAGAAGCCAGACAAAAAGACCCCATATTATATGATTCCCTTTATACGAAATGCCCACAATAAGCAAATTTATAGAGACAGACTGTATAGATGAGTGGTTGCCCGGGGTTTAGGGAAGGGAAAATAGGAAGTGATTGTTAATAGGTATGAGTTTCTTTTTGGGCTGATGGAAATATACTGCAAATATACTGAAACCACCAATAATACACATTAAAAGTGTTAATTTTGTTGTTAAGTCACTCAGTTGTATCCCACTCTTTGTAACCCCATGGACTGCAGCACGACAGGCTTCCCTGTCCTTTGTCTCCTGGAGCTTGCTCAAACTCAAGTCCATTGAGTCGGTGATACCATCCAACCATCTCATCCTCTTTCATCCCTTTCTCCTTCTGCCTTCAATCTTTCCCGGCATTAGAGTCTTTTCGAATGAGTCAGCTGTCCCCATCAGTGGCCAAAGTATTGGAGATTCAGCTTCAGCATCTGTCCTTCCATTGAACACCCAGGACTGATCTCCTTTAGGATGGACTTGTTGGATCTTCTTGCAGTCCAAGGGACTCTCAAGAGTCTTCTCCAACACCACGGTTCAAAAGCATCAATTCTTTGGCGCTTAGCCTTCTTTATGGTCCAGTTCTCACATCCATACATGACTATTGGATAAACAGTAGCTTCGACTAGACGGACTTTTGTCAGCAAAGTAAGGTCTCTGCTTTTTAATATACTGTCTAGGTTTTTCATGGCTTTTCTTCCAAGGGACAAGTGTCTTTTAATCCTGTGGCTGCAGTCACCATCTGCAGTGATTTTGGAGCCCAAGAAAATAAAGTCTCTTCCTATTTCCATTGTTTTCGCACTATTTGCCATGAAGCAATGGGGCCATGAGGCCATGATCTTAGTCTTTTGAAAGTTGAGTTTTAAGCCAGTTTTTTCACTCTCCCAAGTATTAATAATAATGCTTATTAAAAGTAAAAGATGCCTCAATTTTAAAAAGACACATAAGAGAAACAAAACCCCTCCCTGATGTGAGCCCTCCACCTGCTCTGGGGCCACATCTCACTCTGTGGTCAGGTGGTAACACCTGGTGTAGCCAAGCCTGGGCTCTTCTGGTTCTCCGCATTCTCCCTTGGCAGGCTGTCTGGGCCAGGAAGTCAGCACTTCATAGATGATATCTTGGGAAGAAACCCACAGCTTTGGAGCCACTGAGCCTTGCATTTTCCCACTCATGCCCCTTTCTCCGAGTCTCAGTTCCCTAACCTGAAAGTGGGAGGATGGACTCTATGAGTGCAGGACTCTTATGAGGGGGAAATGAGAGTGGGCATGGCTTGGGATAGGTACCAAGAGCAGGAGCATCTGAATTCTCCATCATGTGTTAGTTTCTCCAGGTCGAGTGCCTTGTGCTGTGTAAGTATTCCAGAATGTTTGGGGGAAGTGTCGGACACTGGTGGGGTCAAGGTCATGGGTGGGCATGAAGCTGGGCTATGCCATCACCTGATAGAGGCAACACCAGCTCTGAGTGCTGGCTCTGGGTCAGGAGGCCCAGACTTGACTTCCAGCTCTTCTCCTAGCTGGGTGACCTTTGGCAGATGACTCAGCCTTTCTCTGCTGCAGTGTCCTCTTTAGTAGACATGGGTTGTGGTAGGCGTGCTAGGCACTGAATTGTGTCCCCTCTCCAATTCATATGTTGAAGCCGTGACCTCCGAGTGTGGGGGTGTCTAGAGATGGGGCCTCGTCTAAATTAGGTTTGGATGAGACCATGCAGATGGGGTCACATAGTGAGATGGCGTATGCGTGCTCAGTTGTGTTCGACTATTTGTGACCCCATGGACTGGAGCCCACCGGGATACTCTGTCCTTGGAATTTTCCTGGCTAGAATACTGGAGTGGGTGCCATTTCCTATTCCAGGGGATCTTCCCGACCCAGGGATCGAAACTGCGTCTCCTGTATTGGCAGGCAGAGTTACTATTGCTATGCCTGGAAGGGAACCACGATGAGATTAGAGAGCCTTCTCTCTCTCTTCCATCTTTCTCTGTCTTGGGGACACATCCAGAGGGTGGCCATCTGCAAGTCAGTGAGAGAGCCCTCAGTAGACCCTGACCTCGCGCCTCCCTGATCTCAGACTCCCAGCCTCTTGACTGGGAGATACTGTTGTCTGTGGTTTAAGACACCCGGTCTGTGCGCTCTTGTTATGGCAGCTTGAGCAGAGTGCACCAGGACGTTAGAAGCAGCGATGGATGCGCAGCGTGGAGCACAGGGCCTGGCAGGGGGCAGGCACGCCTGCTGTTACTGTCAGGTGGCTCCATCTACCACTGCGATGGGGGTTTCGCAGCTGTGGGGCCTCAGGCGAGTCACTGGACTCTGAAGAGTCGTCACTTCCTTCTCTGTAGAATGAGGGCAAGACGCTGCCCATGCAGGGCTGTGGTAAGGGTCAGATGAGATAATCTAGGTCGAGGGGCTCGTAAACTGTGGGATGGCGTGCCCGTGGAAGGGGGCTGGCTGTTGATGGAAGGGAGCTTGGCAGACAAATGTGGGGTGGAGTCTGAGCAGCATGGTGATGCAGTGGGTCTGGCGGGGACTCCTGGCTCTCGACACGGTCTTTTCAGGAAGTGACTGTTTTGGCAGCAGCGTCTGTCTACCTGTACCCAGGTGGCAGTGGTGGAGCGGAGGTTCCTGGGCTTGATTCAGGGCTCAGTGTCTTGTCTCAGAATGGGGACCCCGGGTAGAGGAGAAGCAGGGGCCCGTGCCTGGAGGCAGAGGTGTGTGCTCCGGCCTGCAGACAGCTTGTGACCTTGCTGCTTGGCAGTGTCCCACCCTGAGTTGGGGAGAGCCCTGGGTAACAGGGAAACCTCCCGGACTGAGGCCAAAAGCGGTCTCTGGGAGCTGAGGAGACCTGGAAGCACTGGCTGAGCTGGCTTTGGATCCCGCTCTGTGGCATCAGGGACTCGGAAGTCTTCGGGTGGAAAAGCACCGTTTAGAACTCCTTTGGCGTCATCCTCTGGAGCGTGTCCCGAGGGGCCCTTGCCTGGTGTATCTGACTTCAGAGCTGTGGGCTGAGGTCGTTCCCCGCTCAGACGTCCCACTCTGGGTCAGTGGGAGGGTGTGTTCCCAGGAGAGTTTATGGGATTTTCTGGTTGGTTCTTTAATTGTGTCCTGTTTGTTTGCTGTCTGGTCTGGGGCTGTGGGGTGGGTGGGGGTGGGGATCCTCGGAATGTTGGCCTGGGCAGCATGGAAGCCTGTCTTGGGCAGAGGAGGGCAGACGTCAGAAAACGGATGTGGAGATGGGAGGTTTTCAAACATAAGGGGCAGGGGTTTGGTTGCTAGAATAGCTCTGGTCTAGCCCCACCCTGCAGGTCCTTGTATTTCGGAGAGGCGTGGGCTGGAGTGGTCAAAAACCACTGACTCTGAACCCACTTCTACCACTGATGGGCTCTGTGACCTCGGCAAGGCTCTTAACTTCTCTGTACCTCCATTCCCTCATCTGAAAAATAACACTAGTAGCCTATCTTATAGGTTGTTCTTAGGATGAAGTGAGATGAGACAGGCAAAGCATTTAGAACAGCATCTGGCATAGAATAATGCTAAGCAAACCTTCGCTGGACTGTGCAAGAGGCATGAGGACGGGGTGGTCCTTCCAGCAGACTTGTTTCCTCTTCTTCCTCTAAGTTCCTGTTTAGTTCAGCTCCACTGATGTGCACTGAGCCCCTCCCTAGGGGCGAGTCCTTTGCTGGGAGTGGATTCAGTCCTCTGAACCCACCTCAGGAATGCTCACTCCCTGGGTGAAATAGAGGCTCTTGAACAGACAGTGGCCCCCAGGGGAGGAAGGAGACAGATGGCGGTATTTTGAACAATGAATAGGTGTTTCTTAGGCAGAGTGGTTTCGTCGGCTCTCAGGACACATTGTTGTTCAGGCGTTTCCCAGTCGTGTCCAGCTCTTTATGACCCCACGGACTGCAGCACGCCAGGCTGCCCTGTCCCTCACCATCTCCTGGAGTTTGCTCAAGCTCATGTCCATTGGGTCAGTGATGCCATCCAACCATCTCATCCTCTGTCATCCCCTTCTCCTCTTGCCTTCAATCTTTCCCAGCATCAGGGTCTTTTCTAATGAGTCAGTTCTTCGAATCAGGTGGCCAAAGTATATTCTGGGAAAGAGTAAAGGACAGGGAAGCCTGATGTGCTGCAGTCCATGGCGTCACAAAGAGTCAGACACGACTGAGCGACTGAACATACGCAGAGTGGTGGGGAGCAATTGCACGTGTAAGACAACTAGTTTAGGAAGTGGAATTGGGATGACGAGGCTGGCAGCCTGCTCCCAAAGGGCCTTGAGTGCCAAAGTAAGGAAATCCAAACTCTGCCCATAGCAGGGGAGCCACTGAGGGATTTCAGGTGTTGTCTTCCCCCACTTTGCTTAGAGAGCCCATTGTGTGTCACTCTCAGGGTGGTGTGTGTGTGGCTGTCTCCCCCAGTACCTGGTTAGTGTCCAGAGGGCCCTTGTTTTGCCTCCTCTCTTCCTAGTCTTGAGGGAAATAGGCCTCGGTGGTTATTGAGTCTGTTTATTAGTCCATGCAATGGAACTGGATGCACCTCCTGTAAAATCCTGGGCACCCTGCCGGGCATGGTGGAGGGGTGTGCAGAAATGAGTCATTGGCGCCTGGTGATGCCACGTTGAAGGTGATCTGTTTCTAGTTGAAGATGGCTCTTCCAGAGGTGGCCCCTGCCCTGGCCAAAAGGAGAAGGTCTTCACGAGACAGAGGATGCTGTGGGAGTTCCTCGCGTGGACGACCTGCTCCAACTTGGAAATTGGGCACTAGTGGGAAGGGAATTCCGGGCAACACCATTGTTACAGGCAAAGGCCTGGAGTGGGGGAGAGCAGAGCATGTGCTTGAGGAGCAGTGGTGGGTTCTGCTTGCCTGGAGAGAAGGGTCTGTGGCGGGAACAGAGAGAAACAAGGTTGGAAGGCCTTGGGTGCCATGCCAAGAGGGGGGCGGGGTTAGGAAGTTTTGTTTGTTTCTCTGTAGACACAGGGAGCTATGGAGAGCTTTTTGCTCTGGTAACCCTAATTTTTATATACTTTGGTTCTTCAGAGGAGAAGGGGCAAGAAGTGAAGTTTTCGGACTTTAAGATGGGGGTGGGTAGTGGATCTCGCATTTGCAGAAAAGTAACTTGGAATGAAACCATTATAAAAATCCTCAGAGATTTCTGCCTTAATGAGGGAAGCAGTTTTTCTCCCATAGATTCTTTAAAACTTGGGTTTCAAGCAGGGAATAGCAACACGTAATTTATTTCTCCTGGTGCTTGATCTGAGATCCCTTGGGAAAGAACAGGAAGGAATTAGTGAGCTCTATATTACAATTTAATTGCTTGAAGGAAAAATATTATTTTTTATTGTTAGCCATTAGCTGCTTCTAGCTTTATTAAACTCAACCCTCTGCCGAGCACAGCATTAACCATTTGGAACTTGCTGGCTCCCTGAGGGGAGGAAAACCCTCCGAATGGTCCCACCTTGTAAAGCGAGGGTTACTGCTGGGATCCAAGTGGCCCCGGGGAGTCTTGCATTTCAGGCATCTCTGTACTTGGAGTGCAGCCTCCTGACGGTTGGTTCGGCCCTTGTTCTGTTCCCCGACATGGGGAATGGAGGTCAGGGAGGGCAGAGGAAAGGATCACCATCCCTGGGTCACATCTGGGTCTCTCCTAAGACGGGTAAACTCAGCTGTGTTGCTTAATCTCCCATTTTACAGATGGGGAGTTTTCATTTTTAGGGGTAGTTGCTAGGGCTGAAGGAGACACTATATGTAAACAGAATACTCTAGTATTCAGTGGTGCTCGATAAGTGCCAGTTGATGGGTCCCAGGACTGCACACTTCTTTAGGCTGTTTCCCCTCCTTTGTTCTTACTCCAGGCTCCAGGCTCTTGCCTCCAACAGCCAGGTTCTACCCCACTTGCCCAGCACAGGGCAGAGGGGAGAGGCCCTGGCTCTGCCTGACCCCTTTGCTTGCTGGGCAGTTCACTCCCTGATGCCCGCTCCGTGCCTGACTTAGACCCCTGCCCTCAGGGAGCCCCCAGCTAGATGGATGAAGACAGGTGGGTGAGCCGCGGTGATGTGCACAGTGGCTAGGAGGGACCTTGGCCCGCCTGGGGAGCAGGGCAAGGCTTCCTGTGCACAAGCTGGAGAGGGGCTAGGAAGAATGAGTTCCCTGGGGAAGACTGCCTCCTTGGCTGTCACAGCCCTCTGACAGCCACCATCTGGCTGGAAGGTGTCCGCCCACCCAGCCCTGAAGGCCTGTCCCTGACCTTCGTTTCCTTCCTCACCCTGCTCCTTCACTCTTCACCTCCCCAGCATGTATGCACATTGTCTCGGTGGACTTTCACCACTTCGGAGCTTCTCACCCACCCTTTTCAGGTAGGAGGTCACCTGGCTGGACATCTGGCTGCAGGCTGGCAGAGGGCAGCATAACCTGGGGCTTTCCCAGGCCCCACCGACCCTAGCAGACTACACAGTGGGCTTTTTAAACTGACTCACCTTCCCCACTTACTAGGAACCACTTGCTGCCTGGCCTTGCTCCCTCACATAGTGAGTGGGAGAAAGCCAGTGTTTTTGCAAACTGGCCCCAAGCAGGCTTCCACTGAGCCTGCCCTCTGCGTGAGAGCTGTTGCCCACATAGCATTTCATGCTTATCAAATGACCTATGGTCTGGAGTTTTGGAGACAGCCTCAGTTTACTCAGATGGTGAGGATTTGTGCCCCACTCCCAAACACTTATTGTGCATGCAGGACTAACTGTGTGCAGCAACTCCCTTTCCTACGAGTCTGGGATCTGAGCCCTGGCACGACTTGCTCACGGTCACACAGCCCCTGTGAGGCAGAGCTGGGGTCCCTGCACCATCTGTTCAGCCTGGGCTTTCTCCCTGGGTGGCTTACCTGCCCCACCAGTCTCCCCTGCCCCACCAGTCTCCCCTCAGCATTGTCTAGTTAAGGGCTGGTCCCAGTCTGGAGCTCAGAAGATCGGGTCAACAGGGCTCTCCTGGAACACTGGGTCCTAGCCCCTGGAGTGGAGAAGGCAGATGGGGTCCAGGCCATGGTGAGCTGGCTTGCGGAAAGAGAGAGTGGAGTCGTACGCTTGGACCCGAGTCCATGGGGGCTGTGAACCTCATCTTTTGCTACATCATCTCTCTGTGTCACCTCCTTCCCAGCACCGCAGGTCTCCTTACTCTGAAAGCAACACATTGCCTCTATCTCTGCACTTTCTCCCACGCTCTTCTCTCTGCCTGAAGGGCCCTCCCCTACTTTATTTGACTAACTGTTGCTGGTCTTTTAAGGCTCATTTCAGGCCCTGGGGAGACCTGCTCTGACCCCCAGGCTGGGTCACATCTCCTTCTCGGGATACCCACAGCCCCCTGAGCACCCTTTTGCACAGCCTAACCCACCAGTCTGGTGATCACTTGTTCACGGTCCATCTCCTCTACCAGGCAGCAGATCTTGGGGACGAGGACTGTGTTTACTCCTGTCTGGGTCCCCCAGTTCCTTCCATCAGGCCTGGTGCACTGGGGAAAGCTTGTCCAATTTGATTAGTAATGATGGTCCCCTCGTGTTTGAACTGTATTGTTTGTTTTTCAAAGCACGTTCACGTCCACGATCCCTTTGAGCCACCTAACCGTTGGAGAGGGAGGCAAGGCAGTGCTGACAAGGTTTGGAAGCAGAGGCTCAGTAAGCTGCCTTCTGTGATGGCGGCAGAGCCTGGCCTCCAAGTCCAAGGCTCGCTGCGCTGTCTCCCCCTACCGCCTGCGTAAGCCGTGGGTGGCGCCCACACCCTTGGCGACCCTGAGGCCAGGACTGCTTGTAATCAGATTGCCTTCCTCCCCACTGAGCTCATGCTGCTGAGGGAATGGAAATTTGGACCAGTGGGCGGGGGGTGAGAGGCTGGGGTGGCGGGGGCGGCTTTGGCCGAGGTACTGGGGGACCAGGATGGGTGGGGGTCTGGGTGAACACACCAGAACCAGACTTAGTGGTTCTGGCCTTTGGCCTTGGAGACTGGTGAAAACCATCCCGAGTGGTTGGCCAGAGGCCTGCCGCACGCGTCTGGGTGTCCAGAGGGTTTGGGATGGTCAGCAGCAGCAGGGAGATGGATCAGACTCCCCTAGCAGGTTAGGTTGACTGTGGTGGTGGCCTTCAGGCACTGCCTGCCTCAGGGAGACCTGCTTCAAGTCCTGTCTGGTCAGTGAGGCCATTGACTTGACCTGAGGCCGTGCAAGTCACTTCCATGTTCTGTGCCTCAGTTTTCTTATCTGTAAAGGTGGATAATAGTAGTCTCAGAGGGAGGATTAAGTTATTGAACGGTGTCTGGAGCCTGCTGAGTGGCGCAGTAATTTCCTTCTCTGGGTAATGGCCTTGTACCCTTTTCTGCTCCTCTCCCTGAGTTGATGTGAGGTCCACATGAACTATCTGAACACTACCGAGTGCGTGTGTCTTTTCTCTGAAAGAAATGGGGGTGGAGGACAGACCCCGGGGAGCCATCCCAGGGCCAGGTTGAAGATGGACCAGTCCAGTCACCAAAGACTGGGCATCCCTGGTCAGAGTGCAGGCAGGCAGCTAGTGGGTTCCAGGAAGAGGTGAGGGTCTCCGCAGGGTGGTAGTGTCTGTCCGTCTAGAGAACTGGGCCTGCCGATTCCCTGGTCAGAGCATGCTTCCAGCCCCACGGGGAGAAAGGAGTCTGCCGCCGTACTGTGCGTGGTGGCCTGGGTTTCTCTGACCTCCCCTCTCAGCCCTGCTTCTGGCCACAGCCTCTAACCTTAAGCGGGGACTCTAATAGCACCCTGGCTGGGTTGTTGTGCAGGTGACTATAACCCTGTGAGGTCATGGAAGCAATGTGTGTTAATATATGTGGGGCACGTGGTAAGTGCTCAACAATTGTTAGATTATATTTTTATTGTTATTACTACATTCTTCACATTATTACTCCATTCTTTCCACACACTTCCCAAGTACATTGCATACCACTTGCTATTTTATGGCTGGGCTCAGTACTTTCATCCTTCAGGCAATAGAGAGCCATGGAGGGCTTTTGAGCAAGGCTGTGACATGGAGCTGGGCTCTGGGATGATTAATCTGGCAGTGGGATTAAGCCTCATGACGAGGTGTGGTTAGCTTAAAAGGGACTTGTTGTTTTATGGCATTTTAAAAATGACTTTTCAAACCCTTTCCTATTTAGTTGAGGGGGAAAGAGAGGTTGAAGGAAAAGAAAGTTTGTGTTAAGAAAAAGGAGGCAGTTGGAGGAGGTGAGGTATTTAACAGGGATGAAAAGAACTGTAGAGTGGGCTGCAGACCGGCCTAGGGCTGCCGACCGGCCTGGGGCTGCCTGCGTCCCCCAGGTCAGGTTGTGGGTATGGAAATCTTCCCACCCCATCACCGCCACACTTGTGGGACTTGAGAATAATCAGGAGATAAATCATCTCTGTGCCTTCAGGGATGCAGACATCTGGGGCAGGGCTGCTTTGAACTCAGAACCTGGTAATGGTGGTGTTTGTGACTCCCGATTGGGGTTGGGTGGGAGGGGAGGAGGAAGGTTGGGGTTGACCATGAAAGGGGTTTAGAGGCCATTTAGAGAAACTGGAAGTTCTGAAGGTGGAGCTGTGCAGAATGGAAGGACCTTTTTATCTTTTTTAAGCAACCTGAAGCTCAGCTAGTGTGTGATTTGCTCCTGGCTGAGCAGGCTTCAGGAGTGACCAGTGAAAAGCTGGAGGATGCTGGAAGATGCTGGACGGGTGGGGATGAGGGGGGGAGAGAGGAGGAGCTGAGGAGGGAGGAAGGTTCCAGAGATGGGGGTGTGGATGCGCAGGGCACTCAGATCCTCTGACTGGGTGTGCATTTGGGACCCCAAGCCCAGGGGTCTTCCCAGGCTCCTTTCCTGGTGGTTTTGACTCTAGGAGTCCAGGGTGGATCCAGAAGTCTGCATTTTCAACAAGATTCTAAGACCAGACTCTGAGAAACACTGATTTAGGTCCACCTCTGGCCCCCTTGACGGGTAGAGGGGATGATGTGGCAGGCAGCAGGTGTTGAGAGGGGCTGCGTCTGGGCACAAGCGGTTCCCAGTGGAGGGATGGAATGGTGGACCGAGCCTGGGTGGAGGAGAGGAATCCTGGCCTGGCTGGGTGGGAGTGAGCTTTTGGACAGGTTCGATTAGAAGCTGGTGTCAACTACAAATTGGCACTTACCAAGAACATTGCCAACGAGTGAACAACAAGGCATTTGCCGTCTGCCTCTATGGAGACGGAGCCCCGTGCTGCAGCAGCAGCTGACCTTCAGCACCCCTGAGAATGTTCAGAGTGGAGGGAGGCACTCTGCTTCAGGGAATCTGGTGGCACAGGTCTTTAGATAGTTGGATGTCTTTAGGAACAGATTTTATTATCTCAATCCTTGCGTCTCTTATCTCAGTTCAGTTCAGTCCCTCAGTCGTGTCCGACTCTTTGCGACCCCATGAACTGCAGCATGCCAGGCCTCCCTGTCCATCACCAACTCCTGGAGTTCACTCAAACTCACATCCATCGAGTTGGTGATGCCATCCAGCCATCTCATCCTCTGTTGTCCCCTTCTCAGCTCTTCGCATGAGGTGGCCAAAGTATTGGAGTTTCAGCTTTAGCATCAGTCCTTCCAATGAACACCCAGGGCTGATCTCCTTTAGGATGGACTGGTTGGATCTCCTTGCAGTCCAAGGGACTCTCAAGAGTCTTCTCCAACACCACAGTTCAAAACCATCAATTCTTCAGCGCTCAGCTTTCTTCACAGTCCAACTCTCACATGCATACATGACCACTGGAAAAACCATAGCCTTGACTAGATGGACCTTTGTTGGCAAAGTAATGTCTCTGCTTTTGAATATACTGTCTAGGTTGGTCATAACTTTCCTTCCAAGGAGTAAGCGTCTTTTAATTTCATGGCTGCAGTCACCATCTGCAGTGATTTTGGAGCCCCCAAAATAAAGTCTGACACTGTTTCCACTGTTTCCCCATCTATTTCCCATGAAGTGGTGGGACCGGATGCCATGATCTTCATTTTCTGAAGTTGAGCTTTAAGTCAACTTTTTGCTCTCCTCTTTCACTTTCATCAAGAGGCTTTTTAGTTCCTCTTCACTTTCTGCCATAAGGGTGGTGTCATCTGCATGTCTGAGGTGATTGATATTTCTCCTGGCAGTCTTGATTCCAGCTTGTGCTTCTTCCAGCCCAGCGTTTCTAAATCCCTTCTTGGTGACATCAGATCCTCATGACTAACAAAAAAACCTTTTGTAAAATAAGTGCCTCATGGTATTGAACTCCCCCCTTCACCAAAACCCTATATATTGACCTTCCCCCACTGCCACTTTGGAGCAGTCGCTCAGAGCTATCTGAGATGCTGCCTCTCAGGCTGCAGTGCTCATTTTGCCTCGGATAAAACTTAACTTGCAACTCTCAAGTTGGACATCTTTTTAGTTGACATAGGTCATGAGAGATGGTAGAATTGGAGGTGTCTGGGGATCCATGAGCTGGAATAGGGACTGGAAAGAGGCAGGGGACCAAACTGGTGGTGGTGGGGGCAGGAGCAGGGGTGCACAGCTCGGGAGACAAAGGTAGGACCAGAGTCAGTCTGATAATGGTGTGGATGGTGAGGGCATAGTGGTGTTTCCCAGAGAGATGGGCCGAGGTCAGAGCAGCTCCAGTAAGTCCCTCTGGGCTCCTTACTCTGGGTTCCTTAAAACCATCGTCAGCAACTGGTTGGGTCCCAGAGCCTGGGCAGGAATCAGCGTGCTATGCTAGTGGGTAAGTGGTCCCAGCTAGAGGTGAGGGCTGCCGGCTGGGCAGGGAGTCAGTGTTACAGGTGGGGAGAGATGCTGAGACACTTCATTCATTCATCTACTTGTTTGCTCATCAAATATGAATGAAGGGCCAGGCGCTGAATAGAGTGCTTTCACATGCTCCCTCCTTTTCAGGAGGCTTCTGCAGCATGGGTTGCATCCTTGCTCCTTCCCCCCGCCAGCTGCCTTGGGAAAGGTTACTTGATCTTTGTGTTTCATCTGAAAAAGCAGGGAAATAAATGTCCCTGCCTCATGGGGTTGTCATGAGGGTGGCATATCTAAATCCATGCAGAGTGGTTAGAGCGGCATCTGGTTTTGATTGTTCTTGCTCCAGCCATGCCCTGGGACAGCCCAGACCCCAGTGCCAGCGTCTGTTCTGGTAATGCCAGGCCCTCTCTTCCCGTCTCTGCCCACAGAGGCCCGGGTCAGGTGTGCCACCTTCTGACTCATTGCCTTAGCTGTCCCAGGGGTTAATCATCCCGGTCGTGCTGCCTCGCCGGGTGACAGGGGAAGGAGCCAGCCTGGCACACTGAACAGTGCTGTGTAGTGGAAGCTGCTCTGCAGTCTCTCTCCCTTGTTTTCCCACGGCCCTTAGTACTCTTGCCTGGAAAATCCCACAGATGGAGGAGCCTGGGGGGCTCCAGTCCATGGGTTTGCAAAGAGTTGGACACTGAGTGACTTCACTTCACTTTCAAGATGAGGAGATGAGCCTGAGAGTGCTTTCTGTGCTAAAGAGTCCTCCATCCTGGGGTTTGGGCAGAGGGCACTTGGTATTTGGCTCTGGGAGGGAGACCCTACTGTGTTGTCCTGTAGGAGATCTGCTGAAGCTGTCCCAGCAGCGTCTTGCATCCCAGACCTTGGCGGGGCCTTGGACATCGCCCCTTCTCCATCAAGGTGCTACTGGGGAGACTAGAGCCAGGGGTGTGAGATGACAGGCACAGCCCATCCCTGCCCAAGGCCCTGGAGATGCCCTGCTGTGCTGCCAAGGGGGTGCTGAGCAGGTGGGGCTCGCCTGCTCGATGCCTTCATTACAGCGCAAGGCTCAGGCCTCTGCTGCACCTGTCGCTGTTTGATTCCTGTTCTCTGTCCCTTCTGGCCACTGCTGGATGCTAGGGACTCCGAGACAGACCAGATCCAGGCCTGTCCCAACAGCTCTCAGCTGAAGTGTCAGGCAGCCGGTTGTGAAATAATGACCCCACATGTGTCTCAGTGTCGGGGAACCCAGATGGAGCCAGGCCCAGTGCAAGACACAAGAAAGCTTCGTTCCAGAAGATACGGGCTGCCTGGAGAGCCGGGAGCCCTCCTTCTTCTTCCCTCGCTCCTGCTGATATCAGTACTTCCTGGCCCAGCACCTCTCAGGCGCATTCCTTCTGCCCTCTTCCCTGGGACAAGGACCCAGCCTGGCACACTGCACGTGCTGTCTGCAAGCAGGTGTCTTGTCTGTCTTGCTGTCTTTATTCCAGCCACACTGAACCATGCCCTCTTCCCTCCCATTGCTGCTCCCTCTGCCGGTGCTGCTCCCTCTGCCGTGGGTGCTGCTCCCTCTGCCGGTGCTGTTCCCTGGCCTGGGCTGTTCCCTCTGCCTGGGCTGTTCCCTCTGCCTGAGGTGTGTTCCCTCTGCTTCTCCTGTTCCCTCTGCCTGAGGTGTTCCCTCTGCTTCTCCTGTTCCCTCTGCTGTGGACTGTTCCCTCTGCTTCTCCTGTTCCCCTCTGCCTGGGCTGTTCCCTCTGCCTGGGCTGTTCCCTCTGCCTGTGCTGTTCCCTCTGCTTCTCCTGTTCCCTCTGCCTGGACTGTTCCCTCTGCTTGGGCTGTTCCCTCTGTGCTGTTCCCTCTGCTTCTCCTGTTCCCTCTGCCTGGACTGTTCCCTCTGTCTGGGCTGTTCCCTCTGTCTGTGCTGTTCCCTTTGCCTGGGCTGTTCCCTCTGCTTCTCCTGTTCCCTCTGCCTGGACTGTTCCCTCTGCTTGGGCCGTTCCCTCTATCTGTGCTGTTCCCTCTGCTTCTCCTGTTCCCTCTCCCTGGACTGTTCCCTCTGTCTGGGCTGTTCCCTCTGTCTGGGCTGTTCCCTCTGCTTCTCCTGTTCCCTCTCCCTGGACTGTTCCCTCTGTCTGGGCTGTTCCCTCTGTCTGGGCTGTTCCCTCTGCGTGTGCTGTTCCTTTTGCGTGGGCTGTTCCCTCTGCGTGGGCTGTTCCCTCTGCCTGGGCTGTTCCCTCTGCCTGTGCTGTTCCCTCTGCTTCTCCTATTCCCTCTGCCTGGACTGTTCCTTCTGTCTGGGCTGTTCCCTCTGCTTCTCCTGTTCCTTCTTTCTGGGCTGCCTTTCTTTATATTTTTCCCATTTCCTGCCTGCTTTTCAAATTCCAGCTCAGATGTCACCTCTGCGGCACCTTCTCTGAGGCTACCTTCTCTCTAACTGGGCCAGTGGCCCCTGGGTGCTCCCACCACCCCTCTCCTTTTTCTGTGTCTGTCTTTGAATCCACTCTGTTGAATGAGTGGCTCAGTGAATGGATAATCTGTGACTTTGGGCTGGTCTCTGAACCTCCCTCATCTCACGAGGGTGGTATCTATGGATACATCAAACTACCTGCGAGAAAGTGCTCAGCGTTCCAGAGTGCTGTTGGAGCCAGAGCCGGCGCTGCCGTTTCTAACATCACCGAGACTCTGTGTGTGCGTTGAGTGTGTGTGCTCTGGCCACCCACAAGGCATGCAGGGTTTCGTTCCTCAACTGGGGACCAAACCCGTGCACCCCTGTAGTGGAAGTGCAGCCTTAACCAGTGGGTGACCAGGGGCGTCCCGCCATGACCATGTTTTGTGCCACCTCCATGCCTGGCATCAAGCTGGCCCCCCGACTTGGGGGTGTAACTGGTGCCGCGTGGGCCTGACCTCTGGGCCTTTGAGGGCTCTGCCAGAAGCTGCCCCTCCAGGGTCCTTTGGGTGCTCACTGAGTGAATTCTGCACTATTCAGTAGCAACGTGAAAATTGTTGGTGTAGGAATGTTTATTTATCAACTTATTCATGAACAGGATTTTCTTTACTGTGGGACGTGATGCTTTACCGGGCCGTGGGCCTGCCGTTGAGCATGTGGTCTGATGAGAAAAGCAAGTGTCAGAGGAGGGAGGAAGCTCAGGGTGGGAGGGGCACCATTTCTAGTGGGGGCGAACCCGGGAAGACTTTATGGAGAAGGGAGCATTTGGCCCGGTGTTATAGCATGGGAAGGGTTTTAGGGGTAGTTATGGGAGGGAGAAGGCAAGCACAAAGGCACGGGGCGGACTGGCGGCTGCTCGGCAGTCCCTGGTGCCTGGCTCTCTGGCTTCAGCAGGAGCACTTTCTGCCCTCCCACCGCTTCCCTCGTCCCCACCTTTCCCTTGCTGAGAGCTCGGAGCACGTGTTATAGGGACTAGTCAAAATACAGACTCAGACGGATTTATCCCCCCTGAGCCCACGGTTGCATTCCTGGGCACTGGAGGGGTAGAGGGCCCGTGGAGATGTTTGCAGAGAAAACAGAGCCTAATGAGAGTCTGATTGGGGGCTTGCCGTGAACCAGGGGTGGGGCAGGCATCTCCTGCCACACACAGGGCCGAGCTGGCTATACAGGAAACGCTGCTTATCTGGCGGTGGGGCCACTGTGGCCCCGGTGGGGTGGCCCCCAGTTCCTCAGCCTTGAAAGTGTCCTAATGGCAGGAGGGAAGGCGGGACTGCAGGGGTGGGCGGGGCTGTGTGGCCCTAGGTGGTCCAGTTTACTTCTGTGACTGTTTCCTCACCTGTTGTGTGATGGATGCACTGGGCGCCCCGATTCAGGACGAGAGTGAGATGCAGTGAGGTAAGCCCCTGGCCCAGAGCCAGTACCTGGGAGCGCCCACCAGGGGAGACAGTGATCGCCATCTCCTGGTGGCAAGGGATCGCCGCCTCCATGCAGGCCTAGGGCTGCCAGTCCTGGTAACTGGAACTCCCACTAGCCAGCATCCTGCCTCATCATCCTCCCCAGGCAGGGAGGCGACCAGGTGGTTTAGGAAGGACTCCTGGGCTGGCGGCAGGAAGTGGGGGCTTTGGTCTTGTGCTGTCACTTCTTGTCTGGATGGATCCACCATTTGTTGAGCAAACCTTGTGGACTGAGGAAGAGAATAAACAAACAGTACTGTAGCTGGGTGACCTTTAGGAACTTTGTTGGTCTGTCACTACAGTAACAGATATAGTGGTATCTCCCATGAGGTATTCCTGTGGGGATTAAACCATACAGGGGCTGACACTGGGGCCCTGAATTTTGGTAATGGTAGGGTTGGATGGTGCTATCCAGGTGCTCAGTGTTGCCTCCAAGTCTCCATTTCCAGTAGTCATGTACAGATGTGAGAGTTGGATCATAAAGAAGGTTGAGCACTGAAGAATTGATGCTTTTGAACTGTGGCCCTGGAGAAGACTCTTGAAAGTCCCTTGGACAGCAAGGAGATCAAACCAGTCATTCCTAAAGAAAATCAACCCTGAATATTCATTGGAAGAACTGATGCTGAAGCTGACGCTCTAATACTTCGGCCAACTGATATGAAGAGCCAACTCATTGGAAAAGACCCTGATGCTGGGAAAGATTGAGGGCAAGAGGAAAAGGGGACGACAGAGGACGAGATGGTTTGATGGCATCACTGACTCAATGGACATGAGTTTGAGCAAGTTCCAGGAGATGGTGAAGCACAGGGAAGCCTGGCATGCTGCAATCCATGGGGTCGCAAAGAGTCACACATGACTGAGTGACTGTACAAACAACTCCTTGGAATGGCTAGGTATAAGTAATCAATGAAAGAGCCCCAAAGGATGGCCTCAGGAGATCCTCACTTTCTTTCCTTCCCTCTCTCACCCGTCGCCCCAGAGAGTGTCTGGGAGATGAGGAGGGTAGGCTTTGTGGGGTGTAAGAGGTGATTCAAGCTGAGCCCATCCCAATCCATGGCTGTTGAAGGCAAGAGTGGCCCCCTCCAAGTTTAGTTCTCCTGCCTGGCTCCATTCTAGCTCCCACCTCTTCCTCACCTGCCTCCATCCTGTGACCTTCTCCCCATAACTCTGGAAATGCTGGGTTCCAGCCCAGGCTCTGCCCCTCTCAGGCTGTGTGACCTGGGCTAAGTTACTTGACTGCTCTGAGCCTGTACCCTCACAGAAAGGAGTCTGCAGCAGGAAGAGCTCTCAGGAGCCCTCTGTTCACACCTTGGGGTCCTCCATGCAGCAAGACCAGGGAGAGGCCCAGCACTGTCAGGAAGTTCAATTCTGGCAGACGATCCTGCAGGACATGGTCCAGCCTCCTGCAGGCCCTCTGTGACCTGGCCCCAGTAAGCTTGCCCCCTGCTCCATTCAGGCTGCCCTCGACTTTCTCTGTCATCGGAGCCCACCACGTGTCCTCGTGCTTCCGGGCCTCTGCACAACCACTCTCCAGAGAGCTCCTATTTATTGCTCAAAACCCAGCTCCGGTGTCCCCTCCTTTGAATCCCTCCCACCTCTTTCAGTAGTGGATTACCCTGGCCAGGTTCAGGCACTGTTTACCCTATGTCTAGCTTATCTGCTCCTTTCTGTGGTTCCCCCAGTAGGCTTTGAGCTTCCCAGGGAGAGGAAGAGGGCCTGTCCAGATGCCTTCTGCACCTGGCTGGGGTCTGGCACAGATGGAGTGGGACCATTTTCCTCTGCTCGGGAGGAGTTTTGCTTCATTCCCACAGGCTCTTTGGAGGAAAGAGCCAGCACTGTAGGTTAGCATACTGTCCTCTGTCTGGGAGGCATCGGAACTGGTGGAAAGTAGGATGGGGCTGAGTTGGGGAAGGGAGAAGTGTGTGCTGTGAAGCTGAAAGGTAAGAAGGGGCCAGGCTTTGACCAGCGGTGTGCTGCCTGCATAAGGGGCTGTGAGAGGTGTCCATTCGTTCACCCAGTGAGCGTTTCCTGAGTGTCCGGCTTCATGTCTAGCATTGCTCTAGTTCCCAGGGAAATAGTGGAGAATAGGACAGAGACCCTGCCTAAAGGGGGCTCACAGTCTGGCGGGAGAGGTGGAGGAAGCATAGGTGGGACAACTGGGAGGCAGAGAGAAGCCCCCAGGACCTGGGAGCTGAGAGGAGCCAGCCAGCATCCTGGTGGGAGACTGATGCTGAGCTGGGCATGCGCACAGTGGAAAGCTGTGGACCAGACCAAGGGGCCGGAGGAGGGGAGGGTGTGTTTCCCACAGAACTTGTGGATGAGGGGGTGGGAGGTCACAGGTCAGGCTGGAGGGGACCAGCAGGGAGCTGTCCCTTAGGCAAGACGATGGGGGACAGCAGCGGCTCTGGTCTGGGTGTGGTGTGGACTGGAGGGGCGATGGAGGGCAGGGCGCCCAGTCCTGGGTAACCTGGACCGCCATGGCCAGGGCCGAAGCCGCTGGAGAGGAGGGGATGGGTCAGGGCTGGTATTTGAGACTTGGCAACAGGCTGGACGTGAAAGATGAGGGTGAGGGAGACGGTCACGGGCAAGTGGGGAAGTGACAGTTGTCTCAGGAAATAACTTGTTGGAAGAGAGGGGAAGAACACAAAGAACTCAGCAGGGATCTCTGCAACTCAGGGTAATTTTGGCTTCGGAGAGCCAGCCCTGCTAATCAGATTGTAAAAATCAGGTACCGGGGTTTTTGCAGAAAATGAAGCAGATCAAAGCCAGGGTCGATTAGGCTCTGATTAAACATGGCTGAGGAGGGTCAGACTCATTACCGAGGAATGTACACAGGCCGGCAGCGCTGACGGGGGATAATAACAGATCGCACCGGCAGCGCAGACACCACGGCGCTCTGGGGACGCAGCGCTCCGCGGCGGGGCAGCCGCAAGGAATGGCATGTCCGCAGGCTCCGAGGGGAATGAAGGTGGCAGGGGGCGCGTGCGCGAGTCTAGCGCCTCTCTCTGTGCCTCTGTGGCCTCTCTGGTTCCGCAGCCTCTGCGAGGGACTGCTCCTGCGAGCGTGGCATCGGTGGAGGCCAGGGGAGCACTGGCCTTGCTGTTTTCCACGGTGCACTTGCTCGCGCCCTTCCTCCCTTGCCCTCATCCTATCTTCTGTTTCCCTCTACGACAGCCCTTGCTCGCGCCTCCTCTAGGAGGTCTTTATTGATCCGCCCCGCCGCCCAGGTCAGGTGTCTCCGCTGCATCCCCACAGCCCCCCATCACTTGGAGTTGTCATCCTCTGTTCACATGTGTCCCCTGACCCCCCTCCTGACTGTGAGTCCCTTGATGGCAGCGTGTTTCCCCATGCCCTGCGTGTCCAGCTCGGGGTCAGAAGTGGAGCACATGTCAGGCTGTGTTCACTGATGTGGGCGGAGCCAAGTCGCGGAAGCCACACAGCTTTGAAGAGCAGAGCGGGGTCAGGCTTGGCCTGCCCGCTGTGGGAGTAGTCCCAGGGCTTCTGCCCAGAGGTGCTCACGGGGTGGGGGGTGGAGTGCAGGCCAGGGCAAGGCTTCCCGGGTCCTCCCTCACCTGCTGCCCAGCCGAGGAGAGGCAGGTGGCTCTGCCAGGCTGGAGAGAATGGAGATCCCGTGGAAGGGATCACGGAAATGTGGGTGCTAGGCTGAAGAGCCTGCACTCGACCCTCTGGGCCTTGCAGAGCTGCTGAAGATTCTGGGCTTGGGGGCAGTGACAGAAGCTGAGCTTTAGGAAAAGCCCACGTTTCCTGTGCTGTCAGATGGGCTGGCCCTCTGTGTACCCAGCCACCCTGGTGGATCTCACCTCCATGGGCTGCTTCACCTCGCACCTCTGCACTGGCCCCTGTGCATGCCCTCACAGGCCCTGGGTTGTTCCTCCTAATCACAGAGGAGTGAGAGTGAGCTGGGCATCAGGCTGAGTTTGGTTTCTGCACTCTGCAAACACTCACCTACTGGGTGCCACGCTTCCCTTGTAAGCCCTGAGGATGCTCTGAGGTTCTGGCAGCCTGGCTCCCTCTGGAGACGGAGACAGGAGGAGGAGCTGGACCATAGAGGTCTGGCAGGGGATCGCCCATCTGAGGGAGACGTGGATGCCCCCCAGGCCTGGCTGGAAACGTTTGGGGGTTTAGAAGGAAGGAACACAAAAGCCCTTAACCTCCCAGCTGGAATGTGGACACTTCATCCCTCCTGCTCTTCTGTCCCTCCTCCAGCCCCATAAATGTCCAATTTGGGGAAAGGATTCAGCCCTAAGCCCCAGCAGAATAAGGTTGATTAAGAAACTGAGCTCCATAAAATTGTCCTTGCTCTGGCGGGCTGGTGGGTGGGGAGAGTTACTGGAGCGCAGGCCTGGAAAGGACGATACAAAGCCCTCCTTTAATTCAGGCCCTCCCAGCACTGGCGTCCCTGCTGCAATGGTGGCCGCAGCCAGTGACGGCCCGTGTGTCTGTGGGTTTCTCCGCCCCACCCCCACACCATGTACCCACTTCAGGACTCTAACTCTCATTACTGCACAAACATTTTCTCGGAGCCTGGGGGGCATTCCTTTGCTCCACATACCTGCCCTGCGCCAGGCCTTCTGCCAGCGCTGGAGACATAGAATTGCTCTGGCCAGGACTGGCACACATCCTTTGTTCACTATGAGCCTGACGGTGCCGACTGACCTGCAAGATGCTCTCGTTTGTTCCGCATGGGGACTCTCTGGGGTAGGTGGTAGTCTCATATCCCCATTTTACAGATGGGGCCCACAGAGGTAGATTAAGTCACCGAGGGTCATATAGGAAATGAGAAGCAGAGGTGGAGTAGCACCCAGGATTCTGACCCACGGTCCCTGCTCTTGGTCATGGTGTACCTTGGCTCGTTGAGTGGGTGCCTTCAGGGAGGGGCTCAGGCTCCGGAGACGTTCTGCCTGGCTTACAGCCACACCACCAGATTTGAGGACTGCTGTCAGGGAGTTCTGGGTAAAAGTACTCAGACGAGGTCTTGCACTTGGTAGATGCTCGTCGCTGTTAGTGGCGTGTACCAGGCATGTAGGTGGGGGAGCGAGGCCGTGGGGCTCCAGACTCCACCTGCCAGAACTGGGCTTCTCTGATCCTTGCGTGGTCCAGCTCAGTGCAGGGCATGGTGCTGCCACCAGTACCTGGGAGTTGTTCTCGTGGGCAGCTCCCTGCACCTGCCTCCAGCTTCTCTGTGAGCCATGTCCTAACCTGCTGGGTCTCTCTTGCTTGTGCCTACTTGTCTGCATCCCCACTGTCACCAGCCCTGTCCAAGCCTAGCCAACTCAGTGACCGCCAAGCTGGGCTCCCTGTCGCCCCTCTAGGTTCTTTCCCACCCTGTAGCCAGAGTGACCTTTTATTTTAAGACACAAATCTTATCCTGTCACATACCCTCAACCTGCTTAAGACTACGCTAGTTTGCTGGTCTTTTCAGAACAGCATCTGTATTTTGCACCTCGGACCACAGGGTCCAGTGTTGTCTGGTCCATCTGTCCCCACGGCTTCATTCCTCTCTCATTGCCCCTCACTGTCTGTACTCCAGTCATGTTAGCCCTCTTCCCTTCCCTTCCAAAGCACTGTAACCTCTGCCTCGGGGCCTTTGCACAGGCTGTTCCCATGGCCTAGGATTCTCTCCCTTCCTGGCTGCAGCCTTTCCCCGCTTGATATTAGCTGGTGAGCCGTGTCGCAGTTTGAGCCACTTCTGCAGGGAAGCCTGCCATGACTTCTCTCCTGTGTTCTCACTGCCTGGTCCACACCCTTTATGCCACAAACAGAGTCTATTCTGCATTTGTTCGTGCAATTCTTGGGTACTTTGGCACCCTCCCAAGGGGCTGAACTCAAGGAAGGGGCATCAGTTTAGCCCATGATTATGTCTACAGTAGCCCACATATAGTGGGCCCACAGGAAATACTTGTTGAATATTGGGGACCTTTGGGAGGAGAGGAAGAGGCTCCAGTGGAGCTGGCCTGAGTCTAAAAGTGGACAGTGTTTTCCCTACCTGTGAACACTCTACTTCATCATGGTACTTTGCTGGGAAGCTCATGGGCTCTGGGCCAACATTCTCCTCCAGCCAGCAGGACCTCTCTCTGGGAAGCAGGGGTGGCCTGAATTAATGAAGCTGGTTTCAGCTTTTCTGCTGGACACCACACCTGGCTTCCTGTCCATGCCTTTCTGTGAGGCCTCAGGTAGCCCCTCCTCTTTCTGAGCTCCCCATCTTTAAAAGAGCAGGGTTGTCTGAGATGATCTTTGAGATCCCTTTCTACTCTTTGGTTGTATGATTTAATGCATTACTGTTGCACTTTTTTGGGGGTAAAAGATTAGGTAAAAGGGCCTCTCCTAATTCTTTTCCTCCTTACCTGCCCTCCCTGGCTCTGTGGTTATTGCTTATGAAGAATCGGTTCGCAAGAGGTGGACCTATTCTAATAAGTGATGCCAAATCCACCCTGGTGAAAAGTGACCAGCCCACAGCAGCTGGGGTCACCTCCAGGGCCCTTATGCCTGAACATTCCTTATGGGGACACGAAGAAAGGTCACCCACAGAGGAAGTCCCCGATCTGATTATGTGAAGTTTATTTCAGCCGCATTAACAGGGTGGAAGGTGCAGAGCCCTAGACCTTCCCTCCTTGTGTAGGGACCTGGGCACTGTGCTCCATTTACCTCACATCCCCTGGCCCAGCCCAGGGCCTGCCGCCAGGTGTCAGCTCTGCCGGCGACTGTTATCTGCTCGGAGACAATTATGGTTGCAGGGTGGGTCCCAGTGCTGGCCTTGGGGAAGGGGCTGCAGGGAAGAGGCTGCCCACCTTTACAACAAGAAGCGTCTATGCGGAGCTGGTACTGAAGCTGCCTAAAACTGCCTGTGCCAGCCAGATACAAGAGTTTATTGCAGACAGCCTAGCAATTTCAAATTTCCTTTGTTCTCCAAGAGCTGATGAATTAGTTGAAACATTAAGAACACTTGCAAAGTAGCCGACAAAGTGGTTTAAGTTAGTGTAGAATAAACTCAGCACAGGAGTGTAGTGTGTGTGTGTGTGGGGGGTTGGGTGGAGGTGGGGGTGACGGTCAGGGAAGGTCCCCAGGAACAGATGGCTGGCTGGGTGCTTGTGCTTCTATGAAACGAGATAATGGAAAACTGAAAAACAGGGTTCTGAGTCCCAGCTTTGCCACCTATAGCCATGCGGCCGGGGGCACTTCTCTCAGCCTCTGAGTTGTTTGGGAGAAGGCGGGACGTCTCTTGTCAGTTCCCTGAGGGCAGGGCTGTGTCCAGGGCAGAGTGGGCATCCACATGCATCTGTGGGAAGCTCAACCCCTCGCTTGTTCAGCAGAGACACCGTGAGAGTTTTCTGTCTTGGCCGCTTTTGATTGGAGACATTGGCCCAGGTGGTGACACTCATTTCTCTCACTTTGCTCATGGTTTTATGGGATTTTTCCCAAGCCTCTTTTTGGGTCCAGGCTCCTCCCCAACTCTGACTGGCATATTCCACCCCACTTGGCGTCTTCGCTGGAACAGTGAGGGGGCAAGCACACAAGCCCAGACAAGAGGCGATGAGGTCGTGCAGCTCTGCCTTAGTGGTCTTCTGGTCTTCACCCCCAGCTGCATTCCCGGTTCCCATGCAGAGCCTGCCCTGCGCCCGTCTTCATTCATAGCCAGGCACACATCATACAGCCGTGATCTCAGAGGAGAGCCCTGCTCTCCTGGTGCAAGTCTCCTGGACCCCAGGGCAGCTAGACTTAATTTAGGAGACTTGAGGCTCATCTGGACCCAAGGTTGGGAAAGAGGGAGGTGTGGGACCCCTCTGACCCCACAGATGCTCTCAGTGCAGCCAGGCCCCTGGCCTAGGAATCATTTACCCAGCTACCTAGCTGCGTCCAGGCCTGAGATGGTTGGGCCAGTGGTGACCACGTGTGTGTCATCTTTTGGAGACGTTCCTCTTGGATATAGCCGGGATGAGGCTCTTGACCCCAGTCAAATCCAAGTCTGCAGGCATCTCACCCTGCTCACTGAAATGGTGGTGGAATTGGATTTGACATTTCATTCCTACTGCTTAGTTATTAGGGCAAGTTAGTCAGCCCACATTCAGATGGCCTGAGCAGCTTCTTTTGGAGTATCATTTGTTTATTCATTCACTCAGCTCATATCAGGAACATCACATACACTTGCCTATATCTTACCCTTCCCCAAGTAGGATGGATTTATTTTCTGACCATGTGAGTTTTAAAACCTTCTCTGATAATAATAGCATGGTAACCCTCATGTTTCCGTGCTGTTTAGAGCTCACAGAACATCTTCCCTTCCATTATTTCACTTAATGTTCATAAGGTGGGGTGTTTTTAAAATTAATCTTTAAAAAATATTTTTGGCCACACCCTGGGACATGCGGGATCCTAGTTCCCCCACCAGAGACTGAACCTACATTTCCTGTATTGGAATGCAGAGTTTTAACCACCGGACCACTGGGAAGTCCCGAGGGGGTTTTATTGCGTCTGTTTTGTAAAGAAGGAAACCGAGGCTCAGAGAGGTTAAGTGTCCTGCCCAGGATGACGCAGCTCTGTCAGTAGCAGAGGTCCGTGGCTGTCCCCTCTCCCTGCAGTGTGCCCTGCCTGCCTGGTCCTGGTGCCCTTGGGTGAGTAGGTCCCATGTTCACCACACAGATAGCACCCACTCACTGCCAAAGAACAGGGGTTGTGGACAGGGAAGTAAATTCTCCTAATCTCTTTGGGCCTTGGTGTTCCCATGATGACATTTGTGTGATAGAAATCTCTCTCCTTGCCTTTTCCAGGAGGACATGAAGAGCAGATGCTGTCATTAACAGGAAAAAGGTTTTAAATCTATTAGCTGAGACCTGACGGATAGTCCGACCCTCCCTGCCGTCTCCCTCCTTCCTTCAGCAGATGTCTGGGGGCCACTGCCCTGTATTCAGCTCTGGGCTGGGAATGGGGACCGAGAGATTCCTACCTGTTTCTGACCTTGGGGAGATGCTAGAACGTGGCTGTGGCCCTCCTCAGGCCAGGCTGCCTCAGGTGGGCAGCCTAGGGGCCACTCTTTATAAGAAAAGACCGTTAAGCTGGAGGGAGAAGTAGGGAAGTGGGCTGGCCTTGCCGTCTGTGGCCAGGCCCTTTCCAGACTTCCTCAGACGTGTAGGAAGTGGGCATGTGCTTTCCAGCTGAGGACATCGGCTCAGAGTGGCATAGTGACCTGTCCAGGGGGCACAGCTGGCGTGTGAACTTTCATCTCTCAGATTCTGGAGGGCAGACTTCTCTCCGGGACCCTTGCCTCTACGCAGCGCTCTGTGTAGGTGGTGGAAGCCGACCAGCGGAGCTGGAATGTGGCCTTCTGGGCCCTGGCCGGCCTGGTTTGGGTCGGGGGTCTGCGTCTCCGGTCTTCCTTGTCTCCTCTGGACGCCCCTGCTCCCCAGGCGTGCAGGGCTCCTGCCGTGGCGGCAGATGCTGCAGGTCAGACGTTCAGCCTCACATCTGGTCTCCCTCCTACTTTCCTCTGAAACCCGACTCAGATTGTCTCAGTAAACAAACAGTAAATTCAACAGTACAATCTTCTTGAAATGCCTTGTAGTTATTTTAAGGCTGTTCGGGGGTTTATTTTAATTGCGGGCCCAGCTCCCACAGTCATGCAGCTGCTGCTGGGGGCATTCGTGGCTGCTGCCTCCCCACCCCGCTCCGTGTGGACCCTGACTCCTACCCAGCAGGGGCCCAGGGTGCCCTGGAGGTCGTGGTGGGAGAGAAAGTGAGGTGTCGGGCCACTCCCTCCCAGGTCGCTGATGTAGCTAAGAACTTGAGGGGCTGCAGTGACCAGGAGGTCAGTTTTGGACCTGGGTCTGGGGAGGTGGGGAATGACCTCTCGGGCTGAGAACGGGTCGCTAGGGAAGGAGCAGCCAGGCCTGGTTACCAGGACCACAGACATACCCTGCTTTCTAGCAGGGGTGGCCTGGAGAGTTGGATCCCAGTAAGTTTCTGGCTAGCGTGGGCCCAGGGGGTCATCGGGCCCAGTGCTTTCCTTTTACACTTAAGGAGACTGAGGCTCAGAGAGCGAGGGCTCACTTCCCCAGGATGGGAGGTTTCACTCTTACTCTGCTCTCAGCCGATTCTGTCTGTGTCCCAGCTGATAGCACTGGGATGACTGACCCAAGCACACCCTCAGTGAGGTTCCATTCAAATGAGTGGCTCTGGAAGCCAGAGCCTTAAGTCCCAAGGGAACTGGGCGCTTGTGCAGGCTGAGGTGCCATCAGCGCGTCCTGCAGTGACCTCCCTGTCACGGCTTGGGGGTGGCAAGTACCACCTCTTTCTCACTGGTGTGAACTGAAACATACTGGGGCTGGGCGTCTAGAGACTGGCCTTCTGCCTGATGCCAGGCAAGTGGTCTCCCCTCTCTGGGCCTCGGTTTCTTCCTCGGTGTGGCTGGGGAGCAGCCTGAGCTGCCGGGACTGACGGGTGGCCTTTGTGTTTGAAGACAGTTCTGCAGCAAGGCTCCTGGAGACAAGGCAGGCTCCTGGGGGTGTGGTGCTACACGTGGTGTGGATCCCCAGGAAGGGGTGCAGGCTCTCCAGCACCTGACCTGCTGGGGAGCATAGCTGGAAATGCTGGGGGCGCTTATCACCCCCAGAAGTTTGGGAGGACAGGCTTGACTGAACTTCCGGGAGTCCACAGCCAGTACATTTCCTGGGAACGTGACGGTACTGGGGAACGGGGGGTCTATTTCCTAAGTGCCAGGATCTATGAGTCGGGACTTTAGGTGCTTCTGTTCTGGCAGAAGATGTTATTCTTCCCATTTTACTCATGAGGCAGGAGGAGGGGACAACAGGAGGAGAAGGGGAGACAGAGGACAAAAAGATTGGATGGTGTCACCAACTCAAAGGTCATGAGTTTGAGCAGCTCCGGGGAAATGGTGAAGGACAGGGAAGCCCGGCGTGCTGCGGTCCATGGGGTCGCAAAGAGTCGGACACGACTGAGTGGCTGAGCAATGGTAACCACACACGTAAGGAGACTGAGGCCCCAAACCCACAGCAGGGAGGTGGGAGGCAGCCACCAGAGACCTTGCTTCTCCCCTGGGGGAGGGGAGAGGGCCTGGGTGGTTCTTGATGTGACAGCAAAGAAGGGGGAAGGGCACAGCAGACCCCAGGGATGGTGTGAGAACAAGTGAGAAGTGAGGGTCCTCTGCATGGCACCCCAGGCCAGAGCAGGGGCCAGGCCCTGGGAGATGTCTCGTCTGGGCCTGGCCGAGGCCTCTCTATTTATTTGTACATCACCAGATGTAAACTAATCTGTTTAGCAAGAAAAAACACATATTTATTGCCTTCTAAAATGGCCATTCACTCGTTGAATGGCCGCTGGGGTGAGCAGAACTTTTGGAAACCCGGTGAGGTATTGGTGAGGCCAGGCTGACACTGGTGAGGTGTTTCTCCACCGTGGGCCCCAGAGCCAGCACCCAGACCCTGGCCCCAGTTCCTGGTTTCCGCCGGCTGTGAGACTTTGGCAAGTCGCTGGGATGCTCTGCGCCCTCGGCTTCTCACCTGGGAGATGGGGATTGACTGCGTGCCCTGCGCAGAAAGGGACTACAAGGCCCCCAGTCTTGTGAGTTGGTGAAAAGCCATTTCAGCAATCATTAACTTCCATTACAACTAATCCAGGCGCTACACCCTGTTGATGGAGTTGTCAAGCCCAGCGTGAAGCTTGTTACACCCTCACGTGTTTGTAATTACGAGCTCTGGATAACTGTGTGCCCTGTCCTCAGAAACAAGGGACTGTGCCCTAGGGGTAGGGAGGGGAGGAAGGAGAACTGGGGTTTCCTGGGTGCCTGCTACATGCCAGCTGCTCTGCTTGGGGGTAATCATTAAGTTTTTCTTGTTTTGCTTTGCCCGCACTGTGAGGCTTGTGGGATCTTAGTTCCCCCACCAGGGATTGAACCTGGGTCCACGGCAGTGAAAGCCTGAAGCTTGAGTCTTAATTGCTGGGCCACTAGGGAATTTCCAATCGTTAAGTGTTTTGAAGACAGCTCTGCAGCAAGATTCCTGACAAAGGACAGGCTCCCTTGGGGCTGTAGTGCTGGAACACAAGGTGGATCTCCAGGAAGAAGTGCAGGCTGTTTCCAACCTGGTCTGGGGGAGCACAGTTGGGAATGATGGGGGTGCTCGCCACCCCAGAGGCAAACTGGGTATTTTTGATATTCCCACTTTGAGGTAAGGCTCAGAGAGGGTCTGCTCAAGGTTGCATGGTTGGGAAGTGGGAACTGAAGGCATGTTTGTCCAAAGCCCATGCCCCTTCTGCTGTGAGGCAGGAGTGAGAGAAAAATTTTAATAACTTCAAGCAGTTATTAAAACTCCCGGCTTCTTAGTGAGGCCAAGGAGGGGGTTACAGTGACGGTCAGGCCCTCTCTGTGGGAGGTAGGGATGGATGGATTTCTGGGCCTAGGACACAAACATTGGAAACTGGAAAGCTTGGCCCAAGGGTTGGAGGACTGGGCACCTTGCTTCTTTCAGCCTGATTTTCCTTAAGGAACGTATCTGTGACAGGCGCCGTGGGTGGGTGATTTCTGACTGAGGAATGGCTGTGGCCAGGCCTGTGCCTGGCATGGGAACCTGCTCATGGGGGGCCCCAGTGTGGGGGTGGGGGGCCCCAGTGTGGGGGTGGGGGGCGGTGGTGGAAGGATCTTTGGGAAGACCAGGGTGGGCTAGGGGGAATGTAGTTGGAGCCCTCAGGCTCAGAGGTTCCACACTGGCTGGCTGTGCCAGGGTGGGGGGTAGGGGTGACACTGGGCTGTCCTGCAAGCAGCCAGGGGGCTGTCCATCACTCGGCCTGGCTGGAAGAGGAGATAGAGCTGGGCAAGGAGGGAAGCTTCTTAGTCCAGCCTGGAGTGCCTGCTCTCGGAGCTTTAAGGAGAACTGGAACTCCTGCCTGGATGGTCTTTTTTAATTCCCTGTCCCTCAGATGGAGCCATCAAGGCTGGTGCCTTTGGGGGCCTGTGGAATGAGGTATCCCCAATTGTTGCTTCCCACAGACTTGACCAAAACCTCAGACCCCAAACCAGAGCAAACGGTGCTAATGTGCTGAATCCCAGCTCAACCCAAGGATCAATTTCCTTTCATTGAACTGTGAACCGAGTCTGTAGTTTCTTCCTCACAATAAAAGAAGGTTCTGTTTAAGAAGTCTTAACCTCTTAACTGTGCCTCTTTTGGCCCTTCTGCTTTTGCCTGGGGGTTCTTGGCCAGGGTCCTGGTGGCTGCTGGCTCCAGGCTGGACTCCTTGGGCCAGGTAGGGAGAGGAGGCAGACTGGGCAGGGTGGGAGGGCCCTGTGCCGGGAGTGGTTGTGGGAGGAGGTTGGGACTGAGAGTCCTGGTGGCCAGGTCTTTGTGCGGGCTTTGTGTGGCCAAGTTCAAGTGCAGGCTTTGCTGCCCTGTGCCTCTGTGAGCCCTGTGCTTCTCAGAGCTTTTCTGGGGGAAGGCTATCCTTTGCCTGCAGGGTGGTGAGGAGATAATCCCTGCAGGTGTCTATGCCTGCAGCCAGTGGTGAGGAGCGGCCTGGCAAGGACTCTGCACATTTTCACATCTCCGTGCTTCCTTCTTTTTGTTAGATTTCTCTAGACAGGCCCAGGAGATAGATGATCTTTTTCCTGCTGGCTTTAGGGCATCTGGGCTCACTCAGATGGGGCTGTAATTTGCCTAATCTGGAACCTAATATGGGACTAAGCCCGGCACAGACCTGAGCTTCTCATTCAGGGACGCAGCAAGAGCACGGGGTAGAGCGTGAGCATTAGTGTCAGGCCCCCTACTCTGCCTCTCTTGAGCTGTGTGGCCACAGGTAGGTCACGGAACTTCCCTGAGCCTCATCACTAAAAGCACAGTAATACTCCCACATGAGTGATTTTCTTGTCCTTGCTGGGATTAGAGCCACCTGCATGGACCCTGACACAGGAGGTGCTCAGGGAGTAATTGGTGAATAACTAAATGAGTGAGTGTGAGTTTAAGAGTCAGAGACAGGAAAAGAGGCTGTTTTGAGGAGGAATTCCAAGTTGCTGGGGTTATCCGGACCCCCACCTTTAACCTCAGGCCAGCAAAGCAGAGGAGCCCAAGAGAACCAGCTGTTGCCAGCTGAGACACTGTGTCTCTTTACCTTGAATGTCAGTCCATGTCAGGTTCCTGGCCAGGAGTGAGTTGGGAGTACTGAATTGACCCCTGCTGTATGCAAGGCAGCCTGCCCCCACTGCTCTTGGACTGAGATGAGTGAGGGGTCCCCCAGAGGGCACTTCTGCGTCGGGATTTCCCTGGCGGTCCAGTAGCTAAGGCTCTGCACTCCCAGTGCAGGGGGCCTGGAGTCCGATTGCTGGTGGGGGAATTAGATCTAATGTGCCACAGCTGTGAGTTCATAAGCCACAACTAGAAGGTCCTGCACCCTGTAATGGAGTCAAAGGTCCCGTACCTTCCAACTAAGACCCGGTGCAGCCGAGTAAATTAAAAATAAAAAAGCAGCAGCCTGCATTCCCTGACTGGGTAACCTCAGTTGAGTCTTGCCCTTCTCTGGCTTCAGTTTCCTCCTGTACAAAATGGAACTTACAGATTCCTAGCATCCTGTATCGGAGAAGGCAATGGCACCCCACTCCAGTACTCTTGCCTGGGAAATCCCATGGATGGAGGAGCCTGGTGGGCTGGGCTGCAGTCCATGGGGTTGCAAAGAGTCGGATACGACTGAGTGACTTCACTTTAACTTTTCACTTTCATGCATTGGAGAAGGAAATGGCAACCCACTCCAGGGTTCTTGCCTGGAGACTCCCAGGGACGGGGGAGCTTGGTGGGCTGCCGTCTATGGGGTCGCACAGAGTTGGACACTACTGAAGCACCTTAGCAGTAGCAGCAGCATCCTTTATGGGGATAGCTTCAGCTCAGTCCCAGGGGCGTCTGGGTCAGCCGTGAGGTTTCACTCATATGACCCCAGCCACATGCCGAGCATGTCATTACATCTGCCTCGGGTGTAATGTGCTTTCACCCCGAGCCTGAGTTCTGGAGCACAGAACTTTGGAGGGCCAGGTCTGCTGAGCCTGCGTTCCCTGCAGGGCCTCATGCAGGCGGGCTGCTTTAGGAATGACAGCCTGCCTGTGACTCTCCTGAGCACATTTACGTGTGTTGTCCCTGTATTGCAGAGGTGGGAATGGCAACAGAGAACTCAAATAACTTAGACCTGTGATCAAAACCAGTGATTCTCAAATGCTCCCGTGCAGAAAAATTGGCTAACAGGCTTGTTAAGATGCAGATTCCTGGGTCCCATGTCCAGAGGATCTGTTTCAGTAGGTCTGGGGTAGGGCCTGGGAACGTGCATTTCTGGCATGTTCCCAGGTGATGCTGATGCTGTTGGATTGTGGCCCACACTTTGGTGGCCCCAGTTCAAACCACTGTGACCTAAGTGTTTGCAGTGGTTTCACTTCCATCTCAGCTGATCCTCACCACCATCCTGAGGAGCCAGGCCGCTCAGTTTTCCACTCATTCTCACCTTCATTCAGCCACTAGCATCTTCGTTGCACCAGGCAATGTGCTTGGCACTAAGGGATTAGTGGAAGGAGGCTTAATTCTTGTTCAAAGATGAAAAAGAGGACCAGAGAATTGAACTTTCTTTTTTCTGTGTTTTTCTATACTTGGGCTTCCCAAGAGGCTCAGTGGTAAAGATTCCACCTGCCAGGGATGGATCCCTGGGTTGGGAAGATCCCCTGGAGAAGGACATGGAAACCCACTCCAGTATTCTTGCTTGGGAAATCCCATGGACACACGAGCCTGGGTGGGCTACAGTCCATGAGCTCACAAAGAGTCGGACATGACTTGACGACTAAACACCACCACAGCAATTTATCTATCCAGCCAACAAAAGCCCGTGGGGTTCCTCTGCCCCAGGCGCTAAGCTGAGTGTCCCTGACTGGGAGGGAATCCCAGTGCCGTAGGAGGTGTGTGGGAAACTCACGGAGTGGTGGGTACCCATAGATAGGGGCTGGGCAGGGGCGGGGGTGGGGGGCTAGAATCAGGGAAGGCTCCTTGGCGGAGGTGGCTTGCCTAGGACCACATGGTTGATAAACATCAAGTCAAGGCTTGAAGCCAGGTCTCCCCCACACTGTGCTGCCTCTCTGTAAAATCCTTTTGGCTCATTTTCTCAACACGCTCTAACTGGAGGCATGGATTTATTTTGTTTTTCCTCCATATCTAGGGCTGGGTTTTCCCTGGGCGAGTGGCCCCAGTGTTAATCCAGACCCTTTCAGAGTAATTTTATCACCACTATCTCCCTAAACTGCTCCAGTGTTCCACTAATTAAAAAAAAAATGTGGGGACGGTGTGGACAGGAGGTTAAAGACATAACACTTACGGTCCTAAGCTGAGCATGGGCTCTGGAAGCTGGAGGGAGCCTCATGGGGACCCAGACTGGAACGAGGCTTCCATGACCACTGGCGCCTCTCTGGCCTTTATAGGCTCGAGATTGTGGGGAACAGGGTGTGCTTGCCAGCTCAGGGAATGGTGCGCCCGCACTGGAGTGACCTGGCTGGGCAAGGACCTGGGGACAGTCTGGCCAGGCGAGGCCTGGGGGAGGGCGCGGCATCGCCGCAGCCGGGCGGGTGGGGTAAGGAGTGGCCGAGGGCCAGGCAGCCAGTCCCAGCAGAGAGGAAGGGCAGGGCCGTGGCCGCTCCAGGGTTCTCTCGCTGCTTTTTTCAAAGACGGGTTTGGGGAGGTACGATCCTATGACGTGCCCAACTCTAAGCTAGGTGCTGGGGGGCATAGAAAGGAGAGAGAAAACAGAGGCTTTGTGTAGGGGAGGAAGGGTGAGAAGAGCAGGAGGGAGACCTGCTCCCGAGGCTGCAGACAGAGATCCGGTAATGGTTCTGGATGGGCAGAGAGGTCTTGTTGTCAATCCAGCCCATCGGTCTGTGCAGCTGGAGACACACAGCCCCTGCTCCAAGGCTCACAGTCCAGTAGTCCAGGGATGTTCTGAGTGCTAAAGAAGTCCAGAGTAACTCACTTTGGGCCCGGGGATAGGATGTGATCAGGGAAGGCTTCACAGAGCAGGTGACATTGGGGCTGGGCCTTAGAGTTTGTGTAGGAGTTCAGAGACAGGCTAGTAAGGGGACATTACAGGCAGAACTGCATGCGGCTCTGAGTTGGGCCAGGTGGATGGTATGGTTCCACTTTGCACAAAGGAGAGCAGGACTGGGGAAGGTGGAGCAGCTTGCCCTGCACGAGGGAGGCCAGACCTCCTCCTGATTCCTCTTCTGGCGTTCTGCCCACTGCCCCACACTGCCTCCTAGGTCAACTCTCAGGCATCTGTTCCATTTTAGCACGTAGACTAGTGGGAATGGCTTGACAGAGTGGCCTCTGGGCTGCCTGGAGGCAGGGCTTTAACCCCACTGGCCGTGACCCCCTGGCCCTGCAGGTGGGCGGCTGCCGGCCTGGTCAGGGCCTCTGTGTTTTCCCACCACAACTCCCAGATGGAGAAGTTGAGCATTTCCTCATCCTACAGGAGGAGGGAAGTCTGAATGAAGACTAGGGTCTATTCTTGGTAATGAAGGAAATATTTAAGCAGTTACAGGTTGGAGTGAGGGGAAGGAGCTTTAGAGTTGAACAGATATGACTTCGATTGGACAGATTGCTGCTCTGCTTTGGCTGGCTTTGAAAGTGTGAGCAAACCGTTTCACCTTCCAAAACCTCAATTTTCTCATCTGTAAAAACTTATGAAGATTCCATAAAATAATATATATTTAAAGTGTATTCTCCAGTACTCTTGCCTGGAAAATCCCATGGACAGAGGAGCCCGGTGGGCTGCAGTCCATGGGGTCACTAAGAGTCGGACACAACTTCACTTTCACTTTCACTTTTCACTTTTATGAATTGGAGAAGGAAATGGCAACCCACTCCAGTGTTCTTGCCTGGAGATTCCCAGGGACGGGGAGCCTGGTGGGCTGCCGTCTATGGGGTTGCACAGAGTCAGACACAACTGAAGTGACTTAGCAGCAGCAGCAGCAAAGTGTATTCTAATTTATAAAGATGCTCAATAAATGTAAGTTCCATTTCCCACAGCATACATGAAACTCATCAGCCTAGCTCCCTAAAACATTCCTGGTGGAAGGTCTGCAGTCTGCCTTGAATACTCCTAGTGATGGGAAGCTCTCTGCTTTCTAGACAGTTCTTTTATTGAGTGAAATCTGGCTCCTGTAACTTCCCCCACTGATTCTGGTTCTGTTCTGTGAGGCCTCAGGCACTGGGGGTCAGCAAGCCTCCCCTTACCCAGGAGCCACATCCCTGGGACCATCAGCCCTGGGCAGCCTTCTCAGAAAGTGGGGTCCTCAAGCTGATTTTAGAATTTGGTGCCAGAAGCTGAGCCTGGTACCCCAGGTAACCTAGCTGGGCCTGGGAGGAGAGTTTTACACCTGAACATTTCCAGCAAATGCATCTTGAAATCTCAACTTGACTCAGTGCATACAAGCATCTCCCTCCCTCAGAATCCTCTGTCCTTTAAAAACATCTTCTGCTGTTGACAGGTTTCCACCTTTCTGTTCTTCTGTGAATGAGTTTTGAAAAATTCTTTACTGATAACTATAGCAATAACTATGGACAGGGGGCCTGGCGTGCTGCGATTCATGGGGTTGCAGAGTCGGACACGACTGAGCGACTGAACTGAACTGAACTGATAGCAATAACTGGGCTTCCCAGGTGGCGCTAGTGGTAAAGAACCTGCCTGCCAAAGCAGGGGATACGAGACGCTACAGTTCACAGGGTCGCAGAAAGTCGGACACAGCTGCAGTGGCTGAGTACGCGCGCACGCGTGGCAATAACTAATTTCAAATGAGATGCGTTCTCCTGTTTTACATCTGAGCCCAGGGCGCTTCTAGAGTTTGCCCAGAATTACTCTGCTCATCCTTCACTATCGAAAGTGTTCCTGGTGGGGTTCCTAGTGTTAGTCATTCTGGTTTGAGACAGGGAGAAGGCGGGAGGGAGAAGGAGTCAGCAGATTGCGGCTTGGGGGAGCAGTCTCACTTTGGGGGATTTATAATCGAAAGGCTTGTTGCCTCATTTGGACTCAGGCCCCTGGAGTTATTCTGTCTGCTTGGTCCTGTGCTGTGTGACTCAGGAAGCCATCTGCCCTCACTGGAGATGTGGATTTGGGCTGAGGCAGAACTCCGTTCTTGTCAGCTGAGCTGTTCTTGGACAGAGCTGGTTGAGTGTTGAATCCAGAGAGATTCATTCCAGAAATATCGTTCTCGCCTTGGCTGTGGCTGCCGAGTCACTTTGGTTTTAATGCTTTGGGTCACTTAGGTATAAGCAGGTGGGGACTTCCCTGGCAGTGCAGTGGTTAAGACTCCACGCTCCCTCTGAAGAGAGCACAGATTCAGTACTTGGTCAGGGAATCAAGATCCCACATGCTATATGTTGCAGCCAAAAAAAAAAAAAAAAAAAGGCAGGTAGAAAACCAGACCAATAGCTGCCATGTGTCATGGAGGCTGCACAGCTTCAAGTGTCTGTTGCTGGTCTGACAAAGCAGTACTGGGCCCTAACCCCATCCTAGGATGCACTGCGCATTCATTTCATCTGGCTAGTGGTCCCTCAGGGATCAGCTGGTGCCAGGGGCTGAGTGCATGCACACAGGGAGGAGGTAGACCCAGCCTCTCCTTTTAGGGAGCTCAGTCCAAGTGGGGCAGGTACTTAGCAGGCAGTGACCTTGTGGTAGGAGGGGCTGGGATGGAGCAAGCTCGGGGGCTGTGCAGCTGGAAATCCTGCCAGTCTGTAGGGTCCACGAGGGCTGAGGTTGCACCTGTCTTGTTCTCCACAGCACCTGCAGCAGCACCACACTGTCTGGCATAGAGTAGATGCCTGGTAAGTATCCGTGAAATGAATGACTCGGTAGCACCTAGGCCAGCCCAGGAATGTGTGTAGTGGGGATTTAGTCATCACCCAGTCTTGCCTGGTAGGAGACAATCTTCCCTCCCTCTGCTTGTCTTTCCTTTCTCCCTTTCTCCCATGTGTCCCTTTCTGAGCTCCTCCTGGGGCCCAGGCCCTGTGCTGGTAACTGGGTATCTAGAGGGGGCACCCTGGGGTGCATAACATGGAGCCTTGCTCTCACCCGGGCATCCCAGTGGGTCCCCCTCAGAGCCCCTGAGACACTTCGGTGCACTTCTCTGTGTCCATCCTTCCTACCTCAAGCTCCTTCCAGGACGAACAAGGGCTGGAGCCCAGGACCAGCAGCAGAGAAGGGATTTGGAAAGTGCTCTAGAGGACGTAGGGGGTGGACATGATTGTGGCCACCATTCAGGGGCTTGCCTGGGCTCTGCATCTCTTTGTACTGGGCTTCAAGTCTGCTGGACCAGGGTTTGGATCTCCAGAAATGACTGCAGTGTGGTGGGAGGTGGGGCAGAAGATGAAGCTGGAGAGGGGGCAGGCCGGACACTTCAGGGACCCCAAGAGCTGCCCACGATGCTTGGACTCTGTTAACCAGTGGGATTTGGGGCCCCTGTGTCAGGGGTTGGCCTTTCCTTGTGTAGACAGAGTGTCTGATCCCATGGGACCCAGGAAGCCATCCTGAGGCTATCAGTTAAGGGCACAGGCATCAGAGTTACCCTGACCTGGGTTCAAATGCAGGTCTCACTTCTTGCTAACTCCGAGCCCAGGTCTCCTGATTTTCAAGGTGGGCAGTCACAGCCGACCTGCGGCTGTGGGAGGGACACGCCGTGCTGTCTAGGTGGTGTTGCAAAGAGCGAGCCCTGGCACGTGGCGGTGTTCAGTAGACAGGCAGCAGTGTGCACATCAGAATGAAGACCAGCAGAGCAGGGTGCGTGAGACCAGCGGCCTCGGGACTGGCTTGCCTGGCTTCACATCCTGCCTGTGTGACCTGTGTGGGCACCCTGGCTGCCCTCCCTGAGTCTCCTTCGTTTCTGTTGTTTTTAATTTAAAACGATGAGAAAAGTCGTGCTGACCTCCTGGGGCTGTTGTGAGTATTAAATAAGTTAGTACCTGCTCCCTCTCCTCCTTGTCCTCTTTGAGTCCTCCTGACTCAGGCTCTTGACACCCTCTCAGGAGTCACCCCATTGGGTGCCTGGATCCAGGAGTGGTTCCAAGGCCTCATCCAAACTGACCTTTCTGCAGCATCCGACACACTGACTCTCTCCCTCCTTCTCTAGACACTGTCTTCGCTGCTTCCGGGACACCTCATGGTGCTCCCTCCTCCTCCCCTCCCTGGCAGCTCCTCACTCACCTTTGCCGGTTCCTCCTGCTGATGTCTGAGTGCTCGCATGCACATGGCTTCTAGCTTCTTGTCTGCATTCACTCCCTGGGTGATCTCCACGCTCATGGCTTTAAATATCATCAGGTGAATCCCATGCTCCTACTTCCAGCTTGGACCTCACCTCTATTTGTCCCGTTTTTCAGCTGGATGTCTAATGAATATTTCAGATGTAGCACTTCCAGAGCTGAACTCCTGATAATACCCCAGCCTCCCCCGTTTTCTGCTAGTTGCTTAGGCTCAAAGCCTTGGAGCTTCTTCTCTCTCCAGCATCCTGCATGGAATTCATCCCCAGATCTTGATGGTTTTGCCTTCACCACACAGGCAGACGTTGGCCCTTTGAATCCTGTCCTTTGCCTGCGGTCATCCTGGCTCACACCACTGTCGCGCTCACCGGGATGATGGTGCCCCTGTTCTGGTTTCCCTGCTTCTGTGGTGGCTGCCCTGAAGCAGAGCCCTGTTCAGACAGGAGTCCAGTGATGCCACTTCTCTGGTGGCGGCACGCCTGAGTCTCCAGTGAGCCGGGCTCCCCACTGGAGGAGCCGCCTGGTGGACCCTGTCAGGTTGCTTCAGACTCTGGCTGGGGTGGGACTGAGTGAAGAGCATATTCTGGTTGTCTGTTTTTTTCTGAGCTGGCTTTCCTGCCCACTTCCGAATCTGTGGGCTTTGCTGTCGTTCAGTCGCTAAGTTGTGTCTGACTCTTTGTGACCCCATGGATTGCAGCATGCCAGGCTCCTCTGTCCTCCACTGTCTCCCGAAGTTTGCTCAGACCCATGTCCGTTGAGTCAGTGATGCCATCCAGCCATGTCATCCTCTGTGGGCTAGGAGAAGGCAGAAAGGAAGCGAATGGGCAGGGAGGACCAGCCTGGGATGGGGCCACCTGGGCTCTTCTTGTGCTGATCTCCCGGCTCCTTTAATAGGTGTCTGGAGCCACATCAGAGGAGGCTTTCCCTGCAACCTGAGCCCATAAATCATGACCCCTTATAAAGGCCAGTGCCTGGGGCTGCCTGACTGCTGGCCCAGAGGGAGCCACAGCTCCGCCTCGGAACATTTTGTCCTCACCCCTGGCTCCAGCACTCTCCCTCAGGAGAGACCTCCGTGGAGCGTGGGCAGCATGTTGCTCCGGTTCCATACCAGAGCTGCGCCAGCAATCCACTGCTGCCCCCTCCTTCAGCTGTCTCGACCACGCTGGGGATGGTGTGACTTGCCCCACGGGATGTTCGAGGAGACTGAGGCACAGTGCAGTGAAGGGCCGTGGAGTGGGAGTTCAGAGGTCAGCCTCATCTCCCGTCTGAAATCAAGCCTGCTGCTCTCCTCTGCAGGCCAGAGGAGAACTCTCCAGCTGATGAGTGGAGGGAAGCTGGATCTGTCCAGGGGCACAGTTGCACCTGGAGAGGTCCTTGTGTGGATGAAGTGGGGTGAGGCATGGAAAGCACCCAGCCCATGCCTGGCACCCACAGGCCATCCTTTTGCTGCCTGTGTCCCCTTCATCAGCCTTAGCAGCCCTCAGGCCTCCTGCACGTGTTTGACTCGTTTCAGTGTAATGGGCACTCTCTGAGGCTGGCCAGCTTTGGTCCCACCCCATGCCAGAAATTAGGAGCCTAGAAAAGAACCAGACAAGTCCAATCCCTCATGTAATCTGCCGTGGGTGTGTCCAGACAGGTAGTCATAACGGGCTGAAATGAGAGGTGTTGGTGGCCTGGGCTAGGGTGGCAGCAGTCTTCATGAGTGGGGATGTGACATATACTTAGGAGATGGAAGAGGCAGTTAATTGGCTGCATAATGCCTGAGTTCAAACCCTGGCCCCAGTATTTATCAGCTGTGTGACCTTGGGCAGGTTACATACCCTTTCTGTGCTTCAGTTTTCTCAGGTATAAAATGGGGATGTTAACAATCTTTTCTTTATGGGGTAGGGGAGATAGCTTTGAAAAGGACTTAGAGGAGTCTTTGCATGTATATGAGGCACAGTAAACATTAGCTCTCATTATTAGTCACTATTATTGGTGATCAGAGGGACTGGGGGCAGACGTAGTCATCTACAATGATGCTTTGGGTGTCTGGAGGTGGAAAAGGAAGAGCAGGTAGGGGTTGGGTTGGGAGGAAGCTTGGCTGAACCTGGGATAGCTGTGGGGTATCCTATGGAGATGCAGAGGTCCTTTAGGGTTGGCAGGCCTGTTGGAAACTGCTCCTCAGCCACCTCCAAATCAGGAAGCTGATGGCCCGGCAGGTGGCAGGTCTGCTTTGGGGACCTACAGGTTGATGAGTTTTGGCCTCTTGGGGTCCCTGCGGCTGGAGATGGGAGAACAGCGTTCACCGTCATCATCAGCATCCCCACCGTCATCATCAGGATAATGGCGATGATAACAACTACCATTTGTGTGGGGATTTACGTTTTACAAAGTGCTTCCTCCTCCATTACCTCATTGGGAACACATGGTTCCAATAGAAGGAAGGATGCGTTTCTCTCGGGTCCTGTGGGGCCCACTCCTCTGAAAGTCTGTTTCAAATGGTAACAATGCCATGCATTTTTATAGCGCTTTGTACTTGGCCAAGCTCCCTCACGTCCATGCTCCCATCTGGCCCTCACAAGGGCCATCAACCAGGAACGAACATCCTGTTTGACAAGAAAAATCTGAGACCCCAGGAATTCCAGTGACTTGCTTGAGGTTGTCCCAGCTTATGAGGCTGGGACTTAAGTGGTAGAAGTAGAAGAGATTTGTGGGCTCTTCATTTTCAGTTTAACCTTCCATTCAAAGCAAGCCTCGCTTCTGTAGCAGCAGCTCAGCCACTTGATTACGTATCTCCAGGGACAGGAAGCTCACTACCTGAGTCAAGCAGAGGTCGTTCTCCCGATCCATAGTTCCCCATCCCGACCCCCTGGTCCTAGCTGGTCTGGCGATGAACAGCCTGGTTGAGACATCAGGATAGGAGGTTTGTCTCCCCAGATGTGTGGCCCTGGGTTAAATGACCTTCCAAATGACCAGATGTTATCCACGTGCCCTGCCCCCAACCCCATCTGTCCCCAGTCCCAGCCTATCTTGTCCCCTCCCCCCTCCCATTAGGGCATATCCTGGGGCTGCCCCAGAAAGAGGGCAGAATAGAGACCATGTGGGCAGTGATGTGAGAAGGAGCCTTGGGCTGTGCAGCTGGGGGTCTGAGCTCTGCTTGACCCTTACAGGTCAGTGCACTCCTAGATCTCCTTGAATCAGAAGGTCTCTAAGATCTGTCCTGAGCCCAGAAGCTCAGTCCTGTCCTCTCCAGCCCCTCTCCTTTAACGGCCTTCCAACTGTGTGGGCCTGAGTTGAACAGAGAGCTTCAGAAGGGGAGGCTTCTAAGGGGAGCTTAGAAGATTAGACATTTGGGGAGCATTCAGTGTTGAGGGATTGTTTTGGATAAAAGTAAATTAGACGTTTGGGAGAAGTTTGTTTCAGGACAGAGCTCAAACGCGGAGCCGAGCAAACAAGCCATCGTGGTGAACTGCTTCTTCAATCCTTCCTTTGCCTTTCTGCACTCGTGTGCTGTCCTCAGACTCCCCAACCCCATGCTCCTGCCCAACTCAAATACCACCTCCTCCAGGAAGACTTCTCGAGCTTTCTTGAGTGGGTAAGGGGTCTTTGGGGCTCCTGCAGTGCTCAGACATTCTCTTTGTCACCAGTCATTTGCTTTCCTGCCTCCCAACAGGCAGGGACCCCAGCCTTGTCCCTGACTCCCAAAAAGTGTTAGTATTTCCCACGTTGCCTTCTGATTGTATCCCATGAGTTAGGCAGCACTGAAATACATATACATGTATGCATACACATGCATTGATCGCCTTGCTGTGGGCGTGGAGTGAAGTGGGTATTGCCTGCAGCCGCTCAGTGGACAGGTCATGGAGCCACATTCAGACGTGGCTCTGCCAGTGCGCGCTCCACCTGGCCCTGTTGCCTCCCCAGGGAGTCGGACTGTGGCTGCCCACTGTGGTCCCTGATGCCTGGCTGGGAGAGCTGTTGCTCAGGTGGGCTGCACTTTGATTCATAGTATCTGCTGCTCTCTTTGTAGTTGATCCTCCCCACTGAGTCCTGGGGGATGCATTTCTGCAAAGCTGAGCACCGCAGAGAGTTCCCACCTCCCCCAGCCAGCCAGATGAGAAGATGAGAGGAAGGTCTAGGCTGGGCTCGGCTCAGGGGTCTGAATCTACCTGTAGCCCCAGGATCCTGCTTCCCCCACCTCCTTCCCCTCTCCAGACTGGCCCAGGCTCTCCCCTTTCCCTGACTGCAGGCCCAGCGTCGGGTCTAAGGAGACTGAGATCTAAGCTCTGTCCCTCCTAGGGTCCTTACTCACCCTGGGGACTCAGGAAGGTGCCAGAGGGTGGCGTGTGTGCTTGAGATCTAGTCTCTTTCCTGCCACCTTACCAGTGTGTCCAGGGTCAGTGTGACCAGGGGCCAGGCACTTCCCCTCTCTGAACTGGCTTCCTCAGCTACAAGTGGGTACACCATCCTTATCCAGAAGCGGCCGTGACAGGGGATAGGCAAAGGGCTTGGTGCAGAAAGCGGCACATGGTATGTGCTAAATAAATGTCAGCTTTTTTTTTTTTTTACTGCATTGATTAGAGACCTGTGCCTTCCTTGCTGAGAAGGGAGAATGATGAGGCAAGAGAGGCATGGGGATAGGGGTGCATGTGAAGTGAGCCAAGAAAGGCCTTGCCAGAGGTCTGGAGGATGGGAATGAGGCAGCGGCTCCTTGGCCTCTTAAGGCAGGCCCTAATGCCTTTTGGATGTTTATCCCCTCCTGAGGTGTCTAGATAAGTGGCCAGGCTTCTCCTATGCTAATGAGATGGCTCCCCAACTGAGAGAATATCTGGGAAAACTTGGAGCAGATGTGAAGATTCTTTGAGCTGGTCAGGACCTTTGTGATCATTTACCCAAATCACTCCCTTTAGACAAAGCAGAGAGACTCAGAGAGGGAAAGAGGGCTTCCTAAGGTCACATAGCTGGAAGTGAGCAAAGCTGGGTCCTTTCCATTCCAGTGTCTCAAATGTTTGTTTTTAAAAAAGATGACGACTGACATTTATTGAGTAGCCTTTGCATCACACTGGGCTTGCCCTGAGTGTTTTTTATCTTCTTGATTCTCACACAGACCCTTTGAGGTGGGATCTATTTTTATTTCCATCTTGCAGGTGAGTGAGCAGACCGGTGCTTCAAGTCTCTGAACAGCTTTCCCAGAGTGGTGCAACCCTCTCTGTGCTACAGAGCCTTGGGGTTAGGATTCAGTCTCCGTGGGAGGAGGCCTGGGGGTGTCCGTTTTTGCCTGTAGGTCCCCTCATAAGCATCCCCAGCTGTGAATCAGCTGAGGAGGGTCTGTGTGGAGTGCTGTCTTGACTAGGAGGAGGTGGCCAGGGTGCAAGTCTTGCTCTGTCATTAACTCACTGAGCAACCTTGAGCAGGCCCTTCTGCTTCTCTGGGCCTCAGTGTCCCCATGTGCGTAATAAGGAGGATTAAGAGACTGTCCAGGCCTGGCGTTCTGAGGTTACCCGACGGCTGAAGGACTTGGGATAGGCAGCTCACTACCTGTGTAGTCAGCCCATCCCAGCGCTGAATAGCTCTCCCAGCTCTCTGAGTTTTTCTGCTCCCTATTGCCCTGGTTGCCCTTCTCTGGTGCTCCCTTGCCTGAGTGTGACAGCCAAGCCTTGGGCCTGGCCCTTTGCTTCCACTTTGGAGAAGTATCCATCCCTTCCCTGGGCTGTCAGTCAGGGCCCGGCTCATCCCCCAGTGACCCCGGAGCTCAGACTGGTGTTCGGTGGGCATTAGAGTTTGCTGGTCTCTCCTAGGCACTGATGCACCAACCTGCTGCTGTCTCCGGTCCCACGGGGCTCTGCGGGCTCACAGGTCAGTGCCCCGCGGCTCCTTGGTGCCTGCTTCAGTCCTCTCTGACCCTCCTCCTCCCACACAGCCTCCTTAATCTCCCCCTCCTTCATTTCAACAACTCAGCCTCTTCCTGCTTGCCCTGGCTGGGCTCCCCTACTGGTCCCTGTCTCTGAGATGGAGGAGAGACAAGCAGCCTGGTTACTATGCCCTTGTCGCTGACCCCCTGGCTCCATGCTGTGGATGCAGCAGTGAGTGGGGATCAGGGTGCATGAGGAGCGCCTGCGATGCAGTCAGACATGTGCAGTGAGTGCGTGTGCGGGGGGGCAGCCTCTGCCCAGAGGACTCTCTGGGGAGCTCCTGGAGGAGGGGCCTCTGACACTAGCATGATCCTCCTCTTCTAGGAAGTCCTCTGTGGCTCTTTGGGCTTCCAGTGGCCTCTCCCTTCTCTGACTTGAACCTATAATCTCTGCTGTGCTGCTTGTTGGAATTCAACTCATGTTTTCTTTTCCTGTAGACAGATTAGGGCCAGAATATGTACTGAACTTCCTGCGTCTTACATTTATTTGATTAATTTATTCAATAAAACACTATTGGACTCCATGCCAGGTGCCACGTTAACACAGGGCAGACAAAAACGCAAGAGTTTCTTCCTCTTCTCATGCTGCCTTTATAATGAGAGTCAAGTGCATAATGACATCACAGGATGGTGAAGACTAAAGAATCCTGGAGTAGGTAACTACCAGATGCCCTGAGTTTGAGCTGGGCACTGAGGGATGGAGAAGACTTTGCCGAGAGGCAACAGGGAGCAGGGCGTTAGGCAGAGGGAGTGGCGCGTGCAGCAGCAAGAGAGCCTGTTGAGAGTGTGCTCCACGCTGGGGCATGGCGAGCCTAGAGGTGGGGAGGGCAGTGGTAGGTGGGGTGCTGGAGGGGTGGTCAGGACCCTAGAGGGCTTTGAGCACCAGCAGAGAGAGGATGGACGTGATCAAAGCCTCGGCTTTGCAAGGTCATGGAGCCAGGGGATCTGACTGGATGGGACCAGATGGGAAGCCGGGAAGCCAGACCAGGGTAGCTCTCCATGCTGAAGTGATGAGGCTGAAAGTGAGGCTGGGAGGAAGGGGGCAAGGATGGATGCCACAGAATGGGCCACTCTAAAATGTAGAGGTTTAGATCAAACATTTCACTGTGCCTCACAATTTTGTGGGTCAGGAATTTGGGGCAAGGCCCTTCTGGGTGAACCTTCTCACATGACATTGACTGGGGTCACTTTGGTGGTATTCAGTTGGCATCTGGTCTGATTGGAGGGCCCAGGACAGATTGATTGTGTGCTGACACATGAATGAGGGTGGCTGGGAGGCGGGGCTCAGCTGGGCTCTACCATCTCTCCATGCAGTCTCCTTGGGCGCCTCTGGCAGGGTCATGAGACTTCTTGTGTGGCAGTTCAGGGCTCCGGGACCAAGAGGGAAGCTGCTGGACCTTAGAAAGGCAGTGTCAGGAACAGGCTCACTCCTGCCATGCTGCATCTGTCAAGGCAGTCACAGGACAGCCCACGTTCAGAGAGTGAGACACAGCCCCACCTCTCAGTGGCCGTCTTTGTTTTTTTCGGTCACGCGAGTCTTTGTTGTGGCGTGCGGACTCTTCATTGTGGTGCTCAGACTTTCTCTAGTTGCAGCATGCTGAAACTTCAGTAGTTGGCGGAGCACGGTCTTCCAGAGTGCTTGGGCTTGGTTGTCACGGTGCGTGGGCTTTAGCTGCCCCCAGGCATGTGGGGTCTTAGTTCCCTGACCAGAGATCGAACCAGCATCCTCTGCATTGGAAAGTGAAAGCCGCTCAGTTGTGTCTGACTCTTTGAAACACTGTACAGTCCATGGATTTCTCCAGGCTGGAATACAGGAGTGGGTAGCCTTTCCCTTCTCCAGGGGATCTTCCCAACCCAGGGATCAAACCCAGGTCTCCTGCATTGCAGGCGGATTCTTTACCAGCTGAGCCACCAGGGAACCCCAAGAATACTGGAATGGGTAGCCTAGCCCTTCTCCAGTGGACCTTCCCAACCCAGGAATTGAACCAGGGTCTCCTGCGTTGCAGGCGGATTCTTTACCAACTGAGCTATCAGGGAAGCCCTGCATTGGGAGGTGGATTCTTAACCCCTAGGGCACCAGGGAAGTCCCTTGGCTGTCTTTAATCCATGTGTGACTCTTCTCCCCCATTTCCTTGGAGAAATCTGAGCCCCTCTGAGGACTGAGAGCTGGATGGAATCTTTCAGATGTTGGGTATCAGGCACTTGGTAAAGAAACTTAAATTGGTAGTGCAGATTTGAATCTCTGACTGCTTAGCTGACTGATTTGAATCTCAACTCCTGGACCATTTCACATGCATGAGCCTGGAGCTTATTAGCATGTGATGAGATCATTAGGATTTTAAACACACCTGTTTCCTTCAATGCGGAAGCAGCACTCCAGCTTCAGCACACCCCACGAGGCTCCCCCAGCACTTGAACCCAGGCCTGGCAAACAGGTTTCCACTCTTAGCCCAGCTTCGGTCACTTGCTAGTGCTGCCTGGGGAACCATGTTGAGCAGGGTTCTGAGCTTGGCAGGAAAGAGATAGTTTGATCTGTTAGTGATGTCTGCTGTGTGCAAGACCTGAGGAAAAGAAGCAGCATCAGTCCCTCAGCTTGCTGATTCTTTTTGTCCTCTTTTCCCTTAGCACTGCCAGAACCATCACCATTGTAAGGATGCCTCTAGTCTAGCACGTATACTCAAAGGGTCAGCAGATCTGCAAATACCTGTCCCTCAGAAGCCTGTCAGCACACCTCTGCCCCCCACCCACTGCCTCAAGCTGGGCTTCCAACCCAATGGCAGGTGCCTGGGTTTCAGCTGCACCCACACCCAGACCCTCCCCTGCCAGCGGACGCCCAGCTTGATGGGTGCTAACACCAGCCTTTATCAGCTTCACACTGCATTCCTTAATTTCACCATCTCCCTCTAGCCCCCTCCGACCCCTCTCTCAACCACGGAAGGTTTAATTGTTGCAAATGGAATCCGTGTTCTACAGAAGTCCAATAAATCTGCAGTCTGTCTTCCTGGTAATCAATCACAGATTGCAAATCGCACGAGGAGCAGTCTATAAGATACGTTCTTCATGTCTAGTATGTTGGGTTATTTTCATGTCTTGTGGTTTGAATTTGGCCACTGTCATTTTAGAGGAATTTCCTGCCATCTGCGTTCAATTGAATTTTCTCACAGATTTGTGCTTGCTTGTAAATACTAGGGGCTGGCAGAAAGGGTAGCTTTGTTCTTGGTGACATTTCAGAAATCCGTTAATGCAGCCTTGCTGGCTGATTTGCAGCTCAGCCTGGCGGGAGGCGTGAGGTGAAGGGAAGGTGCAGTGGTGCATCTCTGGCTCAGACAGGGCTCAGCTGCACGGTGGTGGTGGGGGAGAGGGTTGGGGTGGCCAGGTCAGGGTTTCTCCCTCTTCCAGCCTTTCCTGCTCACACCTAGGCTCCATTTTCCTCTGCGCTTCTGCTAATTATGAGGTGTGTGTGCATTTGCCCAACTAATCCTTCCTCTTCTGCTGGGAGGCAGGCGGACAGTCAAGCTAAGAGCCAGTCCAGGCCCCCAAGTGGCCGGATCCTGGCAGTGTGTTCTGGCTGCACCCCTCTGATGGGGAGAGGCCACTGCTAACTAGGGGACAAGGCATCCAGCCGCCCCAGCGTGGGCCCCGGCTCTGCTGTAACTTGCCTTGCCACGTTAGACCAATCTCTTGACCCCTTGGAACCTCAGTCCCTCCCCTTGTAAATGGAACACCCATCCCCACTTTGGTGCTTGGTGCAGGGACTAGGTGATGTGTGGTTCACAATAGGACCTCAACCACGGTGGGTCTCAATTCCAGCAACAGTTGATTGCCCACTTGCTTGTACCAGGCCCTCTGAGAGGCACTGGAGATAAAAAGATGACTAGACAGACAGTTCTTGTCCTCAGGGGCCTCCCAGTGTGGTCCAGCAGTTGCTAAGGTGGAGAGGGGGAGAAATAGGGAAAGATGACCTATGGAGAGGGGGAGAAATATTAGAACATGATTTATGTTTATGACCTATCTCATTTTTGGTGTAATGATGTTGATGATTTTTGAGTGTCAGGCAATGTCCTGAGCACAGTTGTTTTCAACAACTGTGGTTGCTGAAACAGTCATGTAAGTAGGGTCTCTTATTCTCACCCATCTTATGGGTGGGGAAAATGAGGCACAGAGAGGTTACTCGAGCAACTTGCCCAAGGCTGTACCCCTAGCAAGTGATGAAGTATTTTTGGTAATATATAAGAATGGAGGTTTATGTCGATGATTTAGAGACGAATAGGTTTTCTCCTGATAGGAAAGGAAGTGCGTGCTCAGTCGTGCCTGACTCTTTGCAACCCCATGGACTGTACCCCGCCAGGCTCCTCTGTCCATGGGAATTCTCCAAGCAAGAATACTGGAGTGCGTTGCCATTTCCTTCTCCAGGGTATCTTCCTGACTCAGGGACTGAAACTGAGTCTCTTGCATCTTCTACATTGGCAGGTGGCTTCTACCACTAACGCCACCTGATAAGGATATGAGATTAAAAAAAAAAAATGAAGCCTGACACCTGCTGACCTAGAGCAGTGACTGTCATACATCCGAGCATGAGAGAAACATCTAAGGAGCAGGCTCAAGTGCAGATTCCTGCCCTGCCTGGGGTGGCAGATACAGGGGGCAGGTAGAGGGGATATTTGGGCAGGGGCAGGTGAGGAAGGAAGGGAACTCGCAGGTGAATGTTCTGGAGGAGCAGGCTAGCCATTTTCCCTCAGTGTCATCATCTGAGAACAGGACAGTGCCCCCTGCCCTCCTTCCTGGGGGGCATGTGGGTGTCAGACAGACCACACCCTAGGTGCCCTTCACCTGCTCAAGGCCATGGCCCCAGCAGGCGCACGACTCCTGCTGGGTCAGCTCTTCCTTTCTGCTGAGTCATTTCCACTCCCACGTAAGCAAACTGTGTTTTCTACCCTATTACAAACAAAACAAACCTTGAGACCCACTTTCCTCTTCAGATACTGCCTCAATTCTTTGCTTTAGAACAAAGCTCCTCGAAAGAGTCAGCTGTACTCTTTGTCTCATTTCTCTTCTCCTCTCCCTGGGCCTGTGCTAGGATTCCTCGTCCCCAGCTGTGCTGCTCCTGCTCCTGCCGAGGTTCCCGTGGCCTCCGTGTGGCTCAGGCCACCGTCATCTCTGTCTCTCCGCCCAGCAGCAGTGTTTGCCTGTGCTTATTCTCCTCCTCACTGACCCCACAGTCTCCTGATCTCCCCACTTGTCTGCTGTCTCTGGCCCCCTTCCCTGGGTCCTCCTTACCCCACTGACCTCTCTCCCTCTCTCAGTGACCTCCTCCAGGCTGTGGCTCCGAAGCACATCATCTGTTGATGACTTCTGGATGGATAAGCCCAGCCGGAACTCCCCTGGAGCTCAGATGTGTACATCTAGCTGCCTTCCCCGCATCTCCACATGGTTGCCAGTGGTTGATAACATATGTTGCTTGTTGTCCGTCTCCTCACTGGAATATCTGTTCCACATGGGTGGGAACTTTAGACCATCTTGTTTCCCCTCCACTAGGTTCAGGACCCAGAACCATGCTTGGCACAGTGGTTCACTTCAATTCAGTCGCTCAGTCGTGTCCAACTCTTTGCGACCCCATGAACCACAGCATGCCAGGCCTCCTTGTCCATCACCAGCTCCTGAAGTCCACCCAAACCCATGTCTGTTGAGTCAGTGATGCCATCCAACTATCTCATCCTCTGTCGTCCCCTTCTCCTGCCCTCAATCTTTCCCAACATCAGGGTCTTTTCCAATGAGTCAGCTCTTCACATGAGGTGGCCAGAGTATTGGAGTTTCAGCTTTAGCATCAGTCCTTCCAGTAAACACCCAGGGCTGATCTCCTTTTGGATGGACTGGTTGGATCTCCTTGTAGTCCAAGGGACTCTCAAGAGTCTTCTCCAACACCACAGTTCAAAAGCATCAAATCTTTGGTGCTCAGCTTTCTTTATAGTCCAGCTCTTACATCCATACATAACCACTGGAAAAACCATAGCCTTGACTAGATGGACCTTTGTTGACAAAGTGGAGTGCTCAGTAGTATCTGTTGAATGGATGGGTGGAGTGTCAGGGCCCTGAAAATTGTGAAGTGCTGGCCCACGTGTGCAAGTGGCCAGCACTGCTGTTTTGCCGAGCGGTCTTGCACGTCTTGGTCTCAGGCCCACGCCAGATGGGTTTGGTGCTGCTCCTCACAGACAGATCCCCATGCTTCTGGCCAGGGCGGTAGGACTTTGACTGGGAGCCTCTTAATGAAAACTACCAGGGGTCCCATAGTCTCCTTTCATTAGGTTCTATTCTAGGTGACACCCTCTCCCTTGGGTGCCCCCTTCCTCTTCACTACCTTCTGGCAGTCAGGAGGACTCAACTAAAGGAAAGCTAGGAGTGGGGAGGAGGGGGTGATACACAGGTAGGGTGGGGCATGGCAGGGATGCTGGTTTCCCCTGCTCGTGACCGGTGTCACTGCTGGGCTTCTAGTTATGCCACCTTTCAACAAGGATGTCTGCTTTGTCTTCACCTTCTCTCACTGCTTACAACCAGTGTCTGGATAAAACATCTGCAGACACACCTGTGGTGGCTGGAAGCTGGGCTTTCACAGGGGAATTGGGAAGACAGATGGGTGATGGGGCGGAGGGAAGAAAAGAAAAGAGAAGAGAGAGTGGTGAAAAGAGGAGCAAATAGCAAGAAAGAGGGAGAAAGAGACCCATCTACTGAGAAAAGCAGAATGAGACAGAAAGGCAGAGAGTGAAAGAACAGAGATGTCAAGGAAGAGACAAGTAGGGACAGAATGGGAGGCAGACACGTGGGCAAGGTTTTCAGGCTGTGATGCACGCTCTTTACAGGTCCTTCCTTGGGGCCCCCGGAAGAGTGTGGGTCTGGGTGTGGGTTTAGGGGGACAGTGCATAGCAAACCGCCTCCATGGGATCAGGAGGAACCAGAAACCAGAGGTCTGAGTCTTGCCCACTGCTTCCTTTATTCCTTTGTCCCCAGCCGTATGTCTGTCCATTCCTCTGTCTGCTTCAGTGTAACCCAGTATTTACTAAGCTCCCGTTCAAGCCATGCACTGGGTCCACTGCCACCTTTCCTTCCTGTCTGCCTTTCCCAGCCTCGTGATGCTTAGGGCCGCTACTGGTCTCTAGGCTGACCTCCAGCCCGGGTTCAGCTCCCACACCACAGAGCCTTGCCCACGGTGGGTGCACCGTTGAAATCTGTTGAGAGATAGAGGCAGTTGGATGGAGGGATGGGGCCATGGAGGTGCCCAGCTCTCCTCATTCCCTTCTGTCAGGTCATCTGGTCCTCTTGGCAGCCTGGGACGCCAGGGTGGCTGCTTCATCATCCCCACTTAAGGCTGAGGAAGTGGAGGCTCAGCCCCCTCCTCTTTTGGGGTAGCTTTAGCTGGTCTTCCCTGGTGGCTCAGACGATAAAGCGTCTGTCTACAATGTGGGAGACCTGGGTTCGGATCCCTGGGTCGGGAAGTTCCCTGGAGAAGGAAATGGCAACCCACTCCAGTACTCTTGCCTAGAAAATCCCGTGGATGAAGGAGCCTGGTGTCCATGGGGTCGCAAAGAGTTGGACATGACTGAGCGACTTCACTTTCACTTTCACTTTAGCTGGTCTTCATGTCTCCTAGAACTGGCCCCACAGTCCAGGCCCCTCGGTGACACCTCAGTTTTAAGGGGTGTGGTACAGGAGACTTGAATCACACAGGAAGGAATCACTGCTTCCACCCAGGAGGCCCCCTCCCCACTGAACCACCAGAAATACATGGAGGATATCACTGGGGGCTCATTTGTTTGTGGCTCAGAGGTTAAAGTGTCTGCCTGGAATGCAGGAGACCTGGGTTCTATCCCTGGGTTGGGACGATCCCCTGGAGAAGGAAAATGACAACCCACTCCAGTACTCTTGCCTGGAGAATCCCATGGAGGGAGGAGCCTGGTAGGCTACAGTCCATGGGGTCTCAAAGAGTCGGACACGACTGAGCAACTTCACTTCACTTCACTTTGTTTATCAAGAACCTTCACTGAGTTTTTAAAAAAATTCATTTGTTTATCTTTGGCTGTGTTGGGTCTTTATTGCTACCCGTGGGCTTCTTCTCGTGGCGAGTTGGGGCTGCTGTCTCCTGTGGCGCTTGGCCTTCTCTCTGCAGTGACTTCTCTTGCTGCAGAGCACAGGCCCCAGGGCTCACGGGCTCAGTAGTCGGTGGCACACTACTTAGCTGCTCAGTTACTCCACAGCATGTGGAATCTCTCAGACCAGGGATCGAACCCGTGTCCCCTGCAATGGCAGGCAGGTTCTCAACCACTGGGCCAGCAGGGAAGTCCTTCGCTGAGTTTTTGTGAGTACCCGGCCTGGCTGGGCTCTGAGGATTCATTGTTGAGTTAAGCACTATCCTTGCCCTCTGGGGGCTGACGGTCCCAGGGTCTGGGGGACATGGATACACCATCCATCCCAGAATGGTCTGTGTCGTCCTGACCTGGCCTCGTCTACTGTCCTGCCACTCTACTTCCTAGTCAGCACTGGTTTGAGTGCTCATCAGCTGAGGACACCCGTTTAGGACTGATATATGTAGGAGTGATGCCTGGGCCTCAGAACCCAGCCTCCCCTGCCCTGAGCTCCTGTGGGACTCTGTGCCTCCTGCCCCAACGAGCTGGCACTACCGGGAGCTGTAACCATTTCTCGTCTCTGCATCCTCGAACAGAGCTGGCTCAGACGGAGAGAAGGGGCCCAGCATCAGATGACCCCCTGCTGCACACCAAACACGTGTTGGATTCTTTATGGACAGGGACACATCAGGTTTGTAGAACAGGCCCATTATACAGATGAAGACACTGAGACCGTGGTGCTAGGGTGTGACATAGCTGAGAATTCATCAGTGTCTCTCTGACTTCTAGTCACTCCTGCAGTCTTTCCCCTTGATCAGCTGCCCCACAGCGAGGGTACTGCCAATGCTTGCTAACCACATGTCCCTGGAGAGGTCCTGGGGGCTTGTGTTAGTCTCATTTACTCCTTGCTACTCCAGTGGAGCCCAGGACCATGTGTGTCCTGAGCACTCACAGATGGTCGAACAAAGAACAGCAGCCCATTCACCAGCCCATGGCACCCACACGGTCAATGCCCATAGAGACCACCCGAGGACAGCGTCATGGGGACTTGGGTCTTGGTTTTGGGTGAATCTGCACACTCCTCTAGGTTATGTGTTTCAGAAAACAACAGCAGCAGCCCTGGAAAAACATTCTTGGAAATGATGTGGTTAATTCTGTGTTTTTGTTTAGGCAGGGTTTGGAGTAGGAGCCCTTATTAGTATCAGTTTGGAAAAAATACCGAGGCATTCACGGCCAACTGCTTAATAGTTTTCATTAAATTAATTTTAAAATGAGAACCTTGTTTCCCTTATTTAATAGTAGAAAACGACTTCCACATTCTGCTCAGTAACAGCCTGGGTTATGGGCTCTCCGCAAACAATATGCACATTAAAGGCATCGCTCTGCCCATATGTGGAATGAATAATTTTGTGCAAGCTATTTATTATAAGCACACGATGCACTAAACTTTTTTTTTTCAATTTTTATTTTTACTATCGTGGTGACAGATCCAGCCCAGAACTGGACTGTTAAAAATGACTCTGGCTCTTTCAGGCTGTGCAAAAATGGACTAACATTTGAGAAACGCCATAGGGGTGGAAGGAAATTGTTAACTCATTTGGCCCAACGTCCACAGTTCCCTGGGCTGGTGTTCGATGCTGGAGAGAGGGTGGCGAGGGGGTTTGAATAGGCTGCACTGATTAGGCCCATGCCAGTTGAAATGGAGCACAGTGTGGGGAGAGGATGCTGGTGGATGGATGGGATGAGACGAGCATTGAAGGTCATGTCTTGCTTCACCAATTGGTTTGTGCATCCATCTCTCTTTTACAGTTTTATTGTGATACTGTTGACATTTAATGGACTTCCCAGGGGGCTCAGTGGTTAAAAAAAAACAAACCTGCCTGCCAATGCAGGAGACACTGGAGGCGCAGGTTTGCTCTCTGGGTCGGGAAGATCCCCTGGAGAAGGAGATGGCAACCCACTCCAGTATTCCTGCCTGGAGAATCCCATGGACAGAGGTGCCTGGTGGACTACAGTCCATGGAGTTGTAAAGAGTCAGACACAACTTAGTGACTAACAACAATTGTTAACTATACTCATGCTATGCATTACATCCCCAGGACTTATTTTATCTTAAGAGAACATCCATCTCTCTCTCTTTTAAACTCACAGGTTATTTATCTTTGGCTGCGCTGGGTCTTTGCTGCTGCGCGCGGGCTTTCTCTAGTTGCGGACAGCATTTGCAGAGCACAGGCTCTAGGACGTGAAGGTTTCAGTAGTTGTGGAGCACAGGCTTAGATGCTCCGTGGTATGTGGGATATTCCCTGACCAGGGATTGAACCCGTGTCCCCAGATTTGGCAGGCTAATTCTTTACTGCTGGGCCACCAGGGAATTCCACACATGCGTCTCTTCATTCAGGAATTACCTATTGGAGCTCTGCCTTGCTCTAGATGCTGAATACAAATGAAAAAATAATATTTATATCCACTTTAACAGAGCACAACATCACTTACTTTGACCCCATGAGATAGGTGCTGGGGTGGTCTGATTCCAGTAATTTCCTTCTAGAGTGCGATCTTTTTTATGTATTTATGTTATTAATCTTAAATGCATAGAGTTGGATTAAATGGAGAAGGCAATGGCACCCCACTCCAGCACTCTTGACTTCAAAATCCCATGGATGGAGGAGCCTGGTAGGCTGCAGTCCATGGGGTCACTGAGGGTTGGACACGACTGAGCAGCTTCACTTTCACTTTCACTTTCGTGCATTGGAGAAGGAAATGGCAACCCACTCCAGTGTTCTTGCCTGGAGAATCCCAGGGAGCCTGGTGGGCTGCCGTCTATGGGGTCGCACAGAGTCGGACGCGACTAAAGCGACTTAGCAGCAGCAGCAGCAGCATCATGTGCTCTCCCTTTTCTGGTCTTCCTCCAGCCTGGAGGTAATCTACTGAATTTTGTTACTGAAATTCTATTTTTATTATGTTTTTATTGAAGTAAATCTTATCTATTCAGTTCAGTTCAGTCGCTCAGTCATGTCCGACTCTTTGTGACCCCATGAATCGCAGCACTCCAGGCCTCCCTGTCCATCACCAACTCCCGGAGTCTACCCAAACCCATGTCCCTTGAGTTGGTGATGCCATCCAGCCATCTCATCCTCTGTTGTCCCCTTCTCCTCCTGCCCCCCAATCCCTCCCAGCATCAGAGTCTTTTCCAATGAGTCGACTCTTAACATGAGATGGCCAAGGTATTGGAGTTTCAGCTTCAGCATCAGTCCTTCCAATGAACACCCAGGGCTGATCTCCTTTAGGATGGACTGGTTGGATCTCCTTGCAGTCCAAGGAACTCTCAAGAGTCTTCTCCAACACCACAGTTCAAAAGCATCAATTCTTTAGTGCTCAGCTTTCTTCACAGTCCAACTCTCACATCCCTACACGACCACTGGAAAAACCATAGAAAATTTCGAAGATCATGTGTGAAGACATAACTGTGAGACCAATACTTACTTAGGTCAAGAAGTAGAATATCACCATCACCCTGGAAAGACTGGCTCGCCTCTCCTCCCGGTCTTCTCCTGCCTCCTCACTCAGGTTACCACTGGCCTACCTCCCAGAACCACAACCTGGTTTTGCTTGGTTTTGCAGTATATAGCTAAGGTCATCTTATATGCTCTCATGTTTAGCTTCTTTCATCCAGTGTGTTTCTGAAATCTGTTCATGTTGTTGTGTAGGTATGGTTTATTCATTTTCATCAATCTGTAGTATTATAGTTGACCAATCGTTCATTTAAAAATTTTTTTATTGGAATATAGTTGATTTGCAAGGTTGTGTTAGTTCCAGGTGTGCAACAAAATGAATCAGTTATGCATACACATGTATCCATTCTTTTTCAGGTTGGTGTCCTGTACAGGCCACTGCAGAGCATTGAGTACAGTTGCCTGTGCTACAGAGTAGGTCCTTATTAATTATCTGTTTTGTGTATAGTAGTGTGTCTGTGTCAATCCCAATCTTCCAATTATCCCTCCCCACTTACCCCCACGTAACCATAAGTTTGTTTTCTATATCTGTGACTATTTCTGTTTTGTAGGTAAGTTCATTTGTGTCCTTTTTAAAGACTCCACGTATAAGCAGTATCATACATTTCTCTTTCTCTGTCTGACTTACTTGACTCAGTGTGAAGTAAGGGCCCTCCATGTGGCTTCACATGGCATTATTTGGTTCTTCCCTATGGCTGAGCAATATTCCGTTGTATATATTGATATGGAGCGCATCTACATCTCCTTTACCCATCCCTCTGCTGATGGGCTTTTCGGTTGCTTACTGACTATTGTAAGTAGTGCTGCGGTGAGCGTTGGGATGCCAGGTATCTTTTGGAATCATGGTTGGTCTTTTTCGCTGCTGTTGAGCGTTTGGGTTGTGTCCAGTTTGTGACTGAGTAATGCTGCAATGCTTCCCTGGTGCCTCAGTGGTAAGGACGCCACCTGCAGTGTGGGAGATATTGGTTCAATCCCTGGCCTGGAAAGATCACCTGGAGAAGGAAATGGCAATTCTCCCCAGTATTCTCGCTTGGGAAATCTCACAGACAGAGGAGCCTGGTGGCTCTAGTCCATGGGATTGCAAGAGTCAGACCCGACGTAGCAACTAGACAACACAACAGCAACCCTGCAGTGATACCGGTGTATGTGTGTTGCAGTGCAGGCGCACTTACGCGTCTGTTGGGTGTATACCCAGGAATGATGTTCAGATGTCTTCACTTTTAGTGGGTAGTGCCATTGTTGTTTTCGTTCTAGTCACTAAATTGTGTCTGACTCTTTCGTGACCCTATCGACTGTAGCCCACCAGACTCCTCTGGCCATGGGATTTCCTGGGCAAGGATGCTGGAGTGGGTTGCCGTTTCCTTCTCCAGGGGATCTTCCCAACTCAGGAACTGAATCCACATCTCCTGCACTGGCAGGTGGATTCTTTACCACTGAGCCACCTGGGAAGCCCACGTGATGCCATTTGGTTTTCCAAAGTGACCACACTGTTTTAATTCTCCTGTCAGCAGAGAAACAGAGCTCCTGTAGCTTGTCATCCTTGCTAATACTTAGTGTTGTCTCTCTTAATTTGTAGCTGTTCTGGTGGTTGTGTAGTGGTATCTTATTGTGATTTTGATTTACATTTTTATGATGACAAATTATACTAAGCACTGTTTCACATGCTTATTGACCATGGAATATTCTCTTTTGTGGAATGTCTATTTAAGTCCTTAAAATTTTTGTTGTTTTTTTCACTCACTCAATCATGTCCAACTGTTTGTGACCCCACGGACTGCAGCACAACAGGCTTCCCTGTCCTTCACCGTCTCCCAGAGTTTGCACAAACTCATCTGTCCATTTTGTCAGTGATGCTCTCCAGCTGTCTCATCCTCTGTCACCCCTTCTCCTCCTGCCCTCAGTCTTTCCCAGCATCAGGGTCTTTTCCAATGAGTAGGGTCTTCACATTGGGTGGCCAAAGTATTGGAGCTTCAGCTTCAGCAACAGTCCTTCCAATGACTATTCAGGGTTGATTGCCTTTAGGATTGACTGGTTTGATCTCCTTGCTGTCCAAAGGATGCTCAAGAGTCTTCTCCAGCACCAGTTTGAAAGCATCAGTTATTTGGCACTCACCCTTCTTTATGGTCCAACTGTCACTTCTGTACATGACTCCTGGAAAAAACATAGCTTTAACTATATAGACCTTTGTCGGCAAAGTAACATCTCTGGGTTTTGATATGCTGTCTAGGTTTGTGGTAGCTTTCCTTCCAAGGAGAAAGCATCTTTTAATTTCATGTCTGCAGTCACTGTCTGCAGTGATTTTGGAGTCCAAGGAAACAAAGTCTGTCATTAGGAGGGATAATTTGCCTTTTTCTATGTAAAAGATCTCTTTTAAAATTAGGCTATGCCACCCAGCATGTGGGATCTTAGTGCCCTGACCAGGGATCGAACACTAGGCCCTTGCTCTGGGAGCTTGGAGTTTTAACACCTGGACCACTAGGGAAGTCCCATATGTAGAAGGTCTTCATTTTAGACCTAAACCCTATGTTAGTCAGATGGGCTACAAATATCTCTTCCCGCTCCGACTTGTCGTTTTTCTCTCTTCGTGGTGCCTTTTGTTGAGTAGAAGGTCTTAATTTTGAACAGTCTGCTCTATTGATTGTTATTTTTACAGTTAGTGCTTGAGTCCTAGTTAAGAAGTCTTTGCCTACCTCAAATTGTGAAAACAGTCTCCTGTCTTTTCTTCTTGAGGCTTAGCTGCTTTACACCTCATATTTAGATCTGTAATCCATCTGGATTTTATTTTTGTGTATGGTGTGTGGTAGTGGTCGTTTTATTTTTTAAGTGTAGAAATCGAGACAGTCAGCTGCTTTTATCAGATACCTTGTCTTTTCTTCCACCCTCCCTTGCTGTAAATCAATTCAGCGCATGTGTCTATTTCTGCATTCTCTGTTCTGTCCCATTGGTCTGTTTGTTTCTCTTTTTGCCGATTTCACAGCCTTAGTTAACTGCAGTTTTACAATGAGCCTTGATATCCAATAGTGGAAGTCACTTTATTCTTCTTCAAGATTACCCTGGCTGTTCTTGGCTGTTTGGATTTTAGTATAAATTTAGAATTAGCTTGGTGATTTCTACATGTGAGAAGAATCTGCTGGCATTTTGATTTAGAGTATTTGGGAATATAAATTTAGAATTTCCAAATTCATGTTTGGGATCTTTGGTGCATGAATGTAATATATCCTTCTTAGGTATTTATTTATATCAATAATATTTTGTAATTTTCTGTGTGAAGGTCTTACATGTATTACATTGGATTTATCTGTAGCTGTTTGATGTCTTTTGATGTTGTTGTAAATGCTGTCTAAAAAAATGCTGCCTAAAATTTTTCCTTTTTTGTTTATTGTAGCTAGACACACAGTTGATTTTTTGAGTATTCACCCTATGTGTATTGACCTTGTCAAGGTCACTTATTAAGATTGATTGCTTATTTCTAGATTCTTTTGTCATCTGTGAATGATGCCAGTTTTCCTTCCTTTTACTTTTTTATATTTTATTTCTTTCATCCCTGCCTAATGTAATTTTATGTTTGTTATTCTATTTCCTTAAAATAGTTTTATGCAAAATAATAATTTTTGTCTCATACATATGTGTACCCAAACTATATATTATTTAGTATTAATTGAACTTGAATGTTATTCTGTATTCTGGGGCTCATTTTTTTAATCTACTGTTATTCACTGGTCCTTGCAGGTGCCTCTGGTGCATTTGTTTTCACTGCTGTGTAACATTCCATTGTGTGAATATACCATAGTTATTATCTACTCCAGTTGGTGGTATTTGGGTTGTTCCCGGTAGTTGGGTTGTTTTCCAGTCTTGACTTGGGTTTTTGTGGTCCCAGCTTCCTTACTCATCATCTGACCCCTCTCTCCTGTTTCAGCCTCCTCTTACAGGTCTCCATCCAGAATTATGCACTCACCTCCAGCTGTTTGCCCCTACTCTTCCCTGCATGAAGTATTCCTTTTCAACCAATCCCCCACCGCCCCGTTCACTGCTGTATTACTCAGGACCAAGCACAGGGTCAGGCCTGGCCTGGCAGGTCAGTAAGACTTGGATTGAATAAGAACTGGAAGCAGCAAATAGACTCGGGTTTAAATTCCAACTCTGCTGTCTCCTAACTTCTGTGATCTTGGGAGAGTTACTTAGCTTCTCTGAACTCCAGTTTTTCCTCGTGAGTAAAACAGAGATGATGACATTTAGTTTGTGTGGTTACCATGACATAACTCTATGAAACCACTAACTGTGGCATGGCATGGTATGGCCCTTCCTTCGGCTCTGGCCTCTGTCTCCAGGCCTGTGGTTAGCAGAGTGTCTTGCTGCTGGACAAGGGGTCCTCCCCGTCTGTTACCCTGGCCTGTCATCCTGCTCACTGAGGCTGGACATGGGGGCAGGCAGGAGTCATCACTGTCTCATTCAGCAAACATTTCCTGGGCTCTTGCTATGTGTTAGCAGTGTCCACTGCAGATTGATCAGTGAGTAACATAAAGTCTTTCAGGAGCCTGTTTTCTAGTGGGTGGAGACAGATAGTAAGGAAAATAAGGAGTGTGCCATTTGGCAACAAATGCAATAGGGGAAAAAATGAGCAAGGAAGAGAAAGATGTGTCAGAAAGTGGTATTTGGCAAATCCCTCCAGGAAAGGCCTCTGTGTCCATTTGAGGTCACTCTGTGACGTTTGAGTGAAGGTCTGAATTGTGGGAATAACCTGTGAAGATATCTGGGGAAGCGCATTCCTGGAAGAATGCACAGTCAGTGCAAAGGCCCTGAGGCCAGAGAGTTTGGCTGTGTGCGGAGTAGCCACCAGGCAGGCTGGGGTGCTTGTTTGGTCGGCCAGTCATTTCACAGACGTTTACTGAGCACCTGTAGGTGCTAAGCCTTGTTCTGGACACTGAGAAGATAATGGTAACCAACTCAGACCAAGGGCTGCCCTCAGGGATCTCATGTTTCTGTGGAGAGACAAACAAAAATAAAACAGCAAACAGACGAGGCTGCCTGAGGGATCCTCTTGTTCTGAGTCAAATCTGCCTCTCCTCTGTCACTGACCCTTGCTGTTGTGAAATGACTCCCCATTTCACTCAGGGCAGGAGCCGAGTCCTCACGGTGGCCTGCAGTGTGAACCTGGGCTCTGCACTGCCTGCCCACAGTGTCGTTTACTTCTCTCCTTGTACCTCCTCCACTTCAGCCAAGCACACTCTCTCCTCAGGGCCCTTGTTCTGGCTGTTCCCGTGGCAGGGCGTGCCCTTCTCCCCAGACATCTGCTGGATCAACTCCTCCTCTTCTCTGCGGTGCCCACTTCAACACTGTATTTAAAAATACACCCCCTGCCCCCAAGCCCACTCTATCATGCCTGATCTCCTTACTCTTTTTTTTCCCCAAAATAACTTTACACATTCTAACAGCCTATCACGTAACCTATTTGTCTTGTTTATTACTAGCTGAACTGCACGGCATGCACGACATGTGGGATCCTAGCTCCCTGACCAGGATTCGAACCCATGCCCCCTGCAGTGGGAGCTCAGAGTTCCTGTTTATGATTTGTCTCTGCTTCTGTTGTGTAAGCTCCAGGAAGACAGGGGCTTTGTTCTGTTCCCAAACATCTGCTACAACTTCTGGTACATAATAGGTATTCAATAAATAGTTGTTGAATGAGAAAAACTTGATGGTGTGTCTGGTAGTATGACATATGGTGATATATAAAAATAGCAGATTGAGAGGCTGGATGGATGCTGTTTTAGCCGGGTGGGGTTGCATTCTCCAGGCGGTGGCATCTGAGCAGAGGCCTCCATAGAGTGAGGGAGAAGCCCAGCGCTTTGCAGGGAAGGGCCTCCAGGCAGCCTGACCACAGTGGGAGCTGGTGACTGGGGTAGGACTGAAAGACACAGAGGCAGGTCAACTGACCCTAAGTGGTGTCTTTTAGGCACATCTTCCAATGTTTGAGTTGACCTTAATGTGGATGCTTACCCCTTCTCCTCTGTTTTTGCCTCTGTTTTTCAAAACACATTGTCCTGGAACATTCTGTGCCAGGGAAAGAACACTGGGCTTGGCACTGGGATCCAGGGCCAGGTCCCCAGCTCACAGAATTACAGTAAGTTAAGGCCCCTTTCGGAGAGGGCAGTGGCACACCAGTCTAGTACTCTTGCCTGGAGGGTCCCGTGGACAGAGGAACCTGGAAGGCTGCAGTCCATGGGGTTCCTGAGGGTCGGACACGACTGAGTGACTTCACTTTCATTTTCGTGCATTGGAGAAGGAAATGGCAACCCACTTCAGTGTTCTTGCCTGGAGAATCCCAGGGACAGGGGAGCCTGGTGGGCTGCCATCTATGGGGTCACACAGGGTCGGACATGACTGAAGTGACTTGGCAGCGGCAGCAGCAACAAGGCCCCTTTCAGGCCTCATTTCCCTCATCTCTAATGTGGAGATAACATCATATGTTAATACCTCCTCACTTGATTAAAGGGATACGTTTGTACAGTGGATTTGGAAGGCCTTGTGTCCTGTTGTCAGTGTCTGCCGGCTGAGGGTGATGGGAGAGGACCTATGGGAACAGAATGCAGGGGCCTCGCTGTGTGTGGGAGCCGCGCTGGTCTGGGCCCTGGTCTGCACCCTTCTCCCGTGGGGGTCGTGGCAGCCCTTGACACAGTTCCTAGTGCGGTCCCAACTTGGTTTCCCCATGTTAGAGATGTGCAGAGTGGGCCTGACCAAGTCACATAGCTACTGAGATCTGAGCCCATGGCCACTGTTAAGCTGTAGCCCCGAACGTTAGCAGTAGATCTGGCCTCACTTCCTCCTTCCCTGAGACCATTGTACAGGTGGGGAGACTGAGGCCCAGACCAGGAGTGGCCTATAAAGCCACACTCATGGGCATAGCAGAGTCCCTACTGGAAGCCAGGCCTCTGAGGCCCCTGACCCTCTCTGGGCCCCCCGTCCGTTGCACCTGATTCCGGTGACTCAACCTACAGGGTTACCGGGAGGGCAGGAGCATTTGGGAAGCCCTTCCCTCCCCCAGCCATAATGGGCCATTTCCTGTTGCTCTGTAGGGTTGTTCCCGAGGCTTGCTGGGGCAAAGGTAAAACTTTACAGAGCTTCTGGAAAGAAGAAACTTGAGTGTAAATCAGGTTTATGGCCTGGATAATAAAGTGTCTATTCCAACTGATACTTTGTTCCTCATCCTCTTGATTCCTTCCATATGAAGCCCTCTGCGCTTGGGTCGTGGCAGCCCTTGGGTTTCATTTGTCAGTTACTAGGAGTTGGGGCTTGTCAGTTTCAGAAGACAGGGTTCACGGGACTCAGGCCACCGTCCATAGGCCTCGGATTGTCCTGTCCCTTGGCTGTTTGATAGCGAGGAGCATATGTCTTCAGTGCATGTTCTCTGAGCTCCAGCCGAATTCCAAGTTTGTGCTGGGCACTGGGGACAGAGAGCATCTAGGTTAGAAGGGACTCAAATGCGCCAACTGATCATTACAGCACATGAGGCCAGCACAGGGATCTGGGTAGTCGGGCAGCACCCAAGGCAGCCTGGCGGCAGATCAGGGAAGGCTTCCCGAGGAGAGGACATCTAATCTGAGCCAAGAAAGGTGAGTTGGAGTTACAGCTGCAGGGGGAAGGCAGGAACAACTTATGCAAAGACCAGAGAAAAGGTGGAGCTTTAGCACACCCGAGGCTGGAGAGACAAGCCTTACACCGAGGGGGAGGGGAGTGCTTTACTGCGTGGGGTGCTAGGAAGGCTTCTGACAGCAGGTGGCAATTGAACTGAGTCTTAAAGCATAGAACGGACTTCATCAACACACAAATAACCTTCAAAAAAGGCCTGCAACTGTGAAATGATGCGGTGAGTGTGGATAGCTGTGAGCAGTTTAGCTGTGAGCAGTTTCAGTTCCAGCAAGGTATTACAAAGGCAGGGATTGGAGAAGTCCACGGGGACCCGTGGTGAAAGGCCTCATGTGCTGTGAAGCAACCTGAAACTGCCTTGAAGTCTGCTCGGAAGTTGTAATAGAGGACCCCATCTTCTCCTGCCTATGATGTCCAGAATAATCTAAATTGAGCTGCTCTGCTGCTCGCCCCCATCAAAGCAAGGCGACTCCCCTGATCCCAGATTACTGAGCTGCCAATGTTTATAATTACAGCATCCCACCATCAGAGTCCTTGTTCTTCAGACTTCATAAGCCTGGTTTGTTTGATGGGGACTGGTCCTCGCTCATAATGGGGAACAGAAGCAAGGCTGCCTGAGGATTCATCAGGGTGGGTGTGGTCTGGCCCGAGGGACTCTGAGTCCGCCGGGCCCCTGCAATGTCCTGGCTCTGGCCTAGTGGCTCTAGGAGCAGCCTGAGAGGCCCTGTGCCTAGCAGCGCCTGAGGGTGGGCTAGACATGTGGTCAAGTGGAACTTTGGACTCAGGCTAGCGTGGGAGACACAGGAAGGACCAAGCATCAGTGGCTGGTGCGCCCTGCGGCTGGGGGGTTAGCCGAGGTGCTATCTCTGGCAGGTCCCACCACAGAGCAAGTGCTCTGTAATCATTAATTCCCCTACTTTTTTCCAGCACAGATGAGCAGACTGACTATTCTTTCCTGAGAAGCTGGAGGCAGACGAGTGTCAGAAGGGCGTTAGGAATGTCACACTCACTCCACCAGCTAGGTGGTGCCTGTGCCCAGCACCCCATCATCATCACCCCCATTATCCGTATCTATTCAAAGCTCCATGATTCATGAAGTGCCTGGTATCCTCAGTCTTATTTGATCTGTAATACAACCCTACAGAACAGAGTTTATCACTCACAATTTTTTTCTCAGGTGAGGAGCCCAAGGCCCAGAAAGGGGAAGTAAATTTCCCAAGGTCACACAGCTGGGGAGTGATGAAGTCAGGACTCACATCCAGGACTCTTCCCAGAGTACTTGGCCCTCTCTGGCCCTCTCTGCTCTTCTCCTTCCCCAGATACTGCTGGAGCCCCTGCTGTGGGCGCCGAGAGATTCCTGCCTTGGAGAAGCTCATATATAGGAGTCAGCAGATAGAGTTCTATACTGTGCCAAGCAAGGTATGAGGGCAAGGGCAGCAGAGGAGCCAGAAGAGGGGTTGAGCAGTGTGTCCTGGAGGAGGGCCCCCCTGGAGCAGACCTTCTAGCAAGACAGTGTGTTCTCCAAGGGGAGGGGCTTTTCAGGCAGAGGGAGCTGGTGTGCAAAAGTAGGGAGGCCAGATTTTGCTGAAGGATGTTGGCCCTTTGCATTCATGGAAGGAAAACTGACATGTCCAGGACATTCTGGGCTTGCTGCTTATAGCTCCCTTTGGAAGACTGGCTCAGGGACAAAATAGAGCTCTTTGTTCAGACAGATGGGCTGGATCAGGGAAGAGGCAGCAGGGTGCACAGTCAGGTCTGGATTTAGGCTCTCCTAACTCTACGACTGACCTGTGTCTTTGGACAAGTCCTCCTGCCTACCTTTCCCCACCTTTCCCGACCTCTGTATGAGACACGAGGTCAGAGAGCTTCATGTTGGAGGGAGTTATAACGGCCATCAGGTGAGGCCTCTGGATTTTCTCAGGGCTGGGTTGCTGGGATTCTTGAGCCTTTGGTTTTAGATTTCTCCAAGTGCAAGGGCAGAGTAGGGATGTTTGCATTTGAGCTTCCCTGAGGAGAAGTGGTGGTTGGCCAGATGCCCCCAGGTCAGGCAAGGGAACAGGTAGGAGGGGTAACAGGGTTTGAGTTGGGAGACATTTCTGACTTTGTCAGAAGAAGAGAGAACAAGATGGTTCCTCTGGCTAATTGAGGAAGGAGAGCTGGGTGTGTGTGTGACGGAGTGAGCACCTGACCCCAGGAGGATTTTCATTCTCATAGCCCCGAGGATGTTGGATCAGGCAGTTTGCAACTCCTCTCAAAAAACCTACACTCCAGCAGTTTTGTGCTTGAACCTGCTGTGGCTCCCTATTGCCACTGATGAGCCATGAGTACCTTGAGAGGCAGGCAGCAAAATGTCAGATGACAAGAGCTGGCGTCAGGCAGATGTGAATTCAAGTCCTGGCCAGGCCTCTTTCCATGGAAAGTACTTCACACAGGCACTGATTCTCAGTGTTCATTCAGAGGGTCCTACTACCCCAGTGTCTGTCTCTTTGTCCAGAGCTCACCCAGCCACCACGACCTTCTGGAGCCAGGAGGCCTGGATGCCACTGGTTTCGAGTCCCAGCTGGGCCGCTGACTGTTCAGAAGAGCTGGAGGCTCTTTCAAAGGAAACTGCAGTCAATTAGCAGAGAGTGGAATTTGAAAGACCCAAATCCCTTTTTTTCCCCCAAACTTCAAATCTGGTTTTCGTCAGCGGCTTTGAAAACAAATACCAAGAGAACCCTTTTAATTTTTTTCCTGCTCCCCTTTTCCCGACCCTCCTTTGCATCTTCTTCTTTCCCAGGCTTTTATCTCTGCAGAGTCAGCTCTGGCACCCAGCCTGCCTGCTTGTCTTGGTCACATTGTGATGGCCGAGCAGGTGGCTCCTGGGGTGAAATGGCTCCCACCCTCCTAGTGCTGGTGGTGGCTGGGGGAACCCAGCGCAACACTGACGCCTGTGAGTCTCAGTCCTTCCTGAGTCCTTATGATTCATCTTCATGTTCCCTGGGTCCAGCCCAGAGAGGGGCTTCAATACAGGTGTCCTAGGAGAAGTGGGAGGGAGGTGGTTGGACATAATGCTGTCCAGGTGCAGAGAGGACTTCACATTGGGAGAGGCACAGAGCTAGCTGAGTCTTTAGGAAGCTGTTCTGGCCACCCATCCCCCACCTCATCCATCTGTTGAGTTACTAACTCATTCATACTATAGACATCCACTGAACACCTGCTCAGGGCCAGCCCCTATGCCAGGGACCCCAGTTAAATGGACACAGTGTTAGCTCTGGAAGACCCCAGAGTACTGGAGGGGGATACCTAACAGCTGTCTCCACCCGGAGGGAGCAGGGCTGGATGTACCCAGCAGAGCTGGGATGGAGAGAGGGGCCAGGAACAGCCAGGGCCAGAAGAGGCTCCAGCCCACCTGTGGTACTCAGAAAAGGCTTCCTGGAGGAGGTGGCTGCTGAACTGAGTTTTGAAGGATGAGTTAGGAATTTGGCAAGGAAAAGGGTGAAGAAAGATATTCTGAGCAGATGGGCTCAGAGAGGAGAGGCCCAGAGGTAGCAAAGAGCCCGACTGCTGTGTGGAAGGTTGTGAGTAGCTGTACCCTGAGAGCCAGTCAAGGTGAGAGGTAGACAGAGGCCAGGCTGTGAAGGGCCTTCAGGGCCAAGCTGAGACCCGTGCTGTCTGCATCATATATTTCTGCATGCTTGGCTGCCCCATTAACTCCTAAAGGCAGGGAGGCTGTGGCAGGTTAACCTCTGAAACTGTGTCTTCTGATGGAGTTTAACCTCTGGGACAACCCTGTGAGGTATGTGTTAGCCCATTTCACAGATGAGGAAACTGAGGCTCAGAGGTAATAAGTTCAGAGTTCTGCTATGAATTTCAACTGAGCTTAGACTCTGGGAGCTGCCTCAGCATGGGCATGCGGGTGTATGTATGGTGTGTGTGTGTGTGTGTGTGTGTGGCGCGTGCGTGTTATGTAGGGGAACAGCTAAGGGTGGGGGCAGCAGAGTAGCTCAGCGTCGAGACTGCCTGGATTTCATATCCTGCTATTACCTCTTTGACGACCGGGGCCAGTTACTTACCTTTTCTGCACAGTACTTTCCTCCACAGAGCTGGTGCTCCCCACTCATCAGGCTCTGGGGAGGAGGGAGCGAGACCGCACAATGCCCACACAGGGCGAGTGCTCAGTAAACTTGTGGTAGTTAGACGCCATACACCCACCTGACTCGCAGGCTCAGATCCAGGCCTCGCAGACAGACAGGCAGACCGCTGAGGACCTCAGAAACCTGCTGTCAGCTGAAAAGCTAAGATCCGGGGAGGGGCAGGTTGGGACATTAGCCAGAAAAAGTGTAGAGGGGATTGGCCTGTTTTTAGATGTATGGCCTTTTATATTCCTTCTCTCTGGCTACAACAAGCAGTAGTTGAATCATTAAGTTGTTCTGAATGCAGGCTCAGATATTTTCCCTTCTTACTGGACATTCTTCAGCAAGGGAGTTGGTGTCTGCTTGGGCCGAAGTCTGGCTGCTCGGGGAACAGACGAGTGGTGCGAGGCAGGCGGCTCAGCTCTGACTTCCGAGTGTCACATCCCTGCCTGTGGAATGGGGCCTGGCACACAGACACACTCACTGTGGTGTGTCTTCCTCTCCGTTCCTTCTCCTGACTGGCTGTCCTGGTGCCCGCTGTACAGGGGAGAGGTCAGCCAGCCCAGTGGGCTGCAGAGAAAGCCACAGAGGCAGCTGGAGCTGGCCTCCACACTATGGCACGGTGTATGATGTAGGATGAGAGGGTCCACTGTATGACACAGTCACAGGGCTAGCTGCGTCCCTCCTGTGAGCACTCGGTATTATTAATATCAAAGTAAAGTGAAGTGCTAGTCGCTTAGTTGTGTCAAGTCTTTGCAGTCCCATGGACCACAGCCTGCTGGGCTCATCTCTCCATGGAATTCTCCAGGCAAGAATACTGGGATGGGTAGCCACTCCCTTGTCTAAGGTATCTTCCTGACCCAGGGATTGAACCTGGGTCTCTGACATTGCAGGCAGTTTCTCTACCACCTGAGCCACTAGAGAAGCTATTAACACCAACAGTGACAGTCTATTGAATATTTAAAATGTGCTTGTCCTGGGTAAGCTATTCATGCATGTTATTTTACTCTAAATCTCACCTTTCTAGATTTATCTCTAGATACAAAATAAAAATGTAAACAATGCTCAGTGAAATGTCAGACCTGGGGCTTGAACCGAGGGCCCTCAGGAGCAAAGCCATTGCTTTTAGCTGCAGCCACCCCCTGCTGGTGGGGAGCTGGAGGAAAAAGAAGTCCTGGCAGAGAGGGTGTCTGCACACCCACGGCAGTGCTGGCTGTCCTTGCTACTGGCTTCCCCAAGCCTAGGGGTCTATAAATATGCACTGAGTAAACCTGCGTTTTCTGTCGGCCCAGGATAGAAGGCTGGAAAAAAACCCCACCCCTGTCTCCGAGGTAAGACAGGAAAGAAAATATTATCGTCACCCTCTGGTGGATCCAACCCCGGCCCCGTCAAATTGTGAATCACCTGAGAGAGCCTGGTTTCATGGCAACCGTAGGAAAGAGCCAGGGTTCCAAGCAAAACAGAGTGTGAGCCTCTGCTTGGAATTTACTGATTGATTTATAGGGCCCCTCCTGCCAGCCCCGAGGAGACGGACAGGTCTTCTCAGAGGTGCCACCCTGTGGGCCAAGGGGAGAGAGAAGGAGATGTGCTCACTTGGGCCCGAGGAAGATGCCTCTGCCTGAGGTGACAAAGCCTTGCTGTGGGCCTGAGAGGCTTCCCCAGAAGCCTGGCTGGATGGCTGCAGCCCTGGTGTGGCTGGGCAAGGCGGCAGGGGCCTGGTGGAGCCCAAAGACCACACCACACCCTCCCTCAGCCTCCGCTGGGCTGCCTCAGTGTCATGCTGGAGAGTGTGGTCACTGTCAAGGGGCTTCTCTGTGCCACCTGATGTAGTTCAGTCTCTAGAGCAACCCTGTGGGGGTGGGGGGGTATTATTCCCATTTTACAGATAAGGAAACTGAGGGTCAGAGAGACTAGCTTGCTCATGTCACAGTTCCCAGTGACAAGTCCTGGTTCCAGTCCTCTGTTGTTCAGGCTTGCGCTGTCAATGTGAAGCTAAAAGGCCCTGGACACAGCCAGTCCAGATCGCTCCCCCTGCCCTCCACCCCCATCTCCATTTGTGGATGCAGAAGGGTGTGGCTTGCCCCAGCTCTTCCGGGTAGCCAAGGCGGTGCCGACACCAGCAGCCTCTTCCTGGTGGCCTTGCTGCTGCTTTTTGCTAGCTGCCTGCCTGGAGGCTTCCCTGACAGGTCCCTCTCTGGCCACTCATGGTTTTATGTCCATTGGCTCCTCCTGCCCACTGGCTTCTGGGTGTGGGGAGACTCTGGGATGGAAGGGAACTTTATCCACTGCCATCTAGCCTGAGGTGGCAATGAGAGAAGCTGGCCAGGGACACACGATGGTGGAAGGTGGAACGTGGATGCTGGACTCTTTGCTCCCAGGCTCAGTGCTGCCTCAGAAGCCCACTAGGGTTGAGACGCAGCCATGCTGTGAAAAAAGGGAGGGCAATCAGGTTCAGGATTGGCACGGCCACTTACAGACTCCGTGACTCTGCAGTGATCCCTGTTAGCCTGAGGGAGGGGCTTGGGCTCCCGACCAGCTGGGCCTTTGTTGGCCTGAAGGAAACTTGTCCTTCTGGGCCAGTATCATTAGCCTTTCAATCCTGCAGCTGATACCCAGGAGAGTTGCCATGATGACTGACGAGCCGGTAGGTGCTCTTGCCTTTGGATCTTTGGTATCCATCACCAAGCAGGCCTGTGGTTAGTACTGGTCAAAGTGAAAAGGAACAGAAAGCCTGCTTTCCCCAGAGGAGAAAGCCTGGTCTGCCTGCCACGCACACTGCTTCTTGCAGCCAGGGCCTGCCTTGACATAGCACGGCAGTTGCCACCACAGTTTTGGATCCGTCTCACTCAACCAGAGTGTCCTCTCCAAGCCTAAATTGGGTTCTGGTTCTCTCCTGCCCTCAAGACAGCGTCTAAGCTCTGGGGGCTGGCCCACAGGGACCAGCTTCTCCCACGCATGTCCAGTCAGTGTCCTGGCTTTGGATCCTCCAGCCAGGCCCTCTGAAACACCAGCTTCTTTGATGCCCATGTCCTCTGCTCACATGTGTCCTGTTTTTGGAACTTTCTTTTCTCTCCTACTGTTTGGCACACATCTGTCCATCTTTGCTGGACACATGGTGAGTGGTTAGCAATTTTGGTAGCTTTGGTGCTGCTCATGAGGGAGCTGGTGACATTTCCCGCAAGGTGATGGGGTCACTGCAAGGCCTCTGTCCAGCATGCTCTGCCCAGTGCCATGGCCAAGGCTAGCAGGACCCTTGTACATGCGATTATCTGTTCCAGCTGGGAGGTCAGCATTGGTCCTGGGCAAATTGTTTTGGATCTTGGCCAAGGTTATGGATGAACGTGTACAGCAGCTGAAGCTCAGTTGTATCTTTCTTCCCCTAAATCTCGAACAGTTCAGTTTTGCCATCCTCAGGATATAGCCCAGATTCTTAGAATCTTAGGGTCCCAGTATGTGCATAATCTTATGTTCATGCACTTTTCTAGAGGGAGGGCCCACAGTTTCACAATTATGGGAGCAATTTCTCTGGTCTCCTTGCTTCCTGCTGACTCTCACAGTGCTCTGCCCCTAGGGACCCACTTGAGGCTCTTCAGCCCCACACATCCTCCCACCTCCACCCTCCTTCAGACTCTAATACCCTCTCATATTCTGTAGTTCAATTCAGAAGCCCCCTCCTCCTGGAAGCCTCTCCTGATTCTACAGGCTGAGTCAGGCACCTTCTTGCTCCCATTTCTCTGTGTGGCCATTGTTAGCACATCACGGAGGGGGCTGGTTCTCAGCGCACCCCTTCCTGCCCCTCAGCAGAGGGCTGCTCCATGCAGGGCCGTGGGAAGGAAGGAAGAGAGGGAGCCCCTGGGTTGTGCTGGTGAAGCAGGAAGCCCTGCCTGGGAAATGGTCCTGTGGCTGCCACCTTCCGTTTGCTCGTTTGGTGAGCGGGACTTGGACCTGCCGTGTGTGAGGGGCTGGGAGCCGGGTGGAGGAGACCCCGTCCTGCCCACAAGGCGCTGACGGAGCCGGAGTCGGGTCCACGCACTCACAGAGCAGGCCGAGAATGGTCTTCCTCCAGTGCCTCCCACCCCAAGCAGTCTGTGAGGAAGGGACTTCAGGGCAGAGCAGGGGGACGCAGAACATGTCAGGTGGCCTGGGTTCACAGGAGGCCCAGCAGACATTTGCTGAGGGTCTTGGGGGAGGACTGGAGACTGGGCAAAGGAAAAAGAGTGAAAAAGGTAGATCTCAGGTTGGGAGTACTCTGTATGTGCTAGAATCAGAGAAACCTGAGTGTGGATGTCAGCTATAATCATACATCCTAAATCTTTTAAATTTCTTTTTCTGGCCTTCCCATTCATGGGTACATTCAGAATATAATATATAAAATCATAGTATAGCACATACTATGTAATAGAGTAAGAGCAGAGGATCAGAGTCAAGGATGGAGGGCACCCTTGTCTGTTTCCAGTGTCAGTGGGACATCTTTCAGCATCTTTCCACCAACAGTGAAATTTACTGTTGACTTTTTGATAATACTGTTTATCCTAGTGAGGAAGTTCCTCTCTTTTCTAGATTGGCTAATAGTTTTCTTTGAAAATCATGAATGGTGTTGAATTTTATCAAATTACATCTTCTGCAGTTGTTGCAATACTCATTTTGTTTTTAAATCTATTAAGTGATGAATAACATTAAACGATAAATCAACTTTGAATTACTTGGATATACCCAGCCTGTTCATTGTGTAGTTTCCCATTTTTGTATTGCTGGATTCAATTTGTTAATATTTTAAAAGATTTTTTTAATGTGGACCATTTTTAAGTCTTTATTAAAATTGTTACAGTGTTATTTCTGTTTTATGTTTTGTTTTTCTGGCTGTGAAGTTTGTGGGATCTTAGCTCTCCAACCAGGGATTGAACCCACATGCCCTGCGTTGGAAGGAAAGTCTCAACCACTGGACCGCCAGGAAGTTCCTCAGTTTCTTACTTTTTTTAAAAGATTTTTCCCATCTATGTTCACGAATTAAGTTAACTTGTAATTTTCCTTCCTCATACTGTCTTTTACTGAGGTTTGCAATCAGGGTTTTCTTAGCCTTATATATAATGAATTGTGGAATATTTCCTGTTCTTCTAGCTTCTGAAAAGCGAGTATAAGATTAAAAGTATTTCTTCCTTGAATGTTGGGTAGAAATCACTCTAGGCATTTGGGCCTGGAGTTTTCTTATGGGAAGATTTTAGACCATTTGTTTAATTACTTTAATGCTTACGTAATGGTTCAGGTTTTTTAAAATTTCTTCTTAGTTTTGCTAAATTATATTTTTCTAGGAAATTGTCCATTTTGGCTGCATTTCAAAATTGTTGGCATAAAGATGTTTATGATGATGATTAAGAGCCTTCGTATTGCCTGTAGCGTCAAGTGTTGTCTTGATTTTTACTGGTATTACTTGTTTGTTCCTCCTCCTCCTTCCTGTGATGTCTCTTGTCCACGGTTTGTCAATCATATTTCTTTTCAAAGAACCACCTTTAGAGTAACTTATTAACCCTCTCTATTGTGTATGAGATATGTATGACCACATCTATATATATTTGATTTCTGCCTATATCTTTATTATTTCTCTCTTCCTGCTTTATTTTGTTCTTTCTAAAAAAATCCTGAAATTAACATTTAACTCATTAAATCTCAACATTTCTTTTCTGACAAATGTGTTTAAGACATAAAAACCCATAGAGTTTTCTTAAGTACTGCTTTAGCAGCATCCCACAATTTTGATATATAGAATTCTCATTATCAGTTAGTTCAAAATATTTTCTAATTTCCATTCTAAATTTTTTTACCTTTATTATTATTTTGATTTTTTTGTGTCTTGCCACATAGCATACAGGATGTTAGTTCCCCAACCAGGAATTGAACCTGCATCCCCTGCAGTGGAAACAAGGAATTTTAACCACTAAAAACCACCAGGGACATCCCTATTCTGAATACTTTTGACCCACAATTATGGGGCATCTTTTTAATTTTCAGACATATGAGATTTCAAATTATCTTTTACACTGTGGTCAGAGAACATGTTCTGTTCATTTCAGTCCTTTGAAATGTATTCAGACTTGCATTGTGGCTGAGTTTAGTAAATAGATTGTGGGTCCTCCCCTCCCCCTTACTCAAGGACACCACTGCTCCCGTGAGTCTCCATTCTCTTTCCTGCCTCAATTTTTGCCTCCTTCCTGGATCATTCCTATCAGCATACAAGTCTGCTATTATTTCTAACATCTTAAAAAAAGAGACAAAACCCAAGCCCTCTCTTGACTCCGTACCTGCCCCCAGGCTCCTTCTCCTCTCTCACCTTCCTATTTGTCTTAGCCTAGGTTCCCTAGTGACAGATTTTCCTGCTCTGGGGCAGGTAGTTTCCTTGAGAGCTGCTGTCAGGGAGCAGGTATGAGAGCTGGTGGAGTGCAGCAGGACAGGAAAGGAGGTGGAAAGAGCCAGTGCAAGAGTACATTCCTGAGCTGCCTCACCTTCAGAGAGGTCTTTAACATTCCTCCCAGGGCGCTGTCCAGGGGGCAGTATTGATTCATGGGCATCCGTTCCCACTGGTCTTCCCTTGTGACTCAGACAATAAAGAATTCGCCTGCATTGCAGGAGACCTGGATTCGATCCCTGGGTTGGGAAGATTACCTGGAGAAGGGAATGGCATCCCACTCTAGTGTTCTTGCCTGGATAATTCCGTGGACAGAGGAGCTTGGCAGGCTACCGTCGTCCGTGGGGTTGTAAAAAGTTGGACATGACTGAGTGAATAACACCTTCACTTTCTTTCGTAGCCACTGGTCAAGGGTGCTGGAGAAGCATTAACCTCCACCAGCTTTAGGAGTGATGTGAGGTTGCCTGGCATGTGCATGTTTTGTTGGACGGACTGTCAGGTAGCCTCTGGAAGGAAGCCTGGAAGCCTGCCTGGGCCTGGCTGCTGTGACAGCGACAGCAGGAAGAGGCATGGCTGAGAGGGGCCTGGGGACCCGTTTCAGCAAAATGAAAGAGCGGCCTGTGCTCAGCGGCTCATTCTATCCTCACCTCCAGACAGCTCTTGGCTCTTGCCAAGGTTTCTAGTGTCTTCCATGGTGCCAAATCCAGCGATAGCACTCCATCCGCAGCCTTGGATGCAGCTGATCACTCTCGGCTCTTAGTCACTGGCCTGTCACAGCTTCAGGACATGGCTCTTGTTGGTTTCCTTCTACTCCTCCACTGCTGCTCCTCAGCCCCCTGACCTAGAGCACTGGTGGTCCTGGGCTTAGTCTTTGGGGCACTTGCTTTTCTGTCTATGCTCCCTCCCTTTGTGGTCTCATCCTGTATCACTGAGTTTCAAACACCATCAGTTTGCTATTGATCCAAAGTTATGTCTCAGGCTCCAGACTTGTCAATCCGGTTGCTGTTCAGGGTCTCCACTTGGCATGCCTAAAACATGTCTCAAACATACCTGACCGAAATAGCTCCTGGGGGTCTCCTCCAACCGGGCCCTTCTCCTGGTCCCTCTCCTGGTCATCTCAGTAAGTGGCAACTCCGTCCTCATAGCTCTTCAGGATGAACGCCTGGTGTCATCCTCGGCTCTTCTCTTTCACTCCCTTTAGCTGATCCGTCAGTAAATCCTGGTGCCTCTATACTCATAGTATATCCAGCCCAGCCACACCTCACCATCCTGGTCTGGTTGCAATGCAGGAGACCCGGGTTTGATCCCTAGGTTGGGAAGATCCCCTGGAGAAGGAAATGGTAATCCACCAGTATTCTTACCTGCAGAATCCCATGGACGGAGGAGCCTGGTAGGCTACAGTCTACATTGTCGCGAAGAGTCGGACACGACTCAGCGACTTCACTTTCACTCACTTCATCCCTCACAGATGGATTGTAGTAGCCACTCAGTTGCGTTCTCTGTCTCTGCCATTGTCCCCATTCTCACAGCAGCCAAAGTGATCCTGTTAAAGCAGTGGTCCTTAACTGGGGGCCTTTTGGCCCCCCTTAGGAACACTTGGCAATGACATTTTTAATTGTCACAGCAGGGCACACACGCACAGGCACACACATGTGAGCTACTGGGAATACTGCTAAACAGCCTGAAGTGCACAAGACAACCTCCCAGAGCAAAGAATAATCTGGCCTCAAATATCAGCAGTGCTGAGGTCGACAAATCCTGTGTTAAAACATTAATGATGTTGCTCTTCTGTTTAAAATTCATCAGCACTCCTCATCTTATCCAGATGTAGAGGTAAAGCAAGATCTGTACAAAGCCTGGGAGGCCCCGCACCACACACACACACACACACACACACACACACACACACACACACACACACCACACATACACGCGCGCGCACACACACACACACACACACCACCCTCCCTCACTCTTCTGGCCTGTCTTTCCCCATGCCCTCAGGCTTACTCTGCCCCAGCCACACCAGCTTCTTGCTGATCCTGGAACATGTTAGGTCTCCTGTTGCCTCAAGGCTCTGGCACTGGGTGTCCTGCCCCTACAGCCAGACATCCATACGGCTCAGTTCCTCGCCTGCAGCAAGTGTTTATCCAAGTGACACTTCTCAGTGAGGCCTTCTCCGGGCATCCTCTGTAAATAGTACATCCCCCTTCACATAGTTTCAGTCCCTCTTCTTGCTTTATTTTTCACGTTATCATGAACATTCTGTGGAATTTACTTATTTATTTTATATCACCCGTTATAAGACGTGTGTCGTGAGAGCAGAGATTATTATCTGTTCTACTCAATGCTAGATTCCTAGTGCGTGAATAGTCCCTAGTGCATAGCAGGCGCTCAACAAAAACGTGATGAATGAATGATAAATGAATAACGCTTTGTAAAGTGTAACTGATACATATGATATTTGTGGTTATTATTACACTGTGGTGCTACTAAGGAGATGGTAGAAACCTTGCCATCACAGTCTTGAAAAAACTAACACAGATGGGGACAATTGGTTAACTATTTGGGGAAAAAAATAAAGTTAAATCCTTACCTACATTATTCTGGAAAATACATTCCAGATGGATTAAGGAGTTAAGTGTGAAAAATGAAACCACACAAAAAATTAGAAGGTTTTTTTATAGGGAAATATTTATCTTATGTCTGGTTGGAAAAGAACTAGCTTTACTTAAAGCCCATGGAAGTGATCTCAACTAAAGACTGTTGGATTAGACTACTTGAAAATTTAGAACATTTTTATGAGTAAAAATTTATAAACAGTAATGAAAGGCAATAGGCAAAATGAGAAGAGTATGCAAGCCTGATATATTTAATACCCAAGAAAAGCTCTCCCAAAATGATAAGAAATGCAGAAAGGATAAGAGCAGACATTTGACAGAAGAAGAAATATGGATAGTCGAAGAGTATTTTCAAATATTTGCCCCCACTAGTAATAAAATCCAAATAAAAATGAAGTCTGATTTTAATCTCACTAATCAGCAAAGATAAAGAAAATCCTGTTGTTTGTTGTTGCAACGTGCAGTGGACTTGGGCCTCTCATCAGTCACTGATGAAAGTGTAAATGGGGACAGTCTTTATAGAGGGCAATTTGGCAGTATGTTCTGTGAACCTAAGAAATATTCAGTCCCTTTGACCTGTGAATTCCTCTTTTGGAAGTTGTCCCGAGAAAGTGTTCAGCAATGCAGACAGTGATTTATATTCAAGGGTGCTCATCATAGCATGATTTATAATAGCAAATACTGGAAACAATCTAAATGTTTACCAACAGGGAATAACTAAAGAGTTACTGTGAATCCCATGATGGAGTACTATGCAACTGTTCAAAGGGGGCTTTGAAGAATCCTTAGTGGCAAGGGAAAATGTGCTCATGATTTGACATTTAGTGTAACAAATAGTAAATGTAAATATGTAAGTAAGATGTTGAATATATATGTGTATGTGTATATGCACAAGACACAACTTAGGGACTGAAGAGCAACAGCAGACACAGTCACACACGGAGGCCTAGTGGGGAAAAAAGGAACATTTTAGAAACCTAAGCAGTCTGAGGAAGCAACCCAGTGTCCACTGACCAATGAATGGATCACCAAAATGTGGTATATACATACAATGGAGTATGAGTCAGCCTTAAATAGGAAGGAAATTCTGTAATATGCTGCAAGGTGGATGAACCTTGAGGATATTATACTAAGTGAAATAAGCCAGTCACAAAAAGATAAACACTATATGATTCTATTTATAGGAGGTGGTGAGAATAGTCAAAAATCATAGCAACAGAAAGCAGAATGGTGCTTGTCAGGGGCTGGAAGGAGATCTTGTTTAATGGGTACAGAGTGTCAGATTTACAGGATGAAAGAGGGCCATAGATGGTGGTGGTGGCTGCACATCAGTGTGAGTGTATTAAATACCACTGAACTACATACTTAAAATAGCTAAGATGATAAATTTTACGTTTTGTGTATTTTAACACAATTAAAATTTTTTAAATTAATTTTTTTGGAGTATAATTGCTTTACAATGTTGTGTTAGTTTCTGCTGCACAACAAAGTGAGTTAACACATTTTCTTTAACAAAGAATCTAAGCCGTCTGAGAGATAGGGTTGTGGAATTTAAAGCAATTTTTGAAGATATCTTTCCCCTTAAAATTTACCAAAAATGAACATGGAGAGTTGGATAGGAGAGGAAAACCCAAGGCTCGCATAATGAATGGTATAAGGTGGCTTTCTTAAGGCCCATGCATGTGTGCGTGAATGATCAGGAAGGCTCTCCAGAAACCATTTGAATTTAGCAAATATTTGTTGAGTCCAGAGAGAGTCCCTGCCCTCATGGAGCTTGTGCTTAGTGGGGCAGACAGGAGCAGCTAGAATACTATGTAGGCCATGTTATATGCTAAGAAGAAAAATGAAGCAGATGAGGGGTTTGTGAGTAATGGGGCCTGGGCGTGGTCAGGGAGGGCCTCTCCCAGGAAGTGAGGTCTGCATGACAGGAAGCAGCCCCTTAAATGTGGGGGACGGGGCGCAGAGGAGACAGCTAGTGCAAAGGCCCAGAAGGAGAAGCAGGCCCCCCCGCCCCCAAGTGGGATGAGGCCACTGTGTCTACAGCGGGGCTGTGGCAGGAGAACAAGGAGCCCAGTAACGCCTCCCCTCCACTGTTTATCTTTGAGTCACAGCTTGTTCTTCAAAACCATCTCATGCTCAGTCAATTCTAGGACACTGTTCTGAGCCAGGCACTGGGCCAGGAAGTCAGGCTGACTGGAGAACTGGAGAGAGGCCCTGAAGATCCAACTGTCCAGTGATGAGGGCAGCTGGGACCCCATCATTCATGGGGCTGTGAAGCGCAGAGGAGATCTGGGAGGGCTTCAGAGAGGAAATGTTTGAGCAGGGCCTTAAAAGATAAGTAGGAATGAATTCCCTGGGGGTAAGTGGGTAAAAAGGCATTCCAGGAGAGGGAACAGCATGAAACGTGGGATGGGGTTGCACATTTAGGGCTTGTCAGGGGAATGGTACAAAGCTGTTGGGCCTGGACTGTATGACCTTATGGTGTGTGTGTGTGTGTGTGTGTGTGTGTACGCCCGCACATGTATGTAGTCTTGGAAGATCAGACCAGAGAGGTGGTTTGGAGTCAGCTTGTGAAGTGCCTTGAGTGTGTTAGGACAAAGAGGGAGATTTTTCTTCTAAGGTTCGGTGGTGGCCAAGCACTTGGTGGGGCACTTGGCACCAGGCTGGCTGCAGGCTGAACTCAGCAGGATTGGAGCCCTCGTGAAGAACAGCTTCCTTGGCCATATCCTGGCCCCCACCCCAGTACCTGCCTCCCTCCCCACCACCCCCACCCAGGATTCTCATTTGCTGTTATCTAGGGCAGGGCCCAGATATGTTTTTCAGAAGTCCCTTAGGTGATTCTGATGTGCCGCAGAGTTTGGGGGTACACACTGTGGACAAAGAGTCATTGAGAACTGTAAACAGGGAGGGCTGGGACCCTGTTCTTTGCCCTGGGGGCCTTCCCTGATGGCTGTCTCTTCCGACCTCTCAGGCTGTTGCTTGTCCCTGTCCTGAGCCTTTGCTTATTAAGTCCATCCTGTCCCCACCCTGCGCTTTGCACCACTGGCTGAGGCTGTGGTGCTAATGCCTGATGCTCAGCACACACCAGACTGTGCTTAGACCTGCCAAGTTGGTGAGTGGGATGGGGCTTTGATGAGGCAGAGCAGGTATGCATCCCATTTGATCAGGACAGAGTTGCTTCACCTTCTCAGCCTCAGGTTCCGGGTAGCTGGGGGTAATTATACCTAGGTCAGTAGGATTATATTAGCATAGAAAGTGGCTGATACTCAGGTGTAAGCTCCACGTGGGCACTATGTCTGGTTGATGGTTCGTCCCTGGTATTGGTACAGAGTGGGCACCAAAAGTGTGTGAGAGAACAGAACAGTGAGCAGGCCTGAACATTCATAGTTGTTTTTTTTTAACCTTGTGTGTGTGTGTGTTCAGTCTTATCTGACTCTTTGTGACCTCATGGACTGTAGCCCATGTGGACTCCTCTGTCCATGGAATTTTCTAGGCAAGGATACTGGAGTGCGTTGCCATTTCCTTCCCTAGGGGATCTTCCTGACCCAGGGATAGAACCCTCATCTCTTGTGTCTCCTGCATTGGCAGGTGGGTTCTTTACCACTGTGTTTCATAAGCATTAGTGTCTCGCCCTGGCCATCACTGGTGTTCAAGGTGCTGAGGCATCAGGGAATGATAAAAACAGCATTAAACATCACCTGGGTAGCCATGGCAGGATGCAGGAATGGATAGCGTCATATTTATTCAATGTAAGCCCTCTGGGGATAAATAAGACAAATATAAAAATACTATAATTCAGGTACTCTCTTGAGGGCAGAGATCCATGCTGGGTCCTGGGATGGTTGGGAGCTCAGGACATGACCACTGAAGGCACCCCAGGTAGAGGGTGCAGCAAGGCTGAAGGCCCAGAAGTGGAAAGGGGCACAGATCCGTGGGGGCACTGGCTCCTCGGGATGCAGAAGCTGGCATCCTTGCTGTCTGTCTGTCCATCCCTCAGGTCATCTGTGCTCTCATGTTGGGCCATCTGTTTTCCTACATTCTGTTGGGTGGAAAGAGTAGAGCTTTAGAGTCAGGGAGGTGAGGCTGTGTGGCCTGGAACAAGTCATCTTGAAGCATCTTAGAGTCTTCATCCATAAAATGGGGACAATATTGCCTTCACATGGTTGGCTTAAATAAACGAGTCATGCCAAGCCCAGAGCCTGGCACACAGCAGGTAATTAATGCCTGTTCTCAAGTTCCTCCTCCCTTTCTCTCCTACATCTTCTCTGGTTGATAATCAACTATAGGAAGTCCTGGTGGATTTCTCAGCCAGGCTTATTGGCCCGGCATTCTGCTATCTCTTTGAGATAATAAATATACGAATAAACCCAAAATCTGTTATTAGCTTCTTCTAGACTGTCTGCATGATTTATGGCTTCAAAGTGTCTCTAGTTAATCTGTCGAAAGGGATTTTAAATTTCATCCGTCTTCTCCGCTGGCAGCCTCCTCTACCTTGAATTCAGCTGTTTGACATGTCTAGTACTGGAGTCCCATTTTAAAAACATTTACAGTGGGCCGGCAGGAAAAAAAAAATCAGAGATGGAGCAGCAAGCAGGAGGCTCAATTTGGCACATCTGCTTTTAATTCTACGCATCTCCAAAAGTGCAAATAGCTTGAAAGTTTGCTCAGGGAAGGGGTCTGCTGTGCCCACTAGGGCTGCCTTAGGTGACTTTAAAGGAGCGAGGGATAATTACTGAAAATGAATTGTCGCTGAAATGGAACCCTCCAGATCAGCCAGGCTGACCATCTGCGGCTCACATGTGCAGGCAGCTCTCTTCACCTCCCCCTCTGGGACTCAGAGTGCTCAGCACTGAGGTTTCCTTAACCTCTGCCTCCGGGCTGCTCAGGTAAGGAGTTGTCCGTCTCACACCCACTCTAATAGGGGCTGCACGGGCCCTGTGTTTGGCTGTGGCTGTGGACCCCGGAATTAGGGTGCAGGCAGAATTGCCCAGAATTCAGTTTAGCAAGCTGCTGTAAGACCCTGCCATTGTCGGGCCCTGGACTGTGTGTGTATGTGTGTGTGTGTGCATGTGCATGCGGGCATGAGTGCCCACTGCACTCTACCATTTACAAAGCTCTTCTACATCTGTCACTGGTGGGGAAGCTGAATTGCACTCATTTATTTATTCAGTGAAAATGTGTTCATTCCTCCTCTGAAGCATACTGTCCCTTAGGAGGTGCCAGACACAGAGGTGAGTCAGCTGTGGGCCTGCCTTTGGGCACCAGGGGGAGAGATTTAGGAGGCGGGTGATGAGGTCTGCACCTCTGAGGGATCTGAGCAAGGCTGTACAGCAAGGTTGCACAGAGATAGCATCACTTCACTTGGGCCTTATGGGATTCATGCATGTGATAACTACTCGTTGAACTCCTGTTATTCTGAAGCAATGTGCTCAGATCCAGGTGGTCGTCAAAACAGACCAAGTTCATGCCCTCAGAGAGCAGGAAATAAATATGTGAGCAAAGAAACAAGATGCTTTTAAATGATGAATGCTATATAGATTATGAAACTGGATGGCATGGAATGGGGGCTCCCAGAAAATCAGAGAAGGCCTCCTGGGTGAGGCGGCATTTGCTCTGAAATGTGAACAGAAGTGTGGAGCTGCACGGCCTGGGAGAAGAGAAGCCAGAGAGACTAGAAAAGCAACGCTGCTGAGATGTTTGGGTCAGGGCAGGTGTTTCCGCTGTTCAGGCTGCTGTAACAGAAATCCAACAAACGTTTAGTTCTCAGTGCTGGAGGCTAGGAAGTCTGAGGTCAAGGTGCCGGCAGATCCAGTGAGTGGGCAAGGACCTGGCTCCTGCCTCATGGGCAGCCAGGTCCTCACTGTGCTCTGTCATACAGGAGAGAGCAGAGGGAAGCCCCTCTTTCTGGATTCTTCTAAGGGCACTAATCCCCTTCATGAGGGCTCCACCCTTGTGATCTCATCTAGTCCTAATCACGCCCCAAAGGCCCCACCTCTAATACCATCACACTGAGAGTAGGGTTTCAACGTGTGAATTTGGGGGGCATGCAAACATTCAGTCCGTCCCGATGGGTGTGGCAAGAGCAGAGAAGTGAGGGGCTGACAAGCAGAGATGTTAGCCTGGCCACCTCAGGGATCCTCTGGACACAGGCTAGGGACCATCAGGCCTGGGGGATGGGGCCACTGAAGATGGTTTGGAGTAGAATTGGGGGTCCCTGGGGATGAGGTGGCTGTGTGCAGAGTCTGTGGCTGCCAGGCTGTGGAGGACAGACTTGGTAGGAGCTCCAGAGAGGGTCATGGGGAGCTGTATCCTGGGGAAGCTATGAGTTGTATCAGCTGTTTATCTGACTTGCTTCTAGATGAATTAACAACCCGCTGCAGTACTTGGAACTTCAGTATTTGGCCAGGGTCTTGAGGTGTGGGCTTGGAGTGGGCGAGGCTGGACTTGGCACCATGCCTCCTTTGTTGTTCCCAAGAGCACCCCCCAACTCTGGGCCTGGTGGTTTCACCAGGAGGCAAAGGGACAGAGCATCTACTATCGTGAGGGGATAGAGAGGGGAACTTGTGAGACTGAGCCAGCGCCCTCCTTACAGCACCAAGGTCACTCAGCCTGGGCATCTGGGGGCTGGTCTGGACCTCTGTGAGGGAAGGTGGAGGGGCCTCTGATGGGAGAGGCCATCACAAGCAGACAAGTGTGGGCACTCAGGGGCAGCATTGTGAATACCTGTGCCCCTGTGTGGGCCATTGAGCCTGGCCTTTATTCTGTACATGGGTATCATTTCTGCACGGATGGATGGATCAATCTGAATGGGGGTTTGGGAATCAATAGGCCGAGGTTTGAATTAATTTATCCTCTGAGCCTTTGATTTCTTCATCAGAAAAAATGGAGAAAGCATGAAGATTAAATAAGATTTTGCTTATGTCGTATTGGGCCCAGCTCCTGGCACTTACCAGGAGCTCATTTTATAGTGGCTGTATATCCTGGAGAAAAAGCTGGGGCTGGGAATGCAGGATGCTCTTTAGGCTGGGGAGATAATGTCAACAGCAGGTGCCCAGTAAATGTTTGCTGAGTGAATATTTGAGTCAATGAAGAATGCATGGATAATACAGTTTGTATGTTGGGATTGGTCCAGACCTGGACCACGTGACAGAATCTGTGACTCTGTGACTCCATTATGGATAAAGGATAAAGCCCAAGGTTACTGAAGTAGCTCACCAGCCCCCACCTGCTCCAGCCCCTGCTCATCTTAATTCCTGGGCCTCCTAATCCCAGCTCTGAAATAATCAAAGCTTCCAATACTTGCTTCTCCTGTGTGTCTGGTCCTTGCACTTTCGATGCTCTTCTTGCCCTGTCATCTTGGCAAATCATCTTTCAGTATTTAGCTCAAGAGTCATCTCCTGTAGGAAGTTTTTCTGACTTTTTCTGCTCAGAAATGAGAAAAGGAGGACACAGCAACGAAACCAGGTGTGTCATTCAGACCTGGACCTGCCAGAAGCCGGACTTGTGGTTTGTTTTCTCTTCAGAACTGGCCAGCAGGAAGACAGGCTTTTATTATAGGAGTAATCATTAGCCTTTCAGTGGGTGTCCAGTTACCCGCATTCCAACAGGCCAGTGTTGCTTGTCCCCTGGTTTTACAGTAATTTCCCTGATGGCTGGAGATGCAAGCATCTGTGGATCTTCCTGGGTGTTTATCCTCCTTTGAGAAATCTATTCAAGTGCTTTATTCATTTTTATTTGGGCTGTTTACCCTTTTATTATTGAATCGGGAGAGTTCTTTCTATATTCAGAATGAAAGTTTGTTAGAGATACGTGTAGGGAGTATTTTCTCCTATTCTCTGCCTTGTCTTTTCAGTTTCTACATGGTGTTTTTCAAAGAACAAAGATTTAAAATTTTGAATCAATCTAGTTTATCAACTGTTTCGTTTCCTGCTTTTTGTGTTCTAAGAAACCTTTGTCTGTCTTAAGGTATACTCAAGAAGTTTTATGGTTTTAACTTTAAATTTAGGTTGACAATGCACTGTGAGTTAATTTGGGGGTACAATGTGAGATAAGGGCCAAGGTTCATCATTTCTGTACAGGTATCCAGTTATTCTACGGATGTGAGAGTTGGACTGTGAAGAAGGCTGAGTGCCAAAGAATTGATGCTTTTGAACTGTGGTGTTGGAGAAGACTCTTGAGGCTTTTGAACTGTGGTGTTGGAGAAGACTCTTGAGAGTCCCTTGGACTGCAAGGAGATCCAACCAGTCCATTCTGAAGGAGATCAACCCTGGGATTTCTTTGGAAGGAATGATGCTGAAGCTGAAGCTCCAGTACTTTGGCCACCTCATGAGAAGAGTTGACTCATTGGAAAAGACTCTGATGCTGGGAGGGATTGGGGGCAGGAGGAGAAGGGGACGACAGAGGATGAGATGGCTGGATGGCATCACTGACTCGATGGACGCGAGTCTGAGTGAACTCTGGGAGTTGGTGATAGACAGGGAGGCCTGGCGTGCTGCGATTCATGGGGTCGCAAAGAGTCGGACACAACTGAGCGACTGAACTGAACTGCCTGACCCAGTTATTCTAGCAACGTTTATTGGAGGGACCTCTTTCTCTCATTGGCTTGCCTTGGCATGTTAGGGAAGAATCAGTTGGCCACAGTAGTGTGGGTTTATTTGTGCACTTTCTGTTTGTTCCACTGATCTATGCATATGAGTCTGTTCTTAAGCCACCACCGTGCTATCTTGATGGTTGTAGCTTTATGGAAAGTCTTGAATCAAGTAGTGTGACTTCCTGAACTTTGTTCTTCCTTTTTAATATGTTTTGACTATTCTAGGTCCTTAATATTTTACATATATATTTTAGTTAACTCTTTTACCAAAAGCCAGCTGTAACTTTGATTGGTATGACATTAAATGTATAGATCGACTTGGATAGAGTTGACATCTTAGTATTGAATCTTTCTATTCATAAGCATAGTATCTCTTCTCATTTATTTAGGTCTTGTTTACTTTCTCTCAGCAGTGTTAGTAGTTATCAGTATAGAGATCTTACAAAACTTTCTTTAACTTTGTTCCTAAGAATTTTAAGTTTTTGGTGTTATTATATGTGGGGTACTTTAAAAATTCCATTTCTCCATTCATTCCATTATGTAGAATTATAATTGCTTTTACATGTTGACCTTGCATCCTGTGACACTACTAAATTAATTTATTCTTTTCTATGTTTTTGTTTTCGGAGATTTCTTAGGAATTTCCATGTAAACAATCATGTCATCTGAAAATAAATAAAGGGTTATGCTTCTTCTTTTCCTATTTTCATGCCATCTTCTTTCTTCCCCTAATTGTACTAGCTGTGAAACCTCTAATAGCAGTGGTGAGTATGGTCATCCTTATTTTGTTCCCAGTCTTAGAAGAAACCATTATATTTCACCATTAAACTTAATGTTAGCTATAGTTTATCATTGATATAATTTATTATATTGAGGAAATTCTTTTATCTCTAGTGTGCTGAAAATTTTTATCACGAATTCTTTTCTGCATCAGTTGAACTGATCATAAGATGCGTCTCCTTCCTTCTTTTGATTTAGTGTATCATGCTGATTAATCTAGAACCTTGCGTTCTGAGGATAAACCTCACTTGGCCATGATGAATCATTCTTTTAATGTATTGCTGGATTTGATTCTTTAGTTTTTTAGAAAGAGTAAGTATCAAGTTTGATAACACTTTAATCAAATATGAAACTGTGAAGATGAGAAGTTGGTTGTAAACCATAAAAAGTGCTAAAAGATAGGTAAAGTAATAAACTAAGAGGTAGCCTGAGCAGCCCTATCACCACTGTGAGTTAGTTGCTAAAAGCAAACTAAATAAGTTTCTTGAGAAGTTAGCAAAAGAACCCCAAAGTAGGAGTAGATGAAAGTGAGAGTAGACACAACAGAAGATGATGGGGGACCTGTGTGTTGGTTTCTTGAGACTGCTGTAGCAAGTTACCACAAACTGCGTGCTAAAGCAAACAAAAGTTTATTCTCGCAGTTTTGGAGGAGTCTGGCGTCGAGGTGCTAGCTCTGTGGGCTCAGGAGAGCGTGCATTCTTTGTTCCAGCTTCTGGTGGCTTCTGCCATTCTGTGATTCGTGGCCACTTCACTCCAGTCTTCCCACGGACGGAGGAGCCTGGAAAGCTGCAGTCCATGGGGTCGCGAAGAGTTGGAGACGATTGAGCAACTTCACTTTCACTTCTCACTTTCATGCATTGGAGAAGGCAATGGCAACCCACTCCAGTGTTCTTGCCTGAAGAATCCCAGGGACCGGGGAGCCTGGTGGGCTGCCGCCTGTGGGGTCACACAGTCGGACACGACTGAAGTGACTCAGCAGCAGCAGCAGCACTCCAGTCTATGTACTTGTGGTCATGTTATCTCCTTCTCTCTGTGTCTCTCCTCATATGGACCCTTCTCACCGGATTTAGGGTCCACCAGGATTATGTCCTCATATCAAAATCCTTAACTTCATTACATTGGCAGAGACGGTTTTTCCACATAAGGTCACATTCCCAGGTTCCAGAAATTTGACATAGACATGTCTTTTCAGGAGCCACCATTCAACCTACTGCAGAGTGTAACTTCAAGATTTCCTGTGTGAAACACTGAAGTTTGGTAACTCATAATGAAATACACTGAATCAGTTCAGTTCAGTCGCTCAGTCATGTCCGATTCTTTGCGACCCCACGAATCTCAGCACGCCAGGCCTCCCTGTCCATCACCAGCTCCCGGAGTTCACTCAAACTCATGTCCATCGAGTTGGCAATGCCATCCAGCCATCTCATCCTCTGTCGTCCCCTTCTCCCGCTGCCCCCAATCCCTTCCAGCATCAGGGTCTTTTCCAATGAGTCAGCTCTTTGCATGAGGTAGCCAAAGTATGGAGTTTCAGCTTCAGCATCAGTCCTTCCAGTGAACACCCAGGACTGATCTCCTTTAGGATGGACTGGCTGGATCTCCTTGCAGTCCCTTAGTGCATACTAAATAAGATGACCAAACCAACCCATGGTCCTTGATTTTGACCTCCTTAATTTTTTTTTTTTAAATGCTGCACTGAACACAAAATCAGAACTTATTAACTAAAACTAAAACCATCTCTTCCAACACAAATGGTTGTCATCTTTATAAATGGTTGAAATAAATAAGTTTTGGGTAACTGTTGGGATAATTTGGGAATGTAGCCACTTGGCGAAGTAATTTGTGGCTAATTGGCTTTTGATGAATTGGTCATTTGACACATTGATTTTTGGCCAACTGGCACTTGAAAATTGATGTTCGTCAAGTTGGACTGCCTCCCACAATGGGCTTGGGGCTTGATGTCTGGGGCCAGGCTGTGAGGCCCACATGGGCGCCTGGCAGGCTGAGCACTTATTCAGGGATCCAGAGATGATCTTGGATCAGGAGGGGAGAATCCAGAAGAACTGACCACTCCCCAGCCTTGGCTACAGGCTTCATCCTGAGAGCCTGAGCGGGGCAAGGCTGTGTGAGATTTGAGGCACACAGAACATAACAGAATGAGAGTGACTTTCTATTACTGCATGCTAGGCTGAGTAAAGCGCCTGTGGGTGTTGTCTCATTTTCCCATCATTGCAGCCATGTGCAACAGGTAGGATCATTTGTATCTTACAGATGAGGGAGGTTCAGAGAGGTTGAGTTACTAGCACACCAGTGGCAAAGTTCAGATTCCAGACGAGGTAGGCTGTCTCTAAAGCCTGTGCTCACCACTGGGCCAGAATGGACTGGATGAAGTTCTTGTCCTCAAGCAGCTACTAGTGCAGTCAGCTCCTTCGTCAGGAATTTCTGAGGATCTCCTTGCAGCCTGGAGCCCTCTCCTGTTTCTCCAGATGAGGAGGATGATGCTTGGACAAGGTGTGAGTTTTGTCAAAACAAAGGGCACCGGACATCGGCGTCAGAGCGAGGATTGGAACCAGGCAGGGCCTCGTTCTTCCTCACCAGCTGCCTCTGTCTCCAGCCTGGCTCCGGGATTTCTGCCTTGGGTCCTTGTCTCTGAAAGTGGGACAGACCCCGGTGGCCTCCTGCCTTCCATCCGCCAGCCCTCCTTGTTTATGTCCATGTTAATGGGCCTTTGCAGGCTGGCCCAGCTGCCGGGCGCAAGCCAGCGAGCCACCTGGAGCCGCGTCTGCCATGGAATGTTTACGGTGCATGGAGCCTAACCGAAACAACATCCATCTTGTTGACTGGTCCCAAACACTGCGCTCATTCACAGCCTACCCACTGATGGGGTCCCTGTGCTTGGCCGGGAGCTGTCACAGCTCACCCGGCAAAAGCTGGCAGTGAGATGGGTGAGAAGAAAGCAGGAGGGCTTTGGGGAGATCACACCCTGAGCCCAGGCGGCCCCCCCATCCCAGTTTCTATTTATCCCATCCTGTAACCAGATACATCTGTTAGGATAGTACACTGTGACTTCAGGGTTGGTCTGAAGAAAAGATGCTGGGCACTGAGCTGGCATCAGGAGTGCAGGTCAGGGGCTCGCCATGGGCCTCAGTGAGGCTGGATGAGATCATCTGGGTACACGTGAAGTGCCATGTCCTGGAGGCTGACGGCCTAGCCCTCTGGAGACAGCTGGGGCTGTACCCCAGACAGACCTGGCTTGAATCCGGGCATGTCTCTCATCACCTTCTACACTCACTCTCATCACCTTCCAGACTCAGTTTCCTTATCTCTCAATAACTGCTACCAGAGCTCATGGGAGGGGCTTGAAGACACACTCGTAAATGCAGTTGTCCTTGAGTGTCGCATTTTTGCCAGACACTATAGAGAGTGTTACCCTCTCCAGCTCCTGTAAGAGGCAGGAGCAAGGTGCCATGGTGTGAATGCCTGATGGAGACTGCATAGAACTGGGTTTGGTCCTGACTTGGCCACTGGCTGTGTAGGTTTGGACAAGCCCCTTGCTTTCTGTGGGCCTTGGCTTCCCCTTTCTGTAACAGGAGGCTGATATTAGATGGTCTTTCAGGGCTGTTTCAGCCCTAACGTATTACAGCAGAGTGATGAGGGATGGGCCCCCTGGACCTGTGAGCAGCCTTGTGGTGGGGTGTGCAGCGATCACTGTAGCCTGCATGAGGACACTCATCTGGAATCACCAGCCCTGGGGTTGAATCCTAGGTCCATTTCTTTTGGAGTGTGTTTACTCAGGAGAAGTCATTTCACCTTTTGGGGCCTCAGTTTCCTCATCTGTAAAATGGACTAATTGATCGATTTGACAAGACTGTGGAGAGGCTTGGATGAAACATTTAGCACAGCGCTCTGCCCTCCAAAATCTGGACACAGCACTTACATCATATGGTAAGGGATGTGGCGGCGGGGTAGGGGTGGGGGGTGATCCCCAGAGTGCCTAGGGGCAGCCAGCTATGTAGGGGAGGGTGGCAGAATCAGGGAAGGCTTCATAGAGGCAGTGACCATGCTGGAGGAAGGGTAAAGGAAGGCAGGTATGCTCCCTCATCCTTGTGCAGGAAAGAGGGATGGATTTCCGTCCTGGCACAGACCCATCCCAGAGTCTTTTCCTTTGAAGGGTGCAGGTCACTCACCAGATTTCTGGGCTCCTGAGGGAAACACCAGTGTCTGGCTTGCCTCTGTGTCCTCGTGCCCAGGCCTGGCACATATAGGAGCTCAGGATTAGAGGGTGGACCAGTGCTCTCTTCAGCCTATTTCTGAGAAAGCCGTGGATTCCTGTGGGAAGTGGCAGGCATGTCAGGCAGTAAGGAGTCTTGAATGCTAGGGCCGGTGGGAGGGAGAAGTCAGAAGTCCTATTTAAGACCAGCCCCTCCTCCGGATAATGAGGCCTCTTGAGAGGGGCGTTCATGATCGCTCTCTGGGATGGGAAGAGAACAGGAACATTTAGAGACACCTCCAGTCCACTCTTGTTTCACAGCAAAGGCAACTGAGACCCAAGGGCTGAGGGCTGCCCAAGACACGTAGTGAGTCTTCTGGGAGTCCCAGAATGCTGGGTTGGCCTTCCCTGCCTGGCAGGCCTTTCTCTGGACTCTTGACCTGAAGTACGGGAAGAGGGGCTGGGACTAAACTTGAGGGCAACTGGACCAAAGGCGGGAGCACTGATTCATTCATACTGGATGAGAACCCAGCTCCCTCTCATGGAGTGAAATGGGACCTCACGGTCCTTCCTTATCGACAATGCATGTTGATGATGTGTCCTTGAATGGGCTGTGCCATCAGCCGTATCTTCCTAGACACTTCCAGCCTCAAACGTCAGAGTAGGCTGGACCTGCATGCACGGGGCAGCCCAGAGCAGAGACCAGGCTGGGCCAGGGCTGAGCCTGCAGTCTCTCAGCCTCTCACCGAGGCCTGCTCCTGTTTGGAATGAAAACACTGTGAGGTGCTGCTTCATGTTCCCTCCAACATGTTTTTGGAAATGTTCCTTATGTTTCCATCTCCCACCTCTCCAGGGAAATCAGTGGGTTTCAGCCAGTAAAGCTGTAATGGCTGGAGTGTGGTCTGTGGCCTGGCCAGCACCCCTCCCTGTTCCCTACTCCCATCAGGGGCCTGCATCTCAGAGAAAAGGCCTCCATCTGTCTTGATTTTTAAGGTAGCAGAGGTTCGAGTGTCACTCAAGGCCTTGTTCAGCTCTCCACTGACGTGTTCTCTGCATTTGTCCTTCAGACTGTCATTTGGCCGCACTTACATGTGGGCCGCACACATAGTGCGAAGTGAGCTCTGACGGGGGCCTCGTGGCGCGGTGGTCGTGCAGAACAAGTAGTGATGGATGCTCTGCTTGGCTGGGGGATGGCAAGGGCAAGGGCGGTACTTACAGGGCAGGTCTAGGCAGCTGTGGGCAGCTGGGCGCAGCTGTTGGCTGACTGTGTGCTGGGAACCTTGACAAAGCGGCTGGACAATGGGAATGAACAGAAGGTACAGGCTTAGGTGCTGCCAGCTTAGGCACTCAGAAGGTATCTTGTGGGGCAGTGGGAGCCATGGAAGGTGAGGGGCAAGGGGAAGACCAGACGGATGTTTGTGTTTTGGGAAGATCACCCTGGCTGGAGAGGAGAAGCTGCGTCGCGTCCAGGTAAAAGATGGTGGTGGTTTGAACTGAGGCAAGATCGGGAGGATGGGGAGGAAGGATGGACTGAGAGCTGTCAAGCGAGGGGCATGTGGGCTGAGGGAGTAGAAGGAACTGGGTCAGGGCACAGCAGGAGAAGAGGAGGTGTGGTGTTGGGGAGGAAGGGAGCAGGGAGGTGAACTTGCTCCCAGGTCTCGAGCCTCTGCTCCCAGGCTTGGAAGACTCACTTGTCTGAGACCCTCTGTCTGACCTGCCTCTCCTGGGGCTTCCAGGGGGTGTCAGGCTGACACCCCCTCCCTCCCGCTGCCACCTCCTGCCCTCTGGCACAGGGCCTGGGCTGCCCATTTGCCTTCCCTGGAAAGCCCTGGTGGGAACCGTGAGCCTGCCTTCCTGGGGTCCTTTTGGGTTCAGGGTTCTCTGTGTGTTAGTGAATCCAGAAACAGGTCTTCAGGGCTGCAGAGTCGGACATCCCTGGCTGAGTCCCAACCTCCATGCTCACCTCACTGTGTGACTTTGGAGGATGCCTCCCTTTCCCCATCTGGAAAACGAGGAGTTGGCCTGGTCAGTGGTTCTCATCACTTCCTCTTTCTAACAGGACCCTCTTTGTACTGCCTCCTTTATGCTGTTGAAATGAAATTTATAGATAATGGAACCCGTTAGCACCAAAAGTTCTTACAAATTCCATATAACATTTCAACTGTATCATAAAGGAGAAATGAAATGGAAGAAACCCTTAAGTCATCTGTGGTTTCCCATATAAGTGCCCAGAGAAGTTCTCAGTCACTCACACCTGGCATCCCTGACCAGACCTGCCGGCTACAGATGCAGAGACGTCACAAGCGGAGTGACTGAGGGTGACGTCACTTTCTGAACTGATGAACAACTGGTCAAGTTCCAAACAAAACACAGTACCGGCTTTCCTCCATTTATGTGGTAGTTCCATTCCTGGAAAATTCAGTATATGTGAAAGGCATGAAAAAAGTAATACTTTGTGTTTATGTGCAAAACAGAGCTGTGTTTTAAACTTAGATGACCAGGTTGCTTGTTTACAGATATTTTGAATGTCTGGAAGCATATTCACAAGTTAGTGTAGGGCTGACCCACCCTGGGCAGTGAGTTGGCTCTTCCCTGGCTCCTCCCGACTAAATAACAGCGACTCGCAGTCCTTGTGACACCAGATCTCCCCCAGTGATTTTCAGTGTGCCGCTCCTCCTGGGGTGGAGCCTCCACTCTGGAGAACCTCTATGGCAATGATGACTGTGGGCGGGCACCTTGTGCCCTGATGGATGAAGGTGCAGACTGGAGCACTGGCTGTGGGTCCCCAAGGAGGGCAGAGGAGGAGAGCAGAAAGCCCCTGTGGGTTACAGCTGATCAGGGAGGGCTTCCTGGAGGAGGGACCCCGGGAGAGGGGATTTTCACAAGCCAAAGTAACTTCTATGACTTCCTTTCTAGGTTTTGCCAGCCTTTCTGTCCACACTGTGGAACAAATGATCTTTCCCAACATCCTAGAAATTCTGAGCCTCTCTGAGGTATAAGGAACCATTCTCACTGCTCCGTGTGGCGTCTCTGAATGCTCTACTGAAGGTTGGGGCATCTTCCACAGCATGGTGGTATATATATATTTTTAAATTAGAATGTCTGATCCTTCTGCAGCCACCTGAAGCTGGGGCATTTTCCCTCACTGGCTGTATATCTTCCTTCTTGCTTTATAGATACTTTTAGAAGTTTGGAGGGACATTTCATCTGTTGGGAGGAGCACTGATAATGGGCATAGGAGTTACCTAATTAGCTTGATTTAAGGGGAGGGAGTTTTTTAAAAAGGCCAAATATGAAATAATAAATATATGCCTGACATAAACATTTATGGCCCTGTATTTACTGAAAAAACACAGATGGAATATGTTTGTCTTCAAGAAGTTTTTATAGATTTTAACAGCCTTTTCCTCTGGATTTCTTGTCATCCCATTACTCTCCTGTTTGGGACTTGGACAAAAACAAAGGGTTTTTGGTGACCATAACTGTTGCTTTCTGATGGTTTAGGCCAAGCAGGGGCTTGTGTGGGGTTCAGGGCACCCTAGGAAGTGGCAGGCCTTCTGACTGAGAAACATGGGGATTATACAACCTTGCAATCAGAGAATCTCCTTATATCTGATCTGTAACATCATAGAATATTAGAACCATAGTAATTTAAATGCTTAGCTTTATATAATTGCATCATCTGAGAATGAGAGAATCATGGAACTTTAGAATCCCAGATGTGTATAAATCTCTAATCTTAAATTTTGGAACCACGATGACTCAGTATGATGAAATGTAGAGTCTGAGAATTTTAGGGCATATCAGAGTTTATTTACTAGACCACCCTTCCCCCACCCCTGGGAAATACATGACTGTGCTGAATACGTGCCATGCTTTGTGTTGCTGCTTCCTCACTCATTCAAGTTGAAATCTGGTGTTTGTGTGTGTGTGTGTGTGTGTGTGTGTGTGTGTGCGCTTCCTCGGGAACTCTAGCAGTCATTTACATCTAGTGTGCTGTGCTGTGCTAAGTCGCTTCAGTCATGTCTGACTCTGTGACCCTGTGGACTGGGGCCCACCAGGCTCCTCCCTCCATGGGATTCTCCAGGCAAGAGTGCTGGAGTGGGTTGCCACGCCCTCCTTCAGGGGATCTTCCTGACACTGGGATTGAACTTGGTGGGTCTCTCATGTCTCCTGAATTGGCAGGCTGGTTCTTCACCCCTGGCGCCACACGGGAAGCCCACATCTAGTGTAGGTGCAGCCTTTCGAGGGGAGGATCTGAGAGGAGGGGAGGAGGGTGGGAGGTGGGAGGCTGTGAGACTGCAGGAGGAGCAGGGAGGGAGCAGAGGCTCCTGCAAAGCAGCATGAGGAGAGGAAGCCATGGGTCCTGAGGACTCCCCGGGCTGTGCACCCTCATCAGCCGTCTCATGTCTTGTGAAAGCTCCTGTCTCCTTAGAGCTGTCATCTTCTGTAAACCTTCAATAGGAAGGGTACCCAGGGGTCCTCTGGGCCAGCATCTGGGAGTGCCCACTCCCCCTGCCCTGGAACTGCTGGTGGTGGACCGGAAGGAACGGGACCTGTTCACACACCCATGTGCTGGAGGATGGCCTGTGCCAAGTCAGGGGCCGCAGTCTATCCCACCTCTGTCTTTGGTCTGTTCTCAAGGATGGATTTTGGCAGAGTCTTTTCAGTTATTGAAACAATATGAAATATTTTGAAATATGTAATACAGCAATTTTAAAATATTTTAAAATTTATGTAGAGTAAAAAAATCACTTAAAAAAGTGTGTGTGTGTGAACAGTTTTGTGAGTTTTGACAAATGCAGTCATGTTATCACCATTACAATGAGGAATCAGAGTAGTGCACTCAATCCAAAAAGGAACGGAAGTTTTAGAAAGCCTTGCTTTGATAAAGCCACCTCTCTCCCCTGTAGCTACTCTTTTTCTTTCAAAGTCTTTTTCAACACGAAACTCCGGCATGCTTCCACACTGCCAGTTAAGTCTGGTTGCTCTTGCTGTCACGGTCCCGTGGCTTTCTGCTACATCGGTATGAAACCTGGACCCTTGAACCTTCCCTAGTGGTCCAGTGGTTAGGACGCCATGCGTCCATGCAGGGGGCTTGGGTTCGATCTCTGATCGGGGAACTAAGATCCTACATGCTTCACTGGGTGTGGCCCAAACAAACAAAAGCAAAATGGAAGCAACAAAAGCACAATGAAAAACAAACCAGCCTGGAGCCTCAGCAGGACTCTCAAGATCCTGCAGGCCGGCCCAGCTTCCCCCATCACCCATCTCTCTCACCCTTGCTGGCTAGGCTCCAGTCACACCTGGCCTTCTTGTGTCCCACTTCCGGAGAACACTCCTGCCTCGGGGTCTTTGTACTTGCTTCTCCCTGTGTGAAAGCTCTTCCCCTAGGTGTCCGCGTGGCTCCCTCTTTCCTTTCACCAAACCTCTGTGCAGATGTCTGCCTCTCAGAGGAACCTACCCCAACTGTCCTCATCTCTCTGCACTTTCTAGCTTGTTATCTGTAATTTAATTTACATTCATCCCCACTTGATATCGTAGTGTGTGTTTAAGTTTTGACTTTTGAAATTGTCTTCTCTCTGATCAGAATGTCAGCACCATGAGTCCTGTGCCTTGTCCTGGCACAGAGTTGTCATTCAATAGACATATGTTAATAGTGAATGATTAGTATTTGATGTATTGATTTTCTGTTTTTCTTTTACTATCCAAGTTAATTTCATGTACATGGAATTTTGAATCTTCTTTTAATATAATTCTTAAAAGTTATTTTCCTTTGTAATTAGAACCTTTAGTAAATCTAATAAAACCCATGATAAGATAGATACCTTCCGATAAGATGCCTTCATATAAAACATGAGTGGTCACTGTCCGTTGCGCCTGTTTTCTGTCTAGCCTCTTCACAAGAGAGTTCTTCTTTTCTCTGGAGGTTGCAGGGGATTATGGGTTTAGGAAGTTACTACCTCCTAACCATTTGAGGTTTTCTTAGCTCCTCATGTAGTGTGTACTTTGTGATAAGTGGACTGTTTCTGACATATCTAATAAATGAAAACATCTTTCCCCACATATTAACTGGAAAAGCCACCAAAAATACCATTCTAAACTTAACTGTAGAATAACAGAGCTCTGCATTTTAAAGTAATTGAAGATTTTGGACCACCCTTAATTGCATTATGATGGAATTTTACTATATTTAACAGCTACACAAAATTTCCACTAAGTAAGTTTACTATAGTTTATATTGGCCTTCCCTGGTGACTTAGAGGTTAAAACATCCGCCTGGAATGCGGGAGACCCGGGTTCGATCCCTGGATCGTGAAGATCCCCTGGAGAAGGAAAATGGCAACCCACTCCAGTACTCTTGCCTGGAGAATCCCATGGAGGGAGGAGCCTGGTAGGCTACAGTCCATGGGGTCGCAAAGAGTTGGACACGACTGAGCGACTTCACTTCACTTCATAGTTTGTATAATCATTTTTCTATTTATTGGATATACAGGCTATATCCTATTCTTTTCTATTATAAATGACCTTGAAACTGTTAAATTAACATGTTTTTTAAAGTGAAAATACCCAGAGTGGTGAGAGTAGAAGGAAACAGGTACTTTCTTGTGCTACTGATGGTATATAATTGATACATTCCTTGTGGAACGAAGTGTGAACAGCAGATAGCAAAGTTCTTTAAAATTTTGCATATCCTTTGACTCAGCAGTCTCACATCTAGAAATTTATTCTAAAACTATAAATATGGGTGGGCATGAAAACAGGTCTATAAGGACATTCATTATGTGATTGTTTCTAGTTTTAACCTTTTAAAACATTAATCCTAACTATGGAGGATAGATTATATAAAGTATGTGCAATCATATAAGGGAATACTATGTAGTCACTAAAATCATATGTTGGAAGGGGCTTTTTGCAAAGATTGGGGGCAGGAGGAGAAGGAAGTAACAGAGGATGAGATGGTTGGATGGCATCACCAATGCAATGGACATGAGTTTGAGCAAACTCCAGGAGAGTGAAGGATAGGGAAGCCTGGTGTGCTGCAGTCTGTGGGGTTGCAAAGAGTTGGACATGACTTAGCGACTAAACAACAGCATAGCAAATAAGCTTATATCAGACTAACATTTCCTCTGAATAAAATGTGAGACCCAACTGTTCGAAGGCATCAAAAACTACCGAAATAACCAGGACTTGAGGGGCCAGTGCCCTGAAGAGAAAGGGATTATGCTGAGGTGGCTTTGCCACTGTGCCACTTCTTCCCTTCAGGCATTTGCCAGATTGCAGGTTGTACAGGACCAAGAGTCAGCTGAACGGAGCTTTCTGCAGCTTTACAGTGCTGGAGATACAAAAAGGCGAGTTTAGGGCCACCCACAAACATAGGCATATTTTGAGGGGCCAAGATTCCATGGAGATAGAAAGTGTCAAAAGATGAGTTGAACATTCAGTGTTGCTTTTCCTTCCAAGATATTGATTCTTAAGTGGTATAGGCTGGTGTGGCTGAGAAATTGACACTGTGGCCGTTAAGTGACTGAGGAACTAAGCTAAGCTTTTGACAGCCTCACATTCTGGGAAATTATATTGAAGTTCAGTGTCAACCCAGGAAGAGGAGTCCTGCCATCCCAAGCTTTCAGCTGGGGTCTCTGAAGGGCAGCATCCTAGGAGAAAGGATGAACCAGAAAGAGAGCAACCTTTACAAAACCTAAAGCCCAGCTTTAAAACCGTGAAATTCTAGGCTGGATAAAGATGATCTTCTCCTCTTTTAACTGCGTTTCAGAAACAAAAAAAATTCTCTCTAGAGGAAGATTTCATTTGGAGCCTGAAAAATTTCATACACTATGATGGATTCAGTCAGAAATTACCAGGAATACGAGGAGGCAGGACCAATGGGGGAAAACATACAAAAACAGACTCACAGGTGGTCCACATGTTGGATTTATTGGATATAGGATTTAAAATAACTGTGATTAATGTGTTCAGTAACATAGATTACCAAATGGAGAATTTCGAGAGATAGCTGAAAGCTATAAAAATTAATCAAATGGAAAACTTCAAACTAAAAACAACAAAAAATTTAAGAACTCAAAAGATGGACTTAATGGATTAAAAAGATTTACAATATCGTGTTACTTTCTGCTGTACAGCAAAGTGAATTGGTTATACATATACATATATCCACTCTTTTTTAGATTCTTTTCCCATATAGGTCATTGCAGAGTATTAAGTAGAGTTCCCTATATACACTAGGTCTTTATTAGTTTTCTGTTTTATGTATATTGGATTGGCCAAAAAGCTCCTTTGGTTTTTAAATAAAAATAAGGGACACATTTTTCATTTTCACCAAAAACTTAATAGAACAATGTATTTACCATTTTGTTCCACTACTGCCATTTTTAAGGCAATTACATGATTCCGTCTTTCCAAAACTTATCTTTTCCAGCAAACAACTATTCCAGGTGCCTTTACAGTCTTCCAGGCAATTGAAATTTTTTTCCATTAAGGGAATTTTGTAAAGACCAAAATAAATGGGCATCTGAAGGCAAAATGTCTAGTGAATATGTTGTATGAATCAGAACTTCCCAACCAAACTATAACAGTTTTTGCCTGATCATCAAATAACCAATGCCATATTGTGTTATCCTGATGGAAGATTCTGAGTTTTCGGTTGACTAATTCCAGACGCTTTTTGTCAAGTGCTGCTTTCAGTTGGTCTAACAGGGAGCAGTATTTGTTGGAATTAATCGTTTGGTTTTCTGGAAGGAACTCATAATAGAAGGTGGACTCCTTTCCAGTCCCACCATATACACAACATCACCTTCTTTTGATGAAGGTCAGCCTTTGGTGTGGTTGGAGGTGATTAATTTCACTTGGGCATGATCTCTTCCACTCCACATTATTGTACAGCATTCATTTTTCATCACCTATCACAATTTGTTTTAAAAAGGAACGTTTTCCTTATGCTTCAGTAGAGAGAATCACATGTGGAAATATGGTCAAGAAGGTTTTTTTTAGCTTAACTTAAAGTGAAAGTCGCTCAGCTTTGTCTGACTTTTTGCGACCCCGTAGACTATACCGTCCATGGAATACTCCAGGCCAGTATTCTGGAGTGGGTAGCCTTTCCCTTCTCCAGGAGATCTTCCCAGCCCAAGGATCGAACCCAGGTTTCCTGCATTGCAGACGTATTCTTTGCCAGCTGAGCCACCAGGGAAGCCCAAGAATACTGGAGTGGGTAGCCTGTCCCTTCTCCAGGGGATCTTCCCAACCCAGGAATCAAACTGGGGTCTCCTGCTTTGTAGGTGGATTCTTTACCAGCTGAGCTAGGGAAGCCCCTAGCTTAAATTATGTGAAACCCAAACATCAAAGTGATTAACATAACCAAGTTGGTGCAAATGATTTTCAGCACTTAATTTGGATATTCTGAGTATGTTGGCTATCTCCTGTGTGGTATAACATTGATTGTTCTCAATTATTGTCTCAATTTGATCTTTATCAACTTCAACTGGTCTATCCAACGATGGAGCATCATCCAGCAAGAAATCTCCAGCCCAAAACTTTGCAAACCATCTCTGACACGTTTGATCAGTCACAGCATCTTCTCCATACACTGCACACGTCTATTTTATGTTTCAGTTGTGTTGTTACTTTTCTTGAAATAATAAAGCACAATATGCCAAAAATGTTGCTTGCTTTCTTCCATCTTCAATATCAAAAGGACTACACAAAAATTTACTAATTTTGATGTGTTTTTTTATGATATGACAGATGTCACAATGCAGTCTAACAAATTTGTTTCAAATGAAGTTAAAGACAATTAAGTGCTATTAATACTAGCCTGCTTAGGGGAAAACCAAACAAATCTTTTGGTCAACCCAATAGTATTGTGTATATGTGAATCCCAGTTTCCCTATTTAATCCTCCCCTTTCCCCGTTGCCCCCCTCCCTAGGTAACCATAAGATTATTGTCTGCATCTATGATTCTATTTCTGTTTTGTAAATAAGTTCATTTGTACCATTTTTTAGAAAAGATTCCACATATAAGCAATATCATACGATATTTGTCCTCTGCCTGATTTACTTCATGCAGTATGACCATCTCTAGGTCAATCCTTGTTGCTACAAGTGAGATTATTTTGTTCTTTCTTATGGTCGAGTAATAAATATTTCATTATATGTATGTACCACGTCTTCTTTATCCATTCCTCTGTTGATGGACATGTTGCTTCCATGTCCTGGCTATTATTTAAACAGTGCTGCAATGAAGATTGGGGTTCATGTATCTTTTGAATTTTCATTTTCTCTGGGTGTATGCCTGGGATTAAAATTGCTGGATCATATGGGAACTCCAGTTTAATATGTTAAGGAACCTCCATACTGCTCTCCTTAGTATCTATTCCTATCAACAGTTCAAGAGGGTTCCCTTTTCTCCGCATCCTCTCTAGCATTTATTGTTCATAGATTTGTGGCTATTCTGACTGGTTTGAGTGATACCTCATTGTAGTTTTGTTTTGCATTTCTCTAATAAATTAGTGATGTAGAGCATATTTTCATGTGCTTTCTTACCATGTGTGTGTCTTCTTTGAAGAAGTGTCTATTTAGATCTGCCCATTTTTGATTGGGTTGTTTGTTTTTTTGTGTTGTTGAATTGCATGAGCTGTTTGTATATTTTGGAGATTAATCCCTTGTCAGTCGCTATGTTTGCAAATAATTTATCCCATTCTCTGGGTTGTCTTTTGTTTTGTTTATGGTTTTCTTTCCTGTGCAAAAGCTTTTAAGTTTAATTTGGTCCCATTTGTTTATTTTTGTTTTCATTTTCATTACTCTAGGAGGTGGATCAAAAAGATCTTGCTTCAATTTATGTCAGACAGTGTTTTGCCTGTTTTCCTCTAAGGGTTTTATAGTATCCAGCCTTACATTTAAATTTTAATCCATTTTGAATTTATTTTTGCATATGGTGTTAGGGAGTGTTTCAATTTCATTCTTTTACATGTAGCTGTCCAGTTTTCCCAGCACCACTTATTGAAGAGACTTTCTTTTCTTTATTGCACATACTAGCCTCCTTTGCCATAGATTAGTTGATCATAGGTGTGTGGGTTTATCTCTGGACTTTCTATCCATTCCCGTTGATCAATATTTCTGTTTTTGTGTCAGTACCATACTGTTCTGATACTTTGTAGTATAGTCTGAAGTTAGGGAATCTGGTTCCTCCAGCTCCACTTTTCTTTCTCAAGTTTGCTTTAGCTATTTGGAGTCTTTTGTGCTTCCATACAAATTGTGAATTTTTTTTGTTCTAATTCTGTGAAAAATGCCATTGGTGATTTGATAGGGATTACATTGAGTCTTTAGATTGCTTTGGGTGGTACAGTCATAATATTGATTCTTCCAATCCAAGGACATGGTATATCTCTCCATCTGTTTGTTGCAGCTTTGGTTTTTATCAGTATCTGGGTACAGGCCTTTTGCCTCCTTGCGTGCATTTGTGCACACTCAGTCATGTCTGACTCTTTGCGAACCCATGGACTGTAGCCCTCTAGGCTCCTCTGTCCTTGGAATTTTCAGGCAAGAATACGGAGTGGATTGCTGTTTCCTCCTCCAAGATATCTTCCTCACCTCAGGATCAAACCTGTATCTCCTGCGGCTCCTGCATTGGCAGGCAGATTCTTACCACTGTGCCACCTGAAAAGCCCTAGGATGCCATAATATCTATCTACAAATAGATATCCAGTTTCTGTCATTTGAGCATAAAGCATCCAATGGACTAGACATCACTGACAGTCATTTTAATCTCAATATGTGCTTTTTAAAAAATAGTGAGCATTTATTTAGCTTTTGTACTGCCAGGTGGCTATGTTGAGTCCATTACATATCATTTGTATAATTCAATATTCATAGGGCACAAACACATCACAAGATGTGTTTTGCAGTAAAAGACAAAATTAAGGCATGGTCCTTGCTCAGAAGGCTTACAGTCTGAAAGGCATTAAGATACAGGGGATATACTATAAGGACAGAAAACTTGATAAAAATTTTCACATGAAAGATTTCCAAGTTTTTGGTGATAATCAATGGAATGCCTTAATGAAGGTTTTGGAATGGTAATTAAAGAGAAGGTACATATTTGGATACTGTCAGAAAACACTGCTTTGGTTTGTTGGGTATAATGAACAAGTGATTCTCACCTGATGGCAAGACAATAATTCCCTGGGTATCAGAACAAAAAGACTATGATTTTTCAAAATAAGATGGTGCCTTCTGCCTTTGATTAAATTTCATTTCATTTATTTGAAAAATTAAGCTAACATTGAAGGATTGCCTCCTTAGGTAGTATTAGTCCTAGGTATTTTATTCTTTTATGTGATGGTAGATGGGATTATTTCCTTAATCCATTTTTCTGATCTTTCATTGTTAGTGTATAGAAATGCAAGAGATTTCTGTGTATGAATTTTGTGTACTAAAACTTTACTGAATTCATTGATGAGCTCTAATAGTTTTTGGTAGCATCTTTAGAATTTTTCTATGTATAGTATCATGTCATCTGCAAACAGTGACAGTTTTACTTCTTCTTTTCCAGTTTGGGTTCCTTTTATTTCTTTTTCTTCTCTGATTGCCATGACTAGAACTTTCAAAACTATGTTGAATAAAAGTGGCAAGAGTGGACATCCTTATCTTGTTCCTGATCTTAGAGGAAATGCTTTCAGTTTTTCACCATTGAGAATGATTTTAGCTGTGGGTTTGTTGTATACGGGCCTTATTATGTTAAGGTAGGTTCCCTCGCTGCCCACTTTCTGGCTTTCCTGGTGGCTCAGATGATAAAGAATCCTCCTGCAATGCAGGATACCCGTGTTTGATAACTGGATCAGGAAGATGCCCTGGAGAAGGGAATGACTACCCATTCTAGTATTCTTGCCTGGAGAATTCCAAGGAAGAGGAGCCTTGCAGGTTGCAGTCAGATCGGAAAGAGTCAGACACAACTGAACGATTAACACTTCACTTTCAAGTTCCCTCTACACCCACTTTCTGGAGAGTTTTTATCATAGGGACTCAATAGGTTAGATGCTGTTAAAGAGAAGATTGATAAATTGGAAAATAGGTTATTAGACAATATCTAGACAGCACATGAAAGTTAAAAAGGATGAAAAATTCAGGAAAGAGCATAAGAGAGATATAGAACATAGTGAATAGGTCTAACATACGTTGTTGCTTCAGAAAGATAGATAATTGGCAAAAGTAATGTCTGAGTGATGATAGCTAATAATTTTTCAATATGGACAGTTTTACATATAGAGGAGTGGAGGCTGCTCTTTCCTTAATATCAGAGAGACGTTCCCAGCTTGTATTTTGTGCCTGTCTCTGAACCAGTCACAGTGGCAGTGTGGCTGGGGAGATTAGAATGTGCTGATTGGTTCAGACTTCTGTATCCTACCCTAAAATTTGAATAAGAACAATGAGAGCAGACATTTATGCAGTGCCTGCTGTGTCCAGGTGTACCGTTCTTTGTACTTCACGTCTGGTATGTAAACCCTTATTAACTACATAAACTGTGGCACCGAGAAGTTAAGTCATTTAACTTAGACAGGTCACAGCTAGTAAATGGCAAAACCAGGATTCAGACCTCATCAGGTAGACCCTAGAATCTGTACTCTTATTTGCTATGTTATACTTTCTCAAGCCCCATAGATAGATGTGGAATTATGGGACCCTACTAGGGTGAGGAAAGGAGAGAATGCATACTAAATGTTATGGACTGGATGTTTGTGTCCCTCTCTTAATTCAGATGTTAAAGCCTTAACCTATAGTATGGCTGTATTTGGAGATGGGGCCTCTAAGGAAGTAATGAAGGTTAAATGAGGTCATGATGATGAGGCCCTGATCCAGTGGGATTAGTGTTCTTATAAGAAGAGACACAGAGCACATGTGTGCTGTCCTTCTCCTCCCCCTACCTCCATGCAAGCCCTAGGAAAGGCCATATGAGGGACATAGTGAGAAGGTGGCTGTCTGCAAGCCAGGAAGAGAGCCCCTACTAGAAACCAAATCAGCAGGAACCTCGATCATGGACTTCCAGTGTCTAGAAATGTGAGAAAATAAATTTCTGTTTTTTAAACCACCCAGTCTATGATATTTTATAATGATAGTCCAAGCAGATGCATACAGTAGGAAAACAATCAGCCTGCATTGACCCTAAATCTCTTAATGATATGGAGCAATGTCCGGGTCAGCACTGCCTTCCAAATCTGAGACAGCTGGGCTTTCTTTGTGATTTTACCATTCAACAGATGCATGACCTTGGGCAAGCCACTTACTCTTCCTCTGGAAAATGGCATTAGTAATTCTGGCATGAAAAGAGCCTAGTACTGTGCATTGCACATAATGGGCACTTTGTGAACTTTAATATTCATGATGCATTACTAAATGAAAAAGGTGGAATACAAGAGAATAAGCATATCATTCTTTTTGTTAAAAAAAAATCACATGAATACTTAGGGAAATACCACAGAAGTTTATGTGAGGTCATGCTCATGTCTGCTCTGGCTCTCTGGTTTATGACTGTTTACATGATGTTTATTTTCTACTTGTTGCCTTGGTACATTTTCTAATTTTTTTCTATAGCAAATATGTGCTAATTTGATAGCAGTAAGAAAGTCTGAGGGGCAACTTGGTATATATCTGCTTATATACTTACCTGCACCTCCACGTGCAGCCAGCCTTGGGCTGCTCAGTTGCTGGCCCTGGATGGGACAGAGTTGCAGGCTCGCTCTGCTTTCTCTGCGGCACCATCCTGAAGTGAGCATGCTCAGGTTTTAGTGGCCCGAGTCCCCATAAATCTAGCATAGATTTAAAGGGGAATTTATGGAGTTTTATGTGATCTAGCGTAAGAGACGCTGGGCGGCCATAAGCCCGGCATGAGGCCTCAGGCATCAGGCTTGATAGCTCCAGGGGCCTCGGCAGGGTTACAGGCCCCTGATGGGACCTGCAACACCCCAAGAGGGCTCAGGAATTGAGCAGCCCTTTCTGCAGGGCTTTTGAGACTGGAGAAAAAGCTCAGATGTCTGCCTTCCTCCCTCTCCTCTTTCAGAAGGTCTCACTTCCTGCTGATTTCTAGGCCTTGGTTTTGATGAGGTGGGAAAAGAGGGGATGGCGAGGCACCATGGAGGAAGCAAGGCCCCTGGGATGCAGGTGTAGCACCAGCTCGGCTTCTGCTGAGCACCCTTAGAGAGCCAGCACTCGCCTGGGCCTGAGAATGGAGTCTGGTGTCCCCTGCTGTTTGGGGCCCCTGGTCCCCTTCTGCTTGGGCCTTCCACTCCCACTGCTCACATGGGAAGGCTGAGGCTCCGAGATGGGGCTGCAGAGCCCAGGCTTAAGACCCTGTTGGCCTGAGGCTGCCCTCTGTGGCCACTTGGGTGCACTGCTCAGGAGAACAGGCTGCTGTTGCTGGAGACACATCACGCCAGGGAGGCTGTGACTGTGTATCCCCACCTGTCAAGAAAGTAAGAGAGAGACTTTTACTAAAGTACTGGCTACAGTGACACCACACCTCTATGTCTATTATCTCATTTACTCCTCACAGCCACCCTTGGAGCTGAGATTCTTATTCCTGTTTTACAGAAGAAAGAATTGAGGCTCAGAAAAGCAGGGTCAAGCAGCCAGAAAGTTAATGATGGAGCGAGGACTTCAACCTAGGTGTGTGTGTGTATGACAGAACTTGTTCTGATTCCCCAAGTCACAGTGTCTGACATAAAGTAAGCATGAAAGAGAACTTTGGGCATTTATTCTAGGCTCCCATTCCCCATTGTTTCACTGCACCTCCTGTGGGTCTAACCGTGTGCTCAGAGTGAGGGGAATAGCCTTGGTGGGACCAGGCGTCAAGAGAATCTGCTTGCAGTGTGACTGGGACCAGCCTCTCCCCAGCCCAAGCCCCTGTTTTCTCTTCTGTGTGTGAAGAAAGTTGGACAAAATCATTTGTCAAGACGCACTGACGTTCAGCAGTTCTAGAGCTCCAAGACCCTCGTCCTGAAGGATTTCACAGACTCCAGGCGAGGCCGGGCTTTAACTATATGTAAAAGCATCAGTGTGGAGGTGTAGATCAGAATCTTACAGACCTCACCTTGTGGTGATGTTGTTGAGATTTAGAGATCAAACTGATGCTGAAGCTGAAGCTCCAATACTTTGGCCACCTGACAGGAAGAACTGACTCACTGGAAAAGACCCAGATGCTGGGAACAATTGAAGGTAGGAGGAGAAGGGCACAACAGAGGATGAGATGGTTGGATGGCATCACTGACTCAATGGACATGAGTTGGAATAAGCTCCAGGAGTTGGTGATGGACAGGGAAGCCTGGCGTGCTGCAGTCCATGGGGTTGCAAAAGTTGGACACAACTGAGTGATTGAACTGAATGGAACTGGGGGATCAAACATGTCAAGTATTTGGCAGATGCTAGGTTAGGTGCACCTAACTGGCAGCTATTTGCAGGGACTGACCTGTGCAGAGGTGGGGGAGCTTGGAGAGAGCAGGAAAGACCAAAGAATATTCCAGAAGTAGATGCGCTTCTACTGAGCTTTGGGGGCCCAGAGGGACTTGGAAGGCATCAGGCACCCTGAGTGGAGGGCAGGGGAGAAGGCAGCGTGGCAGCAAAGCATTGTGGGAGTGGGAGGTAATGCCCAGATAGGGGGGTGAGCCCAGGCTGTGGGGACCCCCAAACAAGGCTGAAGGCACCTTCATTTATCAGATGCCACCAAGGGCTGGCCCTGCAGTCAGAGCAGACAGTGGTTTTCATGTCATCAGCTCCCTCCTGTAAAATGCTCCTGTTTTCTAGATGTAGAAAGGTCTAATTGTAAAGCCCATCTATAACTGCTGCACTAGATTCGGGTCAGTATGTTACAGTCTAAGAGCCAGTGAACTCTTCTTCTCAATAAAGTTTTATTGGCACACAGCCCAATCTTCTGTTTACTTGTTGTCTGTGGCTCACAGTAAAACAGAGTTGAGTAGTTGTGGCAGAGAATGTATGGCCCGTAAAGCTTAAGATATGTACTGTCTTGCCTGTTACGGAGAAAGTTTGCTATCTGAGTCCTGCACTTGCTGTGTGAGCTTGGGCAGATTGTTTGCCCCCTCGGAGTCTCCCTGGCCAATTTCTGAGGGTTGTAGCAAAGCTCATAGGTGATGGCTGTGGAGTTTTTATGGACTGTAAATTGCAGTACCCTATCACTATCTGGGCACCTGATGAGCACTAAAAGTCTGCTTGTCCATTAACGAGGAACAGTCGTCATGTAGGCCTTCCTAGACCCAGCCACTGACTGTTCCTGGGACAAGGAGGTGGCATCTGGGCCTGAGATGCTGAATACATCATTGTCCCTCTCATGCAGACTTGGCAGTTTTCAGTGTAAATTAAAATTCCTGTGGGGAGTCACCTTATATATGGTACCACTTTATAGCCAAGTCATTACGGTAATTTACAAAATGCTGTGGTGTGTAACGAGAGCCACTTTCTGTGGATTTGCTGGCTGTGACCTCATTCAGGCTGCCCAGTCCTGCATTTGGTGACACCTCAGCTTTGGGGTTTTGTCCTTCTGAGCCTGTCAGGGTCATCCATACCTGACCTTCCCGGGGTCATACTTCTGATAGCAGGCCCTGCCTCCAGCCCTGTCCTGAACGCAAGGATAAATGGAAGAAGTAGTTATTATTATCATCACTATTGCTTTTCAAGTGCTTACTGTGAGTTAGGCACCATGGCAAGTGCATTGGGTTCGTAATCTCACCTAATTGTCCCCACAATCTTGTGAGGTAGGTGTTAGTACCATTTTACAGATGAGAAAACTGAGACTTGCAGAGGAAACCAAACCAAACTCTTAACCTAGGCTGGAGTGTGCCAGTCCAGGTTCTACTGTGAATTTTCTGTGTGACTAGAGCAGGTCCTGACCCTCTCCAAGCCTCAGTTTCTTCATCTGTTAGTAAAATAGATGGTCACTCAGTCCCAGGCCTGACATTCTAGATTTTTCTCATCAATTTGCAAAAATAAAGAGGATCCTCTCACCCAAGCCTCCAAAGAAGCTTCATTGATGTGGGGAGAGCCAAGCCCGAGGTCTGTTTATGGCTCCCTGTGGCACAGAGGGAGGCATAGCTTGTGGGTGCCAGTGCCTTTTCAGGGTACCCACAGCCACCTCAGGGCAGTGGGGCCGATGTGTCCCTCTCACTTCCCTGCCTTCCCAGAGAAGGACACCACCCCTGCTTCCTGGAGACACACAGTGAGCCAGGGTAGGCCTTGTGGTACCCTTGGGGACAGAGAGGAGTGCCAACAGGCAGGAGGGTGGTGGGAGGGCCCAGGGTTGCAGAGTGACAGTAGCCACATCTTTCCAGTGCCTGCAGCGTCTCTGGGACACAGCCTCTGCTTTAATTTCTAGGTTTTGAGAATGCAGGTGGCCTGGAGCAGGGTCTGGCACGAGTTGGAGAGACCTGGGTTTGGACTTAGCAATTGCCATGTGACCTCAGGTGGCCACTTGCCGTCTCTGGTGCTTGTGTGTCCCTCTGTGGGGTGGGGAGGCCAGTGATTTCATCAGGGTGCTGTGAGGGTCACATAAGAGCAGGGCTTGAATGGACTTGGAGCCCCGAGCAGTGCCAAACTGTGACCAAGGGGCTCCTTCCTCTTTCCCTCCCTTTATTTAGTGTAGGAAAGCTTCTTACTGTGTCCAGTGGAGAAGCCAGTAGTACCCAATTGTTGGTCTAGTAATGACTGTTTCTTCCCCGAGAGGTGATTGGTTTATATCTCAACTGAGCCCCTTACTCCCTGTGTGACCTTGGGTAACCCACTAAACTTCTCTGAGTCTTTGTCTGAGATGGAGTGGTCTTGCCACCTGGCAGAGCTGTTGCGAAGACTGGAGTTTAGGAGTCGTTGTAACGGCTGTACTTTGACTTCCCCAGAGGCTCCGCAACATGATCTTACTGGAGTCAAATAGGGAGTTTGCTTGCTTCAGGAGTCCATGGTTGTTGATCAGTTGCCTGAGAGTCAACAGGGCAGGACTTGAGCTTTGAAGTCTGAGGGATCTGGGTTTGTGTTGTGACCCTGCCTCTTACAGACCCTAGTGCCTAGAGGAAGGCACCCAATCTCCAAATCTCAACTTTTCTCATCTGGAAAATGGCGGTAATGAGTCCACCTCACAGGGGTGAACGTTTCAAAGAATCGAATGTTCCTGGTACTCAAGTGGGAAGGTTTGATGAATAGGACTTGCTGCATGCTGGGCTGCTGGGCACCTTCCGGGGCCCTGCCTTCTGTCTCTCCACATATCTTCCTGTGGGAAGGAGGAGCAGGTAACCCGGAGGGGGTAGGTTACCCAGCGGGCCTGTTGGGGAAAGAACCTCAGAACCACATCCTTGACTCAAAGGCTCTGGAAGAAAGACCCTGGCAGAACAGCCCCATGTGACGATGAAGCTGTCTTTGTGCCAAATGCTATTAATGGTCATAAAATTATCCACAGCTTTCTGAGGCTCAGTCCCAGGGTTTGCCTCAATGGGACAATAAAATCACAAGCAGAAATGATGTGGGAAAGGCGGAGACCGCCAAGCAGAGACAGAGTTAAATGAGTGGCAGCCTGCTCTCATTAACTCAGGCCGTTCACATTTGTTACCAGGGATTTCTTTTTAATTAAAAAACGGCCAATTTATTAAAAAATAAGCTTGTGAGGGGCTGGCCAAGCAGCAGCCAAAGCCGGAAGGAGTGAGGTTTCCTCACAGCAGGACGTTGGCCAGTTCTCGGGCTGAGAAAGTGACCAGAGGGCCACTTCTGAGGACATGCTTGTCTGGAGACGCGTCAGCTACCCTGGGACCTGGAGAGCATTGCCTTCTCACCTGCAAGCTGTAAAGAGCTCGGCAGGTGAATGCCTGTGTCTGCTGGAGCTTTGGGCACATGGCGAGTTAGCACTGAGGGTCTGGCCTTCTGTGAAAGGGCTGCCTTGGTGGCGGACAGGGTAGAATCAGGCTTGGGGGAGCTGGATCCTTGAGAATGAGGTTGGACTTTTGTCACTCTGAGAGGCCACTTTTTATTACATAGGGATTAAAACGTGGGGTTTGGGCCTGATGGGCATGAGCCAGAAGTCCAGCCTAGACTGTTACTAGCTGTGTGATCAAGTGAGCAGTTTAGCCTTCTTGAGCCTCTGCTTTCTCCTCTGTACAATAGGTATAACCCTGATCTCTCCCTGCAAGGGCAGTAGAAGGCCCCAATGGGGCAGTGGAGTGAGGACCTGCGCATACTGCTCAGCAAAGGACACTTCTCTTGTTCTTGTTCTTAAACCTCTGGGCTAATTGTGCACTGATATCGACTCTTTTCCCATCTTAATGGTTTATCTTGCTCAGTGTTGATAGTCCCTGGACAGTCCTTGGGCCTGTTGTTGTTTAGTCACTAAGTCATGTCTGACTCTTTTGTGTCCCCGTGGATTGTAGCCCTCCAGTCTCCTCTGTCCATGGAATTTCCCAGTCAAGAGTACTGGAGTGGGTTGCCATTTACTTCTCTAGGGGATCTTTCCAAGCTAGGAATCGAACCCACACCTCCTGCATCGCAGGAGGATTCTTTACCCCTGAGCCACTGGGAAAGCCCCCTTGGGGCTGTTAGTAATGTTTTATTCACTCCGTCAGACACTCTGTACCTTTCAGAGTGCTGTCGGGCGTTAAGAGCACTCTCCACTCCTGGTGCCCCACTTACTGGGCACCCATGCTCGCCTACAGGCTCTGCGCCTCAGCTCGCAACACCTGGCAGAGGCTCTGGAGAATTTGCACGGCTGTCCCTGTTTTGTTACAGGGGACTCAGCCTTGGGGAGGGACTTGTCTGAGTCACAGGCTTGGTTGAGGGCAGGGGGCCTCACATGGGGCTCACCAGGCCCTGAAGCCCGTACCCTTTCCTCCTTCGCATAACCCTGCCAAATGACTGGGTGGAAAGTTCAGGAAGACAGGCTTCGGATTAACCCGCATCACACTGTAAATGAGGAAACTGAGATGCAGGGGGCAATGGACATGTAGCAGCCATGCCTAACATTCACTTATACTTTATATAGTTTTTAAGGGCTTTCTGTAGATTTCAAGGGGCTTCCCCGATGGCAGAGAGGTAAAGAATCCACCTGCCAATGCAGGAGCCACAGAAGATGCAAGTTCAGTCCCTGGATCAGGAAGATCCCCTGGAATAGGCAGTGGCAACCCACTCCAGTGGGTAATCTTGCCTGGGGAATCCCATGGACAGAATAGCCTGGCGGGCTACAGTCCATGGGACTATAAACAGTTGTATATGACTGAGCATGCACATAGATTTCACTAATTGAGGCACATCTGCCTCAGAAGTTGGGCACAGCAGGGCCTGTGATAGCCCGTCAAAGAGCCATGGAGATAGAGAGGTGTGAATAACTGTGTCCTGTGCCTCTGTGGAGTAACGCAATTTGGAGGACAATGTGCATTGAGCTTTGGTGATAACAAGGACACATGCTGCTTAGTGAGCACCTCCTCTTTGACCTACAAGTGTCAGTGACACTCACCCATTGGGCACCCAGCCCCTGCTGTGGCCATGCGTGTTGTCAGATAGGTGCCAGGATCCTAGATTGTCAACTCCAAGAGGCAGGAGTGTGTGTATCTAGCCCACCATGTTCCTGCACCTGGAATAGTGTCTCGTATCGTTGTAAGTGTTCTGTGTTTGTATGAAGATGAACAGTTACCCACTGGAGCTCAGCATCTGCATCTGAGAACTGGGGATTTTAGTACAGACCCCGTTGGTGATTATGGGAATTAACAGGGGTCCCCAGTGCCTGGTACAGTGGAGGTTTGGGTAGTATTGCTCAAGGGGCTCTGTGCTCTGTGTATCCCAGTGACTGCCCTGTACCCACACCTTCTACAGGCTGTCCCCACTCACTTTGTCTCCTCCTGTCTCTCTCTGCATAGTGAACGGGAGCTTCGGCCACTGCACTCCAGGCTCGGAGAAGAGTCTGCTGGATCTGGACCTTGCCGAGGGCCCTGGCCCCACCTGCCGCCAGGGCCTGTTCCTCCCTGCAGGAAGCCCACCACCCGGGGCCACCCCCTCGCCTGTGAGAGGCTGCTGCATTTCCCCCCCCCCAGCAGGTATGTGCCCCAGCGCCACACATCCGCTGCCTTCTGTAGACAGTCCCTAAGCCCCACAGACCTAGGGTTTCCTGGGTCTCACCTGGCTCATGCGACACACAGGGAAACTGAGTCATGGGAGGGCTGGAGACCAGCTGGAGCCCGTGAGGCACGTGGATAGCTGCCTGGCCCAGGTGCCACATCTCAGCACTGCGGCACCTCATGAGATGTAGGAATGATCTTCCTGAGGTGGGTTTCCCCATTGCAGAAGCTGAGCTGACTGTTAGAATCAGTCATTTCAGAAGAATAAGATTCAAAGGATGATAGAAAAGTTGGGGGAGGGAGACCCCAGCTCAGGGTTCATGCACACTGTAGTGTCCATCCTGGACTGTTCCTAGAGCAGAGAAGAGTTCCTCCATCTAGATGTCACTTTCCCCATAGAACTCTGCCAGGTAACCATCATTCAGTGCTGGCACGTTTCCAGTGATGTGTACCTCTGAACAGATATTCCATCAGATTGCATATTGGACTGCACTCTGCCTCCTGAGACTTCTCCAAGTGTCCCAACCATGTCGCTATGCCCTCTAGTTTGCTGACAGGCAGAGACTAACCACAGACAGGCCTCTGCACCCACCCACTCAGCCCCAGAGGCCTCATCGACTGCCTGGGGCTGCTTTCCTGGGGCCTGTCTCACTGATCAGAAAGTCTAAAACTGGCCCACTTGTCCGTTTATAGCTGGTTCCTTCACCAATCATTTATCAAGCCCCAGTTCTGTGCCGGGCATCATGGTTCATGCTGGGGGTGGGGGTGCCTTGGTGAAGGAAGTAAAGATCTCCCCCAACAGAGTTTACTTTTCAATGAGAGCTTCATGATGGGAGAGAGTCCTAGTTAGCAGGGGGCTTATTTTTCTCACATGGAACCATTTTCTTTGAGACTATAGGCTCTCTGTGGCTTTCTTTGATATCAGTGAGACTTCTGATTTACATGAATGTATTAATCTGCTTGTGTAACTCAGTGAAGCTATGAACCATGCATGCAGAGCCACTCAAGATGGATGGGTAATAGTGAAGAGTTCTGACACAGTGTTGTCCACTGGAGGAGGGAATGGCAAACCACTCCAGTATTCTTGCTGTGAGAACCCCATGATCAGTATGAAAAGGCAAAAGATATGACATAAGAAGATGAGTCAGCCCCACCCACCTCAGGTCAGAAGTTGTCCAACATGCTACTGGGGAAGCTTCTGCTGCTGCTAAGTCACTTCAGTCGTGTCCGACTCTGCGACCCCACAGATGGCAGCCCACCAGGCTCCCCCGTCCCTGGGATTATCCAGGCAAGAACACTGGAGTGGGTTGCCATTTCCTTCTCCAATGCATGAAAGTGAAAAGTGAAAGTGAAGTCGCTCAGTCGTGTCTGACTCTGGGTGACCCCATGGACTGCGGCCCACCAGGGTCCCCCATCCATGGGATTTTTCCAGGCAAGAGTACTGGAGTGTGGTGCCATTGCCTTCTCCGAACTGGGGAAGAGTGGAAGGCAATTAATAATAGCTCCAGAAAGAATGAAGCGGCTGGGCCAAAGTGGAAATGACGCTCAGTGGTGGATGTGTCTAGTAGTAAAAGTGAAGTCTGATGCTATAAAGAACAGTACTGCGCAGGAGACTGGGACGTTACGTCCATGAGTCAAGGTAAACTGAGTGTAGCCAAGCAAGAGGTGGCAAGAGTGGACACTGGTATGTTAGGATTCAGTGAACTGAAATGGATGACAATGGACAAATTTAATTCAGATGACCATTATATCTACTACTGTGGGTAAGAATTCCTCAGAAGTGGAGTACCCCTCCTAGACAACAAGAGTCCAAAGTGCAGTACTTGGGTGCAGTCTCAAAAATGACAGGATGATGTTGTTTTGTTTCCAAGGCAAACCATTCTACATCACAGTAATACAAGTCTATGCCCCAACCACTAATGCCGAAAAAGCTGAAGTTGACTGGCCCTGTGAAGACCTACAAGACCTTCTAGAACTGACACCAAGAAAAGATAACCTTTTCATCATAGGGTATTGGAGTGCAAAAGTAGAAAGTCAAGAGATCCCTGTGGTAACAGGCAAGTTTGACCTTGGAATAAAAAATGAAGCAGGCAAAAGGCTAACAGTTTTGTCAAGAGAACACACTGGTCATAGCAAACACTTTCTTCCAGCAACATATGAGACAGCTCTGCACGTGGACATCACCAGATGGTGAATACTGAAATTAGATTGATTATATTCTTTCCAGCTGAAGGTGGAGAACCTCTATACAGTCTTCAAAAATAAGACCTGGAACTGACTGTGGCTCAGATCATGAACTCCTTATCACAAAATTCAGGCTTAAATAGAAGAAGGTAGGGGAAAACACTGTACTATTCAGATATGACCTAAATCATATCCCGTATGATTATACAGCAGAGATGATGGATAGATTTGAAGGATTAGTCTGGTAGACAGGGTGCCAGAAGAACTATGGATGGAGGTTTATAACATTGCATAGGAGGGTGGCCAGAACCATCCCAAAGAAAAAGAAAAGCAAGATGGCAGAGTGGTTGAGAGGCTTTACAAATAGCTGAGAAAAGAAGGTAAGTAAAGGCAAGGGAGAAAAAGAAAGATATATTCAATATTCAACTAAATACAGAGTCCAGAGAATAGCAGGGAGAGAAAAGAAAGCCTTCTTAACTGAACAATGCAAAGAAATAGAAGAAAACAATAGAATGGGAAAGACTAGAGAGCTCTTCAAGAAAATTGGAGATACCAAGGAAAAATTTCATGCAAAGACGGGCACAAGAGAAGGACAGAAACAGTAAGGATGTAACAGAAGTAGAAGAGGTTAAGAAGAGGTGGCAAGAATACACAGAAGACCTGTACAAAAAGGTCTTAATGACCCAGATAACCACGATGATGTGGTCACTCACCTATAGCCAGATATCCTGGAGTGTGAAGTCAAGTAGGCCTTAGGAAACATTACTATGAACAAAGCTAGTGGAGGTGATGGAATTCCAGTTGAGTTATTTAAAACCCTAAGAGATGATCCTGTTAAAGTGGTTCAGTCAATATGCCAGCAAATTTGGAAAACTCAGCAGTGGTCACAGGATAAAGAAAAGGTCAGTTCCCCAACACTAAAGAAAGGCAATGCCCAAGAATGTTCGAACTACCACACAACTGCACTCATTTCACATGCTAGTAAGATAATGTTCAAAAATCCTTCAAGCTAGGCTTTAGCAGTACATGAACTGAGAAATTCCAGATGTACAAGCTGGGTTTAGAAAAGGCACAGGAACCAGAGATCAAACTGCCAACATTTGTTGGATCATAGAGGAAGCAAGGGAATTCCAGAAAAACATCCACTTCTGTTTCGTTGACTATGCAAAAGCCTTTAACTGTGTGGATCACAACAAACTGTGGAAAATTCTTAGAGATGGGAATACCAGAATGCCTTACCTGTCTCCTGAGAAACCTGTATACAGGTCAAGAAGCAACAGTTAGAATTGGACATAGAACAACAGACTGGTTCAAAGTTGAGAAAGGAGTACGGCAAGGCTGTGTATTGTCATCCTGCTTGTTTAACTTCTGTGAAGGGTACATCATGTGAAATGTTGGGCTGGGTGAAGCACAAACTGGAATCAAGATTACTGTGAGAAATATCAATAACCTCAGATATGCAGATGACACTACCCAAATGTCAGAAAGTGAAGAGGAACTGAAGAGCCTCTTGATGAAAGTTAAAGAGAGTGAAAAAGCTGGTTTAAAGCTCAGCATTCCTAAGACTAAGGTCATAGCATCAAGTCCCATCACTTCGTGGCAAATAGATGGGGGAAAAGTGGAAGCAGTGACAGATTTTATTTTCTTGGGTTTCAAAATCACTGTAGACGGTGACTGCAGCCATGAAATTAGAAGACATTTGCTCCTTGGAAGGAAAGCTATGATAAACCTAGACAGCATATTAAAAAGCAGAGACATCACTTTGCTCACAAAGGTCCATATTGTGGAAGCTATGGTTTTTCCAGTAGTTATGTACAGATGCAAGAGTTGGACCATAAAGATGGTTGAGCACTGAAGAACCGATGCTTTTGAACTGTGGTGCTGGAGAAGACCCATGAGAGTCAGTTGGACTGCAAGGGGATCAAATCAGTCAATTCTAAAGGAAATTAGTCCTGAATATTCACTGGAAGGACTGATGCTGAAGCTCCAATATTTCCCACCTGATGAGAAGAGCTGACTCATTGGAAAAGACTTTGATGCTGGTAAAGGTTGAAGGCAAGAGGAGAAGCAGGCAACAGAGGATGAAATGGTTGGATGGCATCGCTGACTCAATGGACATGTGTTTGAGCAAACTCTGGGGGATGGTGAGGGACAGCGAAGCCTGGTGTGCTGAGTTCATGGGGTTACAAAGAGTTGAACATGACTTAGTGACTGAATAACAACAACAGGTAGTCTGCTTGGGCTGCCCTAACAAAACCCTTCAGATTGGGTGGCTCAAAGAACAGACATTTACTTCCTCACAGTTCTGGAGGTCCAGGATCAAGGTGTCTGCAGGTCTGGCTTCTCCTGAGGGCTCTCTCCTGGGCTTGCAGATGCTGCCTTTTTGCTCCCCTGTGTCCTCACGGGGTCTTTTCTTGGTGTGTGCACCTCTGGTGTCTTGTCTTATTCCTACAAGGACTCCAGGCCTGTTGGATCAGGGCCTTGCCCTATTTCCACATTTAACCTTAATCATCTCCCTAAAGGCCCTACCTCCAAATCTAGTCGCACTGGGGGTTAGGACTTCAAGCTATGAATTTTAAGGGGACGCATTTAAGTACGAGTCGAGGAGTAAGCAAGCATCTTTTAGACTTTGATCTGTGCATTGTTTGGCGACAGTCAAATGCATTTATCTGCTTGATTGTTCACTGAGGCTCCCCTGGCAGCATCTAGTTTGGTCAGTGAAATTCCTTCTATCTTATGGAAGAAGCTATGCTAACCTAGTCAAAGCTTAGGGAGGAGAATTTTTTTCCTTTTTTTTTTTTTTTTTGGTAGAGATGGTCAGAAGCATCAGTTGTTATTTTGGGTGTCATTTGTCAGAGCACAGCAGAGTCTGTGCCCAGGACCCTACACCAGCATCGGTCTGAGTCGCTGCCGCTTCTGCTGCTGTTCTGGCTTTCGCAAACTTCCTCATTTTCCTGAAGAAAAAGAGCCCCCAGCCCCCAGCCCACACCCAGTTGCATCCTGTGCCTTCTCCCTCCCACTGGATTGCCTTGTGTCTTGGGGTCTCTCCGTTCATGCTGCTCCCTCTGATTCAAACAGATCAGGTTCAAATTCCTGCTCTCACTGCCTGCCTCTGAGGGCTGGGCACATTGCTTCATTCCTAAGTCAAACAGATGGTAGTGTCTCCCTTGAAGAATTTGGCCTTGCCTTCAGCAGATACGTGCTCTGACTTTCTTACTCTCCTGTCCTGTCTCCGCTCCTCCACCTCAAGGCTGGAGCTGAGGATGCCAGAGCTCCAGGGACCCCAAGAGGGAGGGGATGGGGCTGCCGGGCCACGCTGGGAAGCAGAGGGACAGGGGATGACCCCACCACCCCTGGCTCCAAAGAGCCCCAGGAAGATGGCGGTAATAATGGCAGTGCTGCTGGTACCCCTTCACCCTGTCCTCCTCCCAGAGGGCTGGCACAGCACCTGTCTCCTCCCTTGATCCTGGCAGCCACCCTCCGAGGCAGGGAGGCTTAGTCCTCATTTCCCAGATGAGGAAACTGAGGCTTGGCTGGGGAACGGTGCAGGGGCATGTGGGGTCAGGCTTTGGGCACGTCTGTAGTCCTCTTGTTCTGCCCAGCCAGCTGCTGGGACTTCTCTGGCCCTGAGCCCAGTGTCACTTCACTGGTGTCTACCCTTCTCAGAATTCTCTGATGCCCAGCAGGCCCTGACACCTCTTTCTGAATGCACTTGTCCTACATTTGGGAGAGGCTCCTTCTAGGAAGGCGTGTATACCTGTGTGATGATGACAGTGTCTTGACCAGCCAGGCCCTGCCCATCGTCATCCTCACCCTCAGGAGAGCCATTCAATGTCAGGGTGCAAGGAGAGGTCCAGAGCGTATTGCCGAGGTCTGCACAGCGAGGTGTGGCTGAGCCTGGCCCCAGGTCTCAACCTGAGACCTGAGGGTTGTGTGTTCCCTAGTGGTCCAGTGGCTAAGACTCCATGCTCCGAAAATGCAGGAGACCCAGGTTCGATCCCTGGTCAGGAAATTAGACCCTGCGTGCCGCCACGAAGACAGAAGATCCTGTGTGCTGCTATTAAGACTCAGGGCTGCCAAATAAATAAATAAACACATATTTTTTTTAAAGAGAGAGAGAGAAGACCTGAGGGTTAAGAGAAGTTAACCTAGGTTTCCCACTGTCCCACTTGGCCTGCCTTCCCATGGCTTCTCCCCAGAGTGGCATTTCGTGCACTCATTCGCTTGACATTCTGGAACATTCCCCCGAAGAAAGTTTTCTTCAGTTTTTCCTGGGATGACCCCTCACTGTGACTGTGATTCAAACCCCTACCCACTGATGTTCACAGTGGAAAAAAACAGATTGCTTGGGGCAAAACATCACATTTTTAGAAGTAAAGAATGATTACAAGAATTAAGAGAGATTTAAGGGACAAGTAAGCAGAATTTAAAACAGACTGGACCTGGTGTCCCTCAGCAAACCATTCTCAGCCTTCTTCCTCCAGAACTCACTCAAAGGTCACGGGCAGGGGGACAGGGCAGACCCAGGAGGCCTCAGAGGCAGGACAGATGGTGCTTGGTCTGGAGAGGGTGGTCTGGATATAATAAAAGGACAAAATGCATGCCTCACTGGCATCTTTCCCCACACAGTCGTGTTTTCAGACCTCCTGCCTCTCTTGAACATCTCCCTAGCCGCCTCCTCTTCTTCTCTCTCCTCTTCTTGCTCCATGCTCTCTCCTGCTCACTGGACCACCAGTCCTCGTCTCTCTGCTGCCAGCCATCAGCCTTCCTCCCCTGCTCGGCTTCTCCGCCCCCTCCATCCTCAGGCTCCCACTGTCCCCGCCCAGCCCTCCCCACTGTGGACTGCCCACCCTCTCATGGCCCCTCTGCACTGTCTTCCAGGTCCCCCAGGCCCCAGGCCACCTATATGAATGGTGGCCTCCCAGCCACACAGCACATCAAGCAGGAATCCCTGCCTGACTACCGGGCCATGACGGAAGCTCGCGCACCCCCATCTGCCCACTGCCGGGCCCCGCCGGCCACAGGCCTGCACACAGACCTGGACCTCCCGGGCCGAGGCCTTGCCAACCCCGCACCTTCCTGCTACCTTCTGGGCAGCGAACCCAGCTCGGGCCTGGGACCCCCACCTGAGGCCCACCTCCCGGAGGGGGGCCTGAAGCGCTGCTGCCTCTTGGGGCTGCCCCCCACCTCGTCGGTCTCTGTCTCGCCCTGCGCCGCCTCCGACATCACTTCCATCATCCGCTCCTCCCAGACAGCCCTGGTTACCTGTGTCAACGGACTCCGGAGCCCCCTCTGCCGGGAGACACGGGGGGCCCTCCCAAGCTGGCCCGGCCCAGCTCTGCGTCCACCGAGAGCCACGAGGGCAGTTTGCGGCTTGAAGCCTGCCGGAAGGCCAGCTTCCTGAAGCAGGAACCTGCGGACGAGTTCTCAGAGCTCTTCGGGCCTCACCAGCAGGGCTTGCCGCCCCCCTACCCGCTGTCTCAGCTGCCGCCTGGCCCGGGCCTTGGAGGCCTGGGGCTGGGCCTGGCAGGCAGGGGGTTGGCTGGGCGGCAGGCGTGCCGTTGGGTGGACTGCTGCGCAGCCTATGAGCAGCAGGAGGAGCTGGTGCGGCACATCGAGAAGAGCCACATCGACCAGCGCAAGGGCGAGGACTTCACCTGCTTCTGGGCAGGCTGCGTGCGTCGCTACAAGCCCTTCAATGCCCGCTACAAGCTGCTCATCCACATGAGGGTGCACTCGGGGGAGAAGCCCAACAAGTGCATGGTGAGTCCCCACGGCCTCCCGGGTTTGCCCCCACAGTGCTGCACCCAGCTCACTGCCTGGGAAAGCTCTGCCTGGGGGCTCCCCTGCCGTCTGCCGGGGTCCCCTTGCTTGAAGAGGGAAGGACCAGTACTATAGATGTGGCCAGTGGTCACAATGGTCAGTGCCCCATTCACTGGGGACCTTGGTGGAGGGCTCCTCGGACTCGCCAGGTACCCTCTTCTCTCCCCTGTATGGTCTGGTGTCACACACAGTTGTTCGGGTGGTGACACATGTGATCTGGGGTCAGAGCGGCTCAGTCAGCCTTCTCTCTTACACACAAATGCTCGTGTCCCATCTGCTGACGGCTGGGTGAGTCGTGGGGAATATGCTCGCCCCTGGCACTGGCTCTTCTCTCGGGGTCGCAGACGTGATTTCATCCACAGAGCACTGGGTCCTTATAGGCATCAGGCTTGAGAGCTGTGGGCGCCCAGGGCAGGCTTTGAGGTGAGACCTTGGGTTAGCAGGTAAGGCCCTGGATAGCACCTGCAGCATTCTGGCTGAGGTGGAGACTAAGGTTTCCAGGGACATGCCTATGTTTGCACACACACACACACACACACACACACACACACGTTAACTGTAGGCACTGAGGCCTCCAGCCCTTCTGACTGGTCATGTTCACGTGCTACTTTCACTGTGGTGGAAATCTGTATCAGGTTAGGAATGTCGTCTTAGTCTCTGAGATCTTTAGCCAAGCCACGCCCAAGGTCCCGCCAGCTCATCAGGACAGGTGCCTGCCTGGGAGTGGAACGGCCAGTGGAGGTACCAAGTCCCAGCTCTGTCTTCCCAACTGTTGGGGCTTGGGGAAGGCAGAGGAAGGAAGCAGTGTGCCTGGTCTGTAGGGAAGTTGAGTTCTTCCAACACTTGCGTGCTCTCACTGTCTCTGGGCCCTCCTCTGCCTCATGGAGAACTCAATCTGGGAAGGGGGTGCAGCTGAGGGAGAGGTGGACCTCTCTCTGTTCTTGCTCAAAGTGCCGGGCAGCATTGTAGGGCCAGGGAGGGGGCGAGAAGCATCAGCAACCAGCAGCATAAACTCCATCCTCCTGGGCCCAGCTCTTGGTCCTTGGGGGTCATCTGCTTGTGACTTGGGCACCCACTGGACCAGCTTATGTAACTTCAAGGAGATTATGTCCTGAGGATGAGAAGGAATTCACCCTACAGACAAGTGAGGGGCAGGGGATGGGCTCTGCCAAGGAATGAAAGTAGGGTGGTTGGCATGCTGGGGTTGTGGGGAGAGGCCGGAATGAGCAGGCTGAGCAGTGGACTGTACTGTGTGTCTTTGGGCTGAGAGTGTGCTGGAGGGAGAGCTGGTGGCCAGGCTGATTCCTGGTGATGCCCCTGTTCATCTGGGGTGTTGTGACACGTAACTTGTAAGAGGTCATGCCCCTCTCTGGAAGGAGTTGTCCAGAGGGCATCGCAGCACGGGGTCCTGGGCCGCACACAGTCCCCGTCTCTCTCTGAGATCCTGCAGTTGACAGCCACTGAGCTGCAGTTCTTCACATCTTCTCTCTGGGGTGACCTCACTGGTACCTGCAAGGCCCTTGTGGAGGCTGCCTGACCTGAACCCTGGCATGGCACTTTTCTTGGGCTCCCATGCAGAGTTGATGGGAGGGAGGTGAGTGACAGGCTCTGAGATGGAGTCTGTATCCACCCAGGGAGGAGAAACCTAAACGGGCTTCGTGGGGCAGGTGATGTTCAAGCCATGTCTGTATTTACCTGGGGTTGCCAAGGGCTTTTGCAGATGAAGAAATGGAAGTTCAGTAGGGCCCAGCTGGCCTTCCACCTGCTGCTGTGAGAACACTTCATCTCACCTCTTAGGGGTTTAGGATTATGGTAGTAAGACCTGCAAGCCCAGCTCCTGAGGGCTGACTGTGTGCAGGGGCAATTCTAAGCCTGTGGTCCTCATGCTCCCTATGGTCCTCACAACAATGCTATGGGGCAGATACTATTCTTCCTCATTTTAAAGATGAGGAAACTGAGGCTTAGAGAGATTGTATAATTTGCCCCAGGTCCCACAGTTAGAGACAAACCATAATGACAACAATAATAGAGGCTCATAATCTTGCTAGTAATACTAATAACAATGGTGAAGATAACTTGCCCCCTTGTGGCTCAGCTGGTAAAGAATTGCCTGCAATGAGGGATACCTGGGTTCGACCCCTGGGTTGGGAAGATCTCCTGGAGAAGGGAAAGGCTACCCACTTCAGTCTGCCCTCTGATGCCCTCTCTCTAACACCTACCGTCTTATTTGGGTTTCTCTTACCTTGGATGTGGGGTATCTCCTCACAGCTGCTCCAGCAAAGCACAGCCGCTGCTCCTTACCTTAGATGAGGGGTATCTCCTCACGGCTGCCCTTCCTGACCTTGAACGTGGAGTAGCTCCTCTCGGCCCTCCCGCGCATTGGAAAAGACTCTGATGCTGGGAGGGATTGGGGGCAGGAGGAGAAGGGGATGACAGAGGATAAGATGGCTGGATGGCATCACCGACTCGATGGACATGAGTTTGAGTGAACTCCGGGAATTGGTGATGGACAGGGAGGCCTGGCATGCTGTGATTCATGGGGTCACAAAGAGTCGGACATGACTGAGCGACTGAACTGAACTGAACCCACTCCAGTATTCTGGCCTGGAGAATTCCACGGACTGCAGTGCATGGAGTCAAAGAGTTGGACACCACTGTGACTTTCACTTCACGTTCAAGGTTGCACAGCTAGTAACCTTGGGAGTGGAAGTTGGACTCTGATCTTTCTAAACTGTGATGCTCCTGTTTGTGTGCATCTTCCCCTGTTAAACTGATTGTTCTCTGGGGTCCTGGGGCCAGCCCTGCCGGGTGCCATCCTCTGAAGATGGTAGCAGAATTTCTGAGGTCTACCCTACGTGCTGTGGGCGTGCTGCCTCTTCCAGAGAGACCGGTGCAGTAGGTAACCCAGGGGAAGGGGCGGGTGCTAGTCTGCACCCAGATAAATAAAATCTGCCTTCCCTGTAAAATTATTAATTTCTCATGACAGGCCTCTGCTACCATGTGCTGTAATAGACAAAGGAATTTTGGACCCGGAGCCTCCAGAGAACAGGAAATAGATGAGACACTTTGATTGAAGAGTAAATGGCCCACTAAAATAGCAGTTAATCCTTTTATTATCTTTCCAGCAGCCGTTTCCACAGTTCTTTCATGAGGTAAGCCTTCCCCGCCCCATCCAACTGTAACACTCCCGTCCTCGTCCTTGCAGCTGGTTCACATTTATCCTGCGGAGCCTCTGCTCCCGCACCAGGAGGGCCTGGTGGAGCCTAGGCCGTTCATCCTCAGGCCTGGCCAGAGACCGGGGACTCGCCTCGCTGTGCACCCTCCTTCCCTGGGCGGGCGCACCACCCCGCCCCCAACCCTGCCCTCTCCGCGGCCCATCCGTGCCGTCCAGAGGAAGCTCCTAATCTCTTTGCAATATCCTGTTATGTTTCTTACGTTGTCGGAGTTGTCTTAGCCTTATTAAATTTGGGGTTTCATCTGCGTTACGATAGCAAGGTTACGTCCAACCCAAATACTGACGCGACGCCTCCAAGACGTTAACTTTGAAAAGATTAATTTCTTGCTTTCTTAGATTGGCTCTCCCAGACGGTTGGAATTCTGATTGTCTGAGACTGCAGAAATTAGCAGACTATGAGTTTGCTTTTTTCCACATTGAGAAAAAGACAGGCAGAAGTGAAGGAGGAGAATCTCTTATAACCTTAGGTTTTATGAAATGATCATGACAATTCCTGACTTTTGTGAAGAGCTTGACCAAAGCTGTGAGCACAGCATGGAACATGTGAAAGGCAAGTGAAAGCACAAATTTAGAGTCACTCTGACCTGGGGCCCTGCTGCTTACCAGCTGTGTGACCTCAGGCAGGTGACTTAACCTCTCTGAATCGTCCTCCTCATCCTCAGTCACTCAGTCGTGTCCGACTCTTTGCAGCCCCACGGACTGCAGCCTGCCAGGCTCCTCTGTCCATGTAATTTTCTAGGCAAGAGTCCTGGAGTGGGGTGCCATGCCCTCCTCCAGGGGATCTTCCCAGCACAGGGATTGAACCTGTGTCTCCTGCACTGGCAGGCAGGTTTTTAACCATCAGCGCCACCTGGGAAGCCCCCAAGTCTCTGAATCGTACTCAGTTGTAAAATGGAGTGATAATATTACCTACCTGTTAGGGCTGTTGCTATTAGGATTGAAAGAGATGACATAGGGAAGTGCTTAGTTAATCCTCATCTTCTTCGGGCATACTCTTCACACTGATCGTCTGAAGAGATTGATACAGTAGCCCTAGGAGATAGGACAGGGTCGTTGATGGCTATTTTGCCAGTGAGGAACCTGAGACTCAAAAGAGCCGGGCAGGAGTGGAGCCCGTTCTGGAGGTCAGCCGAATGCTGCAGCCCCCACTCTTGGTGGGGTGGGCGGGACTGTCGCATGTGCTGGTGGCCTTGTGGCAGGTGTCTGCCAGTGACACACAGCCTCTGCTCGGCACCAGACAGACGGCTATTCAGGGTGACTGGAGCTAGCAGGGGGAGCCGGGGCAGAGCCGCGGGGGGAAGGCTCTGGTCCCTGCGCTCCCAGTCCTGATGCACAGCTGAAGCCTCAAGTCTGGACTTACATCCTGCCTGGGTTCCTCTGGCAGCTGCAGCTGCACTGTCCACTGGTCCCTTGCCCCCTCCAGACTGTCCTAAATGTTGTCGGGCCTGCGACCAGGGATATACATGAGAAAGAGGCTTGACTGGGTGTCTGGGATCACATCTCATAGAAAGTCCTGAGGAAGGAGAGACCTAGCGTATTCCGACATAAGCTATGTGCAACTATGGATTACCTTCCCTAGCTAAGGTAATGTCAGTTCAAAGACGCAATGAATCTGCTCTGTATCACCTGGTGCAGCTGCCTGGACCATTCCATAGGCTGCCACCTTTGCCCAGGCTCTCCCTTCAGCAGAGTAGAATCCTCAGTGCTGCTCATATCACAGCGTGTGGGGTCCCGAGCATCTGTCCCCGCCCCCCAGTGTCCTGAGACCAGCCCGGTGGGGGGCCACACTCCTGGCCAGCTGACAGCCCTGACTCATCTCAGCATCTACAGCTCATCCCAGGGAATTATCCAGGAGTTTGAAATGACTGAGCAGGCAGCTTTACCAATCCATCCTCATCATGTAGGAAGAGGGCATGGGAAGACAAACCCTGAGAGAGTGGGGATCCAGGATCACACAGCAGATGGGGCAACTTCAGTGGGCAAGGGGCTTCCTGATGCAACTGGTCACCAAAAGTTGGGAAAGTGACCCTCCAATGAAGGAAGATTCACCCCCTAAAACCCTTGCTTTGCCAGAGGGACACCTCTCCTGTGTGCCAGGAGTTGGGGGTCTAGAGATGAAGGTGACGTGATGCGGGACTCCTAGCCCCAGGGGAAGGAGCCTACCCTTTAATCCTGTGGTCTTAACTGCTGGACAAGCGAGGGTGCGAGAAGAGCCAGGAGCTGCAGTTTTCAGCCTGGCTGCTTGTCGGAGCTGGTCAAGGCAGGATGGGAACATTATTGAAATACTCACTGGGTAATTTTCAGTATTTAGGGCTTCCATGCATGTGTGGTCTCAGCCCTCAGAACATTCCTGGAAACTAGAATTATCCCCATTCTACAGATGGGGAAAGGCTAGTCCAGTTCATGCCCAAGTTGAGGTCTCAGGTGCATCATGGTGTCAAATTTGAACCCAGGTCTCAGCCTGACTCCAGAGACTCTGTGCTAGCCATGACCCCGAGCCGTTTCCCCAGCAGAGAACTGTCATCTGTTTACACATGTTGGGAAAACATCCAGATCTGAAACTCACTCAGCAAGCTGATACTGAGCGCATCCCATGTGCCGGGCCCTGGTGGGCAGTGGGTTTACAGAAGGGAATCAGAGTCAACCTGGCCCCGTGGAGCCCTGATGGAGCAGGGAAGCATGTAGACACCTGCGTTTAACTAGTTTTCCCAAGACACTGGCCCATCGTCTTAAGAGCCTGCAGGTCCCTGCCATGCTGATATGATGGGTCTTTTGTTCTGTATTAGAGAACACTCATGGGATGAAGAATAAGACCATTTCACCATGTTAAAAATCATTGTCACCTGAAAACAGTCTCCCTTTCTGGAAGCTGTGCTTTCTGGTGAGATTAAAAGTCTGTAAAATTGAGCATGGTTTAAACCCCTTGCCCTGGAGGAGCCTGCTGTACGTAAGCCCATAGAGGCCAAGCTGGTCCAGCCAGGTCTGGTCACCAAACCCACCCGCTTTGGAAATGGGCCTGAGCCTTGCCTCGTTCTGAGGGTGGGGAGCGAGAGGGTCTGGGTAGGGAAAACCTTTCTGAGCAAATGCAGTCCTCAAGTTAGCACTGTGTGCTTGTTAACAGCCCTTACTGAGGTCCATCCTCTGGGCCTTGGCTTTTGCTGGTACCTCCGTATGGAATACCTTTTCCAACCTGTGCGTGCGTGGCTAAGTTACTTCAGTCATGTCCGACTCTTTGCCGCCCTGTGGACTGTAGCCCGCTAGGCTTCTCTGTCCTTGGGAGTCTCTAGGCAAGAACACTGGAGTGAGTTACCATGCCCTCCTTCAGGGGATCATCCCAACCCAGGGACCGAACCCAGATCTCTTACGTCTCCTGCATTGGCAGGCAGGTTCTTTACCACTAGTGCTGCCTGGGAATCCCAGCGAACTCCTAACCATCCTGTAAAACCCAGTCCAGTGTCCCCTCCTCAGCTCCCCCTCTCTGTGCCTCCTGTTCTCCCAGCATGTGTTGCCCCATTTACAACAGTGCTCCTGGTGTGAATGTCTTGGGGACCACATGCTGTTTGGCGCCTGGCTTGGCCTTGGAGGAAACTGTCCTCCAGAGCAGTATCCTATAAAGTTGCAAGATCGGAGGGACCTTAAAGATGGTCACAGCCACCCCTAATCTGATGCTTGAAATTTTCCTGTAGGAAAGCCTTAATTTTAAACCTGGCCAGCCTGTGATTGTGTGCAATTAACTTGACTTTTGTGAGCTTGTTTTCTTACCTGTAAAGTGGAGAGAATACGACTGTTCTGAGGCTTCGATGAGGGACTAAACACGAGATGCTTGTGCAGTGCCTGGCACACAGTAAGCACACAGCACATGATCTGACTGCGCTGGGCAGTTTGCATTAGGATACGAAAAGAGGGGGGGTCTAAAATGCACAGCGGTCATGCAGTCCTGAGTGTCCCCAGAAGAGCAGAGACTCGAAATTTCCAGCTTGGCCATGGATGTGGCCTTGGATGGGTCACTTGGCTATGCTGAGCCTGTTTCCTGATCTGTGAAATGGGGTTGATGCCTAGCATTCTGTGTTTCTTGGGGCTCAGCAGATGCTCCTGCCCTTTCCTCTCTTGAAGTCAAGGTTCCAGCTCCACAGATCTTGGCTTACACTGGATGCCTTCCTGTCTTCCCCAGTTTCTAAAACTCAAACTCAGGGGCCTTCGTAAGGAGAGGCTTTCTGGAAATTTTAGCCTTGGGAACAACTTAGAGCCCCGAGGGCTCCACTCATCATCATTTAGAGGGGGAAACTGAGGCCACAGATGGAAAAGACTTGCCTGGAAGAGAGGAGAGGAAGGAGACTCATCCCTGCTCTGCTGCTTACGGACTGTGCAAACTTGGACCAGTCACTTCACTCCTGAGCTTCCACTAATGCATCTGTAAAATGGGGCTTGTGATGCTCACCCAGAAGAGTCTCTGAGGGGTGGAGGCTTGTGCTTCAAAAACTGCAGAGGGCCCTGCAGAGGGTATCAAGTTGAGTCCCTAAATCCCAGTCCAGTGCTCCTGCCTACAACCAGGCCCGGAGTACACAGTCACTCTCATAGGCCTGTCTCTTCCAGCTGGGTTTTCCAACCAGCACAGAACCCGTTAGCCACACGCTTCCCAGATGCAGTGCCTGGCCTTTAGGCCTCTGTGTGCAGCTCTTTTGCCCTCCCCCTCCTCTGCTGCACAGGCCCCCATGCCCACCCCATCCCTTCCACATCTGTCCCCCACCTCTGCTACTCCCATGCACTCCCCCATCCCCAGCCCTACCTCATCTCCATCCCTGACTCCCCCCACCCCATCTTATTTAAAGTCTGAGTCAGGAATTGGTGAGTCAGAGAGGACCAATGGCTAAACATAGAGGATAACTGTGGGGGTTCAGATCCCCACTCTGCCCCTTAACCAACAGTGAGACCTCAAACAAGTCACGTGGCCTCTCTGAGCCTCAGTTTCCTGTCTGTGTAAAAGGAAGAGTGTTGTGAGAATTAAATGAGATCATGTGTATGGAGCGCTTACCTCATGCCTCCTGGCAAAATACTCCATGCTTCATGCTTGAGAACAGGAGCTCTTGTTATTCTTTTTTTTTTTTTTTTGAGTCATCAAACCCGAGCTCTCAAAGAGATGAGAATTCCTGGGAGCACCAGACTGGAGGGTACAGGAACACTGGCCAAGTTTTGTGAAGTCAGCACTGCTTTATGGAATATGAAAAAAATTAAGGATAAAAAAACACAGCCCTCTGAATTGAATTTAAAATAATAAAAAGAGAAAAAGCTTTTGAATTTAATGTAAGTGGAATTGAAATGATTCTCTTATTGGCATTAGAAAGTCAGATAAAATCAACAGTGACTTGAAGAAAGTGTCCAGAACATGTTTTCTAAGAGGGATATCCTGGAAATGGAAAACTTCATGATCGAGCATTAATAGGCTCTGTCTCCGCTGATGGCAGATGGGTTATCTGAGCCGACCTCCTGCGCCTCACTTGGCCTGCTACAGTGATGGACCTCATCTGTTAAGTGAGTGATGAGCCATACCACCCCTCTGTAGCCTCAGTAGCCTCCATGACCCAGGACGCGCAGCTTACCTATTTGCCTCTGTGGGGAGAGTATCTTGGGCTCAGCTGTGCCGTCTCTCCCCCCCGCCACCCCGCCGCCCCACACCACTGCTAGCTCCTCAACACAGTCTTATTGATGCCCTTACTGCACCAGGGCTTCCCTTGTGGCTCAGCTGGTAAAGAATCCGCCTGCAATGCAGGAGACCTGGGCTCAGTCCCTGGGCTGGGAAGATCCCCTGGAGAAGGGAAAGGCTACCCACTGCAGTTTTCTGGCCTGGGGAATGCCATGGACTGCATAGCCCATGCGGTCGCAGAGAGTCAGACAGGACTGAACGGCTTTCAGTTTACGGTGCCAGGTTAGGTGCTGGGAGCAGGGGGTGCAGCATCAAATGCGAAATGGTCCAGGGCTGAGTGCATTAGCCAGACGCTGCAGAGACACAGAGGAGGGAGAAGTCCTCCCCCAGGAGGTCATGAGAGCCGGGCTTTGGAGGGAGAGTAGGGGCTTCCCAGATGCAGATCACTAGGGAAGGCATTTCACGGAAAGGGAACAGCCACACAAAAGATGTGATGGTCTTGACCCTTCTGGGGAACATAGGTAGCCTCTTGTATTTGAAGTGTGTTCTGTGCATGGGGGCTGGGAGCAGAAATGGTGGTTGAAGTTGGCCCTTAAAGGACCTTGAAGTCCAGTATGAAGAGCTTGGACTCTACCCTGCGTGGTGGGAGGGTGCTGAGCAGGAGAGTGAATATTGGTCGTGTTGCGGGAGCATCTGAGGGGGAACAGCAGTAGGCAGATGAAGACAGGAAGGCCCAGGAAGGAGCCTTCTTCCCCGGGTCCGCTAGAACGGAGAGTAGAGCCTAACTGCCAGTCAAGGCCTGGGCACCATGGGCCAGCCCAGCTCAGCTCAGCCAGCTGGACACAGTGTCTGTACCTGATTGGGTACCAGAGCTCAGTCCTCCTTTAGAAACAGCATCCAGCACATTTACCAGTGGGAAATGGGAAAGGCATTTCCCATAATGTGGCTCCATAAAGTTTGCACAACTGTTCTTTGTTTTCCATCCATCCCCACAATAAATCTTCCTCCACTGCCAGGATTTGGGCCTCTGGGTCTGTAAGTGATTACCGCGCTGACTCGTGCAGCACTGCCTCCTCAAGATGCATTCTTCTGACGTGGGTAATGATAAAATGAGAGCTCATCACTGAGACTCACGGGCTTGCAGTGGCGATTTCCGAATGGCTGGGAGGTGGCCGCCTGCTCTGGCCTCCTCCACGTACCCCCAATGCCTTGGCCTCCCTTGATAATCAGCCATGTTGGGGACATAGAGCAGAGAGCTCTATGAGATCACGGGAGTCCTGGGCTGTGCATTTCTTAGGGATGGTGATCTCTGCTGTCACGGAGGAAAGCAAGTACCCAGTGTGTGTTCAGCTGATGGACCATTCACCATCCTCTTTGTTGGACTGAGACAGAAAACAGGATTTTTGAAGCTAAAAGAAACATTTGTAGCTTCCAGGGCACGGCCAGGCCCTGGGGTGAAGTTTGGATAGATAGCTTCTGTGCTCAAGGAATGCTTAGGGCAGTGGCAGGACCCTACTGTTATAATGGCCTCATTGAAATCCACAGAGGGAAGCTTCCTGGCCAGGTGTCACATCTGGGACCCACCTCCTGTCCCTGGTTCCATGCTCCATCATCTTCCCACTGCCCACACTTGCCTTCTGCACCACAATTTAATCACAAAATATGATGAACTCCTTGTTTGGGGAGACAGTTTGGCCTATGAGGTCCTTTCTGACCAGGTTTAGTTGCCAATGAACGTGATGGCAGTTGGAAGACAAGGGAGTTTGGCCCCAGAAAGAGTCTGCTGTGCCTCCAGTACTTTCCCAAGATTCCATCCCTACTCCCTGCTCCCATTTCTTCTCCCCAGGCATCCAGGGCAAGAGCAGGTAGCCTCGTGGAGGCCACAAGTCTGAATGCTTCTTGCTGTGTGCTGGTTCGTACTTTTGTTGTTTGCTGATATGGAAACTGAGGCCTGTAGAGAGGGTTTGGCTCATGGAGATCACAGAGCAAAGGAGCCAAAGCTCAGCTCCCTTGCTTCCCAGTGCAGTGTCTGTTGAGTACCTACTATGTGCCAGGCCCCAGTTTGAAAGTTGATTTGTGTTGCCTCTGTCTGTACCACCACTGCCTCCCAGGATTCTGGAGAACACCAGTTTATGTTGTGTTTGCACTGAGGGAGAACCTCCCCCCCCCGCCCCAGGGCATCTTCTCTGATGCTGTTCCCAGGCCCTGCAGCACTTTTCGACAGAGGAGGACTCAAGGCTCATGGTGGGAGATGGCCCACTGGAGGTCACACAGAGGAGATGGCTGGCAGCTTGTGTGGTCCCCATGGGTCAGAATCACTTTCCCTCCTGGCAGGATCCAGTTCAGGCAGCCCTGCCCAGCAGGCTCCTGGGAGGCTGCAACCAGTGGTGGATTTCAGATATCACAGCTCCTTACGTGCATTAAAAAGCATGACGGTTGATTGCTGTGGGTGTTGGTCCCAGAGGAAGCCTGGCTTGTGCAAATGCCCACCTAGGTGGGCACCAACACGTGTCTGCAGCTCCTCTGCCCACTCCAACCCCTTATCTTCTTCATGCACATGTAACCACCTGGCCTTGAGACTCAGTTTCTTCACGTGTGTGACAAGGACTTTGATCAGTTCCAAGCCTTTAGGTTTCCCGATCCCAGCTCCACCAGTCTGGGTGAGACAGCATGGGCCTGGGGTGCAGAGTTTTGTTCCCTCCCCAGCTTTGCATCAAATAGTCTTGTGGCTCTGGAAGAGCCACCAGACCCTCTGGGACTCTGTTTTGTCATCAGTAAGATGGAAGGTTTGGGTCCAGGATCCCTAGGATCCTTTGAGCCTAGTTGCCTTTCAGCATTCCTGGCTGGGCCCTCAGGAAGAGGAAGGAGGTGGAGGGCAAGGAAGGGGCAGGTGTGGGCCCCTGTGAGCTGTCCAACCTGGGTCGCTTCCACACTTGCTCTGCTCCAGCCTCAGGGGCTCCCAGCTGGTCCTCACACATGCCAAGTTCATATCCACTTCAGGCTCTGTGTGGCTCTTCACTCCGCCCGGGATTCTCTTGTTCCAGTCCTGCCTCCCTTTCACTCAGGCCCATGGAAGCTTTCATTGAAGTCCAGGTCACCTCCTCCAGGAGGCCTTCCCTGACCACCAGTCTAATGTAATATCTTCAGTCACTCTCTGCCCCCTCCTCATACTATCCAACATTATGTGTTTGTCTCTGACCTATTCCCTCCACTTAGTTGTAAGTTCCACAAAGTCCAGATTTTTTTATGTTTTGTTCCAAGGCCTTGAACCATAGGTGATGGACAGCTATTTGCTGAATAAATGGGATTGAGTGCAAAGGCAGAGGGTGTAACTCAGTGGGACAGAAGTGATGGAGCATTCTGGGAAGGGCCTAGGCTGAGAGCCAGGAGCCTTGTCCTGTAAAATGAGTGGTTTTGCTACAAACTCACAGGGTCATAGTGAGGACTGCATAGGTCGCTGTCAAAGGGGCATTTCTGGGTTAGGCTGGATGGGTAGTGTGCCCAGAGAGGCCAGCACAGCACCCGGTGCACGGATGGTGCTCAGCACATGTTAGTTCACTCCTCCCACCCCATCCCTGCCCTGATTTCCTTCCCTCCTTAATCTGCAATATCAGGATAAAGGGAAGTCTGTACCCTAAGTTATCCACCTCATGGAGTGTCAGACCCAGACAGGGGCTTAGAAACCATCTGACTCAATCCTGTCTGTGGATTTGGAAACTGAGGCCTAAAGAGGAAGAGTTCTTGTCCACGTTCCTGTGTGGTTTCTGGGGCTTGGAGAGAAATTTTCCATCAAGCCCTTCACAGAGTAGAAGCTCTGCAGTTAGCTGCTGCTGCTGCAGCTGTTTATCGTTAATTCAGCCTCCACAGATCTTGTTTTTATGACCACGGGCCCAAAGATAGAGCAAGAGTACAATTTTGCATTAATTGACAACAAAAGGAGTATTACAGCTAAGAATACAACAGAGGAAATGATTAAACTACCCTAAAGCAGCTACTTTAAAGTGTGAGGAAGGAGGGAAAGAGGCATTTTTAAGGAATGTGCCCTCCTCTAGAAGGCAGGTTAAGCCCTTTGTTTTCTCAGGGAATTTTTTGATGTTGGCATTACTGTCCCATTTTATGGATGAGGATACTGAGGCTCAGAGATGCTAAGTGCTGGGAGTCCAACACCCAGCCAACCACTGCTCCAGGATATCGTCTGTATCAAGAGTTTTTTTCTGTAATCGAGCATGAGTGATCATTCTCAGTTTTCAGTGATCTCAGCCCAAAGAATGCCTGTCATCTTAATTAGTGACTGTGACTCCCCAAGAACAATCCCACATAATCTGGACTTTGCTTGGATCCTTCCACTTAACCTACAGTGGTTGAGGGGATGGGGTTTGCTGTATCAGGAGTCAGCATCGCAAGCCCAAGGCATCCTTGGGCCCCCTTCACTGGCTTCTTATGCAGGGAGACAGTGACCTCACAGGTTAGGAGAGGTGTGTGGAGGGTCAGAGGAAGGGAGGGGCTTGGGGATAGCTGTCTGGGCCTCTGCTCCTGGGGACAGGTGAGAGAACCAGGTCAGGCTGGAGGCCTCTGGGCCATGACTGTGTGCTCAGGGCAGGAGGGAGAATGTGGGGAGGCCCCACAGCCAGTGAGAATTCTGGAGCTGGGATTCTGATCCAGGGAAGCGGAAGGCATAACCATTCCTCAGGAAGAGCTGGACCCTGCCTTCAAGGGTCCAGCAATTCGATTGCGATCCCTTATTCACCATGATGTTGGTTAGGTAAACTGTTTTCTTGTTCTGGTCTCAGTTCCTTGTCTGTTTAGTTGGAGTGATAATCCTGCCTCATCTGCTGCAAGTGGTTTACCGCCCATCACCCCGTGTCATCTTCATGACAACCATTGCCCCATCATCCCAATGAGGACACTGGGACCTGGTGAGGCAGGATGACCAGCAAAGGGTCACATGGCAGGTCAGCAGTGATGCCCAGGGTCACTTGGTTGGTCACTGGTGATGCCCAGGGTCACACACAGATCAGCAGTGATGCTCAGGGTCATGCACAGGTCAGCAGTGATGCTCAGGGTCATGCACAGGTCAGCAGTGATGTCCAGGGTCACAGGTCAGCAGTGATGCCCAGGGTCACTTGGTGGGTCAGTGGTGATGCTCAGGGTCACGCACAGGTCAGCGGTGATGCCCAGGGTCATGCACAGGTCAGCGGTGATGCTCAGGGTCACGCACAGGTCAGCAGTGATGCCCAGAGTCACTTGGTGGGTCATTGGTGATTCCCAGAATCACAGGTCAGCAGTGATGCTTAGGGTCACACACAGGTCAGCGGTGATGCTCAGGGTCATGCACAGGTCAGCGGTGATGCTCAGGGTCACGCACAGGTCAGTGGTGATGCCCAGGGTCACGCACAGGTCAGCGGTGATGCCCAGGGTCATGCACAGGTCAGCGGTGATGCTCAGGGTCATGCACAGGTCAGCAGTGATGCCCAGAGTCACTTGGTGGGTCATTGGTGATTCCCAGAATCACAGGTCAGCAGTGATGCTTAGGGTCACACACAGGTCAGTGGTGATGCCCAGGGTCACTCAGTGGGTCAGTGGTGATGCATAGGGTCACAGGTCAGTCCTGACACCCGGGGAAGGCATCACCTGTTGCCCCTCTCCTCTGAGTTCCACTTCCACTTATGCCCCGGTGTGATGGTGGTGTCTGTCAGGTCAGTTCTGTTTACCCTGGGAAGCTGGGGGAAGACGAGGTGTGGTCCTGTGGCAAGAGGAAGAGAGGGTCTGCCACCCGCAGTCAACACCTCTGTCAGGAAGTTTGAGGCTCATGCCTTTGAAGCGCCAGCCCTTTAATCGTCTTCACATTGTGAGCCCAGAAAGGTTTGTCCTGACAACTGGTTGGCAAACTCAGCCAGGGCCCCCCTGGCTGCACACACAGCCAGGCAGTAGTTTCAGCCTTTCAGGAGCTGTCTGAGGTGGTTACTGTGGGTATGAATTAGATTCACCTGGCAATGCCCACTTCTCCCTGGAATCTTCATGAAGCTCTCCCTTTGGATCCTGTCAGAGAGGGAAGCATGCAGGAGGCCCAGGTCCCTGGGGAGGCAGCAGGTGGGAAGTCAGAGCTTCCTGGACTCATTGGTGAGATGCAGAAAGCAAGCCAGGCCTCATCAAGACAGTTGCTGACCCCAGCACTTTTGGCTTCAGCCTCTTCTTCCATAAAAAGTACTAAAACTTATATTTTATGATGGCATTGGTTTCAAGACAACATATTAATATTATGTAGTAAAACATTTTATTTGACCTGGTGTTCGTGGTGGTGGTTTAGTTGTGAAGTCGTGTCTAATTCTTTGCAACCCTGTGGACTGCAGCCCACCACGCTCCTCTGTCCACAGGATTACCTCGGCAAGAATCCTGGAGTAAGTTGCCATTTCCTCCTCCAGGGGATCTTCTTGACTCAGGGATCAAACCCGCGTAGCCTATGTCAGTAGGCAGATTCTTAACCACTGAGCCACCTAGAAACCCTCTTTTTTTTTTTTAATCTAACAGTCCCTTGGGTCTTCTTATTATAAATTAAATTCAGATATTTTCATGGGTTTCTAAAGTATTCTGCACTCTGTGTACTGTGTGTGCAGTGCCTGGTGGACAAGAGCAAGGCCTGCAGAGGCTGGGGCACTTGTGGTGCAGTCCAGGCCTTGCCTCCCCTCCTCTTCCTGGGACTCAGTTACATCCTCTGTGAAGAGGAATGACTGGAAGAAGCTCCCAAAAATCCTGCTGTGGTCGTCTATCCTGTCTCCTTCTGTTCTAGTGCATTGGATTCCTGATCATTGAGTTCTTGTCTTTCATTAAGAATTCTTGAGTATTCACTACAAAAGATCTAGATTCTGTTAAATCAACATCGATGAAAGAAAAGAACATAAATACATGAAAACCCTAAACTCACGTAGCTACTGCAATTAAATCTTACGTTTAGCGGAGCTTCCTGGAAGCCAAGGCAAAGAAAGCAAGTTGTTGAATTGTAGATTTCTTGTCTGGTAAAGGAACCAGAGCAACCAGCTCGTGTCTTGGGGGCAGTTTTTGTACGGATATCGAACCTTTGTGAGGCCACAGTGAGAGTCACATGAGCTGATTGTTAGAGGAAGGCTGTCCAAACCATGAATGATGATCAGAATCACTGAACAAAGCCATAGACCTTGTTTTCACAATTAACTTTGCTAAAACCTATATGCAGGTCAGGAAGCAACAGTTAGAACTGGACATGGAACAACAGACTGGTTCCAAATAGGAAAAGGAATGCATCAAGGCTGTATATTATCACCCTGCTTATTTAACTTATATGCAGAGTACATCATGAGAAACGCTGGGCTGGAAGAAGCACAAGCTGGAATCAAGATTGCCGGGAGAAATATCAATAACCTCAGATATGCAGGTGACACCACCCTTATAGCAGAAAGTGAAGAGGAACTAAAAAGCCTCTTGATGAAAGTGAAAGAGGAGAGTGAAAAAGTTGGTTTAAAGCTCAACATTCAGAAAATGAAGATCATGGCATCTGGTCCCATCACTTCATGGGAAACTGGGATGGAGAGACAGTGGAAACAGTGTTAGACTTCATTTTTGGGGGCTCCAAAATCACTGCAGATGGTGATTGCAGCCATGAAATTAAAAGACGCTTACTCCTTGGAAGGAAAGTTATGACCAACCTAGACAGCATATTCAAAAGCAGAGACATTACCTTGCCAACAAAGGTAATCTAGTCAAGGCTATGGTTTTTCCAGTGGTCATGTATGGATGTGAGAGTTGGACTGTGAAGAAAGCTGAGTGCTGAAGAATTGATGCTTTTGGACTGTGGTGTTGGAGAAGACTCTTGAGAGTCCCTTGGACTGCAAGGAGATCCAACCAGTCCATCCTAAAGGAGATCAGTCCTGGGTGTTCATTGGAAGGACTGATGCTGAAGCTGAAACTCCAGTACTTTGGCCTCCTCATGTGAAGAGTTGACTCACTGGAAAGACCCTGATGCTGGGAGGGATTAGGGGCAGGAGGGAGAAGGGGGACGACAGAGGATGAGATGTCTGGATGGCATCACTGACTCGATGGACGTGAGTTTGGGTAAACTCCGGGGAGTTGGTGATGGACAGGGAGGCCTGGCGTGCTGCAATTCTTGGAGTCTCAAAGAGTCAGACACAACTGAGCGACTGAACTGAACTGAATATTCCTTGAGAAAACCCAGGGCCAAGTAGATACTGGTGATGAAGGAACCTCACCTGTGGTTTATAGTATATGTTTTATTCTCAGTCTTCCCATACAGCAGCCCTCTGAGGTAGCTATCATTAATCTCACTGTATAGATGCGGAAACTGAGGCTCAGGGAGGTTAAGTGACTTGGGACTTCCCCTGGTGGTCCAGTGGTTAGGATGCTGTGCTTCCACTACAGGGGGCATGGGTTTGACCCCTGGTCGGGGACTGAGATCCTCCATGCCCAGGGCAACTACGCCCTTGCACTGCAACTGTTGGGCCTGTGCACTCTGGAGCCCTTGTGCTGCAAACTGCAGAGCCCACATGCCACAGCTTGACAGAAGCCCGCTCGCCACAGCTAAAGAACCCGTGAGCTGCAGCAAGAGAGGCCCACGTACCACAGTGAGGACTCAGCACAGCCAAGAGAGGCATGACTTGACCGTGGTCACTCAGTGAGTCCTGACTTCTGTGGCAAGTGGCTTCTCTCTGCAGACATCATGGGTCAGCCTGTCACTTGGGGGCAGACTCAGCCCCTTGCTCAGGGAGCTCATAGCCTAGTGGACCCTGCAGATCTTCAAAAGGAGAGGGCCACACTGTGAGGCATGCTTTGAGGAGTGCTCAGGGGTGATGGTGCCCTAGTGGAAGGAGGATCTGTCAGCCTAATCCTAGGGTAGGCAGATCAGAATAGCATCTTGGCAGAGGTGAGAAAGGGCCCTAATGTGGACCACGAGGTGAGACGGTGAAGCCTGGATCCTAGTGGTGGCAGAAGGGAGAGAAACAAGTTGCTTACTTATAAAACTTATAAACAGCAGAAATCAACTCTGGCCATAATAAGCCCTGCATCCCTTCCCTCCTCCAACCCCTAGAGTTTATTGGCAGATCTGTGACCACAGATCATTTGTCCAAAGTAGCAGGAGATGTTGAGGACAGGCAGGATCCCAGGACTCCAAGGGCTTAGAAGCAGGAAACCTTGACCTGCTTCTACAGACATCAGACTATCCACCCACCATGCAGGTTCCTTGACCTCTGCGCTGTGTTGCTCCAGGGGCAAAGCTGGGCATCCCACTGGCCAGGCCTGTCTTTATCCCACCCCCGAGCTGAGTTGATGGGGATCCCCCACTCCTTTGTGGGAAGCATTATAAAAGTCTTCCTTATTCATATCTTCACTTCTCACATTGCAGGATTCTTTAATATGAGGAAAACAGGGCAGCCTGTTTATAGGCACTTCTGCAGCTACAGAAATTATTGGATCTGAGAGATTCTCCAGGAGAGACAGTCGACAGCAAGGAATGGGAAGCCTGTTACATGTGGGGTTAGAGGAGGAGCTACCTGGAGAGGGAAATGACAACCCACTCCAGTACTCTTGCCTGGAAAATTCCATGGATGGGGAGCCTGGTAGGCTACAGTCCATGGGGTCGCAAAGAGTCAGACACAACTGAGTGACTTCACGTTCTTTCTTTCTATAGTTCCTTTTGGTGAAGGAAATGGCAGCCCGCTCCTGTGTTCTTGCCTGGAGAATTCCATGGACAGAGGGGCCTGGTGGGCTAAGTTCATGGGGTTGCAAAGAGTCAGACAGAACTGAGCGACTTCACATTCTTTCTTTCTATAGTTCCTTTTGGAGAAGGAAATGGCAGCCCGCTCCCATGTTCTTGCTTGGAGAATTCCATGGACAGAGGGGCCTGGTGGGCTACAGTCTATGGGGGTGCAAAGAGTCGGACACAACTAAGCAGCTAACACACACTCACACACAGCGGAGCAGCGAAGGAGCCGAGGTGGTGCTCCGGTTTCTGGCCTGGGCTCATTGTTGTGGACGTGAGCACAAGCCCTGGCAGCCCGAGGGAGGAAGGTGTGAGTTGGTTTCAGATGTGCAGAGTAGGGAGGTGCCAGCCCGAGAGCCCCAGCAGGTAGAGATGTGTAAGTCTGGGGCTCCTGAGGCGGGAGATGGGCGTCATCTGCCTAGAGGTGGGCCTGGGAGCAGAAGGGGCAGAGGATCCGGTCAGGGAGATGAGGGTGGGGGCCAGGGAATGGAAAGAGTCATCGCCCTTCTGACTGTGCTTGTCCAAGTCTCCAAAAAGAGGTAGCAGGCCAGTGGGCTGGATGTCTCCTGTTGGGGCAACAGAGGGCCCTCAGGAAGTCCTCCTGTGTAGCAGCGTCTGCACCATCTCCAGGGGCCCAGGCTGGCACAAGGGTCGGCTCAGAGTAGCCTCTGAGTGTGTGCGGCTCTGCCGTGTGTTCTCATGCGTCCACCTCCACCTGCTCTGTGCTCCGCCTTGTCCTGCCCGGGGGAAGCTTGCCACCTAGAGTTGCGCCAGGCTTGGAGGCTGAGTTACAAAACTCTGTGATGAGTTCCCTGGAGCAAAATGGGAGCCAAAGGAGAGGATTTAATACACGGTGGGGAGGCCTCCAGAAAGGAGCTCAGGAAGAGTTACCCAGGTGGGAAGGATGAGAAGGGTGTCCCAGGCAGAGGGAACTGCATAAGAAAAGGCCTGGTGGCGAGCTCTGCGAATGGCTCAGTGGTGGAGAGAGTGACGAGAGGCGAGCGGGGCTGGTGATGGAGGACCTTGTGTGTCAGACGGAGGGCCAGCGTTCGCACACTCATGCCAGCACGCAGAGAGGCATGCCATCAACTAAAATCTCTGCCCCGCTTGTGTTAATTAACAGGTAATGACTTAATGCTCGAGGCTTTTCCAAGAACAGAGTTAGTGTCTTTGGTTGCAGTTTCCCAGGGCTCCATATCCCCTTTCCTCCAGATTTATATAAGCTGCTGGACAGCTCTGTGCCTGCAAGCATTTTCTAACTTGGCTCCCAAATCCTCTGAGCTGGGCCAGGGTGTCCAGTGAAGGCCCCTGACACGATGGCAGGTCCCCAGGGGACCCCTGTTCTGCCGTTGGACTGATAGCACTGACTGGGGAGAGGGTCCCTCTGGAGGAGCCTAAGCTTTGGGACAGGCTGGTGAGACGTACCCCCTTCAACAGGCCTATGGTCAAATGCTGGCTGAATTCAAGCCTCCTTTTTTAAGCGTGTTCACATCTAGACCCCATGGCTAGGTGGGGATGACAGTGCCCGCCCCTTGGTATTGGTACGGCTGGAACCACAGATGTGGTGTGGACACAGGGGCAAAGTGGAGCTGCCTCCTTTATCCGTATTAGGGACCAGTGGACGTCAGGACGCCATTAGCCTCCCAACCAGAGGAGGAGTTGGGGGCGCTGCCTCCCAGAACTAACGACCAAGGGCAGCTGTGCTGCGTGACACCGGGAGGATTACTTTACCTTTCTGAAGCTTCCGTTTCCTTATCTGTAAATGGGCATTTTGGTGGGTGTACCAGAAGCGACCTTGAGAAGAAGATATGTGTACAAGTGATCTCCGAAGGGAGACTGGGGAGAGGGCCTGCCACAAGTAACAGTGCCTGTCTTCCTTGCTGGGGAGGGGCTTCATTCATTCATTCCGCCCTCTTATTTAGTGTTTGGAAACCCACTCTAGTATTCTTGTGTAGAGAATTCCGTGGAGAGGGGAGCCTGGTGAGCTGCTGTCCATGGGGTCACATAGAGTCGGACACGACTGAGGCAACTTAGCATGCATGCATGCATTGGAGAAGGAAATGGCAACCCACTCCAGTATTCTTGCCTGGAGAATCCCAGGGATGGAAAAGCCTGGTGGGCTGTCGTCTATGGGGTCGCACAGAGTCGACACGACTGAAGCGATTTAGCAGCAGCAGCAGCAGCAGCAGCAGCAGCATATACCCGGCAGTGAGTGAAGTGCTGGGAATAGAGGTGAACAGGACTTGGGAAAAAGGCAGGCTGGGTGGAGAAGCTGCAGGGGAAGCTGAGCAAAGGCCCGGTGACATCTGGGGGAAACTGAGGCTCAGAGCTGTGCTCCACCAGGGCCTCACACAGTGTGACCTCCTGCAGGGCCAGGACCACAGGGGTGGGGGTCAGAAGTACAGACAGTCTCACTGGGTGAGGCCCAGCCCCGGATCACAGCGTCCTGCTGCCTGGAGCGCCTGAAGCAGGCTGCGGGGCTGGTATGGGGAGCAGTGGGGTCTCCGTCTGCACAAGCTAACAAGCCTGTGGCAATTGCTACTCTAATTGTCATTGTCCTGCAATTTGTGCGACAATTTGTAAGGCATGGAATGGAGCAGAGGTTATGCCCTGAATGTCTGTTTATACCATCTCTAAAAACGCCCCTACGGTGCCAGACTTTCTGAGCGACCAATAAGCGACCTGTGGTCTCTGGCATCACTCTGAGCTGCCCCTGGGGAACGTGTCCAGGGTAAATCACGTTCCTTTTCTAGGGAAGCGCAGAGCCCTCTTCCCCTAAGGAGCTCTGACCCTGGCTCCCCAGCTTCTGGAGTTCTGAGAGCCTGTGTTTATGCGTGTGTGCCTGTCACTGTGTCTCTGTGTGCTTGTGTGTGTGTGTGTGCGTATGTGTATGGGGTGTGTGTGTGCGTGTGTGTGCGTATGTGTATGGGGTGTGTGTGTGTGTGGCGTGTATGTGTATGGGGTGTGTGTGTGTGCGTATGTGTATGGGTGTGTGTGTGTATATACACGCATATGTGTATGGGACGTGCGTGTGTGTGTGTGTTTTTTTTGGGTGTGTCCGCGCGTTGTTGTGTGTGTGTGTGCACACGTTGCGTATGGGGTGTGTGTGTGTGCGTGTGTATGTGTGTACGTATGTGTATGGGGTGTGTGTGTGTGTGCGTATGTGTATGGGGTGTGTGTGTGTGTCTGTGTGTGTGTGTATGTGTATGGGGTGTGTGTGTATCTGTGTGTGTGTGTGCATATGTGTATGGGGTATGTGTGCGTGTGTTTGTATGTGTATGGGGTGTGTGTGCGCGCACGTATGTGTATGGGGTGTGTGTGTGTGTGCGTATGTGTATGGGGTGTGTGTGTGCCTGTATGTGTGTGGGGTGTGTGTGTGTGTGTGCGTATGTGTATGGGGTGTGTGTGTGTGTGCGTATGTGTATGGGGTGTGTGTGTGTGTGTGTGTATGTGTATGGGGTGTGTGTGTGTCTGTGTGTGTGTGTGGCATATGTGTATGGGGTATGTGCGTGTGTGCGTATGTGTATGGGGTGGGTGTGTGTGTGCACATGAGCCCTCACAGGCCCGTGTGTTAGTGTCTGTGGGCACATTTGTGTTGCTGAATGTGTCTCTAGGGGTCAGGGTGTTGCATGTGTTCCTTCGAGTGAGTTGATTTGTGAGTGTGTATCTGGAGTGTGTGTCTGTATAATTCCACGTGTTTGTGCAGCCAGTGTCTGTGAATATGGATTCTATGAGGCTGAGGAACGTGTCATTCCTCCTGGCCAGTGTGCCCAGGGGAAGCACCACTGAGAAGGGATAGGCTGGCCTTGGGTCCTGGAGAGTGGGTATAAATGGGGGTGGGGAGTGCTTTTCCTACCCACTGTTCTTCCTCTGTTCCCAAAATGTGGGTGAAGCTTCCAGGAACCAGGATGAGCTTAGTACCAAGAAGGACTTTCTCGCAGGCAGGACCTTCCCAATTGAGGGAAGTGTAGGAGCAGAGGCTGGCCTGCTGCTTGGCAATTTCACTCTGTAAACATTCCCTGAAGTGTCTTATTCTTTGTCAGGCTTTGTTCTGGGCCCTGGGACAACTGTAATTCAGCCTGAGTTCCAGGACCCACAGACTAATGATGATAACTCTTGAGACTGGATTCTAAAAGGAATAATACTTAAGTGATGGAGTCCTTACACTGCTGGGCACTGCTGTAAACTCACTAACACATTTGGGCCAGGTGCTGTTTTACAAATGAGAGACTGAAAACCAAGTGATGCAACAGCTTGTCCCAGGTCCCTGCAGTAAGCATAGGCACAGCTAGTGGAGGAAGCTGCACCCCTGAGATAGGAGGACTCGAGCTCCCGGCCCCCTCCCTTGCCCCAGCTCCAGGCAGGGTGTTGGCCAGATCCCAGAAGAGGCTGGTTTCTGTCCCCAGAATTCATATGTATCCAAGAGGTGCCCATGAAATCCCGCCTGTTCCCTGACAGCCATCCTCTGAGAGTTCTTAGCACTAGGCCAGGTTATTAATCACTGAGGCCCAGAGGCCACCGCAGTGCTGGCTGAGGATTCTAATCCAGCAGGAATGTAAACGTCCCCTGATTGCATGGGGCTCTTGGCCACGGTGCCACCTGAATCAGTTGCTCCTCTGGCAAGGCGGGAAAGAGTCTCCCTGCTGCAGCCCACAGGGGTCTGGGAGCACTAGGTGGAGAGGGCAGCGCAGAAAAAGCCCTGGATTGGAAGATGGGGGTGGCCCAGGTCCCTGCCCTGCCACTGCCTATGTTTATCACTATGAATAGTAATAATAAAAATAGCAAGCCCATAGTGCTTAATCGGAGAAGGCAATGGCACCCCTCTCCAGTACTCTTGCCTGGAAAATCCCAGGGATGGGGGAGCCTGGTGAGCTGCTGTCTATGGTGTTGCACAGAGTCGGACACGACTGAAGCGACTTAGTAGTAGTAGTAGTGCTTAATACATGCCAGATATTGTGCTAAATTAGGATTGGCTCTCAACACCCCATGAGGTATCACTAACCTCATTTTTCAGACAAAGAAACGGAAGCTTTGGAAAGGGAAGTGATTTGCCAGGCTCACACATTAGGAAATAGACAACCAGAATTTGGATTAGCACAGTTTAGCCCCAGAGCCCTTAGTCATGTTTACATTTTAAAAGTTATTTTATATATGATACATTGAAAAGCATACATGCAAATATGTGTAAATAATAAAGCATTGCAAAATGAACACCCACGAATCTTTGGAACCACTGTTTATTTTCTGTTTAGCATTCTTTGCTTTTCTTAACATGGTTTCATCACACATATATATCTGTAAACAATGTATTGCTTAGTTTTGCTTGGTTAAAAGCTTTATAAAAATAGGATCCTGCTGTATATGGTCTTAGCCATATTTTCACTTGATGTTCTGTTTGCTTGCGTCCGTATTGCTGTGTGTAGCTATAACTCATTCATTCTTACTACTGTGTGATATTACATGCTGTGAGGAAACTTTGTCATCCTCTTGTTGATGGACATTTGGGTTGTTTCTCTTTTGTGCTAGCTCACAATGCTGCTGCGAACATTCCTCTTCACGTGTGTTTTTGACGAGTGGAAGTTTTACTAGAATGTGAACCTAGAAATGGAATTGCTGGGTCAGATAATGTAAGATGGTGCCATATTGCTTTCAAAAGTGGTGGTAACAGTCTGCACTCTCACTCACACCGCATGTACAAGTTCTGTTGTTCTACAACCTCAAAAGCGTTGTATTACTTTGTCAGTCTGGCAAGTGAAATGGTGTAGACGATTACTAATGGGATTGCAATACCTTGTCATGGTTTGTGGGCTGTTATTATTTCCTCTTCTGTGAAATGCATTTAAGATCCTTTTCCCATTTTTCTATTGATTTGTCTTTTTCTTATTGATTGATAGGAGTTCTTGATATTTGCTACCAGTTGGTGACTCATATTTCATTCCTTGATGGTGTTTTTCCTGAATGAAAGATCTTAATTATAATGAGTAAATTTATCAGTCTTAACTTTAATTGCTTATATCTTTTCTTTCTTAGAAAATCTTCTCCACCTTTATATCACAAGTAAATTCTCTTGTATCATAATGAGAGGATTTATTTTTAAGCTTTTAATGTCTTAAATTTAAGAGTTTAATTCATTGAAGTTGAGTATAGGGACCCAATTTAATTTTCTTTCCATCTCGGTAGCCATTCATTGAATTGTCCATTCTTTCTCCAGAGATTTGCAATACCAACCTGTCATATATAAATCTTTATATACTTACAGGTCTGTTTCTAGGGTCTTCTGTTCCATTAGTCAATTTTTAAAAGCCCTATACCAGTATTACAAAGCTGTGTTCTGTGTGATCAGATTGGCTAGTTTTCTGTGATTATGGTTTCAGTGTGTCTGCCCTCTGATGCCCTCTCGCAACACCTGAATTTGGAAAACTCAGCAGTGGCCACAGGACTGGAAAAGGTCAGTTTTTATTCCCATCCCAAAGAAAGGCAATGCCAAAGAATGCTCAAACTACTGCACAATTGCACTCATCTCACACGCTAGTAAAAGTAATGCTCAAAATTCTCCAAGCCAGGCTTCAGCAATACGTGAACCTTGAACTTCCATGTGCTCAAGCTGGTTTTAGAAAAGGCAGAGGAACCAGAGATCAAATTGCCAACATCCGCTGGTTCATCAAAAAAGCAAGAGAATTCCAGAAAAACATCTATTTCTGCTTTATTGACTATGCCAAAGCCTTTGACTGTGTGGATCACGATAAAATGTAGAAAATTCTGAAAGAGATGGGAATACCAGACCCCCTGACCTGCCCCTTGAGAAACCTATATGCAGGTCAGGAAGCAACAGAACTGGACATGGAACAACAGACTGGTTCCAAATAGGAAAAGGAGTACGTCAAGGCTGTATATTGTCCCCCTGCTTATGTAACTTCTATGCAGAGTACATCATAAGAAATGCTGGGCTGGAAGAAGCACAAGCTGGAATCAAGCTTGCCGGGAGAAATATCAATAACCTCAGATATGCAGATGACACCACCCTTATGGCAGAAAGTGAAGAGGAGCTAAAAGCCTCTTGATGAAAGTGAAAGAGGAGAGTGAAAAAGTTGGCTTCAAGCTCAACATTCAGAAAATGAAGATCATGGCATCTGGTCCCATCACTTCATGGGAAATAGATGGGGAAAAGGTGGAAACAGTGTCAGACTTTATTTTTTGGGGCTCCCAAATCACTGCAGATGGTGACTGCAGCCATGAAATTAAAAGACGCTTACTCCTTGGAAGGAAAGTTATGACCAACCTAGATAGCATATTAAAAAGCGAGACATTACTTTGCCAACAAATGTCCATCTAGTCAAATGTGAAAGTGAAGTCGCTCAGTCGTCTCCGACTGTTTGTGATCCCATGGACTGTAGCCTACCAGGCTACTCTGTCCATGGGATTTTCCAGGCAAGAGTACTGGAGTGGGTTGCCATTTCCTTCTCCAGGGGAACTTCCTGACCCAGGGATCGAATCCAGGTCTCCTGCATTGCAGGCAGACGCTTTACCCTCTGAGCCACCAGGGAAGCCATCTAGTCAAGGCTATGGTTTTCCAGTGGTCATGTGTAGATGTGAGAGTTGGACTGTGAAGAAAGCTGAGTGTGGAAGAATTGATGCTTTTGAACTGTGGTGTTAGAGAAGACTCTTGAGAGTCCCTTGGACTGCAAGGAGATCCAACCAGTCCATCCTAAAGGAGATCAGTCCTGGGTGTTCATTGGAAGGACTGATGCTGAAGCTGAAACTCCAGTACTTTGGCCACCTCATGCGAAGAGTTGACTCATTGGGAAAGACTCTGATACTGGGAGGGATTAGGGGCAGGAGGAGAAGGGGATGACAGAGGATGAGATGGCTGGATGGCATCACCGACTTTATGGATGGGAGTTTGGGTAGACTCTGGGAGTTGGTGATGGACAGGGAGGCCTGGCGTGCTGTGATTCCTGGGGTCTCAAAGAGTCGGACACAACTGAGTGACTGAACTGACTGACCATTATTACACTATCAAAAGTACCGTAGTTTTGTAAGAAGTCTTCATTAATATCTAGTAAGAAAATCTAGCCACCTACTCTCACTTCAGTCTTTTTAGGTATTTCCTTGACTATTCTTAGGACTTCACTCTTTCATATATATTTTAGAATCAACTTTATTTATTTTTAATATTTATTTATTTGGCTGCTCCAGGTCTTAGTTGTAGCACATGGAATCTTTGATCTTCCTTGTGGGATGCAGGATCTCTAGTTGCAGCCTGTGGAATCTTAGCTGTGGCAAGTAGGATCTAGTTCCCTGATCAGGGATGGAGCCTGGGCCCCCTCCTCTGGAAGCATGGAGTTTTAGCCTCTGGACCATCAAAGAAGTCCCTAGAATCAACCTTAAAACTTGAGAAATGCTTGACCTTTTAAAAATTGGAATTCTGTTTACAGATCAATTGGAGGAAATTGACCTCTTTATGATATTTATTCTATCTGTAAATATGGTCTTTTTTTTTTTTTGCTTCTCATTTTTTTTTTTTAATACATTGACACGAATCAGCCATAGGTGAACACAATCGCCCAATGCCGAAGCCCCCTCCCACCTCCCACCAAGATTTTATATGTTTCTCTATACATGTATTGCATGTAGTTCTTTTAAGTATTTTTTCATAGGCTTCTTTTGATTTTTGTTGCTAGTATGAGTTATATCTCTTTTTAAATTATTTTTTATTTGTTCCTGTTGAATAGAAATTCAGTTGCTTTCAGTTTATTTGTCTTATACCCAGATAGCTTGACAAATTCTCTTATTATTTCTATTAATTTTTATGTACATTCTTTGGATATTTCTATATAGACTCTCATATATGCAAATAATGATTTTATTTCTTCCTTTTCAGGAAGGGATATTTATTTTTTCCTTTTCTTTATACTTTTATTTCTTGAAAAGAAACAATGATAGTGGATATTCTTATCTTGTTTTTGATTTAAAATGCTTCTAATATTTTACCATTAAATATAATATTTCCTATAAAATTTCTGTAGATACCTTCTATCAGACAAAACGCATTTCTTTTTAAAAACAATAGGGTTTATTTTTGAGATAAGTTTTAGGCTCACAGAATATTAAGTGGAAAGTACGGAGAGTTCCCATATGTCTTCTGCACCACCCTCCCTCCACCCCAGCCTCCCCAGTGTCAACATCCTGGACTAGAGTTGTGCATGTGTTACAACAGTAAACTGACACTGAAATATCAGTATCACTCAGAGTCCATAGTTTTTATTAGGGTTTTCTCTTGCTGTTGTACATTTACCAGTTTGACAAATGTATAATGACATGTATCAACTATTGTTGTATCATGCAGAAAAGTTTCACTGCCCTAAAAATTCTCTGCTATGTCTATCATACATTTCTTCCCTCCACCCCAGGCAGCCGCTAATCTTCATAATTTTCTCTTTTCCAGAATGTCATACAGTTGGAATCGTACAATATGTATCCTTCTCATATTGGCATCTTTCTTTTAGTAATATGCATTTAAGTTTCTGCCATGTCTTTTCATAGCTTGATAGCTCATTTCATTTTGGAATTGATTAATACTCCATTGTTTGGACATCTTGGATGCTTCCAGGTTTTGGAGATCAATCATTAATAAGGTTTCCAAAAACATCCACTTGCAGGTTTTGTGTGGACATAAGTTTTTAACTCATTTGGATAAGTACCAGGAGTATAGTTTCTGGATCATACAGTAAGAGTATGTTTATTGGTTTTATAAGAAGCTATCAGGCTGTCTTCCAGAATGACTGTACCATTTTTCATTTCCATTGGCAGTGAATGAGAGTTCCTGTTGCCCCACAGTCTCTCCAATATTTGATGTTGTTCGTGTTTTAGATTTTAGTCATTCTGATAAATGTGTAGACCACTACATTATTGTTTTAATTTGCAATTCCCTAATGACATAGGATGTGGAGCATCTTTTCATATGCTTATTTTCTATCTGTATATCTTCTTTGGTGAGGTCTCTGTTCATATATTTTGCCCTTTATTGATTCATTTAACTCTGTCAAGTCTTAGTTGTAGTGTGCAGGCCCTTTTTTGCAGCCTGTGGGCTTCTCTCTAGTTGTAGCATGTGGGCTTAGTTGCCCTGCAGCAAGTGGGATTTTAGTTCCCTGACCAGGGGTTGAACCCACGTCCCCTGCCTTGAAAGGCAGATCCACAACAATTGGACTTCCAGGGAACTCCCTTACCCATTTTTTAATAAGGAAAATATTCTTTTCTCAGATTTGTCTTTATGACTCGTCTTCTCATTCTCTTGACAGTGTCTTTTGCAGAGCACACGTTTTTTATTTTAATAAAGTCCTGTTTATCTAAATTGGAATAAATTATTTCTTTCATGGGTTCTTCCTTTGCTGTTGTATCTTAAAATAATTGCCAAACCCAAGGTTATTAAGATTTTCTCCTATGCTGTATTCTGGGAGTTCTATAGTTTTACATTTTTAATTTAGATGTATGGTCCAAGTAGAGTTAATTTTTGTGAAAGATATAAGGAATGTGTCTGGATTGGTTTTTGTTTTTTAGCATGTGGATGTCTAAGTCATTCCACCACCATTTCTTGAAAAGACAGTTTTTATGCCACTGAATTCCCTTTTCCCCTTGTCAAAGATGAGGTGATTATATTTTGGGGGTCTATTTCTAGACTGTCTGTTCTGTTCCACTGATCCATTTGTCCACTCTTTCACCAGTACCACAATGTCTTGATTATTGTGTCTTTCAAGCAAGTCTTAAAGCCAAGTAGTGTCAGCTCTCCAACTTTGTAATTCTTTTTAATATTGTGTTGGCTATTATAAGTATTTTGCCTCTCTTATATAAACTTTTGAATAAGTTTATTAATAGCCACAAAATAACTTGCTGGGATTTGAATTGAAATAGTGTTAATCTATTAATTAAATGGGGAAGAACTAATTAATCTATTAATTAATAGATTAAGTTGGGGAGAACTTCTGACAGTAATGAATCTTCTTATCTATAAACAAGGAATATATCCCCAGTAATTTATTTCTTCTTCGATGTCTTCCATCACAGTCTTGTAGTTTTCCTCACCTAGCTCTTGTACATATTTTGTTAGATTTATATCTAAGTATTTTATTTGGAGGGTGGTGTGCTAATCTAAATTCTATTGTGTTTTAAATTTCAATTCTGTTTTCTCATTGCTGACATATAAGAAAGTGGTTGACTTTTGTATGTTAATCACTTATTAATTCTGATAGTTTGTCGGTTTGTGTTTTCTACATAGACAGTCATGTCATCTGTGTAAAAAAACAGCTTTATTTCTTCCTTCCTGATCGGTATTCCTTTTATTTCCTTTTCCTATTATATTGCACTAGCTGGGATTTCCAGTATGATGTTGAAAAAGAATGGTGAGAGGGGACATCCTTGTTTTGTTTAAGGCATTTCTTTTTATTTAATTTGCTAAGATTGCATGAACATTGAATTTTATCAAATGATCTTTTTAAACTTGTTGAAGTTATCATAGATATATATATGTAAATAAAGTTTATAAATATTGTGAGTTAAATTTTGAGATTTCTCTGATGCTAAATTGTTCTTACATTCTTAAAATTCACCCAGCTTGGTTATGATGTGTTATCTTTTCTTTATATCACTTATTTCAGGAATTTTACATGAGTAATATTTGCCTATAATTCTCCTTTCAGACACTTCTCTCATTTGATTTTAGTATCAGGTATTTTTTGGGCCTCATAGAATGAATTGAAGAGTAGTCCTCTTATTTCCTATCCCTTGAAAAGTTTGTATAAGATCGGAATGATACATTCTTTGAATATTTGGTAAAAATTGCCTATAAAACTGAGTTTGGTGTTATCTTTGCAGGAGGATTTAAAACTATGGTTTCAATTATCTTAATTGGCATAGAATTTTTAAGACTTTTTATTCTTCTAAAGTCAATTCCCCCATCCCTAGGAATTTGTCCATTTTGTATATGTTTTCAAATTCATTGGCGTAAAATTGGTTATAGTATTCCCTTTTATTTTTTAAATCTTCACTGAATCTGTAGTTACGTCTCCCTTTTTATTCCTAATACTACTCTTTTTGTGTGCTTTGTCTATTTTTTTCTTAATTCATTGCACCAGAGGTTTGTCTCTGTTATTAGTTGTTCCAAGAACTAATTACAGGCTTTGTTGGTTCTCTCTATTGTATCTTTGTTTTCTATTTTATTCATTTCTGCTTTTATATGTATTATCTTCTTCTTTTTATATTTTTTAAGCTTGTTTTGCTGTCCCTTTTATAATTTCTGAGATGGATTGCTTAGCAGATTAAATTTCAGACTTTCTCTTTTCTTTAATCATTTGCAAAATATTTTAAAATGCTACTTTACTGCATCCCAGAATTTTTTCTATATATTATTGGCATTATTGTTCAGTTCTAACTAAGTGTTTTGAGTACCCATTATGATGCTTTGATTGACCCAGTAAGTCTTTAATTTTCCAAATATAGAGAAATATGTTTCTGTTTTTGTTATTAACTTGTAATTTAATTTTACTGTAGTTGAAGAACATTCATTTATGATATCACCCATTATGACATTTTTTTGTAAATGTTCCATGTTCTTGAAGAGAATGTGTATGCTTTGTGTTCAATAGATCAAAAGTCTTGTGTTACTCAAAATTTCTATAACTTTACTAATTTTTCTTTATTTGATCTATTAATCATTGCGAGAGGTTGAAATCTCCCACCAAGATGGTAGGCTTTGTACTTCTAGCAGCATTTGCAACAACGTTAGGTTCCTAGAAGTTTAAAACTATTATCATTAGATAACTCCATCACTAAGAGGATGAGATGGCTGGATGGCATCACTGACTCGATGGACATGGGTTTGGGAAAACTCTGGGAGTTGGTGATGGACAGGGAGGCCTGACGTGCTGCAATTCATGGGGTCGCAAAAGTCAGACACGACTGAGCGCCTGAACTGAACTGAATCGTTTTTTAATCTACTTTATCTAGTGTTAATATGACTATAACAGCTTTATTTTGAATAGCATTTGCATGATATTAAACTGATAAGAACAGATACTACACTTGATCTTAGCCAAAAGGCTGAAAAAGTTGGCTTAAAGCTCAACATTCAGAAAACTAAGATCATGGCATTCGGTCCCATCACTTCATGGGAATTAGATGGGGAAACAGTGGAAACAGTGTCAGACTTTATTTTTTTGGGTTCCAAAATCACTGCAGATGGTGACTGCAGCCATGAAATTAGAAGATGCTTACTCCTTGGAAGAAAAGTCATGACCAACCTAGGTAATATATTCAAAAGCAGAGACATTACTTTGCCGACTAAGGTCCATCTAGTCAAGGCTATGGTTTTTCCATTGGTCATGTATGGATGTGAGAGTTGGACTGTGAAGAAGGCTGAGTGCCAAAGAATTGATGCTTTTGAACTGTGGTGTTGGAGAAGACTCTTGAGAGTCCCTTGGACTGCAAGGAGATCCAACCAGTCCATTCTGAAGGAGATCAGCCCTGGGATTTCTTTGGAAGGAATGATGCTAAAGCTGAAGCTCAAGTACTTTGGCCACCTCCTGCAACGAGTTGACTCACTGGAAAAGACTCTGATGCTGGGAGGGATTGGGGGCGGGAGGAGAAGGGGACGACCGAGGATGAGATGGCTGGATGGCATCATGGACTCGATGGACATGAGTCTGAGTGATCTCTGGGAGTTGGTGATGGACAGGGAGGCCTGGTGTGCTGTGATTCATGGGGTTGCAAAGAGTCGGACACGACTGAGCGACTGAACTGAACTTGCATGATATATCTTTTTCTGTCCTTTAACTTTCAACCTTTTCATGTCTTTATGCTTTAGGTGTGTTTATTGTGATTAGCAAATAGCGGGAGGTGTAATTTGTTTTGTTTCCTTAGTTCATTTTGGTATGCTCTCAAGTTTAGCCCATTTTTCAATTATGATTACTAATGTATTTAGACATGTTTCTGATATCTTACATTTTGCTTTCTACTTCTGCCTTTCCTATGCTTCTTTTTGCTTGTTTGTTCTGGCTTAGGTTTTGTTGTCATTTGTTATATTTTGGTTTTTGATCAATTGAGAGAGGTTGGTTCCCCATCACCCCTCCCCCTCCCATTGCTTTTCCTCTCTCTGCTGGTGTGGAAGTTATAGACTCTAAAAGTCTAAGGTTAATACCTTAAGCCTTTCCCCAGCAGTACAAGAACCCTAGAACGTGAAGGTGAATGTGAAAATCATTCAGTCGTGTCTGACTCTTTGTGACCCCATGGGCTATACAGTCCATGGCATTCTCCAGGCCAGGTAGAGTGGGTAGCCTTTCCCTTCTCCAGGGGATCTTCCCAACTCAGGAATCGAAGCCAGGTCTCCTGCATTGCAGGCGGATTCTTTACTAGCTGAGCCACAAGGGAAGCCCAAGAACCCTAGAGCACTATCTCTAATTTCTCTATCCAAACTTTTTCCTGCTGTTGGACAATATTCTAGTTCTGTCCTGTTTCAACTCCACAAATTAGAGAGCATTGTTAATTTATAATACAAAGGTTGTTTAGCTCTACCTCCATGCTAGGCTATTCTGTGCTTAGTTGCTCAGTTGTGTCTGACTCTTTGCCACCCCATGGGCTGTAGCCCACCAGGCTCCTCTGTCCGTGGGGATTCTCCAGGCAAGAATACTGAAGTGGGTTGCCATGCCTTCCTCCAAGGGATCTTCTCAACCCAGGGATTGAACTCAGGTTTCCTGCATTGCAGGCTGATTCTTTACCACCTGAGCCACCAGGGAACCCAAGAATACCTGAGTGGGTAGCCTATACCTTCTCCAGGGGATCCTCTTGACCCAGAAACTGAACCAGAGTCTCCCACATTGCAGGCGGATTCTTTACCATCTGAGCCACGAGGGAAGTCTTCTGCCTCCATAACTATGAACTTATTTGTCCTTCATCAATTTTATTGCACATTTTATACTTTCCTTCTGGGATCATTTTCCTTCTTCCTGAAATTTATCCTTTAGAAGTTCTTCAAGTAAATCTGTCTGTCTGTCTTGTTAGTTTATCTGAAAATGTCTTTTTTTCATCTTCATTTTGAAAGGTATTTCTTGAAGTACCCATTCTAGGTTGACAGTTACTTTCTGTCAGCATTTTGAAAATATTATTTCATTGCCCCTGGCTTCCATTTTTTTAAAGCCTGTTGATATAATTGGCATTCTTTTGTGAGTTATCTGTGTTTTCTCTCTTATTCTTTTTATGTTAAGAGTTCTACTTTAGTGTTCTGAATTCTCACTACCCTTTAAGTAGATGTGGATGTCTTTAATTTTTTCCCCTCCTTTTAGCTCTTAAAAATTCTCAGCCATTCTCTCTTCTGGCTTTTCTTCTTTCCCATTTTGTTCTTTGCTTTTGAGACTTGATTAAGATATGCATGCATGCAGGTTAAGCTGCTTCAGTCGTGTCCAGCTCTGTGTGACCCTGTGGACTGTGGCCCCCTGGCTCCTCTGTCCATGGGATTCTCCAGGCAAGAATACTAGAGTGAGTTGCTGCCCTCCTCCCGGGGAACTTCCCAACCCAGGGATCGAATCTGCATCTCTTATGTCTCCTGCATTGACAGGTTCATTCTTTACCACTAGTGACACACAGAAAGCCCCTGATTAACATGTATTATGCCTTTTTACTCTGGCCTACAAATGTCTTATTTTCCAGCTGCTTGTCTCTCTGATCTGAAGCTTTTCCAGTTCATCTGTGTCTAACTTGCTATTTTATCCATGTAGGTTTTAAAAAATGTATTTTAATAATGACACTTAATTTCTCTAAATTCTGTTTGATTCTTTTCAAATTTCCCTGGTTATTATTGATAGTCTCTTGTTACTTGCTCATATTTTGATATTCTGTTCTTTATTTCTTTAAACATTTCACCTGTATTAGTTTACAGTCTAGAGCTGATAGTTTTAGATGTTGAAATTCTTGGGGCGGGGTTGGGAGAGGCCTACTCTTGTGATTCTTTGTTTCTTCAGCTTCTTCCCCTGCTTGTTCCCTTGTGTGCCAAGTAATTTTGAGTGTGAGCGCTTGTGGATGACCTTTATCTCTGGGCAGCCTGGTGACCTGAGATCAACGTGCTTTCCTCCCTAGGGGAAATCTAGAACCTTGGAGCCCTCAGACCCGTGTTGCCCCAAACACCAGCCAGGTGCCCAAGCCCAGTGTAGCAGCTGAAGGTCTAGCCCCCCGTACTTTGCTTCAGTCCTGATGTCAACACCTGCTTCAGGGCAACCCCACCCCCTCACCAGTCGGTTTTTGGTTCACGATTTCCTCCTTTTCTCTCCCTTAGCCTCTGAGACTTTCCTTATCTTCCAGGGTACAAGCAACTCAACAAAAACTATATTTTATCCACAATCTGGGCAGAAAGGCCCAGAAGCAAAACCTTAGTTTCCTCATCTATAAAATGGTCACCAGTCATAGTAACAATAATACTAACAACTACCACCCTACAAGTTGTTACAGGTTCAACCCCTGAGTGGGGAAGATCCCCTGGAGAAGGAAATGGCAACCCATTGCAGTATCCTTGCCTGGGGAATTCCATGGACAGAGGAGCCTGGTGGGCTACAGTCCATGGGGTTGCAAAGAGTCAAACAGGAGTGAATGGCTAACACTTTCACTTTCATAATAACGATAATAGTAACAACAACTACCCCACAAGTTGTTACAAGAATCATAGGAACTCATGTATGGCAAAGCACCATAAATGTACTATTTTAAGAATCAGCTATTGAGGGGACCTCCCTGGCAGTCCAGTGGTTAAGACTTCACCTTTCAATATAGGGGTGCGGGTTTGATCCATGGACAGGGAGTTAAGACCCCACATGACTGGAGGCTAAAAACCAAAACAGAAATAACATTGTTAAAAATTCAATAGAGACTTAAAAAATGGTCCACATTAAAAAAAAAAAACTTAGAAAAAGAATCATCTCTTGATGTGTTGCTGATCTTTTACACTGCTGAGTGCTTTACCTGCACTATTTTATTTAATCCTCCAACAGATCTGGTTCTGTCATCATCTCCATGAGGAAACTGGTTTCAAGGGGATAACAGTCACCTGCCTCACTGTTGCTGTTATCATTAGTATTACATTGTTGAAGGAGAGGGAAATGGGAATCCCTCTGAGCAGAGCAGAACCGGGGAGTGGGGTGCCTACTTACTGGTGTGGAGCCATGTGGTACGATGGGGAGTGCTGGACTGGGACTCAGGAGAAAGGGTGGGTTCTTACTGGGTCCTCTTGAGGCAGCTCAGCTCAAGGTTTGGGGTGCTGGCTGCAGAATCCCAGCCTGCTCATTTCTTGGGAGCAGAGGTGTGTGCTGTGGATGCAGGGGTGTTTCTGGACATCATGAGTCACCCCGGGGGTGCAGCCCCAGTAGTTTCCCAGGTAGGGCTATACTTCTCTGATGTCCCTGGGTTCCTTCTGTGTCTCATCTCTGTGTGCAGTGGAATTCTTGGTGCCCTGTTTTCTGTTCACCACTTAGCTCTTTGAGCAGCAGAGCTCCTTGAAGGCAGACACTGATTCTTCTTGGCTGTTTGGGACCTGGCAGGGTCCTGGCATGCTGAAGGTGTTCAGTGCACGATGGTGGCAGAAATACACAATGGATCTTCTCTACCGCATCGCATCGTGCATGATCTTTGTAAGCCTCAGTTCATGCATCTCTGCACTCACTCCTTCCCTGAGTATTGCGTTCTGGCATCGCCCCACATTCACACTGGTGAATGGCTGGTGCATTGCCCTCATAAGCACATTTGTATTTGTAATTCCTGGTGGATAGATTTGGGTTTGGCAAATATGATCTCTGTTACCTATCTGCTCCAGGTCCTCTCCTCATGTGTGACATGGAAAAAGGCTTTGGAATTAGGCAGCCCTGGATCCAGACTGACTTCTCCGCTTGCTGGCTCTGTGGACAATGGCATAACCTCTGCAAGCTTCAGTCTCCCTACCTTTAACATGAGAGAGGGATGCCAGCCTCCCGGGATGTGGAGAGACTTGCGTGCTGTCTCCACTTGCGGGCTCCTGGTGAGGGTGAGGGTGAGTTCCTTCCAGTTGCCCTGGCTGACCTCGGGACCTGCTCTGTTGGCCAGCATGGCTCCCGTGGGCCCAGGTCTTTTCTCTCCACACCTTAGGATGACAGTTCCATGGACTGCTGGGCCCACAGGCTCCCTTTGGCCTCTGCCAAGCCCAGCATGTTCTGTGGCTTCCTGAGATTGAGCTGGGCCCCCACCCCAGGTCCGTTGCTCTAGTTCTTGGCCTGCCAGAGAGGCAGCTGCCAGCCAACTGTTTACCTTGGGAACATGGTCTCCTCTCCGGCAGTGCTTGCCAGCCGTGGAGCGAGGGCAGATTTATGAACTCGGTCACACAGAAACTATTTAAGGCCCTGGTTGGCCAACAATAATGTAAAGACATACAGTGCCTGTTTGAAAAAGATTGCATTTAGGTGCCCACACTTTGGTCTGATTTACAACATAGGCTGAGGCTCCAATTAGCAGTCACAGCCGTCTTTTAGCTGAAACCTAGCGCCTTTCAGGATTATGCAGACTTTCCAGGGCCTGGACTATGATGAAATTATAGCTGGAGGCTTGTAAATTCATTCACCGTTTATAAATGCAGTATATTCTTAACTGCCCTGCTATTCAGCTTACCTGCAAGGCCAGGGCCGCTGTGGCCTAGTTGCTTATTAAAGTGACCCTAGGAGATTGTTGGAAAAAGGAACCCAGTCTCAGTCCTGGCTCTCTACCCCTTGCTGTGTGACCTTGGAGAAGTGGTTTAGCCTCTCTGATCCCAAATTCCTTCACATTGACTAATGTGACAGGATGGGACTTGGGAAGAGTAGTAGACACTCTGCTTTGTGGAGATCAAGCAAACTGGGTAATGCCTGTAGAGAACCCATCACAGTTCCTGGCACATAGTAGGTGTTCAGTAATGGTAGATACATTAGAGTTGCTAAAAGGGACAAAAATCCAGCATGGGGCTGGCCTCTTCTCTGGTACTCTGCCTGGCTGGCTGGCAGAGGGGAGCAGGAGCTGAGATGGGCAGCACAGTGTGGTCTGTGGCCCGTGGCCCTTCAGGCAGCAGGGCCTGGAGTCTTGAGAGCGGGGTGGATGCTGCACCCTGGAGTGGACCCGAAGCCTCATTTCCATCATGGGCTGCATCTGATTTGTGTACTGAGCAGGCTGTGGCTGAGGCCTTCTAAAACACCTACTGTGTGCATTGCTGGCCCAGTGCCCAGCCCAGGGGGGATCAGCAGTACTTGTTGAAAGCCTGGTAAAGCTAGGTATGTCAGTGTTTCCTTAGGCCAGCCAAACCCTGCCTCCAATCTTCCCAAAGCCCCTGCTTCCTTCCTCATTGCAGCTTCTGCCCTCACAGTGGTGGGGGAGGAGGAAAGCTGACATCAGGATGGTGTGTGGATATGTTTCTCCTGATCAGAAGTATCCACAGGGGGAACCCCTGCCCTGCATGCAGGGAGTGAGCTCTCATCGCGGGTAGGCTGGGTGCTGCCAGGGGACTTAGTCCCTGGGCAGCAGTGGGCCTGGTGACCTCTGGGGTCCTTCTGCTCCCTCCATCCTTGGATGCAACTGGTGCCCTGGGCACTGGATGGAACTAGCTCTCCTTTGGCTTCTCTGGTGAGCTGTGAGCTTCTCCAGCTTTGTGTTGGATTTTCTGTATCAAGGAGGTGGTCCCTGCCCACAGCAACGGTCAGTTAAAAATCATATTGCTGAGTGTTCAGAATGACAGCGGTGGAGATATAGAGGGACCCCTAACCTGGCCTGGGAAGTCATGTCAAAGTGACTGGGCTTGACTCTGAGGACAAGAGGAGCCGTGGGGTGAGAATGGATGGGAGGAGCAGGCCTGGCAGCACCTCACCTGTGTGCTGCCCCAAATCCCAAGCCTGGGCTCCCATCACGTTACTTACACGCTGTTGGACAGTGTGCCCTTGTGGCCTGGCAGGCAGTGTCCAACGCATGCCTGGTTCAGCCGGCCCCAGCTGGCCCCATCCTTCATCATCCAGAGCCCCATTCCCCACCTAATCAGCGGCTCCATCCTGCTTTGATTTGGGGCTCTCCTAAGGACATTTGATTGGCAGTAACTGGAGTCAACCATAAGCTCATGCAAAGGGGCAGATTATTTATGTGTTTTCTGCTGTTCTGTTAACAATGACTTCAGAAGGGCATATGGAATGGATAAGGGACTGTTTAGAAATCAGAAATTTGAAGAGACTGGAAAGAACTTGATAAAAACCATTTAGGTACTATAATGTGCTTCATTTAAAAGATATATATTTACCTAGTCTGTCTGATTTTACAGGAAGTGAGTTAGGAGATGTATTCAGAAATGTTATTCGAATGATGAGATAGTTCATGGAAGCTGCTGGACGTCACCCTCGAGCATGCGCCCTGCCCTGTGCCTGCTTCAAGGCAGACCTGTTGGACTCAGAGGGTCGGTTCCTGCCCAGCCAGCCTCAGCCACCGAGTGTGGCTGCTCTGTATCTGGACACCTGCTACTGCCCCCACCCTGTTCCTCTAGAACCCCAGAGGCTTTCTGGATGCTTCCTCATTTCCTATGTCTGTTAGCAGTTGGTCACCAAGTGCTGATGACGCAAACTGCTCAACCTCTCTGTCCAACCAGACTGTCTCAGTCAAATTCTAACTGCTCCTACAGTCATCCCTGTTGTATGGACTTTTCACTCAACCCCCGCAGATACCGGAATCCAGATCCTGAGCAGATGCTCAAGTTTCCTGTGTAAAACAGCCTAGTACAGTCAACCTTCTGTGCCCGTGGATACCACAGATATGCAGTTGGTTGAATCCGCAGGTGTGAACCTGTGAATACAGACACAGAATGTACTTTCCATCTGTGAACAAGGGCAAGATCCGTAATGCTGTGTGCTCCCATTTCTCCACCTGTAAATTTAATGGGGGTCAGGATGATATCACCTAGTGTGGGGACCACTCTGGAGGCTTGATGATATCACATACAGTATCTAGGTTGGCCAGAAAATAAGGCCCAAGTATGACCAAGCAGAGACGTTTTGTTTCCAGCCCCAGCCTGGGGTTTAGGGAGGGGATGGGTCTGTGATGGTGACCCTGCACTGCTCCCGTGCTGGGCACACCTGGCTGCTGCCTGGGGTCGGGGGTAGGGTCACACCGGCTGTGAGTGATGGATGAGCAGTCTGCAGTGTAGCGCTCTCCTCCGGAGCCTGGGAGTAGATGCTTCTCATTTTGACTGAGTGCAGCTTCCCAGCGTGTCTTGTTTCAGATTGGCGGGATTCTGTTGCCCAGGCTCTCCTAAAGCGAGACAGCACAGCTCCAAGTCCACTGGGGCGGGGTCACCCCATGTGCTCCTGCGGGTCCGCATGCCCTCTCCTGGTCCCCTCAGTCCTGCTCTGTGCCATAGCCAGCCACAAACGAGGTCTGAAGCAGAGGATTTCCAGAATCAGAGTGGCCCCAGAGGCCGTCTCATCCCAACACACTGCTTTGTAGGGAAGGCAGTGACCACCCAAGGCAGGAGGAGGGGTGGCCAGTCTTTAGACCTGAGAATCCGTGTGGAGCTTTCTGGAACGCGGCAGATTTCCCATCGGAGCCTAGAGAAGCTTCCCTTGCATGGGACTCAAGTCTGCTGAGAGAGATAGCTGCCATCCCCTCTCAGGTCCCCAGGCCTCCTGCCCTCTGTGTGAGGCCTTTTCCATTCTGCCCTGCAGAGAATGTCTCCTTCAAGCCTCACTGGCCCTGAAGCAGCCGGGGGAGGGCAACAGAATGACCGTCTCTGGTGGCTTCAAGATCAGAGGGGATGTCAGGGATAGGGAGCCCTTCTGAGCCCCCTGAAATGTTAGTGCTCAGGGGAGTGTCCCCCAGCTTCTCAGAGCTGGCCAGTGGGGTCTGGTAACAAGTCAGGATGCCTCCCTGATGTGACCCATCCCCACCCACACCTTTCCCCAGTGTCTCTGTCACCAACAAATTCGAACCTGAGTCCAGATTGATAGCAGAAGAGTAAGTTTGCCTCTCTTAATGGGTTGCTTGCTTATCCTGTGCTGCCAGACCTGAGTCAAGTCCTGACTCCTCCTCAGATTTGCTGTGTGACCTTAGGGAGGTCACTTACCCTCTCTGAGCTTTGGTTCTCTAGTTTTGTAAGTTAATATATGTAAATACTCTGGTACTCTGCCCAATCCTTACTGCCTGCCACTACCTCAGTTATCCAAACATTACCCCCACAGGGCTGTGGTTTGGTTGGTGGAGTTCTCTGCATACCCCCAAAACCAGTTTGGATTCAAAACCCACTCATGTGTGACCTCAGATGATAATTTTTGCTGCTTTGTGCCTTAGTTAGTTAGTTCAGTCATTTAGTCATGTCCAACTCTTTGCAACCCCATGGACTGCAGCACGCCAGGCCTCCCTGTCCATCACCAACTCCCAGAGCTTGCTCAAACTCATGTCCATTGAGTTGGTGATGCCATCCAACCATCTATCTCATCCTCTGTCGTCCCCTTCTCTTCCCACCTTCAATCTTTCCCAGCATCAGGGTCTTTTCCAATGAATTAGTTCTTCATATCAGGTAGCCAAAGTATTGGAGCTTTAGCATCAGTTCTTCCAATGAATATTCAGGACTGATATCCTTTAGGATTGACTGGTTGGATCTCCTTGCCATCGAAGGGACTTTCAAGAGTCTTCTCCAACACCACAGTTCAAAAGCATTATTTGTTCCATGCTTAGCTTTCTTTATGGTCCAACTCTCACATCCATTCCATATATGACTACTGGAAAAACCATAGCCTTGACTAGACAGACCTTTGTCAACAAAGTAATGGTCAGGAAGATCCACTGGAGAAGGGATAGACTACCCACTCCAGTGTTCTTGGTCTTCCCTTGTGGCTTAGCTGGTAAAGAATTTGCCTGCAATGGGGGAGACCTGGGTTCGATCCCTGGGTTGGGAAGATCCCCTGAAGAAGGGAAAGGCTACCCACTCCAGTATTCCGGCCTGGAGAATTCCATGGACATGTACCTTGTGCCTTAGTTTCGTTTGTCATAATTGCCCCTCCCTTCCTTGTTTTGAGGATGCTCAGATGGGACTGCAAATGTGACAGTCTCACAAGGGTAAGTAGTGGAAGGTGAGATGTTGTGTCCAGGAATGCAGGTAGTCTGATGGCTTCATGGGTGCCTAGCGGCATTCTCTGCACTGGGAGGGCGTACTGACGAGAGGGTCCTTGAGTCAGACTTGGGGAGGCCCAGTGTACTCAGTGTTTCTCTTTAGGAACATCCCGAGAAGTAGTGGAGGCTGATGCTTCTCCATCTTGGGAAGCCCTGTCTGCTGGAACACCGGCTAAGTCCTCATTTTGGCTGACAAGGCAGGCCCACCCACTTCTCTAGCGCCCCTGCCATTCCCCACCTTGCCTACCCTAGTCTGCCCACGCAGGCCTCTTGCTCTACGTCTTCTCCTATCTCAGAGCCTTTGCACTGGCTTTTCATCCTCCCTGGGTCTCTGTCCTGAATGCTTAGAATGACTGGTTCTTCCTCATTCTTGAGGTATCAAATCAAATGCCCCCTCTTCAGAGGGACTTTCCCTGGACACCCACTCCCTGTCACAATGATTCTGTGCCACCACACAGTCAAATGCTTTTCCCCATACCACACTCATGATCTGACATGATCTTTTTAACTTATTCGGCTGGTATCTGTGTCACCCCCACCCCCAGCCTGCTGCCTGCACAAGGGCAAAGGCCACGTGTGTCTTGCTCACCACTGTGTCACCACCAGCTGGAATGGTGCCCAGCATCTTGTAGGCTAGATTAGATTAGATGGGTGAGTGTGTAGCTTGATGGGTCATGGTTGGATGGGGCAGTGGTGGATGGATAGGAAAAGGCTGCTTCAGTTGGTGGTGGTGGTGGTGGTGGTGGGGAACTGTCTCAGCAGGTGTGTAAGCCAAGGGGAGTGGTCCCTGGAGGGGGCCATAGAATGGATTCCTGTTCTTGGGGAAGATGGCTGAAATCATGCCACAAGTCCCCACAGCCTTGGCTGTGCTTTCCTGGGGCACCCCAGATTTGAAGGACAGCTTGTATTCACCAAGGCCTCCAGGCGTGTGAGGTTGGCTGCAGCTGCCAGATCAGCCAGTGTGGGACATGTTTTAAGAAAGGCAGAGAAGGGCCAGTGGTCCTTTGTTCAGGCCTGGAGTCAGCTCAACCACCCGTGAGTTGCCTTCCTTGGGGCCTGACACCAGCTGAGGACTTGAACAAGTTCCTTGCTACCTCTGAGCTCAGTTTCTTTGTATGTAAAATGAAAATAACACTAGTACCTACCCTGGCCCCCAGATTATTAACTGTTTAAAGGGACCGATTAAGCCAACAGGAGTCTCCTATTCTGTTGCTGAGGAGGTTTGTCTCTGCCAGCCCAGCTCCCTCCCCTCTAGGGTTGATGATAAAAATAAAAATAGAAAAGTCTTTTAAAGATTGTCTCACATGGGGCTGCGGTCCATGGTCCCACCAGATCCTCCTCCACCCCTCGGCCTCCAAGCGGGAGGGAGGGAGGCTGGGGAGTCATCTCTGGGAATGAGTTGAGCGGCTGAGAAGATGGAGAGCAGAGGGGGAATGTTTCTATTAGGCTGCGGGAGTGTTTGCTTTTCTTCTCCAAGAACTGGTTGTGGTCATGTAAATCACCCTGGAAGAAAATCAGAGGGTCCCCAAACACATCTGTTGGTTTTGGTTTTCATAAAAAGAAAGAAAGAAAGATGAAGACACCAATCTTTGTGGTTGGCTTAAAAGTATTTTAATCATCAATGAACAAAGGAAGAATAAACTCCTGGAGCAGGCAGGAATGTGGCCAGGGTACGTGAGAAGGTAGGCTCAGTGGGACTACGAGTTCCCTTACCACCTGGATCTCTCCACACAAGACCAGCCCATGCATAGGGCTTGTGTGCAGGCTTTGGGGTACCTGCCGGGTTCCACTCCTATGGGGACTGACCTCCACCCATTTAGGGCTGGATGTGTGGAGAGGCCTGGGGAGCAGGTAGGGGAGAGCCCAGGGGGTTCCATCTTTGAGTATAGGCAGGGGATCTGTGAGAACGTGTGTGTGCACTTGCCCATACCTGGGTGTGTGTTAGGCATTGGAGGGACTAAGAAACAGTGGGAATATGTATTTGTATGAATACGTCTGTGTATTGTATGCAAGTGATTTGTAGTGTGATAGAAGCATGTGTGGTTGTAAAGCTTATGGTTGGGATTGGGGTGTATGTGGGATTTGGTGTAGAATAAGGGTCTCCGTGCAATTAAGTATGTATGTACTGGGGATGTGGTTGGGGAACTTCCCTCATGATTCAGTTGGTAAAGAATCTGCCTGCAATGCAGGAGACCCTGGTTGGATTGCTGGGTTGGGAAGATCCCCTGGAGAATGGATAGGCTACCCACTCCAGTATTCTTAGGCTTCCTTTGTGGCTCAGTTGGTAAATAACCTGCCTGCAATGTGGGAGACCTGGTTTCGATCCCTGGGTTGGGAAGATCCCCTGCAGAAGGGAAAGGCTACCCACTCCGGTATTCTGGCCTGGAGAATTCCACGGACTGTATAGCCCTTGGGGTTGCAATGAGTTGGACACGACAGCAACTTTCACTTTGGGGAATATATGGTAGGAATAGACATAATACCCATGGCATACCCCATGTATTCCACCTATTAACACCCACAGTGTACCCAGACACCCTTAATACCACACTCACATGCACATCCAATACATGCCCCCAGAGCACACTCTCAAACACACTCCCCCAGTAGACGTGCAGATATGTGTGTGTGTGGTTGGGTTGAGTGAACGTGCATCTGTTTATGTGGGGTATGAGTTTGAGTTTGGAGGTGGGTGCTCATGGTTTGTGCTTGTGGCAGGAGCAGTAGTTTGGGTGGCTGTTGAATGTGCAGTGTGTATGTGTCAGGTGAACGGTCGTGCACTGGGCGTTGACTGTGTTGGGTGTGCATCTGTTTAGAGGAGCGTATCTGAGAATCTGTCTGCTGTATGTTCCTGTGTATTGCGTATGGCTTTGGATTTGTGTGTGTGTTAGGCATGTGGTGGGATGTTGGATGTGCACTTGGAGTGTGTGTGTGTGTTGGATGAGGGAGTAGGGCTTGTACTGGCTGCAAGAAATGAACTCCTGCTCAAGCCAGGCTGTGATTTGAACCCAGGAGCCAGGTCAGCCAGCATGTCCAGGAAAGCAGTGGAGTATAGGGGAGGGAGGGCAGAAGAAAGTGAGTGTGACTGTCGGGTGGAAGTGGAGACTTGGTCCTGCTGGCAGAGGATGGAAGAGAGAGCAGGCATGGAAGCTGCCCTAGGAGGGGCAGTATTGCTAACAGCACTCTCTCAGGTTCTCACGGGGCCCCCGAGAAAGGCAGCCCCTGGCTGAGGCTTCATGTAGGCCCCCCAGGGCTCTGAGCTGCCTGCAGTAGACCGACTGCTTGACTTGGGCCCCTCTGGCACTCTGGGATGCAAGAGGGCAGAGGCTGTTACCCTGCTCAGCAGATGAGAACACCGGACCAGAGAGAGGAGGGAGAGGAGTGGCCCGAGGCCCCTCCTCTCCCCTCCTGTGAGGGCGTCTCCCAGCAGCCAGGAGAGGCCTGCATCCTGGGGGCCTGGGGCCTGGGGCCTGGGTGCTAAGTGTAGGTGGGCTGCCGCAAGTCCCAGAGCACTCCCTGGTGATGTCCCAGGGCTTCACTGCATCCCCAAGAGGCAGGCGTTCTGAATTTCTCTGTGTGAGTGTGACCTAATTATATGCTAGAAATTTTGCAAAACCAAGAAGAACAGACGACTCAAACCGCCACAGTGGAATGTTTTCTTTGGTCCTCTTCCCATCCATGTGGGACATGGCACTTAGCACAATGTCTGGTGCATAGTAAGTGCTCAACAAGGGGTGATTTCAGATTCACTGTTGGGGGACTTTCCGAGTAGGGAAGACTTCTCTTAGTCCTCCAGTGGTTAAGACACTATGCTCCCAATGCAGTGGGTCTAGGTTCGATTCCTGGTCAAGGAGCTAGATCCTGCATGCTCCAACTAAGAGCCTATGCAGCCAAATAAATAAATATTTAAAAAATTCATTTCCAGGATTTTAGTATGAGAAGGGTACAAGCCCTGGATCAGTCCAGGCCTCATCTCTGATGAGGCGCTTCACTTCTCCACGCCTCGAGTTCTCACTGGGGTTATTGAGATGATTATTAACAATAATGAGCACTGATGAATTTAATATTCAGGCTAAGAGATTTCCCATGGTTCCAGGCATGTCATCACGGTCGATTTTCACAGCCATCTTATGGTCCGTCATGAGGACTGTGGTGCATCTGCTCAGCCTTTCTCCCACTATTGGATATTTAGGTTGTTTCTAATCTTCCTCTATTCGTATTTTGTAATAGAAACGTTTCATTACCATCTTCTTGAATAAAGCTTGTCTGAGCTCCAGCCGGATTGGGCACCCAGAACCCTGATATCAGAGGGCAGTGGAACCCATCTCTGTGTGAGCCACTGCTCATTCTGTCCATAGTCACAGCTAAACCTCCAACCCCTGAGGCGAGACTTTCCCCTGTTCTGAGCCCGGTGTTCCCCACACACCGTCTCCTTCCTGCCCAGGCCTACTGCAGAGGAAGGCCAGGGAAGCTCACGTGCTAGCGTGTTAATGGGCTGAGCTCCCTCTGGTGCTACTGGCTGAAGACATCGCCATGATCTGCAGTGGGCCAGTTCCTGAGTCAGAGTCTGCAGTCTCCACCCAGTCTGAGCATGCACAGCTGAAAGAAACGGAATTCTTCCTGAAATAAAATTGAACCCAGATTCCTCAAGGCCAGCAGAGGAGACAGAGCCTTGTGAGGTGGGCTCAATCTCATGGCCCTGGCTTCTGTCCCAGAGTTGAACCCCCCTTTAGGGGTCCCGGCTGCTCTGCCCCGTATCAGTCCAAGGAGGCATGGCTTCCCAGTTGGTGCCATGGCTCAAGGGTGGGCCATGACCTTCCCTAAGTGCCCCAGAACTTCTGCTTTGCCCCTTCCTAGATGGGTGACTTGAGTAGGGTGCTGCTCTGTGACTCTGTTTACTCATCTGTAATATGGAGACGATGATAACAACAGCAGTAATACCGACCTTGTGGAGTTGTTCTGGGGATTAAAGCACTTACTGCATGTAAAACACTTGAAACAGGGCTCAACACATGGTAATCACGCAGCGAGTGTTAGCTGTCATTGTTTTGGCTCAGACGTGACTTTATTTTTGCAATCACATTTCGAATGAGGAACTCGTACCCAGTATCTATCAAGAACTCATACAATTCAAAAAAATGAAAAAGGTTAATCACCTAAGTCAAAAATGGGCAAAGGACTTGAATAGACATGTCTCCAAAGAAGATATACAGATGGCCAAAACATATGAAGAGGTATCATTAACTGTCAGGGAAATGCAAGTTTGGACGATAATGAAATACTATTTCACACCCACTAGAATGGCTGTAATGAAAAGATGGGCACTAACAGGTGCTGACAAGGACATGGACAAATGGGAACCCTCATAACACTGGTGAAAAGCAGTCTGACACTTCAAACAGTTAAACATAGAATTACCATGTGATGTAGCAATTCTGCTCCTGGATATATATCCCGAATAAATGAAAACATAGGTCTTCACAAAGTTTCGTACATGAATGTTCATAGCAGCGTTATTCGTGATAGCTAAAAGTGAAAGTGCCCTAAGTACCTATCAACCAGTGAATAAAATGTGATGCATCCGTATAATGGAATATTATTTAGCCACATAAAGAATGCAGCAGTGACGCAGCAATGTGAACGAACCTTGAAAACACTGTGCTCAGCAACAGAAGCCAGTCACCGAAGACCACATATTGGATGATGCTAGCTACATGAAGTTTCCAAAATAGAGAAATCTATAGAAAGAGAAAGCAGATTCGTGGTTGCCAAGGGTTATGGAGAGGGAGGAATGAGTGCTAATGGCTTAGGGGATGGGGTTTTCTTTTAGGGTGACGAGAATATTCTAAAATTGATTGTGGTAATAGTTGCACAACTCTGTGAATATACTTCAAAACCACTGAACTGTGTACTTCGAATGGATTAATTTTATGGTTATGTGAATTACATCTTAACAGAACTGTGAAAAAAAAAAAAAAGACTTTCTAAAGGCTCATGGAATACCACAGGGAAGCAGACAGAGAGAATGACATCACCCAGAAAACCTGGCCCCTCTCAGCATTCCTCCTGCTTTGCTTTCATAGGGCAGAGGCCATCTCATCCTCCTTTTGTCAGAGCAGCTCAGCAACTTCCGAACTCCTGTGGGCCTGTCTGCAAAAGTCAGGCCCAGAGCTGTGGTTGCGCTGAAAGGTAGTGTTGCCAAGTGGTGGGAGCCTGAGCTGGGATAACAGAAGTGTGACAGCGTTGTCACAGGATGAGCAGAAGTTGTGGGCATACTGTGTGGCCCAGGGCAGGGGTCCACATACCGTGAGTAGCCCTCCACCACTGCCCCTTACTGCCAGGAGAGTCTCCCGACTCCCCACCCATTAGGACGAGGCACTGCCAATGACAGCATGCTGAAGGTCTGACAGGTATACACCTGCTCACAGCTGCACCCACACCCTAGTTCTCCAATTAGAGGCGTGCACAGACAGCATCTTTTGTTGGAAAGTTCCAAGTCCAGTGTTGGTGTGAGCAGAGAGGTCCTCAGAACTCACCCCGAGCCCTGCCTTCAGATGCGGCATGCCAGAGACAGAAGGGACCCTTGAGACCATCTTCAGGCCCTTCCTATTTACTTATTGACGGCACAGCACGGCAGGCAGGATCTTAGTTCCTCAACCAGGGATTGAAGCCATGCCTCTGCAGCTGAAGCACAGAGTTTTGACCACTGAACCACCAGGGAAGCCTTCCTTTATTTTATAGATGATTAACTGAGGTCCAGAGAGGGGAGGAGGTATAGTGGAAAAGAGGAATTCAGTTTTTGTGTTCGGGTCCCAGTCAGCCAGGAACTTCAAGGGCAGCCTTGGGCAAGAGTCATCTTCAAAAGGTGGCATTGTTGAGAAGGTAAAGTGAGCAGACCCAGGGTCCCTTTAAAACTCGGAAGCTGGAGGGGAGAGTTTCAGCCCCTGATTCAACAAAAACCAGCCCTGTGCAAAGAAGCAGTGAGAGACAGGCCAGCAGGGAGGAGTCGGGGAAGCAGGAGGATTCTGTCCTTGAGTTTTTAAAAGTAAATATTTGTAAAAGTTTTAAATGCTTGTTGCAGAAAACATGGAAAACACAATAAGGATAGATTTGTAAGAAAACCAAAGTCCTCTCTACAGCTCCCTCACAAAGAGACTCTCAAGTTGGACCTCTTTGGGCTGCTCCTGGCTCCTTAAGGGACATGGAAATGGACTTTATAAAACGTATTTCTAATAAGAAATTACCATCATTCTGCTCTGGTTATCCCTGGCAGTCTGGCTTGGCCCGCATGAAGGGAGAAGCAGACAAATAGAATTTGCCAGACCCAGTTCACCTAGTTTGTGTTCCAAAATGTACGGTCATTCCGAAGATGATGAAAACCCATTGTGTTGCAAGCGGTTAGCAAAGATGTCTAAGTGAGCCTGCGGGGTCTGTGAGAGGGCTCCGCTGGTGGTGAAGTGCTGGGGATTAGATGTGTTGATGGGGAATTGCCTGGGGCAGGGCCTGAGAAATGGGACCTTACAGAGAAATGCAGGAGCGGTGGTTGAGAGCTGAAGTAGAGCTCGGGACCCGGGAGTCAAGAGCTAGTTCTCTGTGGGTGCAGGAGGAGATGCAGGGGCCTCAGATGAGGACCACTGTTGACACCACCTTCAGCCCACGCTGAGCCCGGAGCTGCTGCCTCTGTTCTGGGTGTGAGAATAGTGCCCCTGAGGCCAAAAGTCAGGGAGCAGTGGGCTGGGAGTCTGGAGTCTGGGCTGTCTGTATGGTGTCACCATTGACTTGCCTGGGCAGCCTTGACCCAGTCTCTGCTCCTTCCCCAGCCTCAGTCTCTCCATCTATGACATGGGCAGACTTATTTTAACCCCTCTTCCAATCAGACCTGTGATTTTAAAAAGCTTTTCTCTCTTTACCCAAGGGTGAGGGTTGTGGGGGTGGGGTGGGGGCTGACATGGGTGGCTGACCCCAATTGAACAGATTGTTTTAGTCAGCAAACAAGCCCCGAGCCCCTGCTGTGAGTACAGTCCCCTGCTGGGCCCTAGGTGGGAGGCCAGCTGGTAGGACCAGCACCATCCCACAGCTGACCCACATCCCCAGTGGTGGGAGAGAGGGACCAGAGGCAGAGAGTTACAGTCCTAAGTCCTAGGGGCTGTGGTGAAGGAAGGACAGGGCTGGCTGGGGGATGCCAGGGGAGCCTTGCCCTAACAGTAGGGGACTCCAGGAAGGCTCCCTGGAAGAGATGGCATGGAGCTGAAATTTGGCATATCAGCAGGATTTTGCCAGGCAAAGGGGCAGGAGAAGGGCACTCTGGGTAGAAAGCGATAGGAGCAGAGACACATCATTGCAGGCTGCGTGGAGAATGATACCACTTTCTGGCATTCAGTAGTACTGGGGCAGCAGGCCTGTTCATACTCAGAAGTGGAATGCCCTGCCATTTCTTTGTCTGTCTTTTTTTTTTTTATTTAAAAGTTTCATCGAAATATAACTCACCATGAGATTTATCCTTTTAAAGTATACAAATCAGTGTTTTGAGTATATTCACAAAGTTGTGAAACCATTTTCACTGTATTAATTCCAGGACATTTTCATCACTCCCCAAAGAAACTGTGTATCTGTTAGCAGTCCCTTCCATTCTCCCCTCCACCCGGCCCTTGGCAACCACGGATCTACTTTCTGTCTCATGAATTTGCCTGTTCTGGCACTTCGTGTAAGTGGAATCATACAATATGTGGTGCTTTGTGTCTGGCTTCTTTCACTTGCCATGATGTTTTCAACTGTGTGAATCACAACAAACTGTGGAAAATTCCTAGAGATGGGAATACCAGACCATCTTACCTACTTCCTGAGAAACCTCTTTGTGGGTTAGAACTGGGCAAGCAGCAGCAGTTAGAACCGGACATGGAACAAAGGACTGGCCCCAAAATGGGAAAGGAGTACATCTAAGCTGTACATTCTCACCCTACTTATTTAACTTATATGCAGAGTACATCATGCTAAATGCCAGACTGGATGAATCACAAGCTGGAATCAAGATTGTTGGGAGAAATATAAACAACCTCAGATATGCAGATGATACCACTCAAATGGCAGAAATCTTAAGAGGAACTAAAGAGCCTCTTAATGAGGGTGAAAGAAGAGAGAGACAAAGCTGACTTAAAACTCAACCTTCAAAAACCTAAAATCATGGCACCTGGTCACATCACTTCATGGCAAATGGAAGGGGAAAAAGAGGAAACAGTGACAGATTTTATTTTCTTGGGCTCCAGAATCACTGTGGATGGTGATTGCAGCCATGACATTAGAAGACAATTGTTGCTTGGAAGAAAAGCTATGACAAACCTAGATGGTGTAGTTAAAAGCAGAGACATCACTTTGCCAACAAAAATCCTTATAGTCAAAGCTGTGGTTTTTCCAGTAGTCATGTACAGATGTGAGAGTTGGACCATAAAAAGGCTGAGCCCTGAAGGACTGATGCTTTTGAATTGTGGTGCTGGAGAAGACTCTTGAAAGTCCCTTGGACAGCAAGAGATCACATCAGTCAATCCTAAAAGAAATTAACTCTGAATATTCATTGGAAGGACTGATGCTGAAGCTCCAATACTTTGGCCATTTGATGCAAAGAGCAGACTCATTGGAAAAGACCCTAATGCTGGAAAAGATTGAGGGCAGGAGGAGAAAGGGACGATAGACGATGAGATGGTTGAATGGCATCACTGACTTAATAAATTTGAGCAAACTATGGGAGACAGTAGAGGACAGGGAAGCCTGGAGTGCTACAATCCATGGGGTTGCAAAGAGTAGGACATGACTGAGCAGGTGAACAGCAGTGTTTTCAAAGTGTATCCACGTTGTAGAATGTGTTGGCATTTCGTTCCTTTTTATGACTGAATAATATGCAGTTGTATTTATAAACTATTTTTGCTTATTCATCACTTAATGGGCATTTGAGGTTTTTCTATTAATATATGATTAAATAGGTTTTAAAAATTAAACTTTTATTTTGAAATAATGACTCACGTGTAAGAGTAAGAAACGGTAGATCCCGTGCAGTCTCCTATCTCATTTGGCCCTTATAATATAAACCTACAATGAGGTAGGGTTAACTGTTTTCCAGAAGACAGCTCTGGACCAGAGAGGCTCAGTGCTATGCCTAAGGACAGCGACCAGTCAGCAGGGCTGGGACTGGAACCCAGTTCTGCCCACTCTAGAGCCTGCAGTTCATCCAGCTGGCTCAGAGGCGGGTCCCCAGACATTCAGCCGAGGCTGCAGAGAAGGATGTTGAGGCGCATTTGCTCCTTCTGGGTGCTTTGGGGCTGTGACTGGGGAGTGAAATGTAACATGTGCAGGCTGTGGCTCGGACCTGCCCATGCGTCCTCTACCCCAGGAGTAGGCTTGTGTCTGCTGTTTACTTAATCCGGACACTCGGTCTCCTGAGATTCCTCCTCAGTCCTCGCTGATCACCACGTGTGAAACAGCCTGATGATGTCACTCTGTGAGGAGGCACTCCTCGTTGCATTCCATGGTGTGAGCCTGGGTCCCCTGATGCAGACACAAATATCATGGGTCGCCATCCATGAAAATTGGTCACCATCCATATCATCCTTGATCCTCAGATCCCGTCAGAGGCCACCATGTTGTTCCTGTGTATTTGTGTAGAAACTGAGGTCAGAGGGAGGTCCTTCACCCACATATCATAGGTTGAGGGCAAGTGTCAGACCCAGACCTGACTCAGATCTTTCTGGCTCCACAATGAGGGTGGGAACATCCCCAGAGCTTGTTAATGCAGGAGAGCTCATCCAAAGCCACGTGCTGAATTACGAAGGAAGTCTAATTCTTCTGTAGCCTGGATCTGCCTATAAAGTATCACTGGTCCCTGTAACTTTTTTTTTTAATTTAACAAAACAGAGTAGTCTAAAGCAAAAGTATAATGTATCAAGAGGTAGAGAGGAGAAAAAGGGAGAGTAGAGAGAAGAAAAAGGGGAAAATTATCTCTAACTATAGTACTCAGAAAAAGTGAAAGTGAGGTCGCTCAGTCGTGTCCGACTCTTTGCGACCCCATGGACAGTAGCCTACCAGGCTCCTCCTTCCATGGGATTCTCCAGGCAAGAGTACTGGAGTGGGGTGCCATTTCCTTCTCCAGGGAATCTTCTCGATCCAGGGATTGAACCCAGGTCTCCTGCATTGCAGGAAGACACTTTAACCTCTGAGCCGCCAGGAAAGCTTATAGTACTCAGAAATAACCACTGTTTAACATTTTAGAGTATTTCTCTGCATATGTGATAATTATACTCTTTATTGGAATGCAGTCAGCCTAGATGTGTTGTCTGGTAACTTGCTTTCGTTACCGAAGTGTATTTTGGACACCTAGCCATTTGCATTTGGCCGAGTGAATGAATGAGTGAGGAAGTGTATGAATGGCTGGGCAGCTGTCTTTTGCCCCTGGACAAGCCAGGCTTTGTGAACTCTTCCCAGACTGCTTTTCCAGAGCTGGGAGCCTCCATCTCCATCTTGTCACTGATTCCCTGTCCTCTGTAACCTGGGACCTCAGTTTCTCTGCACGGGGGTCACGGGTGGCAACAGCTGGTTATAGGACAGAGCCTGGTGCTGACTGTCCCAGCTGGGGGCTGGGCAGCTCTAGACTTCTGGCTCCATCCTTGCAATGCCAACAAAGATGCTGAAGTCCAGAGGGGTTAGGTGATTTGTGCCAGTCACAGAGCGGGAGGGGCATTGGGATTTGAACTCAAGCCTGGATGACTCCAGAGCGCTCTGTACCTCAGAGTCAGCATGCCCCAGGAGTCCAGAGAGGTCAGAACTGGGGGCAAGGCAGTCATGCCCTCTTCGGGCTGTTGTAATGTCCCCTATCTGTAACACAGGGGCCTCTGAGAGATGGCCAGTTCTGACTTTGTGTGAGTCTCAGGTCCCCAATGCTGCCCAGCCCAGTGACCTTGCTTTTACTGCTGAGCCGAGGTAGACCCAGAAAGGAGTCTGGTCAGGACCTCCCCCAGAGCCTCTGCAGAGGAGCCACCACCGGTCCTGAGCCCTGGAGTCTGAGGGAATTCCAGGCTGAAGGAGCAGCATCTGTGAGAGCACAGCAGAAAGTCCCAAAAGCCCGAGTCGTCAGTGTGAGTGGAGAGGGGAGAGGGAGAAAGGGTCTTGGAGAGTTTGGAGAGCCAGCCACAGCTAGATTCAGATGGTGGGGGGCTGGAAATGCCAGGCTGAGGCCCTTGGGTATCCTGCAGGCAGTAGGGAGCCGTCGATGGGTTTTTAGCAATGTCGGGGGCAGATTTCAATTTATAAAACTCTCTGGCTGCAAGGCAGATGACGGATTTGGGGGGCAGTGGCCAGCGTAGCGACAGGCCAGTCAATTAGGAGAGTGGCAGGACTGGCATATAACTGGCACTGCCGTGGAGAGTGAGCGGTTAGAAGACCTCACCTGGGCCTCACCCAGGCTCCCACCTTGCTTCCCCCAGGACAGAGCTGGAGACTCAGCCGTCTGTCCTCAGCCTCTGCTGGCAGGGCCCCAGCTGGGCCCAAGTGCAAGGCAGAGATTTTTTTCCTGTAAATTATTGGTGCCCAAGTCATAGCTGAGTGGCTCAGCACAATGGCATCCTTCTCTTTTTGTCCTCCTTAATTTTAGAAGCCAAAGCTAAATGTTTTAATTTTATATTATTCCTGACATAATGCTAATGAGTTCCAGGTGTCTCTGAGTTGCTCTGCACAGCCAGGCATCTGGGTGGGGCCCTGCTCCCCAGGATGCCCCTCTGGCACCCCCTCGCTTCTCAGCGAAGTGCCTTGCAGCGTGTTCCTCCTTAAGGACCCCTTTCTGCTTTATCATATGGTTGTAATTTTTTTCAGTTTACTGAGTTGTTCTTCCCTGTGGTGACCACAGGGTGATTCTCTTCTTGCTCAAGGGATGGAGGAGTCCCATGAGAATGGGGCAGCCTGTCTGGCCCAGCAGAAGGCACGCTTCCCTATCAGATGCTGGGGTACCCCACATGCAGGTGAGGGGCGGGATGGCTCCCCCAGACTCTTCCAGCACTTTCCAACCTGTGTTGGACTGAACATCCGGAGATTTGGGGTTTTAGGGGAAATAGACACTCTGGGGGATCTGAAAGACAGTGTGATGGCTATTATGGCTAGTATCGTTATTTTCTGGTGACGTGAAACATCTGATTCTTTGTTTCTAGTCATTTCTTTCCCATGACCCAGTGTTTCCCAAATCTGTAGACCAGTCTGCTTTTTGTTGACCGCCGTGTGAGGCTCCTCTGTCTGTGGAATTTTCCAGGCAAGCATACCGGAGTGGGTTGGCATTTCCTACTCTAGGGGGTCTTCCTGACCCAGGGATCGAACCTGTATCTCCTGTGTCTCCTGCATTGCAGGCAGATTCTTTACCCACTGAGCCATTGGGGAAGCCCCTGATGGGGTAGACAATGGTCTCTATGTCAGATCTGAACTTGGAGTCTTAAAACTTGAATGTGAGAGAAAAAATGTAAGTTGAAAAATTTCCTTGAATTCGCTTGTCTCTGGAACCCCCGTATACTGGATAATTCACACATCTCAGGCAGTTCACAAACCACTGCCCCAATTCTGGGGGCATAGGGGGCTTGCACTGAACCAAGGGGTCCTCAGAGTCATTTCTCATCCTGGCACCTTCTGAGGCATTCAGCTTCCTACCTCATCTTTGACCAGAGCCCACCCATCTCCTGTCCACCTGAAAGGCTCCTTCAGGTCCAGCTTAGACTCAACATCTGGGCATGGGACCTCCTAAGATATCCAGAGTCCTGCCATGGGTAACCTCAGCCCTGCCTGGGAGGAGCCCTACTTCAGGGCTTACCACAAGCCTAGTTTTCTTTCCCACAAGCCTGGCCCCAGAGTGAAAGGGCCCCCCACTTTGAGGGAGCCTTGACATCTTCCTGGGTCTTGCTTTCCCCCAGGGACCCTTTCCCAGCTGGACATCTTTGTGGGAGAGAACATAGGATGCTTTGCTTTTCTTCTCAACTAGGCCTCTCCTGGACTCTACTAACTCAGGGGCTCCCCGCCCTGCCCCACACTTCCCTGAAGGTTCATTTGCTTATTGCTTGCTTCTTTTATTCATTAACAGAAACTCACACAAGCCCACCGTGTGCCAGGCCAGGTGCTTGACACTGTCAGATGGATTTATGGCAGAAAATTATTTGAAAATAGTCACTGCATGTCTCATCTCTGTCTCCAGATTTCTTTCCATTCGGCCCTGAGACCTGAGATTTTGAAACCCAAAAGCCAGGAGCTCACCCCTGTCTGCTCCGCTGTCTGCTAAGTTATCTCCTCCCAGAGGCACTGGGCAGGAGGTGGAGCTATTCCAGCTCCCAGGACTCCTGGCCCAGGGGACTCCGTGTCTGAACCCACTTGGTGCCTGCTCACAGCTGGAGGTCTCCTGCACTGTGGGCCAGTTGGGAGTTGGGAGGCATGGGCAGTGACTTCCAACTACCAAGAAGCCCCAGAGTGAGCCTGTGAGCCCTGGTCCTGCCTCTGGCAGGATTGTGATGTAGCAGGGCCAGGAAACAGAGATGTTCTGCAGACTGAGGTGCCTGGTCTCCAGAAGGGTTCGCCGTGTCTCTTCCCTGCGTCTCGTCCCTTCCGTAGGTTGGATTTCATTTGTTTCTGTTGTTGTAGGGTGTGTAATTGGTTCCTAATGGCAGTTGAGCTTCCTTCCCTAGCTTGAGTGTGGAGAGCGAGGCTGCCACCTTTGCTCCCATCCCCCTTTATCAGGGAGTCCAGGCGCTGGGTTCCAGCCAATGTCCTGGATCTTCTTTCTCCCCAGGCAGCCCCGGGATGTTGAGGGTTGTGCAAGTCTTAATTCCTGCAGCCCCACCTTTGCACTCCCAGTCCTGGGTAGGCGGCCCTCAGAAAAGGCAAGTGACTGGTTGAAGGTCACCCAGTAACCTGTGACAGAGCCAGGGCTGGAGTCAGATCTTCAGACCCTAACGTTTTTCACATCGTGGACCCATGCCCTGCTGCTTCTTGGAATTCAGGAGAGGGGCTGAAAGAGGAATTAACATCTTCTGAGCATCTGTCCTGTGCCCAAGACTAAGGACACATGTCTACAATAGGCTCCTGAGACCAGGAGTGCCACCCCCTTTGCAGGGAGCACTGAGGTTCTCAGGGGCCAGGAGGAGGAGGAAGTGGACTTGAGCCCCTGCCTGTGGACACAGGGCTTATCTGGGGAGGAGGAGGAGGACTAGGAGCCCCTGCCTGTGGGCACAGGGCTTATCTAGGGGAGGATTGAGGCTGGAGAGAATGTTTTCATTCATTGTAGATCTCGGTCCCTCCCCCTCCTCCTGGGGCAGCACTCACCTCCCTCTCCCCCAGCTCTTAGAGTCAGATGTTGATCCCTCTGGAGACGTGTTTCCTCAGCAGATGTTCCAGATGCTTCAGCTGTGGAGGTGGGATGGGCCACTGTGTACCTTTCCCGCCTGCCTGCCTCCCCTATGGGAAGTGGGCTGCTAAAGGCCAGGCAGCTCCCGCAAGGCCCAAGGGGGTGTATGGTGTCCACACAGAGGACAACCGGTGAGAGACAGGCAGTCTGGGCATCGTCGCCCCAGGGTGGTGTCCAGATGGTCAGAGAAGGGCAAAAAGAGTTTAGGGATGACCTGGCACAGGAGGAAGGGAGGGCTGGGGCTTGAGACAAGCCCAGCGGGCAAGGAGGACTGGACGGGCAGAGGACACTGCAGGGGCAGAAGTCTGCCCCTGGAGTTTGGGAAGGGGGCGTGGGCAGCGGGCTAGAGGTCAGCGGGGCCAAAGGGTGGCCTGCGGCCTGTCTTGGCATTCTCTCCGGCTACATGTTCCCTCCCCAAAGCCAAGCCAGTGCAGCAGCCATGGGAACGCCAGGAGATACAGGGGGCTCAGGCGAGTCTTTCCTCCCCCCCCCCACCCCATCTCCTGGGTGGCCTGGAACCAAGCAGAAGCAGGTGGGAGCGTGGCTGTCCATGGGTCTGGCTATGTTAGGTGTCGAGGTGTTGCTGTGAGGACACATCTTTATCCACTGGCCTCTTGGAGGAAGTCTTTGCTGGATATTGTTTCTGGGTGTCTCTCCCTGTGCATACACAGACCACCATGAGGCCATCTGTGTTCTGGGTCTGATATGTGAGCCAGTTTCTGCCTGTGCTGCACGTGGGGCTGTGTGTCAGCATATCTAGAGTGTGGGGAGTCTGTACATTTGTGCCTGTGGTGGGGTCTGGGGCTTGGGTGTCCTTGGGTATATGTGTGAGTGTGAGTGTGTGTGTGTGTGTGTGTGTGTGTGGCATAAATCATGGTATGTGTGTGTGTGAGTGCTATATGTTGGTGTCCTGGGCTTCTATGTCTTTGACATGTGGCTTGGTTAACAGGAGAAGTGTCAGAGTGTGTGTGTGTGTGTGTGTCTGCATTTCCGGGTCTGTGGCTGGTGACTTGCTCTGTGTGTGTGTGTGTGTGTGTGTGTGTACATGTCAGCCTTTCTGTGCAGTCTGCCTTCTGCTGGTCCTGCCCCCCAGCTGAGCCTCTTTCCACACCTCAAGCCGTGTACCACCGCTCAGCACAGGGAGCCCCCTGGATTCCACCTGTCTACTTGGTGAGCAGACTCAACCTCGCATGTAGCTTCTACTCTGGGGGACTCCACACACCCTGGAAAGGTGGCCTAGCCCTCTTGGCCCTCTCTGGCTGGGAACAGAAGCCCATTTCTTGCCCAGACAGGGGCTTTCTGTGGGAGAAGGGCCCAGCCCAGAGCCTCCAGTGCAGACCTGGTGAGGAAGAGATGGGAACCTCTAGCCCCACTCCCTAGCTTGGGGAATCTCTGGGAAGGAGACCTGTGGCCTTCTGGCCCAGCCTTCCTCTGTTGTGTGCTTCCACCCCTCCCTTGATCTGCCAGCCTCTCTGAATGAGCATGAAGGCCTCGAGCTGAGAAATTCTCTCCTCAGATCTCAAGGTGCCCCTTAGTCCTGGCTACCCAGGATAGAGGAGCCCCAGAGGCAAACGCAGGCCCCATCCCTCATGAATGCAGGGTCCCTCTCACATAAACTCCCTGGGCCTCCATTTTTGTGTCTGTAACAACGAGACTTGTTGTGCTGGCCTAAAGGGACTAAGGAGATATGTTAAGGGAGAGTTTGGCCCAGCCTGGTACCTAGTAAGTGTGATAGCTGCTGTTACTGTCAGAATCTCCGTCCTGCTCCCATCTCCCTATTCATTCATTCATTCAGAGGGGCTGTGTGCCTGAGGATGGACCAGACCCTCACAGCTCTCATAGGACACAGATCAGGCCGGTGCCCTCTGGCCTCACCTCCCAGGACTCTCCACCTCTGTTCCTCCACTTCTTGCTTCCACCTATCCCTGAGGACCTGTGAAGCAGGAGGCTCTGAGGAGACCTCGTGGAAAACCCATGGGGTTGAGAGGACAGTAACTCCCAGGATGTGGGGTGAGCAGTGGACCCAGCTCCCAGCTGGCTGGCCTTTCAAGCTGGCCAAATGCAGAATTATTTGATGTCTTGGAGAAGGGTCTGGCACCATGCAGCTCTCCCATCCAAGTCATTGTTGAAAGTAGGTTAAAAGTTTGTACCAAAATGGGAAGTTGATCCCTGGATGGCCTGCCAGACTGCTGTAACCCAATATATTTTACCCTTAAACCAGAAATGTGTTTGTTTAGAAGCAAGTCACTGGCAAAGGCCAAAACTGGAGGCATTTTCTCCTCTGCCCTGCCCGGGTGCCTTGTTCCCCCAAACCTCCTTACCCTTTGTGTCCAGATCCTCAGCCAGAGCCTGAGAAAGGGGGCCCCCTCCTCCTGGGTCCATGGCAACTGCAGGAAGGAAACTTGACAGTCCTTGGGGACCTACTGTGTTCCCATTCCCATGCTAAGCATGCCCTGTTATTTAATTCTAGCAGCCGTTTGCTGTGGCCCCATTTTAGAGAGGATAAAAGTGAGGGCAAAGATGGGACCTGACTTGCCCAAGCTCATGGTGGTCAGTGGCGGGGACTCCAGTACAGACTTTTGTCTGTGCCATCTCAGGGCCTTCAGCTGTGGGACAGTGTCCCACACCACACATGTGAGATGGGGCCCTTGATCCTCCCCCAGGGCCTAGAGGGAAAGAACAGGCATGCCCAGCACCAGCTGGCTCTGCCCTGGAGCTGCCCTGAATGACCTTGCTCAGCCCTTTCACAGACGCGGAAAGGCTCAGAGAGGGCAGCCCGCAGAGGGGGGTGAGCCCAGCCCCGCAGATTCTGACGTTGGTCGGGCCCACGCCCTCCCCCTCCCCTGGCCAGAGCTTGAAGGGTCCCTGGGCTTGGCCTGGCAGGGAAGCTGGTGCCCCCTCCCCAGCTCTTGGGACCGCTCCGCTTAGTCTTTCATCTTCCGCTCTGGGTTCTGTGAGCTTCATGCAGCAGTAATGGATTGCAGTGGACTTTTTTCAATTAGGTTGTGATTTTCTCCTGCCTGTTACTATAAAACTCCAGATGGTCTAGGGCTTCACGGTTCCTGGGGTATTTTCCCCGTTATTTGAATCTGCTTTTGAAACACACCCCACATGTGGGAGCTGGGCCTTTCAAGGCTCTCTGCCTCAGATGGGCTTGCTCTTCTCTGCTGTGTGTGTGGTGGCTTGTCCTCTCAGAGGCTCTAGAGGAAGGAGGGCACCTCCATCTCCCAGCATCAACTCTGCATCCAGCGCTGGGCCTGGTCTTGCCTGGGAAAGGAACCCCGGATGTAAGCCCAGTTGGAAATGGTGGTCAGGGCTCCTGAGAACCAGCCTGATTTGGGAGCTTTATGTAGGGTCCCTGAGGCAGTGACCAGAGCAGTCAGGAATGTGTACAGGGAGACTAGCACATCCTCCAGGCTGGGAGCCAGCCCAGGTCCGCCACTTACCGGCTGTGTGACATCACTTCCAACCAGTGACGTCACTTTTCTGAGCCTCAGTTTCTGCATCTGTAGAGTGGGGCCAGGAGGGAACCTCACCAGAAGAGTGCGTTGTCATGATTAAATGAAATGTCACACAAAGCACATCCAGCTCCTGGCTCCTGACAGGTGAATGAGAGGGCATCACCCAGTCTCTTATATAACTCTGAATTCACCCCAGTTTCATCTTAGTAGATATTTTAATGTTTATGCATTCTAAGTAAACAGAAAAACTGAATACTCATTCTTACATTTTTCTAGACGGTGCGATGTCTCTTCTTTCCTTCTCCCCTCTGTATACCACTTTACCCACAGTAGCCACCCCCTCTGTTGCCCATGGCGTATGAGCCTTTGCTTCTGGCCAGCCAAATCTGTTATGCTTGGTTATTTCAAGTTCATTCTGAATGAGAGGTGCTTGGGTAATTCTCTGGGTGCCCGTGGTTGGCATCAGGGCCGTGGTCACAGGATACGCATGTACCCTGTGGTTCACAGAGAGCACCCACCCGCCATGTGCCCAGCTGTGCCCACATTATGCCCTATTTACGGATGAGGAATCTGAGCTCCAGCATGTGAAATGAACTTGCCCAAGGTCATCCAGTTGGGAAGTGTGGATTTGCACACAGGCCACCTTGATGCTTGATGCTGAAATGCAGTGATGCAGGCGTGGAGGGGCAGATATCACCAAGCTGTCACTAGGGGCCAGGTCACACCAGCCAGAATGCTGGGGCAAGCATTTGTACTTGCTGAGACATGGGAGAGCCATGCAGGGTGTAACTGGGGGCAAGGGGGGCTCAGACACCCCTATAGGCTTAAGGCTTTGCGTTAGGGTGTTAGGGGAGGGATGTCAAGAAGGCCCCACCCCATGGAAGCATCATTATACCCTTGGGTCACCATAACATCACCTCAGGCCATCCTCTTCAGGGAAACTGAGACCCAAAGCCTGGGATGTGCCCATTGGCTCCATCTGTGCTCTAGCAAGACTCATTTTTCCATTCTGGCAGCACCTGTACCTCCACAACACAACAGTGATGGGGGTGCCTCTCCCCTGCTGCCCTCCAAGCCCCCACACAGCGCATGGGGCCCCTTCAAGCCATTCCCTCACTAAAGGCTGCTTCACTCCCTTTGGAGGTTACACAAAGGATACTCCATGGGCTTGGCGTGGAAAGAGTTTTAGGGCCACACCAGTCAATGACAAACACATCAACCAAGGGTTCTTTACTCTGGAGTCAGCAGAACCTGACCTACACAGGTGTCCCCCTGAGGGCAAGTCAGGAGCAACTACCACCACCACGATAACAGTGATAACATTTACGTCCTGTGTGACACACACATAGGCGTGTTGCCCCACCACCACAACTATTTTGTGAGTGGGCTCCTCACATACCCATTTTGCAGAGAAAGAAACTGAGCCACAAAGAGGACATTGATTTGCTAGGATCACAGAGCTGCCTGTTTTCCAGGCTCCAACACATCCACAGTGGAGGGCCTCAAATGCCAGTCTAAGGGGGCTGATTGGATGTCAGGAGGCACAGCGAGCCATGGAGGGTCCTGAGCGTGGGTGACCTGGTTAGATTTACAATTCAGAAAGAGACTCATAAAGCATTAAAATCGGAGGGGTCTTGGGGGCTGTCTGGTGAAGCTGCCAGCTATACGGCAGCAGAGAGGGGCTCATGAAAAACTCAGATGCCCCAGCTCTAGGATTCCAGACCAGGCCCTTCCACCTCTGTGAGTCCTGCTGGCTCCTGGCTCCCCAAGGTGGGAGGTGGAGCCCAGACAGCCCTGGGATAACTCCTCATCACAGGAGGTGCTGGGGCACCTGCTCCTCCAGACAGTTCCCTGGTCCCCAACCTGCTCCAGGCCCCAGGCCCAGGCTGACGCCCTTTAAATGCCCAAGCCAAGGGGTGGAGAGCACAGGGTGTGTTGAGAAAGTTAAGTCTGGAAATCAGGCAGGGGGGAGGAAAGTGAGGGGTTAATGCATAAGAATTGGAGACAGGACCCTGGGGAGACTTGGGAGCCCATCATGCCCAGTGGGACATCATACACACTCACACACACTCACACACACACCCTTCCAACCGGGCAGAGGGGGCAGCAAGCCCAGGAACTGCCGCCCCGGGCAGAATGCCGCTCCACTACTTAACCTGCTCTGTGATCCCAAATGATGGCCACCATGACGACACTGAGCAAGAACCTGGTACCAAGATAAGCACTTACCGTGTGGTCCTCACAGCCTCCGAAGCTGGTAGAGCTCACCCAGTATCATCAGTGAGGAAACTGAGACTTGGAGAACTGACGGCACTCATCTTGGATCATTCGCAAGTGGAGCAGTCAAGAAACAAGCCCTGGTTGTCCCACATCAGGGTTCATGTCTGGAGCTTCTCTGCTGGTTTCCCCAGAGCCTCAGCTCCTGACAGTGGGAGAGGAATAAGTACCCCAAGGGCTGTGGAGAGGATCTGAGATCATGCTGGGGGAAGCGCCAGGCCTAGCAGAGTGAACGCCCAGGTGCTGAACTCACGTGTGTTCCCCCTCCTCTTCTCTCTGCCTCTGTTAGCCCATCTCTGGGGTTGTTAAAGGGTGAGGCTGCAGGGACCTCGGCAAGCAACTGTGAACAGAGCCCATATACCCTCATAGCTGGGATGCTGGCCCTGATGGGGGCATTGCTCTGTCCTAGACCTGTCCTGCCCAGGCTGCCACTGCTGCACCTGCTGCTACCTCTGATCCTACCTTGAGGGATGGGACCCCCATCGTGGTGCCTCTGCCAGATGCTTGTTATATACCCCAGCCTGGGACTCAGTTCCGAGAAGTTCCAGTGGGATGGGGGCGGGCAGGATGAGCCAGGCCAACATACACAGGCAAGATATGGGCACAGTGCACATATGCAGATGTGGGATACCTGGATGAGCACAAAGGAGGCACATGCACCTGTAGGCCCCAGAACCCTGTTCTTATCACCACCAGATCATGTTTCTGACCCACCCTTTGCCCCATGAGTGAGATGCCAGCCCTGCCCACGAGGAACTCCCAAAACCTCAGCCTGGAGGCCTGGAGAGAGGATAAGGGATGTACAGTGAAACCTCAGCACAGCTCAGGGTGTGACCGAGGAGGAGCGGGAGGTTGAGGACGGCTTCTCCATGGAGCCAGTGCTGGGGCACCATGAGTAGATGTCTGAGTGAAGAAGGGAAAGGCGTTCCATTCCCAGGGAACAGCTCCAGCAGGCCTGGGGGCATTCAAGTTCCCCACCCATTTGGGGTCTGATCACTCCCTTGTGGCTACAGCCTAACACGTGGGGTGTGTGCAGATGGGAGAGGTGTCTGAACACCAAGCTGAAGATTCTGAAAGATGTCTGAATTAAATTGTTAGCGAGTTGGAAGGGCAGGCGTCCCAGGAGGGGTGGCAGCCCCCACAAAGGCTGTGGGGAGATGATGTGCGTGTCTCCAGAGTCGGGCGCACCCTCCCAAAGCCAGGAACAGCACACAGCGCGTGAGGAGTTCACTGCCCCCCGCCTCAGGTGTCCACCCTCCCGGCAAGGGCCGGAGAGGAACAAAGGGACCGGCTGGGGGCCGAGAAGCAGCCTGCCCTTCAGCTGCTCCACCTCACCATGCCGTGAACCTGGCCCAGGCCTTGCAGGGGGTGGGGGCGTGGCTTGTGGCCTATTTACTCCCCAAACAGGATTTCCTTCTGGTTTTGATGCATGGAAAAGGCATAACATCTGGAAGTAGGAAGCGGAACAGCTTTAAAACCCAGCTGCGGGCGCCTTGCTTTGGGCCGGCCCCAAGCAGAGCTCGGCCCGCGATTGCGGCCGGGCCTTCAAGGGACAGGCGCCGGGAGTGCCTGCCTCAGACCGGCCGTTGTCTCTGAGTCTCACATCTGCCCTGGCCTGGACAATGGAACCAGTGGCTCGAGAGAGGGAGCCCAGCCTCCTCTGATTTCTTCTTATTAAGAGTCGCCTCCCCTGCCCCCTGCCCCTGGGAAGACAGGCCTGCGTCCTGCCCCAACCCTGGGACCACCCTAGGAAGCCTCCGTCTCTGAGGTGGGGATGCTGGGGCCGCTCGCGTTTTGACTGTCGTGTGGTTAAACCTCCAGCATCATGCCTGGACAGAGGGAGCAGATGCAGGCCAGCGTACCTCCTTCTCCTGCCTGTGACAAGCGCCTTGGGAATGGAGGGCGGACAGTGAGGAGAAGCAGGAAAGGGCAGCCAGTCACACGGGGACCAGGGAATGCTCCTTGGGGCTGTGGGCCAAGGGTCTTGCAGGCTGACGGGGGTTGGACAGACTGTGACGAGAGAGATAGGACATTCCTTGCTGAGTGTCTTGCAGGAACAAAGACTTAGCATTACCTGGCAGACCCCTGCTGCTGTGAGCCTCGGGTGGGGAGTCAAGAGGGGCCGGAGGTGTGGAGGTCTGGGTGTTTGAATGCCAGGCCCACGGGGATTTAGGGCGAGAGCAGCAGGATCTCTTTCATACGTCAGAGCCTCCTGGGGTAGCTGTGTAGAGGGTAGGGAGGAAGGAGTTTGAGGTTGGAGGACTCTGTGGGGAGAGATGGGAGCTGGTCAGAAGCTGCTGGAGTTGGCAGTCTGTGTTCCTCTCTGTCCACTCTCACCCCCTCCAGGGACATCACATGTGTGTGCTGTACCCACTGCATGCTCACTGCCTGGCGTGGGGCCTGGTGCATATGTGGGGCATCGAACAGATAAACAGCCAAATGATAAGCCAAAGACTCTGAGTTTACAAGTGTGGTCATTGTTCTGACACCAATCAGCATGATGCCGTGTTCCAGGGGAGCAAAGCCCTTTGACAATCAGTGTCCCACCCCTTGGGGCCTTCGTATCAGCCCTGGATGGTGGCTATACAGCTTTAAGTTTGTAGGCAAGGAAATAAGGCACAGGCACTTAAGAGCCTCACTGGGAAAGGACCCGACTAAAATCCAGGCCTTGGGTTCCAAATCTAGGGTTGTCTGCACCGGACATGTGCCTGCCCCCTGTCCATTCAGGGCTGTGCTACCATTAGAGTGGCATGTCACTTTCAGACGCCATTGGAAGGCACACCCGTCTAGAGACAGAAAGACCAGTTTTTCTCAAATCCTAGTGGCCATTTCTAAATCAGAGATGGATTTTTTTCTGGACCCACCAGACCTTCCCAGATAAGAGTCTAGGGTCCTGGGCACTTCTGTGGAGAGCTGAACTGGGGCACCGGGGGCCTTAGGCAGGGCTGGGGGTGGGGGTTGTCAGGGGAGCAGATGCTGGAGCCCATTGCAGGGCTGGGCGGTGGGCCCTCTGGGGCCTGCAGAGCACCCCCTCACTGGCCTCTCCTGCAGTTCGAGGGCTGCAGCAAGGCCTTCTCGCGCCTGGAGAACCTCAAGATCCACCTGCGGAGCCACACGGGCGAGAAGCCATACCTGTGCCAGCACCCAGGCTGTCAGAAGGCCTTCAGCAACTCCAGTGACCGCGCCAAGCACCAGCGCACCCACCTTGACACGGTAGGCCCCAGGGGTAAAGGCCGAGGGTGGAGGGTGGAGGACAAGCACACTGCCCATACTTGTCTAACGCACGCAGGGCAGCAGCCACCTCCAGGCAGAAGCCCTGCCTTCAGCCTTGTTGACATTTTGGGCAGGACAGATCTTTGCAGGGAGAGGGAGGTACCATCATTATAGGGTGTTTAGCCATATTCCTGGCCTCTATTGTTTTAGTTGCTAAGTTGCGTCCCTATGAACTCTTGCAAACTGTGTGAACTGCAGCCTGCCAGGCTCCTCTGTCCTTGGGGTTTCTCAGGCAAGAACACTCAAGTGGGTTGCCATTTCCTCCTCCAGGGTCTCTTCTCCACCCAGGGATCGAACCTGTGGCTTCTTCCCTGTCTCTTGCATTGCAGGTGGATTCTTTACTTCTGAGCCACCAGGAAAGCCTCTATCTATTAGATAGGAGCGATTTCCTACCTCCCAATTGTGACAACCAAAAATGTCTTTCAGTGTTGCCAAAAATCCTGGGGAGGAGGAATTAAACTCTCACCTGGTTGAGAACCACCTGCCCAAGCAGTAGTGTGGGCCCCGCTGAACGGGGGTGCGGGGCAGGGGGCTGGTGCAGCTTGCATCCTGCATCTTCTCCCGGGCCTGTCAGTCACTCCCACAGCCAGTCCTCCCTGCTCTTCCTCGCCCTCCCCCACCCTGACCCCCGGCATGGAGACAGGCCAGAGGCTCTCCAGGGCCTTGCATATCTCCTGGGCACGGTGGGTAAGCCGTTGAGGTAAGCAGAGCCCAAGACTCCAGGCCCCTGAATCAGTGACCTGGGCCCCAGATGCCAGTGTGTCCACCTCCTTTCCTGTTTGTGCCAGTGTGATAGATAACCTGTGGTCCATCACAGCACTGGTCCAAGCATTCTGTGCTGTGCATACAGACCTCAGCAGTTAACAGAGCACTTCTACAACATCATCTCCCACCATCTCTGCCGGTCAGTGGGTCACGAGCCCATTTGACAGATGAGGAAAGTGGGGGCTCCAGGCAGTTCCCTACTCAGCCAGAAGGTGGCAGAGTTGACTGGGGCCTCCCCACAGTCTCACAGCACCTATGTGAAGGGATGCACCAGCCTGGGAGACCCCGGGCCCTCAGTGCAGCAGAAGACAGGTCCATAGCCAGACTCCACATCTGGACCACTGGCCTGTATCTCTGCTTTTTGTGCGAATGTTTGGGGAACTCTGCCGGTGGGGGCCTGGGAGACCTGTGTGGTCGTGCAGCCCAGTTGCCAGTACCCAGACATACAGATGAAGAAACAGAGGCCCAGATGGGCGATTGACCCCTCCAGGGTAAGTCAGAGGCCACATGGCAACAGAAGTCAGAGCTGGAGGCCCTCTGGGGGTTTTATAGCTGGGAAAACCAAGATCCCCAAGAGAGAGGGGAGGTAGATAGCAGAAAATAGCAGGGGAGTCATGTTTTGGGGCCCAGCCAGGCCCTGGGCAGAATGTTCTACACATCTCTCCGTTCTCTGAGATCACACACACCCTCCCCTAGTTTAATCCTAGTGACAAACCACAAGGTAGGGGCCTGTCCCCATTTTGCAAATGAAGAAACTGAGGCTCAGAGATGAAATCATTTACTGTCACATGGCTGGAAAGTGAGGGAGCTGGGATGCAACCCAGTCTGCCTGACCGCTAGTTCAGTGCCTCTTGCTAAAGAAGGGGAGAAGAGTGGAGGGGATGAGGTGGGAAGGAAGAGCCCTGCCCCCAACCTGAGCCCAACCACTGTCCCCCATTCCCACCTCAGGCTTATTGTCTTGGGGGTGGGGACATGGAGTGAAGAGGTATGCTAACAAACCCCTCTGCCTCCATCATCTTCTCATGCCTAGCCCCTGGGGCCCTTGGCACCTGTACCAGCCCCGAGAGGTACACATGGCAGCCCCAGCAACACCAGGCCCCTCTGCAACCCCCCACCCATGCCTCCCTCCAGGCATCTCGGAGTCACCTACCCTGACTTACCCCCCTTCCTCCCCTCTCCTTACTGCATTTCCTGGCCCCAGCCCCAAAGCAACAGGCCTCTGCCCCCTGCTTGGTGTGTGAACGGAGCTCCGAGGGCAGGGTCAGGGCAGGCCCAGAATGAGCCCACAGGGTTATCTCAGTACTGCATCTCCGCAGAAGGTCCTGGTCAAGCCCAGCCCCCGCGCCAGGCCCATGGAGACACCGCAGTGACCCCCCATGGCGAGGTTGCTTTCCCAGCACCCGAGGGCCCATGGGGTCAGCCCCATGCAGGCTGGGCCTTGTTTTCCAGAGAGGACCTGCCCATGTCCCCAGCTCCGCTCTGGCACCCGTGGGATTCTCTCCATGGGCAGACTGGAGAGAGCCAGGCTGGGTTCTAATCCCAGCCTCCATCTGGTCCCAGAGGTCTGAGAGCTGCCACCCAACCTCTCTGGGCTTCAAACACTCCTACCTTACAGGAGAGGGATGAGGGAATCAACTGAGGCGACAGGTGTGGTGGCCAGACACGGGGTCTGCACAGCAAAGTTGAGTCGCTGGCCTGCCTGTGACTTGCTGACTGAATGCCGACCAAATCCTGCCACATCCCAGACACTCTGTGTGCAGTTCGAGTCCTGACTGCCACAGCCTGTCCTGCTCTGGCCTCGGCTTCCTTACAGGGAAGATGGGGGCAATAGTCTCTCCTTTGCCCACTTCCCTGGACTGCAGGGAGAGGGCTGCAGAAGAGAGGGGGCACCTTAGCAGAGGGGCATGGGCACTGCACTTCTGCAGGATCTTGGGCAAAGCATCAGCCTCAGTTTCCTCATCTGTAAAGTAGGGATGCTTTTCATGGGGTGGGTGTGAGGCTGAAAGGAGATCTCAGCTGGCCAGTGCTGAGCGTAGTGCCTGCACACTGTGGGGGGCTTAGTATGTGAGGGGCTGTCTTGTGCACAGGTTGGGAGGGTGTTGTGAGGTGCTTGATGCTCACAGCATGGCCCTGAGTGTCCTGCTGTGAACGAGGCCTTGGAGCTGGTGTGGTGACTGCAGGCGTGGGGGCTTGGCTGCTGCTTGGGACAGCCAGCCACAGGGTTTCCTGAGGGCTCCTGGGGGAGCTGGGCTGGAGGAATGTTCTACACACGTCAGGCCCTGGAAAAACAAACACAGAGATGGGCCTTGTGCCCTCTTTCCAGGCGAGGGCGCCTGCACACACGGAGCTCTGTTTGTTTGCTTTTTGACAAAAGCGCGTGGATTTGTATCAGCTTCCCCTGGGGACAGAGCCTGGGGCAGAGCAGGGCAGGGCCCACGAGAGAAAGAGCGTGCATGTGTGTATGTGTGTGTGTGTGTGTGTGTGTGTGTGTGTGTGTGTGTGTGTGTTGGGGTGGGAATCAGGCCCAAGAAAGAAGGGCCCTGTGGTGTATGGGTCTGTGTCTGTGTCTCTGAGTGGTTGTGTGGGGGCAGGTCTGAGGCCTGCCTCCCACCCCACCGTAACTGCCTTTCAGCGAGGCCAGCCTCTCACCTGTCTCTCTCTTTTGCTCTCCTCTGTTTCTTTAACCTGGCAACTCTCCGTGGCAGCACCAAGGTATGGCCGTCTGTATCTGCTCCCCGCCCCCAACCCCATGCTGTCCAGCAGGGCTGGCTCACCTTGAGGTTTAGGGGCAGTTCCAGTAGGCATGGCTGGTGGGGACATAGGCGTCATCTCTAAACGTCCTCCACCACTGTGTCCCCTGCAGTGGCTGGAGGCCAGAGGGCCCTGAGAAATCAGAGCTGCTGGATGTGTTCAGAAAGGGAGCCTTAGGGACTTGAAGCCCCAGTGACAGCTGGAGTTCCTGAGCAAGGTCTCATGGAGGTTTGCTTCTACGGGGAGCTCAGAATTCAGTTAGAACCACAGAGCCCCTGACCTGGGATGAATCAGAAGGGACCCTTCCCAGAAGAAGACCCAGCCGCACAGGTGGACACTGCTGCCGGTAGAAACTGGAGAAGTGGCGGTGGGAACCAGACTCAAGGAGGGGTTGGAGAGGAGGTGACCAGAGCTAGGTGTGCTGGGGTGGGAGGAGGGGCTGAGGACTCAACCAGGGCTGAAGTCACAAAGGGCCTTCAGCACCCAGAGAAGGGCACCACAGGGAGCCAGGGGGCTAGTAGGTGAGAGCATGGCCAGGCCTGTGAGAAAGGTCCTCTGACTGTGAATGAGAGGGGAGACTGGAGGTGTAGAGAACACACGGGGTCTGAATAGGAACCAGGGCAGGTGGTGGGCACCGACTTGTTCTAGAAGATGAATGTGGCTCCAAAGGAAAGGGATCTGAAGGGCACTGATGCCCAGCCTACCAGGGGCTACACCTGAGACCCAGTACTCTCTGGTCTCCTGTGATTGTTGGTTTGAGGACCTACAGTTCTCATAGCCTGGGGACCAGTCTGAGGACTCTGGACCCACTGCAAGGGTTGGTTGGTGCTCCGAGCCTGGCATCCGCTCTCCAGCTTGGTTCATGCCTTGTGCTCAGCCCCACTCCTCCTCTTCCTTTTCCTCCTCCCCCTCCGCAAGGCAACCACCTCACTTTACTCCTTGTTCACTTGCTGCTTCTCTGCAGCTGTGAGCCACAAAGGGTGTTCTTTTCTCAGAGCCGGTGTCAGAGCTGGAGGAAGTCTGAGAACTTGGGGGCCCAATCTTGCAGAGGAGAAAGTGAGAGTCCGAGAGGGGAGGCAACTTACCTGAGGTCCCAGGATGAGGGTAGAATGGAGACACAGATACCTCCTTCACCGCCAGGCCAAGCACCTTCTTCCCACCCGTGGGCAGGCCTGAGTCAGACTCCTCCTGGCCTAGGACACAGGGAGGGATAGGACATGAGCCACGCAGAAGGACGTATGCCTGGCAGGAGGCCCCCACTCACCCTGCCTCTGCCCTCTGATATTACAGAAGCCGTATGCCTGCCAGATCCCTGGCTGCTCCAAGCGCTACACAGACCCCAGCTCCCTCCGCAAGCACGTGAAGGCCCATTCGGCCAAAGAGCAGCAAGTGCGTAAGAAGGTAAGAGGGCTCGTTCCAGGCCCATCTCCGCAGACAACACCCTCTACCCTACCCAGCCTCCCGTCCAGCATCAAGACAGGTAAAGGTCACACTCGCGACCTGCATCCAGCCTTCCACACCCAAGGGCGCTACTGTCCTCACCCTCGTCTGCCTCCCACCACCCCAAGTGTCAAGATGGTCCATGACTTACAGTGGTTTGTTTTCACAAGTTCATTAGAAACCACGCTTTGAAGTTTGATCTTCTCCATGACTTAACAGTGGTTTGACTTCTGATGGTCCAGCTTACAATTCTTCAACTTTACGATGGTATGATGGTATTTTCACAAGTTCAGTAGAAACCACACTTTGAAGTCTGATCTTCTCCCGGGCCTGCGATGGGCAGGATCTTCTCTTGTGATGCTGGGCAGCAGCAGCTGCTCGACCACAAAGGTGACAGCTGATACACTCACAGCCATTCTGTTCCCAGACCACCATTTTGCTTTTCACTTCCACTACAGTACTCTGGAAGTGAGCTATTTCAAAGTGAGCTATTCTGGAAGTCCGTTACATGAGATATTTGGCACTTTGTTTAAGACAGTCTTTGCCTGAGGTGATTTTGCCCGCTGTAGTCTTGCGTAAGTGTTCTGAGCACATTTAAGGTAGGGAGGCTAAACTATGGTATCAGGTAGGTTCAGTTCAGTCACTCAGTCGTGTCCAGCTCTTTGCGACCCCATGGACTGCAGCACGCCAGGCCTCCCTGTCCATCATCAACTTCTGGAGCTTGCTCAAACTCATGTCCATCAAGTCAGTGATGCCATCCAAGCATCTCATCCTCTGTCATCCCCTTCTCCTCCTGCCTTCAGTCTTTCCCAGAATCAGGGTCTTTTCCAGTGAGTCAGTTCTTTGCATCAGGTGGCCAAAGTATTAGAGCTTCAGCTTCAGGATCAGCTCTTCCAATGAATATTCAGGACTGATTTCCTTTAGCATTGACTGGTTGCATCTCCTTGCAGTCCAGGGGACTCTCAAGAGTCTTCTCCAACGCCACAGTTCAAAAGCACCAATTCTTCGGTGCTCAACTTTCTTTATGGTCCAATTCTCACATCCATACATGACTACTGGAAAAACCATGGCTTTGACTAGATGGACCTTTGTTGGCAAAGTAATGTCTCTGCTTTTTAACATGCTGTCTAGGTTGGTCATAACTTTCCTTCCAAGGAGTAAGTGTCTTTTAATTTCATGACTGCAGTTACCATCTGCAGTGATTTTGGAGCCCTCCAAAATAAAGTCTGACACTGTTTTCATTGTTCTCCCATCTATTTGCCATGAAGAGACGGGACTGGATGCTATGATCTTCATTTTTTTAGGCAGGTTAGGTGTATTAAATGCAGTTTTGATTTTTATATTTTCAGACCTTGATGGGTTTATGAGGCCATAACCTCATTATAAGTTGAGGGAGGTCTGCACTTCTTCACTCTCAGCCAGAAGACATTTATCCCCCTACCGGCTCCTCTCTCATCCATTTGCCCAGGGCTCGTTTAGAAACATTTGCTGTCCCCAGCATTCACGAGGACAGAAATAAAAACCATGGTCCTTACCTTCAGTGGGGACCTAGCAGTGAGAGACAGACAAACATGAAAGGATAAGTCGACACAATATGACAAAGACTGCAATAGATGTGTGCAGAAAACAGTCAAAGAACCGGGAAAGGGCTTTGGCCTCTCCGGGGCCACTGGAGGGTCGTGGAAGAAGCGACATGGGGCTGGGGCTGGGGCTGGGGCAGGGTGTGCAGGCTCCTGGCTACTGGCACCGTGGCCTCGGGCACCTGTCTTAGTGCCTTTGTTCTTCATGTCCTCAGCTGTCAGATGGGGCATAGAGGACTTGCTTTTAAGGGTTCTCATGAGGATTAAACAAGGAAATCTATCTCAAGGGTTTTTGACCAGTACTTGACCCAAAGTAAAAGTTCCGAACAGAAATCAGGAGGTGTTGTCATTAAGTCTTAAAGAAGGAGTAAGCACTGGGCCTATGAAGATGGGCCCCCAGAGAGTGACAGAAGCTTGAAACAGTGTCTGAGGACCAGCCTCACACAGTCCCTGCCTGTCTCTGGGCTGAGCAGCGAGGCACGGAGGCTGTGGGGGTAGGGGTGACAGGATGGCCTTGCGGAGGTGGCAGGGCTGTCCTGAGGATGGGGGGTTCCACTGAGGGACTGTAGGCAGAGATGGGACAGATCACCCGGAAAGGTGGCACTGGGGGCTGTGTAGGGGATGGGTTGAGGTGGGTAGAGGGAAATTTGAGACAGGGAGGCCACTGCTGGAGGCAGGAGAGACATGGCGGTGGGTGAGGGCTGATCTGGGGCAGGGTGGGGAGGGGAGAAAGAGGGACTGGGCTTGATGACTGCTTGGCTGGGTTGGGGGCACCTGGCAGGAGGAGCATCAGTGTCAGACGCTGGGGGAGCAGGCTGCATAGATGGTGGTCCCCTTCACCAGGACAGAGAATCTGAGAAAGAAGCAGGCTTGCAGGAGAACGCAGCGGGTTCTGTTTTGGACAGGAGGTGTGTGAGCCGCTGAGGGACCCAGTGCGGTTGGAGGGACAGGACTGCAGCTCGGGGCAGGACCTTACCTGTCTGGGTTTAAGCCACATCTCCCGAGGACCGCTGGGGCCTCAGGTGCTTGAGTGCTAGGGAGGGTATGTCGGGGAGAGAAACAGAGGCCAGTCTTGGGCCATCAATATGACAGAGGAGGACAGAGCGGGAAGAGCCCATTAACTTGTCTAGCAGGATTCAGGAGCAGCTCCTGTTCTCCAACCAGTGTTCTCAGAACTGTGGGTACAGTGTAAATAGGGCAGAAAAAGGCCCAGATGCTGGAGAAGTCGACTGCTGTATAATCCAGGGGATGGAGTATGCAGAGATGGGGTGCTAGGAAAGCAGACTTCAGTGAAAGAAAATGGGGAGGGGCTTGGCTCGGGCACCCACAGAAGCTGTAGAGCAGAGGAGGAGCGTGGCCACAGCACCTGCTGTCAGCTTGCGGGGAGCACAGCACAACCACATTCACCCTGAGGAGGGAGGGATGTATCTGGTGTTTCACAGGCTGTATCTCATCTAGTCCTCATTATAATCTTAGGGAGATTCCTCCCCATTTTAGAGATGTGGAAACTGAGGCTCAAAGAGGTAACAAGTCTGTCCAGGGTTGTGTGGTGTGGGAGGGACAGAGCCAGACCCATTTGCTTCCAGGGCACAAGCTCTCTCCTCTGCTTTCAGGTTGAGGAGCCTGGGCAGGGACAGGGAATGGCCCGGGCTCCACGCCAGGGGAGGCTTCTGTCCCGAGCAGACTGATGCCCAAGGACCAGAATCCTGCCCTGGTTTTCCCAGGCCCCGTGCTTGGCTTGCACTGAGCCCCTGGGACCTGGGGCCGCAGATCTGCAAACTTCCCAACAATAAGCATCCATTAAAAGCCATCGGGGATGATGTATCTTTCTGTGTAAAGCGACCCTTGTATTATGACAGCTCCTTGGCAGCCCTGCTGCGTTTCAGAGAGAATTAGAAATGCTTTTCTTCCTTAATTCTCCTCTCCCGCTGCTCCTAATCCGATCGACATTGCGGTCTGCAAGAACATGCCTTGGCCCTCTTTTGCCAGAAACTTAATTTACATGGAAAACAGCTGCTGGGTCAGGGAGCCGAGAGTCCTTCGGGAGGCTAGGCATGCCTTCCCTGGGCCTGGGTGCTGGCCTGGCTGGCCTGGGAGGGTGGAAAAACCCTCGGGCTGACTCCCAGCTGCTGTGTGACATGCAACGAGGCCCTTGCCTTCTCTGGGTTGCTTTTTTCCCAGTTAAAATGAGGATCTGGACGAGTCAATCTTCAGGACTCTGATGGTCAGCTTTGGGATTTCACTGGGAGAAGGAACCCTTCCCATCCCAGGGCACACCCCCCTCATCGCTTGAGGACCCCTGTGCCCATCTGGTCCCAGTTGGAGATGTGAAGATGTTCTGAGGGGTCAAGCTCAAGTCTATATTTAGGGATAGCTGAGGACAGTTGGCCAAAGACTTGCCAGCCCCAGTGTGCTGTTAGCTGACACCCTCAGCGGGCCCACCGTCACGTGACCGTGGGGGACTCAGCCAGTGGAGTGAGCCAGCCCTTGACCCAACACCTTCAACCACTGTTCACGCCTGTCCTCTCGTCACCCCTCTCAGCAGCCTGGCCTGAGGGGTGATTATTGCTGCTTAGTCCGGCAGGGGCAGGGAGAGTCAGAGAGGGTATTTGTCCAGTGTCACACAAGGAGTAAGAAGACATGGAGCAGGATATGGCTCCAGTCTTTTGTCCCCAGCCCTGGACTGTTTCTGCTGCATTTCGTGCCAGGAAGGAAGAGAGATGGGAGTGGAGAGGAAGGAAGGAGAGACACTTACTACACGTTCGCTGTATCCTACTCCCCCAGTGTCAGTCAGCCCAGTCGTGGCCCAAGAAGCTGCCCCACAGACCTCCAGCCTCCTGGGAGGCCCAGCTGCTGCACTTTGATGCCCTCCTGGCATCTGTGCCAAGGCCATGCCCCCAGCGGGGGCTCCCGGCTAGTGACGGAGCCTGGCAGGCCCTGCAGGAATGTGAAGCAGGACCCCTTCCTGGGAGATCCGGGACCCCACCGACTTCCAGCAGACTTAGGCACTCTGAGGACTCCCCGGTCCCTGGGCTCCCAGTCTAGGGAGCTCCCGCCAGCTTCCTCTCTCCCTCTTCTTCCTTCTGTCTGGTGGCTTTCCCAGCACGCCCAGCTCTCCCTCACCTATTGAAATCATTGCATCCTTGATCTCGCCTGAGCATCTGCTTCTCAGCCCTGAGCTAATGCCACTCTCACCGTGTCTGCAATTAGCTCCATTTGACAGCTGAGGGAACCGAGGGGCAGTGAAGGAGGGTCGTGCCCTGGAGCCACCGTCCTTCCTGCCCTGTCCCCTAGAGTGAGACTTGCTGGTGGGCGGGTGTTCTCGTGCTAACCCCCTCTCTCCCTCTGCTCACTCCCCAGCTGCACACGGGCCCTGACGCTGAGGCTGACGTCCTGACCGAGTGTCTGGCCCTGCAGCAGCTCCACACGTCCACACAGCTGGCTGCCAGCGACGGGAAGGGTGGCCGCACCCTAGGCCAGGAACTTCTCCCAGGTAGGCAAGCGGGGAGGCAGGGCCGGGGGGGCCCTTTCTGCACCCAGCCCTGCAGGCAGACAGCCGTGCTCTGTGGGCAACAGGGACCATGTGGACATGACCTGCTGGCGGCCCCCACTCCTTGGAACTTCATTGCCAGGCAGCTTATCTCTGTTCCTTCATACCCACTCCTCTGTGACTCACCATTGCCTGTGGGATGAAGCCCAGGCCTCCTGGGGCCAAGGCATTCCTGATGGCCTCTTGCCCCAACCTTGGCACATTGGATGTGGTTCCCTGAACACACCAGGCTCCCTCTTGCCTGGGAACCACTGTACACACCTTGCCAGCCTCCACTCCCTGCACCTTCACTACGGCAGGTCCTGCGCTTTCTTCAGGACCCACCTCAGGATTCATGTTGGGGCCCCAACTTAAAGTCCCATGTACTCCCCACCACGATTCCTTGCTTCAGAAGAGAAAACCGGAGCTCTGAGAGGATGGGCAACTTGGCTGCAATTGCTTCCAGCTCATCAAAAGATAGGGCCCCCCAAGCCTCTGGGACCCTGCCACCCACCCATCCAGATGCTCAGAGCCTCCGGTGCAGCTGAGGCAGCCTGTCTGCCCCTCCCAGCAGCCGCGGGCCACAGGGCAGGTCTCAGGCCCCGGCAGGAATTCCTGGCTTGGTGGGAACCCAGCCCAGCAAAGGGCAGTGTAGCCTGTGGATTCCAGCTGACAATTCTTGTGCTCTGCCCCTTTCCCCACCCCCCGAAGAAACCACAGTATCAGAGCAGAAAGCTTTTCCCATCCTCTGGGATTTCTTGAATTACCCCAACCATTTTAAACATTTTTTATTTTCTAGTTTTTTAAAATTCTTCCCCCTCAGCCTTAAAGTTGTAGCATATTTAAAACTCCATCAAAGCATTTACCAAATAGCCTTCAGAAAAGAAGGTATTTCCCCTTTCTCTAGGTTGCCCTTCACAGAGTCTGTGCTCAGACAGATGCACAAGGATGAGGACACCCCAGGAGGATGGGTCCGTGGAGGAGGACCATACCCACCTCCCTCCAACTAGGGCTCCCTTCTGCCATGGCTGCACCTCATAGGGTCAGAGTTGCTAAGATAGAGGGACCCTAGTAGAGGAGCGGCCCCAGAGATGCCCCAGTCTAGGGATGGAGGTTTGTGTCTCAAACGCGAGCTGCCTGGGGCTGGAGCTGTGTTGAGAAGGCTTCGGAGGCTTAGCAGGAAAGAGGGCTGGGACTGGGTAGCAATGGCTGCCCTGGGACAGAGGGGCAGAGGTCCTATAGCTGCATCGTTTATACCGTGGGAGGACTCAGGAAACCCACTGGCCTAAGGTCATCCAGAAAGGTCAGCAACAGATCCCATTTGGAAGCCTGTTCTCCCAGGTAACTAGCCCGGGGCTTGTCCCGGGAGAGCAGTCAGGACCAGTAACATCTCGAGCACCTCTCGGGCTGGTCACTTTACAACATCATTTCATCCAGTCCTGAGTGAGCCCATGCTGCAGATGAGAAGCAGAGTCACTGAGGCGGCTTCGTGGATGGGAGGGGCCCTGGGGTAACACCAGGCCTGCTCTAGCAGTGGGTCAGCAGTGTCTCTGCTGCTTGAGCCTGAGTTCCCCACCCCTCCCCAGCAATCTGCTGTGACAACAAATGTGACTGTGGATATGATCACTTATATAAAACCAATGCGATGGAGAATTTTATCATTAGTATTGTTGCTCACAGTGAAGGAGACGAGTAGCTGTTCACTCATCCATCTCGTGATAATGCAAAAGCCATCGTTTATTGAATATGTGCCAGGAGCTGTTCTAGGGACTGCCCATGTATGTGTTAACTAACATAATCCTCATGTCAGCTTCATAAAGTACATATTAGCATGCACTTTCTCTTCCAGACAAGGAAACTGAAGCCTTGCTAGCTTAAGTAACTTTTTGCTGAGGTTCCACAACTAGTAAATGGCAGAGGCCAATTTGAATCCAGGCCATTTGGCTGCAGGCCATGCCCTTAACAAGCTGTCTGCTGCCTTTGCCCTGGTGCGCGTGTGTGTGCGTGCGTGTGTGTGTGCGCGCGCGCACACGCGTGCTCAGTCGTGTCTGACTCTTTGCGACCCCACACACTGTAACCCGCCAGGGTCCTCTGCTCCACCCTGCCATACTGAGCACCTACTGTGTTCCAGATTCTGTGCGGGGCCCTGTCCTTGAGCTACTTCCAGCGCAGCAGGGAGAAAAGGGCCAGCCGGGCGAGCTCAAGAGTCCTGGGTCCCCCTGGGGCCATCAGGTTCTCCTGCAGACCCCACGGCGGATGCCTCAGGCACAGTTGGGAACAGATGTTAGGGCCAGAGGTTAAGCGCTCACGGCTGATGATTGATGATGCTGATTTACAGCCTTAAGTAGTGCATTCTGGGGAGAGACCAATAGGGGCTGGGCTGCTCCTTACGATAACAGTGGTTCCCTCCTTCCTGCCCACTGTCTGCATGTTCAACGTGCTCACACACTCAGTCGCCCACCGTATATTTGCCCTCAGGGGGCTGGACAGGGAGGCACCTGGAGCGGGGCCAGGCAAAGGCAGGGGAAAGTGTGGACGGAAGAGTCTAGAACAGAGAGGTGAGGTTAGAGAGCGGCTGGTGAGAGTGGCCTCCAATCTTTGCTGTCTGACTATGTGAAGCTCCCCGAGCTTGCCTCTCATCAGGAAGGACCAGCTCTCCTCACAGGAAACCCTCAGGAATTTACCTGGCAGGCCTCCTTCAAGCCACCCCAGGTAACGAGATGGGCAGTGAGGACGTGAGAAGCATTGAGGTCAGCACGACTGAGGGGAAGGGAGCAGCATTTATCAGGATTCTAGGCTTTCCCAACTGTCAGGCCCCAGATTGGTTCAAGATGGCAGGCGAGGAGCTGCTGCAGAGAGTGATGAGAGGAGCGAGGCAGGAGCAGCGCTGAGCCAGGCCCCATCTGCAGAAGCCCCCTCCCGCGCCTTCTTGACCAAGCTGGGAGGGTTGTGTGGCTGAGGGAGGAGGCAGATGGATGGGTGGGTGGCGGTGTCCATGGGGGCCGAGATCCCCGAGACAGAGGCCAGGAGGGACTGGGGCTGAGAGGCAGAGGGCCCCCAAGAGCCCATTCAGAGCCTGGGTCTCACAGCCTGGCAGTGACGCCTGTGCCAGAGGCCCCTAGCCTGACGGGCCAGCGCCTGAGCCGGAGCCTAACTTTAAATGAACTTTCTCTTGGTGTTATTTGGGAGGACTGATTAGCTGCCCATTGCATGACGTTTGGCAAATTACTGAAGTTCTTAAGACTTCATCTTAAAATGAGATCATGTTATCTCCCCAGCTGACAGTTGCTGAGATGCTTAAACTTGATAGTGTGGGGAAAGACCTTGACGTATAGTATATTCTTAATGAATTATTGTCAATAATAACGCATTTCTTATAAGAGTAGAATTTCACCGAATATAACCCTTCCACTGAATGCCTATTGCTCTAACTCCAGGCCAGGGTTGCAGACTGCCTGGTCTACACACGGTGCCGTGCCATAGTCCCCACTTCCTATCACTATCCCCTGCCAGTCCACTCATCCTGCTCCCTGCTGTGCCACCTGAGGCACTGACCTTGCAGTCCCTGCTCGTGTCCTGCTCAATTCCTGGCAGTAGTTCCCTGACTCGCAGGCCTGGGATGGGCTAGCCTTGGAACCCCAACCACCTGAGAAAGGAAAAGTTCCTCCTTGACCCCCCCCTCGAGAAGAGTGTGCTCTGTTCCCAGTGGTCCTCACGAGGTGCTGAGAGCATTGAGTGTGGATCCAGGATGACCTGAGTGACACTCGGAATATAACAGCTGAGTACCCGATACAGCCTCAGGGCAGCTCAGGGCCCAGTCCCCAGGTCCACAGAGTCCTCCCAGAGCATCAACTTGATGAATTGATTTCTGGGAAAATGATGTCAATTTCTATGAAAATCGGTAAACGTGGCAGATCAAAGAGGGGGTGCAAAATTGGCCCCATGTTTTTCAGATAAAATAGGGAACATCAAAAAAATTGCAACCCTTGCTGTGACCTCCTTAGGCTCCAGTCCCAGAGGAGGGGCTTGTTCTCCTCTCTAATTCAGGTTCCTTGTGAAGGTCTTTGGGAAACGCTGGCCTTGGTCCCTACTCGCAGGCCCTCAGTGAGGTCCCTGGAGCAACATGTGACTGACATGTGTCAGTCATGACACATGTTGATCCCCCTGCCCTGAGCAACATGTGTCCCCGATTTGATTCATTAGCCGACCTGTCTTAACAAGGGAAAGATCTTTGGGAGTAAAAGGTGATAAAAGGTGGCCCCACTTGCAGGCGTCTTCCAGAGGTTTAGAATCTGAGACTCCAGCATGGCTGACACCTGTGCTCAGTGGAGACCCTTGTACAGGGTACATCCTACACGACCATCTGTGACATCACTATCCCCAGGTTTCCCAGGCCAACCTGCCATCCAGCTAGCACAGCCATCTTGTCTCTGGAACCCCTCACGGCAGACATCCAGGCTCTCCTCGCACACCTCTGGGGATGGGCAGTTCATTTTCTCCAAGGGCAACCTGTGACCCTACTGCAGATCTACCTGTTAGCAGGAACAGCCAGGCCCAGAGCTCCAGTCTCCTCTCAAGCTTCCCTTCATCCCAGGTCTCTGTCTACTGGGGCTGCATGGAGCAAGCCCCTTCTTTCCCAGAACAGCTCCAGAGATTTGAGGCCTCTTACTCCATTCAAATCTGCCTCTGCCCCAGTAAACACATACACACACACTTACAGGGGCCAACCACCCCACACCTCTGACAGCCCGTGTCAGTCCTCCTCTGCGCTCAGCATGGACCTCAGCCCCGCACATAACCCCTCAGCTGCAGCATGAACAGAGCACAGTGGGGCCATTATCTCCCCGTCTGTGCTCCTAACCATCTAGGAATACTATGCTGGTTTCCCTTCTTGTCTTTCTCTCTCCATAAGCAGGCACACAGTTCCTGGGGAGCCATCTCTAGGGAGCGGCCGAAGTCCAGTGATAATTGTTTGCTTCCCTGCAGGCATGTATCCTGGCTCCATCACCCCCATAATGGGCTGGCAGCAAGCATCCTGCCCTCTATGCATGATGTCCCTTCCAGGCACCACCCACTGGACGCTACCACCAGTTCCCACCACCATCTGTCCCCTCTGCCCACGGCTGAGAGCACCCGGGATGGGTATGTATAGCAAGCCAGTCCTCCTCTGGGACAGCAGATGGGCACCTGCGTGAGCGGTAGGTGAGGGCAGGCGTCCCGCACACTAAATGGTTGTTCCTGATGATGAAAGTAGCCAGCATTTATGTAGCACCTACTGTGTACTGTGCTCTGTACCAAATACTCACTGGGCATGATGTCCTCTTGGCCTCATAGGCATCCTAGCTGGTGGATGGGATGATATTATCACAGGGCTTCCTGGCACCTCACCTCGTGCCCCCTCGCCTCCCCCAGTGGGGGTGGCCCTGGGAAGATGTTACATCCCCCCTACCCCTGACCCTGACCCAGACCCTCTGGGCTGGGCTGCTACACCCAAGTCTTCTTGAGAGGCTCACCCTGACTTCTCTTTGGCTTGTACTGTGTGTTTCGTGAGCAAATTATTGGCTCCCGCTGCCCACTCCATAGATGCCCACCTAGGCCTTGTCCCCACTTCTGGCCCTGCAGCCGTGACCACTGGCTGGGGCTGTCCAGAAAGCTTTACTGCAGGACTCCTGCAAGAAGGGGGCCTTTTCCTCCATTCAATGTGGTTCCCATTGTGGTCACTTAATCGTCTAGAAATGAAGAATGTATTAATTGTTGGCTTCAGCAATACGTGAACAATGATGAACTTCCAAATGTTCAAGCTGATTTTAGAAAAGGCAGAGGAACCAGAGATCAAATTGCCAACATCCACTGGATCACAGAAAAAGCAAGAGAGTTCCAGAAAATCATCTACTTCTGCTTTATTGACTATGCCAAAGCCTTTGACTGTGTGGATCACAATAAACTGTGGAAAATTCAGAAAGAGATGGGATTATCAGACCACCTCTTGAGAAACCTATATGCAGGTCAGGAAGCAACAGTTAGAACTGGACATGGAACAACAGACTGGTTCCAAATAGGAAAAGGAGTACGTCAAGGCTGTATATTGTCCCCCTGCTTATTTAACTTCTATGCAGAGTACATCATGAGAAACGCTGAGCTGGAAGAAGCACAAGCTGGAATCAAGATTGCCAGGAGAAATATCAATAACCTCAGATATGCAGATGACACCACCCTTATGGCAGAAAGTGAAGAGGAGCTAAAGAGCCTCTTGATGAAAGTGAAAGAGGAGAGTGAAAAGGTTGGCTTAAAGCTCAACCTTCAGAAAACTAAGATCATGGCATCCAGACCCATCACTTCATGGCAAATGGATGGGGAAACAGTGGAAACAGTGTCAGACTTCATTTTTGGGCTCCAGAATCACTGCAGATGGTGATTGCAGCCATGAAATTAAAAGATGCTTACTCCTTGGAAGTAAAGTTATGACCACCCTAGATAGTATATTCAAAAGCAGAGCCATTACCTTGCCAACAAAGGTCCATCTAGTCAAAGCTATGGTTTTTCCAGTGGTCATGTATGGATGTGAGAGTTGGACTGTGAAGAAGGCTGCGCGCGGAAGAATTGATGCTTTTGAACTGTGGTGCTGGAGAAGACTCTTGAGAGTCCCTTGGACTGCAAGGAGGTCCAACTAGTCCATTCTAAAGGAGATCAGTCCTGGGTGTTCATTGGAAGGACTGATGCTGAAGCTGAAACTCCAATACTTTGGCCACCTCATGCGAAGAGCTGACTCATTGGAAAAGACTCTGATGGTGGGAGGGATTAGAGGCAGGAGGAGAAGGGGACGACAGAGGATGAGATGGCTGGATGGCATCACTGACTCAGTGGACATGAGTTTGAGTAAACTCCGGGGAGTTGCTGATGGACAGGGATGCCTGGCATGCTGCAGTTCATGGGATTGCAGAGTCGGGCACGACTGAGCGACTGAACTGAACTGACTGAATAGGTGGGAAATCTTTTCCTGGCAAATGAGTAGAGGGAAGCCTCACAGCCCTTCCCTCTACCCTTCCTGCTACTTTAGCTCATCACCAGCAGGACTGGAGCAAACTTGTCCCCCAAAGCTTGATCCCACCACCTTCCTCCTCCCCTGTCCTTCCTTCTCAAGGTCAAAGCCTTGGCTTTGGCCTTGGCCTGCTTGTGTCTGGGGCCGCTGGCCTGAGTTCATTACCCAGTTTGTTGTCCAGGTCTCCTCCTGCTACTCACTCACCTGGTTCTCTCAGTGTCCAGTTACTGATGCCCTGGTATGGGGCCACTGATTCCCGCAGCCCTGGTGAAGCTCCCTGTAATAGACCTGCAGGGATTTCCCACACTGGGCCAGTAACCCTCCGGGAAGAAAGAAGAGGCTGTGGAAAGCTGGAGAAGAGCCCAGTGTGTCAGGGAGGGCTTCCTGGAGGTGATGCTAAGCAGGGCCTCCAAGGTTAAGTAGGAGTGGAGAGGTTGGAAGGAAGGGCAGGTGTGGTGAGAGCTCTGTGTTCTGGAAGGTGGATCTTCATGTGGAGTGACAAGCTCAGGAAAGAGGTCACAAGGCCTGTGGCAGGACTTGTCTGCAAGGTGCTGAGCAGTGAGCAAGTCGGGTTTGGGAATGAGAAGACAGAGCCTGCGGTGTGGGGCTGGGCTGCATTGCCCACAGTGAGTGGATGGCAGCCCAGCCAGCACCGGTGGGAGGGAGGAGGGACCCCTAGCAGGCGAGAGTCCCGTGGAAGGAGCAGGACTTGAGGACAATCTGGCTGGGTGGGGAGAGGAGAGCTTGTCAGAGCTGAACCTGTGGGCATGCAGGGAGTGGCCCAGGTATTCATGGAGCAGGGAAGTCTGGCTGTGCATACCAAAGAGCCACAAAGAGGCAGCCTGGTGGAGTGCCAAGGGGAACCCAGAAAATCAGGTCTTCCTGGGGCCTTAGTGTTTCTTCTGTGAAACGGGCATCAGAATACCCTTCTCTGTGGAAGTGGTGAGGGTCAAGTGCACATGCCTGATACTGTGTGTGTCAGCTGGTACAGGCTCCATGGACACCAACCTCCTGACCCTCCCTCACCCACCCACCCACTGGCTTAGGCCACCTGCTCGCCCACAGCCAGCCCCCAGACATCTCCAACCAAAGACAAATAAACCACAGAGGCCTTTCCCCACTCGGGCCTGCGCACTCTGCTCCGCCTCATTCATCACCTGCCTGCTGCCTGCGTAAGTGCCCATCACGAATTCCTGCAGTGAGAGGCAGAGTGATGACAAGACTGAGACAGGACCCCCAGCCCGCCCGGCCACCCGCGCCTGCGGGAGTGACAAGCAAGCCATCCCCCACCAGCCAGGCGCCCAGGCTCCCCCGGGGCTGCCTGAGAGAAGGGCCCTCATGTCTGACACCAGGACTGGGCCAGCTTGAATGGGTTTCTTTTTCAGCCCCTGAGAAGAGGCGAGGAAGGGGGGGAAGCCTTCAGCCTCCCTTTCCTGCCAAAGTCAACAAGGAAGGCCACTCGTGGCTCCCTGGCGGATTGCTGGGACGTTAAATAGCTTGACAGAATTATCTGATTCACTCAAAAATATGCTAAGAGGGCCTGACTTCATGACCAAATTTATTTACCCTGGCTCAGAGAAGACGCCCAATAGGGTGGTTTTTTTTTTTTTTCTCCCCCGGCTATGTACGAGGTATGAAGCCCTCGTCTGCCAGGCCAGTGAGGTTTTTATTAATTTTTATAGGTTCCAATTGAAGCAAAAATATTTGATTTAGGGATCATTTGCATGACTCAGAAGAGGCGCTCCAGACGATCCTTTTTCCTTTAGAGTTCAGGTAGAGCGGCCGAACCTCAGCCTCCCCGTCCACTTGGGGAGAGTCGTGTTCTGTTTAATTTCACTGGCTGTGAAGGTGGCAAATGTGAATTTATGGCAGGTTTGAGACAGGAAAAACAAACTTTGAAAATGCATGTTTTTCCCCTTCAGATCTGGTTCTCCTTAAGTCTGCAGTGCTGTTAATCTCTGGATTTTGTAGTTGAGTGATTCAGAAACCCATTTGTTAGTATTTATCAGCTGTTTGCTGTGTGCCAGGCTTGGTACTGAGCAGGGAGTGACTGAGAAGACCAGGCCTGGCCCTCCTCGCGGGATCTCTCCCAACAGAGGGGATGGACAGGAAGTAGGGGAAAGGCTGGAGTGTGGGTGCCAGGATGGGGCTGGCATAAGACAGGAGGGTACCATGCAGCAGGCTGGACGGAGGAGGAGCCACCCTCCTGGCCACGCCTGGGCTCAACCTCAGCCCAGAGAACTGGTTTTGAGGACACCTGGCTTGTGCGCTGCCCTCCACAGTTTATAGAGCACAGTTGTAGACCTGCTTGATGACCCTAATGATGGTGATAATGGCAGTTAACTCATGGAGCCTGGAAGAGGTCACTTCATTAACTTCGGGAGGCTGGCCTGTGCCTCCAACGTCTCAGATCCTGGCCTGGGGACCAGGGTCCCGATGCGGAAGCCTCTTCTGCTGTCCAGCGCACCCACAGGGGTGTGCGTCCCAGACATGAGAATGGTGCCAATGCAGTGTCATCACAGGGGCGGTGACAGCAGGAGGCCCGTGTTAGAGCAGGTGGGGACCCTGCAGAGCTACAGATGGGAAGGCCACTGACCTCTCCCCCAGATCTCCTTCCTCCGTTTTGAGAAAGACACTGATCCGTCATGCTTCCTCGAGTCTTAGAAGGTGGGCAGGGACAGCGTGGCTAGCCTGGAGAGGTTACCGGGAGCTATGACAGTGAGTATATGCAGTATTCTAACATGAACAATCCAACATAGCCATTAATGCAAAGAAGATAAAGGCTCTGAACCTCCTCACTCTGTGTCTTTCTACAATCATTGCACATAAATAGTTCAGAGGCTGTGAGCCTTCAGCCCAGTCCCCTGACCCCAGGGGATTGTGGTTCATGTGAACAGACCTCAGGGCTCAGGAAGGCGGCACAAGGAAGGGACCTGGTGTCCAGTGTTGTGCAGCCTGGTTAGACATCCTGCTGGGGCTCAGCTGGGTTCAGGGCTAACAGCTGTTAGCTACTGTGGTCTTATTTCAGAATGTGAGCGTTCTTCAGGCTCTGTACAAAGGTAGGTGCTGAGTCCCCCATCACAGGATGTATGCAAGTGGAGGAGAGATGGCGAGAGATGTAGGTAGAAAATCCCTAAAAGTACACCATGCAAGAGACTAAAGGCCACCTTGGACAACAGGCCTAACTGCTAGTTTTCCTTCCCTTCATCTTGATGATAATGCTGATGATTCATGGAGTGGCTAAGAAGGTTTCTGACATCATACCGGGTGCTGGGTCTACATTGCTTTATTTAATTTTACCCTCACGAGAACCCATGAGGTCAGTGCTGTGTGTCTGGGACTAACTTGGGCAATGTCTGTGAACCTTGGCTGTCTCTCTTCTCTCCAGGTTGGGGCCTGGCCTCCTCTCACCCATGGTCAGCCCACTGAAGGGGCTTGGGCCACCCCCACTGCCACCATCCTCCCAGAGCCATTCTCCGGGGGCCAGCCCTTTCCCACGCTCCCCAGCAAGCCGCCCTACCCGCCCTTTCAGAGCCCTCCGCCCCAGCCTCTGCCCAGCCCTCAAGGTAAGCTCTGGCCGGGATGGAGGGGCCCTTTCCAGATATACCCAGTGACTCCCGCTCGGGCTGCATGAGATGAAGGAGACACTGGCCCACGGGGTAGCAGTCAGGTACCTGGAATGATGGCTGTCACTGAGGGCCACACTGGGAGAAGGTGAGAGACAGGTGACCCGGTTTGCCTCACTGGGGGTCTCTTCCGGGAGCAAATTTGTCATGAGGGGTGGAGAAGTTTGTCCCATCCACCGAGCATCAAAGGGAACATCATGGGGAGCAGTGGCTGGGGTGGGGATGTCTGGCTCTATGTGAGTGATGGGGCATCTTGGAAGGGCACGGAGGACCCAGAATCCCTGCCTTCCAAGTTCTGCTGGCAGGTGCAGCGATGGGGCACTGCTTTGCCCAGCTCGCTCCAGGGTAGGACCCTGGCACCTCCTCTGGTCTGGGGCTCTCTCTTCCCATTCACACCCTCCAGGCCAATGGGCCAGTGGGGGAGGCTGAGCTGCACAGCGGGGACGGCCCCCTCCTCCCTCTCTGGGCGTTTTCCCTCTGAATGCAGCCCCTGCCGCCTCCCCCTGCAGGCTACCAGGGCAGCTTCCACTCCATCCAGAATTGCTTCACCTATGGTGACTGCTGCAGTCGGCCGAACCGGCAGCCAGTGGGGACGGACTGGCGGGGGAGGCCCATGGTTTCAACCCCTGCGGCCCAATGGCTATCATGGCCTAAACGCACCTTTACCTACCCCAGGTAAGCCTCCCCTGCGTGCCTCCTTTCCATCCCTGTGTTGTGTGCTTTGTGCATGTTGGGATGGAGAACCCAGGGAGAGGAGAGGGCTGTACACAGCCCAGGTGGAATCGGGCCCAGACCACAGGCCCTGCTCGGAGGAAGAGCATCAGCAGCGGCATACAGAAATTCCCAGGTCAGCCTCAGGGCTCAGATCCAGCTGGAAGCTACAAGGACTGGGCAGGATGGGGGCACCAGCCACAGGGGAGACTGGTACCCGGTCCCAAGGCCCTTTGGGCGGCTGTGGGCATGCAGCAGGGGGTGGTGGGATGGGCACCAAGGCACAGCTGAGCACACACAAACCTGTGGGTCATCTGTGTGTGAGCCTGTGTGTCCCTGCTCACATACACATGCTCCCAGGTCTGCACATGTCTTCCTTCTGCACGTGTTTGTGGGGTGAGTCTGCGTGGGCACGTGTATGCATGTGCATGTAGGGTGAGCACGGGGGCTTCTGGCAGCATGAGCCCCCTTTGTGTGTAAGGAACTCCCTGGCACGTGTGCTCCACACCGCTTTTGTGTTGACATTCACACCCTGTCTGTGCACACGTGTCCTCCTGTGATCCCTTCTTTGTGTTTGTGCACACGTGTGTGCATGGTTGTATATTAGCAAGTTTGGGCCATTTGATATGAAGGTGCTTGTGTGCAGGTGTGTGGCTGTGTGTTCAAGTAACAGTACACTCTGTGAGTGGACACGGGTCACACACATGCACCAGAGGCAGGTGTGAACCTCATCAAGGGTGTACTGGGGGTGGGTGGGAATGGGGGAACATGGACGGGTGTGTTCTGTTTTCTCACACGTGAATTGGTGTGAGTTCTCCAGCCTGGACCCTGTCCCCCACATCCACAGGCTACGAGGCCCTGGCCGAGGCCCCGTGTCCCACCACGCTGCCACCACAGTCATCTGAGGACGTCGTGTCCAGTGGCCCCGAGGACTGCGGCTTCTTCCCTAATGGGGCTTTTGACCACTGCCTGAGTCACATCCCCTCCATCTACACAGACACCTGAATGCCGCCCACACCTGCCTCCCCTCCACCGCCAATGCTACCCTGCCCACCTGCTGGCTGTTCCCACCTTCAGGGCAGCCAGCCCGGAGCAGCCAGGGCACTGCTCCCCAGAACGCAGCCAGGTCTGGCCACAAGTGAGCCTCTAAGCCCCAGCCAGGCGCTCAGAGGTGCCCGTCAGGATCCGTGACCTGTGACATCCCTTGACTGTGTCTTTCCTCTTGTCTCCCCAATGGTTTTGAAATCACAGACCTCGTGTATATAAATTGTACAGAACTTGTTTTCCATTCCCCTGCCAGTTTTATATTTTTGGTTTTACAAGAAAAGCATTAAAAACTGGAAATGAGACTTGGGGGCTGCTTTGTGATTCAGCCTAGAGGCCGAGACCAGGAGTGGTAGAGGAGGGCATAACGGGGCAGGGTGCGGAGCCCCACTTGGTCCCTGGCTTCCGTTGGTGGGAACCCTGTCACATGGTCCTGCCACGTGCTGTGGGCCTTACGGACACCAGCACTGGTCCCAGGACGTCAATGAAAGGCAAAAGCTCTTGCCCGCTGGCAGGCAAGCAGACCAAGGCTGGGACTGAAATTGGAATTCCAATATGACCCAGACCTTTGCTCTCTGCACTGACTCCTCGGTTGGTGGAAAAACACACTTCACTTCTGAAGCTGGCTTTGGGTAAACAGGCGAGGCCTTCCAGGGACAGAGCCCAGACAGCCTCGGCAGGCAAGGGGCAGAGAGGCAGGGCCCCTGAAGACGGAAGTGCGGAGAACCTCCTTTGTACGCAGAGCCCCGCACACCCTGAGTAGCTCGGGAGGATGGGGAGAGGAGGCCAGCTCTGAGCACACCAGCGTTCCCTTCCCACAAGCCCTTCCCTGCCTGCCTCCCTCCCTCCAACAGCCCGGGCCTGTGCAGGTGTCTGAACAGTGTCCTGTGTCTCACCACGTCACCCTGAAGGTCACCTGGTTTAAAAAAACAAAATCCTCAAGGAAAATGTTTGCCTTGTCACTGCTGAAGTGAAGTGAAGCAAAGGAGGTCACGTTCGCTGAGGACCCACTGTGTGCAGGGCTCTCCTCCACCCCACACCACCTGTGCTCTGGGAAACAGCCCTGTGGAGGGTCTTTCTATCCCGGTTTAGGTGAGAGGAGCAGCTGGGATCTAAACCCAGGTCAAAAGGACGCCATCCTTTCGTACTGCATGGTTAGTTTAGGCAAAGCAAGATGCAAAGATCCAGTCAACCTCTTCCTTATTAAGAAGAGAGGTAACTAGGATTCAGAGGGGCCACCCAACCAAGTGGGGCAGAGCCCGTGATGTGTGGCCGATCCTGCCCCATAATCTGCGGGGCTTGTGATGGCTGCTCTGCGCCGGCCTGCATATGCTTCCTGGGTCAGCTCATTCACACCAGATGGACGCTCTGCCTGCCCTTGTCCAGGCCCGACCTATCTCTGGGGCCCCTTGCCGCTGGCTCCTGGCTGTCCGCACCCCATGAGGAGCCTAGCATGGCAGGGAGGGGGGGTGTACCCCTGAGACTAGTGTCTTCCTGTGAAGGTCAAGGGCCTTCTCACACGGCCCACGTTCTCCCCCTTCAGTCAAGGGCTGGCGCTGGAATCAGTCCCACTCGTAGGGAAGTCAGGACACTGCACTGTCCTGACTTGTTTGCCTGACAGCCGACTCACAGCCTTGTGTGTCATCCCTCCGTTGAACCCTCCTCAGGTGCCCCAGACTGCAAGGGCCATGTTTCCTGCCACAGCCAGACTGAGAATTCCTCCCATTTTACAGATGCAGAGACTGAGGGACGGTGAAGTCAAGTCACTTGTCCTCACAGTAAAGCCAGCAAATGTTGAGCTGGGATCCAGACCCAGGCCTCAGGCCCCAGAGCATATGCTCTCACCCCTCCTGACCCCTCGAAAACTCAGGGTGACCTGGCCCCCGCCTCCTCTCCTGGCCTCAGCCTCCCAGAGGGCAGGCCAGTCCAAGCCCCGCACAGGGAGGAATGGGCCCAATGTCACTCATCACACTGGCATGTGTGATGGGGACCCAGGGCTCCTGACTCCTACCCAGGCTCCCCTCGCCCCTCGTCCCATCCCCAACTGGGTTTGTGGAACTAATTAGGTTGTGGCAAAAGGGATGCTCAGGAATCAATACTGCTTGTCATTGTGAGCGCTTAATCCACTCCAGATAAGCAGAATTAAACTGTACGATGAGAACATATTTCTATTAATAATGAAAAGGGCCGAGCCGTGAGCGGGAGAACACACAGGGAGCTGGCAGTTGGATCTCATTTAATTTCAGAGAGACGGAGAGAGGGAGACAAGGAGACAAAGGCAGGAGAAACAAAGGGCAGAGAGGGAGAGAGCAGGACTGGAGACCAGGCGGGGGCCCAGAGCCGGTCGCCATGGGGCTCCATAGGCCACAACTTCCGTGAGCGACCCCGAACAGGGATTGCTCCTCTCCCCTGCTGGGGTCTCCTCAGAGCCTCTGATCCTCCTGGCATCATCGGGGGACCCTCTGTCTTGATGCCCTGAGACCACAGGTTCCCTCCAGTTCTAAGGGTGCACACCGGCAGGTGGGACCCCAGGGCAGGGCTCGCTGGGAGACCAGACCTGAGCCCCTCCCTGGCCAGGGCTGTCTGCCTCCTTTATTCAGAAAACACCATGATCCGTGCCCCTCCTGAGCTCTGCCCCTGTGCCAGGGACTCAGCCTCAGAGGGGCACTGAGGGCATGGGGATTACTGCCCCTACAAGGAGGCACAACCTGCTGCCCACCAACACCCCCAGGAGGACCAACGTCAGATGGAGGGTGTGGTGCTCCTCACCTGGGGAGCCTCTCTGGGCAGTGGAGCTGAGTTAGCCCAGGGGACCCCTAAGGAGAACCCAGAGTGTAGACCCACAGGCCTGCAGAGACGGCGACCACACTGCCCTCCCCCACCCAGCCACGCAGAGGCTAGGTGCCCTAGCCTTTGTCCAGGCCACGCTGAGACCAGCCACCTCCACACTGCCTGGCCTGCCTCCATCAGGGACCCTCTGGCCCCATCTCCCTCTCCCCCCCGCCCCTCTCCCCGTCTTCCCGTCCTCCGCAGCACCCGCTTCCTCCCTCCTCCTCCACTTCTCTCCTTCCTCCCTTTCCCCACTCCTCCAAATCCACTGACTTTGCTTGTGCTTCCCTCCAGGTTCTTGTTCCCTCTCTTCAAGCTGTGAGGCCTGACCCCAGATAAGGAGGCTCTCTCCTCTCTCCTCTCCTCCCACGTGTGCTTCCTCCTTCCTCACTCCTCTCGCATTCTCTGTGGTCTAGGGGCCCAAGGGGACTTGCCCAAGGTGCAGAAGAGGGCTGAGAAGCAAGTCTAGAGGAGGTCAGTAGGCAGAAGTTTTGGGGAGAGCAGCCAGTTGGGTTTTTCCCCGAGTAATATGTTATTTATGTGTTTGGAGTGGGGTTGGTGGAGCGGTGTGGTGTCAACTCGGATCACCCTCTGTCGGAAACTGGAATCTCCCAGCCCCGTGCGTCAATGTTTGTTTTCTTCTGCAGCGGAAAGCCAGGCCCCAGCCAGTTGTTTCAAGCTTCTCCACACTGTGTGTCTACTGCCGTGCTGTCCACATAGATGCCCCACAGTGGAAGCGACGGGAGGCCTTCTCTGCCAGTCACTTCAGAGTTCTGGATCCCTCTGCTTGTGACTACCCCCACACTCGCATTCAGGCCGCTGCTTGTTCCTGGGTCCCTCCACCCCAGGGCAGGCGGCAGGAGGCCCAGAGCCGTGAGATGGAGCCTGTTTGGTTGAGTCCTAGGCAGCCAGACCCAGGCAGGCAGGAAGGAGTGCCCGTAGAGGGCGTGGTGACCCGGCCGCCTGCTGCTCTGCCGCTGCAGCCCCAGCTGCCCTATTTCCACCGCTGGGACAGGAGCCCATGGCATCGACCCCTCCCCAACCTGAATTCCACCTGCCGGGGGGGTGAATGGGTTTCAGGATTTTCCCTGGTGCCCAGGGTCCCCTTGATGGTGGGCGCATACCTGGTTCTGTCCTCCAGGGATTCCCCCACCTCTCCTTCCTCTGTTCCTGATGGCCCTTGTGGTTCCCTGTGACCCAGACCCTCAGGGCTGAGAGGGCCCCCTGAGATCCCCGGCTCCACCCAGCCCCACCCTCACAGATGGAGAAAGGACCAGACAGGCTCCATTTCTGCAACCCTTTTCAGCCTCCATCCACATCCCCTAGTCCAGCCTAATGGGCATGGAGAAAGGGGTCTGCAGGCAAGGGATTAGTGGGGGGATGTGCCAGGTTTGTACGGAGACGTTGCCTTCCTCCTGCGCCCGTGGAGGAACGAATTGGGGAAGCTCCCACTAGGACGTTCGCCCTCTGAGGGCAGGTCCTGCCCTGTCCTCAGTGCTGACTGCCCAGCTCCTAGGGCAACGCCCGGGCACACAGAGGTGCTCAACCTATGTTTGTCACATACATCAGTGGAACAGAGAGATGGGAGTGAGGAAACATGGGCCTGTCTGCATAGAACCCCGTACACAGTAGGGCCACAGCAAGTACTTGTTAGGTCAACTGCCTGACCAACCCCTCATCTTCAGAATGAGGAGAGAGGCCCAGTGGGGATGTGATGTGTCCAAAGTGACAGAGCAGGTCAGTGACTGGCAGGGGAGAACCCCAGCCTCCTGGGTCCAGTCTGAGCTCTGTCCACACACCCTGCCAGAGAATCTGCTGCAGCCCATGCTTTATGGCTGCTGTGGAGCTTGTGAGACACCGGCCAGTGCTCAGCAAGGTAAGTGTGACGGCCCCGTTTTCCAGAGGAAGGAAGTGAAGGAAGGAACATCCTTTACAGGGGAAGGGACTGAGGCTCAGAGAGGTGGCTCGCCCGAGGCTGCCAAGAGAGTCAGGGCAGGCAGAGCAGGGATCCCGATGCGGGTGCTGGGGGGTGGCCTGAGGAGCTCTGGCACACGGCCCTCTGTGCCATCCAGAGGGGACCTTTATGCTTTAAAAAGTGTCGATTTATATACCAGCCTGGGTTGTCAGCCCTGCCAGGGATTTATAGGTTCCTAAGTGATCGTGTCTCTGGGGAAAATGCAAACGGGAAGTGAAGCGGGCGGAAGGTGCCAACCCTCATCAGCCTTGGGGCTGTGGAGCCAAAGCTCTTCTTTGATTTATTCCTGGGGCCCTGGGAGCAGGGGTGCGGCAGGACCCTGCAGAAGAGCCACCCGAAGGCCAGCGAAGAAACAGCCTCAGTGCAGGGCTCCCTTCCGCCAAGGACCTGTGTCCTGTCCGTGTGGGAGCAGGTAATGCCTGAGCTCCCACAGGGTCATGGGCTGGTTTTGAGTCTAGTGGGTGACCTAGGGCCAAGGCAGAACTGGAGCGGCCAGCTTTCAGCGTAACTTTGGGAGGGGAGAGGTGTAGAGAGGAAGGAATAGGCTTCATCTTGAATTGAAGGTTAAGCTAGAGGATGGTCCACTCCACTCTTCTCTGGGGCTTATTTTACTTCTCTTCTTCTTTGGCTATGCTTGAAATCTTTCAGAAAAGCACTGGTGCAGCCCCGGTGTGGCCAGGCAGCCTGGACAGGAACAGGAGGCAAGTCCGGGCTGGGGCCCTGCTGGGGGGTGGGGCTGGGGCCCGAGGTTGTCTTCACTGGACGACTGTCTTGTCACAGCAGGGACCACGTTGGTGGCCCTGTGTCCCCAGTGCCCAGCACAGGACCTGGCCCACAGTTGGGATTTAATAAACACTTCTTAGGGGCTTCCCAGGTGGCTTAGTGGTGCAGAATCTGCCTGCTAATGCAGGAGCCGCAGCAAACACGGATTTGATCCCTGGGTTAGGAAGATTCCCTGGAGGAGGGCATGGCAACCCACTCCAGTGTTCTTGCCTGGAAAATCCCATGGATAGAGGAGCATGGCAGGCTATAGTCCGTGAGGTCGCAAAGAGTTGGAGGCAACTGAGCGGTTGAGCACACACATACACTTCTTTATTTGGGTTATTTGCCAATGACGTATAGCTCAGTGTATGCAGAGCTCAGGCCAGGACAGGGAGAGGTCTGCTTACCTCATTTCTGATGGTGGCTGCAGGTGCTCGAGGTGTGCCTGGGAGCACAGGATGCTTGGGAGACCTTGGCCCCAAACCCAAAGCTCTGCAGGAGCCCTGGGGAGAGGGAGCTAGCTTGCTGGAGCCCCTCAAGCGGACTGGGATACCAGGAATGGAGCTGGGGGCTGATTTCAGATTGCTAAAAAGCCAAGCCCTTGAAAGCAGAAGGGACTACTTTGGGATGGACTGAGCTCCCCACCCCCTGCAGGTGTGCAGGCAAGAATGTGCAGGAAGCTTTGAAGCCATCCTAGACTTCAGAGAGTCAAGGTCAAGGGCTGGACTGCACAAACTCCAAAGGCCCCTCTGGCCCTATCAGGGCACTGCGGCAGCCACTGTCTCTTATCACATGGCAGCAGCAGGGCAGCAGGGCCGGCCACTCTGCATCACTGTCCCTGAGGCTGGGCTAAGGGCAGAGTGTGTCCAGGTGATTAACTGCACATTTGCAGGGAAAGCAGGCGGCCAAGTCTTGGGTTACTGACGAAATATTTTCTCAGAGGTTCAGGGCTGATAGGCCTCATGTCCAGGACAGCAGGAAGGGGCTGCCAGGATGGGGCCTCTGCTCTCCACTGCCTCATGTTCCCCCGTCAGGTAGCCGGGCATCAGGGAACTACACCTGGTCTGGAGGCTGCTGGGAAGGAGCAATGATGTCCCAGGGACCGCAGGCTGAGCACACAAGATTCTGTCATCCTTTGGAGGCTTGAGGGTGGCCAGGCCGCAGATAGGGCAGCATCACACCAATGCCCCCACTTCCCAGATGGGGAAACTGAGGCTCTGAGGGGTCAGACTGGCCCCTTGGAGGTGAGGGATAGGCGTGATTGACAAGAGGAGAAATTAAGTCCCAGAGAAAGAAAGGTGTTTGAAACAGCTCAGCAAGTCCCTGGCAGGGAGGCCAGAGCCCGACCCACCTATGTACTCAACAGCTCCTTCAGGTATGAGCCATTCAGAGGTAGCCAAGCCTTGGAGCAGCAGCAACAGGAGCTCAGAGAACTGTGGGTCACTGTGCTGCTCAGAGACTCAGCTTACCTGCCTGCATGACGCTTAGTGCTGGGCAGTCTCCTCCACTAACCTAATGGTGGGATCATCCCAGAGCTTCCAACGGCTTCAGGGCCCGAGGGGGCTGGGGACGCTGGTCCTGAGGTTATACTGATGGTTGTCTCGAGCCAAGCACTATCAGTGCTGTGTGCTGTCTGTTTAGTCTCCACACAGCCCTGCCGGGAGGGCCCCTGCTGTCATCTCCATTTTACAGATAAGAAGACTAAGGCCAGAGTGATGCAGCCACTTGCCCAGGGTCACATGGCCCAGCCAGATTTTGGACTCATGTCCTTGCTGTCCCCAGACTCCTGGAGTGAATGGTACATGCCAAGCTGAGATGAAATCCCTAGTTTGGGAGTCAACCCCAGTTTACCTCCTGCCTCTGCCACTGAATGTTTCACACCTGAGGCCTCCGTTTCCTCATGTGGAGAATGGGGATGACACTCTCAGCCCTCTTGGCTCCTGGAGAATCAAGAGCTTTAGTGGAGGACTTCCCTGGTGGTCCAGTGGATAAGAATCCATCTGCCAATACAGGGACACGGGTTCGATCTCCAGGTTGGGAAGCCCCCATAAGCCATGGAGCAACTGAGCCCACAACCACAACTACCGAGGCCTGGGCACCCTAGCGCCTGTGCTCCAACACTAGAGAAGTCACCGCAGTGAGACGCGCACACGCGGCAACAGAGTAGCCCCCGCTTGCTGCAATTACAGAAAGCGCACACACAGCAATGAAGACCCAGTGCAGCCAAAAAACAAAAAAATAAATAAAAATTAACAAAAAAAAAAAGAGCTCTAAGGGAACAGGAGATCAGCTTGGCAACTGGGAAGGCCTATGCCCGGGCAAGCCGGCGCTTTCACGGAAACTTGGCAGTCTGCCTTCCCCCAAGCTTTCCTCCCGGGTCAGCTGTGCCTCCAGACGGTGAGCAACCTGAGTCAGGGTCCAGGGGAGGGGTGGGGATGAGCCCCCAGAGGGGACATGGGTGGCTGTCTCCTGCTAGAAAGCAAAGGAGGGGGAGAGAGTGGCCCAGGGTGAGGTCATAAGTCCTGCGCCGGGCGGGCTGCCAGGAGCACAGGCTCCCCAGGGCCTGGACGCCGTCCCTCCCCGGCAGGCGCTGAGTGTTGTGCCGCTGTCTCCATGGAGCCCAGCTTTACAAGGTGCCTCCATGCCCCAGAGAGGCCTGGGATATGACTGGCACCAGGGCTCTGCTTTTATTGGTGGAGAAACTGAGGCTTGGGGAGTTCGCGGCTCCCTAAAGATGGTGAGGCCTGGAGCACTGATCTTGTGTCCTCAGATCCGCTCAGAATGGGGCCCTGGGCAGGTCGCCTCACTGAGTCTGGGCTTCTACTCCTTAAAACGGGACAATGGCCCTCCCTTAGTGGACGGATTACATGAGGTGATATTGTCACACAGTAGGATCTCAGGAAATGTAACTCTTTTGTCCATTTGAGGACTGCCCATTTAGATAAATACCCTGAGCATTCTCCTCATAACTCTAAGGGTCACAATATACGTGGGAAGCTGAGGCCCAGGAATTGGCCTGACTTGGCAGGGAACACGGGGTAACTTGGTGGTGGATCTGGTTGCAGGACTCTAGAGCCGATCTCTCATCACCCCATGCTGTCTTGGGCAGAATCCTCACCAGTCAGAATACCCTAGCCTCTCTACCCAGGGCCTGGGACCTCCATTCAGCTTTTGGCTGTACAGCCTCAGACAAGTCACATGCTCTCTCTGAGCCTCAGTGTCCTTAACTGAAAAATGGAAAACCATGACTCCACTGAGGTGAGGAAGACTTCGGAAATCAGATGTGGCAGTATTTGGTGACTGTGAAAAGCTACAGTGGTGGAGGGGAGGGGGAAGCCTCCAATCTATCAGTTCAGCAGTTGAGTAATTCATTACAACACTTGTTCTAAAGAGAGTTTGAAGCTGCACCAAGTAGTCATCCATCCATCCAAGAAGGTAGGCCCACCCCCGTCGTGACCTACCTTCCCATCGCTTGCAAATGTCTCTTTTCTTAATTTCTCCTTGTGCATTTAATGTGCTCTTGAAATAGACTTTCCTCCATGGAGCCCTCCTGACGGCCACTGAACATGAGCCCAGGAGCAAGCACTGCTTTTAGTTAGCATCTCCCTGGGTAGGTTGATGATTAGGTAGAGAAATCTAGCCACTGCCAGAAGCAGAGATAAAGTGCACCCTTGCCAGCTGATGGGCCAGGCTGCCCGAAGACAAGGCCATCCCTCCAAGGTCAAGACATCTGCTACAGCCCAGGCTGCCGCTACCCACCCACGGGCCAAGAAAGAGCCTACCTTGGTCTCCCCAACTTTCAGGCCTTGCTCATGACAACAGGAGTTTTTGGAGCCCATTCACTCTTCAAACAACCTAGAGAGAAGTAATCTGAGCTCAGAGCACCAGACCAGGGCTACCAGACCCTAAGATCACTCCTCTTCCACTGAGTCCCGCTTCCCTCAAGTTGGCCTTCGTTGTTTTGTCCACAGTGCGGTGCCCAGCACCAGGGCAGGGTGAATGCTCAGCAGCCCACGTGGCAGCACACGCCCTGGATGAGCTCATGGGGGTCGCAGGATCAGAGCCAGGAGAGCCCACGGGAAGTGGGGCCTGCCTGGGTCACTCTGCAAGGGGAGAGGGGTGGAGGCTGGCTGCACAGGCTTGCTAACTGCCAGCCAGGGCTCTGGGATGCGCACAGCCCCTCCAAGCTGCTCAGTGTTTCCATGATCTTCTTTCTGGGGCATCTCATCCCCCTGTGATGGGGGGTTCCTCGAGGCCAGGTCATTCAAGTCTTCCTTCCACACAACGAGCACTCGGTGTGTCACACAGCACGGACGCCCAGTTTGGCTGGAGACTCACCCCTGGGGCTCTCGGGCCCCTCTGTGGGAGATGGCCCCAACTTTCGCATCCCAAAACTTCAAGGTTCTCCTGTCAACAAGGCCCAGAGTTTCATCCAGGCCATCTCAGATGGGTGTGAAGGGAAACCAATCCCACCCCCATTTTATAGGTAGGGGCGAGCAGAGACTTGTCACCGAGTGTAGAGCCCACGCCAGGACACTTCTGTCACAACTCCTTTTCCTCAAGAGTCAGCCCAGAGAGACTTCAGACTCAGCTGTTTCTCATTTTCCCTTTTGGGTCCCTTGGCTCATGCTGATCAATTCATCAAACTGTCTCCAAGTCTTCTCTGAACTGGGCACAGGGAAGTGAGATTACTCAGCCTGGTCTTAACCTTGGACGGCCTCACAGTCCGGGGCAGGAAGAGTGAGGGTGGGAGTCAGACTCATAAAAGCCCCCAGGAGAGCCCTTTGTCCTGTGTGTGAACACACTGTGCTCACACACTCCCTCGACAGACATTCACTATCACCGAGGCAGCCTCTTTCATGTTTGTTCAGCTCTGTGAGAAAACCCTTCCCTCAATGTTCTGGAAACATTATGTAGTGAAATAAGGCAGAATATGTGGTGTGAAAATAATTTTCAAAAAATGTACTCATGTCTAGAAGGATGTATCTCCAAAGTTAAAGAGTGGTTTGTCTTTGGGAGATGAAGTTGGTGGAATTTATTGCTTCTTCATGCTTATTCCTAGTTTCTAAATTTCCTCCAACCCTTTTCAGCCTTTGTTGCCTAACCTGTAAAACAGGGGTAAAAATCTCTACCTTACTTGTAGATATGTAAAAGGGATAAGATATATGAAAATGCCAGACACACAGCAAGCATTTAATAAATGACACCTGTTGTAAAAATAAATAAAAAAAAAATGATACCTTCTTGGAGGCTCAGATGGTAAAGCGTCTGCCTACAATGCAGGAGACCCGGGTCCGATCCCTGGGTCAGAAAGATCCCTTGGAGAAGGAAATGGCAACCCACTCCAGTACTCTTGCCTGGAAAACCCCATGGACAGAGGAGCCTGGTGGGCTACAGTTCATGGGTCACAAAGAGTTGGATACGACTGAGTGACTTCACTTTCCCTTTTCATTGCAAATACTAATTACAGAATGCTCAAATCCAAAAAGGGCTAAAGAAGACCTTAGCATATATAAATCCCAATCCTTTCATTTAAAAAAATATAAATATTTATTTATTTGGTTACACTGGGTGTTAGTTGTGGCACATGGGATCTTTAGTTGTGCCATGAGGTATCCTGACCAGCACCCTGCATTGGGAGCTTGGAGTCTTAGCCACTCGATCACCAGGGAAGTCCTCCAATCCTCTTATTTTAAAGGTAGGGAAACAGAGGCTTGGAACTGTTGTCTAGGGGAGAAGAGAAAGAGGAGAGTGACCAGCTGACAAAGCCTGAGATGCAGCTCCTATATTCCTTCCTGGGACCAAGCAGGAGTCACTGTTCTAATGATGATGTTGTAAAAAATATGTCCAAAATGGATTATAAAAAAATGTTCAATGTCACTAGAGATAAAGAGGGACATTTTATAGTGATTAAAAAGTTAATCCATCAAGAAAATACAGCAATTATAAATATTGCCCCTAATGACAGAGCTCAAAATATATGAAGCAAAAACTGGAAGAATGGACGGGAGAAACAGACAGTTCATCAGTAGTAGCTGGAGACTTTAATGCCTCTGCTTTCCATAGGGATAGAACAACGAGGCAGAAGATCAACAAGGAAATGGAAAAGTTGAACAACACTGCTGCTGCTACTGCTAAGTCGCTTCAGTCATGTCCGACTCTGCGCGAAACCTAACAAACATCTATAGAATGCTAGACATTTTAGTCAGGGCAGTTGGGCAAAGAAATCAAATAAAAGGTATCCAATTTGGAAAACAAGAGTGAAACTGTATTTGCAGATGACATGATCTTGTATGTAGAAAGTCCTAAGAAATCTACAATAAAACTATTAGAGCTTATAAATGAATCCAGCAAGGTTGCAGGATGCAAGATCAATACACAAAAATTAATTGAATTTCTACCCATCTGCAATAAACAATCCAAAATGAAATTAAGAAAAATTCTACTTACATTAACACTTAAAAGAATAAAACAGTAAAAAAATTTAACAAAAGCACAAAACCTGTACTCTGAAAACTATAAAACATTGTAGAAAGAAATGAAAGACGACTTCAATAAATGGAAAGGTATCCTATATTTTCATTCATCAGAAGACTTAATAGTGTCAAGATGGCAATACTCCCTAAATTGATCTACAGATCCAATACAATCACTATCAGAATCCCACTGGATTATTTCCAGAAATTGACAATCTGATCTAAACACTCATATAGAAATTCAAGGAACCCAGGACAATCAAAACACTCTTGAAAAAAAGAAGAACAAAGCTGGAGGACTCACACTTGCCGTTTTAAAACTCATTAAAAGCTACAGTAATTGAGACACCGTGCTACTGGCATAATGATAGACAGGCAGATCAGTGAGATAGAACTGAGGGTTCAGAAACAGGGCTTTACATTTTGTGGCCAATTGATCTCAGACAAGGATGACAAAACAGTTAAACGGGGAAAGAAAAGTCTCTTCAACAAAGGGTTCTGGGACAACTGGATATTCACATGCAAAAGAATAAAGTTAGACCCCTACCTCACATCATATTTAAAAATTAAAATGAGTCAAAAGCCTAAATGAAAGAGTTAAAACTATAAAACTGAGAAAAATAGGGATAAATCGTCATGACCTTGGATTAAGCCCAAGCATCAACAACCACAAAGATAATTTGAATGCCACTAAAATGAAAAATGTTTGTGCTTTAAAGGATACCATCAAGAAAGGGACGACAATTCACAGAATGGGAGCAAATATTTGCAAATCATATATGTGATGAGACTTGTGTCTAGAAAACATAAAGAACTTTTACAACTCAATAATAAAAAGATAAATTACTTTGTAAATGGGCAAAAAAGGAACTTCTCATTGGTCCAGTGGTTAAGACCTACATACTCAGTGCTGGGGATGAAGGTTCAATCACTGGCTGGGGAACTAAGATTCCACATGCTGTGCAGATGAAAAATAAAAATAAAACTGACTGTGATGATGATTGCACATATCTGCAAATACACTGAAAATATTTAAAATGTACACTTAATGACGCCACCTACAATATGTGTAATATACATCTCAATAAAGCTGTTAGGATAAAAATAAATAATTAAAATGGACAAAAGATCTGAAACAACATTGCTCCAAAGATTTGCCAATGGCCAAAAGCTCATGAAAAGATGCTCAACATCACTGGCCCCAGAGAAATGCAAATTAAAACCACAATGGAAAACCACTTCACACCCACTAGGACAGCTGTCATCAAAAAGTCAGATAATAACACATGTTGGTGAGGATACGAACAAATCAGAACCCTCATAAGATGCTGATGGGAATGTAATAGGCCAGCTGCTGTGGAAAACAGTCTGGCAAGCCCTTGAATAGTTAAACAGAGTGTTGCCATATGACCCCCAGTGCTTGGCTCACCCCACTCTATTCTTAGATAGAATAAAAATCCAAGAGAAATTACATCATATCCACAAAAGTCTTGTACATAAATGTTTTGGGTTTATAGTAGCATTATTCATAATATCCCTGGAAACAATCTAAATGTCCACGACTGATGAATAGATAAACAAAATATGTTATATACATCTACTGGAATATTACTCGTCCCTAAAAGGAATAAAGTATTAATGCTGCCACGGCATAGGCAAACCTTGAAAACATTATGCTAAATGAAAAAAAGACAGTCACAAAAGACTGTGTATTGTATGATTCCTTTTATCTGAAATGTCTAGAATAAGAAAATTCATAGAGACAGAAAATATATGTGTGTTCATCCAGGAATAAGCTTGAGGGGAAGGGGGAAGTAACTGCTAATGGTCATAAAGTTTCTTAGCAGGGGTGATAAAAATGTTCCAAAATTGATTATAATGGTGGCTACGCAACTCTGTGAATACGCTAAAACCAATGACTTGTACCCTTTAAATGGGTGAATTGTATGGCATGTAAGTTATATCTCAATAAAGCCATTATTTTTGAAAAAGAGAGAGCCTGTGTGCAGAATGTGTTCTTCTGAACCTCTTAATGATGACAGAATCCGTGCAGACTAATTAGGTGACTGGCTTGGCAGCAGCACCAAATGACTGATCTACTATTTTTCCTACTGGCACTGCAATTCTCATCAGAACTCAGCCCTGTCCCTTGCTTGGTCAGCTGTCTCACCTTCAGAGACAGAAAATGAACAGGTGGATTATTAATTATAAAGACAACAACCCACCTCAAGGGAAAAAAAAAAAAAAAAAGAATGACAGGGAAACGTGTGCATCCCAGGTTTGTGCTACAGCAAACCTTTATAAAAACCAAAGAATTAAAGGCAAGGGTTGGTCTCTAAAGAAACTGCAAAGAAACACCGGGGAAAACATGCTGTTACGGACACAAGGGCTGATAGAAGGTGAGTTGGGGCCTTTTCCAGTTGCACCAGGAGCCTGGGTAGTCTTTGTTCTAACAGGCAAGCTTTCTGGCAACTCTTTTGTTCCTTCTCCAGGGGAACAGCCCATGCAAAGGCATGGAAAGGGGAGAGAGACAGTGGGGTGAGCCAAGCACTAGGGGGCATTTAGGCCAATGCCGTAGGCAGGAGTGGGGAGCGAGGACGGCCGGAGAGGTCAGTGTGCGCAAACCATGCAGGGCTCTCAGTCCGGCTGAGGAGTCTGGATGGTCTTGCTGGGTGACCATAGGTGAGTCACTGACATCTCTGAGCCCAGCTGCATATTGGAAGTGCCCTCAGAGAGTGGTAGAAAGAATCCCATGAGATAACATATTGTAACAAAACTTCCAGATGTACAAGCTAGATTTATAAAAGGCAACCTGAGATCAAATTGCCAACATCCCATTGGATCATAGAAAAGCAAGAGAGTTGCAGAAAAACATCTACTTCTGCTTCATTGACTATGCTAAAGCCTTTGATGGTGTGGATCACAGCAAACTGTGGAAAATTCTTTTCTTTTTTTTTTTTGTTATTCTCTTTTTAAATATAAATTTATTTAATTGGAGGCTAATTACTTAAAAAGATGAATACCAGACCACCTTACCTGCTTCCTGAGAAACCCCTATGCAGGTCAAGAAGCAACAGAACTGGACATGGAACAATGGACTGGCTGAAAATTGGGGAAAGGAACACATCAAGGCTGTGTATCCTCACTCTGCTTATTTAACTTCTATACAGAGGACATCATGCGAAATGCCAGGCTGGATGAATCACAAGCTGTAATCAAGACTGCGAGGAGAAATATCAACAACCTCAGATATGCATGTGGTACCACTCTAATGGCAGAAAGTGAAGAAGAACTAAACGGCCTCTTGATGAGGGTGAAAGAGGATAGTGAGAAAGCTGGCTTAAAACTAAGCATAAAAAAAAAACAAACTAAGATCTTGGCATTCAGTCCCATCACTTCATGGCAAATAGAAGGGGAAAAAGTGGAAGCAGTGGCAGATTTTATTTTCTTGGGCTCCAAAATCACTGGGTACAGCGACTGCAGCCATGAAATTCAGACTCTTGCTCCTTGGAAGAAAAGCTATGACAAACCTAGACAGTGTACTAAAAACAGAGACATCACTTTGTCAACAAAGGTCCGTATAGTCAAAACTACGGTGTTTACAGTAGTCGTGTATGGATGTGAGAGCAGGACCATAAAGAAGGCTGAGCACCAAAGAACTGAAGCTTCCAAACTGTGATTCTGGAGAAGACTCCTGAGAGTCCCTTAGATTCTCAAGGAGAGTCAAACCAGTCAATCCTAAAGGAAATCAATAATCACTGGAAGGCCTGATTTTGAAGCTGAAGCTCCAATACTTTGACCACCTGATGCAAAGAGCTGACTTATAGGAAAAGACCCTGATGCTGGGAAAGATTGAAGGCAGGAGGAAAAGGGGATGACAGAGGATGAGATGATTGAATGGCATTATCAACTCAATGAACTTGAGTTTAAGCAAACTCCGAGAGATAGTGAGGGACAGAGGAGGCTGGCGTGCTGCAGTTCATGGGGTTGCAAAGAGTCGGACACAGCTTAGTGATTGAACAACAGCAACAGGATTAAGAAGGTTCGTGGAAGGAACAAACACTGAGTAAATATTAATAGACATAAGGAAGAAGATGTTTCTCTGGCTTCCCGCGATTCCCTGATACAGGGAAAGTGAAATGGGAGAAGGAGCCTTGATTAGGATTGATCTCACCTCCTCCTAAAACCCCATTAAGGTGACAGGACAGAAATGAGAAAGACCGTGGGAAAAGGAGCAAAGCCAGCGAAAGATGAGGCTGGTGGGGCCGTGGAAACTGCGGCAGCCGAGCAGAAGCAGCTCTGCACCTGTGGGTGGGGGCGCTGCGGGACGGGAACAGAGAGCCCCAGCAACGCTCAGGACTCAGAGGTGCCAGTTACTGAAGAAGGTAGGGCCTGGGGCTGCTGCTGCTGCGTCGCTTCAGTCATGTCCGACTGTGCGTAGGGGCTAGGGGTGGATTAAAAAGAAGAGGGCCAGTGGAAATCCAGTGCAGGAGTTAGACTTCCTGGTTCCCCCTTTCCCAACCCTACAGTCAGACGGCTAGTCCTCTCCCTGCCTTTCACCTCCGTCTCCCAGGAGACCAGGAGATGAAGGTTCATTCTCCAGAGACACAGAACCAGGAGGGATTCTAACCCAGGAACATCCAAGCAGCTGAGCCCCTACAGGACATAAGGATGGAGAGAGTCCTCTCTGGAGTAATTGGTCTCTAGAACTCTCTCTTCAAAAAGCTGACTTGCTGCCAGATTACCCCAGTACAGCCCACAATCAAGTGTTCCTCCACCCTGAAATCAGGTGCACAGCCTCCTTTCTATTTTTTGTTTGTTTATAGTGCCTGTAAGAATCACCAGGGACAAAACAAAACAAAACAAAAAACGCTTGAGAAAACAGATAATGCATGCGGCAGGGCAAACGGAAACGAAACCCTAGACAGAAACTGTAAAATGTAACAGTAAGGGAACTGCTAGGAGAGTATGCAAAAGGCATAGAAATAGGGAGTAGGAAAAGACAAGTAAGGAATCCTGAAGATCAATCCTGGGAGTAGTATCTGACTAACAATAGTGCCAGAAAGAGAGAAAAGAAAAAATGAAGAAGTTATGAAGTTTTCTTACTGTATGAGAAAAATGTTCACAATGGAAGGGTATGAGCTTCCAACTTGAGAGCCCAGCACAAGGGAGAGACAAGAGCCTCACTGAGGTACATCATTTGAAAACTTCTGCAGGAAGTTTTCAAACTTCTGGAGGAAGAAGTGGAGACTAAAAGGAGCAAGGAAGCCCCATACAAAGATAGGGGATCAGAACATCATCGAATTTCTTGGAGCAACACTGGAAGACAGACAACTGTAGAGACAAGTCTCAGAAACTCTGAATGGAAACAATTTTCAACCTAGAATTCTATGCCCAGCTAAGCTAATAATCAAAGGTGAGTGTGGAATAAAGATATTTTCTGGGAACTACGAAAAAGTATTTTCTAGGCACCGTTTTCCAAAAAGCTACCAAGGACAAGCTCCACTGAACTAAGGAAATAAATCAAGAATGAGGAAGGATTTGGATCTTGCAAACAAGGAAGCCAGTGCAGGAGAGGTCAAAGCCACGGCCAAGTGGACAGCTGCGCAGCGGGGCTAGAGGGAGCCCGGGGCTGAGCTGGGGCCTCTGACGCACTTGGCAGTTTGAACAGTGCTACGGAGAGGTGGTGTACATGGCTATCAGAGGATTTGGGAAGAATGAGCAATAGGAACATAGAAAACCAGACAAATGAGAAAACAACCCAGTTATTAGTTCCAGAAAACAGTAGATGTATGAGAAAAAGAAACTAATCAGAGCATGGTACTAGGATTAGTAAATATTTACATAGTCATGATAACAAAAATCCAGAATATCTACTTAATGAAAATTTATGTGCTATAATTACTGGAAGTTTGGGGAAGTGGGGGAGTGGTGAGAGGATCAGAAGAAAACCAGGTCGTCACTGCCCCCAGGAAACCAACGGAAAATATCTCAAAGTGAAGAGGCGAGAAATAGCAGTTCACATATTGTACTGAAGTGTGAAAGTGAATCCAGAGAAAATAGCTTCAAGGATCTGACTGTAGCTGCCTCTGGAAAGTGGAACTGGAATTGAGGCTTCTTGGGACTAGGATAATTTGAGGATGGTTGATTTTTGTTTCCAGTCCATTGTATACTCCTTGATTTTTTTCTTAAAACAATGTGTTTATATTACCTTGAGAAAAATGAAAATGAATGAGCAGTAGATACAATTAATCCTCTTGGTAGGTGAAGATACTGATGCTAAGTCTAAGGGGTATGCCCAAGACCCCAGCATGGCCAACTTAGGACAGGAGGTGGGCCCCCCACTGCCAGGCAGCTCTCAGGTACCAGTGACTATAAACCACGGTCACAGGAAGGATGAAAACTGGAACGTTAGCATGTTGAATCTCAACCCTCTAAAGCTGGAAGGACCGTTTGAAAAAGTTCAGTCCCTTTATGCTATGGCTGGTGAAGCCAGTTGGGTTCAGGAGAAATGTATGACCATAATTTGTATTTATTTGATCCAAAAGCTTTACTTTGGAAGAGGGGGAAATATGGGACCAGAGGAAATTCCTCTCAATAACCGTGAATTTCCAGGCCACAAAGCAGAGGAGACAATTTCCATAACATCCCACCTTATTCTGTACGCGTTTCCAAGCAGCCTTTGAGGTCACAGTTTAGAAAGCAGCCCAGAGCCTCTTACTCTAAAACAAATCAACTGTTCCCAGCCACCCCTTCCCGCTACCGAACCCCCTGCACCCCACTGCACTCACCCCCGCGCCTCTCAACCTGCATTCCAAATGAGGGCAGCTCAGCAATAGGTGTGGGTTTGGGGGTGTGAAGGCCCCTGCCAGGGCTGGGCTCACACAGTTAATCAGCCATGGGAGCCCCCAGGCCAGCGGAAGACTTCTGAGCAAAAAGACAGCTGCAGAATGGGTGTGTGAGACGTTAAAATCTGAAAGTCTTAGTGAGGCCTCAGGCCACTCCAGGTAAGAGCCCGGCCCTCCTCCCATCACAGCCTCCCCCTGCCAGAGCTCGCCCTGTCCAGCGCTGCCTCTTGCTTCCGGGCCTTAGTAGGTGCTGTTCCCTCTGTCTGGAGCACTCTTCCTGTGAGCTTCCCAGGTCGTGACTCTGGTTCCACTCCCGCACGGCACTGTCTTCTCTAGGTGGGAACCTGACTGTAGGCTGTGAGTCCCTCAGAGGCTGGAAGGGGGTGTGGTGGCCCTCTCAGCACTGTGGGCATGGTGGCCTTGCTGGGAGTGGGAGGCGATTACTGTTGCCGGAAGGAGGAAAGGAATGAGCGTGGGAGTGCCGGGCTCAGGGACACGTCCAGCCTGGCACCCTGCACAAGCTGCCTTCACCTGCAGAGTGGGGCCTCATAGGGCTTTGGTTCAGAGGGCTCTGGTTTAGAACCACTTGGGGCCACGGCAACAAGGGCAGATTGCTGGCCCCTTCTAGGGATTTCTACACTTTGCAACCGTCGCCCCCAGGGCTCAGCACGCTTCGTCCCGCGTGCAGGCTTATACAAGCTGATGAGTCTCTTTGCTGCCCCCAATCCTGGTCCCCCAAGGGATTCTGGCTCCTGGCTACTCATAGAGCCTGGAAACAAACAGAGCCCAAGGTCCTGGCCCAACTGCCCCTGCTGTGGGCATTTTCAGGCAGGTGATCTCGAAAGCATTCAGCTTCTTGTCCCTCGGGTTTCCACACCAGCAGTCAGGGCTCTGACTACCTAGAGGGGGTTAGGCCAGTGTGGAAACATCCTCCTGACCAGGAGTGCTCATGAAGGAGTCCATGGGCAGGGGGTGGGCGGGACCGGGCACAGATCACTGCAGGGTGGAGAGGGGAGACACAGGCACTGCTGGGCCCTCTCCTGGTGGACCCACCTCCATCCCTCCACTTCCCACACCCACCCAGTGGAGAAGGTACCACCACTGACCAACAGGAAACAGGCCCGGACAGCGCGAGCAGGGACTCGCCTGAGGTGTCTGGAAGAACTGGGCATAAGCTGGGCCTCCCGCCTCCTCTGCAGGATGGGAGGAGCCCTACCTCATGAAAAACCTTCAAATTCTCCTTGCAGCTAATCGCCCCTTTGAAATATATTAAATAGACACCGGGGAAGGGTCTCTGCCGGAGCGTCCGGTTGGCTTGGGTCCTGGTGCCCCCTTGTGGCCATTCCTTCAGCTTTCCCTAGCGGCACTTGGCAGTCCTGCTGCCTGAATTGGTGGTTGGAGAAGACCTGGGGTCCCAACCGACTGCAGAGGGCTATTCCGGGTGGAGGAAGGGGCGAGAGGCTTGAATGCCCCTTGGATTCACCATGCAACCTTGGACAAGCTCCTGACCACAGCCAAACCAAACTGCCTGGAGTGATTAGAGCAGGTCATCCTGGAGATGTCTAACTTCCTCCTGCTCATCTCATCAGGGAGCAAGGAGGCCTAGAGATGCTGAGCAGGGGTGGCAGGGGCCCAGGGAAGTGCTGGGGGAGGGTGTGCCATCCTGGCACCCTCTAGAGAGGAGTCTGGCTCTGGAGAAGAGGGCTTCCAAAGCCAGGAGAACCTGCCCTCCCAACCTCCACCCGCAGCCCAGGGCCTAGGGCCTGTCCCCCCTTCCCAAAGCCTGACTCCTGGTTACTCCTATTGTCCCAGAACCCCCAGCGCTGCCAGGATGGTCACTGGGCACCTGGGGCCCAGTTGGGTTCACGTCCAGAATCAGCGCTGCCCCAGCCTTGCCCCTGGGGTCGCTTCCCAGCCCCACGCCCCTCCACCCATTCAGTGCTCACACTGAAGGCCCCGTGGGCCAGTCCTGTCCAGGCGCTGGGGACAGACTCTCCCGGAGCTGACAGCAAACCTCTTTTCTCTTCTCTCTCTCAGACCCCCAGCCACAGCCCCCCTCCTTCTCCCCCAGAGTAGGGCATTCTGATGGCCCTCTGTGACAATCACATGACCCTCTCTGACAGCTGCCCTCCAAACCCACAGACAACCCCCTGTCCTCTGCCTCCTCCATTTGCAGGCTCTTTGCTCTTTTCTCATCAGCACTTAAGGTCCTCAGATCATCTTGACACATACACCCACAGAGCCCCTTCCGCCATCAACTACTTATTATTTCTGTCCGACCCTTCAGAGCTCAGTTTTCAAAACAACAGTTCACACTCATTTATCGTCTTTCCCTTCCTGCCTCGCCATCACTCCACAGCCCTCTTGTTCGTAAATCCACTTGACTTTCACATGCGTTCTAAGTCACTTCAGTCTTGTCCAACTCTTCATGATCCTATGGACTGTAGCCCGCCAGACTCTTCTGTCCATGGGATTCTCCAGGCAAGAATATTGGAGTGGGTTGCCAAGCCCTCCTCCAGGGGATCTACCCAACCCAGGGATGGAACCTGCATCTCCTGTGTCTCCTGCGTTGGCAGGCAGGTTCTTTACCACTAGTCCACTTAGTCCACTCTTGACCCATTCAGCTCAACCAGTTGACACAGGTCCACACACTGTCTGCTCTCTCAGGTCTCCAGGCCTTTCCGTGTGCTGTTCCCTGCACCTGGAATACCTTTCCCTGCCTTCCTCACAGTACTAACACCCGCCTATTCTTCAGCACCAAGCCTGAGCGTCACTTCCTTCGGGAAGCCTTCTCCGATGCTACAGGCTGGTCTGGCATACCCTCTAAAGGCAGCCTGTAATTCCTGGACCCTAGCCCCTGGTGCTCTCAGCCCCAGGGGATTTCTCTTAGTTTCTCGAATATGAAAACCTATTCCTATCTCATAACCTTTACGTGTGCTGCTTTTCTGCCAGGTCCCAGGATCTGTCCATCCTGTCCCCAATTTATATCTGGAAAACTGGTGTCTCCTGCTCCAGGAACCCCCCCTCCGCCTCTTTAGAGACCTCCTTGGGTTCCCAGGGCTGCAGGCTTCCTCTGTCACAGCGCTGACCCCTCTGGATGTCACAGAATGCACGCCTGCCTGCCTTCTGTAATCGTAATGGTTCATCATTCCTGGGTACTATTCTAAGCACTTTGCGTATATTAATCTTATACCGCATAGAATAATTCTATCATTACCCCTGTTTCACAGGTAAAGAAAACGAGGCCCTGAGTCCCTCACCCAAGGTCAGAGTCAAGCACACAGTGAGCACCAGCAGGGCTTCCCAGACCCAGAGCTGAGAACCGATGCCTCCGAATCTGGTTTAAATGGAAACCAGCCCCTGAGCAGCTCCCCACCCCCGCCAGCCCTGGATGAAGGCTCTGCATCCCCCTTTCATGCTGTTTATTCTTTTGAACAAATTGTGAGTTTTATAAGACATTCAAGGCCTGCAGTGGCAAACACATGTTCCCGTAGTGAGAGTCATCAGACATGCTGGGCAGAGGGCTGTGAGAGCAGCCATCTCAGCTTCTTCTGTTCTTGTTCTTTCAAGAGCTGTAGACACCCTTGAGCACCTATAGCCTCTCAGACCAATGGAGAGAGAAGCTGAGCTTCATCTCTGCAGCTCTCCTACACCCCTCACCAGCATCCCCTCACATAGATGGCTTCTACAGGCCAAGGATACCCTCTGCCCACTCTGCAGCAGCTGGAGCCTGAAAGCATCCTAGGATAGGTGAAGGTACCACTGTCATCTCCACTCAGCAGGGGAGGAAACCGAGGTTCAGAGAGGGGAGGCATCTCACCCAAGGTCACACAGCTGCTCAGTGGTGAAGCCAGGAATTAGAACTCAGGTTTTCTGGCTCCAAAGTTGGTGTTCCACCAACAGCATCATTCCTGCCTGCAAGGCCAGAAAAGCAGAAAGATTTTGTGTCCCTTTACCTGGCACATTGTCCTCCATGAATGAGGTCCTGGAAAAGCCTTGTGCTCTGGGAAGCAGGGGTGTTGCCGTCAAGGCCTGGCTCTGTTCCTTGGGGAAGTCACTCATCTCCTTAGGCCTCAGATTCTTCTTCTGAAGAACAAGGGGTTTGGACCCACTGAGCTCTGCAGACTCTCATGCTTCCAAGGAAACAGCACAGCTGTGCGGCCTCAGGCAGCCCTCACAACTGGCAGGTCCCACTTCCTGAATGCTGACTCTAACAGTGATAAGATGCTCCCTATCTCTTTTCTACCAGTTTTACAGGTAACCCTCAGGAGTGTCCAAAACAATGGAGGTTGTTTTCATATCACAAGCATTCCTCAACCAGAACTTGGCTCTTCAAAATAAAATAATTGAACAAGTACCCTGTGAAATGTGATACTACATAAGGTCAGACCCAGAAAAAAGCATTCCAGGAAGAGGAAACAGCAGGTGCAAAGGCCCTGGGGCAGGAATGGATTTGGCGTGTGAACTAATGGGTCATGGGGGGCTGGCACGAGGTGAGTGAGAGGAAGAGCGGCAGCAGGTGGGCCAGCAGGGGCCTGGCCAGTGATATCCACAGCAGCACTGTGCCCCACAGCCCAGCCTACACACCAAGTGCCAGCAAGAGGGACAATGTGAGGAGCTCGGGATGCCACACAGGAATACCACACAGCAGGTTAAACCAACAGGCGGCAGCAGCCCACGACAACGCGGATGAGTGTGAGAAGAGCCCCAAAGAGGCAGCCTAAAGTAACTTAAAAACCATTTAAGAAAACATATGGATGCGATGAAATAAAAAGGACACCAGGATTCAGGATGCTGGTTACAGGGGGTGGGGGAGGTGATGGTTGAACTGGGTACCAGATGGTTGGATGGATGCTGGCAAGGACCTGGCTTTTGTCTGGAGCAATGGAATGATGGGTGCTGATCACATTATTAAAAACAAACAAGCACATCAAAGTAGGTTGTGCATGGACCAATGATGAATTTGTCTCATGTTACCAGCCTGGGTGGTGACCATTTGGTTCAGAACTTCGGAAACCAGGCCAAGGAGATGGGGCTTTATTGGAAGAGCAATGGGGGCCACTGCAGGAGGGACTTGATTTGATTCATATATAAAGGTCACTCTAGTTGTTTACAGATAATGACGTGGGGGAGAGAAGGGAGGCAGAGTGTCCAGTTAGACAGCTACTGCCCTCCACCAGGCAGGAGGGACGGTGGGGACAGGGGTTAGAGATGGCTTGAGAAAGCGGAGAGAACTGTTTTGCCACCTCCAGTTTGAGATGTGGAGTCAGTTACTCTACGCTTGCATCTCACACAGATCCCATCTGCACCGTGTGTCCAGCGGGGCCGACCTCTGTGGACAGTATCTCCTGGACTCCTTCGCTCTCTGGCTTCCAGTGACCAGAGGGTGGGAAGAGATAGAATTCGGGTTTGTTCCTCTAAAATGAAAGACATGTGGTTACATTTGGTACCAACTACCCCCTAAAGAAGAGGCATGGTGCTGAAGGGCCTCAGGGTTTTGGAGGCTGCGTATACTGGGAGTGCAGCTCTGACCATTTGCTGAGGAAGTGCTATGCCTGCCAGTTTTAAATGGGGCCATAGTAACAGCAGCTCTGTATTTGGTCCAGACTATAGTACAAACCGTCTTGCCACGTGAGGTTTATGACCAAGTGGACCCAACAGGACCTGGAGTAACTGATGCAAATTGGCATGAAGTGTGATCCTGGGCATGGCCCCCACAGAGTCAGAGCACAGAACACTGAGATTTGGGAACCCATCTTGCTCTCCTCCCAAGCTCTGGGAGAGAATGGACACCATGGCCGGGGGGGTGGGGTGGGGAGGACACTGAAGGACTTGGTGACCTGAGCTGCTGCGGCCTGAATGTCCTCCTGCTGCCCCCCTCCCAGTGCCCGTCTTCTCCCCTACTCTGTGCTCCAGAGGCTGACCTGTGCAGCGCATCAAGGGCGCCCTGGCCCTCTGGCTCCTGACTGTGCTCAGCATAGCAGAGCTCCCAGCAAGGGACTGGAGGGAAGAGAGGAGGGAGTCGGAGTGGCGTGTCCGTGGGGGAGGCCCCTGCTCTTTCATAGCAGACTTCTCTCTCTTCTTCTCTCCTCCCACGTTCCACTAGCTGCTCTGTGCCCTCCCCACTCAGCCACTCAGGGATGCTAACCAAGCCTCTGGGTACCACACTGTCCTTGCAGTTTCCTACTCCTTGCCACAGCTGTTTATTAATTCCTTTATTAGACCTCCTTAAATTATCTTAATTGGAGCATGCTGTTTCTTGGGGGGCCCTGTATGATAGGTGTGCAGGCAGAATTCTAAAGTGACTCCAGGAGTCCATGCCCTGTAAGATCTTCTCCCCTTTTGTCTAAATATAATGGGACAGTCCTGTGACAATATTATATACAACCCAATCATAGCAGCCTGCAAAGAGATTCTCCTGCTGGCTAAGAAGAAGTATGCTGCCATGTTGTAAGAGGCCCACATGCCTAGGACCAGAGAATGGTCTCTCAGACCTGAGACTAATTCCCCAAACAACAGCCAGTGAGAAGATGGGGAACCCAGTCCAACACTGACTAGGAAACAAAATCTGCCAACAAGCTGACTGAGCTTGTAGGAGGGCCCTGAACCTCAGGCGACAGGGCAGCCCTGCCCAGCACCTGGGTTTCAGTCTGATGAGACTCTGAGCAGAGAATCCAGTTATGCACTTAGCCAGCTTCCGACCTACAGAAACTGCAAGGTAATAAATGGGCGTGGTTCGAAGCCACTGAGTTTGTACTGATTTGTTTTGCAGTCACAGGAAACAAGCGCGCTGGATTTTATCCACTTCTCCAAACCACAGAGTTGAGTGTGGGGAGCAGCGTTCCCACACTCGGCACAGATGTATGCACGGCAAGGCCCGCAGCTGGTCCGGAGGTATAAGTCCATCGTGTGAATAACTGGCTTAGATGCCCATGGAACCTGCTGCTGGGCTCTGCCCTCTCCTTTGGAGAATTCCCAGAAGAGAAGCCACTGGGAGCCTGATTTCCAGGCGGTGTGTTTGGTGCGTCACCGCCAGCCAGAGTGGATGGGGCTGCATCATAACCCCATCCCATCCAGGGGCTGCATGGAGAAACAGTGGAGAAAGGAGATTCTTCTACGGGTACACTATAAAACTCCTAGAGAGAAACACAGGCAGAACGCTTTTGACGTAAATCACAACAATATCGTTTGGGGGAAGGGGGCTTTCAGAGGGCAACTTCTTTTGAACTTTTAATTTGATATTGGTTAAGCCAATTAACAATGTTGTGGTAGTTTTGGGTGGACAATAAAGGGACTCAGCCTTACACATATAAGTATGCGTTTTTCCCCAAACCCTCCCCCCTTGCTGGTTGCCAAATAACATTGAGCAGAGTTCCCTGTGGTATACAGGACGTTCTGGTTGGTTACCCATTTCAAATATAGCAGTGTGTACATGTCAGTCCCAAACTCCCTAACGATCCCTTCCACTCATCCTCCCCCCGGCAGCCATAAGTTTGTTCTCTAAGTTTGTGAGTCTGTTTCTGTTTTGTAAATAAGTACATTCTTATCATTTCTTTTTACAGTCTGCATGTAAGGGATGTCATATGATATTTCTTCTCTGTCTGGCTTACTTCACTCAGTATGACACTCTCTAGGCCCGTCCGTGTTACTGCAAATGGTATTCATTCATTCTTTTTAATGGCAGAGTAATAGTCTGTTGTATATAAGTCCTACATCTTCTTACCCATTCCTCTGTTGATGGATAGTTAGGCTGCTTCCATGTCCTGGCTGTTGTAAATAGTGATTCAGTGAACATTTGGGTGCTGGTGTCCTTTTGGACCATGCTTTTCTCTGGATATGTTCCTAGGAGTGGGATTGCAGGGTCATATGGTAGCTCAGTTTTTAGGTTTTAAGGAATCTCTATACAGTTCTCCATAGTTAGAGAACTATATGAGAGTCTCCAGTGTAAACTGTACCAATTTTTATTCCCATCAACAATGTATGAGGGGCCCCTTCTCTCTATACCCTCCCCAGCATTTATTGTTCTGGAGTTTCTGATAGTAGTAATTTTGATTGGTGTGAGGTGATATCTCATTGTAGTTTTGACTTGCATTTCTCTAATAATTAGCAATGTTGAACATCTTTTTATGTGTCTCTTGACCATTTGTATGTCTTCTTTGAAGAAATATCTATTTGGATCTTCTGCTCATTTTTTGACGGGGTTGTTTGTTTTGATGATGTTAAGCGTCATGAGCTGTTTATAAATTTTGGAGACTAATCCCTTGTTGATCACATCATTTGCAAATATTTTCTTCTAATCTGTGGGTTGTCTTTTCATTTTGTTTATTGTTTCCTTTGCTATGCAAAAGCTTTTAAGTAGGTCCTATTTTTTTACTTTTGGTTTTATTTCCATTATTCCAGGGGACAGATCAAAAAAAGATAGAAAAAGATAACTGCTACCTGACATCCACTTCAGAGGAAGGAGGGATGACCTGAGATACGGATCTATAGTGATTCATGGGCAGAGGTGTACGGGTTAGCAGGCTGCTCAAAGTTTTGGAAAGAACAAGATTGGAAAACTGGTGAAAAGGAGATGAGTATGTGGCTGGACCTCTCAAAATAGGCAGTGTGTGAAGTAGTCACCTCTCAGGAAGTGTGCACCAGAGGGCAACCACTGCTGGCGAGGCTCTCAGTAACTAGCGGAACACAAGGATACATCTTGCAGACATCAGTTAATCTCTTTCCCCAGTTCACTGGGCTCATGAGCAAAAGCGAGTGTGGCAGCTGGTGGATTTGTCTGCTCAGGTTGCCACAACAGACCGGGTGGCTTAAACAAGAGAATCTACTACTCGGTTCTGGAGGGTGGGGATTCCAAGATCAAGGTGCCGTCAAGGTAGGTTTCATTCTGAGACCTCTTCTCTTGGCTTGTAAACAACGCCATCTTGCCTTGCGCTCACCTGACCTCTTCTGTGCATGTATGGAAAGCCTTTTCCTCAATGATTCGTAGGTGGTCTCTACATATGAGAGAGAAAATAGCCCTTTGTGATAGGTGTCACAAGCTCTTTTTGTTCCAGCTGGTCACTTGTTTCGACTTTTCTATCTTCTTAGTGCCATAAAGAGTTTTGCTTATTTTTATGTAATTACATTTATCAATTCTTACTTTTATGTACTCTGAATTTTTGTTATAATTAGAAAGGTCTCCCTGCAAGACTATAAAACATCTTTCCTACATTCATCTTTAATATTTTATGATTTAATATTCTCTGGCATCTCGTCTTATAAAGACTATTCCTATAGGATCAGGGCCCCAGACATATGACCTCACTTAAACTTAATTACTTCCTTAGAAGTCCCATCTCCAAAAATGGCCACACTGGGGTGAGGGCTTCAACATATGAATTTGGGGAAGACACAAACACTGATCCGCAACAGCAGGGAGGAAGGCTTTTCACAGGCTCAATGACATGAATTTCCCTGACCAAAGCGGAGATGCGTGCTGCCGTGGCAGAGTGGCTGGTCTGCTAATAACATGGGCCAGTGTTCCCTGCTCCCCAGGAAACCACAGTGATGGCAAGCTGGTTACCTTGGATGTCTTCCATCATGCATCAATTAATCCTGATGGAATCTAGGTGAAGACTTGCCTTCTCTGCTGGATGCTTCTGCCAGCACCACCATCTGTGGTCTTACAGAAGGCTTTATCCATCACCATGGTGTGCCTCAAACCCAGAAATGCAATTAATAGGGAAAGCACTGTGGCAAGGGGCTTGCAGATGGTGGGATGGCCTGCTGGAGGCTCAGTTACAGCACCAGCTGGCAGGCAGCCCCCCGTGATGATGTACAGGGTCCGCCTCTTTGGATGGGGCATGTGTCAGAACCAGTGACCAGGGCACAATGCTATCTCCCACCAGAAGCATCCCCACTCACTCTTCCAAAAATAGCAGCTTTATTGCACATGCCATGTCATTCGCTTATTTAAAGTGTCTAATTCAATGGTTCTGAGTATTTTCACAGCAGTGCAACCATTACCCACAGTCTACTCATGGCGACACCTTCATACCCCACTTATGGAATTTTTGCTTCGTGTCTCTGCAACATAGCAGATCGTGTTGGATCTCTGCCCAGATTCCCTCAGATTCCTCTTTTCCATGTTGGGGCCCCTCCTGGGTTCAGAGTGCTTTTGCTCCCAACAGACGCAACTGAGGCCTTTTCAGAGAACATCACTTGGGGTTTCAGAGCCTGCCTGGCACACAGGTTCAGCCAGCCAGAGGTGCCTGGGCACTGACATCACCCCAGGGTGGCCCTTCACCATTGACTAGGGTGAAAGGAGCGAGAGAGCCCAGTTCTCTGGCCTCACACCCAGGGAAAGGGGAGGCAGCATGTGCACGCCAGGGTTCACATGCTGGGCTGAGGCTGAGCTAGCCTGAAATGACATTCCTTCTTGATGCTACCCCTTCCCTATCCTGCTCCCCTGCTTCCTAGCTGGTCTCCCCAGGAACATCTCCTTCACAAATCACATCTATACCTAAGCTCACCATGGGGCCTACTTTTGGAGGATCCAAACTATAACAGCGGCCATGGGTTCAGCTGGCTTGAGGGTTCTCAAGGCTTCCACTAGATGCTGCCATGGTTCCACTAAATTAGAAGCTGGGCTTCTTCTTGGCTACTTTGAGCTCCTCATGCTATTGAACTGACAGGGAAAGAGTGGTCAAACTGGTCTGAGTGGGCAACCTTGATTACTAAGCAGCAACTGGGCTCTGCTGCACAAGAGGGAAAAGCAAACTGGGCCTGGAACCTGCAGAGCCACTGAGGTCAGGGAGAGATGCTTCCATAGCTTCTAAAACTGGCGGCAAGAGTCTGCAGCAAATGACAGTGATAGGCTAACCAAGGACTGGAGCCCTATACAGAATAAGACCTGGGTCACCCTCCCAAGCACAGAACTCCCACCAGCAGAGGGGCTGACAACATGTGAGGGGAACAGAGAAGGAGTGCTAGAAAGAAGCAGTAATATTGATCCACCTCTGCCTCTCAACCAGCTACAGACCTGGGGCCTGTAGCCATGGTCTGGTCTCACGCTGACTGGTCAGTTTCTTTCCCCATTCCTGCCATGTAGCTGATGCTCTAGTTCAGGCTTCAGGCGAGAGCATGACTGAAGTGAACATCCTTCCAGGGCGATACAGTGGCTGATGGCTTGTGTCCCTCTTCCTGTACTGAAGGTGAGTTGCACAGGGTGAACGGCGACAGTGACTGTCTGCCCATCGCCCCCAACTATTCTCTGCCCTCGGAGCCCAAGGGGCTGAGTTAGAGCACTGTGAGCTGCATCCCCTCGACCCCCCAACCCCACCCCTGCCCCTGGCTCTTCTGTCCTGTGGCTTCTGGTTGGGTTTGGCCAATGGAAGGCACCAGCAGGAGATCAGAAGGTGGGAAAAGAGCAAGGTAGGGCAATGGCATCCCACTCCAGTCCTCTTGCCTGGAAAATCCCATGGATGGAGCAGCCTGGTAGGGTGGAGTCCATGGGGTCGCTAAGAGTCAGACACGACTGAGTGACTTCACTTTCACTTTCATGCATTGGAGAAGGAAATGGCAACCCACTCCAGTGTTCTTGCCTGGAGAATCCCAGGGACGGGGAAGCCTGGTGGGCTGCCGTCTATGGGGTCGCACAGAGTCGGACACGACTGAAGTGACTTAGCAGCAGCAAGAGCAGCAGGGCTGTTTCAACCCAGTTCCCTCTACGGTCTGAGCTTTTTTTTTCAAGCTAAAGTTACATCCCTCCATGACCGCAGATGAAGACAGCTGTGGTCTGTCTGAAGACAGCAACCTCCACAGGCTCCAGCTTGCTCTGGGAGCGCTGTTTTCTAATCTAACTTTAAACCTTCAAATCAACTTCTGTTTCCTGCCAGGACACCTTATAGACATGCAGGGAGACAGGTTGTATAGATAAAGCTAACACACAGAGCCCAGGCCAGCCCTTATAGCACACTGGCCCAAGGGTAAGGACGTGGACTCGGACAAGCCAAATCTGGGGAAAGAGCATTGTCAAGAAGAAAAGAGGGTTCAGGACGTGCCTGAGGTGTTCCAACATCCAGAAAGCAGGCAGAGATGGGGGAAGAGTGCAGTGGATGAAGAAGCAGGTGCAGGGCAGGAACCAGGAGAGACCAGCATCCTGAAGTCTAGAGAAATGTGTGTGAGATGTGTCAGGAGGTCGAGGGAACAGAGGTCAGAGAACTGACTGCTGGATTTGGTCATGAGGCCATCGCTGGTGACCTTGATGGGTGAGTTGGATGTCATCCTTACCTGCGACAAACTCAACAGAAGAGGCAAGTGAGTGCAGTAAGGTGTTGGAGGGAGATGCGTAGGGCAAATAGGAGAGCACGGGGAGACTTGGAGCAGCTCCATGGAGGTCCTGAGGAGGCCCAGGGCCGGGGTGGCCCAGACAGAGGATGCTGCATGAATGAGGTATTTGGGGAAATTCCAGTGCAACAGGGATAAAGAGGCATAGGAGTCTCTGGAATGGCCAGCCAGACTGTGGGTTGTGAAAGGCGTGCAGGCCAGCCTGGAGAGTTGGGACTTGGAGTGGTGGGGAGCCAGAGGAGTGTTTCATATGGAGGAGTGCTCAGATCAGGGTATTAGAGTGCCTGGGTTGGGATGTGGAGGGGAAATGGCCTCCTAATCCTAGGAGCCCAGCACAAGGTGTGGTCAATCATTGGCACCTGATAGATGGTTTTAACTCTGTGGACGGAATATGAGCCACTGCTGATGTTGAAGATGGTGGTTGACATCACCCTATAACTGAGGCTAGTATACGGTGTTAGCAAAAAAATTCACTCCAAATTGAAAAAAAAAAAAAAGAAAGAAAGAAAGAACAAAAGCCAGATGTTGAAAAACACCAACTTAATTAATGACTGACAGGGAAATGGTCAGGGATTCCAATTCAGATAGGTTTCACACATTTCAGAATGAGGTGTTATTGCCTCTTATTTCCCCAAGTGGTAGGGATAGGGGGAGCAACTGTTCCAGCAAATTGCTGACAACATTGGGAGGCAACTCAGTGTTTGCTGGGTAACTGGATTAGAGCTAGGAATTAATTGTCCATGAATGTGGAAAAACAGCCAAGTCCACACAGAGTGTTCCATAGACTCCATCTACTACCAAGAAGAAGAAAGAGAGAAAGAAAGAAAAAAGATGCTCTGATTTCAATTAAAAAAAAGAAAAAGATGAAGAAAAGACACCACCCAGCAGCTAATTACTGACAGGCTAATGCCTGTGTTAGCTCAAATGCAAGAGCTGACATGATAGAATGTTAGCATCTCGTGATCTGCTGTTAATTAAACGTAGCACAAAGGCATAGTGGAGCTGTACATCTGCTCACAGGATGCGACTCGGCTGGGGAAGCCTCCCCAGCCTGCCTACACACTCGCTCATGGGGGATGGCATGGAATCCCCAGTCTGGGCTTGAGGGCAGGGGCAAAGGACTTGATGGTGTGGAGGGTGGACAGCCCAGAAGGAGGGAGAGGTGGACGGGGGCCTGCTCACCCAGATGCTCCCTGCAGATTGGCTGTGTGTGTGCCCAGCCAAGGGTGTCTGAATGTGGAGGCGTCAGCTTAGTAGCCCTTCGTGAGAAGAAAATCATAGCCAGAGAAACCTTTAAACATTTAAGTTAGCATTAACAGCAAAAGATTGGAAAGAACCTAAAAGCCTCATAGCAGGACACTGTTACATAAATTAAGGTGCATCCATGTGGTGAAGTACTGCTCAGCTGCTAACAAGAGTGAGGCCAGGAGGGTTTCCAAGCTCTGATGCAGAAGTTCATAACTGGGGTCCTGAAGAGCTTTAATGGCTCTGTGAACTCGGCTGGGGGAAAATTACATCTTGATTTCCACATTTCCATCAATTACAAGGGCAGGCCACCCATTCCAGTAGAATTGGCAGTGACTTGGTCACCAATAGAAATCACAGATTTTCTTATATCACTTTACAGTGGTTGCAAATAACTCAAGATATTAATTATATCACTATTTAGAAACTGTTAATAGTGATTAGATCCAGCAATAGATTTTGTTTTTTAATGTGTTAGTAAAGAAGTATGTGTTTTACAACCACAAATGTATTTCTCTATTTTGACAAGTACATTAAACATAATTGATTTCCTCTGTAACCTTATGTGCTTTATTTTTATCCATTTAAAGCACTAATCTGAGAAGATATCATAGGTTTTGCCTGGCTGACAAAGGAGTCCATGGCTCAAAAAGGCTCAGAAATCCTGATCTGGTGTTAATGAAGAGAAGTGTGCAGAATAGTGTGAATCACGTGCTCCCCGTGTGTGTGTGTGTGTGTGTGTGTGTGTGTGTGTGTGTTTTAAAAACAAAAACAAAACAACAACAAAAAACCTATCAATGGAACAGATTTGAGAATTCAGAAGTAGACCCACACAAATAGGTCTTATCTTTGACAAAGGTGCAAAAACAATTCAATGAAGGAAATATAGCCTCTATACACATGGTACTAGAACAACTGGACACCCAGAGGCCCATAGTAAAGAATCTGCCTGCAATGCGGGAGACTCAGGTTCAATCCCTAGATCACTAAGATCCCCTGGAGAAGGGAATGGCTACCCACTCCAGTATTCTTCCTTGGAGAATTCCATAGACAGAAGAGCTTGGCGGGCTACAGTCCATGGGGTTTCCAAGAGTCAGACACAACTGAGCTACTAACACATAGCTTACAGGCTAAAAATGAATCTCAACCTCACACCTCAAACAAAAATGAACTCAAATTTAAAACATAATACTGAATCTGAAAAATCTGAGTGGGCTGTATCAATTTGCTGCTTATGATTAGTGCCTAATTGGGGGAAATTGGGTAAACATTACGTGAGATTTCTGTGTTACTTCTTAGAACTGCATATGAATCTATAATTTTCTCAAAATCGAAGTTTAGTTAAACAAACAAAAGGCATGTGCAAATCATCTCCGGAAGGAGACAGCAAAAAGAGGAGACATCTCTGAGGAAAGAAATGAGAATGGGTAACAGAGGTAGGGAAAAAAAAATCTGTTTCTGGTTTCTCCTTTTAAGTTGTTAACCATTTTCATGAATTACTTATATTCACAATTCTTTAATTATTTTAAAACAAAAAAACAAACAAAGTCTGGAGAAAGAGGAAGAAATGACTATGAAGAGAAATCATTCTGGTGAAAATCAAAAACTGTTTCCTAGGTTATCTTTGAATTAACAGCACCATTATTGATAAATTTCCCCTCTACCTTGTAGAAGGGTGTACATTTAAATTTTAGTAAACTTTTATTATGCATTAAAAAAATCAACTTCATGTTTCTTTGCCCATTTTCAAAAAGAAAATGTATATTAGTCACTCAGTCATGTTTGACTCTTTTGTGAGCCCATGGACTATATAGCCCACCAGGCTCCTCTGTCCATGAAATTCTTCAGGCAAAAATACTGGAGTGGGTAGCCATTTCCTTCTCCAAGGGATTTTCCCGACCCAGGGACTGAACTCAGGTCTCCTGCATCGCAGGGAGGATTCTTTACCATCTGAGCCACCAGGGTTCATTTTCAAAATGAAAATAAAAAGTCTTTAAATAATTTTAGTCCTTGTATAAGATCTGAGCAAGGTTGTTCTTTGTGTTCAGACTGTTGCCATGCCTGAGAGCAGCTGGGCCGGGTGGACTACAGTTGGGCAGTAAGTCTTGGGGGCCACAACTTCCCCAAGGCTCACAACTCTCCTTTGCTGAGACGCAGGCCAGGCCAGTGCAGTTAGGAGCTTAGCTCTGGACTCTGGCAGAGCTCAGATCTGATCCTGGCTTGCCACTGACAGACTGTGCAATGAAGAGAAAGACCCTTACCTCTGTGGATCTCAGTTTCGCCATCTTTAAGATGGGGGTATTATGGTGCCTGGCTGAAGGGGTTGCTGTGAGAATTCAGAGACAATCTGTGGAAAGCACTTAGACAGCGCTGAACACATGGAGACCACAGTGGTCAGCCTGTGTGATTCTCAGCCTCCTGACAGAGAAGGCCGCCTCCGACCGTCTGGCCATACGCTGTGTACTGAGAGGCGGCATCAGAGGTGTGTTTCTCACGAGCGCTCCTTGCACCCTCAGCACACTTGAGCCAGTGCTACAGGGCAAAGGAGGCCTGAGAGGTTACGTGATGTGCCCAAGCGCACACAGCCAGGAAGGGGCAAGGAGAAAGAGCAGGGCCCCAAGGCTCTGGGCCATGGCCAAGGAGAAGAGGCCAGGCTCATCCTAGGGCCTCGGAATAGCTCTCCAGTAAGAGGAGCTGAGGTCCAGGCCTGTCAAGGCCACAGCATCCAGGAGTGGAAGTGGCTCTGGGAATCTTCAGAATAGCAAGGAGAGGACCTGGTCCCCTGTCCTAGCCACACAGGGGCATGTTCTGTCTGCACAGCATCCCCATCCCACCCTCCAGGAAAACCGGTATGTCATGGTGGGAGGGCTTTTCTCCAGTAGGATGTGGGGGCCCAAACCTAGAGGTGGAGCCTTAGAAGACGCTCCACTCTGGCCACAAGAACAAGCATTCCATCAGTCCCAGCTCTCACATGGGGCTCGAGGTGAGGCCCAGGCCACAGCTGGGGCTTGGGTAGCAGTGGGTGTTGACAGCCTTCCAACCCGAAGACCACCAGGGCCCTTTCCACGATGGTTTCCACAAAGCCTATCTCAGCATTCTCTCTGGAGTTTTAGCTTCCTTGAGGTCAGTGAATAGAGTGGGCAGCAGTTTTAGGAGGCAAACACCCTCAGGCTGCTCTCCCTGGGCTGTGCTAGAATCTGCCCAGAAACAGGGGTGCGTTCAGGTGGTTCGTGTTAAAAAAAATCTCAAGATGGTAATTGATGGCATAATGGAAATTAACAATGAAATTAAAAGACCCTTACTCCTTGGAAGGAAAGTTATGACCAACCTAGACAGCATATTAAAAAGCAGAGACATTATCTTGCTGACAAAGGTCTGTCTAGTCAAGGCTATGGTTTTTCCTGTGGTTGTGTATGGATGTGAGAGTTGGACTATAAAGAAAGCTGAGCACAGAATATATACTTTTGAACTGTAGTGTTGGAGAAGACTCTTGAGAGTCCCTTGGACTGCAAGGAGATACAACCAGTCCATCCTAAAGGAGATCAGTCCTGGGTGTTCATTGGAAGGAATGATGCTAAAGCTGAAACTCCAATACTTTGGCCACCTGATGCGAAGAGGTGACTCATTTGAAAAGACCCTGACGCTGGGAAAGATGGAGGGCAAGAGGAGAAGGGGATGACAGAGGATGAGGTGGTTGGATGGCATCATCGACTGGATGGACATGGGTTTGGGTGGAGTCCAGGAGTTGATGATGGACAGGGAGGCCTGGTGCGCTGTGGTTCATGGGGTTGCAAAGAGTCGGACACGACTGACTGAACTGAACTGGTGCCCAGGGATGTATGTTGCCCTCTGCATGCCCTCGGCCTTTTATAAGCTATGTGACTTTGGTCAAATCACTATTTGTCTCTATGCCTTATTTTCCTTTATAAAATAGGAAATGAAACCATACCTCTTCCCTGAGTCATTGCAAGGATTAAATAAGGGGAGGGGTGCGGTGTTTGGCACACAGTAGGGTTTCAGTGAAGGCTGACTCTCTGTTCTTCTGCCCACTCTGTGATGCCAGAGCAGAGCACGTGTGCAAAGTTGAGTGAGTGGCCAGAGGCAGGGCAACTCAACCCTCCACCTAATAATGCACAAACTGGCCCTGAAATCTGCAACCAGCCCTGGATAACTGCAGTCCTAACCAATGCTGAGCCCATGCTGGGAGTGGGGACAGACAGACAAATGAAACCTCGTCACTGTCCCCCGGGAAGCTCAGGGCTTGTGGGAGGGACACCTACTCAGTGGGATTAGGGTGACAGTGGGCAGCCGAGGGCCTGGGCAGGTTCCACAGGCTGAGACCCGGGAGGAGGGGTCGCCTGGACTAAGTCTGAAAGGGATAAGTAAAAGAGGAGTGGGTGAAGCTGGAAAGAGTCTACGAAGAACGCTCAGCATGAGCCAAGGCACAGAATGGAGAGAAAGGGTGGGAGAATGTGGAACACGGTGCTTGGAGCTACTGTATGAAGACAAAGATAGTAGAGCGTCTATTTGGCCAGCAGGGTAGTGCAGAGGTGATGGCTGAGAGGTTGATGATCACAGCTCAGTCTAGAGACTCATCGTTTTGATTTCCCAGAGAGATCCCATGTCTCTGGAGAGCGCTTTAAGCCTGTTCCTCCAGCCGCGCTTGCAGAAGCTCAGCGGTGGACACTCCTGCTCCTGCAGAGGTTGGTCGCTAAGCAACAGGCCCCGCCCCGCGGTGCTCTGGCCTCCACGCGCCGTCTACAGGCGGCTCCCTGCCGGTGCACTCAGCTTCATGGAATGCTGCCCGCTGCCTTCCACCCTGTTCTCCCAACTCATAACCAAGTCTTGGTCACTTAGATTGAGCAATGCTGTTCCTGGCCGACGGTCTCTCTGCTTCCAGTCTTTTTCTGCATGGGCCTGGCTGACTCCACCCCTACAGAAGTGGGCCAGCCAGTGGAGGAGAAGCTGGATAGGTGGGCAGACAGGCTGTGCTGAGAATGTTGATCTTCAGAGCAGTAGGGAGCCATGTAAGATATGTAAGCAGGGCAGCAACATAAGCAGATCTGGTGTTTAAATGCTCATGTTGAAGCTGCTGGAGGACTGATTGGAGGAGCAGGGCAGTGAGGGAGCATGGATTAAATTGCATGGAAAAGCTACAGGGAGCAGGGGGTCCATGGAGCCCACCACAGTAAGTAACTATGGTGAGAGTATACAGGAAAAGACAGGCTCTCAGCACTTGGGGGTTCACTTAAGGGGAAGGGAGCTTGGCAGGGCCCCACCCTACCCTATGGTTGGTCTTCTCACCGCAACAGGCACCCTCAAGGGTGCAATAAAAGATGCTGACTGGTCTCTGAGATTCATCAGTTCACAGGCCCACAGAACTGAGTAACCCACCCCTTCCAGGAGTCCTGTGGACATGGATCCCTACAGGACAGGGGGGACACTGCTGTCCTCCGCAGGACCGAGTTTCCCACATCATCCTACCCCCGACCCCCCACCCCTGCCACTCTAGGCTCATTAAACATGGTCTGGAATGCTGTGAAGTCCATGTGATCACAGACTGGCCTCATGCTTTACAGATGAATGAAGTTTGGTTGAAATACCTTTCAAAGCATGGGCTCTAAGATAAAGGAGAATGATGAAAAATTAGGGTCACTGATCCAGCCCCATCTGGCCATACCTCAGAAGGTCAGGGTCCAGTGAAGGCAGGGTGAACAAGGCCAAGTGGAATCAGAAGCTGTGTCTTCTCCCATGCTCCTGGGATTCCTGAGGCCCTGTGGACCTAGGGGCAGGACCAGCAGTGGGATGGCTGACAACTTCAGCCTCAAAGCCAGGCTAGTCCAAAATCACTGCATCCTCAGGTCCAGACTCAGACCAGTGCTGACACCTGCAGGCCTCAGTATGCCAGGCTCTGCTCTGCTCAGACACTGTGTGTAAAGCAGGAACTGAAAACTTCCTATGACTGTCTCTGCTCCAATACCTTCCAACAGGGCAGGCCCAGGCCCTCAACCCCCAGTCACCACACTGATGTTGAGAGAATAGTTAAGACAGTGTTCTTCCCGCCATCTGTCCTAAGATGCTGGGCCCACAGGCAAGGCAGGAGGCAGCTCAGCCTATTCTCCTGGGTGCCAGTCCTTTCCAGACAGAACACTGTCCTTCACCCTTGAATCCTTCACTCCAGGTCTCTTACCCTTTCTCACCCTGCTGCTGGGGGTGCCTACCTTAATCTAACTCATCCTTCCCTTGAAGACGCAGTCAAAACCTGAACTTCTCCAGAAGGCTTTCTCTGACTCTTTCCCCAATCCACAGCCCCTCTACCTCTCTCTGTCCCATCACAATCCCACTGGACGATTTGCCACACCAGATTCCATGCTTCTCATGGGCAAAGCTGAGTGCCAGGCTCTGAGTCCAACAGAGATGCAGGATGCATTTTAAATGACAGAGAAAGTGAAAACAAGGGAAGAGAACCAGGACTCTAAAACAACAAAATGGGATCAAGTTCTGTTTTTTAAAACCATGTCACTCTGCAGGGACCATGCAAGGAGCTGGGGAAGATAAACTAGAAAAAATCTTTACATTTCATGTGTCTGCATCAGATTTCCTTAAAACGTCTCTACTGCTTAAAATAATAACAGGGAGGTGGGAGGGGAGGCTCAAGAGGGAGGGGACATATGTATACCTATGGCTAATCCACGTTGATGTATAGCAGAAACAACACAATATTGTAATTATCCTTCAACTAAAAATGAATAAAACATTTTTAAAACCATAGGAAAAAAAAAACACAACAATAATACTGATAGTAAAAAAGCTACCGGCCTTGCCCAAGCCTCTTAGTTGATAACTGAGATAAAGGGAAAGTCTTGCCTAAGTGCATAAAAAGAGCAGGCTGACAGGCCACAAATCCCAGCCACCGCCTCCCATTCCCAAGGCTGCATTCCACAGAGAGTTAAAGAGCCATACACCCTCCACAAGGATTTCCACTGTTCATTTTATTTCAAATGTCAACAGTCCCCAGAGAAGAAACTGATGCCACAGGTAATCTGGAAGCCCATTCTATTATTCTCTGAGAACTGCATGAGAACTTACAAAAGCCTAATTTTTAAAGCTAACAATCACTATAAAAACATGAAATAGTCAAACTTTAATAGTTTTTTTTTTTTTTTAACCAGAAATGATGCCATAATGGCTTAAACATCATGGGGAAAAAGTGAAGCAACCGCAGAGGCTAGAATGCTTATATTTGATAGAAAAGCCGCTAGAGAGAGGGGCCCCGGCTGACGCTGGGGGAATGAGCAGCAGGAAAGGACGCAGCAGAGCCTGCTCAGCACCCTGGCCCTGGCTGCTCCCGCTGCCCACCTGGATGTGCTGGACGCCTGGTGTCTGCACTGCCTCCTGCTGGGGGCCAGACAGAGGCAGCAGGAGCAGAGGCTAAGGGAGACAGTGCCTCAGCCCTGGAACAGGACCAGAGGAAACCAAAGGCCGCCTCTGGGGCGAATCTAACAGCAACCAACACAGAGCTGGCTAAATTCATTCCGAAATGTGAGCTCTCGCCAGCCTCCCACATCTCAGAGCTCTGGCCAAGCCCTGGTGACTTCATCCTCTGCGTTCCTTTTCAAGCCCCGTGTCTCAGGCTTGAGAGAACCTTAGCAACCACACTCCTTCCTCCTATCTTGAAATGGGAATTCACGGCCACCTTAGCTTATCACTACCCTTCCTCCCTACATATCACTGAATAGAGACAAGAAAATCATTGCTGCAAGCGACCCCCCCGCCCCCCCACCAAGGCCCCACACTGCTGGCCTGAGGGCCTGGGCCTAGTCGGACTGCTCCTGGGACGATGGCTGGCTGGCCTCGCTTGGCCCCTCCATATCCTGGTCATCTGTGAAGGACAGAGAAGAGGGGCTGGGTTGAGAAAGAGGGGAAATCACCTGTTTTCACACATAAGTTTTCTACAAGGCATCACCATCATTGCCAGTCCCTACAGAGAATTAGTTATTCCCATTCCTACTTTTAATTTGCTAGGAGTCAGGAGACTGGGATTCTAGCCCTGGCCAGAGGATACAGACACAAGTTCAGACTCCAGCTCTACTTGTCACAAGCTGGGTGGCAGGAAGCGAGCTACTCTCAGCTCTGAACCTCAGCGTCTCCTTCTGTCCATTAGAAGGTGCTTACCATGCAGCATCATGGTTGGCATGGGGATTAGGGACAACAGTGAGAACAATCTTTTACCAATGCCTTCATCATTTTAGGTTTTGTTCAATCCTCAGGATGACCTCATGAGGGAAGGGACCCTTCATTAGTTTGCTCTTGCAGATACCGAAACTGAAGCACCAAGGGAGTGAATGAACTTGCCCGAGGTCACACCGTGGGCAAGTGCTGGAGCCAGGACTTACTATACCCAGTCTGTGTGGCACCAGAGCCATCGTACTTCAAGTCACACTGTACCACTTCCCCAGTTAACAGATCTAGGCATCGGACATACAACAAGCCTCACCTTCTTTTCTTAAGGAGCCTCAGGGGAGGACTGAAAGGGGGAAAAAAATCCGAGAACTTTTAAAGCTTCAAGGGCCCTCAAAAGAAAACCCTCACAGTAACCTTGTGACAGGGCCCACTTTACAGGTGAGAAGACTGAGGCCCAGAGGAGGGTGTGAGTGCCCAAGATCACTTGGTGCACCAGTGACCAAGCTGTGAAGGCTAGAGTGGCCCGAGCCAGAGGAACCATCCCCACCAGCCCCAGGCAGGCTCAGCATGTGCTGCTTCCCCAGCCAGAGAGGCCTGGCACCTCTGGTCTCTTGGCACCACGCATGTGCCATCCTCCACATCTTTGCCCATAGGAACTGTTAAGGTGAGGAAATTAGCGTTGAAGTTGGAGCCAGACAGAGACTTCTGTTGAAATCCAAGCTGCACCATGTACATATGTGAGACCCTCTTAGGGTTCTATCAGTTTCCTCACCTGAGAATGGGGACTCACCTCCCCTAGATGTTCATGTATGGAATTTAGAGAGGGGTGCCAGGAAAGAGTTTCCCCAGGGCCCAGGACATTGAAAATCCTGTTCTCCATTTCCCTTCCCTCCATGCCATGTCATAGTAGGACCCCCGTCCTCCAGAGTCTTCCAGTGTCCATCGGCAGCTGGAAGACGGGGCCTCACTCACCGGTGTTCTCCTTGTCTGTGTCAGACAGGATGGTCAGCGAGAAGGTTGCTGGAGGCTGCGGGGGCAGCGGTGGCAGGAGAAAGTGGAGCGCAGACAGCAAGCCCGGCGGGAGGAACTGAGGCTGCGGCCGTTGCCCCAGGGGCGGCGGTTGCCCCAGCGGCGGGTAGTAGCTTGGCTGGAAGTCTCCCACGGGTTCCGCCACCTGCAGGGCACACACAGCAGACAGTCAGAGGGCAGAGGGTGAGCCAGGGGGCTGATCCCACATTCATGCCCTTGAATGGGGGCTCCTTGTGGAGGCAACTCATCTCTGCAGCCCAGACAGTGGAGCACAGGATACTCAGAACAGGGTGTTCAGCAAACCCCTGCCAGCTGATTGAAGGCAAGGAGGAACACAGGCACAACACAGAGAAGCCTGGGGAGCAACTGCATTTGAGTATGTCTACAGCCTCATTCTATCCTGATGACCCTAGGAGGGAGGGTCTATTAACCATCCTCACTGTAGTGACAAAAACCAGCATCAGCAAGACGACGGTACAGGCCCAGGCCAGAGCTGGGGAGCAGCAGAGACAGAACAGAATCCCAAGTCGGCCTGACTCCTCTGCACCGGAGAGGGTCTGAAAGCATCCACCTACTTGGGGTCCCATCTCTGGCATATGTGATGACTTAAGACTCCAGCATCACTGGGCCTGTGGGCTCCTCATTCTAACCAGACAGTATAGTGCAGCTGTAACTGAGGCAAGGGGAGCTAGGTGACCTCAGGAAAAGTGGCTTCAGCTCTTCTGTGTTTATGTTCCTTCTTCAGAAGGTGAAAGCTAACCCCATACCACAGGACCCCAAGGCTGGAATAACGGGATGTGGAGGGGTGATGACCACACAGCTCAGAGCTTAACTGAGAAAGACATGAATGTAATATAGAATCATAAATTTCAGAGGCAAGTCTTATCATTTACTCCTCCATCCAGGTGCTCCAGAGCAGGCCTTCACAGGCTGTGTGCCAAAGAAATCCAGTGTCCCACAAGATATTTTTCAATGCTCTTAGAAGTGTTCTTTGTCCAAGGAGTTTGAGAAGCGCTGAAAACTGCCCCCACATCGATGACTTACACATGAGCCCATTAAATTGCTTATATGAACCTGGCACTTCCTAACTTAATGTGACCACAAGGAAGGGAAGAAAGCCCACTTTTGAGTACCCACCATGTCACAGACCAGACACTTTACATGCATCCATATCTTACGGCTAGAATCTATCAACAGCCTGAGGATACCCCCATGCTAGAGACTAAGAACCTGAGCAACGTCCTCCAGGGGTTCGGTGACATGCCCAGGCCATGTGGAGAGAAAGCAGCAAAGGTAGGATCAGTCTCTAGGTCTGTCTGATTGCAGGCCTGTGCTCTTTTGTGGGAAGAGAAAAGAGGGAGCACAGAAGCAGCAGGTGGGACAGGAGAGGAAGAAAAGGCGGCTCAGGGAGTGTTTGGGAGGCTGGGCAGGGGCAGCAAGACAAGGATGAAGCAATTCATAGGCTCTTGGGTTTGAAACAGCTTCACAAATGAATGGGGACGTGAAGGGGGGTAGGAAGGGGGGATTATTAGTCTTTCATTCCAAGCTGCTCAGCCAAGTCTCTCCCTGGATCACAGCTCCTGCCTGGGGCGGGTGGTGGCAGCTCAGGCCCAGATAAACCAACTGAGATCACACTCCTAACAAAGGCCGTCTAGCAGGCCTGTCAATCAGAGCCCTGCCCTGGACGCCAGGCCCCAGGCTTCTGTGCGAGCAGACGGTGGGTGTGTGCTCTATTTGGCCAAGACCCCTCTCTTTGTGTGGAAGCTAGAGATGCCGTGTTCTCTCTGGGCTGCAATGGGGTAGCAAGCACCCCCGCCCTCAGTTTCAGGCTTGGGAGCGGGATGCTGAGTCACGGTCACGTTTGTTCTAGCCTCCGTCTTGACTCTGTCACTGACCAGTTGTGTAATCTGAATCCCAGTCCCTTGTTCCCCACTTCCATGACCCTGGGCAAATCCGTTACTCCTCTGAGCCTTCTTCCTCCGCTCTACAATGAGAAAATAACATGTACCTCGGGGGCTTACACAAGGGCCAGTAGGCACTCCGGAAATTATCAAGACCAGTGGTGTTCAACCTTTTCCCCCTTGAATGAATGGAAAATGATTTCTGAATAAAACTTTAGAATATCTGGGTCAGAGGAGATGCTGCTGCAGTGAAGCAGGAGCAGTGCATGACTTCATTATGTTAACGTCAAGCTTTGGTCCCTTGTCTTAACTTTCCACGTTAGACCAAAGCAGCCTGCTCTCTACTCACTCTTCTCTACCCTCCACCCAAGGCAGCATCTCTGTAACACACAGGGTTGGGCTTGTAGCTAAGGAAGAAAGTAAAAGTAACAGTGGTCCACACTTCCCTGAGCGTGAGCTGCATCTCAGTCAACTCCCTCACAGGTCCCGCCTTAGGGCCAAAGTCAGGACTGGTCGCCCAGGCCTCTCGCTGTTCTGCAGTTCTGATGGCCCTCTGGGGCTGCCAAAAGGAGAAGGATGGAAGGAGCTGGCAACCAGTGCTGCAAAGGCTGGTCACCTGACCCACATCTCACACAACTCTTATATATCCAGAGCTTCCAGAACTCAAAACTCTAGGCTCAAAGAGCACAGCAGTTAGCAGCTGATCACTGACCTTATAAAATGATTAAATTTACCCTGTTTTTTTTTCCAACAAATATCTCCTAAGGTGACCAGTGTTTGGGGGAAGTTTCCGTATTTTTCATGATGAAGCTTAAGTGCCCTATCCTCTTGAAAGCCCTCTGCCAGCTCAAGTGGGCCATACTTTTGCAGCAGGGACCTTTGTCTGCTCCTGACTCTGCCCTCAAATGTGTGGCTCCAGGAAAGTGCTATTTCCTATCTGGTACCTAGTACTGGCTGGCATTCCATGGATCAAGGCTGGTGGTCACTCAGGTTCCCATGTGGCTGTTCCCCAGGTTTATCTGAGATGTGTCTTCATTCCTTTTGCCTGAGCTTCCAGAGTCTCCGAGCCCACGCTACAGCCCAGGCCAACTTGCTCACATGTGCATTCCCAGAGGTGCACAGCATACAAGGTCAATGCTGTATCCTTCCACCCACTGCCCATGTCCTGGTACAGAGTGAGCACAATGGCTGGCTGCCTGGGAGAAAGTCTGTTAAAGCAGCCAGGGCAGCTGAAATAGGGAGGAACTTCGAAAATATCAGGAATGGGACTCACCAAGCCACCTCCATAGTAGTGGCTACAGGACAGGTGCTGGAAACTCTGCTGCAGAGGGATCCCCACACTTGAGGACGCATCCTGGTAGCCCAGAGGGAAAGGGCGGTAGGGGTGCATGCTGGAGCAGCTGGGGTACAGCTTGGGAGGTTCTCTCTCCAGGCACTCAGACCCCACCACAGAATCTGAGTTGATGCTCAGAGGGAGCCCTGAAAAGACACGCAATGAGGGAAGTGTTAAAAACACATGGAGCTAGAAAAAGGGCACCATATTATCGTCTGAAGGTAGCAGTATAAATAAACACTCATATCCATTCACAGACAGCTCCCACATCCATTATGCTTTTGATCCTCCCTGCTTTTTAAACCCTTCAACCATGTCTACTGCCCTCAGCAAAAGTCCCTGGCCCAGCCATGAAGCCCACGCAGGCTGGGTTCCTGCCTTCACTCCAGCCTCACTGTCTGATAACTAGCAGCGCCTTCTTTCCCCTCCACCTCAGGGCCTCTGCAGATGCTGTCCCCTCTGCTTGGAAGGCTTTTTCTCCTAACCCCACTTTGCCTTCTTGAGTCCTCAGTGCTCAGCTCCTGATCTTCCTTCAGACCACAGCTAAACCACTTGTTATTACAGTTCTCGATACACCAATCTATGATGTCCTTTTCTTTCACAAGGAGAAGATCCTTGAAGGCAAGGAATCTGACTCACCCCCCTTCACCTTTTCATCACTAGTGCTGGGCACACAATGCTCAGTCGATGGAACAAAGAAAGGCTCCATTTCCGTAGAAAGGTATCCTTCTCCTACAACTGCTTTTCAGATCTGTCTTCCTCATCTAGTTCTCTAGGGACCTATATTTTCCTAGAACGTCCCAGAAGGCAGAACCGGCCTTCGGAGAGCATCAGGCCAATCTCCCCTTAGCCTACAGAGGGGCGAGGCTGTCACAGAAGGAAGGAGCTTGCCTAAGATTACCAAGTGGGCAGCCCCTCAGCGTCCTGACTCAGACTTGCGCTCTTTCTACCACACTGCCACAGAGAAAACCAAGAAAACATGTGTCTGCACCCGAAATGAGCCCCTTTTAAAAAGTCTCAAACCTACATGTGACTTGAAATTATAATAGTGAAAGTTAAAATACCTAGGGAACAATGTAATTTATGCATGTGGAGGGAGGAGAGAAAAAACAGCAACCACGTCTCAATAGACTGTTCTCTTGTAGGGAGCAGAGAAGAGGTCTCATTCCCATCCATGCCTGGGAAACAGGTGGGAAGAACGCACGTACACACGCAGCGGGCCAGAGCACTGCTGAAGAGCGAGCTGTCTAGCACACAGAAGATGGGGGGAGGGGGTGGGAGGGGAGGGCGGAGGGACGCAGGCGCAGTCATAAGGCGCTGGCCCACCCACGAGGACGTTCTGGGGGAGGAGCCTCCAGCACGAGAAATGGGTGGGAAGAGTTGCGCAAGCGCAATACGGCCACTCTCCCGCCATCCTCTCTGTTGGGAGGAGGAGCCTCAGCTAAGCGGACTGGGGGCCATTTTTTTTTTTTTTTGCGGCCATTTTTTGTTTTTGGTTTTTTTTCCTCCCAGAATGGAAAAGCAGAGACTATAGCTAAATGTTTTTAAAAATTACCCCCTCAGAACCATCTATTCCTTTCTCTCTTTTTACCTTTTTGCAAAAAGGCACCAAACCCAAATGCCTACTCAGAAAAAGGTATCCCGAAGCAAGATTCCCTCTAGAAAGCATCTTCCCACCCCCCACCCCAAGGGCCCATACCCGCGTCTGGCCTGGGACGCCGGAGTAGGGGAAGCGGAGAGGCGGCAGCCCAGAGAGAAACCAACAGCGGGACAAAGGCTCAGGGCACCGGGAATCTTACCGAAGTCGGTGAACGGCGGGCTGGGCACAGGCTGCGGCGGCTTGCGCAGCTCCAGGCAGCCGGGGTAGCCCCCCGCGAGTGGCCTCTGCCACCAGCTGGGGCTCCAGAGAACTGGGCATGGCCCTGGCTGCTTGTTCGCTCAGGCCCACGTGGCCGCGGTTGTGGCCGCCCAGAACCGGCTGGAAGGCACTCGGGCTGGGGCTCTGGCCCCGCGGGGCCTCTCAGGGAAGCAGGCGGCCGCTTGGCCCGAAGGGCCCGGCTGCGCGTCTCCCAAAGGGGCAAGCGGAAGCAGCGGGCAGAAGCTTGGGCCTGGGTTGGCGGCCGCGCCCCCGGAGGCCAGCTGGGGTCCCTGTGAGCACAGGGCCACCTCCTGCTCCTCTCCAGAGGCCTGCTTCTTGAGCATCTTTTGTGCAGCCACGATCTTCTGGCGCTCGGTGATCAAGTAGCACTTATCGCAGGTGCACTGCTTCCAGCAGCACTTGCCCGCGTGGCCCTTGACTGGTACCAGGAAGCCATGGTTCCGGCACCGCGAGCACTTGGGGGTACGAAGCATCTTCTTGGCCGGCTTTGTAAGGTCTGCATTCATAGCACTACCGTCTCCTCTGAAAGCTTCAGGGACAGTGAAACAGAGAGAAGCAGTTCCCCCAAGTCCCTGGCGCTGGTAACTTTGGATACACTTGTAACAAGGCGGTGTTCAGTGCGTCCCAGGAGCTGCAGCAAGACCCTTGCATTCTCTCTCTTTTTTTTTTGGTGCAAAATTTGGAGAGGTTCTGTGCCTTGGTTAAGATGCAAAGGACTGGGTTGAATAAGTTCTTCAAGTAATGCTATTGCATGTAAGTCATCTGGGTTAGCTGAGTCTTAGGCATTTAATTTCCAAACTCTCTTTCTGCCGTACAGTATACAGAAGGTGTTTCATAATTTAAAAAAAAAAAAAAAAAAGGCGGAGTGATACTCAAGGATCCACAGATTCAAAACGCCAGAGGAACCTGTTGCAGTAGGAAAGGATTCCAAGTGTCAAACCGTGTTTCTCCATACAGAAGCTGCTGCTTCTGTTTAATTTCACTTTTCTCCCCTACAGAGAAGCAAGTGTTCACAGTGATGCTTCCAGAATATTCTCAGGAGCTCAGTGCGGTGTGATGGTTGCTCAAGGGTGTGCCTTTAGAGTAAGTCCCATTTTTTAAGTCTTGGTATAGGAATGCATCTCTGAAAGTGGCATATTGCAGTTGATGCTTTCCAAAGAAAAGCATACTTGGAATGATTTAAAGTAAAAGGGACTTAGGATATTTTAGATGAACTTGAACCAGTACTTAATTGTGCCATGAATTTAGTTATTCCTGTAAAGCAACCCAAATCTTGGGACACCTGCAAAGCTGCCACAACTTCATAGTTTTCCCAAGACTGCTAAGCTAATTCATTTTCTTGTTTGATAGAAATTTGTGACACCCTGACGTTCCCCCCCACCTCCCGCTTAGGTCCCAAAAAGAAAGAAAGAAAAAAAAAAAAACTTGTCATCATAAGATTAATCATTACCTTTAAGGGGGTAGTTGTGGTTAATACCTGGCTAAAATGTGTGTGTTTTTACTTGTGCTTTCGCTGAAGTTTTCTGTTCCTGGTAGCAGAATGGTAGAAGTGAGAGCCAAGGCCTGGTGTTCACCTTGATCTTCCTGAGCCGCTGGTTGCTGGTGTACTTTGCATTTCTCACCAACTACCTGACAATAGGAAATGGTTGCCATTCTGAGGCTGATTATATACTGGAAAGCTGAAAAGATGTTTGTAAAGTTTTTTCCTGCTTTGAAGAAATATATTACTCATCTTAAGAGGGCAGAAGTATATGTTTCCTGTATTATTTGACCCTTTAAGAATGTCACTGTTATTTCAATCCGTTTACAGAGATCTAGGTTTGTCTCTGCTTTGCTCTAACAGCCTGTATCTTAATTTTTTATTTAAAAAATATGGTCCCATAAATGAAAGCACAGACAAGTTCTTTTTCTGTCTCCACTTAAATTCAGAATGTCTAATTTTTTCACTGACCTTGTCATTTGAAAATGTTACTTAAAAATCATAGTTTCAATACTACTGTCAAAAAAATCTGGGCACAAACTGCATTCTTTCATGATACTGCAAATTATAAGGTCATTTTCTGCATTATCAAATTTAAAATTTAACATCAGGTGACATCAGCTGATAAGGACTAAACATGAAAACTACTCTCATTTACATTTCATGCTTGACCACTCAAGATCTCTTAATTTTCCTATTAATAGTTTAAAGGAAAATCGTATTCAAAGACAACCATTTGAATTCATTTATTTTAGCCTTTTTAATGGCAAAATGCTTCCATTTTTACTCATAACTTTGGGGCAAAGTATACCCAAGGTGATGTTAATTTACATACTGCTTTGAGAATGTTAATAAACAACCATAAATCTTTTAAATCCATAGTCATAAGATGCAGAAACCCTAGGGTTTATACAGTAAACAAATAAGAGAAAAAGACTAGTTTATTTCTCTCTTCCCCTCAAAGTCTCAATTTGTGTAGGTAAATTCCAACAGAGCTTTATTTATTTCATGCTTGGAAATTCAGGCAAATTGATGGGTTTGTTTTATTTGGGTTGGTGGCTGATTAGTTCTTAGGCTGCTGAATATATACATATATGTGTGTCAAATTTATTTAAATTGTCATTTAAAAAATAGTAAGATGTAAAATTGAAAAGCTGGAAGTCAAAGAAGGCTGAGAGCAGTAAATACATAGCAGATGCCTTCCTTCCCTATACTGAGACATTTGGATGCTTATGTTTAAGAAGGTCTGCATCATCATAAGCGGAAGTTTATAAAAAGTTGCAGTGCTGAGGAATCACCAGTGTGACTAACCACAAAGGGGCTGGTAGATAGTCATATCTGAGTCCCAGCTTTAGATACGGCTGCTTCTTCCACAGAGTCCTGAATTTCCTACCTTCAATAATGGCTCTTCTCTTCAGTTAACATGATTGTAATTGGTACAGTTTATTTTAAAGAGTCTTGTATTATGCTGTGCATGGGGGTATCACTTGTAATCATTAAATGTTGTGTGCACTGTAGTGGTTCCTCACTGGTAGCATGCAAGAGTAAGGAAGGGCTTTTTTGCCTATAGCATCTTCCCCACAGTAGCTATAACCCAGATATCTGCTGTCTTCTTCAGGCTCTCTCTCATGAGCAATGAAAACGTGACTGAATGTTTTGTAGCGGGTAGAGGGGAGGATTTACATGACATATCCTATAGCAGATGTTTTAAAATCCTGTGTTAGTGTTTCTGTTCTCTCAAGATCCTCCTCTGCTGTGCGACACACACTGGGGAGGAACTGATCTGGTCCCCTCCCCACCTTGTCTACCCTCCCCATCTTCATCTCACTACCCAGGCTCTCTAGTTTTCTCTTCTTGATTTTTGAGAGTTCTGTAATGGCTGTGACTATGTTACTTCCCTTTATATCTAGCACAGTATAGACATTCAGTAAATATTTGTTGAATGTACAAACGACTCTTGCCTCCCTCTCCTGCCAATATCAAAGGCATCTCATTTCTCACTGACACAGTAAATTAACTTGGATCCAACAACTTTCTCCAATATCACACAAAACAGAAAACCTAGAGTGAATAAGATCCAACAGAGATGGTTGGATGGCATCATCAACTCAATGGACATGAGTTTGAGCAAACTCTGGGAGATAGTGAAGGACAGGGAAGTCTGGCATGCTATAGAGTCAGACAGGACTGAGTGACTGAACAACAACAAGAAGAGTAAATAGGACCACTCTCCTAACAAGCAGAATCTGAGGCAACTTTGCTTCCTCGAGATTACCTCTTACCCCCGATGGTATAATAACAGTAGTAATGCCAACTAGCACTTACTAAGCATTTGTATGTGCCAGTAATTATAAACTCCTCTGCTGCTGCTGCTAAGTCGCTTCAGTTGTGTCTGACTCTATGCGACCCCATGGACGGCAGCCCACTGGGCACTGCCGTCCCTGGGATTTTCCAGGCAAGAACACTGGAGTGGGTTGCCATTTCCTTCTCCAATGCATGAAAGTGAAAGTGAAGTTGCTCAGTCATGTCTGACTCTTTGCGACCCCATGGACTGCAGCCTACCAGGCTTCTCTGTCCATGGGATTTTGCAGGCAAGAGTGTTGGAGTGGGTTACCATTTCCTTCTCCGATAAACTCCTCTGTGTGTGTTAATTCATATAATCCTCAAATCAACCCTCTAAGGTAGGTACTATTATTCCCTCCACCTCCACCCCGCATTTTACACATGATGAAACTAGTACCTAGAGAAGTTAGGTAACTTGCCCAAGGTTTTCTGCCATTGAGTGGCAGAGCCATGATTCAGAGCCAGGAAATCTATCCTCAGAGTCTATGTTCTTAACCATATATCTACTATCTCAGTATTCTAAGCAAATGCGGTGCTGTCCCCAAGAAAGTGTTGGTGATTAATAGAAATGCTTTTCTTGTTACATATCCTATTACAAAGGAGGGTAAATAAAGGTGGTAGCAACCTGGGGAAATTTCCTAGGATGCCCTGCTAATTTGCTTTTCTCTGCCCATAGCCAGTATTCATTGTCAACTATGTACTAAGCATAAGGGACACAGAAGTAAATAAAAACACAGGATCCTTATTTTTAGGCATACATTCTAGCTGGCAAATAGACAGTAAACAAACAATTCCAGAAGAAAGCTGAGGAGTGGTGGGTAGGATGCTATGAGTACTAATGTGGATCAAGAAATCGAGGGAGACTTCCTTGAGGGGCTGATTCCTGAGGTAGTCCTAAAGGATGTGTAGGAATTAGCCAGGTGCAGGAGAGGTGTATCCCAAACAGAACATCATGTTTAAGGCTGCAGCATAGCTGTAGTACAGTGAGGCCAGGAGACTGGAAAGAGGGGAGATGGAGAGGTTAAGCAGCAGCCATGTGAAGGGCGTCCTTTAAAGGAAACTGTAGTAGTCACTATTGAAATGGAGCATGACTCTGCAGGGCCCTCCTGGGTACAGAAGCCCTCTGTTTCTCCCTTTTCTTTTAAAGAAAAAAAAATCTTTAGTCTCCTAGGCCTTCACTGTGTTCCAAAGAACAGATTCAATCAGTTATTAATTAGGAAAGGGAGGGAATGCAGAAACAAAGGGAAAGCAAGCAGTCAAGAAATGATAGTTCAGCAATAAAAGAGTCTTAGTTCCTCCTCAAGGGATATATATATATATAAAACAATCTGATGCGTTATCTTTGAGTTCTGCAGGAACTGAAACAGACCCTCGCCCGTGGAGAAGATGGCAACCTTATGCTGAGCAGGAGCACTAGATCCAGACTGGTTGGAACCAGAAAGTTAATAAATAAGATTCTGAAACACCACCCTGTCACCTCACCACCAACCAGTGAGAGGAAAGCCATCCCCCTGCACCCATCATTTCAAACGTTTCCTTTAAAAGCCCTTCCCTGAAAGCTGTTGGGAGTTCAGGTATTTTGACCATGAGCTGCCTATACGCCTCGCTTGCTGCTGCTGCTAAGTCACTTCAGTTGTGTCCGACTCTGTGCGACCCCATAGACAGCAGCCCACCAGGCTCCCCTGTCCTTCGGATTATCCAGGCAAGAACACTGGAGTGGGTTGCCATTTCCTTCTCCAATGCAAGAAAGTGGAAAGTAAAAGTGAGGTTGCTCAGTCGCTCAGCAACCCCATGGACTGTAGCCTTCCAGGCTCCTCCGTCCATGGGATTTTCCAGGCAAGAGTACTAGAGTGGGGTGCCGTTTCCTTCTCCAATGCAAGAAAGTGAAAAGTGAAAGTGAGGTCGCTCAGTCGCTCAGCAACCCCATGGACTGTAGCCTTCCAGGCTCCTCCGTCCATGGGATTTTCCAGGAAAGAGTACTAGAGTGGGATGCCATTGCCTTCTCTGATACTCCTTGCTTGGGGTCCTACAAATAAACACTATTTTCCTTCACTAGTAAAACTGGCTTTGCTGCACAGCAGGTGAGCAGACCAAGGTTGGTCAGTTATTTATGCAAAGCAACGTTAGTGCTCCTAGTAGTAATAATTCTTCACCTGTGGTGGGTTCTGGGGAGGAGAAATACATACATCATATACTTTTTAATTAAGTTTCCAGAGTTCTTAGCAATATTAAATGTCTAAAGGACTCTACTGATCCAAGTAGCATGTAAATAATCCACTGTAAGCCCTCTGATTGGAATCTTATGAGAATCTGATGGACTATGTATCACAGTAATGGTGTAACCTTAGTATATAACAACACTCTTCTTTCTTTCCTAGTTTACACAGCAGTTTGCTGGTAATTCAACCTAACAAGCTAATATGAAAATATTCCTTTGAGAATAATATCAAGGCATTTGAAGATTCAAAATGCAAACTAGAATTTTATTAGACTCTTCTAGCTAACATATTCCCTTCATGGATCACAGCCTTGTCATGGCAAAGGGGCTTGCATAACTCAGTGAAGCTATGAGCCACATCATGCAGGACCGCCAAGACAGATGGGCCATAGTGAAGTGTTCCACAAAATGTGGTCCACCAGAAGAGGAAATGGCAACCCATGCTAGTAATCTTGCCTGGAGAACCCCATAAATGGTAATATCGTGTGAAATGCCAGGCTGTAAGAATCACAAGCTGGAATCAAGAGTGCCAGGAGACATGCAGATATGCAGATGATACCACTCCTAATGGCAGAAAGCAAAAGAGGAACTAAAAAGCCTCTTGATGAAGGTGAAAGAGGAGAGTGAAAGAGCTGGCTTGAAACTCAGCAGTTAAAAAGCTAAGATCATGGCATCTGGCCCTATCACTTCATGGCAAATTGAAGGGGAAAAAGTGGAAGCAGTGGAAGATTTTACTTTGTTGGGCTCCAAAACCACTGAGGATGGTGACTTCAGCCATGAAATTAAAAGATGCTTGTTCCTTGGGAAGAAAGCTATGACAAACCTAGAGAGCACATTAAAAAGCAGAGACATTGCTTTGCCGACAAAGGTCCATATAGTCGAAGCTATGGTTTTTCCAGTACGTCATGTACTGATGTGAGAGTTGGACCATAAAGAAGACTGAGCATCGAAGAATTGATGCTTTCGAACTGTGGTACTGGAGAAGACTCTGTAGGGTCCCTTGGACTGCAAGGAGCAAACTATTCAATCCTAAAGGAAATCAACCCTGAATATTCATTGGAAAGACTGTTGCTGGAGCTGAAGCTCCAATACTTTTGCCACCTGATACAAAGAGCTGACTCACTGGAAAAGATCCTGATGCTGGGAAAGATTAAAAGCAAAAGGAGAAAGGGACAGCAGGGGATAAGACAGTTAGATAGTGTCACTGACTCAATGGACATGAATTTGAGCAAATTCTGGGAGATGTAGAGGACAGAGGAGCCTGGTGTGCTCAGTTCATGAGGTCGCAGAGTCGGACACGAGTTAGTGACTGAACAACAACAAAGCTAACACATTCTATTAGTCAGATAAATACTTCTAATTCTAAAGCATGAGTGTTTTGATCCAGTACATTCAAATTAATCAAGGTAATGCAGCCCGTGTGAGGAAGGGATGTTATGAAAGTGGTGTACACCCCATGACAATGGCAAAACAGCTTGACTTTGAGCTGCTGTTGAAAACCTAGTCTTCAGAAGCAGAGGTTGGACTGAGCAGACAAATCTTTTAGAGCTGTCCAATATAAATATAATGTGAGATATACATGTAATTTTCTGGTAGCTACATTTTAAAAAGTAAAAAAAAAACCCACACACATTAAAAAATAACATTAACTCAATACATCGAAAAAATCATTATTTCAATATATAATCTACAAAAATTATCAAGATATTTATATTCTCTTTTTCATACTATGTCTTTGAAATCGGATGTATATTTTGTACTTTCAGCACATCTTAATTTGGACTAGCCACAGTTCAAGTTCTTAATAGCCACATGGGGTCAAAGCTATGGTACTAGACAGTTTGGCTTTGGTCATGCTTGAAGAGCCTGACACCATGCAAAGGTTGAGTCTTCTAGTTGGAGGTGGCCTTGGGTAAGTCAGAGATTCTACTTTCTCCTCATTCTCCATTGCCTCACCCCCTTTCCTCTTCCTTGATATCACATTATGCATGCTAACCATCGGCCAGACACTGGACACTGTGCTGGATATTCATTATCTCATTAATCCTTCAAGAATCAGAGATCTTACTTGATAGAGTAAATGAAATAACTAAGTGATGTTAGTATAATGCAGTGATTAAGATATGAACTTGGAGGCCATTCATACATGTTTCGGAGAAGGCAGTGGCACCCCACTCCAGTACTCTTGCCTGGAAAATCCCATGGACAGAGGAGCCTGGTGGGCTGCAGTTCATGGCGTTGCTCAGAGTCGGACATGACTGAGCGACTTCACTTTCATGCATTGGGGAAAGAAATGGCAACCCACTCCAGTGTTCTTGCCTGGAGAATCCGAGGGACAGGGGAGCCTGGTGGGCTGCTGTCTGTGGGGTTGCACAGAGTCAGACATGACTGAAGTGACACAGCAGCAGCAGCAGCAGCATACAGGTTTCTGACACTTCCTGTATGTATTACCTGGGGTAAGAAATTTCTTAATTTCTCTAAGCTTCAGTTTGTCATTTGTCAAATGAAGAAAATAAAAGTACCTCCCTTAAAACTATTGTTGTGTGGTTTAAATGAGACCACATTTTGCATTGCCTGCAAAGTTTTAGGTATTCGTTAAATCTTTTTTTTTTTTTTTGGTCCTTTTCATTCCTTTTTTTTTTTATGCTTTTTAATGTGTAAATTATTTTTTAAATTTATTTTTAAATGGAGGATAATTGCTTTACAATATTTTGTTGGTTTCTCCCTTATAACAATGTGAATCAGCCATAAGTACACATAAATCCCCTTCTTTGTGAGCCTCCCTCCCACCCCCTCCCCCATCCCACCCTCTAGGTCGTCACAGAGCACCAGGCTGAGGTCCCTGTATTCTACATCAGCTTCACACTAGCTCTCTGTTTTACACAGGGTAATGTATATATTTTAACGCTACTCTCTCAGTTCATCCCATCCTCTCGTTCCCCCACTGTGTCCATAAGTTCATTCTCTACATCTGTGTCTCTATTCCTATACTGCAAATAGGTTCATCAATACCATTTTTCTAGATTCCATATATATGCATTTTTATTTGATATTTTTTCTTTCTGACGGACTTCATCATTAAATTTTAACATCACTAAATGGGAAAAACATGGGACACTTTGGAATTTATAGCGATTACACAAATATTATTACTACTGCTGCTACTGCTGAGGTGCCAGGAAGTTTAATGACAGCCACGTAACAGCTAATAGGTAGATCAGGTTCTCAACCCAATTTGGCTATCTCTGGAGCAGTATTTCTTGCCATCTGTTTACAGTTACAATATGGGCTAAATTTGTACTGATGCTGTACATAAAATGAAAAAGTCCTTTGAAAGATAAATTTCTGATATTTGCTTGCCATTCTCACAGAAATAGAATACAGGGGGAAGTTCTGGGTGTGTTTTTGTTTTTTGGATAAACGGGAATTACTGTTCTAAGAAACTAGACAGGGAACATACATAAAGGAAGATTAAGTCTTTCTCTGCTTTGTTCTTTTTTCTTTTTAAAAATTGAAGTATAGTTGATTTACAGTGTCATATTAGTTTCTAGTGTTTCCTTTGTTTCTTTTTACTCTGATTTTACTAGGAAACCCTGCATCTGTTGGCATTAATTCATGCATGTTGTGTTAAACCAAATTTGCATTTTAACAAAGGACAGAGATATTAAAACTACTAGCCCCTTTAAATGCTGTATTTATAGGGACATGTCATCTTGTAAGACAAAAGATTTCCCAAAATTTATAGAAATTTGATAGTATTATCAAAACTACATGTAATCAGTTATATATACCATGAAAATTTCTCTGTGTGTAAAAATACTTTTCCCCATCAAATTAGCAAGTAAAAACAAAACAAATATTAATACTATTGGGTCTAACTCAGCTACCAATGCCCCTGTGAGCATGCCATCTCTGCTCAGATGTTGCGCTTCTCATCTGCTCCATAGAATTGTTTGTTCTGGTCTTTATCTACACAACCTCTTCAACTGCTGTTTGATTTCACCCCTTTCCTCTCGCTCCTTTTTCTCCCATTGCTGCTGCTTTGAGCCTCACCTGTTTAAGCATCCTGGGAGACATGAATCGGCCAGGGACCCAGGGTTAGGAGGAACAGCCCTGTCTAGCACAGTACTAGTCCAGGGCCATGGCTGGCCTCCAGTGTGCCCCACCAGGAACAACTTTCCCAGAGAAAAGCTCACTTAATTCCTCTTCAATCTTGCAATACCTATATGAGTCTTAGTTACTTATTGTTCTACTTTCTGAAGAAAAACTGAGGAATGGGACTAGATGTCTAGATATGTCAGTTCTACTTTTGTGCTTTGCACAAACCAAGAACAAGAAAAGGATGAAGATTTGTTATGAACAATTTTCATCCAAACATATAGGGATTATTACCTCCTACAACACTTTCTTTAAACATGGTTAGACTTACTTGGTTTAATGAGTTTGGAGATTATTGCTTTTCCCCCTTTAACTCGCCAGAAAAATCAGAAATATTTATTTTATGAGACAGTTTAAAGAACTTCGTAATTCCCAATCTGTTGGAGTTTTACAAATAAATCTCAGTTAAATGCCTGTCATTGTTTCCAATCTGGTCAAGCAAAAAAGGGGGAAAGGTATACAATTCATCAGAATAATTAGTTGATTGGGGTTAAATAATTGTAAGAATAAACATTTGACCCCCTGGCATGTCACAAACCTCCTGGAGTGAGAAGGATTATAAATTAAATGTACAAGATTTAAAATGGTCCAGATACACCCTGAACATTATTGCAGGCATGTGGGACACATTTAAATAAGTTAAAACCAAGTGTGGATTCAGAGCTTGGCCGTCTTTGATCAGTGGTTTACTAAAACTTCCTTGCTTTGGTATGAGGATGGAGGGATGCAGAGAAGCGGGTAGGAAGAGAGGAATAGTGGCAACAGTGCCCCCTACTGTCCAATGGCCAACCCCTTCCTTGAATCAGGGATTTTTAGAGACATGGTACCCCAGCGGGTAATGAAACTTTAAGTATATGGAAGTCAGGAAGGAAAGACGTAACATTCATTGAGGGCCTATAACATTGCAAGCACTGTGTTATTTAATTTAATAAGAATATGAAGTTCATTACACATTCAGAAAAGAAGAGAATGAAGTTTATAGATACGGAAACTAAGGTTCAAGAAATATCTTTTACAAGATTCATAGCTAGAAGTAGAATGAGCCAGGATTTGGGCCCAGGGCTGCCTGGCTCCAAGGCCAGTGATTCTTATACTGGAGCACACTGGCAGTGGCTGGAAGCCACAGGCACAACTTAGACTCCTCTAAGTACAGTGACCAACTGTCCTGATTTGCCTGGGACTGAGAGTGTTCTGGGGATACTGGACTTTGAGTGCTGCAACCAGGAAAGTCTGGGACAAATGGGTGAATTGGTTGCCTTAGCTAGAGTTCAACTGAATAAGGCCCTAGGCTGGAAGAATCAGTTTGGAAGAGGAGAAAGACTGCCCAGTTTTCTGTTCCTCTCTGTGGCCCAAGCTGCTGAGCCACAGGAGAGCAGTCTCTGTCCTACTTGTTTTATGGCCTCACACATCCTGGGGCATTGTCAAAGGAGTTCACATTTCTGCCACTCAGGATTTCTTCAGTTCCTGTCCTAAACCGTCTAAGTCAGTTGGAATTCATTATAGTTAAATGAATAAATCATCCACTCAAGAGGAGGGGAAAGAGCAGAGTCCATGACCTCATAGAAACATGAACTTCTCAGAAGATCAAGGAGAGCCAGAAAAGCAGGGGGAGTAACAGAATTGACATTCAAGGGATGCGCATTAATTCACAGGGCGCTGGGCTAGTTGTTCTGTGTGCATTATCTCTTATAACAATTCTAAAAGGTTATAATTAGTCCTAATTATAGATGTTTAAAATAAATTAAAAAAGTGGAGCTCAGAAAAGGGCTAAATAACTTGTCTAAGTTCACATAGCTAGAAAAAAGGTTAACTCAGAATTTATTTCTGCCCAAAGCATGTGACTTTCCCCCTTATACATGTCTTACACATATTAGTGCTTAATAAAGCACTTCCCTGGTGGCTCAGATGGTAAAGCGTCTGTCTACAATGCGGGAGACCTGGGTTCGATCCCTGGGTTGGGAAGATCTGCTGGAGAAGGAAATGGCAGTCCACGCCTGTACTATTGCCTGGAAAATCCCATGGACAGAGGAGCCTGGTAGGGGTCGCAAAGAGTCACCTCATGTCCATGGGGCTGCAAAGAGTCGGACACAACTGAGTGACTTCACTTACTTACTTCAGTTCACTTCAGTTCAGTCGCTCAGTCGTGTCCGATTCTTTGCAACCCCATGAACCGCAGCACACCAGGCCTCCCTGTCCATCACCAACTCCTGGAGTTCATTCAGACTCAAGTCCATCGAGTCAGTGATGCCATCCAGCCATCTCATCCTCTGTTGTTCCCTTCTCCTCCTGCCTCTAATCCCCCCAGCATCAGAGTCTTTTCCAATGAGTCAACTCTTTGCATGAGGTGGCCAAAGTACTGGAGTTTCAGCTTTAGCATCATTCCTTCCAAAGAAATCCCTGGGCTGATCTCCTTCAGAATGGACTGGCTGGATCTCCTTGCAATCCAAGGGACTTTCAAGAGTCTCCTCCAACACCACAGTTCAAAAGCATCAATTCTTCAGTGCTCAGCTTTCTTTATGGTCCAACTCTCACATCCATACATGACTACTGGAAAAACCATAGCCTTGACTAGACGGACCTTAGTCGGCAAAGTAATGTCTCTGCTTTTGAATATGCTGTCTAGGTTGGTCATAACTTTTCTTCCAAGGAGTAAGCATCTTTTAATTTCATGGCCGCAATCACCATCTGCGGTGATTTTCAGTTCAGTTCAGTTCAGTTGCTCAGTCGTGTCTGACTCTTTGCAACCCCATGAATCGCAGCTTTCGAGCCGCCCAAAATAAAGTCTGACACTGTTTCCATTGTTTACCCATCTATTTCCCATGAAGTGATGGGACCAGATGCCATGATCTTCGTTTTCTGAATGTTGAGCTTTAAGCCAACTTTTCTACTCTCCTCTTTCACTTTCATCAAGAGGCTTTTTAGCTCCTCTTCACTTTCTGCCAGAAGGGTGGTGTCATCTGCATATCTGAGGTTATTGATATTTCTGCCGGCAGTCTTGATTCCAGCTTGTGTTACTTCCAGCCCAGCATTTCTCATGATGTACTCTGCATAGAAGTTAAATAAGCAGGGTGACAATATACAGCCTTGACATACTCCTTTTCCTATTTGGAACCAGTCTGTTGTTCCATGTCCAGTTCTAACTGTTGCTTCCTGACCTGCATACAGATTTCTCAAGAGGCAGGTCAGGGGGTCTGGTATTCCCATTTCTTTCAGAATTTTCTACAGTTTATTGTGATCCACACAGTCAAAGGCTTTGGCATAGTCAATAAAGCAGAAGGACTTCATTCAATTGCCCTTCCCATTCAGTTTCTAAGAACTTAAATTTGTTAATTTCAGTGTCCTTCATGTGCTTTTTTAAAAAATGACATACCCAAAACTATATTCTCTAAATGTTTATGATGGATATAGAGATTCATGATAGGGGATGAAGTTACCTGCTTAAGTTCACCGTATGTGTTAAAGCTAAGAAAATGACTCAAGCAGCTACTCCAGTTCATTCTCACTGACAATCAAGTTGGCCAGCACCCACGGAGACTGGAGAGGACATTGAACAATGACCTGATACATAAACAAAGGAAGCAGTGTTCTTACAGTCTTGTCTGAAGTATTTCCTATAGTTTTTAAAAATGGCAATTCATCAGTCCAGATTAAATACAAATGAATATCTGGTAAACTACTTAAAACAGTAATTACTAGAAAAACACAAAGAAGGTGGGTTAATAAAAGAAAGTTTTCTGGCATACATTCTTTGCCCCTGATTCTGAAAAATAACATGAAGTGAAAGAGGAAAGTGGAAAGACATACATAAAGACATGGACACAGGGGTAAAGACATCATGCTCAGATATACATTTGTGTAATTGGAGTAGAGAAACCATCAATGAACCTAAGTATTTATGGCCAAAAATCAAATACCCTATATGCAAGTTAAAATATCATGAGAAATGTCATGAGTGAGCAAATATGATGTAGAATTCAAAGGATGTTTGCCACATACCTGAACAGAGTTCTGTAGCAAAGAGAAATAAGCTATAGACTTTTGAGTAGACTATAGTGTCTGCTCTGGTGGCCCAGATGGTAAAGAATCTGCCTGCAATGGCAGCCCACTCCAGTACTCTTGCCTGGAAAATCCCATGGATGGAGGAGCCTGGAAGGCTGCAGTCCATGGGGTCGCTAACAGACACGACTGAGTGTCTTCACTTTCACTTTTCACTTTCATGCATTGGAGAAGGAAATGGCAACCTACTCCAGTGTTCTTGCCTGGAGAATCCCAGGGGCAGGGGAGCCTGGTGGGCTGCTGTCTATGGGGTCGCACAGAGTTGGACACGACTGAAGTGACTTAGCAGCAGCAGCAGCAGCAATGCGGGAAACCTGGGTTCAATCCCTGGGTTGGGAAGTTCCCCTGGAGAAGGGAACAGCTCCACTCCAATATTCTTGCCTGGAGAATTCCATGGGCAAAGGAGTCTGGCATGCTACAGTCCATGGGGTCCCAAAGAGTTGGAAATGACTGAGCAACTTTCACTTTCACTTTCTTCACACTGTCTGCCACTTACATCTGTAAAATGGGAAGAATATCTTGTACCATCATTGTAAGGATTAGAGATATTTAAATCACTTGGCAAAGAGCAGGTATTCAAGAAGTGTTTCCTGTTTTATCTGGGCACTCTGTGACTCTGTTTTAGAGCTTATGAAAATTCTGTTTGGGGACAATGTGGGTCATTGCTCTGCTTTGGTATATTAATTCAAAATGTGCCCTGACATGTAATAGAACCTATGTAAAAATCTACATAGGTTCTATTCAATCTACATTCATTCAGTCTGGATGAATGAATGCATTTTAACTTTTTTAAAGTATAACGAATAAGAGAACATAAAAGTCTAAATCTGGCCCTGTGGAAAGACCTACTGATCAACTCAAGTTAGCAGGGAGAACACAGCAAAAGTGTAATAATGATTTCAAGATAGAAATGTTGGCTTGGATTACAAAAGTACCAAGGAGATCAACTTCATAGTGGTTGTATGCTCTATAATGTCAAAGTATTTTTACAGTCTACTTCCAGTTGTTTCTGACTTTATGGCTTAGTTATTGAACTGAGAATTGTCTGAGAAAATTCTGGCCCTGAGGATTTCTAGATTGGTTTCTTCAACTTGTGCATTTTCTTTCACAGTATTTTAATGGTAAAGAAAAAGTATCTCATACAAATGAGATAAATTGATTTAACCTCAGCTTTCATAAAATAACTGGTGACCTGTGTTGCTGCTGCTGCTGCATCGCTTCAGTCGTGTCCGACTCTGTGCGACACCATAGACAGCAGCCCACCAGGCTTCTCCGTCCCTGGCTCCAGGCAAGAACACTGGAGTGGGTTGCCATTTCTTTTTCCAATGCATGAAAGTGAAAAGTGAAAGTGAAGTTGCTCAGTCGTGTCCGACTCTTGGACTGCAGCCCACCAGGCTCCTCCGTCCATGGGATTTTCCAGGCAAGAGTACTGGAGTGGGATGCCATTGCCTTCTCCGGGTGACCTGTGTTACATGTTAGCAAAACATACATGTTGTACCTTTAGGAAATGGAGGCCTAAGTAAATGGTAGCTGCTATTATTACTCTGGTCCTCTTCACCCCTTGTTTTCTCTAAGCTTCATTTTGTTATAGAGTCCAGCATTTCCCCAAATTGGCTCCATGGTAGACTACATCTGCACAATGTGAATAGGAGTAATATAAAAAGGAGTTCTAAGATCCAGAGATTAGAGAACACTAAGTTAATGAAGAAAAATTCATACTATGGAACTTCTCTTTAATAAGGAAATCTCCAGGAAGAGGCTCTAGTGTTCCTTAACCTTTTATTCATTACTGACCTTTTTTTCCCCATGATCCTTTTAGACTGTTTTTCTCTAATGGCTTTTTCTATCTCCCTGATCCTCCCTGAGCTCCTCTCCCAACCTGGAAGTTAAATAACAAGGAATATAATTTTGTTGTGTAGAGTTGAGTTTTGGAAGGTCACAAACCACTGTACTAAGATTTTTTGGCTGCTAAGATCTAATTTTCACCTCCTGGGGGTTGATATTACCTCAGTTGAAAATGAATACTCTGGTATGAAATGTCCCTCAAACTTGCTGGACCACTGGCCTTTTTCAAGTGGACCAATATTCCCAGGAACATAATTTAGGAAGCCCTGATTTCATCATCATGGGATATTTTAATGCTTCACTGTTCTCTATGATTTGAGGAGAGACTCCTCTCTTTAATACTGAAATTCCTGGTGTTAAAAGATACATTGAGGCATGTTAAATATTTTAAGAGTTTATTTGAGCAAAAGTGGATTCTAATCAGCATCATTTGGCAACACCAAACAAGAAGTAGTTAGAAGTGTTCCAATGACAGTAGCTAGGGAAAGAACTTTATAGAGATTCTGAAGCAAAGCAAGAAAATTATTTGATTGGTTATAACTTAAGCATTTGCTTTATTTGGAAAGTCAAAACCAATCACAAACAGCCTAGTTGGTTGGTTTCATTACATAAGTTGCCAAGGCATTAAAGCCCTCTCAGTCTAATGTGTTTGCGTGCTAAGTTGCTTCAGTCGCGTCCGACTCTTTGCGATCCTATGGACTGTAGCCTGCCAGGCTCCTCTGTCCATGGGATTCTCCAGGCAAGTAATCTGGAGTGGGTTGCCATTCCCTTCTCCAGGGGATCTTCCTGACCCAGGGATAGAACCCACATCTCTTATGTCTGTCTCCTGCATTGGCTGGCGGGTTCTTTACCACTAGCGCCACCTGGGAAGCCCCTCAGTCTAATAGCCTTGTTTAATTAACATTGGTATAAGACTACAATAAGGAACAGAGTTCAATAAGACTTCTTGATTGAGAAGTCTTGTATTTGTCTTTGCTTTCCCTAGTTTGTGGTTAGAATTTTATACCAGGCAATTTTTTAAAATTATGGTATATAATATGTAACAAAGTCTGAGCCTGGTGGGCGACAGTCCATGGGGTCGTAAAGAGTCAGACATGACTTAGCAACTGAGCACATAACATGTGAAGTATATAATGAACATTAATTACCGGTATGCAACTTGATGAATTTCCAGAGTTCTATACACATTCATTCAGTTTAGGATATAACTATTGAATTCTAATCAAAGATCCTTAAAAAAATCTTGACCTTCCATCATCCACATTTTGTGTTTTTCAAACTTCAGTAAAGTTTAATGAAGAATTCACCAAAGGGAGCTTATTAAAACTGCATAGTCCTTCCCTCAGATTCTCATTCAGAGGATCTAGGGTGTGATCAGGGATTTTAAATACAGCTCTCCAGGTGATTCTGATGCAGGTGGTCTATGGATCACACCTCTGAGAAACACTGGCCTCCTTGTAGTACAAAAGTCCTGAACAGGTATTTAGGCTTTCCTTCAGTCAGTTCAGTTCAGTTCAGTTGCTCAGTTGTGTCTGACTCTTTGCAACCCCATGAATTACAGCACGCCAGGCCTCCCTGTCCATCACCATCTCCCGGAATTCACTCAGACTCACGTTCACCGAGTCCGTGATGCCATCCAGCCATCTCATCCTCTGTCGTTCCCTTTTCCTCCTGCCCCCAATCCCTCCCAGCATCAGAGTCTTTTCCAGTGAGTCAACTCTTCGCATGAGGTGGCCAAAGTACTGGAGTTTCAGCTTTAGCATCATTCCTTCCAAAGAAATCCCTGGGCTGATCTCCTTCAGAATGGACTGGTTGGATCTCCTTGCAGTCCAAGGGACTCTCAAGAGTCTCCTCCAACACCACAGTTCAAAAGCATCAATTCTTTGGTGCTCAGCTTTCTTCACACTCCAACTCTCACATCCATACATGAACACAAGAAAAATCATAGCCTTGACTAGACGGACCTTAGTCGGCAAAGTAATGTCTCTGCTTTTGAATATGCTCTCTAGGTTGGTCATAACTTTTCTTCCAAGGAGTAAGCATCTTCTAATTTCATGGCTGCAGTCACCATCTGGAGTGATTTTGGAGCCCTCAAAAATAAAGTCTGACACTGTTTCCACTGTTTCTCCATCTATTTCCCATGAAGTGATGGGACCAGATGCCATGATCTTCATTTTCTGAATGTTGAGCTTGAAACCAACTTTTTCACTCTCTCTTTCACTTTCATCAAGAGGCTCTTTAGCTCCTCTTCACTTTCTGCCAGAAGGGTGGTGTCATCTGCATATCTGAGGTTATTGATACTTCTCCCGGCAGTCTTGATTCCAGCTTGTGTTGCTTCCAGCCCAGCGTTTCTCATGATGTACTCTGCATAGAAGTTAAATAAGCAGGGTGACAATATACAGCCTTGACACACTCCTTTTCCTATTTGGAACTAGTCTGTTGTTCCATGTCCAGTTCTAACTGTTGCTTCCTGACCTGCATACAGATTTCTCAAGAGGCAGGTCAAGTGGTCTGGTATTCCCATTTCTTTCAGAATTTTCCACAGTTTATTGTGATCCACACAGTCAAAGGCTTTGGCATAGTCAATAAAGCAGAATTAGATGATTTTCTGGAACTCTCTTGCTTTTTCCGTGATCCAGTGGATGTTGGCAATTTGATCTCTGGTTCCTCTGCCTATTCTAAAACCAGCTTGAACATCAGGGAGTTCACGGTTCATGTATGGCTTTCCTTAATTTGACCCAATTCTATTTTTCAGACTGAACCCTTGCTGCTTTCTACCATGCTAAATTACTCACCTCTCCTCAAATAGGTCATGCACTCCTGTTTCCCCTAACCTGGAATTACCTTTCATTCTTTACATAACTGACTCCTACTCATCCTTCAAGACCTCTGAGAAGTCTTCTTAAATTCATCAGGCAGAATTAGTTGCCCCTCATTGTTCATCCAGAATTTTATTCAAACTCCTGTTATAATACTTATCACACTATACTGATTTTTTAATCTCCTCATTTAGATGTCAGTGAGAATATTTTTTCCCTGGTGGCTCAGATGGCAAAGAATCTGTCTGCAATGCGAGAGGCCTAGTTTGATTCCTGGGTGGGGAAGATTCCCTGGAGAAGGGAATGGCTACCCACTCCAGTATTTTTGCCTGGAGAATTGAATGGACAGAGGAGCCTGGCAGGCTACAATCCATGGGGGTCACAAACAGTCAAACACGACTGTGTGACTAATACTTCACACTTGAAGAATATGCCTAACTCTTTGCTAAACCCCTAACCCTGCATAGGGCCCAGCACACAGTGAGTGAATGTATGAATATATGCTACTGATTTACAAGTAGTTCTCATTTTCCAGGCCAATGAGTCTACAAGCTCCCTTAAAAGGAAAGAGGATTTTTGACTTTCTTAATCTCCAAAATCCGGAGAAGGCAATGGCACCCCACTCCAGTACTCTTGTCTGGAAAATCCCATGGATGGAGGAGCCTGGAAGGCTGCAGTCCATCGGGTCACTGAGGGTCAGGCACAACTGAGCAACTTCACTTTCACTTTTCACTTTCATGCATTGGAGAAGGAAATGGCAACCCACTCCAGTGTTCTTGCCTGGAAAATCCCAGGGACAGGGGAGCCTGGTTGGCTGCCCTCTATGGGGTCGCACAGAGTCGGACACGACTGAAGTGACTTAGCAATCTCTAAAATCATGGCAGGGATTCAGTAGTCAACGAAACAACATTGAATGAATGAAAATAATCAGCATCCCTCTCTCAATCTCGGGAGAACCTCCATCTTTCCTAAGACCCCACAATAACTCTTGGAGGGAAACGACTGGAGTGTGGGTTTGGGGGAGTGGTATCCTCCCAGTCTGCGCTGTAAGAATGTTAGGTAAGGCTGGAAGCTCAGGGATTGGTCCTCTAACGCCAGGTTCCTGGTTCCCTCTGTGCATTCCCTCCATAGAACATTCTGTGGCCATGGAGATGACCATTACTATAAGCGGGCCGTTTGAGGACTCCAGAAAGGCTTTTCAGGAAGGCAACTCTGCCTGAAAGAGTGCATGGCGACTCTTCACCCTGTCACTAATCTCCTCATCTACTTACTTGCCTATTCATTTGTTTACTTATGCTTGCACTTGTTGATTTATTTTTAGCATCTTTGTAGAAGACTAAGCTGCTGAGCTGGACAGAAGCCACTTGACGCACTAGGCATGGAAAGCCTTGCCACGGAAGGTGAAACCTAGGGACCACTGAGGAGGAAGCTGAGGAGGGTTGAGGGGCGGGGTTCCTGTGGTTACCAGAGGCCCATTTGCCCAAAAGCTTGAGGCGGGGCGAAGGGCCGTCCTGGAGGTGAGGGGGTGGGGCTATGCCCCTACTTAAAATTTCAGGAGCCAGTTGAGATCCAAAGGCAGCCAAAGCCGGTAGGGGGTGTGCAGGCGTCGGTAGGGAGCGGTCGAAGTCCTTTGGGCTTTGGCGCGACCTGTCCCTCGCTCAGACCAGACCGTTGGGTTAGCAAGCTCACGTTGGTGGGTGGGGGAGGAGGGAGTTCAGACGCATGCGCAGTGCTCTGGGGCCCCTGAGGGAGGAAAGAGCTCAGGTTGAGGGAAGCGTGTGCCTAGACCCAGCGCGGCCATGTGTGATGCTGGCGGTTACCGAGCCCTGCGGAGGAGAAGCGCAGGCCAACTCAAGGGCAGGCCCTGGGCAGCAGCCTTGGAGGAGTCCAGCTACGAGTACGGCTCCCACGAGTACCTACTGCTTTGCGGCCTGGGCGGGATGCTGAGCTGCGGGCTGACGCACACGGCCATCGTGCCTCTGGACCTGGTCAAGTGTCGCATGCAGGTGGACCCCAGCAAGTACAAGGGCATCCTGAGCGGCTTTGGCGTGACACTGCGGGATGACGGGCTGCGCGGCCTGGCCCGAGGCTGGGCCCCAACCTTTCTAGGCTACTCCATGCAGGGCCTCTTCAAGTTTGGCCTCTACGAGGTCTTCAAAATCCACTACGCGGAGCTCCTGGGCCAGGAGAAGGCCTACGAATGGAGAACCGGGCTGTACCTGGCCGCCTCAGCCAGTGCCGAGTTCTTCGCTGACGTGGCCCTGGCCCCGATGGAAGCAGTGAAGATTCGCATGCAGACGCAGCAGGGCTATGCCCGCACGCTCTGGGCCGCGGCCCCCAAGATGTAGGGCGAGGAGGGCCTGTGGGCTTTCTACAAAGGCGTGGCGCCGCTCTGGATGCGCCAGATCCCCTACACCATGATGAAGTTTGCCTGCTTCGAGCGCACGGTCGAGGTACTCTACAAGTACGTGGTGCCCAAGCCGCAGAGCCATTGCACCAAAGTGAGCAGCTGGCCGTGACCTTTGTGGCTGGCTATATCGCTGGCGTCTTCTGCGCCGTGGTGTCCCCACCCTGCGGATTCTGTCGTGTCCGTTTTGAACAAGGAGAAAGGCAGCCACGGCCTTCGGCGTTCTCTGCAGACTGGGGTTCAAGGGCGTGTGGAAAGGCCTGTTCGCCCGGATCATCATGATTGGCACCCTGACTGCCCTGCAGTGGTTCATCTACGACTCGGTCAAGGTCTATTTCAAATTGCCTCGCCCTCCAGTCCCTCAAGCGCCCAAATCACGAAAGTAGGCATGGATTGGAAGACTCCTGTGGCCACCGTTGGCCAGTATTTTGATTCCGTGGGGGATTATGTTCAAATAATATTAGTGTGTAGGATGTTAACGTTTGTTGGAGAGGTGACAACGTGCAGACCTAGTTTTCTTTAAGTGATCCATTCCTGCTTTTTGGCAGTCCAAGAGAATTGCAACCGTTCCATTTGGGGATTTGGACCATTGACTTTGGGGAGTTGGCGTGGTTGCTTTAACTCAATAGCTTTTCAGCAATTATAAGGGGGAAAAATTCTTAACAAGAAGTAATGTTAGGTGATTTAGTGCCTCTAGGTTGTATCTCCTTTGATTCACCATTCAGTGGAGATTATCCAGGCATCACTACAAAAGAGCCTACTGATAAGGTTTCAAGGTCAGCCCAACTATATGGGACAGAGAAAAAAGTAAAATTCTGCTACATGGTGCTCATCTCAATAGAAATCGTGCACCTATTGAATAGATGAAGGATTCGTTCCATATTTCTTGTTCATGTCCATTGCAGATAAAAATTATTAAAAGTTAAATTGTGACTTACATTTCCTGATAGCTTAGAATGCACTCACTCTTTTCAAAGAGCATGACATGAGATCTGCATTTTCTCTTCCTGATGTTGCTGATTAGAACATAGCTCGCTCCAGGAAGTGCTACAATTGGATCAATGTGGAAAGCCAAGATGAGATGAAGGGCAGGCTCAGAATAAATATGTAAAGAAAAGTCTCTGTTCTCTAAAGATTTCTTTTGTATAGTTCAGCTTTCAGAAGCTTTACATCCAAAGAAGGTCATACCACCCTGACATTTAAACACATACACACATGAAACCCTACAAATTCCGACAATTTTGGTTGAATATTAATGATTTTGGTGACTTTGAAACGAAAATCTCATTTTTAATGTGACAAATGTCATTCATTTAACTTGGTATGTCATTCATTTACCTTGGTAGATATTTCATCGATCTTTGCAATGGTTGAGGTTCATAAAATTTATTGAAGTTATAAAGCACATTTTCAGTTTTATGTAGCCTTCACATCTCTGATTGAGGAAACTATAAGTGAAATTCTGTGAATTAGAGATGCTTATAGAATGTGAATAAGAAACTCCAATATAATATTTAATGTGATTAACCAAATGTTGCACAATTGCCCTAACACCTTGTATTAAAAACACAAACTTAAGATATGTTAATGTTTTAACTATGTAATGGTAAACTGCTTAGTGGTTAACTGAAGTTAAAAAGTGCCTAAATACGTTTGAACTGTCTTGACTGGATAATAAAGAACTTGGAAGAAAAAAATCAGAACTTGTGAATGAGATGCAATGAAATTTATATTTAAAAAATCAGAACTTGTGAATGAGATGCAGTGAAATTTAGTGTTTCTATTTTGTTAGGGAGGATGCAGAGGAAGGATCATAATGTATTTTAGACTCTTTGACTTTCTAGGAAGTTAGTTTCCGGGTTTTTGGAAAAGTTAAGTTCTCAAGGAAGGGAAATAATAAATTTTGAGGAACCAAATTGTGCAGGTTATTTTCTGCAAAATTTTAAGACAAATATATTTTTGGTTTGGGCTTCTCACGTTGCTCAGTGGTAAAGAATCAGCCTGCTCATACTGCAGGAGATGCAGGTTCAATCCCTGGGTCAAGAAGATCCCCTGAAGAAGGAAATGGCAACCCACTCCAGTACTCTTGTCTGGAAAATCCCATGGACAGAGAAGCCTGGTGGACTACAGTCCATAGGGTCATAAAGAGTTACACAGAAACAGCATATTTTTGGCTAGGTTGCAAAATGCTTGTGGGAAGTTTCTTTGTTCAAGAGTTTTTAAGTAAACTGCTGTGACTTTCCTGGTGGCCCAGTGGCTACGACAGCACTTCCAACGCAGGGGGCAGGGTTTAGATCCCTGGTCAGGGAACCGGATCCCACATACCACAATGAAAGGTCAAAGATCCCACGTGCTGCAACCAAGACCCAACGCAGCCAAGTAATTTTTTCAATTTATTAAATAAATTGCTTTCTAAGGTAATATAAGGAATTGCTACAAAATCTATGGAGTCTCAAGATAAAGAGACCACTCGTTTGTTCTGGTCTGTGGTATTTGGTGGTTCTGTTGACAATACCAGATGATTTCTGTAATATACAATGTGCATGTTTAGACAAGTATAATCTATGGAGAACTGTTTGGCATGATTCTTAATGTCATGGACAGGGTCAAGAGGATGGGTTTACTTAGTTTGGGTCAGCAGGTTTCATATTCAGTCCCTGGATTTCTCTTTGCCTTTTGCTGTTGTTTGTGGCAGCTTACAAACGTCTTACTAAATAGAGGCCATGGTAGCACACAATAAAGAATAAAACTCAAACTGAGAAAGATGTGAGTTCACAGTCATTAAGCATTATTTTTTCCTAGTTACTATCCCTTTGAAACTGTTTAAACTTCTATTCACTGTTTTACCTTCCTCTGTGATTACCTCTCTGTGAAATCGTGCATATCTGGTAGAAAAGCCATAGTGTAAGTCTGGCATTGTTAGAAATGTTATATTCATTTTTCACATAATCTCAATCTTTGAAGTAGTCAATTTTATGCATAAACAGATTCAGAAGCTATGTAACTTGCTCATACAGCTAATAATTGATACAGTTTGAATCAGAGTCCACATGTTCTTCATTGCTTTACCTCAGCACCTTAACAAAACCAATGACTCACCTTTTCATAAATTGCTTTTATAGTACCTCAAAAATATTTTTTAAAAATCTTTTATTTCTATGTACTACAAAACATTCCTAATTTTGCACTAATGAAAAGTTTGTGATGGTCTCAGTTGTGAAAAACCTATGGTGTAATTACTTAAAAGTAATCAAATTGCAAAATACTTAAATACATTAAAATTAATATTTAAATTATTTCCTGCACCAACTCAGTGCCTGAGCTCTTAACCTAAAAGGATTGACAATCATAAAAACAGTGCTTTTTAAAAAAATTGTGGTATTGCAGTTTCAGCAAGAGGTTTTATTCTATTACATTCTCTAATTTTTCCCTCTAATCTTTAGTACCTACAGCTAAAAAGCTGGCTTGGGCTATTTATCTTTTCCCCCAGGTAGTGATTAAAAGTAGCTTTTTCAAGTATCTGAAATTAATTTCATGATAGGGAGCTATAATCTCATCCATTGATCTGTTTTTTGAGAAGTGAATAAAGAGAGTAGGTAAAATCTTGAAAAACAAAAGCTGTATTTACATGTTAAATCACACTGATAAAGATTGGAAAAAATGAAAGTATTAATGTTATGCAAATTTTTTGTTGTACAAGTGTGTCTTTAGAACATTTTCCTTTAGATCCTTTCAGAGGCAAGAATAATCACGGAAGTCAGACAATCACATTTTGATAGGCAACTATTCAATTAGCGTATGTTTGTTTTAGGTGGTCTTAAATATCAGTTATTTTTTAAATCACAAGCAAAGAACAGTTTGAAAGGATATTTCCATATTTATAAAACTTTGTCTTGTTTTCCTGAATTCTACCATTTAGATAGGTAGGTAAGTAGAGAGGGTATGAACAATGTAATTATAACTAAGGCTTGTTTGTATGTGTGTCCATTTTAGTTGACATACTTTGAGATCTTCAGAAAGTATCCAACATTTTGGAGGTAGTTTGTTAATTCTGCCCATGCCCCAGTCTATAACACCGTTGATCAATGTCTACCATGTGCCAAGCATTGTGCTAGGCAGAAAGGTTCTCGTGAGGAGCACAACACATGGTTTTGGCCCTTGTGGAGTTTAGTCTAGTAGGAAAATAATCTATAGTTGGGCAAATGCTGCAAAGAAGTATAGGGTATTGTATGTTGTTTTTCAGTCGCTAAGTTGTTTCTGACTCTTTGTGACCCCATGGACTGCATCACACCAGGCTTCCCTGTCCTTCTCTGTCTCCTGGAGTTTGCTCAAATTCATGTCCATTGAGTCATGATGCTATCTGACCATCTCATCCACATCTAAGTGATGTTTGAGATGATACCTAGGGGATAAGTGGGAGTCAGTCCAGCAAAGAGAAGATACACAGCACAGTAGGTGCACTTCTCTTGAAGAAAGAGGAGTATTAATGGTTTTGAGAAACTGAGAGAAGTTCACTTTAGCTGGAACCATTCAGTTGCAGAGAGGGTGATGTGAAATGAAATAGGAAAAAATGGTAGACAAGAAAAGTAAACATTCACTACAGACTCTGGAATTCTTGTTGAAGATTTGAACCCAGAGCGTTCTTTGAGCAACCAGAAAACCTCAGAAAGACTACAAGCATGGAATGGCCTTCAAGTTGCTGTGTGGAAAGAAATAGAGTGGAGAAGAGAGGTTAGTCAAAATATTGCTGTAATCCAGGTGAGAGAATGGTAGCCTGGACTAAGATGATGACGAGTGGGATGTTAAAACACCATGAGAAGCCGAAAGGTGGAAGCAACTCAAATGTCTATCAGTGTATTGGGTGAAGGGATAAACTGCCTGTGATATACACATGCAATGGAACATTATTCAACCATAAAAAAGGAACAATACTGATGCATGCTGTTACTTGGATGAGAAAGAAGCCAGGCACAAAGGTCACATATTGTATGATTGTAACACACAATCCTTTTATGCAGTATATCAAAATAGGCAAATCCATAGAGACAGAAAGGGGATTAATGATTAACTGAGGTTGGGATGAAGGGAATGGAAAGTGCTTATTTAATGGACGTGAAGTATTTTTCCCAGGGGTGTGGTAAAAGAATTTTGAAACTGGAGTGAGTCGAACATTGAGAATATTGTGAGTACACTAAATGCCACTTAATTGTATAATTTTAAATGGTTAATCGTTTGGATTTCCCTGGCAGTCCAATGGTTAAGATGTAGGGGACACGAGTTTGATCCCTGATGGGGAACTAAGATCCCACATGCCACAAGGGATGGTCTAAATAAATAAATAAAATTAAAATAGATGGTTAATTGTGTGTTAAATGAATTTAATCTCATTTAAAAATAGCTATCATGAGATGCACAGAGGAGCCTGGCAGGTTACAGTCCATGGGATTGCAAGAGTCGGATATGACTTAGCAACAAAACAACAACATTTCTAAGGAAATAATATTTCTAAATTATGTTTTTATTATATATATATCTGTATGTTTAGCTCTCCTGCCATAAAGAAATATAACGTTTTCAGAAAATAATGGTAAAATTTGGTCTGAAAGAGATTATGTGAGTTGAAAGAACTCTGCTCCTTTGCAAGGCTGGTAATTCACATACACATAATTGTTAGTCTTCAGATATGAATTGTGAGCTGCTGACAGGGTGATTGTCCGTTTTTAAGAGGATGGGTGGAAATCTGGCAAAGAACCATGGTCCTTTCATCTCTAATAGTGCTTGAATTCTGGCTGTAGTTACATCTTACTCCCAGATATGAGGATTTGTTGGTGTAATCATTGTCTCATATCTTAATGTCTCCCCTGACCCTTACCAAGAATACGAAGCTTTTTGGTTGTGCTAAATCAGTATCATTCATCTTATTTATCTGTGTGGTGTTTTGAAAGTTTTGCTTTTTCAGGTTATTACTTATGTCTGATAAATGCTGTTACCAATATTTTTAGCAACCACTTAGTGTAGCAAGCATTGTGCTAAGCACATACAATTTATCATTTAGAATCACTTTGTGAGTTTCTTATATAAATTAAGGATTTTTGTTTTTGTTTTTGGCTGCAAGTAACACAAAATCTATTACACAACAGGGTAAACCATAAAGACACTGATTTTTAACAAGAAATCTGGAGACAAGTGGACCAAGGTTGGTTCAGCATATCAGTGTTGTCCCCAGGGACTTAGGCTCTTCCAGTTGGTCCTTCTCCTCTGCCATCTGTTGTGTGTCTTGATGTTTCCCCTTGTGTTCAAGAGATGGTTGCCACAACATCAAACAGCATGTCTCAGCAACAGCATCAGGATCAGGAAGCAAGGCAGGCAAAAGCAGATGGGCTTTCTCTTCACATGTCTCTCTTATCAGAGAAGAAAATCTTTCTCAGAAGCTTCTGGCTGATTTCCCCTTTGATCTTATAGGCAAGAATTAAGTCACATGCTTTCCTGTAGACCCTATAAACCAATCACTGACAAGAACAGATAGCTTAGACCAATGCGATAAATCTTCGGAGTTAGGCACATGGGATCTGAACAAAACCAAGATGCTCTGTTGTCGTCATTAGCAAGGACGAGGTAAATGGTTGTCAGCAGGCAACCAGGGTTGGCCTTTATATTCTTTTCCTTTTTTAACAAATGAGGAAACCATCTCAGATTAAATAAGTAAGGTAAATCCATAGTTGACAAAAACTGGATTTAAACCAGATTTGTCTGCCTCCAAAACAGTTTGCTATCACATTACTTGCTTTAGCCTGGAACTTGCTATGAGACAGAGCTGCTCTAGATGGTATCACAAGGGATTTATTACTGAAAGTGTCAGGTAAAACTGCTTTCTAACAGTGACTAATCCCTAATGAAGTCTCAAAGCCAGGAGTCTGGACAATGGCAGTCCATGGATAACGAAATATGGTTTGATCTAAATTCTGCTACCATGGCCGGAAAAAGAGAAACCAGGTGAGAAAAACACACACAGAAACAACTTAAAAGATAGCAAATGTTTGTAAACCTTTTTTGCAGTCATCCTCAGTCTTTTCATTCTGTACTTTTCCCCCATTGACTTTCCAGAAATGGCCGATTTTCAAATGCTGCATGCTGGGAAAATCTGCAAAGGATTCATCAGATGAACAGATTTCAAAGTGCCCTACCAATTTTTTTTTTCCTTAAGAAATACACCAAGCACCTAATTTGCTGCTAATACATTCTCTGTAAGTAGCATTATAATTAAGCACACACAAAACCATTTTCTGTTTCCAAGAATACAGCTGGGCTGGCACTGAACTGGTAATAACGCATGGGCACCGAGCAGGAGGGTTCCATTGCAACTCAACTACCATGTACCTTCTCTGTGCAGCAACCGATCTGGCTCTCCGCTCCTCCCCTCATCCTCTGACTCACAGGCCATTGCCCATTCACCCGGTGTCTGTCACTGAACTCGTTCATCAGGCACCTTTGCTGAGGCTTGACACGGCTGTCCTGCTTTCACGCTCTGGTCTCAAACCGGGGCAGGAAGCCAACCCTCCTCAGCCCGTGTCGCCCCCACCCCAGCCTACTGACTCAACCCTTCGACCTTCCTCAGTGTGCGTCCCCACCACCCCAGCCTACTGGACTCAACCCTCAGAAATGGAACGATGCCAGCCTGTGGCAAAACTGGGGATGCGGAGAGAGGCAGTGGAGGGCAGGAGTGGCAGGGAAGGGCTGAGTGGTCAGACCAGGTTTTCCAAACCTGGCTTCACCACTGCCTTTTCATGGCTTTGACAAGTTAGCTCACCTCCCCAAGCCACAGTTACCTCATAAAGAAAACGGGAACCGCAGCACCTACCTTGAAGATTCTGAGAATTAGCAGTAATTCGTGTAAAACACCTAATGTAAAATAAAAGCTCAGTGTATTATGGCACTTATTATTACCAGCTCCTTAGTAAAGAGTTGAAGGCTGTTAGGAAAGATTTACCCTGTGTTGTGCTGGATTGTTGTTATGGTTGTTCTTGCTTATGTACAGGATTTATTTGCTTTAATTTTTAATGCATCATGAAGTGCATAACACTTTGTGGGAAATGCAGCGCGTAGGGAGAAGAAAAGCAAGTAGCCTGGGGGTGTTGTGTATATAGAAGCCAACAGTCGAAACCCCATCCCTCCTTGGCTCCTAGGCAAACAGTTTCTTTCACAAGTGTGTTTTTGGTATGCAAATCACTCTATGCAGATTTCTGTGTGCAAAATACAACATAGAAAAATGGCCCTCTTGCCAAGGAAGATAGGAGACACTGGCTGCCGTCAAATGAATTAGCCGCAAATTTTAGATTTCTTTTTCTACTGCTCTTTCTAAGAATGTATGGGGTGAGCATATTTTTGGCACGTTAAACCAAACTATTTTGGCTTTAGATTGTGTGTTCTTGTGATAAAAGTGTGCTTATTGAAGCCTGTAACTACTTTTTGAAGGCATAATAATGTTTAGTGGTATTTAATTTAGCATTTCACAACAGCGAGTCACCTCCGGGTAGTAAAAATACTTGTTCTAAAGTCACAGATGGCTTCTGTCTGAGGTTAGTCTGCTAGTCCCCATGTACTTCCTAGTTTTCTGTGAAGATCTGTGCTTATTAACAGATTTAAGTTTATATTTTGGAAGATGCTTTCTCCCTAATTAATGTATGTCTTAGTGAGTGAAAGGAATACATTTAGCCTTAAAATCTTTTTCTTTGGGTGTGCATGGGAAACCAGCACAACACCACATTTTAGCATCCACGCAGAATAATAATATGTTTCTTTCATAGCGTTTTTCTCCATTTTCAAAGTCTTTTCCTTTGGGACCCTCTTGTGAGCTATGGAAGGAGGTGAAGCAAAGCCTTTGCTTTGCCTGAGGTCACTTGTAGCAGACACCCCAGGGCTGAGTGCTTTGTTTTTCCTGATCGTGTCCGAGAACAGCAGCTGCAGGCCAGTGGCCCCACTGGGCTTCCCTCTCTCCTCTTCTTTCCTTTTCCTACCCTCTAATCATTTTTGGCTTGTTCTGACTGTTTTAAACTTGCCAAATGAGATGTTCATTAATTTTATAAAATCAAAGCTTAAATTAAAGGCATTTTTCAAAGCAAAGTATCTCATCAGACAGAGAATGACAAGCATAGCTTACTACTTATTCCATCACAAATGCCTGGAAAAAGAGGAAGGAGATAATTTCCCTCACTCTTCATTTACTCATTCACACATTCAAGCATGCATACATTCGTTTATTCAGCATTGTATTTGGAGCATGTCAGGCATTGCCCTAGGCGCAGGAACACGAAGGTGAAAATGGTCCCAACCATTGAGTTCACTGTCTGCCAGGGAAGACAGATGTGTAAACAAACTACATTGGCCTCGATTCCCCTACAGAATTCTGTACAAAATACAAAGATGGCACAAACGTCATACACACTTGAGAGGAAACAATTTTTGGAGGAGTGTACATCTGAGCAAGACTTTGAAGTATAAATAGGTATTCTTCAGGTGAGTGGGAGTGTGGAGAAGCCAGAGAGCCTGAGGTAGAGGGAATAGTGGGTATGAAGCACAGAGGCCTGAACCAGCAAAACATGGGCAAGTTTTTCATCAGAGACATTTCTTTGGCTTAAGAACAGAGAAGGGGAGAGGCAAGGAAACATTCTCAGCGTCTCCTGTATCTGTTTCCCCCTTTTATTCCCTCTCCACTACCCTCGCAAGGTCACTTTATGGTTTGCCGAGATTATTGCCAGAGCCTGAAACTGATCTCATTGCCTTCAGCTTCCTCCCCCAGGTACAGAGCAGAATACTTCAAAGGCCTTGCAGAATTCATCCCACCCACAGTGGTTCTACTGGGCAGAACATAAAGCCCAAGTGCCTTACCCCCCGAGGATCTGAGGCTGGTTATGGCATGTCCCTCCTGTCCCCTGACCTGGATTGTTCCCAGGCCACTGCCCACCCCTCTCACTGTCCCTCAGGCTCCAGGCTCCAAGCTGGGCCTGCCTGCTTCCACCTCCCTTCCTTTGCCCATATCAGTCCCACTGACCAGGCTGCCCATCCCTCACTGACCACACTTCAGTCCTTCAAGGGTTAGCTCAGGGACCCTTGATCTGGCTGGGATTGGCTCCATCCTCTCTCTGCCAATATTGTGTCAGGTACTAAATAGGTGTTGGAGTCCCAAAATGTGAGTTCCAATCCTGGCTATGGCTTTATACAAGTTTCTGAGACTCAGTTTCCCCAAGAGTAAAAGGTGACAGTTTACTTTGTACAGTAAAGTAATTTAGGATTAACAGAGGATGTCGGTCCTCAAACATTAAAGCTGTTATTATTGTTATCATTTAACTTCTTTGCGAAATTCAAACAATTGGAACTACCTTTCTAATTTGCCATGAGGATCATATAAACTGATGAGTATGAAATTTCTCAAATTCATCAATTGAAAAGCCCTTAGATAAAGCTAATTACTATTTTATCTCTTGTTTGTAAATTTGTATCTACTATTTGTATCTCTATTTACAAACTCATTCATTTTATCATTCATTCATCATTTACTAAATTCCTAATTTTGGCACATTATAAGGAAATGGCAACCCACTCCAGTATTCTGGCCTGGAGAATGTCAGGGACAGAGGAGCCTGGTGGGCTAGAGTCCATGGAGTCACAAAGAGTTGGACACGACTGAGCAAATAACAAGCTCACCATGGAGGATATAAAGATGAATTCGAAATGTTCCCAAAGAGCACAGAGGATCAGACAGGAAGGAAGGAAGTCACATCTAAAACCAGGTGGGGAACTCCAGGACCAGTATGAATATGGAACTCGGGAAGGCTGAGCGCTTAGGGATGGTCCAGAAGAGCAGTCCCATGCGTGGGTCTGGATGGATGTGATGAGATGGGAAAGGTGTAGCAGGTTGAGGGAAGTAGCTTAACCTGGGCCAGGAGCGTGAGAATCCATAGGGTGTCGGGGAACTGCCATGAAGGCAGACATGGCTTTCAGTCACCCCCTTACTCCCCCACAGTCCTTGCAGCAGGCAGGGCAAGGTGCTAGGCAGTGAGTCCGGAGGGCAGGTGGTGATGAGAGGTCCCAAAGGGCAGCGAAAGAGTCACCCCGGCCACCAGCCTAGCCATGCTCGTGTGTCCCCCAGAACTCTCCCTCACGGCACTGAGGGTGGAGGTGCTGTGTTTTGCCAAGGATGTTCTACAACATCCATCGTGTAGTAAGATGAGTCAAGGGGGAAATAGAGTTTGTGTTACAGAATTTCACTTCGAGTCAATTTTGTTGAAATGCGTATAGTTACAAACTGAGGGACAGTCAGTCTGCCCTTTAAAGTCTGTGGGACAAGGGTGACACCATGGAGGTGTTAAACGTTAATTTTGTGATTTAAAAAATGGGCTATAGAGCACAGACAATAAACTGTCTGAGGCTGAAGATTGATGACCTTCTCCCCCCACATATGTGGAGAAATAGATGCTTAGAGCAGAAATATGCAGGTTCTAGAAAGGCCTGGTACTATGTTACTACACCCTCTGAAATAAGGTTTGAAAATAAACACTTGAAATTCTGCCCAGATTGTTGTAATCTTATTAATCTAACAAAGAGATTCAGTAACAGCCTCAACCAGGGGCTGGTGTTTACCGTGTAATTTGCAACAAACTGATAAACACATCCTTGCCCCACTTGCAGAAAATTCTCATGCTCCCTGCAAAGAAGCAGTTGGCAGAAAAATAGTAAAGGATTAGAGACCAAAAGCCACGGTTCAGGTCCTGAGTAAATGTCTGCTCATCCCCCTAACCTCTGGCCTCCTGGCCCGATGCCATTTCCAAGTTCAGAGGTACAGTGTGTGGTTCCTGCCTGTCTTGCCCTCCTAAGCTTTCTGCCCTGATGCTCCAGACCCTTCATGGCAGTCTGGCAAGATCTCCCTCTGCAGGATTTCTGCCCTGGGGTCTTGCTGGGCGACTGTGAGGTCATCCTGGGTTCTTTGGTGGCTTTGAGGGCTGGCTTTCTCTCCCCAGGCCGAGACAATGGCAGAGGGCAGTGCTCCTTCCCCCAGTCTCTAGAGACTGTGGCATCTGACAACACTGGTGACCGTGGCTCCTCATAGAGGTCTAGGTCGCAAACTGCAGGATGACCTCTGGCTAACTCAGCAGAAAAGGTATTTATTGGAAGAACAGTAGGCAGGAGCTAGGCAGGCTAGGCAGGCGGGGTCACGCCAGCTTGTTCAGTCCCTAAGTCGTGTGTGATCCTTTGCCACCGCATGAGCCAGAGCAGCATGCTGGGCTCCTCTGTCTTCCACTGTCTCCTGGAGTTTGCTCAAATGCATGTCCCTTGAATTGCTGATGTTGTCTAACCATCTCATCTTCTGCCACCCCCTTCTTTTACCTTCAGTCTTTCCCAGCAAGAGTCTTTTTCGTTGAATCAGCACTTTGCAGCAGGTGGCCTAAGTACTGGAGCTTCAGCATCAGTCCTTCAGTGAATATTCAGGGTTGATTTTCTTTAGGACAAACTCTGGCTGCCCCATCACATGGTCCAGATAACCCTTCCTCACGGCCACCAGCTCTGCAATTCATCTCTAAGCATAGTCCAAACCTTTGCCTTTTCCCTCAGGACTAAAACCCCAGGAAAGGACCTACATTTGACTGCCCCCAGGCTCACATTTCACCTTCTGCATGCAGGGTAAGGCCTACCTCCCACCAGGACCCACACACAAGGAAGATATTTAATTGTTGGGCAGCCAAACAATGAAAAAATGCACTCACTCCTCTGACTGATAATAGCTAACACTTTTTCACCATGATGTCAGGCCCTTTAGATGAAGGAACTCACTGAGTCCTCCTGACAGGCCCTAATCGTGGGGTTTGGAAAGAAGCCAGTCACTGTCTGCAGAGGCCCTGGAGCACTATGTGTGAACCTCTCCTAAGATGAGCCTCTCTCATGTTGGCTGGCTCGCCCAGGTTACTCCTAACCGCCTCTCATTCCTGTGTTTGCTTTGCCTCTAGGCTCACCTGCTCCCTTGTCCAGCTTGTCTATCCAGGCTCTCACCCCATCTGTTTATGTAAGACCCCTCTCTTATTTAACCATGGTTCAAAAGAGTATGCGGCCCACGCTGGAAGTGCACTAGGACATCAGATATGCCAGGATGAATTCTACCAAATCCCTCCACAGTATTTAAAAGTGGTTTGTCCTTATGAGGGTCTGTTCCAGGATCTGAATCACTGAGTAAAGAAACATATTAACTTTTATAAGTCTAATCCTCCTAATTTTTTAAAAAATGTGTCTTATCAGCGAGTGATTGTAACTTGTATAGCAATAGAATTTGACATTTAAGGATTCCCTTGGAATCTTGATCAATATTTCCTATATTAAGGAATGAGAGCCAGAGGCCTGTCACTGTGGTAATTGCAGCCTTTATTGAAAGACTGACATTCTCTTTGTGATGTTCTCTGTGTTATTGGAGAAGAAAATGGCAACGCACTCCAGTGTTCTTACCTTGAGAATCCCAGGGGTGGGGGAGCCGGGTGGGCTGCCGTATATGAGGTTGCAGAGAGTCCACGACTGAAGCGACTTATCAGCAGCTATGTTATAAACAATGCCCCATTTTCAGTCTTAAAATATCCTGATTTTTTAGTCATTTATTTCTCTCATTCTTGGTAATCTAAAAGATTTTAGGTTAGATTATCTCCACTTGCACTGTTGGGAAAGGATTTTTTTCTTTAGAGGTACTTTCAGTGACATCCGCACCCCCAAGCATGCGTGCGTACACACACACAGCATGAGAGAATTCTTTGTGTTTCACGCCATGGCTGAACTCTAAACACAGCTACATTTAGATTCTGAATCCACCCGGCAGGAACGTGTGTGTCAGTTTTGTCTTCTGTAGAGCCCGCATTCCACAGTGATTTCTCAGTGAGACATCATAATTATCCATAATTGTAGTGGGCACCGCGTCAGGTAGAGCCTGAACATTAAAGCCATCCTTCTAAAAGCAAAATACCATGGGACCCAGCACACCATATCTTTGCAGGCCCGAGAGTGGCTAGAAGATACTACCAGCTCTGCCAACTTCACTCTGAGTAAAGTTTCTCAAATGACAACGGGCCAATGCCTTAGAAATAAATTTGTTTTGAATAAAAAGTTACTTAGGATTTAAAACTCCAGGAGTGACACAGAAAGGAAGGGAAAGGCCTCAAGACGCCTTTCCCTAAATCGGAATGACTGAGATTGTTTCCTCCAGCTTGATCCTTTCCTGAAGGCGGCAAACTGGGTGGCAGGCAGTCACCTGGAACAACTCATCAATCTCCTGCCACAAAGACGAGTCAGGGTTGCAGCCAGACCCTCATCCCACTTCCCCTCGGCAGAGCACCTGCCAGGCTGCGTTAGGAGAGAGCGCTGCCCGCACAGATGGAGGTCTGCGCATGGGGCCCAGGGCTGTGGTGGGAGAGGAGGGGACCCCCACATAGCACATGCTGCTCCCTCCCAGACCCATCGGCTCCCACGCCTCCAGCTGATCTGTCACATCCAGTTGGCAGCAGCAGAGCGGCCGGCAGATGTGTGGCGGTCAGACCGCTGAGGCGCTGCCACCATGGAGCTGCTGTGGGGTCGTGTACTGTCAGGAGGTGACAGTCTCTCAGCAGCTGCAAGCCTGCCCCTGCTGCTGGTTGATTACAGGACTCGCCTCTCCCAAGGGTCTAACCCCCATAAAAGCTGTCTCCCTAAAACCTCTCTAACATCGCTCTTCACATTACAAGTTTCTTTGGAGTACCTACCTGGCCGGTCAGGGTGAATTAAACATCTCATGAGTCCTCAGAAACGTCTATGGCCCAATAGCAGCTATCCTTTTTCTGCCTGGACAGACTGAAGGTCCCTGGACCTCCTTGTGGGCAGACAGACCTGGGGTCAGACAGTCACACCTTCTGATTCCAGCACAGTCACCTGGGCAAGTTCCCCAATCCACTCAAGCCTCGATTTCCTTATAGGAAAAGCGGGGGTCAAGGAAGACCTCCCCAGTGGTCCTGTGGCTGGGAGTCTGCCTTCCAGCGCAGGGGACGTGGCTTTCATCCCTGGTCAGGGAACTAAGATCCCACATCCAGCAGGGCAACTAAGCATGCAGGCCACAACCACTGCTGAGCATCACAGCTAGAGAGAAAAGCCAGCATGCCACAGTAGAGAATCTCGCATGCTGCAACTGGGACCTAGCGCAGCCAAATGAATATTTATTTTTTAAAGGGGGATAACAGTATTCACCCGCAGAGGTAGCTTTGCAGCTAAGTGCACATGTACAGCACCTAGCATGTCGCCTGGCACCCTCCAGGGGTCCTATTTACTGGACTTGTTTATTGCCAAGATCTTTTAAAAGCTGGCCTGTGTGGCATTTAAGAGACTCCCGAGATCAGAAACAGTGACGGCCGTCGGGGAGAGAGGCCTTCCCCGACTCCCGAGCGCACGGGGAGTTCTCCTTTCCCTGAGCTCGCCAACAGTGCTTAGACTCCCAGCCAGGCCCCGGCACGTGGCCCTAACCTCCATCGTGGGTGTGCTTAGCTTGCCCTGTGAGAGAGCTTGCAATCTGCCCTATGACCGCTTCTCTTAAATTCCCTCTCCTTTGTGTGTGCTCCTTTCATAGGTGGCATTAATGACTTCAGAGAGAGCTGGAAGGGACCTCAGGGATCTCCTGGGTCATGGGCAGGGTAACAAGTACGGTGGCAGAGTGGTGGGTGCGCACTCTGGTGCAGTGTACCCCGTGTCCTCCACACGGCCCTGGGCATGTGTGTCCTGAAGCGCGTGGTTGCCCAGGAAACACTTGCTTGGATATGCTCTCCTGCTGATCCAGCAGCTCAGCCAGCCTCTTGCAGGAAGGAAGAGGGGCAGCAAACGCTGTGCTTGAAGCAGCTGCTTTGGGGTCTAGTCCCTGTTGACTGTGGGGCCCCTTAACATTCAACACGGGTCCTGCTGGCACCAACAGTGACTGTCTGGAGAAGTAAATGATACAAGCATCATCTACGGCTTCCCTCAGGTCCTGGAAAATTCATGGTCTGCGCCTGTGTCCTGGCCCCATACCCCTTTCCTCATCAGGCCCAGGTTCCAGTCACACACCGATGCTCCTCACACCCTCCTGGCAAACCAGACTGGAGAACTGTCCAAGGGTCTCCCTTCTCCATGCTTACCTGGGTGGCTGAGTGCTGCTGGCTTTTTAGCACTTCTGGACATTCAGAAATGTCATTCTACCCATCCCACTGAACCTCTGGTTCAACCCCTCACTCCTCTCCTGATCTTTCTGTCCACTCCCCTGTCCCCTGGCTCCAGCTCTCCCTGGGAAATCTCACCCTCTGTGTTCCCCAGGCTAAAATGCTAGCCCCACCAACCACCCTCTTGTACTGGGTTGAGACCTAGGAGTCCTCTTGAGTCCCCTCCCCCTTCCCACAGGCTGTCCCTTCTCTCTTCTGAATAGGCCTTGATGGGCTACCTCCTCTGTCTCTCTGGTTCAGGTCATGGTCACCTGAGGTCTGGGTTTTCACATTAGCCTCCCGGGTACCCTGGCCCCAGGCTCACCCCCTCTTCTAGTTCTCCTTTACCACTAAATGGGTTATCTGTGCAAGTCAGACCTCCTTCCTCAACCATGATCTTCAGGCCTTCCCCAACCCCCTGGGTGGGAATCCACCGCTGGCTTTGCTAATATATCATGACCCTCTGGGATCTGATCTCTGCCAACCACTCTAGCCTAGGTCCTCCCCTCTCTACCCTCTGACTTCCAGAGTTCCTCCCTCTGCAGGTTCCCTGACTGGCAAGTCCACATCCCCTTGCAGCCCCCCTTCTTTGACTGACTGACTCCTCACCATCCTTCCAGATCCAGCTCCTGCATTGCCCTCTCTGGGGAGGCAGCTCTCAACCTCTAGGGTTAAGGTTACAGCCCCAAATTGTCCTTGTGTCTAGTCTGGATCCTCAGGCACTGTTATTGTCTGTGTAGAGGTGTCTCCCACATAGCTGGAGTACTCTTGCAAGGCAGGGTCCCCTGAGCCTGACAGATTGGCAGTCCGTGGCTAACTTGTAATGGAGCTCAGGCTACGGTGTGAATACCCAGTACCCATGCCTCTGGCCTGGACAGACAGAATGACGTACCCTGCTCAGGTGGATGGGCTCCATCTCCAACTTCATCTTTTACTCCTCTTCAACTCTGGTGACAAGAGCAGGGTTGCAGGGTCAGATAGGTTTAGCTTCAAATACTGACTCAGTGGTGTACTAGTTTTGGGACTTTGGACGCTTGAAGTTTCTGAGCCTTAGTTATCTCTTGTGTAAAATGGGAGTGATGATGCCTGCCCTGTAAGATTCTGATAACAATTAAATACTGGATTGCAAGGGCCTGCACCTAGTAGACACTTCAAAGTGAGAGATATTATCCCAGTAGGCTTTCTGGTAAACATTTTAAAATTAAATGCAATAGGACTGAATCTGGCAAGATATATTATTCTATTAGCTACAGAAACGAACCAGGATTGATAAAGTGAGCACTGGGATAGGAGCAAAAAGATCCCAATATTACCTCTGTCACCAAACTGATGTCCTCCTTGGCTCAAAAATGGGGAAGGAGAATTAATTAAAGTGGTAACTACATTCATTTCCAGATCACAGATGAGCTGATCCTAACTCTTTGATTTGACAATCTCCTGAACTACCATGGGTAGCATGAGGCTCTACTGAGGCTTCTAAGGAGAAATGCATTTGAAACTTAATTCTACTGAAGGGCAAAAGACCCCCATTGGAACCCCATGTCAAGAGGTAAGTCTTTATCTGCAAATATTTCCCATCCACCTGACAAGGTGACTTTCTTTCTGAGGGGTTCAGAGAAAATGGCCATTTGTGAATCCCCAAAAGCTCAGCATTCCAGCCATCCCTGTGAAGGGCTGGCAGAAGCTGATGTCTGCAAAATACAGCCTTCGAGATGAAATTTGCAGGGAAATAAAGCCTTAAGACATTACAGTGTTTTCAAATATCATTATTACTGCTCTATAAATATCCCACACCCACAGTGTATCAGGTGCCACATGGGAAATATTGGATTCACTTGGAGGTTTTCTTAAAAGACACATAACAGTACCATATGCCAGTCATCTTGATTAATATTTATGTACATGCTGCAGAAGCAAAGATTAGCTGTGTCAATATGTATAGAAAACCCTCACAAAAGAGAGTCTGTGTGATGTGTATTATCTGCACTTATGATCAAAGGCATTTGCTTAATTTTTCACTTCTCTAAAAGCTATTTCACCCATAAACTACAGAAAGGTTGGAGGAGTGAGGAATTATTACAGCAATAATCGGGGGAAATTACTAGAGATCCCTGGGATCTCCTACTGGGAGTAGTTCAGAGCCTCTGCAGCTAAAAGAGCAGTTCCAGAGCTGTGAACAGCAATTAACCCTTCCACTTGCTTTTAACTAATAGGTTTCAAACATACTTCATTCTTTTTCAATTGTCCTCACTAGCATACGAAAGAGAAAATTGCTTCCAGAAAAAAAACGCTTTTGCATGAGAGACATGCAAGAGAAAAAACTATTCTCACTAATAAGATTCCAAGTGCAAATTTGCACACGAGCACTATGCAAATAACCAGTGCACTGTTTTAGTAGATGAGTCGCAGATGCGAGCTACGTCATTTCAGTTGTGTTCAACTCTTAGTGCTCCCATGAAGTGTAGCTTGCCAGACTCTGTCTGTCCATGGGATTCTCCAGGCAAGAATACTAGAGTGGGTTGCCATGCCCTCCTCCAGGGGATCTTCCTGATCCAGGGATCAAACCCATGTCTCTTATATCTCCTGCTTTGGTAGGCGGGTTTTTCACCACTACTGCCACCTGGGAAGCCCAGTAGATGGGTATATGGACCAAGTTATATCCCCTCCTAAAATCTATGTGTGGAAGCCCTAACCCCACAGTATGACGGTATTTGGAGGTGGGGCCTTTGGGAGGTACTTAGGTTTAGATGAGGTTATGAAGATGGAGCCCCTTATGAAGGGATTAGCACCTTCATAAGGAGAGACACCAGTGAGCTTTCTTCCTCTCTCTGCGTTGTGAGGACACGATGAGAAAGCCACTGTCCATCACCCAGGAAGAGAGACCTCTCTAAAAACTGACCAACCTGGCACCGTGATCTCAAACTTACAGCCTCGAGAACTGTGAGAGAGTGAGAGGCACCTGGGACTGAAGCCACTCAGTCTCTGGCTTTCTGTTTTGGCAGCCCGAGTACACTAATGCAATGTGGTTCTTACCAAAATTCAGGGTTACATTAAGCGAAGAGCCACTGTCAGTCTTTGATAGGCTGGGGGTGGGGGGGTGGGGTAGTGGTGGTGGTGGGTATTGCCAGCTCCTATTTTCTTGATAGAGCTGGTTGTTATGGACTGAAAGGATGTGTGACTGTCTGTTGGGGAATCAATCTTGAGCTAAAAATATGAAATTATCCAATTATTTGGAGAATAGAACAGTACTAAACAGCCAACAGTTTGAACTTGGGAAAGCAATATTGTGGACTCCTGGCAAGTGGAGGGCAGGGAGAGGGAACAACTTAGTTTGGTATGAACTGCATTTCTTTTACTGCACAGTTTTATTTTTAATTGCAAAGTGTCTGGTTGAGCAGTTATTACTGACATTTATTTTTATAATTAAAGCTCTTTGTTAAATCATGGTTTATTAACAGTGATATGGATTTTGCTGTAATAAATAAGATGCTGAAGGGCTTCTAAATTTGGGGGAAAAAAAACTATAACCCACCCCAAATCTTAGTATGACTGTTAGGCAGAAAAATACAACGACCGAATTAGATTGTCTGAGAACTCACAAGGTATTTGTGCTGAGCGCGCTGAGGTCTTGGTTGGCTTCAGGAGCCTGGTGTTCCAACCAATGCGACACCAAACAGCTGTGTGGCTTGGGACAAGTCCCTTCCCCGCTCTGAGCCTTAATTTCTTCATGTATTCAAAATAAAACAGAAGGAAGGTAAACTTTTCTTCTCTGATGTTCTTAGAAGTGCTGTCCACGCAACAGCAGACAGCTCTAAATGATGAATCCCCAGATCTGGCAGAAAATGAAGGGTTAGGACAGAACTGAAAAGTCAAAACCATTTACCCAGGTGTGGAGGCCACGGAGGAAGGGCCCAGGCTGGGGCGCTGCAGGGAGCCTGGCATGAGAGGTGCGCCCCACTCGGGCTGGTCACTTGGGCACCAGGTGAGGACTCTGTGCTCCTGGAAGGGCTGGGCAGGTGCCAGATGGAGCCCAAGGCAGAGCTTGGCCCCCTCCCATCCCCCGCCTGAGCAGCTCACGGCAGCAGCCAGGAAAAGCTCCAGCTGCCCTCCCCACAGTGGGGCTGGTGAAAGCTGGGGTTTGGGGGTGTATCCATTTGCTAGGGCTGCCATGGTAAGGTGCCACAGATTGGGCGCCTTCAACAGCAGAAGTGTAGTCCTGGTGGTTCTGGAGGCCAGAAGTCTGCGTTCAAGGTTGAGAGGGTTGGTTCCTTCCATCTTCAGCTGGCAGATGCCACCTCCTCCTCTGTCTTCACGTGGTTTTCCATCCATCTGTCTGTGTCCAAATGTCCTTCTCTTACCAGGGGAAATAGGGCTCACCCTAGTGACCTCATTTAATGCAATTACTCCTTTAAAGACCTTATCTCCAAATTCAGTCATATTCTGAAATACTGGGGGCTAGGACTTCAACGTGCACAATTAGGGGGACATGATTCAGCCCAGAACAGAGGCTACTGATGCTTCAGTTTGATAGGGACCCTGTATTGGCTCCCCAGGGCTGCCAGAACAAAGTACCAGACTCCATGGTGAAAGGCAACCAAAAACTGATTTTCTCTGGAGGCTTGAAGTCTAAGCTTAAGGTGCTGGCAGGGCAGTGCTGTCTCTCTGGAGGGTCCAGAAGAGGTTCCTTTTTGTCTCTTCCAGTCTCTGCTGTTTTCTGCTCATGCTTGTCCGTCCTTGGCTTGCAGATGTATCCTCCAATCTCTCTTCACACAGCATTCCCTGCGTGTGTGTCTGTGTCTAAGCTTCTTATTATAAGGCCTACCCCAATCTAGTGTGACCACACTTAACTTCAATATACCCACAAAGACCCTATTTCCAGGGAATTCCCTGGTGGTCCAGTGATTAAGACTCCATGTTGCCAGGACCAGGTTCAATCCCTGGCCAGGGAACTAAGATCCAGCAAGCTTCCTGGTAAAGCCAAAAGAAAAAAGAGAGACCCTGTTTCCGAATTAGGTCTTGTTCACAGGTCCTGGGAAGCAGAACCTGAACACATCTTTCTGGAGGACACAGCTCAACCCACAGCACCTCCTGTCTCCTTACGCCCTTACCCTCCTGCCCCCAGAGCTGCTCACCATTACTGTACTCTGCTTAAAGCCTCAGGGAGGGTGCTAAAAATCTAAGATCATCAGAAAACTAAGATCATGGCATCCAGTCCCATCCCTTCGTGGCAAATAGATGAGGAAACAATGGAAACAGTGATAGATTTTATTTTCTTGGGCTCCAAAATCACTGAAGATGGTGACTGCAGCCATGAAATTAAAAGACTCTTGCTCCTTGGGAAGAAAGCTATGACAAACCTACAAACCTAAAAGCAGAGGCATCACTTTGTCAATAAAGGTCAGTATAAGTCAAAACTATGGTTTTTCCAGTAGTCATGTATGGATGTGAGTGTTGGACCATAAAGAAGGCTGAGCCCATTGAAGAACTCATGCTTTCAAACTGTGGTACTGGAGAAGACTCTTGAGAGTTCCTTGGACATCAAGGAGATCCAACCAGTTTATCCTAAAGGGAATCAGCCCGGAGTATTCATTGGAAGGACTGATGCAGAACCTGAAACTCCAATACTGTGGCCACCTGATGGGAAGAGTCAACTCACTAGAAAAGACCCTGATGCTGGGAAAGACTGAAGGCAGGAGGAGAAGAGGATGACAGAGGATGAGATGGTTGGATGGCATCGCAGACTCAATGAATATGAGTTTGAAAAAACTCTGGGAGATGGTGAAGAACAGGGAAGCCTGGAGTGCTGCAGTCCATGGGGTCGCAAAGAGTCAGATACGAGTGAGCGACCACACAACAGCAACAACATTGCTAACTGGCTTCCCTCGCCCAGTGCCTTTTAAATTATTTTTTCAGGTTTTATTATTATTATTTTTCTACTTTACAATATTGTATGGTACACCCAATGCCTTTTAAAATGCCTAACATCTTTCTCTCTTCCCTGGTTCCTTTTCTCTCCATCTCTTTGTCTCTTTTCTCACCCTTCCCCGTCTCTTGTCCTTCCAGGTTTTGTCTCTCTGTTCTGCCTCTGTCTTCCCTCACTTTCCACTCCCTTCATCCTGGCCCCTCTCCCACCCACCCTCCTTGCTCAGGTATCTTCCTAGAGGATGCTATTTTTCTCAGATGTGATAAGCAGGAAGAAGATTCTTAGTTGTCCTAAAAAATCATGAATCCTTGCTTTGCTTTAGTGGCCACATGATGGCTTTCTTTCCCAAACTTGGCATGGACTGGGTCTGCTTTTTCCAAGCATTTTATAATAATTTTTTGACTTTTCACCCTTCTGATTTCTCTATGGAATTAATAAAATATAAAGCCACTGGTTATTTCCTCCTTTTAAGGAAGCTCCACACAGAGATGTCAATTAATTCAGCACAAGTCCACTCTGTGGCCAGTGAGGGGACAAAGCTGCTGGTTTCTCATTAATAGGAGCCCATCATGGGCCCATGTGGGTTTGCACATGGATACAGACTCATGCAATCACATCATTTCCTAAATTCTTGTTGCTAGCACACTGAAGCTTCCATCAGGGTTTTTCTAGGCTGCTCTTGGCTATCTGGCCAGTCTCTTCTGGGTCCAAATTTTGGTTTACCACCTTCACTAAGGAATATGGATGCTTAAGGTCTCAGGAAACTATTAGAAAGCCAAGAGAATTCAAAGACTAATAGGTTGTGACCATGTAGGACTTATCACAAAAATTCAAGGAAGATTCCAAGAAATGAGCCATCAATACACATCACACCATGAATGAATCTCAAAATCATTATTCTGACTGAAAGAAGCCAGATAAAAACGAGAGGGTGTAGGAAACTCTAGAAGGTGCATACTAATCAAAAGTGACAGAAAACAGACTGGTGTTGGCTTGGAGGATGGGGTTGCCTGGAAGGGCCAGGAGAAAAGCAATTTCAAAGAGGTACAAGGACGCTTGTGGTGGTGATGGATAAATTCACTCTCGACATGGGTAGTCATTTCTCAGAGGGTATGCATGTGCCAAGACATCAAGTTGCATACAAAAAACAACTAAAGAAGATTCTAGGTTTAAGAAATCTAGACCAGTGTACAAGGTGCGGTGCCAAGTGTCGAGACGCAAAATGTAAAGGCACAGAGTGGAGGGGCAGACACCATCATTCCCTGCAGGCCTGTTCAGTGGGTCCTGGAGTCCAGAGTTCCCCCGAGTTCCCACCCTACGCGTGAGCATGCTGGTAACTTGGAGACTTGTGTTGGACCTTGAGCCTGTTTTCTGCAAAATGAGGATAATAACTGTGAAATGGATGGCCACACCCACAACTCGGTGCTGTGAGGGTGAGAGGTAAAAAGAGCGCGGTGTTCGTGGCAGAGCAGAGCCTGCATAGCTGGGAGCAATGAGAAAAAGGATTACTGCTCACACTTTCCCCAGGAGCCTTCGGTGTGGCGAGTATTACCTGGCAACCGGGATGCTGTGAGGTATGACATGGTTCCCAGAAGTGTGTTTGTGCAGGAAAAAAAGAGCCGTACGCTGGGCACAGAGATAGGCCCGCCTCAGACCTCAGCACCCCGATTTTTCCAGGTCTCTTTTATTCATGAGTCCAGACTGAGATCCATCCTCACCAGTGTCCCAGAAATTGTTTTGGGATCCGCCAAGGGAAGGAGGTCTTTTCTCACAAGCAAACAAATTTTAACTGTTTGAAAAGTGTTCTAAACATGTGTTTTAAGAGCAGGAGGTAAACACAATATAATTAAACATATACTGAAAAGGAAATTCAACTATGCTTGATAAGAAAGGAAGTTAGTACTGATCCAGAGCAAAGAAGACCATGACACTGAGGGATTAAAACATCAAAAACGTTTTGTTAGTTGGGTTTTTGACTTTTAGAATACATGGACTTCCCTGGTGGCTCAGACGGTAAAGCATCTGTCTACAATGCAGGAGAGACCTGGGTTCGAGCCCTGGAGAAGGAAATGGCAATCCACTCTAGGACTATTGCCTGGAAAATCCCATGGACAGAGGAGCCTGGTAGGCTACAGTCCATGGGGTCGCAAAGAGTTGGACACGACTGAGCGACTTAAAAAAAAAAAGTCCTTTTAATTTTGAAGGGTGTGAGTCCGTCATCAAACCCACCATCCTCAGTGGAGGCACTGAGGGGACTAGCCGTATGGTGCGAGGAGGCTGGTCAGAGGCTGCACCCGGGGCAGCAGCAGGAGAGGTATAGCTGCATTATGGCTGGTGGCCAGTCCAGCCTTGCACAGTAGGCAGAGTGTAGGTAGCTGCATGATGGGGCAGGCCTTGTCTTGGGTCTGGTCAGGTGGCAGAAGGACAAACCCCTCACCACCACCACCACCACCACCACCATCATCATCACCACCACCACTGCCGCAAGCTTGTATCGAGTGCTTGCCTTGTCTGAGGCAACATTTGAAACACTCCATCTTTCATGACTGTCTTATTGAATCCTCACAAAAGTCCTATGAAGGTTAGTGTTAGGATTTTCCCTATTTTAGAGATGAGAAAACTGAGGCAGAAAGAAGTTAAGTCACTTGCTCACAGTCTTGCATGCACGGTCAAGGAGAAGAGAGAGAGTTGAGATGCCAGCAAGAGAATTAATAGAGGAGTATTCTTGTTAATGGGGCCTCCCAGGTGGCGCTAGTGGTAAAGAACCTGCCTGCCAATGCAGGCAGACCTGAGAGACGCAGGTTCCATCCCTGGGTGGGGAAGATTCCCCTGGAGGAGGGCACGGCAACCCACTCCACTATTCTTGCCTGGAGAATCCATGGACAGAGGAGCTTGGCAGGCTGCAGTCCATAGGGTCGCACAGAGTCGGACATGGCTGGAGTGACTTTGCACACACACATTCTTGTTATCGCACCAGTCATCTAAACTTTGGCTTTTCAGAGTATTGACTCCCTAATCCCTAAAGGGATACAGGCCAGGGGACACCGAATTGATGTGTGGGTGGGGGTGCCTGTTATCACCATTTTGATGATGTTCAGAAAAAAGGAGTAAGGGCAGGGCCAAGCAGGAGGTATGGGGTGATGCCTCTGTTTTTCTGCTCAAAGGACATTTGAGTGACCTCACATTTTACAGATGGGGAAACTGAGTCTAGAGGAGCTAAATGACTTGGCCAGGGTCCCTCAGTGAATATATGCTGGGACTTGAACTCGGTCTTTCTGGTGCTAGCTTCGCTACAACTAAGAACTGTGAGTCCCCTCCTACTCAAGCCCCCAGACCTTAGGCCCTGAGAAGCGAGGTCTCCTGTTGAGGGCACAGCTGGCCCAAGCCAGGGCTCTGCATCTCTCTCTCTGTCTCTCTCACTTTGACTCTTCATCTCATCCACATGGTCCCGACTCCCCCAGGGCCACACGTTGTCACTGTGGGTGGAGGGGCTTTCCCACCAAGGCCACCCCTGCCAGAGAAAGAAGTGGACCCATGCAGCTGCTGCTCATTTGGACAAGCAGGGGTCCTCACATGCTGGCTGTCCCAGCTGACGCCCCACTTTCTCTGCCCTGCTCAGGAGGAGCAGGCATAATCCAGGAGAGCGGAGGCCGCTTTTTCATAACCTTTAATACCTGCCTGCTGAAAAAAGAACATCCACACAGAGAAAATTAAATGAATGTGCTGCTCAAAAGACTTCAGTTGGAGAAAGCTCTTCATCAGATCTGGGAATGCAGCCAAGAAAAAAAAAATCATTTCCCCAGCCCCGCTGGGAATGGCGACAATGACCTGGTTAGAGAAGCTCTTAGGAGGGGGCCTGTCCTGACCGTCCTCTTTGGAAGGGGCCCTGCCACCCCTTCTCTCCCGGAACCACATCCACACAGTGCTTTAAGACCTTTAATTATTCTTCCTTAAGAGGGAAGGAGGTTGGGTGGTCCTTTGAATGGGGCTTGGGTTGAACTAACACATCTTCATCACAGAATACAACTCAGCATAAAAAGTAGTGACCCATCAACACACGCAACAACAGCGATGAATCTCAAAAACAATGTCTGAAAGAAACCAATCTCAGAAGGACACACACTGTATGATTTCATTTCTATGATACTCTGGAAAAGGAAAACCTATAAGGAGAGAGTTAGAGGAACCAGCATGGCCAGGGCTGGGCGTGGAGAGCATGAACTACAAAGGGTCACCAGGGAACTTTAAGGGAAGACAGAAATGCCCTGTTTCTTAGGGGGTAGTAGCTACACTTTATCAGAATTTCTCAGACTATGTCAAATAGAGAACCTGCATTGTTCGTGAATTATACCTCTACACAGCTGATCACTGAAAAAAAAAATTAGTGAATGAATGAGTGAGTGAATGAGGGTAGCAGCCACCAGCTGTTGCTGTTCGTGCAAGCGGGAGGGGTCCCTTCAGTGTCTCTGGGAAGGGGCAGCTCTCTAGGGAGCCCTCCCCATGCTCCGCACCCACTGGTACTCACTGTGTGATTGAATGAGTCTAGAGACAGTTCCCCCAGGAGGGGCATCTCTGACCACAGCTCTCACAGATAAGGCAAGTGGCAGGCCCCTGGCTCCTGCCCAGCAGGTTGCCTGGTAGATGTCCTGGCCAGGTTCCTGAGGACAGCCTGCTTCCTTCCCCCACCCCACGCTGAGCCTGTCCTGGGTACCAGGCCCTTCCCTGGAGGGGCTCAGACTCTGATGGGGCTGGCAGGGCCAGCTGCACACAGTTATGTCAGTAGGAACAGAGGGAATCCCAGACTGCGGGAGCCAAGAAAGGTCTGGCCCTGACAGAAGGTCAGAGGGGCTTCCTGGCAGAGATGGCATTCAGGCCAATCAAGGCCACGGCTGAGGAGCGGGGAGGAGGGAAGAGTCCAGGGGACCACGCTGAGTCAGGGCAGGCAGGAGGCAGCTCAGCAATGTGTAGGGAGGCTCAGAGCGGGCAGTGACTGCTTCTTCCTGGAGAATAAGGAATGAGGCCACCCGTGAGGGCCTTCCCAGGTCTTGAAGGCTTGGGAGCCTCCTGGACTTGGGACTCTCCTAAGGCAAAGGCCAGGCCCCAGGAGAGCAGCATCATCAGACGTCCACTGTACAGAAAAGTCCCTGTGGCAGGCGATTTATTAATACATGAGCCACACCAACACATTTAGGGGTGTTTGTGGCTCTTACAGATTCCCAGGTGGTAAAGAACCTGCCTGTCATTGCAGGAGACATAAGAGACTCGGGTTTGATCCCTGGGTCAGGAAGACCCCCTGGAAGAGGGCGTGGCAACCCACTCCAGTATTCTTGCCTGGAGAATCCCATGGACAGAGGAGCCTGGTGGGCTCCAGCCCATAGGGTCACAAAGAGTTGGACACAACTGAAGCGACTTAGTACACGCGTGCCTGTGGCTCTTACAGGGTGCTTGAGCACTGTCTTGAGCAACAGCTACAGAAGCGCTCTGTGAACTGTGTGCAGCCCTGCTGACCGGCCTCAGACAACACTCTGCAGCCGCGAATGTGTGCAGACCCTGCCTCGTAGGTGAGCAGACGATGAAGAGACTCCCAGTCATCCTGCCCAGGTCCGGGCTGGAGCCACTCTGCCTGCTGAAGAGGGAGAGGAGAAAACGTCAGTCACAGGTTTCTGGGGTACTACCTGCCCAGGGCCAGGACTTCCTCGCGGGCCTGGAAGGCCTCAGGTCTGAAGAACAGAGCAGTTCTCCATCTGCCCTCTTGAGCCTCTGTCCACACAGCGGAAGCCCGAGCTTAGCTGGACGTCATTCATAATGACGGCCAGGAGGGGGCGCCCCAGGACAGATGACTTTGGACTCGACCACAGGCTCACCCAGGAATTATATTCTGCATAGACTCAAAACTAGTGTTTATGCTCTTCCTCCTCTCCCTAAACTCTAGATGGTGAAATGTCTTCAGAAAATCGTGTTCAGATAAGCCCTTCTGCACCTGAAACCCTAGACCAAGCCCAGTCTTTGGAGTAAGGGATCCTTGAAAAGCCCCCCACCAGGAGAAGCTTCTGCCAAGTTAACAAGTCAGTCCTTTTTTATTGAGGAAGGGGGATAGTTAATCTCAGGGTGAGGGCTGGGGCAGGGGTGATTGGAAGAGGTTCCCAGGGCATTCAGCAGAGCCATTTCTTAGAGCCCAGTCAACCGTCACTCCCAGGGGCTCTTCACGCCAGTAGGGGTATCAGAATCTTGGAGCCCCACTCTCAGGAATCCTGCCGTGGCAGTTCGGGCTCTGGTCAAGGGTTCAGGTCAGGTTCACCCTAAAGTGAGTTCCGAGGTTATCCCAGAGCCACCCTGCAGTGGCAGAGGGTGCTGTGGGGATGGGGGAGGCCTGCTTCAGTTATTTTAGGGGTGCAAGCGGGCAGCCTTGCTCAGGAGCACACAGTGCACTGTACAGATAAGCGTCATATGACCGGAGTTCAGCACTGTAGTTAAATACCACATACAGCAGAATGAATCTCACACCTACTCAAAGACACGTGTGAAGGCGATTGTATAGCGGGGATAACTGGGCAGAAATAGAAAATGTGTTATGTAAATGACTATAATTAATACTGCTTTTGCTCAGCAAACCTTTTTACGATTTCTTGTCCTTTGCTAGGCTTTCCTGTCTAAAGCAGGGTTGACATCAACTTCACAGCCATCTTACCCACCCTGACGGAGACATGGATTTTCCTGGAGGAACTTTCCTTCCCTTACTTGCAATCTATTTGGTTCAGACAGTGCTCAACTGCATGCCTGACCTCAAGGGTGAGCTTGTGACCCACACAAGCTCAGAACACTGCACACACCTGTGCCCCGGTGACTAGTTTAGGAGTGGGTGTGCAACCCATGACAGTCAGTGGACTCTGTTATGTCTGTAGGGAAGAAAGGAATCTCTTTCTTCTAGGCCTGATGAAGTGAGAAAAGTGAGGTCATCCCAAACTGTATACTGGTTAATGAAAATAAACAAAGCAGAGAGACTGGGTCCTATTGACATCATTCAGTCTCCAGGATTCAGCTAGGCCTGAAGCCACAGCTGAACTTTTTAGATATATGAGCCAAGAAATTTTTTTTTTTCTCATGCCAATTTGAGTTAGCTTTAGGTCACTTGCAATTAAAAATCTCCTCTCTGCTACACATTAGGGAAGTTTAAGGCCAAAGGAATGTAGGTGGGAAATGAGAGGGAACGAGTCAGATATAAGAGCCTGAAGTTGTGCAGGTAATAGGAAGAGAGAAGTGGACAGATCCAAGAACTTAACAGGCATCTCCTATGGGACTCCGTAAGTGGACTGGATTTGTTGGGAGAGGGAGAAAGAGGAGTGAGGATGAGCCAGGGGACCAGGATCATGAGCCAGGGGACCATTCACCGAGGCAGAGAGAACCAGGAGGAAGAGAGGTTACACACAAAGACATCAGGTTCCTACTTTGCAAATGTTTGGTTTGGGTGCCTACGGCATCTAGCACTTGTCCAGCAGCTCCTGGCTGTGTGGGTCTGAGCAGGCACCGAGGTAGTCAGTAGAAAGAGCATCTGGGAGCCCTGAGAGGGGGAGCCATTGCCTAAAGAGGGGGAGAGGAGGACAGGGCAGCCGGGGCCAGGCACCAAGGGGCACCCACAGCAAGGAAGGATTAAGTGATGAAAACAGTGAGGAAATGGTTAGGAGACAACTCCAGAGGGCCCCGCCAGAGTCCTTGCCAGTCCCCTCATCAACCTGGCTGCCGTCAGCCCGTCTAGGGCAGGAACCATGTCTGATTTAATCCCTGGCGTGCCCTCATGAACTGTGTCTGATTCAGTCCCCAGTGTATCCCCAGCACCAGCCTATGCCTGGCATGTGATGGGAGGTCAGTATCCCCATCGCACTTGCAGGATGAACGCATACATGAAAAAGGAAAAAACAGAAGGGCTGATGACTATAGTGAGGAATTTCTTCCAACTTCTTACCAAAAAAAAAAAAAAAAAAATCAGATTGAGACATTAGGACACCAGGTTGTCTTGTTCCTTGGGGTGGACACTTTGTCTGGCACCTCTGAGAGGGCCTCTAATTTCAGGGCCAGAGTCCTCTCCACTCCCCTTCTCTCCCTTATGCTGTCTCAAGTCCCAGCCAGGAAGGAGCTGGCATGGAATCAGGCCACTGGCTTTCCTTTTCTTTTCAAGAACCTGGCCTTCCCTTACCACAGATGCCCCTCGGCGCCTGGCACTGGCTCCCCTGTTCTCTTATCCCCATCCCTGGCCGACAGCTCCATTTTCAAGGCTCCCAGATGCCCCCTCTGTGACTACTACAGTGCCTGCTCAGACCCACACGGCCAGCCTCCCATTGGACGAGTGCCTGAATGCCATAAGCAGCTAAACCACACTTTTCCAAAGCTGGAAGCCGGTGTCTGCACACACCCTCTCTTTCCCTTTATACTCTCTGCCTTGGTGAACAGCATGACTCTGACTCTTTGGCTCATCCTCAATCCTCTCTCTTTGTCCCCTTCCCACCACCACCATGCCAATCCAGTTTTTCATCCAGTGTGCCTTTGAGGCCGTCTGCTAAGTTCTCAGATCTGTCCACTTTGTTCTTCCTCAGTCCGTTCCAACTCCAAGCCTTTGAATCTGGCTCATTTTTCACCCGTTTACCTCTGGCTCCCAAGCTTCTCTGATAAAACTGCAGGTGGGAGTGAGACTAGGCTTGTCCCTGTCCCTGAGCCCCTAGAACCGCAGGGTCTGCTAGTATCACTCTAAATATGACTGAAGTCACCTTTCCTCTCTCCTTGTCCACCCCCGCCTGGGTTCTAGACACTGTCCTTCCCAAACAAGATTAAGTGACTCCAAACACGCAGGAGAGTATTTGGAGTGCCACGATGAAGGTCTTAGATGGAGAAAGGGAGCAGACAGTCTTCTAATCACCGGGAGCTGGTGAGTCAAATTGACTGTATTGCCTGGGAGCGGACATAATGGAACTCCCAGCAGGTGTGATGTCTTCTAATTTGAAACTCCAATACTTTGGCCACCTGCTGCGAAGAAGTGACTCATTTGAAAAGACCCTGATGCTGGGAATGATTGAAGGTGGGAGGAGAAGGGGAAGACAGAGGATGAGATGGTTGGATGGCATCACCGACTCAATGAATGTGAGCTTGAGCAAGCTCTAGGAGTTGGTGATGGACAGGAAAGCCCTGACACGCTACAGCCCATGGGGTCGCAAATAGTCAGACATGACTGAGTGTCTGAACTGAACTGAATGATGTTAACAATCTTAGGCATCCTTGCGTGAGTGCTCAGTTGCTTCAGTCGTGTCTGACTCTGTGCAATCCTATGGACTATAGCCCACCAGGCTCCTCTGTCCATGACATTCTCCAGGCAAGAATACTGGAGTGGGTTGCCATGCCTTCCTCCAGAGGATCTTCCTGGCCCAGGGACTGAACCGGCATCTCTCATGTCTACTGCACTGGTGCCACCTGGGAAGCCCTAGGCATCCTTGCATGTACTTATTTGCCCTTCTTATATCTTCTTCAGTGAAGTCTCTGTACAAACTTTTTGCCAATTTTTAAAATTAAGTTTTTGTCTTATTGAGTTCTAAGAGCTCTTTATATATTCTAGATACAAGCTCTTTGTTGGATATATGTTGGCTTTGTTTACAGTTTTTGGGGGAGGGGATATAGTTCTTATACCATAAAGTTCACCCTTTTAAAATATACAATTTAATATATTTGCAAAATTGTGTATTGATCATCACTATGTCAGATACATGCTTGCAAACATTTTCCCCTAGTCTGTAGTTTGCTTTTTCATTTTTTTAACCTATCCTTTTAAAAAAACAAAACTTTATCATTTTGATGAAGTACAATTTATTGATTTATTTCCTCTGTAATTTGTAGTTTTTGTGTTGTATTTAAGAAACCTTTGTGAAACCCAAGGTCAAGAAGATTTTCCATGTTTGGTTCTAGAAGTTTTATAGTTTTAGCGCTCGTATGATCTTTTTTGTTAATTTTTGTATATGATCGGAGACAAGAGCCAAACTTATTTTTTAGTCATTTTGATCATATAATTGTTCCAGCACCATTTATGGAAAAGAGCATCCTTTTCTCTTGTGAAAATCAAGTGACCATATACATATGGGGCCTCTCAGATGCTGCAGTGGTAAAGAATCTGCCTGCCAATGCAGGAGACACAAGAGACATGGGTTCAACTCCTGGGTCAGGAAGATCCCTTCCTGAGTAGGAAATAGCAACCTGCTTTAGTATTCTTGCCTGGAAAATTCCATAGCCAGAGGAGCCTGGCAGGTTACAGTCCATGGGTTCCAAAGAGTTGGACACAACTGAGTACAAATTACATGCATGTATGGGTCTTTTTCTGGACTTTCTAGTCTGTCTCACTGATTTATTTGGCTATTTTTATACCAACACCAAGCTATCTTGATTAGCATATCCTTATAAGTCTTGAAACCAGGTAGCATATGTTCTCCAATTTAATTCTTATTTTTCAAAGTTGTTCCAGCTATTCCGGGTCTTTTGTATTTACATATAACTTTTGGACTCAGCTTGTTAATTTCCATACTCTTGCCAAAAAAAAAAAAAAAGCCTGCTGGGTTTTGAGATTGCATTGAATCTATAGATCAATTTGGGAAGAATTGATATTGATTAACATTGTGTATTTCTCATTTTATTCAGGTATTAATTTCTCCAAGCAATGTATTATAATTTTCAATGTTTAGGTCTTTAAAATATTTATCCTTAAGTATTTTATATTTTTGATGTTGTAGTATGATATTACTTTTAAAATATCAAGAGTTTATTTCTAAAATGTGTGTGTGCGCATGCTAAGTGTTTCAATCTTGTCTGACTCTTTGCAACCTGTGGACTGTAGCCTGCTAGGCTCCTCTGTCCATGGGATTCTCCAGGCAAGAATACCGGTGTGCATTGCCATTCCTTCCTTCAGGGGTTCTTCCCTACCCAGGGATCTAATTTGCATTTCCTATATCTCCTGTATCAGCAGGCGGGTTCTTTTCTACTATAGTGTATAGTGAAGTCACTCAGTCATGTCCGACTTTATGCAACCCTGTGGACTGTAGCCTACCAGGCTTCTCCGTCCATGGGATTCTCCAGGCAAGAATACTGGAGTGGGTTACCATTTCCTTCTCCAGGGGATCTTCCCGACCCAGAGATTGAACCCGGGTCTCCCGCATTGGAGGCAGACACTTTAACCTGTGAGCCACCAGGAAAGCTTATAGCCACCTGGAAAGCCCATAGCCACCTGGAAAGCCCATAGCCACCTGGAAAGCCCATAGCCACCTGGAAAGCCCGCTTATCTCTAACATACAAAAATACAATTGATTCTTGTATATTGGCCTTGTATCCTACAATCTTGTTAAACTCCCTTATTATTAATATTTCTGGTAACTCTTTGGTAGGAAGTATAAAATTTTCTACTTAAGTAATCATGTCGTCTGTGAATAAAGGTGTTTTACTTCTTCTTTTTCAATCTGAAAGCGTTTTACTGCTTTTTCTTGCCGTATTACTCTGGCTAGTGCCTCCAGCATGATGTTGTGCAGAAGTGACAGGACAGCTTTGCCTTGTTTCTGACCTTAGGAGGCATTCAGCTTTCTCTTAGGAAGCATTTGGTCTTTTGTAGATGCCTTTTATCAGGTTGAGGAAATTCCCTTAGTTTGCTGAAAGCAATTTTATCATGAATGAAGATTAGATTTTTTTGGTCACAACTTCTTTTATTTTATTAAAATGATCATATGTTTTTCTTTTTTTAGTCTGTTAATGTGGTGAATTACATTGTTAGTTTTCAAACATGAAGCTAATCTTACATTCTCAGGATAAGCTCCACTTAGTTATGATATGCTGTTCTTTCTATATATGCTTGAATTCCACTTGGTAACATTATGCCAAGAATTTTGCACCTGTGGCTGGTAAGAATGCAGACAGCTCACTCTGTTGTGTGAGCTCTGGATGTGGCGTCTCCTGCTCCTTCTCGGGCGGCTCTTCCCCAGCCTCACTTAGGTTCCTCACACACATGGCCTGGTCAGCTCTGAGCTGAAGGACGAGTGAGGCAGCCCTGTGGAGCTCCCTTTCTGGGCAGCCCCCTCTCCTCTGTTACTCTGCCCTGCGAACTCTGGTTGTCTTGGCGCCACAGACTAGCTCCCAGGACCAGGCACCACCTAGGTTCCTCTTCCTGCACCAAAGCAAGAAATTTCTCCAGACAGGAAGGTGGGACAATCAAAGGCTCACTACTCAGGGTGACTTTCCTGCACTGCCTGTTGGCCAACATCTGAAATCCACTGTTTCATATATTTTGTCCAACGTTTTAGCTGTCTTGGGTGGGAGGGTAAGTCTTCCTTGATACTCCAGCTTGTATAGAAGTGAAGTAAGTGTAAGTAAGTAAGTGAAGTCGCTCAGTCATGTCTGACTCTTTGCGAACCTGTGGGCTGTAGCCCACCAGGCTCCTCTGTCCATGGGATTTTCCAGGCAAGAGTACTGGAGCGGGTTGCCATTCCTTCTCAAGGGGATCTTCCTGACCCAGGGATCGAACCCGGGTCTCTTGCATTGTAGGCAGACACTTTACCATCTGAGCCATAAGGGAAGTATATAGAAATGAAGTTCCAGTCTATTTTTATGCAAGAAATTTTGTCAGTTTTTAGGAAGTCAGGATCATCTGTTTTTCTCACTCAATAGTTTAACATCAGCATTTTCATGGGACTTTAAACTTGCCATAGATGTCACTGTGAGAGATGCAAAATATGTTGTCAATCATGTGGTCGAGTTTCATTGACGTTGCCCCTAACTCTGGACAATGCCCACCCCAGCCAAGTAAAAGGAGGTACAACTCTTCCAACATCATGGGCTCCATCTTCCCTCCTAAACTTTCCCCGTGGCTCTGATGCACTTCCTCAGTGGAAGACATTCTGTACCACAAACTTCAATGAGACAGTGATTAGGGACTGCAGAAGAAGCATTTTTCAAATTAAACCTATTTTTCTCTTGAATGGAACAGGTGTCTGGAAGTCACAGTTACAGGAATGAAAAGGATGACATTATTCAGTTTTCCTGTGATTAAACTCATCTACTTCCTGAATGAGGTCTTGTGCCCAAAATAATACCTATAGCTCTCATTTGCGAAGCTCTGTCTGTGCACCAGACACACTCCTGGACACCAGAGCCAGGCTGTGGTTTGCTCCAAATACTAGTGAACTCCAAGAAGGCCTCGCCTGGGAGCCTTGAGCAGGCCAAGATCTGTTGGTAGCTAAACTCTTGCTCTGACGGATCTCCCGCCCCTCTGGTGCTGGTAGAGACCTGGGGTCAAAGATAATAAGAATACGTTGGGAAGTGATAAGATAAACTCAGCAACAATGTAATAGTAATTAACTACTGTTTATTAAGACTCAGTGCTAAATACTTACTCTTCCCCCGAACTCTATGAGTGCTAGATGGGGAAATTACAGCTCAGAGAGGTGAATTAACTTAAGTTGTTTAAGGTCACACAGCTAGTTGGTTGTGTTACTGGGATTCTAAGCCGGACACTTTAACTCCAAAAACATTTCTTTTAACTGCTATAGATTTATTTGTTAAACTCTTAAGAGCTCCCCAATCCCACCCTGCAATCTCTAACCACCCTTCTCTCCACACACACACACAAAATCCAGTGGAGCTTGGATTGCTGGGATAGCCTGAACATTGCTGAGCCCCTGGGAACATGCAGTCCTGGGAACTGACTGCAAGTGGCTTGAATACTCCTAAAGCCAAGAGCCATACAAAGGCCATGCTCCCATCCTGGAGGGAGCTGAGTGGACCCTCTGCTCAGCACAGGCCTCTCCTGCCCACATGCCCACTCCTTGTCCCCCAAGTCCCAGAGCTCTTTCCCTGCCCTGAGGTCTGAAAGAACCAGAAATTCTTTTTTTTTTCCTGTTTTTGTCTTCTTCCAGTTTAATACTTTGCAGTTGTTGCATAATCTAATTAATTTTACCATAGGCATAAGAGTGTGTTAAGTTTCTGATTTTTTTTTAGGGGTATTTTTGGTCTCTGGGATTGGCTTCCCAGAATGCTTTTAAACAGCAAAAAGATGTGATACACTGTTAGAGTTTTTACACTATTATCACATATTTTTGTTCTCAAATTTTTTTATTGAGGTATTTTTGTTTTATAATATTACATTTGTTTCAAGTGTACAATGTAGTGATACAAAATTCTTGTAGATTATACTCCACTTATAGTTATTATAAAGCAATGGCTAGATTTCCTGTGTTGTACAATATATATCCTTGTAGCTTTTATACATAGTAGTTTGTGCCTCTTAATCCCCTCTCCCTATCTTCCCCACCCCCTCAGAAATTTCTTTAGTAACATCTGCCATTGTCTCTTCATCCAACGCTTGCATTGTGGCTCATAACAATATTCTTTTGGGGGATTTTCTGGGGGCTATTCTTCCCACTTTACTGATGAGGAGACCAAGGTTTGGGGGCTGGGGATGATTTGTGCAAGGAAATAAGATACGAATTGAGGTGTATGGAAGATCCTGCCATACTCAGCAGAAATATGAACCACTGGTGGTAAAATTCTTCCTCATTTATCAAGAGCCCTTACATCCCTTATCTCATTTGTGAATCTACAAGTACTTACTAGCAAGTAGAAAACAGAAGGAGCTCTGTCCCTCCCAGGGGGCGTGTGGAGGATCAGACAGATAACATATATTACACTCTTAATCTGAGGCAACCCTGACCACACAAATAGATTCTGGAGCTTCCTCTAAATCATTCTGTGGATTAATTATGGTGTGTACCCTTCAGGGTCTTGGTTAAGGACAACAAAAAGAGACTTAAGCAACTTGAGCAGAAAAGAGGCTTGTTGAAAGGGTATTGATTTGCACCTAGAGGGCCAGGCCACCGAGGACCCAGCCACAACCATGCCTTGGCATCTGTGCACTTGAGGTGTCCCTGCAGCATAACTGGGGATCTCATGGAAGATGTGTCTCCATCAGCTGGAATCTGCCATCACCACCATCACAAAGGGCAGCGTCAGCTAGCCTTCCCTGAGCCCTAACTAGGTCCAGGCACATGTCAGATGCTTCACCTGTGCTTGCTCATTTTACAGATGAGGAAGCCGAGGCACAGAAAGGTGCAGCAAGTTGTCCAGTATTAACAGTCAGTAAATGGAAGAGCCAAGATTCTGCCTGGCTGGTAATTTCCAGACCCCACACTCTTAACCGCCATGGTTTTCTTTTTGCTACCATTCCTGATGATTCCCCTGCCTTGTGTCTCTCCTGCCAAGGTCCCAGCATAGTTCTGAGCTAAGTCCACAATCCAGCTTTTAGGAAGAAAAGATGAGACCATCTGTTCTGCCGTGATTTCCAGAGTGAAAGGCATGACCCTTCATCTCCATTATCTTGAGATTTTCCCACGTGTGGGAGAGGGTTCGGATGCAAGATGACCTTCAAATGCCAATGGCTCCTCTAGGACTGAGATAGCTCCTTTTAAGGCCTGTCTGCCACATCCAGTCCTCCAAATCTTCGGCCCCCACGTAGGGACTGAGATACACAGACTTTGGGCTCCTTCGCAAGCAGGGTCATTCCTGGGTTTCAGGGAAGATGGGCAACTTGCAGCACGGGATGATGGTCCTTCCTGGATGCCCGGGACCTCTTCCTTACAGAACAGGAAGCCACGCTTCCCAAGATGGCGTCGGCATCCCTCACCCAGTTTTCACGAGAGACTTGGCGGCTGCCTCCCCATCCCTGGAGGCACATCTGAAGGAGAGCTGGGCTGCTCTCTTTGTTTGGCATTTTTCAATGTCAGCAGCAGAGAAGCAAAATCAGCCCAAAGGGCTGTTTAATTGCAAAAAAAAAAAAAATCATGCTTTTTCAAGGGAAAAAGAAGAGTTCTCCACCCCTTCAGTTTCCAGCGCAATACTGTATCTGCTGATTCTGTCTCATTCAAATCCAAACAAGCACATTCATCACTGCAAAAAGTGCCATTCAAGCGAACACTCTCCACGGGCCTATATTTTGCCTCAAATGTTCCCAAGCCCAATTAAGCCCAGTGCAAACTACTAAACCTCAGCAAAGGATGTGTGGAGGAGAGATGCTACAGAGCTTCCTGGAACACACTGGGCAGAAGGAAGTCATCAGGAGCCTCGGATTGAGTCAAAAGTCCTGGCTGAAATGCCAGCTCTGACTCAGGGCATGTCCCTTGCCCTCTCTGGAGCTCAGCCCCCTTTCTGTGAAATCAGAAGATCCAGGCTGGATCGGGGTGGCATATGTGAGTTTGCACACCCATTCTTCCTTCCTTTGACCATGTCAACAGCTCCAGCTACTCATTTACTTATTTACTGAGCCCAGATTTGGCCTCAGAATCCTTCTCAAAACAGCACTCCAGGCAGTTGGCACGGAGATGAAGTGTGTTGCCTCCCCTGGGCTGGAAGAGTCTCCTGGGTCCCCTTCCAGGTCACACACTTGAACTTGGAGAGCAGCAGCAGCAGCAGCCAACACACCCTTGCTGTGTGCTTCCTATAGGCCAGACAGTATTCTCAGCGCTCAGTCTATGTGAATACTTACTTGGCTCCTCAGCAACTTCGTGAGTGTTCCTAATGGGCTCTATTTTGTGGAGAAGGCAGACTGGGTATACAGCCCCAGGTTACTCAGCTGTGAGTAGAGGAGCCTGGATTCAGACTCAAGCCATCAGGTTGTAGACTCAGAGCTCTTAACTCCTCACTGCAATGTAGGTCTGTCAACAAGGGGCCAGCCTCTGGTGGGGGTCACACCTGGAACCTTGTTATGCCCCAGTATGCTACACTCAGTACTGGTTTGTAGACTAAGCAATTGAATGAAAGATTGAAGTGAAAACAAGAAAAATGCTGGAAATTACACAAATAATAATGATAATAGTCGCTCCCATTTATTAAGTGCTTACTGTATGCCGGATTTGACTCCCCCTCCCCACTCTGGAGGAGCTCAATAAATATTTGTTGAAAAACGAGGATAGTAACAATTATCTTATCCAATACCTTTGAAGTAAGAACCCCACAGCCTCATTTCATGAAGAGGAAAATGTTCCCTAGTTTCCTCTGTTAGCAATGGGCAGAGCTGGGCTGTGTGTCCCAGCCTGACTCTAAATCCTGCCCGTTCTGGACTATACCGAAGTGCTCTGGGAGGACCAGGAGAAGGGCAGCTGAGAACTTGGAGGGGATGTGTCCCCATCAATCCTGCCTGGGGATCCCCTACCCTGCAAGCTACTGAGGTAGAGGAGGTTAGGAGGGCAGGCTGGGGCAGCCTCCACGTTTCTGCCCTTGGCATCCCCCGACCCCCACTCCTGCCCCATCAACCAGGACTAGCCTCCTGGGAAGAAAACAGCCTGACCTCGCGCAGGCAGAGGCTCTCCAGTCCTTTTGACTGTGACCCATGGAGAAATCTGTTTTATACATACATTTTAAGCCAAATCCTACAGGACTTTCTAAAGGTGAGTATTGTGATAACTTTCTGTTCTACCAAAAGAAAAGGGCCAGTACTGACGCGCTGAGTTGGTTCCACAGCCCAGGAAGGGGTTGTGTGATTTGAAAAGCCTCACTCTAAGGCCACCCGTTTAATAACAGCTCCTACTAACAGAGCGCTCACTACCTTCTGTGAGCTAGGAGCCCATCTCACACACACAGCAGCCCTAGGAGAGAGGTCATCACACCCCTGTTTTTCAGATGAGGGAACTGGGATCTGAGGCTGGAGTAACTAGCAATGTATCCCTGATGTATCGGTCAACCACGGCCACAGAATGAGTGACCTCGGCAATCACAGTGTTGCGATGCAGTAAGCATTGAGTTCTCACCAGTCTGTGAGCTGGCTGGAGTGACTCTGCCCTCCAGGTCTCCTCCTCACCCCTGGGGACAGCAGGCCAGCTGGGACACATTCCTTTCCTACCAGCAGTGGGGACGGGGATGCACAAGCCCCACCCCACCCCCACCTCCACATTTCAAGCCCCTGCTTGCTCTACACCTGCCAGCTCCCCAGCCACAGCGATGCACTGTTGCACTTTCAATTAAGGCTTTGGGCTTTTCAGAAGAAGAGAAAAGACAAGGATCTACATAATCAGCACAGCAGCTCGGCACGTTCCATGCAGACTGCTTTTTGGGTTTAGAGTCAAATAAAAAACAGCATTTAAATATCATCCATTTACATACTCTATGCCAAGACTTACAATTCTTTGTGTCTGTGTTTCCAGTGAATCAATTCCTTTAAGAAGGAAAGAAACAAAGGAAGGGAAGAAGGAGAGGAAGGAAACAAGGCAGGCAAAGACAGAACCCAAAGGGCAGACGTGTGGGCCAAGGGCCTCACATCTCTGAGCTGAAATTTCTTTACCTTTAAAATGATGACACAGGCGAGTGTGTTCCAACATGCTGCTGAGTGACAAAATTAGGTTATGGCACAGCATGTAGTGTCTCATTTTGCAGCTTTGTATTCATATTTAATATATATGCCTGTGCATACGTATTTAAGTGCACAGATGTCTGAAAAAGAATCACCTAAATCTTACCAGTGGTTACTTTGCAGTGGTGGGATTGGAGAGAATTTTTTTAGTTTTTCTGTTTACTCTCTGTTCAGAGTGAATGTTTTTATCAAGGGAATGCATTATGTAGATCATCAGAGAAAGCAACAAGGGCAATCCCATTTGCTTAACAAAATGGAAAACACCAGGGGCTGGGTCCTGCCCCAGTGCCCTCAGATGGAGGCAGTGCCCACACCCTCGCTGGCCTGCTTATGGAGCCAGGCCTGCTAATCTCCCAGGCAGGGTGCCGGCTTGCGCACACCCCCCTCCCTGTTCTACTGTGTCCTTGTTCTTCTTGCTCACCCTGGACACTCTAGACATCTTATCTTCCACATTCCACTTCCCTCCCCCATTCCCATGACCCTAACAACACGGAGCTAATATTCACTAACACTCTATGACGTTGGAATGCATTTGTGCATTCATTCATCCATTTTCCACATATGCACTCATCTCTCCATCCCTTTGTCAGACATTCACTGGTGCCTGCTCTGTACCAAGCTCTATGCTGGATGCCAGGGACCCGGAGATAAATCAGACGCCAGCCCTCAAAATATCCCAGTATAGCAATGTGACATGTATCAGTCAACAGTAGCCTGAACAAAATGCTACAGGAGCACAGAGGAAAACTTTGATTCTCCTGGCCTAACCCTTCAGCTTATAAACAGACGGGTATTACCACCTCCATTAAACAGAGGACCACAATAGAAGCCCAGTGCCAGAAAAGGAAGGCCCTTAGAGGCATCTATTAGGAACTATAAATACATGTTATGTGTAGCATCACCAACCAAATGGCCATAGTAGACTGATCAGACAGGCATCTTTACCCGTGAACTAGGGGGCACCTTTTATAAAATATAATTTTATTTATTTATTTTTGATTCTGCTGGGTCTTCATTGCCACTCGGGCTTTTCTCTAGTTGCAGAGAGTGAGGGCTACTCTCTAGTTGCAACGCGTAGGCTTCTCATTGCAGTGGCTTCTGGCATGTGGGATCTTCCTGGATCAGGGTCGAACCCATGTCTCCTGCATTGGCAGGCAGATTCTCCCCAATTGAGCCATCAGGGAACCCCTGGGGCACCTCTGAGCCAGCGTCTGGGCTCTGTGCCAGGTGGCCCTACCAGAGAGCTAGAGCTGGCATGTATGTTACCAAGTCCAATCTCAAAGTCAGGGAATGGAGGCTCCAAGAGGCTCAGAGGCACCAAAGGTCACTCAGCAAGGTAATCTCCTTGCTCTGAACCAAGGAGCAGACCCCTCGTTCTTAGACACAGAGGGAACTGACCGCAGAGAACTTGTGTCAGGGTTTGCTGTGCACTGTTCTGCCCTGCCTCCTTGCATCACCGGTGTGAACTCCGGGCTTCCTCTGTTTTCTGTCCCATGGCCGGCAGGGAGGAGGGATGATCCTCGGCTGAAAAAATTCAGGAGGTGTTGAGGCTGGCAGCTCTTTGGCGGGCCCATAAACTGCCAAGTGGATTAGAAGGGATAAATAAGCCGGAAGACGCCAGGCCCACCCCACGATAATGGGCACAGTTTGCCCATATTTCATTTCAGATCACACCGGAACAGAGCAAGAATTACAGACAAAGCGCATAAACCTAAGCAGCCGTGGCTGATGATTTACACTCACAGTCATTTTTAATGTGCCGTGTCTGCCTTCCTCCATCCTGGGAAACACTAAATCCAGCTGCTTGAAGAACCACTTCATGCTATGATAGGCCCAGAGTCTTTCTCAAGACCTGGCTTCGTTCCCACAGGAGCTTCCATTCCCTACTCTCTGGCCCTGCTCTTGGGACTGAACAAGAGGACAGTCTGGCAGAGGGGGCACTCGACACATACCCACAATGCACAACCATACCCACAACCATTCTCCAAAGCCCCATCCCACATTAGGCATTAGGACAAGCTGGGAGCACAGGCTTTGGGGTCATGTGGACTTAGATGTGAGTCCTAACCCCAACATCTATGGATGATGGGAATTTGGGTGAGGCACTAATCTCTCTCAGCCTCAGTGCCCTCGTTTATAAATGGGCTAACGAGATCTACTCCATGTGGTGGTTGTGGGGAGGCCATGCTGAGAATATGTGTCTGACACTTAGCATGGTACAAGGTTGATACTTTGAGTATGACAGTTAACATCACGGTTATTGTCCAGTATGATGGACCTCCCTCTGACCCTGGGGCCCATCTGAGATGCCCTCTAAGCCTAGGTTGACAGAGTTCCACACCAAACACAGAGGATGGACTCTGTATGTATTGGGTGGATGGATGGATGGATGGATGGGTGGATGGATGGTGGATGGATGGATGGGTGAATGGATGGATTGATGGATGGATGGGTGGGTGGGTGGATGGATGGATGGATGGGTGGGTGGGTAGGTGGGTGGGTGGATGGATGGATGGATGGATGGGTGGGTGGGTGGATGGATGGATGGATGGATGGGTGGGTGGGTAGGTGGGTGGGTGGATGGATGGATGGGTGAGTGGGTGGATGGATGAATGGATGGATGGGTGGGTGGGTGGATGGATGGATGGGTGGGTGGGTGGGTGGGTGGATGGATGGATGGGTGGGTGGGTAGGTGGATGGATGGTGGATGGATGGACAGACAGGTGAATAACTAGAAGGAAAGATTCTGAAAAGTTTCTACTTGTCACACAGAGACCATTAAAGCAGAGATCTGAGAAGGCCCAAGTTTGGCTTCCTTGATGGCTATCTCAAAATTGACATTTCCTGCTCTCCTGTGTCACCCATCACTCACCTACCATTAGATAATTTCCCTAAATGCTTCCTAAACCTACCGAGATCTTCAGCAGGACTGCATAGACTCCACCCCGCCCTTGTCTTGTTCTGCCTCATTCAGCCCCAAATCCTTACTGCGCACTTGAGACCTTTGTGGCCAGGCCAGTCCATCCCCATCTGAGCTGGGCACAGCAAGGTGGTCCACGGAGGGAGGGCTGGCCCTAGGAGACATTGGAGCTCTGCTCTGGGCTCAGCAGTTAGAGCTGAAGCATCGGGGGAGGATGACCTGCAGGCAAGTGTGACTGGAATGAGGCTCTGGGCCCCTTTGGACCGGCTCAGCTGGGCCTGTGGGCATCGTTTCTTCCTAGCTTTAATCAAAGGCTTGCTCCGCAGCCTACTGTCTCAGCCAGACGTCAAAGGCTGCACAGGGCGGGGCCTTCCTCGTATCTCCTGTGCCACTTGACACACAGTAAATTGCTTTTCATGAACTCAGGCAGGAGGCAATCCAAGGGGAGCCACTGCCTGGTGACGAGTAACATTTGTAAGGTGCAATCTTCATTCCATGCTGCATGGAGGGCCCACGGCAGTGGTGGGCTGCTGGATCCTGGCCCTGGCCTGGGGCTAAGTGCATCAGCCAGTGGGGCTCCACCGAGATGTCAGGAGAGACACGGGTGGAGGATCGGCAAGGTGCCCTGGAAAGACCAGTGCCAGGTGCCCGCTGCTGGTTCCAAGCCTTGGTTTCCTTCTCTTTAAAATGGATGCAATAGCATCTCCCAATTCACTGTATTATTCTGAGGATCAGACAAACAAGTTACAGCAATCATAGCAATGCTTGCGTTTGTACAGCATGTTACAGTTGACAAAGGCCCTTTCCTTACCAGGAATACAATTTGGCGAATATTTTCTCCTCACCTGTGAACTGCTGCCTAAAATTCTACCATTAGTTCCTTGATCCTAATCCTTTATTGCTCCCCCCTGCCCCTTTCCAGAGGGCAGCATTTGTGTGCTCCAGGATGGAATGTTCGAGAAGGAGATGCAATAGCTGCTGGCTCCTCTGCACCCTGCCGTCTCCTTCCATCCTTGCTGTGGCAGGTTAGTGACGAGCAGGATGGTGCAGGGGCCTCCCTGTTCAGGGAAGGACCAGGACAGGGGTGTCTGGGGGTGCCACAGAGAGGGCTGGCTCTTCTATTTCACCCAGGGAGGATGGGGGAGGGGAATGTCCCCCACAAGTGCCAGCTGTCCTCAGATGCACACTGGGTGTTTCACAACATGTCAGGTGATGCCTCCACAACCACCTCTAGATTAATATCCTCATTTTACAGGAGTCGACACCAAGACCCAGAGAGGGCAGGGAGCATGTCACAGCCATAAGCCCAGGAGGTGGCCAAGTCAGTACTCAGATCTGCTCTGTCTGGTGGGGGTGGTGGATGGGGGAAGGAGGACAATGAGATGGGTCTTGCACATGTCAACAGACAGACAAGTAAGACAGACAAGTGTGGAGGGCTGGTGGATGGTGAGGGATGGGATCAGGATGGTACAGGTTAAGTCATAAGTTACCAACAAAAGGTGGAATCAGGCCTCATCCCTGGAGCTCACTCTCCAGGAAATTCTCCTGGGCCTCACTCAACCCCCTAGTCATGGGCAGGAGAAGCCTTTATCTGGCCAGTGTCTCCAAGAAGCCTGGGTGGGCCTCCAGGGAAGGGAAATGGTGGGGGCAGGAACAGTAGAGAAGACGGACTTCCTTCCACTTTGACCGATCGCTGAAGAGCTCCCCCTCTGCCTGCAACCACTTCCACCTCCCCCTCTCCCCGACGCCTGCACCCAACCCCATCCCCACTGCCCAGGGATGGTCTGGCAGGAGAGCTGTGGTGAGTTGTGTTAGACTGACTCCAGGCTTCTAGAATATTCACAGCATCATTCCTGCCCTAACAGTTAGGAGGCCCACCCTGGAGGGCCAGAGTCCCCTGGGAGTTCTTGAATGTTCCACACAGAGCTGTTTCCCACCCCAGCTTCCAGGAGCCTCTCCTCGTCAAAGGCTTGGCCTCCTCCATTATTCACCAGGCCCTGGTCACCCGCCCCAAGATCCACGCACACAAGGTCCACTCCTCCCCCGACTCCTTTCACCCTGGGAGCCTTGCACTCAAATTCTTCTCCCTATGCTCGGTTTTATTTTTAAATATACTCAGTTCCTTCCTCATCTCTTAATTCACCTGCAGGGACAGCTTTCCCTTCCGGGCCAGAAACCTTGACATCATCCTGGAAGACTCCCTGTCTCTCCCACCCACATCCGATCTGTCAGATCTTGGGCTTTTCCATCAGATTCCAGGATCTTCCACATCCCCACCATGGGCTGAACTTCCCCAGTTCAGGCCTGGACAGTCACAGCAGCTGGTCATTGTTCTTCCGGATTCTGCCTTGTTCCCTGCAGTCTCTGCTCAGCTCAGGGTTGAGAATTGTTGTTACTGTTCAGTTGCTAAGTCGTGTCCAGCTGTTTGTGACTCCATGGACTGCAGCCCACCAGGCTCCTCAGTCCATGGAATTTCCCAGGCAAGGGTACTGGAGTGGGTGCCATTGCCTTCAAATTGTGTCTATTGCTCACTGTTCCCCTGCTTAGGCGAGACAGAGGCAGGGATTTCTGTCTTATTCATCCATGGATTTCAGAGCCTAGAACAGCACTTGGCACACTGGAAGCACTCAATAAATATTTGCTGAATGAGTAACATAAGTCATTAGAAATGTTTTAACTGTCTTAAGTTATAAAAAGTATGGAAAGTAGAAGAGAAAGAAGAAAATTAAAGTTACTCATGGTTTTACTACTTGAACACAGCTTGTCATATTAATGGGTTTGGAGATAGTGTCTTCTAGTCCCTTTTATTAAAGTTTTTATAGCAAGAATCCTGAATTTCTTGCCGACTCCAGACACTGTCATAGACCATTTTAAATATCAGTTTCTTCTTTTTCACAAGCCTTGTGGAGGGTATCATACCTAATTTTCAGATGAGAAAACAGAGGCCCAAAGGGGTGAAGAAATTTTCCCAAGGTCAGACAATTTTTGTAACAATTTTGTTAGTACTGGACATGTCAATTTTATCTTGCCCTTTTCACTTAACTATATTATGATTATGTCCCTGTGTCATTAAAACTATTTGTAAACACAATTTTTAACTGGCTACAGTATTGTAAAGTAAAAATAAAAATAATAAATAAATAAAAAGAAAATATCCTATTAAAAAATAATAATTGGCTACAGAATATTCTTGCCAGTGAGCATGTTCTTATTTCTCTAACTAATCCCTTAGAATTAGAATTTTGAATATCCCTTAGAATTTTGGATACTTCTCAATTTTTACTATTATAAATAATAGATGAATATTCTTAAACATAAAGCTTTCCCCAGATTTTTTATTATCTCCTTCATGTGGATGACAAGGAAGGAAAACCCAGAGGTAATGTTGTACAAACTTTTAAAGAAAAGTCTCTGGATGCTTGTTACCAAACGCCATGTTGACGTCTGCAACTGGACTGGTTCTGGGTGTGTGCTGAGTGAGGGAAGCTCATTTCCGATATTTTCCTGTGGTGTCTTTGTCTTATTCACAGCCAGAACAGCTTATGTTTCTCTGGGCTAGGCCCTTGTTCATTATTGAAGCCTCAGCCTCAGCATGGCTGAATCCACTGCCTCGAGTTTGCCACATTAATATTGCAGGCAGGGCTCTTGAGGACCTAAATATTTGATCAGAGTGTGTGCTGGACTGTCAGTGAGCCATCTTCGGAGCAAATGAGACCCTCCTTCCCTTCTGCACCACCCAAAGCGGCATAAGGCCTGGCCACCCTCAGACAACTTGGTCAGTTGTCTATGGAGAATGAATCACTGTGAAGAAGACAGGATAAAACAATAAAGACATGTATCAATTACCACACTCTCAGAATTCACTTTTTATATCTCACATCTGACAGCCTGCGATAGTATTCTGCCCTCTGGATGGGAGGGAAAGGCAGGGGTCCATGACCCCTAGCCAAGGCCTGGCGCACACTAGGCCCCCATGCATGTTTATCTGTGAGCAGATTTGTCCTTGGAAACTAAGAATGTTCATTCACTCACCACTTATTAAGCACCTACTGAGTACCAAGCTTCATGCTATGCACTTTGTAATGATTGTTTTAATTGCACTTAGAACAATGCCTAGCCATAGTGCTTTTAAGGGTTAACTATTATAATAATGACGAAGAAATGCTATTGTTTATTTGCTATTATTAATTAGTATCTCAATTCTATGAAGGAGGCATAATCATTGTTCTCATTTTACAGATGAGTAAACAGAGGCCCAAAGACTCGGGCAAGGAGCCAGGAGGCTGGCCACAGACCCTGACTATTCATTCTAGATCCAGAGCTGGACATAGGTGCCCTGGCTCTGGCTCTAGGCTGGGGGCTGCCTGTGACTCCATGCGTGTCTATCCTGGTGCCCCTCCGGCATGAGCCCCAGGTCTCTGGTACCTGCTCCTTGCTCACCTTGGCTACAGGGGGAGAGGGACAGATGAATTCCTCAAGCTAGTGGACAGGCATAGTCCTGAGGGGAGAGGACAGTGGTATTCACAGAGGAGGACCCTCCCCTCACGCTGACATCTAGCTTCTCACTGCTAATAGAGCTTCAAGACCTGAGAGACAAGGGCCTGGACGGGGAACGGAAGTGATCTGCAGGGATGTTTGGGGGATGATATAGTGCAGAGGACGGTGATGGACTAGGAGGCAGAAAGCTGACCCTCAGGAACACACTTGGCCATGAGACACTAATACTGAGCTGGCACCTTGAGATGAGCCCCCCGGAGCAGCCTTGTCCTGCACCCCAGTGAAGAGTGAAGGTCTCCCTTTGCAAGGGCAAAGGGGAGGGGCCAGTCTCACCTGTCAGGTCTGTCTAAGGTCACTGCCTCGTTGTCCTGAGCAGTCTTCTGACAGATGGACCCTGGGCCCTACATCCTCCCAGTCCTCTCTGTAACACCACGCCTCCAGTCCCAAGAATACTATTATTCTGTGAAAACAATCAAGAAGGTGTATGAATTTATTCATGTTGGTGTTCATCATGGTGGTGATAACAATACGGCTGTATCTGTACAACTAGACCCATTCACACCCACAGTCACTGATTCTCTCATTCATTCATTCACCAGACATGCTAGGAGGGGCAGAGTATCACTCCTCTACCTTAAATCCTCCACTGGCCTCCCGTCACACTTAGAATAGAAATCAGACTCCTCACCTGGCCTGCGAGGCCCTGAGTAATACACCCTGGCCAACTCTCTGATGTCTTCTGTCTCTCCGCTAGCACCTGCTGTTCCCTTTGTCTGAAACTCCCCTCCTCAGATCTTCTCATTATCTTTCAGCATGGCTCAACAAACCCTCCCTGGCAGGCCTGACACCTGAGGCAGCCTCCCTACCCTGGGCCCCTCTACCCCATCACCCTGTCTGTGTTTCTCAATAAATTATTTAAAGTAATTTACTTGCTTGTTGTTCACTCCGATTGTTAAAGCCCATGAGAACAGGGCCTTGTCTTGTTTACTGTGGTACCCCGAGTGTTCACACTCAGGCCTGGCATTGATGAAGCAAGAAGGGAGGGAGGCAGGGAGATCAAGCAGGTCTTTTGTGTCGGCTTGGAGATGGCCCTGGGGGCACAGCTGAGAGTGCCTAGAAGGCAGAGACTGGGCGGCGGGGGAGGGAAGGACCCTGCAGGTGCCACGACCCACTGTGCTCGGGCCTGCGGGGTCTCTTTATCTCCGGAGCGGAACAGGGCAGGTGTGTCTCCACCTTGTTACACGCGAGCCTCTTTAAAGACAGGCGGGGGGTCAGAGGCCCCGCTCTCCCCCTCCCGCAGCACTCGGCCGGCCCCTCCTCTCGGTCAGGTGCACGCAGCGCTCCCAGTCCAGGAGCCTGCCCGCCCTGCTTGTCATTCCGGCCGCGGCTTCCTTCGCTCACGAGCTTCCCACCGCGCCAGGAGTGGGTTTCTGATAACGTCCGTATAAATTATTTAAGAGACTTTCCGCCAGGCGGGGATGAAACTCGGCTGAGAACCGGGCGGGGGCTGAAGGGGAGGTTCAGGGCTCCTGCGCCGGCCATGGCGGTTCACCCCGCGCCCCCTGCAGGCCGTTTCGCGTCCGCATTAGCGTGTTAATTACACCTGCTGCCCTGGCTGGGCATGGTCTCACTCTTGGGTTCAAAGAACCACGGAAGAACCGTGGGGCCGGAAGAACAGGCTGGGGTCACAGGCTGAAAGGACTAGAAGGAGCCCCTCAGAAGCCCCCCAAACGGGAAGGGTTCCTGGCACAGGCAGGGGAGCCCTGCTGGAATGGCGGGTATGGCATGCAGGGAGGCGTGCATGGAGGAGTGGGGGTACGGGGCGCCCTGTGGAGAGCGGAGGGCCTCAGACAGGGATGGGGTTGTCGCCTGAGGAAACACCTCTGAGTTGGGGGGCAGAGATAGCGGGTGGGCCTTTCAGCGGCCTGTGTTGTCACTGTGGGGACCCAGGTGGGCCCGTGGGATGCCAACATCCTTCCACGTGACTGGACAGGGGTACTGGCCAGGGCAAGTGGGCATGGAACAGGTCTCTTGCTTTCTCTCAGAGGGAAGATAATAGCACAGCCCCTTCAGGTCACCGAGTGTGGGGAGGTGACGTAAAACGGCCTGGTGACCACTGAGAGGAAGTAGGGGTCAAGCTCACATGCCCAGGCGTAAAGCACCTCCTGGTTTTTTCCAGGAAAGCTTTATCTGCCCCAGGGGGTGCGAAGAAGGGCCTTGTGGCTTAGGCTGAAGGACAGATTGGTTCCCACCAGTCACTGCCCAGTGGTACTGTCCCCAGCCCCTGGTGCTGGCAGGCCTGTGGCTCTGCGGCTTCACTAAAACCTGGACCACATGGGTTCTCCCATCATTGGAGGAGCTGAAACCATGTGCCCTGTCCTACATGAGATCCTGTTATTTCAGGGCCTGCATGTTCCCCCAGTGAGGGCTGCTGTCTTTTCCCTCTGGGGGAAATTCCTTCCTTCCCCTCTCCCCAAGCTTCTCTCAGAGTGCCCCTGACAAACATGATTTCCCTAATGAGCTTTTGAAATCCAAACCAGCAAGAGAAGAGCCCCATTGTAAGCCTTTCCTGAGCCAGGTTAATGGAGCCCTTACTTGAAAGAGAGAGGAGAGGGGAGAAATACCAGGAGAAAAATATAAACTTGTATTTCATGTGATACTCATTCCCTCTGTATCATCAGTAGCAGCAGGATGCTGGAGGCTACCAAGATTCTCCCTTTGCTCTAAAGTGGGTACAGAGTGGCCTGGTGATTGCAAGGGGCAGGGGCAGGGCCCAGAGGCCCTGGGCAGGAATAATGGTGGGAGAAGGGGGTTCTTGGCTGGGAAATGGGTACCTAAGCTTTGAGTTTCTTTCTAAGTTTCAGGAAAAGTGGGTGCCTAGTTGGTGGACTCTGTATCCCTGACAAGCTTTGTTTGTAAGACAGTTTTGGGGAAAGGAGCTCAAGACCTGGCTGCCATGTGCCCGCTGTGCCCCTGGACCAGTGTTCTGAATCCTCTGAACACTGCCATCGGTAACCTTAATGTAAAGCACCCTCCCTCTGCTCCTCATTCTGTGACCCTACACAGGCTGGGGGTGAGTCCCTCCAGCACTCAGCTCATAGACCGTGTTTTGAGACCCACAGGGCTGGGAGGTAGAGAGCTGGTGTGCTGTTTGAGGCGCTGGTCTAGAGAATGAGGAAGCCAGGACTGAGGTGCTACTGTGTGATCTTAGGAAGCTGTGGCCCCTTCTTGGGCCTCAGTTTCCCAACTTTGAGGGAAAGTCCCTGCCCTGCCCACTCACCGGGCACAGATAAATAATAATAGCTCATCCTTATTGAGTTCTTCCTAGGGGCTCTGCTGCCCTAAAAGCCATACATGTGCATCTCGTTTAGTCTGCACAATAGTCCTATATGGTAGGAACTATGATCCCATTTTACACATGAGGTCACAGAAGACAAATAACTTGCCCAAAGACACAGCCAACAGCGGCTAAGGCTGTCTTCAGAGTCAACACTCTTAACCATCACACCGTGCTTGGGTAGGGGAGGATTTGCTTTCCAAGTTCTCGGGATGTCAAAGCTGGTCCTGGCCATCCTCAACCTCCAGACACTGGCAGGACCTGCCAAGGTTCCAGAGCCTGGTGGTGAGCTCTGTTCTTTCCCCTCGAAGGGAATCTGAAGGAGGCTGAACCCAGGGACTCAGGACACGAGCTGTGGACGGGACTGTTGAAGGAAGTGGGGGAGGTCTGGGGGTGGCAGGAGAGGACAGATGGTCGACAGCGGCGGCAGCCTCGCCTCCCTCCGCACTCAAGGAGGAGATCTGCATCATCACTCTGGGGCCGCCTCCCGCCCCTGCCAAAAGCCGACAACTGTTCCCAGGTGAACAGCAGCTGCCGCCCCAGGAGGGCTGCCTGCGGCTGATGCCACGTGGGAGGTTAAGCCATCGGGCCCACCTGGCTCCCAGTTGGAAGGGTAAAAAAGGAAGCAGAACTCCCCCAAACCTCTGCTGGGCCAGACCCTAGAAAGCACTGCCTCGTCTTCGTTGCATCCTCTCAACAACCTGCAGTGTGCAACTGTGTGACCGCCCAGTTAACAGAACAGGAGAGGGCTAGAAGCTGTGGGCAGAAAACACGCAACTGAAAGCAAAGGGGACAGCTGAGCATGGAGAGTTTACAGGCCCTGCAGGGGAGATGCAAGGTTGCCCACAGGCTAAAGACTCAGAGTCAGCATTTGCTCAGCACCTGTTTCAGGCCTGGTAATGTGCTGGGGCCTTTAGCTCCATTTTATAGACGGGCAAACTGAGGTTCAGAAAGAAGGAGGCGGCCAGGGTCACGCAGCTGGCTGTGTCAGAGCTAACAGCAATTCTCTGCCCTCCTCAAAGTTTTTAGTCTGTTGGGAGAAACAGATTCATACCAGACCCAAAGCAACTGAGCAGTGATTGAGATATAGACTCCTCTGGGAGACAAGAGATGGGAGGGAGAGTATCAATCAAAAGCCCGTCATGAAGGAGAGAGAAATGTGTGAGGGGGGCACATCTGGGCTGCTGGGCACAAGTTTAAAGGCAAGATAAGAGGAGGGCATTCCAGGCATAGGAGGAGCAGGAGCAAAGGCCTGGAGGCCGAGCAAGTCAAGATGATGCTCCGAGAACTGTGGGGGTCTCTTGGGAGGCTGGAGCCCTGGCCGTGAGAGTAGCCAGGGCAGGGAGGCAAGGTGGTTCCCTGGTGGGGTCCCCTGGGGAGTAGAAGCCTCTCTGTGGTTTGGAGGAGGGAAGGCATGTGGGAAATGGCTGGGAAGAAGAGAAACAGGCCACAGGCCACAGAGACGCGGGAGGGGAAGAATTGGGTGTGAAGGGAAGCACTGTGGGCAGGGCCCCTGGGTTCAGCTGGACCAGTGTTCTTGGGCTCAGGCTTTGGCATCAGACACACCTGGGTTTGAGTCCTGGCTCTGCCCTTACTTGCTGTGTGGCCTTGGAAGTTGCTTGCCCTCTCTGAGCCTCAGCTTCTCCCTATATAAACAGCTGCCTTCAGGGGTTGTTGTAGATGGCAGCTGGGAACCCAGGGCCTTTCATTTCTTCCTTCCAAACTAGGAAGTAGGAGCTGTCATTTCCCCCATTTCACAGAAGGGCAAACTGGTGACTGATCATGGCTAGGATGTAAAGATCCTGTCATTTCAGCCCATCTTGGATAATTAAATGAGTCATGTCTGCTCCAGGGGTGGCTGAAGTTCTCTTGGACCAGCATTACCCTTTAGCTTTTCGACCTAGTCCTGTTCCCACCCCCTCTCTCCCCCAGGTGTTGCTGCTGCTGCTGCTGCTGCTGCTGCTAAGTCGCTTCAGTCGTGTCCGACTCTGTGTGACCCCACAGACGGCAGCCCACCAGGCTCCCCCATCCCTGTAATTCTCCAGGCAAGAACACTGGAGTGGGTTGCCATCTCCTTCAGTGCATGAAAATGAAAAGTGAAAATGAAGTCGCTCAGTCATGTCTGACTCTTCATGACCCCATGGACTACAGCCTGCCAGGCTCCTCCGTCCATGGGAGTTTCCAGGCAAGAGTACTGGAGTGGGTTGCCATTGCCTTCTCTGCCCCCAGGTGTTAATCCCTAGTAAATATCCTCCACATCAGGCTCCATCTGGGGGTCTGCTCCTAGACAACCCCATCTATAACAGGCACATGTACATTCCAGACAGCATGGCTGAGTCCTTGCTGTGCCCACAGACTGCTCTTGTGGGCAGCATGACCCCAGAGGCCAGTTCTCAAGCCCTACCCTTCCAAAGGCTCAAGGAGGAGCAAGGATGAACACATGAACATGAGGAATCTGTGAGCCAGGAGGGGTCCTATGGAACTGGTGACACTGGGCCCTATAGTGGGCAGAATTGTCATTGTTTAGCCTTAAGTCATGTTTGACTTTTGAGCCTCCATGGACTATAGCCCACCAGGCTCCTCTGTCCACAGAATTCTCCAGGCAAGAATACTGGAGTGGGTTGGCTTGCCCTTCTCCAGGGGATCTTCCCAGCCCAGGGTCTCCGGTATTGCAGGCAGATTCTTTACCATCTGAGCCGCCAGAGAAGCACTGGGCTGAATGATAGCCCCCAAAGGTACAGCCTTGACCCAACCCCCAAGACCTGCAAGTCTTGCCTTATCTGAGAGAGGGTCTTTGCAGACATTGAAGTTAAGGAGTAGGGGATAAGGAGATTGTCCTGGATTACTCACATGGGCCCTGAATCTAATGATGTGTCCTTGAACGAGTGAGACAGAGAGACACACAGAACAGAAGGTGATTTGAAGATGGAAGTGATGTGGCCACAAGTCGGAGAAGTTGTGGCCATTAGAAGAGGAAAAGAAGGAAGCCCCTCAGAGCCCCCCAGAGGGGGTGTAGTCCTACCTTGATGGTGGACTTCCAGCCTCTGCACTGAAGGGGAATATATTTCTGTGCTTTTTATGCTTCTCAGCTTGTGGTAATTTGGTGCAGCAGCAGCTGGAAGGGAGTACAGGCCTCGTATCCAGCTGGAAGCTTGGGGAAACTTTCCAGGAAATCCCTGGAGGTCCCCAAGGTTGGGCTGGGGGCCAGGAGAGAGGAGGCAGGCTCTGCAGAAGGAGTCTTGTCTCTCTTGGATTTTGACCTTGAGTAGGAGGTCCTCCTCAGGAAGGGAGGGGAGAAGACAAACCAGGGAGAGAAACATGGTTTGCAACCGCCTGCAGAATTGAAAAGCAATGCTTTCCAGAAAACTCAATTTATAAATATCACTGGGGTAGAAAGTTCCTGGAGGAGAGAGGAGAGACGCTCAGGAGGCAAGAGCCTAATCGCAGAGGTCACTGGGTGCCCACGTGAAGCTTGTGTTTTTAAATGTTATAATTCAGAACAGTTTTAAACTCCCAGAAAAATTGCTGAAAGTAGCATAGAGAGTTCCCATACACCCTACTTCCCCTATTTCTAATGTCTTGCCTTGGTATAGTATTTTGTTACAATGAATTATTAAGTACATTATTAAGTGAAGTCCATACTTGATTCAGATTTCCTTATTTTTTACACCAAATACCCTTTTGCTGTACCAGGATCCCACATTACATTTAGTTGCATGTCTTCTTAGACTCCTCTTGGCTGTGACAGTTTCTTAGTCTTTCCTTGTTGTTGATGATCTTGGCAGTTTTGAGGAGACCTGATCAGGTATTTTGTAGACTGCCCTTCAACCGGAATCAGTCTAATGCTTTTCTCGTGATTAGACTGGGCTTGTGGGTTTGGGGGAGGAAAAGCCCAGAGATAAAGGGCTGCTTTCATGATGTAATAAGAGTACTTGCTGCCAGCAGGACTTAACACTGCTGTTGACTTTGACCCCTGGCTGAGGCGGTGTTTGTCAGGTTTCTGCACCATAACTGTGAAGTTACTCTTTTTCCCCCTTTCCATATTGTCCTCTTTAGCAGGAGGTCATTCTGCACAACCTACATTATGAGGTGGGGGAATCATGCTCCACCTCCTTGAAGGTGAAGGTTTTGAAATATACATAATATGTACATATATATATATATTTTTTTTTTTTCCTTTTCCTTTTGGTCATGCTTTGCAGCATAGTTCCTTAACTGGGTATCCAACCCATGACCTCTGAATTGGGAACATGAAGTCTTAACCGTTGAACCTCCAGGGAAGTCCCAAGGAGAGAGGTTTTAAGCAGAAAATTCATTATCAGATTTTCTTCTTAAAACCCAGTCCCGACAAACACGTGAGGGAGAAGCACCCTGTTGGTGGACGTGGAGATCGGAGCAGTGTTGTGGAGGGATGCCGTGACACATCCATCTACGTGTTAGATGCACTCCCCCTTTGATCTAGCAAGTCAGCCGTGATGTGCCCATCCACAGGTGCAGAGATGCCTGGCATTATTGGTAGCCACCAGAGGCGTGCCCATTGACTGGGCAATGGATGAGAGAATGAGATTCATCTCACAAAATAGCAGTCATCAAAAAGAAACAGGTGGGGACTTCCCTGGTGGTCCAGTGGCTAAGACTCCATGCTCCCAGTGCCAGGGGCCTGGGTTCCATCCCCTGATCAGGGAGCTAGATCGCACATGCTGTAACTATGAGATTCTGCATCTTGCAACTAAAAACAAAAACAAAAAACAGATGCCACAATGAAGACAACAAAGATTGAAGATCCCAGGTGCTGCAACTAAGACCTGGTGCAGCCAAACAAACAACTAAATGAGTTAAATCTGCATGTGTGGACGCGTGAAATTTTCCAAGATGATTATAAGTGAAAAAAGGTACTCACAGGCTCATCTGCATGATATGATGCCATTTGCATGAGTACAAAGGATGTACATTTATATATGCACATAGAAATGGAAAATGTGAGACAAGATCCACAAGGCACCATCACCCATGGTGACTCAGGAAGAAGGGGTGTTCTGGGGGCAGAGGAGGAGGGGGACTGTTACTTTTCACTACACTTCTCTGACATTTTGCACAATAAGCCAGTACTGCTTTCTCCATAAAATGTTTTCAATATTAAGACTATTTCTTTGGAGATTTGCATTTTAAGGCTGCATTGCAGCTGCTTGTGAAAGGAGAGTTTGGGGAACCAGAATGGAATGGAGTGAGCAGTTCAGAGATATCAGGGTATTTAGATGACAAGTTGAAGAAGGGCAGGAGAAGATAATTTGGGCTTGCTTACAAGCCTGGGGCTTCCCAGGTGGCACTAGTGATAAAAACAAAACAAAACAAAACAAAAACCACCTGTCAATGCAGAAGATGTAAGAGACACAGATTCCATCCCCGGGTCAGGAAGATCCCCTGGAGGAGGGCATGGCAACCCACTCCAGTATTCTTGCTTGGAGAATCCCATGGACAGAGGAGCCTGGTGGGCTACAGTCCAAGGGGTCACAGAGAGACCCCTTCAGACATGACTGAAGCATCTTAGCATGGCACAGCATGAGGTACAGTTGAGAGGACTTGGTGACTTTTTGGTGGAGAGGTGGGAGGGGTGTTTCATGCAGGGTGCTGGCTGGAAACTGATAGTGCCCTCAAAGTGGGTTATGGAGGAGTGTGTAATAAAGGGAATGCCAGGAAGGATAAGGGGAGGCCTGCCAGGGGTGACTCCACAGTCGAGTTGGGTGCATGTGGGAGGCCGAGGGAGGGCAAGGTCCTGGAACTGGCAGGGCAGCGGCAGGAGAGGCTGCCTGATAGGAAAGGAGGCTCAGCCTGCCCCTGACCTGGCCTAGAGGAAGCTGGGGGAGCTAACACCCCATCCTCACTCCTGCCTCCCCCAAGTCCCACTGCAGATGGGGAGGGCACCTCCCACTGGCTAAACCCACCTGGAAGCAGAGGGCAAGTTCGGAGCAGGGTAGAGAAGGGCGGGAGGCGGCCCAGAGAGGAGTGCAGAATCTGCACTGACATCCAGGCACCTGGCTTGGGGGCTTGATGCGTGGATGTGCCCCTTGGAGACATGGATCACAGAAGGAGGAGGAGGTTTTCAGGAGGATGAGTAATTCCATTTATGGCCTATTTCAGTCAGCATAGGCTGTCTGCATAACAAACAGCCCCAAATATGTTGGGGGTGTGGTGGCCTATTGAGTTGGAGCTTAAATCCCGAATGGCCTGTCTTCCTGTGATGGTCCCCCCGGCACCTTTTGAAGCCACCCACCTCCCTGTCTACTTGCCTGGAACCCTACCCAGGTACATAGGCTCCTGCCTGAATGTGGAGGGTGGACTCTGGAGGGCCTCTGTTGAGGGACACACACCGGGCGTGTTGGGCTTCTCCCAGTTCTGCAGGGTCACCAGGACGGCTGCTGTGTGACCCATGGGATCTGTGTGCCAGGCCCTATTGAAGCAGCCTAGGGATCCAGAGGTCTCTAGGCTGGGTTAAGTTTGGTGCAGGGAGAGGACGTCACCCAAAGCTTGCTCAGACCAGCGTCGGGTTGGGAGGTCTTGGGACATCAGGTAGGGTGAGATCTTTTTAAAAAGTTTGGTTTTCTGTGGAGGGGTTGGCTGCAGGAGAGGTGGGGGTGGGGTGGCTACTGAAAAGGCTGGGGAGGGGGCATTATCCCACCAGCCTGTAGGGGACTGGAATCTTCCAGTATGGCAGCCCTGTCCTCATAGGGATGAAGACCCCAGAATGGTTCTAAACAGGGTGTTTGCAGGAAAAATGAGGCTCCCTTGGCACTATCAGCACATTCCACAGGACTGTATAATCGGATTATCTCCCAGGAGGAATGAAAAGATGAGTGGGGAGAAAAAGTGGGCGAGAAAAAGTCCTCCACTCTGAATGCTCCTATTCCCACCACTCACTGTTTTAAATCTCTCAAGGCTCACTGTCTAGTTGTCCTCTCTGTTCATATGGTTAAGCTGAGACCCAGAGGGATAGAGGGACTTGTCTGGGTCCACAGCATCAGGATAAGTCATGCCCCAATCCTGCCCTTCCTCTGTGGGGTGCTGTTTCCCTATCCCCTTTGGGGAAGGTCTCATCCCCATCCCTTACAGGAATGGTACATAATTTGCAGGACCCAGTGCAAAATAAGGGGCTTCCCTCGTGGCTCAGATGGTAAAGAATCTGCCTGCAATGCAGGAGAGGCAGGTTTGATCCCTGGGTCAGGGAAGACCCCCTGGAGGAGGGCATGGCTACCCACTCCAGTGTTCTTGCTGGAGAATCCCATGGACAGAGGGACCTGATAGGCTACAGTCCATGTGGTCACAAACTGTCAAACACGACTAAGTGACTAAATCAAATCTCTCTGGAAAATCATTGCAAAATAAAAAGTTAGGGCCCCTCATTCAAACATCATTAAGAACTTCCGGATAGAGACTCCAGAGCTTGAAACTGCTCTGACTGCAGTTTCCTGCTGGTGGAAGTTCTCAGTAGTGAGTACCTATGTTTTTTTTTCCTAGAAAAGCATCATGGACACAATAAAGTCTCTAGATTTAACCACAAATTTATCTGAAATACAGGGGACCGGGGACATGTTTAATAATATTTAGTTCAGTTCAGTTCAGTCTCTCAGTCATGTCCAACTCTGCGACCCCATGAATCGCAGCACGCCAGGCCTCCCCTGTTCATCACCATCTCCCAGAGTTCACTCAAACTCAGGTCCATTGAGTTGGTGATGTCATCCAGCCATCTCATCCTCCCCTTTTCCTCCTGCCCCCAATCCCTCCCAGCATCAGAGTCTTTTCCAGTGAGTCAAATCTTAGCATGAGGTGGCCAAAGTACTGGAGTTTCAGCATCAGCATCATTCCTTCAAAAGAACACCCAGGGCTGATCTCCTTTAGAGTGGACTGGTTGGATCTCCTTGCAGTCCAAGAGACTCTCAAGAGTCTTCTCCAACACCACAGTTCAAAAGCATCAATTCTTTGGTGCTCAGCTTTCTTCACAGTCCAACTCTCACATCCATACATGACCACTGGAAAAACCATAGCCTTGACTAGACGGACCTTTGTTGGCAAAGTAATGTCTCTGCTTTTCAACATGCTATCTAGATTGGTCATAACTTTTCTTCCAAGGAGTAAGCGTCTTTTAATTTCATGGCTGCAGTCACCATCTGCAGTGATTTTGGAGACTGGTAATCAAATAAAAATCCAGATGGTAAAGAAGAAAAAAAGAGGTGAAAACCTTTACATTAAGAGGCTTACTAGATCTCAGGATCTAATTCACTGTGTGGACCTTATTTGGATCTTCAAACCGTTAACCAAAATTATGAGATAATTATTAATAGCATTGGATATTTGACAATATTAAATATTTCTGGTGAATGTTTTAGGTGTTATAATAATATTAAATCTAAATAAATAAATATAACACATCCTCCCTGGTTTGCTCAGGCTCCCACAGCCGAGTACTATAGACTGGATTGTTTAAACTGTGTTTTCTCACAGTCCTAGAGGCTAGAAGTCCAAGATCAAGGTGCCGATGGGGTAGGTTTTGTGTGAGAACTCTCCTTGGTTTGTAACTGGCCCTTTCCCCTCTGTATCTTTGTATCTTCTTCCCTCTCTATGTGTCTGGGTCTTAATCTCCTCTTCTTACAAGAACACCAGTCATTTTGGATTAGAGTCAGTCTAATGACCTTGTTTTAACAGAATTACCTCCTTAAAGACCCTATCACCAATACAGCCCATATTCTGAGGTAGTGGGAGTTAGAATTTCAACATATGAACTTTGAGGAGACATAATTCAGCCCATAATGTTGTGATTATGTGATTAACTATTATTAATGTTATTTTTAAAAGAATTTGTATAAAAAAGAATGCATATCTTTTAATAGTTTATTCTGAAATTTAATGCATTCAGTGGTATGATTTCTGGAGTTTGCTTTTAAATAATTCAGTTTGTGGGGAGGTTGGCAGTAGAGGTGAAAGTGAAACAAACTTGGCCATGAACAGATAACTGTTGAGGCTGCAAGATAGGTACATGGGGCTGAATTATTCTATTCTCTTTACCTGTATATAGACTTGAAATTATCTATAAGAAAGCATTTTTGTAAAATATGAATACTAAACTTTAGTGGCTTTCCATTATTTACTGAGTAACTTCAAATCCTTAGCCTGGGGTCCTTTCGTTCCACCAAAGCTGTCTCCCCATCCTGCTTTCCAGCCTGGAGCTTCCACCAAATTCCCTGTAGTTCCCTGGACATAGCAGAATGGTCCTCATCTCTCCACCTTGGTTCTTCCCTTCACTTCTCATGCCCTTTCCCTGCTTTTCCTAGCCCCTCCTCCAGGAAGTCTTCCCTGATCTCCAGACTGGGAAGGTTCCCTCCTTTGTGATTCCTCACCCCTGCTCCTTAGTGCTGATCCACCTGCACAGTCACCGTCAGTTTCTTTCCTCCCTCCTCTCCTCTGCACTTCCTGCCCCCCTTCCGTTCCCCACCCACATCCACTTGCATGCATGTGCCTCCTCCCCCAGCATACACATTCACACACACACACATGCAACTGTGTGAATTGCTTGAGGACTGGTCACATCTGACCCGGGTTCTGGGACCTGGTGAGGTGATGATGTAGCCCAGGAGAGCAGGGATGACTGGGAGCTTCAGGCTTTCACGTGGGGGTTGTCATTCTCCTGATATAACAGGAACGTTTTACTGCAGCTCAAGCCCACTGAGTGCTGGAGGGCATTTTGAGGAGGGGAGAGGCTGTTCCCTGCCTCTGTCCCAGGGACAGCAAGATTTTGGCCTGGCAGCGGGACCTGGTGTCAATGGAACCCTGGTTTCCAGGAGTGCTTCACATGGACAAGTGTAGAGAGGTTCCTGAGCCTCTCCTTTTTCTCCATGGGACCTTCACCCAGCTCAGTTCCCACTTTGTACAAATGAAGAGACTGAGGCTTGGCCAAGAAGTTACCTGCCCACTTTCTAGCTGCTGTGCCCTTGGGCAAGAGCCTTAGCCTCTCTGAGCTTGGATGTCACTCTCAATAGTCAAAATGTGTGCTTGCTCACAGACTGTTCCTCTCACCAATGAGAACTGAATGACCCACCTTAGATCAATATTTTCAGCCTGCCATTCCCCTCATTAGTTGCATAGCCTGAGGTAAGACCCTTCTCACTGTCAGCCTCAGTGTTCCCATCTACCAAATGGGTGTGCCTGGGGGCCTGCTGGCCAGTCTTCATCTCTGAAACTCTGACCTGGGGTCTGGGCAGTGTGAGGTAAGAGATGACAGACCCAAGGACTTCTGGGTCCACTCCCACCTGAAGCATTGGACAGGGAGGGAAGGGGTCTGTCTGTTGAAAGTGAGATTTCTGCAGACCCTTAGGTCAAGGGTTGGAAGTTAGCTGGCAGGGAAAACTTTGTGGAAACAGGTCTGTGATTATCTCCTTGGCCACTCTTGGATGACCTAAGTCTGATCCCATGACTTTCCACAGTTAAGCTGATTCCTGCTCCTCCCCAGAGCCCAGAGTAGAGCCTCCTGTCTGCTCATGTCTCCTCCAGGTTCTCCGGGCTGCCCCTGGCCAGAGCTCCCCTGCCCAAGATGACCGAGGCAAACCGCAACCTGTGCGCTGCTCACTCAGGGTCCCCTGCTAGGATCTCAGTTCTACCAGACCCTTCGTAGAGACCCCAGTCCACCATGTTTGGTCCTCCTCTGCCTCTTTGCTCAGATGGCTCTGCTCACAAGGTAGCTGACAGCTACCCTCGCCCTCTCCTGAAGAGAGTGGTGTTAAGCTCCCAGAGACATCTCATGTGTCTCTCCTCCACCAACTTCAGGAACCCTCCCCCGACTGCTGGAGCTCACTGTGCCCTCTTCTTCCTCTGAGTTCCCCATGTGTCTCAGTCACTAGACAGTGAGTTCCGTGAGGCAGAGATAGGGCTTGGCTCAGCTCAGGGCCCCAGTTCTCCTGGGAGGCCGTTTGGACCAAAGCTGGGTTTACATTGCACCTCAGCCACTTTAAAGGGTTCTGACCTCTCTAAGCCTTGGTTTCTCATCCATACAACATGAACAATATCACTCATCTGTATCAGATTGACTGCCTGGAAGGAGTTGTACTCCTTGAACTCCTTGAATTTGAGCCAGCCCTGATCAGCAAAGATTTGGGCTCTGAGTCGGGAGCCTGGCCCTGGATCTTAATCTATTAAGATTAAAACTGCCCTGCACAGAGTTTTACATCTGCTCTCTGTGAAATCCCTTTATCACCTTAATCTTCCTTAGTCCTCCCAGAAAGGGAGGGGCTATCCCAGCCCAAGTGTGGAGGAAGGGAGGCCTGGTCTTGGGTTCTGAGTGAGCTTGGGTGAGCCTGGAGGGGAGTGCTGTGTCTGGAAGCCAGAGCTGAGGTGCGAGGGGGGAGTGCTTCCAAGCTGTATCCCCAAATATCTTAGCCGAGAGAAATGTGCTCATCTTACAAATCCCCATAGGCCTGGGATATGGAGTAGATGCCCTCAGGAAGGTCACAGACTAGAGATGATGCCCCATCCCCCATCCCCTGGGAGATACCCAGCAGCTGCAGTCTCAGGAGCCCCAGACCTGCCTGGAGCTGAGAGGATGCTGAGACCTATGACAGGAAGGGGTGATTCACTGGATGGCTGGACAGGAGAAACAGCACGAGGCAGCACTGAGCTGGGCTTGGTCAGGGTGGGCTTGGTCAGGGTGCATTTTGTGATATTAGTGGTCACTGATGAACATTGACTAGATCCATCATTTCATTGAAAGTGAAACTTAGTTGCTCAGTCATGTCCGACTCTTCGTGACCCCGTGGACTGCAGCCCACCAGGCTCCTCTGTCGGAATTCTCCAGGCAAGAGTACTGGAGTGGGTTGCCATTTCCTTCTCCAGAGGATCTTCCCAACCCAGAGATCGAACCCAGGTCTCCCACATTTGCAGGCAGACTGTGTATCATCTGAGCCACCAGGGAGCCTATCATTTCATTAGGGTTTCCAAAATGAAGATATTCTATCATCCCATTATCATCTCTCAGCTAGACTATTTCTGCAAAGAGAAACTTCCGCTTATCAATTACTAGTTTACCTTGAGGAACAGTCAGTGCAGGTGACTAAGCAGGTGTGTGATAGGATCAAATTTGCTTTTCCTGAAAGAAAATTTGAAAAGGCCAAATAGCACAGAATAAACAAAGGACATTGTTAAAGTGCTATTCTCAAAAAATCACCGTATTCTAAAGGTTTTCCAGGGGCTTCTTCTAAGCCTTTTTTGTTGTTTAGTCACTCAGTCATGCCCGACTCTTTGCAGCCCCATGGACTGCAGCATGCCAGGCTTCCCTGTCCTTCACCACCTCCTGGAGCTTGCTCAAACTCATGTCCATTGAGTCAGTGATCCCATCCAACCATGCCATCCTCTGTCATCCCCTTCTCTTCCTGTCTTCAATCTTTCCCAGCATCAGGGTCTTTTCCAATGAGTCAGCTCTTTGCATTAGGTGGCCAAAGTATTGGAACTTCAGCCTCAGTATCAGTGCCTCCAATGAATATTCAGAATTGATTTCCTTTAGGATTGACTAGTTTGAGCTCCTTGCAGTCCAAGGAACTCTCAAGAGTCTTCTCCAACACCACAGTTAAAAAGCATCAGTTCTTCAGTGCTCAACCTTCTTTATTGTCCAGCTCTCACAACTCTCACATGGCTACTGGAAAAACCATAGCTTTGACTATATGGATCTTTTCCTTGGCAAAGTAATGTCTCTGTTTTTTAACACCCTGTCTAGAGGAAGGAAAGCTTTCCATTATTACCATAAGGACTGTTGAACGTGGATAGCCAAGCACAACATAGAAAACAATAAATCAACCTTGCATAAATATTGCGGGAGTGACTACCAAAAAGTAAAATAATAATCATAGGAAATGTGATGGTTAACTTTATGTGTCAACTTGTTTGGGCCACAAGGTGTCTGAATATTTGGTCAAACATTATTCTGGGTGTTCCTGGATGAGACTAACTTGGGTTGGTGGACTGAACAAAGCAGATTGTCCTCCCTGATGTTGGAAGTGTCATCTAGTCTGTTAAGAGTCTGAGTAGGACAAAATGTGGAAGAAGAGGGAATTCTTTCCCTCTTCCTGACTGTCTTAGAGTTGGGACCTTATCCTGCTGTCTGACTTGAACTAGAACTAGAACTTACATCATCACCCCTCCTGGCCTTAGACGTTCAGACTCAGACTAGAACTATACCATCATCTCTCCTGATACACACACACATATGTACACGCTGACCCTGTTTCTCTGGAAAACCCTGACTAATCAGAAATATCATTTAGAATCCAGAAGCACATTAAGAAAACAGCACGCATCTGTAACTAATCTTTACATGGTTCAATTTTTAAAAACCTAGTAAAGTAGATTAATATCATTAATGTAATATTATAGAATGTCATGAATAATAGATCAAAAGAGGAAGAAAATTGTTATTTTCTGTATAGATTCTGAAAAGGCATTTGAAAAACTCAATGTTAATTTCTGATTTTAGAAAACTTCTTGATAGAATAGAAAAGGATGGATACTTCCTTAATTAATAAGATCATGTATGCATGTGTGCTAAGCTGCTTCCGTCATGTCCAACTATTTGTGAGCCTATGGAGTGTAGCCTGTCAGGCTCCTCTGTCCATGGGATTTTCCAGGCAAAAATACTGGAGTGGGTTGCCATGACCTCCTCCAGGGGATCTTCCTGACCCAGGGATTGAAACGGTGTCTCTTAAGTCCCCTGCACTGCAGGTGTGTTCTGTTCTGCTAGGGCCACCTGGGAAACCCAGGGTCATGATTAACAAGGCAAATCCACCAGTATGTATAATGGTGAGCAGTTTAAAGCATCCCAGAAAAATTCATGAGCTAGAAAAAGATGTCCCCTCTCACCTGTCTTGTTTAACATTATTCTGCAGATATTAACTTATAATTTTACAAGAAATGAGGAACATAAATATTGGAAAGACACAAAAGTATTGTTATTCATATGTGGTATGTGTTTGAAAAGCAAGATAAAATAGAATACTTATTATAAATAAGATAGCTTAGTAAGATAACTGGGTGCAAAATTAAAGCATAAAAAAATAATAACTTTCCTATACATGAACAATAAGTTATAAAAGATCCTTAAAGGAAAAATCCCATCTATGGAAATAGCAAAAAGATAAAATACAGAAGATAAAATATCTAGCAACACATTAAATAGGAAAAATTCATGATACACATGAAAAAAATTTAAATGCTACTGGACAGCTAAAACAAAACAGGGATAAATGGAAAGAGATACTTTGTAGGAAGACAGTAAATATAAGTCAGTTTTCCCTATATTATTATATACATTTAGAATGCTTCTAATAAAAATAAAACCACAGTTCCTAGGAATGTATATTAATTAGTGTAGAATAATTGCTTAAAGGAAAAACCCTGAGTATATAATGGTTAGAAAATGATGGATACTTATTTCTAGCTTACATAAAGCCCAAAATAGATTTTCCTGATTGGTGGGCATCTATGTGTGTGTCTTTCAATCAGACTTCTTTAATCTCTGGCTCTACTATTTTCAACACATGGTTTCCAAGGTAATTATGTGCATCTGCCTGAAGCTGGCAGAGGAATATGAATGATTAAGCATGGGAAGTTTTTATGAGCCAGTCAGAGAATTAATACACATCACTTCTGCTTGAATTCCATTGGCTAGAACTCTATCACATGATCACATTTAATTACAAGAAGAGCTATGCTATGTAGTCTGAGTGCTCAGAAAATAGAAGTGAGTGTAAAGCACTACTTGTCATGGGAAAATTGAGATTCTAAAGTTCATGTGAAAACATTCATGAGGAACATTACAAACAGTTTTATGCAAAATTTGACAACTTGCATGCAGTGGATAATATCCCTAAGAATGTGACTCTAGAAAAACTGACAAAAGTAGTAATAGAAAACTTAAACATCCCCATATCTATTTTAAAAATGGAATTTGTAATAAAAATCCCTCCCACATGGATAACTCCAGGCCCAGATGGGCTTCATTAATAAGTTTTATTGAACATTTAAGGAAGAAATAATACCAATTCTACACAAGTTCTTTCAGGAAATAGGGATTTTAAAAATCAGCAATGAATACTGAATTTTATTATACATGGAGTAGAAAAACTTCTGCTTCATTGACTATGCTAAAGCCTTTGACTATGTGGATTACAACAAACTGTGGGAAATTCTTAAAGAGATGGGAGACCACCTTACCTGCCTCCTGAGAAATATGTGTGCAGGTCTAGAAACAACAGTTAGAACTGGACAGGGAACAATGGACTGGTTCCAAATTGGAAAAGGAGTGTGACAAGGCTATATATTGTCACCCTACTTATTTAACTTGCATGTAGAATATGTCATAGAAAATGCCAAGCTGGATGAATCACAAGCTAGAGTCAAGACTTCTGAGAAAAATATCAATAACCTCAGATAAAACAGATATACAGATTACAGATAAATATAAATAAATAAAAATATAAATATAAATATACAGATAAAACGACCTTAATGGCAGAAAACAAAGAAGAAATAAAGAGCCTCTCGATGCTGGTGAAAGAAAAGAGTGAAAAAGCTGGCTTAAAACTCAACACTGAAAAACTAAGATCACAGCAACTGGCCCTATTACTTCATACCAAATAGATGGGGGAAAATGGAAACAGTGACAGGCTCCAAAATCAGAGGATAGTGACTGCAGCCATGAAGTTAAAAGATGCTTGCCCCTTGGAAGAAAAGCTATGACAAGCCTAGAAAGCATATTAAAGAGCAGAGACAAAGGTCCATTTTGCTGACAAAGGTCCATATAGTCAAAGCTATGGTTTTTCCACAGATGTGAGAGTTACCATAAAGGGGACCATAAAGACAGCCAAGCACTGAAGAATTGCTGCTTTCAAACTGTGATGCTGGAGAAGACTCTTGAGAGTCCCTTGGACTGCAAGGAGATCTAACCAGTCAATCCTAAAGGAAATCAATCCTGAATATTCATTGGAATGACTGATGCTGAAGCTGAAGTTCCAATACTTTGGCCACCTGATGTGAAGAACCAAATCGTTGGAAAAGACACTGATGCTGGGAAAGATTGAAGGCAAGAGGAGAAGGGGGCAACAGAGGATGAGATGGTTGGACAGCATGATTGACTCAATGGACATGACTTTGAACAATGGATATGAGCAAACTCCAGGAGGTAGTGAAGGACAGGGAAGCCTGGCATGTTGCAGTACATGGGGTCGCAAAGACTGGATATGACTGAGTGACAGAACAACATCTATGGAGAAAATAATATGAGCACTTCCAACTAGATATGATTTTCAGTTCAGTTTAGTTCAGTCGCTCAGTCGTGTCCGACTCTTTGCAACCCCATGAATGGCAGCACGCCAGGCCTCCCTGTCCATCACCACCTCCCAGAGTTCACTCAGATTTACATCCATTGAGTCAGTGATGCCATCCAGCCATCTCATCCTCGGTTGTCCCCTTCTTCTCCTGCCCCCAATCCCTCCCAGCATCAGAGTCTTTTCCAGTGAGTCAACTCTTCACATGAGGTGGCCAAAGTACTGGAGTTTCAGCGTCAGCATCATTCCTTCCAAAGAAATCCCTGGGCTGATCTCCTTCAGAATGGACTGGCTGGATCTCCTTGCAGTCCAAGAGACTCTCAAGAGTCTTCTCCAACACCACAGTTCAAAAGCATCAATTCTTCGGCGCTCAGCCTTCTTCACAGTCCAACTCTCACATCCATACATGACCACTGGAAAAACCATAGCCTTGACTAGACGGACCTTAGTCGGCAAAGTAATGTCTCTGCTTTTGAATATGCTATCTAGGTTGGTCATAACTTTTCTTCCAAGGAGTAAGCGTCTTTTAATTTCATGGCTGCAGTGATTTTGGAGACCCCAAAATAAAGTCTGACACTGTCTCCACTGTTTTCCCATCTATTTCCCATGAAGTGATGGGACCAGATGCCATGATCTTCATTTTCTGAATGTTGAACTTTAAGACAACTTTTTCACTCTCCTCTTTTACTTTCATCAAGAGGCCCTTTAGCTCCTCTTCACTTTCTGCCATAAGGGTGGTGTCATCTGCATATCTGAGGTTATTTTTCTTAAATTTACCAAGCTTGCTTTGTGGCTCAGCATGTGATCAATCCTGCAGAATATTCCATGGGCACTTGAAGAAAATGTATATTCTGCTGCCTCTGGGAGGGTAGGGATGAAGGTTGACTGGAAAGGAGCATGAGGGAATCTCGGAATGATGAAAATGTTCTGTCTTACCTTGAATGGTAGTTACACATTGTACACAATTACCAAAATTTAATGAACTGAACACATTTGACCTGGGCATTTTATTATACATAAATGATATCACACAAAAAACACAAAAGAATAGCTGGGAGGATGATAAGAGAAAGAATACAGGATTAGACACAAACACATATGAGTTTTAAATTGATAAGGTATCGTTTCAAGTGAATGAGTAAAAATTGATTATTTATTAAGTGATATTGAGGTGATTTGAAAAAGTGGGTTGGAATCACATACTACTGTTTACATCAGCATTAATTTTGTGCGGATCAAAGATTTTAAAGTAAATGAAACCATGAAAGTATGGAAACAAACATGGATAATTCTTTCAAAGTTCTGAGTTTGGGAAAGAGATTTTCCCAAATTGATTCAAACCCAGAAGCCACAGAAGAAAATATGAATATAACCACTAAAATTTGATGTGTCCAATTTTAAAAATACCACAAGTAAAATTTCAGGTTGTGCTAGTGGTAAAGAACCCACCTGCCAATGCTGGAGACATAAGAGATGTGGGCTCGATCTTTGGGTCGGGAAGATCTCCTGGAAGAGGGCATGACAATTCACTTCAGTACTCTTGCCTTGAGAACTTCATGGACAGAGGAGCTTGGCGGGCTATAGTCCACAGCATCACAAAGAAAAAAAGTTGGACATGACTGAAGCAAATTAGCACACACACACATATATATGGGAGTACATATATATATATATATATATACACACACACGTATATATATATATACACATATATATATGAGAGGCCACGTGTCAATTTTTTAAAGGATCAATAATGTAAAATGGCCACACGACATAAACAAATGGTTCATAGGAAGTGGAAGTGTATACAAATGGTTTCTGAAAGGAGGAAAAGATGTCCATGCTCAGTTATAGTAAGAGAAATGCCAACAAAAACTGGATCAAAGTTACCACTTCCCCCAGTGATGGCAGAGACCAAAATTTTAGAAAATGTGCTGGTTTTGTGAGAGTGTAGGGCAGCAAGTTCTCTCATGCATTGTTGACTGGAGTAAAAATTGTTACAATTCTTGAGAAGACAATCTAGAGATATCTACCAAATATAAAACTGCATATGCCCTGTGACCCAGGCATTCAACTTCCAGGGATTAATTCAACAGATGCACTCCCACATGTCCAGAAAGATGAATGACGGAGATGTCCAGGGCAGCCTTGTTTGCAGTGGCAAATCATGGCCATCAAGAGGAGGCTGGTTAAATAAATGACCGTAGCTGGATGTAACGGTGTTTCATGACACCGCTTGAAGTAGGTTAATATGGTCTTTAGAACATAGACTCTGGAGCCAGAATGCCTGGGTCCTTATCCCAGCTCCGCCACCACTGGCTGTGGGACTGACTTTAGGCCAGTTACCTAACTTAACCTCTCTGTGCCTCAGTTTTCTAACCTCTAAAATGGGATGAGTATCAGTAATAATAATGTCACTCACCTTAAACTGTTGTGCTGAGGAGTAAATGAGTAAAATTGGTCTTAGGGTATTTAGACCAGGGAGTGAAGTGAAGTGAAAGTCACTCAGTCGTATCTGACTGTTTGCAACCCCATGGACTATACAGTCCATGGAATTCTCCAGGTCAGAACACTGGAGTGGGTAGCCTTTCCCTTCTCCAGGGGATCTTCCCAACCCAGGGATCAAACCCAGGTCTCCTGCACTGCAGGCAGATTCTTTACCTGCTGAGCCACCAGGGAAGCCCAGGGAGTGGCACATGGTAGGTACTACATATGGATGGACTATGGTTATTACCAATCTGAACAACCTGTATTAATATGTTAAGTACAAAAAGCAAGGTGCAGTTCTAGTAATATAAAATCAGGGTGTGGAGGAGAGTTGAACATAGTTACGCCTGCATATGCATAAAATATCGGAGAAGGCAATGGCACCCCACTCCAGTACTCTTGCCTGGAAAATCCCATGGATGGAGGAGCTTGGTAGGCTGCAGTCCACGGGGATGCTCAGAGTCAGGCATGACTGAGCGACTTCACTTCCACTTTTTACTTTCATGCATTGGAGAAGGAAATGGCAACCCACTCCAGTGTTCTTGCCTGGAGAATCCCAGGGACAGGGCAGCAGCTTGCATAAAATATATTCCCTGGTGGCTCAGAGGTTAAAACGTCTGCCTCTAATGCGGGAGACCTGGGTTCAGTCCCTGGGTTGGGAAGGTCCCCTGGAGAAGGAAATGGCAACCCACTCCAGTATTCTTGCCTGGAGAATCCCATGGATGAAGAAGCCTGGTGGGCTACAGTCCACGGAGTCACAAAGAGTCAGAGACTAACACACACACACATGCATAAAATATCTCTAGAAGGCACTAGAAACTAGAAATTGCATCTGGGGAGTGATTGGGGTAGAAGACAGTTCTCAATGAATAACTCGTATACTATGAAACATATGTTTTTACTGAGTATATGTATTATCTATTCCAATTTTTTAAAATAAAAATTCATATTTTGAAAAAAATTTCCCTTATATGATGGAACTGTGCCCTTATTATGGTGGTGGTTAAGCAAACCTATACATATGTTTAGAATTCATGGAACTGTACATAAAAGTAAATTTTTCTGTATGGTAATTTAAAAAAATTGAAAAAGAGTGTCCTTTTGGCTCCATTGCGTAATACAGAGCAAGCCTGGTCCTCCAGAAGGTCATTGAGGAGCTGATTGCATAAGGGAAAAGAAATCTTAGAACCTGGGAAAGGAGCATCACGGTGGGGACAGGGAGGAGAGAATTCAGAAGTATAGAGGAAAAGTCTTGTGATCCATTCTTTCATGAACCACACCCCAACTTTGTACGTCCTGTTTGCTGGGCACTGTGCACACTCTTCTCACAACAATCCTAGAAGATAATGGTTACTTTCTGTCATCTCAGTTTTCCAGATGAGGTTAAATTGACTTGCCCAAGATATAAGTAGAAGAACCTTTGAACCAGGCCTGACTCCAAAACTGGTTCTTTTTGAAACTGCACTCCTTGGATGGGATTCCAACCCAACCAAAACTCAGACTGGGGCTTGAACCCACAATTCCTTACTTGGGAGGCGACTCACACTCACTGTCTTTTAACTGAAACTGCTCACCTGGTATCAAAACTTACTGAAGCCCAGGTTCTTTCGCCTCGTTGCAGAAAGAGTTCAGCATGAGGCAAAGCAATAGGTAAAGCATGAGTTAATTACCATAGGCTGCTTGTGAGAGACACAAGCAGGCTAGCAAGGGAGCACAGTTCCAAGAGCAAAGGGGGAAGAAAAATGGGGAAAGGAGAAGACCACCTTCTTCCTCATGCTTGGGCTAATGTCAAGGCTTACGTCAGTTCTTCCTTTGACCCTATATGGTCCACATGGGACTGCCGTGGTGCTATTGAAATCATATGTAGATTAGAAAAAGGATTGTAATGCTAAAACATGATAATTCATCTCAGGTTTTGGTATAATATCCTTTTTCCCCTGTTTTTTTTTTTTTTTTACATACTTATTTATTTGGCTGTGTCAGGCTTTAGTTGCAGCATACAAGATCTTTGTTGCGTCACATGGGATCGTTCATTTGGACGCATGGATTCTCTAGTTGTGTCACACAAGCTCCAGAGCATCCAGGCTCAGTAGTTGAGGTGCTGGGCTTAGTTGTTCCGTGGCATGTGAGATTTTAGTTCCTCAACCAGGGATTGAACCCATATCCCTTGCATTGCAAGGCAGAGTCTTAACTTCTGGACCGCCAGAGAAGTCCCTCCCCTAGTATTTATTTAAATCTTCCACCTATATTCCTGTCTTGGTCACATGCAGAAATGCTGCTCTTCAAGGACCATTAACTCCCTGACTTCATGTAACGAGATTCTGATCCTGTGACTATTGTCTTGTGTGTAACTATCAGGTTTTGCAGCTTGATTGTGCCTGGCATTTGATGTACCTGGTCTTCCTTCAAGGTGGTATAGATTGCTGCTAGGTTACCGGATTCCTTTCTTGAGTGGTCATTAGCTTCCAACAGTCTCTCAAACTCCCTTAAAATTCCCTTTCTGTCTTTAATCCCCTAGTGGGATTTCTAAACTATTTAATTATCCTACTCTATCCTTATCATTTTTAGCAAAAAAGACTCCCTTTCTCTAGTAAACTAGATCTAGGGAAGTCTGGGAAGGCTTCACAGAAGAGGTGACGTTTGAACTGGGGCCTTGAGGTTTATCTAGGGTTCTACCCTGTACAGTTCCAAGTGCTGCCATTCACAAGGTAATCTCTGTTACTGGCTCCCCCTGTAGTTGTGCAGGGCAACTCTGAGTTCTTCACAGAGAAATGGAGAAGGTGCCCTTGTTAGTTTTCGCTAACAAATGGCTTCCCGAATTCAGCCTCCCAAATTCATGCTCTATTGGTTTCAAACAATAAGTATTTACAGGTCAGCTGGCTAGTTCTTCTGAACTCAGGTGAGCTTATTCCTGCACCTGAGTCAGCTGGTGAGTCAGCTATAGGGTGATCAACCATCCTGGTTTGCCGGGAGCTGCCCCAGTTATAGCACTGAAAGACCCACATCCCAGGTGACCCCTCAGTCCTGGGCAAACTGAAGCAGTGGGCCACCCTAGCTGACTAGGGCTGTCAGGTCTAGGTGCGCCTGGGTGAGGGTGGACGGGACCTCTCTCTGCAGTTCCTTCATCCTCCAGTGGGCTAGCCCAGGCTGTCCTCGTGGCAGCAAAGACAGGGGTCCAAGAGAGCGAGTGGACATGTGTCCTCTTAAGGCCAAGGCTCAGAACCAGCCCATTGTTGTTCTGCCACATCCCATTGATCAAAGCAAGTCATAAGACCAGGGGTAGAAAAATAACCTCTCCCTTTCGATGGGAGATGAACATTGCAAGGGGCATCAATATGGGAACAAGGTTGGAAAAGGACCCCGTTTCATATCAACTTGTCTTGACTGAGGTGAAGCAATAAGCCCAGCTGACCTGTAAGTGCTTAGTTTTTTAAAACCACTCTACTGAATTCGGGAGGTTCCAGAGCAAAATCTAACCTACCTCCACTCATGAGGTATATTTGGGGAGTGGCAGGAGTTCAGTGTGGCTGGAGAGTAGTGGGCTGTCAGAAGATGGAAGAGTAATAATGTCTGAGTCTGCATGTTTTCTTGTTTCCTAGACTGGCAGATGAGTACAATAGGAGACAGACTGTGATCCCTTTACACAGATGAGAAAGACCAGGGCCCGGGTAGGGCAGGCACACACCCAAGGTCACACAGCATGGATAGGGACTGTAGGGCTTCTTCTGCTGGGCCAAGAGAGGTTATGGGAAGAGTAGGGGAGTGCTTTGCAATCTCCTACTTAAGACCAAGAAGCCGTAGGGTGTTCATAAAAGAATAGGGATGACTTGATGGAGATGGAGGGTGTTGAAATCACCAAACCTCCCCTGGCACTCCCACTTCTGCAGAACTGTGATTATTTATTCTTTGAATTTGAATGATTGGTTTTTTTCCCTCCAAATATTCCCTGAGGCTCCCTCTGTATCATTAGTAGCAAATGGATTTGCAGGTGTGTAATTAGGCTGGAAAATTATAGACAGCCGGAAGCCTTGACTATGATTCTCCCACCTCCTGGGGAGGCCCCCAGGCCAGGAAATCAAGCCAGTTCCTGGGAAAGGGCTAATGAACTGTCCACCTAGGCCCCTATAAATCCACTGACCCGTCACTAACTTACTATGTGGCTCTGCTCTCTGGGCCTCAGGTTCCTGGTCTATAATCAGGAGGGGACAAGGGGAGAAGCAGTGTGGTAGGATCTAGATAGCAAGCAGGCTTGGCAGTGGCAGGGCCATCTGTGAACTGAGCTGAGGACATTACAGGCCCTGGAGTGGCTGTGAGGAGCTAGGTGGCTGGAGATGGCAGAGGCTTTGTTCTCTCTTGGAAAGGGCAGATGATATTCTTTTTTGACCAACAAGCTTACCGTGTGCCCGACTGCACAGTCTGCACAGACTCACTTCAGCTCCTCCGCATTCCCAGACGGGGCGTTTGCTACCCTGCCTGATGGACAATCGGACAGGGGACACGACTGTCCAGTATCACTCGGTAGGTGTGAACCCAGGCAGTTTGGCTCGGCTTCCTGGCTCATTCCACAAACCCGCTGAATGTCTGCAGCCACCCTCCCACCTCACCTGCCCAGCATGGAGTCAGGTGCCCCACTGGCCCTACAGGCACACCCTCTGCCTTGCCCTCGGTTCCACCAACCGTATCACCTGAGCCTCCTCACCTCTGGCTTCCATACTTCAGTCCATGGCAAGCAACAGCAGGAGCCTGGAGGCTGGAGGTGAGAGAGACTGGGGACTTGTTACCAACCCCGCCCTGCCAGGCCAGGTTGCACCCTCCATTAGTCAGGTGGCACTCTCCCCCGGAGCCTCCGCCCTCAGGGGCCGGGGCGGGGCTGTCTGCACAGTTCTGCAGGCACTGACTGCTCCCACTATTGTAGGTTCAGGGTGTTTCATCACCCCGAATCCATCATTAAACACTTCCATTAGGATTCTGAGAGGGACCCTGGCAGAGACCCCTCTAGAAGGCTGCTCCTGCCCCCAAAGAGCTCTGTGTTGTATCACCAATAATTCCTCCTCTTCCCTCTCCCTGCCCCCCAAGAACTTACCCTGTGGACACAGTTGATCAGGGTTGGGAGGAAAGCAGGATGATCAAACTGGTTCCCGGCAAAGGAGAGTTTTCCACCCATTGGTCCCTGCAAATTTCTAGAGCCAGTACTTAATATTTCCCTTTAATCAACTCTTTTCTGTCTAAACTTTAAAAAAATTGAATCTGAGTTTTTGAAATAAATTTTTAATTTTAGAACAGTCTTAGATTTACGGGAATATTGTGAAGAATATTATAAGTTCAGAGATTGACTCTCAAACTTATTTTAAAAGGAAATATTTTCATTATTCCTGCAAATGAAATCAGCATGATTTGCTTCAAGTAGACTTTAATCTTAAAAATGAACACTGAAAACTAAACAATGTTGCTAAATTTTTAAAATTAAAATAAAAATTAACAGCCCAATAGAAGTATTATAAATCTGGTTGATTTATATAATGCATTTTGCATGCAGAATTGGCTAGTGTGTGCGTGTGTGTGTGTGTGTGTGTGTGTGTGTGTGTGTGTGTGTGTGTGTAGGCAAAAGAAGAGGCAGTATATGATGCTCTCCCCAGGGCCATCACAAGGCACCAGGCAGTTTTCCATCCAGAGTGCCCTGCCAAGAGTCCTCCAAGAAATGAGCCAGCATAGTACAGCCAGTGTTGATGGAGTGCTGCCTCTGGTGGGGCAGCGCTTTGATATCTTACATCTACTAAGCTGTCAGAGCCTCGGGACCACCTGATGAGGTAGTAGGTATTGTTACCATCTCAGTCTTTACATGGAGACACTGAGGCAGGTCAAGGAACCAGCTCAAGGCCGTAGGACAGACCCACATGGAGGCAACCGGGCTACCAAGCCTACACTTGGCTGTGCTCTGTTACTGGGCTTGGCTGTGTGCTCTGTTACTGGGCTTGGCTGTGCACCGCTGTCCCCTGTTACTGACAGCAGAGGAAACACTCTTTCCTCATCCCGCTGCAGGCTCCCTGGACCAGGTCGGCAGCCCCAGCCTCACCTCTGTTCTTTCCTCATCTCTGTTCTCGGCTCTGCAGCCGAGCGCCCGATCCACCAAGCTCTGTCCTGCCCTCACTCAGCGCCCTCCAGGGATGTCCCCAACTCTTCAGTTTTATTCTCCCCCACCAACTTTGTACTCTGAAATTCCTCTATAAGAGGTGAAAGACTAGAAAATGAACACCCTGTGTCCTTTTCCCAGATTTAACGATGGCTAACATTCTCCATCTACCTCTGCGTATTCTATTTTGAATTGAAACAAAACCTTTCCTCATGTGTCCTTGGCAATAACACCAGGCTTGATGTGCTTGTTATTTTTTCTAAATATATTATAAAATAAATATATTACTGTGAGAAAAAGGTATTTGGCCATGTACCTCCTAAAATCACCCCCCTGCGCCTCCCTTCTGACATGAGTGCCACACACCGGGAATCTCCATGCGCCCCGCCCCCTCCCCCATTGTTTGCAGCAAGGATGCGACCTGGACTCACTAGCTCCCACTGGTGGCAGGGCTGGGAGCTGTGTGGGGAGGGTCCCTGGGGTCTGGGTGGGGAAGGCCGGGGCATCTTGGGGTTCTTCCACTAGCCTGGGAAGGGAGGGAAGACGGTACAGACAAGGCTTAGCACTGGCCCACACTGGCTGTTCCCTATACTCTTCCTGTGTATTTGGGGGCACCTTCCCTCCCTTTAAGTGGTGACTGCTCAGATGTCTTTCTCAGAGGGGCCTTGCTGACCGCCCAGCTGCATAGTCGCCACCTCACTCACCCCGCTCAATTTCTCCTCAAACCATGATATTGTTTTCTACTCTCCTCTGTCAACTCCACAAGGGCAAGGACATAGCCCTCTTTACTCAGCACAGCACCCCTGTGCCTGGCACAGAGCCTGACATGAGCATGCTCTGAGTAAGCAATTGTTGAACGAGCAGATGAATGAATGGAGCAGTGGCCTGGGCTTCAGACTCAGAGTCTAGGCCTGGTGCTCTCACTAGGACCAACCCAGCCTCTACTTGCATGCCTTCTGTGATGGGGATCTCAGTCCCTACATTTCTGAAAGATAACCATATTCAGAGAGTTTCTTTCAAGACTCTGCACACCGGTATGATTCTTTATGTTGTCCCCCAAACTGGGACTTATGTTTCTTTCAAGCAGTAGTGTGACTCCCTAGGAAATGAGAGGGAGTTTGTGCCTGCCAGGGACTTGGGGAGGGCAAGGCCCCTCTGGTTTCTCCTGATTGTCGCTGTGCCTATTTCTGAATTAGATCCCAGTTTCACTTCAGCCTCTGAGGCTCCATGGAGTCTTCATTCTCCACCCCCATTCCCTACTGATGGAGCGATGGGAAGATTGTCCTCTCGCCTGGGAGGCCTTGTTGACAAAATCCTGAACTGGATGAGGCAGTGGAAAGGGCTTCAGCTGGGACCCAGAAGGCCTGGGTTCTCTGCCACAGACTCACTGTGGAACTCTGATGAACCTTACCTTCCATACCTGTAAAATGGAGATAGGGAGCTTGTTCTGAGCCTAAGGATGAGAAACTATCCCAAGTCAGATTTCCAGTCCCCAGGGTCCTTCTGCAAATAACTATGAACCACCTCATTGCCAGAGGCCCTGGGCACAGATTAGCGGTAGAGAAGCGCCACAGGGCACATTTTAGCTAAGCACAGGCAGAGCTGTAGCAGAAGAACCAGGTGAGGGGCCCTTGCAGCGGCCTCATTCTGAGCTGTCAGTGTGATGCATGAGACAAATTAAGTTCATAAAGAAAGTCAGAGAGGGCTGGGGTAATGTGGCCACAAACTGTGTTTCTTGGCCACCTTGGCCGAGGAGCTGGCAACGCTGCCCTTTGGAAGGCCCAGCCCAGTATCTGCCATGTCCACCTGCCCTCCTCACAGGGCACACAGAGCCTGGAGCACCAGGGCTTTGCTCAGGTCATGCTCCTACCTGACATGCTCTCCCTGACTGGCTCAGCCCCGCCGCTCCTGATCCAGGACAGGGTCTAGTGGAAGTTGTGGTCCTCCTAGTCATGCGGTACCTGGGCCAGTAGTCCCAGTTCAAGGCCCAGTTCTGGAGTGAGGGCTGCCCCCTGCCTGGGGCACTGACCCTTTCAATGGGTCAGGAGCCAATCAACCCCCACTCTCCAGCAGGAATGCCTCCTATTGGGGTTCTCATATCGTGTAGTGACCACCCGTGCTTCAAGGTCAGCACCAGGACTCCATGAAGCCCTACTAGAATGGCTCAAATGCAGCCCTCTAACTCCTAGGCACACAAGTTTCTCCCAAGGTGAGAAGGTCCTGGGCTGGGCCCAGCAGGATCATCCCTGGTCACCCTGTGTAGAATGCCAGCACCATCCTCAGCTCAGCACTTCCAGTCCCCTTTCTCTGCTTTGTTCTTTGAGCATGGCCCTTATTGCCATCTGATGTACTTTAGATTGGCTGATTAATTTTCTGGCTCTCCTATTAGAAGTAAGCTCTCTGAGGGAGGGCCTTTGTCCTTTGTTTGCTTTTATATCTCTGTGTCTAAGCAGCCTGTGTGCAGTAGTCTCAAATGCTAATTAAACAAAGAATGACTAGAAGGAGGAGTGCACAGCACATGCCCAGGCCCGAGGTGTGGAAGGGTTTGGAAAGGAAGAGGTGTGGAAGGGTTTGGAAAGGAATTCAAGTGCAGAATTCCTGCAGGTGAGGTGGGAAAAGGTAATAAGGCCTAAACTGAGAAGGATCTTGAATGCTAGACTGAAGGTTAGAGGGGGTGAGAGCTTGGTAAGATGTTAGATGGGGGAGCAATAGGATCACATGTGGGCTTAGATCCTTCTGGCTGGGTGAGAGGAAGGATAGTGGGGTAGGGGGACGAGTGGGATTGGAGAGAACAGTGGCAGCACATGAAATTAGGCAAGACAGGGTGGGCACCTGGGGGAGGGCTGTGGTGGGGCCTGGAGGGTGCACGGGAGGCCCCGGACCGGGCAGGCACTGACCGGCAGGAGGGCGCAGCAGAGGTGAGCATCCCCTGTGGCCGGCTCTGTCTGGTCATCCTCACCCCACAGGGCTGCCCCCGTGAGGGGCAGGGAGCCAGGGGACCCAGCCTGGCCCTGCCTCTCTGGACTCCAGGGAGGCACAGTGCCTTCCGTTAATGGCAGGAGACTGCAGCCAGCATTGCCCACCGAGTGCTGCCATGTGGCATGTGGAACTCCCCAGTGAGGGGAGCTCAGCTGATGCCGCATGCCTGGCTCCTGAGGCTTCAGGCGTGCAGCGTTGTGGGAGAAGGGAACTGTCACTGACTGAGCACCTACTCTGTGCCAGGTGTGGGATGGATGCTTTATATGCATTTGATCCTTACAAACAGCAAGGCAGGTCTGCACCCCCAATTTACAGATAGGGAAACTGAGACCCAGAGAAGCTAAGTAGCATGCTGGAGTCACCTGGCAGCAGAGCTCTTTCCGCTCTACATGCTGCCTTCTGAAAGGAAGCCAGGCAGAAGGCACACAGAAAAGGGTTTTATTCAGCACAGCAGCCAGCAATGGAGCGGCTGCTTGGGAGGAGTGAATGGCCTGCCCCATGCAATTAGAGACCCAGGGAATGCTTGACAGTGTCTCGTGGAGGGGAGGAAATGGTGAGCTATCTTCTGGGTCCCCTTCCCCAGCCAGGCATCTCACAGGAATGGACGGTCTGAGCTGAGGGGTGGCTTTGTCCCTCCCCAGGCCCCCACAGACGCCCTTCCCGGAAGCAAAGTCCCCTTCCTCAGAATGGACCCGTTCCTCTGAAAAGCCGTGGTGCTGCCACTTTTCCTTGCTCTGTATCACACAGTGGAAACAACACAGGCCCAGAGAGGAAATGGGGCTGGCCCAAGTCACGCTTGTGCCATTGGACGGCTGGACCACACGCACTGTTCAGTGGTGTCCAAGGGCCTGGCCACTGTCTAGGCGGCTGGGCCCAGCCCTGTCTCGGCCACCATGATTGCCCCATCTATTAAACACACGCCTGTGGCCAGAGCTTCTCAGGGAACCAGGGATCTGGAATTCTTATGACTCCCAGAGCTGTCTCCAATACTGGCTTTGGGAAGTCTGCACACACCTGCACAGGTGTTCAAGCTGGAAGTGTGGGTGGGGCCATGGCATCTTATTTCTTAACGTGACTTGAGGGCTGGGCTGCCTGTCGTCCCCACTGCCTCAGGTTCCATCTAATACGCAGCTTCCCTTTTGGTCTCAGCGGCATCTCTCAGGTGGCCAGTCGCTATTGGAGGGCTAATAACCCAAGTCCTCCACCAATTCTACCTGTTCCAGACTCGATGAAGGGGCTGCAGACTCCAGAGTCCAGGATCTGAGTCCTCGCTCTCCCCCAAGCTGTGTGATCTCGAGCAGGTTCCCTTGCATCTCTAGGCCTCAATTTCCTAAGGGTTCAAATATTCCCAGGGCAGGACACAGCATGTACTGTAGTTTTTTTGTTTGTTTGTTTTTTATCAAATTGGTTGTCAACATTTAAAACACAAAAGATTAGGAAAGTTCATCCAAAAAAAAAATCTGGGTTTTCAGATTTTCTTTAAAAATCAAAAGATCTGGGCTTACTGGGTTCCCATGCCTGCCAGGTGATAGTCCACTAGAGTGAGTCATTCTCCAGTCCTTGCAGGCCAGGGAACCCTTAGAAGCAGGTGGATTTTCTACCTTTGAGTCAAGCTGGGAGTCCCCAGCCTCATACCTCAGGGTCCTCAGAGCTCCTGGCCCAGCCCTGGTTATTGGATGGGTGCTGGGTTGATGAATGAATGAATGAATGAATGAATAAATGAACACAGCAAAAATGATAATAATAATGCTTGCTCCCTGTCCCACACTTTCCCAGAGGAGTACAAGGAGGTACTTGCATTTTATGAATTTTGAAGTTCCAGGAATAACAACAAATATATGTGTAGCATGCACCGGGTGCCTCTGTGTGTGTGTGTGTGTGTGTGTGTGTGTGTGTGTGTGTGTGCGCGCGCATGCACGCACACGCACATGTGCTCAGTAGCTTAGTCATGTCTGACTCTTTGCGACCCCACAGACTGTAGCCTGTAAGGCTCCTCTGTCTATGGGTTTCTCCAGGCAAGAATACTAGAGTAGGTTGTCATTTCCTTCTCCAAGGGATCTTCCTGACCCAGAAATCCAACTTGGGGCTTCTACTTGGCAGGTGGATTCTTCACCTCTGAGCTACCTGGGAAACCCACCAGGTTGCCCTGGCCAAAGTAATTTTCTTCCACTATCTCATTTGCCCCTTGCCATGGTCTATGAGGTGGGACTTCTCCATCCTGGGGAGGACAGGGTAACAGGGAACAGTACGCTGCTTCCAGGGTTGGTGGGAGGATTAACTGAATTAGTGAAGCTAAAGTGGCTGGAAAAGAGCCTGGCATACAGCAGATGCTCAATAAGTGCTGGCCATCGACACACAAGCCAGGCATTTTCATAGCAGTGATCTCACGCTGGTGAACAGATGAGCCCCCCAAGCTGGAAGGGCTTGGGACTTGCTCAAGATCGCAGGGCAAGTGGCTTGGAGAAGATTCTTGGATGGGTAGACACGACTTCTAGCGATGGGGCTCAGAACTTCCATGCATCCCTCCGTAAGTTCCTGACAACAGCCCTGATTCACAGCTTAGAGGATGGACGCTCAGTCTTTCCCCAGGTCACACAGCTCAGGGTGGATTCAGAGCCAGGTATGGGAGAGTTCACAGCCTGAATTCTTGAAATGAAGAAAGTGATGAGTACTCATTTGGTCATTGTGAGAACATAGAATTAAAAAAAAATAAAGTAGCAGTTAAAGTTTCTGTAGCTTTTAATTACCATGCCAGGGCTGTTCTAAGTATTTTGCCCAAGTTAAGTGGTTTCACCCACCCATCAACAGTACCAGACAGTCCTCCTATTGTCATCTCTCCGTCACAGATTAGGGACCTGAGGCACACCGAAATTAAGTAACACGCCCAGGGCCACAAGCTAGTGAGCAGTAGAACCAGGAGTTGATTCCAAGCCTTCCAGCTCCAGAGCCCTTGCCTTAAGCCACTATGCTGTGAACAGAGGGCACCGTGCATAAAGTGTGTTCTGAATCCCAAACCCACAGGGATCCTTCCCATCAGCTCCATCGTCAGTATATCAGCTGCAGAGCTAGCAATGAAGATGCAGGCCCCTGGGATTCCTGTCTCAGGTTCCTCCCCACCCTCCTCACTCCAGCCCCACCCCAGGGTCTAGTCGTGTACACAGGCCATAACCACCAGGACAGAGAACAGCCCGAGAGCAATGCAGGAGCCTGGACATCTATCTCCCTAGAAACCCAAGTCGGCGCCAGCCCAGCTGATGCAGGGAGGGGGGACCTGTGATTCCTCCTGTCCTCCATCTTCAGGCTCCCGGCTCTCGGTTCTGGAGCTTAGACTGCAGGGTCGGCAGCAGGCCCCACGGCTGGGAGCCATGACCGCACTGCCGTCTCCTGCCCTGTACCCACCCTCCAGCTCCTCCTGAGTGAGGACACTTACGGCATGGTTTCACTCTGCCTCTTCCGATTCCTGGGCCTTTGCTTGGCTACTCCCTCTGCCTGAGGGCTCTCTCACAGCCCTATAGAAAGACCTCCTTTTCCCTGTAAGCGGTGTGTCCCACATTCCTCTGAAACCCTATGGCCTCCATGGCCCCTTTCATGCCTCATCACACACCACTGTGATGGTGTATGGGTCTGTTTCAGTCCCTGGCCTGTTCACCTAATAGTTTTACATAAGCATACGATCCCCTCCAAACACACCATGACAGACTGAGGAACACGCAAGTGCATAGAAATGTACACTCTCTTCTCATAGGGTGCATCCACACAACCAAAGGCCCTCGCACATACTATGAGACACCCATATACGTGCTTACACTCAAGCAAGCAACAAGGCAATCTCTGTGACTTTACACCCATACAGGTACACACGTACAGAGGCACAAACACACTCACAGCACACAATCCAAGCACACAGGGCCAAGCTACCCACAGAGAATACTGCAGAAATGGCTTTCACACTCCTGAACACAGACATGAAGTTCCAATCACGCAGAAACACGCAACACCAGCCACACATGGAACTGCATCCATACTGGAGTCACTCCCCGGGTGCGCTGGCCGGCTCCGACCTGAGGCTTGGAGGACATCTCCTCAGAGACAACCTGGAGCCTGGATAGCAGGGCCTGGGAAACCAGGCCACCACCTCCTGCTGGAGCTCTCGCCTGGAGGGGAAGATAATGACATGTCTGTTGGGCTCCTGGGTGGAGGGTGCCATGTGAGAGGGGTGCTCTTGGGCTGATTCCTGGCTCCTGTTTCCTTTTTGCCACTTGTGCTTTCAGACCAGCAAGCCCCTGCCCTCTAGATAGGCCCCAAGCTGTTTTCCAGGTGCCCTTAGTAGCCTTGTCCTTAAATAAAAAGAACCAGGATTTATCAGCATTTGCTTACCACAGGGCCGAACTGGGAGAACACAGCCCCAGTGGCCTCACAGGGATCACACTGGTCCCAGCTCTCACAGCACTGACACCAGTGGGAGGGATTCTTGGGACACCTGACATATAGGATTATTCTGCCCATTTTAAATAAACGTGGAAATGGCAGCTCAGAGAGGCGAAGGAACTTCCCCAAAGTAACACAGCCAGGGAGCGGTGCGGCAGAAATGGACCAGCCTTCCCAAAGGGAGCTCCTGGTCCCTGGGCTCCCAGGATAGCCCTGGGTCACCCTCACCTACTCTCGAGGGAAGAAGCAGGAGTTAGGAAACCCCAGGCCAGGGTGGAGTCTTTTTGGGGATCTGGGGAGGTGGTGAGATTGATTTTGCTGGGATGCAGCCTGGCCTTTCTGCCTCTGGGAAGTCAACTCCTTGACATATCAGGAGAGGGGCTCCAGGCCGTATCCCCAGCCCCATTTCTGGGTCTGAACAGACTGTCACCCAGTTACCAGGTAGAGCCAGCATCCATGCAGGTTCCTGTGGGAACATGAAGCCCCTCATCCCCAAAGGAATTGAGCATCTCGGGCTATTGTGGGCACAGCAAAGGAACAGCTGGAGCTGGTGCCAAGGGTTTCAGAGATTACCCCAGGAAATGCTTAGAGCTAAGAGACCTCCATGGGGCTTCCCTGGTGGCTCAGACGGTAGAGTCTGCCTGCAGTGCAGGAGACCTGGGTTCGATCCCCAGGTTGGGAAGATCCCCTGGAGGAGGGCATGGCAACCCACTCCAATATTCTTGCCTGGAGAATCCCATGGACAGAAGAACCCGGCCAGCTACAGTCCATGGGGTTGCAAAGAGTTGGACATGACTGAGTGACTAACACACACACACACACACACACACACACACACACACACACAGATCTCCATGCCAGCTGATTGCCTTTAAGAATTAGGCGAGGCAGCCAGGAGCAGACAGAAATCATGTTTAGTGGAAGCATGAAACTGCTCCTGGCCTGAGCCTCCTCGGCTGCTGGACTCCAGTGGAGATTTTCAAACTATGTTCCCCACTTGGCGAAGGGGCTTACGTGGAGTGCTGCCAGCTCTGAGATTCTAGGATTCCTCACCACCCTTCAGCAGAAGCACCCAGTGTGACTGCAGGCTCACCAGTCTTATTTTTTCTTTCTGGATCCACAGGAAGACTGCATTTCTCACCTAACTTGCCAAGGTGACAAAGGCCAGTAACTGGGTTCTTTGGAAGGAGTGTGAGCAGAAGCAAGGTACAGGCCCAGCTTTAAATCCCCAGTGTGACACTGTTGGCTCTTTCCTTTGTTTCCCATAGTGACAATGCATTGAAATTACATGATCTATAGGGTATGGCTTCCCTGGTGGCTCAGATGGTTTAGTGACTGCCTGCAATGAGGGACACCCAGATTTGATACCTGGGTTGGGAAGATCCCCTGGAGAAGGAAATGGCAACCCACTCCAGTGCCCTTTCCTGCAGAATCCCATGGACAGAGGAGCCTAGTAGGCTACAGTCCATGGGGTTGCAAAGAGTCGGACACACTGAGCGACTTCACTTACACTTACTTATGGGGGTATTGTAAGATGGAAACAGGGCTTAGTAGGTGGCACTGGTGGTAAAGAACCCACCTGCCAGTGCAGGAGACTTAAGAGGCATGGGTTCAACCCCTGGGTCAAGAAGATGCCCTGGAAGAGGGCATGGCAACCCGCTCCAGTATTCTTGCCTGGAGAATCCCATGGACAGAGGAGCCTGGCGGGCTACAGTCTGTGGGGTTGCCTTAGCACATATGCAAGATGGAAGCAGCTTCAACCCCTGTGTCATCAGGTGGCGGAGAGATGCTCAGGAGAGCCACTAGCCCACATTGTATTTGTGTGAGTAATAAACTTTTATTGTGCTACCCCCACTGAGATTTCAGAGTTTATCTGTCACCTCAGCAGAGCCTGGACTCGCATGGCTAATATATTCCTCTTGGATGAATTTTATATCTTGAGTTTGCACATATATTTTTATTGAGGAAAGAGCTCTGTGACTAAAATCCCACTTCCAAGATGCCCCTCTTAGGGTCTCCCAGCTCTGATGTCCTGAGATTCTGTGTTTAGGCAGCTGTGGGCTGTGGCTTGAATTTGGTCATGTACCCTGACTGTGTGACCCTTGGGCAGGCTTCACACTTTTCTGAGGCTCAGTATCTTCACCTATAAAAGTAGAGGCCAAGATGCTTCACCTACTGGTCTGCTGTGAGGATCCATGAGAATGAAAAGTGGGAGAGATTTGCTTCAGGGAAGGCACTGGCTCAATAAATGTTTCTGTCATTATGATCATTCCACCTTCCACACCCAACACAGGCAAGGACAGGGGAAAGAGACTTCAAGAGGCATGAGGCTTCATTCATTCAGGCAGGGGACAGGTCCAGCCCTGTGTGGGATCCTGGGCCACAGTCACGGCTCTGCAGAGACATCGTCTCTCTTTTCAGCTGTATCTCCTCTGTCTTGGAGGAAGGGATGGTGTCTACCCTAATCACAGTGATGGCTCATGAAGAGGTTCCTGGCCCTTAATGATTCAGTGAAGCCTCACTGGGGTGGGGGACTCTCCTTTTACAGAGTAGGAAGCTGGAGCACAGAGAGACTGAGCCACATGCCAAGGGCACACAGGTAGGATGCCGGTAGTTACACAGGAAGGACGCAGGCGATGCTGGAATGTGAACCCGGGAAGTCCTACCTGGGAAGCCCCCAGTCAGAGTGCCTGAACAGGGACAGGAACTCTGGACGCGCAGATTAAAAGTCTGATGCTTTACTGACTGGGTTATCCAGTCGGGAAGCCCTACAGCAGTCTGAAAACAGACCCCTGAGCTGTTCAGATCTCTTAGCACGTGTGTGGCATGGTATGCGGGAGGTGGATGCAGGATGGAGGAGGGGAGGCTGTCGCGGTGGGTTTCCAAGACTAAGCAGAATAGTATCACTTCTCTGTTGCTTTGTCCCCTTCTGTCTCTCTGACTTTCTCCCCTAATTTCCTTCTTAACCTCTCTTTCTGACTTCTCAGTTTTCTTTGCCTCACTTTAATTCTGCTGCCCTTGGGATGCAGTTCGAGATCTGAGGCTCTGCATCCAGGGCCCCCTGGAGGTGCCCTTTCCAATCCTGCTTCCCACCACTGCACTGCCCCATTGTCCTGTGCCCTCTGCTCTACTTAGATTGAAGGATGTGAACTGCCTTCCCTGAGCCCAGCCCGCTCATTCCCACAGCATGGCTCTCTCTGCATTCTTTCTATCTGCTTGGAGCTCTCTCCCCACCTTTCCTGTGAGCTCGATCAGCTCTGGGCAGCCATCCCAGGGTCTCCAGGTTGGCCCATGTTTCCTGCAGTGCTATATGTAGCCTGGAGCCGTGTCTCTCCTCTGGTCTCCTGGGTTATCACATCTCAATCTCCATCTCCATCTGAACCTTGACAGCTCTTCTAAGGCAAGGCCCGGACTGGGAGCCCAGTGTTGCCCAGTGCAGGACCTGGCACCAAGGGGATGTCAGTGACCGTTGATTGCAGGTGAGGTTTTAGGGACACTGGAGGATGGTCCTATATAGAGTGACAGGTGAATGGGAGTGGAGGAGTGGGACCCTGGATGGGGTGGGGTATAAGGACTCAGGCACTGGGGAATCCAAATGGCTGCAGGGGTCATCTGAGGCCCTGAGGACAGATACCCAGGCTGGTTCAGAAGGATACCAGGCCCAAACCACAAACAACCCCTTCAATCGTGGCCAGGCTATGGCCCTGGTGTTAAACATTACATGTATGATGTAATAAAAGTTATATACAAAGAGATGCATGTTGCGTTTTATAAGAAACAAATAGGGTAGTCATATACATTATTATCCAAATCAGAACTTTCTGAGAAAGAAAGGAATTGCAGTGAATTGTTATATGAGACAACAGGTATAAACCCGGACTGTCCTGGACACACCGGATGTGTGGCAACCCTGGGAATAAGGGATCATAATGAACACCTTTGAACCCAACTTAAATGTGGGAACATGATTAACACTGTGGGCCTCTTCCTTATCCCATTTCCAATCTGCCTTCCTTATAGAAGTAACCAGTATCTCGAATTTTGTTGAGTCGTTTCCTCAGTAAAACTTGTATCCCATATGTATGAAACTCTAAACCATATAGCTTGGTTTTGCTTGTCCTGAGCCCTCTAGATGTTGGATTGTGTTGTCTGAAGTCTTCTGTAATAGGTGTTCTCGCTTAGCGTTATGTTTCTAAGCTGCCATTATGTTCCTAAGATTCCCTTGAATAGTTGACTGCAGTTGTTATCTGCTTCATTTCCACTGCCATACAGGATTTCATTATATGGAGATGGCATAATTTATTAATTCATTTTTCTTCTAAGGACATTAGCTTGGTTTCCAGGTTTTTGCCATTATAAATGGCATTACTATGAACATTTTTGTATGGGTTTCCTGATGCTTGTGTGAATGCCTATCTCGAGTGTTTACCCTTAGTAATGAAATCACAAGTTCCAAAGTGGTTGCAGCAATTTTCACTGTATGAGGTGCGTAGGAGAATTCTTGTTGCTTCACATTCTCAGCAATACTTGTCACTGTCAGATTCCTCTTCCGTAGAGAGTCTCATTGTGGTCTTAACTTACTTTTTCCTGGTTTTCTGTAAGGTTCAGCATCTTTTCTTCAGGTTTATTTTTCATTCATATTTCCTGTAGAATGCTTGTCCATACCTTTGCTGTTTTAAAAATATACATTTTTGTTTATTCATTTGGCTGTGCTGGGTTTTGGAGGTGGCACAAGGGATCTCCCATCTTTAGTTGTGGCATGCAGACTCTTAGCGGTAGCATGCAAGACACCTGGCCAGGGATCCAGCCTGGGAGCCCTGCACTGGGAGCACAGAGTCTTAGCTACTGGACCACCGGGGAAGTCCCTTTGCTATTTTTTAATTGAGCTGTTTGTCTTCTTTCCGTTGGTTTGTAAGAGTTCTTTATGTATTCCGGGTAGAATGCCTTATTCATTATTTGCGCTATAATGTATTTTCCCAGTTGGTGGCTAGTCTTTTAAACGATGAGAGAAAAGTTAACTTGGAGGGAGCACAGACTTCTGCAGGGTGATAAACACTTTAACAGAAGCAACAACAAAATGTTATGTATATCTTTAAAGACATAAGAGAAAATATTGCATTATGAAAAAGAACAAGGTACTATAAAAAAGGAATAGTCAGTGAAAAACGAGGAGCTCTTGGAAATATGATCAGAGGAAAAGTAAAAACAAACACTTCTGTAGAAGTTTGAAGAAATTTTCCAGATAGAGAACGAAAAGAGGTGAAATATACATATATGAAACATAGAACACTAGCTCAGAAGGGCCAATATTGGAATAATTAAGGAGATCCAGAAAGTAAAAAACACAGAAAATGGACGTGAGGAAATTGTTATTTTATAGAGATCACTCTAGGAAACTTTCTCCAAACTGAAGATGAATTTCCAGGATGAGAGGACTCAGCATGGGTCCAGCACACTGAATGGAAACAGATTTACTCAAAGACACTCTGAGGACACAGATGTCTAAATGCTTCTAGAGAGAAAGAACAGGGTCCTATAAACAGGAAACTGAATGGCATTGGACTTTTCAATAGGAACTATCAATAGAAGACAGTGGAGGTACTCCCCCGGTGGTCCAGTGGCTAAGTCTCCATGCTCCCAATGCAGGGAATCCAGGTTCGATCCCCGGTCAGGGAACTAAATCCCACATGCCACAGTGAAAGATCTCGCATGCTGCAACTAAGTCCTGGTACAGCCAAATAAATAAATAAATCAGTTTAGTTCAGTTCAGTCGCTCAGTCGTGTCCAACTCTTTGTGACCCATGGACTGCAGCACACCAGGCTTCCCTGTCCCTCACCAACTCCTGGAGCCTACTAAAACTCATGTCCATTGAGTCGATGATGTCATCCAACCATCTCATCCTCTGTCCTCCCCTTCTCCTCCGGCCTTCAATCTTTCCCAGCATCAGGGTCTTTTCAAATGAGTCAGTTCTTCACATCAGGTGGCCAAAGTATTGGAGTTTCAGCTTCAGCATCAGTCCTTCCAATAAAATATTCAGGATTGATTTCCTTTAGGATGGACTGGTTAGATCTCCTTGCTGTCCAAGGGACTCTCAAGAGTCTTCTCCAACACCACAGTTCAAAAGCTTCAATTCTTTGGCGCTCAGCTTTCTTTATAGTCCAACTCTCACATTTATACATGACTACTGGAGAAAAAAAATAGCTTTGACTAGACGGACCTTTGTTGACAAAGTAATGTTTTTGCTTTTTAATATGCTGTCTAGTTAGGTCATAACTTTTCTTCCAAGGAGCAAGTGTCTTTTAATTTCATAGCTACAATCACCATCTGCAGTGATTTTGGAGCCCAAGAAAATAAAGTCTGACAGTGTTTCCATTGTTTCCCCATCTATTTGCCATGAAGTGATGGGACCGGATGCCATGATCTTCATTTTCTGAATGTTGAGTTTTAAGCCAACTTTTTCACTCTCCTCTTCCACTTTCATCAAGAGGCTCTTTAGTTCTTCTCTTTCTGCCATAAGGGTGATGTCATCTGTATATCTGAAGTTATTAATATTTCTCCCAGCAATCTTGATTCCAGCTTGTGCTTCATCCAGCCTGACATTTCACATGATGTACTCTGTATATAAGTTAAATAAGCAGGGTGACAAAATACAGCCTTTCCCAATAAAGAGAAGACAATGGAGCAAGACTTCAAGATTCAGAAAGAAAATTATTTCCAACTTACAACTCTATATCTTATCAAACTACCAATTAAATGAGAAGCACATTTAGGCAAGCTCTCAAAAAGTTTACCTCAAATACCTCCTCTTAGAAAGCTATGAACATAACTTTTCTAAGTCTGTGCATCTATTTGTTCTACAACTAAGTTCACTTGTATAATATTTTAGATTCCATATATAAGTGATATTATATGACATTTGTCTTCCTCTGCCTGACTTACTTCGCTTAATATGATAATCTCTAGGTCCATCCATGCTGCTACAAATGGTATTATTTCATTGTTTTTAAAGGCTAATATTCCATTGTATATAGTCTTCTTAAACCAGTTGTCTATTGATGGGTACTTGGGTTGTTTTCATGATCTGAGATGACCAAAGGGGAAGAGGAGACAGGTGGGATAAATTAGGCATATGATATTAACAGATATAAACTATTATACATAAAATAGATAAGCAACAAGGATTTACCATATAACATAGGGAAGTATATTCAGTATTTTGTAGTAACCTGTAATGGAAAATAATCTGAAGAAAATATGTATATGTATATATAAAAATACACAAACATATATGTGTACATATATATATATCTGAGTCACTGCCATACATCTGAAACTAACACAATATTGTAAATCAACTATATTTCAATAATAAAAAAAGAAAGCTATGAGCAGATGTTAGTGAGTAATGAAGATAGTGAGTAATGAAAAAGGAAGTAATGAAAAAGGAAGACATGGGATGTAGGAAGCAAGAGAGTCAACACAGGAGAAATGTGCAGAGAAACCTCCAGATGATGGGGAAGGGAAAACCTACAATGAGATCTGAGCAGCTGACCTTGCCGTCAACTCGTCAGAACTTTGCAGGGACTTCCCAGACTAGTAAGTGGGTAAAAGGCTATTATGGGTGATTGCATTAAAAGAAGTCTACACAAATGATGGAGAGTTTGGGAATAATGAGTGAATACTTAGAAATGAAGCAAAAAATAAAGTGACAAATAAATAAATGTCCATTACCAATTCCAGGAAAAACATAATAACTCAGGAAAAAATACTATCATGGCACACTGTGAATAGCATTTATTTTATTATGTTCACATAAAAATCCTTTCAATATAAGACACTAAAGCACAGGCAACAAAAGAAAAAATAGATGAGTTAGACTACATCAAAAATAAAAACTGTGTATCAAAAGACACAATCAACAGCGGATAGACTACCTACACAGTGGGAGAAAATATTTGTAAATCATGTATCCAATAAGGAATTAACATCCAGAATATATAGAGAACTCCTACAACCCAACAACAACAAGAAAACAGATGAATTAATTTTAAAATGGGCAAAGGACTAGAATAGACATGTCGCCTAAGAAAATACACAAAGAGCCAGTAAGCTCATGAAATGACTCACAGTATCACCATTCAGTTCAGTTCAGTCGCTCAGTTGTGTCCAACTCTCTGCGACCCCATGAATCACAGCACGCCAGGCCTCCCTGTCCATCACCATCTCCCGGAATTCACTCAGGCTCACGTTAATCGAGTCTGTGATGCCATCCAGCCATCTCATCCTCCGTCGTCCCCTTCTCCTCCTGCCCCCAATCCTTCCCAGCATCAGAGTCTTTTCCAATGAGTCAACTCTTCACATGAGGTGGCCAAAGTACTGGAGTTTCAGCTTTAGCATTATTCCTTCCAAAGAAATACCAGGGCTGATCTCCTTCAGAATGGACTGGTTGGATCTCCTTGCAGTCCAAGGGACTCTCAAGAGTCTTCTCCAACACCACAGTTCAAAAGCATCAATTCTTCGGCACTCAGCCTTCTTCACAGTCCAACTCTCACATCCATACATGACCACAGGAAAAACCATAGCCTTGACTAGACGGACCTTAGTTGGCAACGTAATGTCTCTGCTTTTGAATATACTATCTAGGTTGCTCATAACTTTTCTTCCAAGGAGTAAGCGTCTTCTAATTTCATGGCTGCAGTCACCATCTGCAGTGATTTTGGAGCCCCCCAAAATAAAGTCTGACACTGTTTCCACTGTTTCTCCATCTATTTCCCATGGAGTGATGGGACCAGATGCCATGATCTTCGTTTTCTGAATATTGAGCTTTAAGCCAACTTTTTCGCTTTCCTCTTTCACTTTCATCAAGAGGCTTTTAGTTCTTCTTCACTTTCTGCCATAAGGGTGGTGTTGTCTGCATATTTGAGGTTATTGATATTTCTCCCAGCATTGATTCCAGCTTGTGTTTCTTCCCGTCCAGCATTTCTCATCACCATTAAGGAAATGCAAATCAAAGCAACAATGAGATACCTGTTAGGATAGCTACTATAAAAAACAAAACAAAACAGAAAATAACAAATGTTAAAGGATATGATCTTTTATGAACCATTGGTGGAATGTAAAATAGTGCAACCACTATGAAAAAAAGGGTACAGCAGTTTCTCAAAAAATAAAAATGGGATTACCATATGACCCAGCAATTTCACTTTTGGTATATACCCAAAAGAATTGAAAACAGGGATTTGAAGTGATATTTGAATGTTCATAGAAGCATTATTCACAAAAGCCAAGAGGTGGAAGCAACCCTATGTGATCATTGTCAGATGAATGGATAAGCAAAATATGGAATATACACACAATGGAATATCATTCATCCTTATTAGTTCAATTCAGTTCAGTTCCTCAGTCATGTCAGACATTGCTACCCCATGGACTGCAGTATGCCAGGCTTCTCTGTCCATCACCAATTTCCAGAGCTTCCTCAAACTCATGTCCATTGAGTTGATGATGCCATCCAACCATTTTATCCTCTGTTGTCCCCTTCTCCTCCTGCCTTCAATCTTTCCCAGCATCAGGGTCTTTCCTAAAGAGTCAGTTCTTTGCATCAGGTGGCCAAAGTGGTGGAGCTTCACCTTCAGCATCAGTCCTTCCAATGAATACTCAAGACTGATTTCCTCTAGGATTGACTGGTTGGATCTCCTTTCAGTCCAAGGGACTCTCAAGAGTCTTCTCCAACACCACAGTTCAAAAGCATCAGTTCTTCGGCGCTCAACTTTCTTTATGGTCCAACTTTCACATCAGTACATGTCTTTCTGGAAAAACCATAGCTTTGACTAGACGGACCTTTGTCAGTAAAGTGACATCTCTGCTTTTTAATACGCTGTTTAGATTTGTCATAGCTTTTCTTCCAAGGAGCAAATGTCTTTTAATTTCATGGCTGCAGTCACCATCTGCAGTGATTTTGGAGCCCAAGAAAATAAAGTCACTCACTGTTTCCATTGGTTCTCCATCTATTTGCCATGAATTGATGGGACCAGATGCCATAATCTCATTTTTTTGAATGTTGAATTTTAAGCCAGCTTTTTCACTAAATCTTTCACTTTCATTAAGAATTTCTTTAGTTCCTTTTCACTTTCTGCCCTGAGGGTGGTGTCATCTGCATATCTGAGGTTGTTCATATTTCTCCCAGCAATCTCGATTCTAGCTTGTGCTTCATCCACCCAAGCATTTTGAATGATGTACTCTGCATATAAGTTAAATAAGCAAAGTGACAATATCCAGCTTTGATGTACTCCTTTCCCAATTTGGAACCAGTCTGATGTTCATGTCCAGTTCTAACTGTTGCTCTTTGATCTGCATACAGATTTCACAGGAGGCAGGTAAAATGATCTGGTATTCCCATCACTTTCAGAATTTTCCACAGTTTGTTGTGATCCACACAGTCAAAGGTTTTAGCATAGTCAATGAAGCAGAAGTAGATGTTCTTCTGGAATTCTTTTGCTTTTTCTGTGATACAACAGATGTTGGCAATTTGATCTCTGTTTCCTCTGCCTTTTCTAAATACAGTTTGAACATCTAGAAGTTCTTGGTTCACGTACTGTTGAAACCTTGCTTGGAGAATTTTGAGCATTCCTTTGCTAGCCTGTGAGATGAGTACAATTATGTGATAGTTTGAACATTCTTTGGCATTGCCTTTCTTTGGGATTGGAATGAAAACTGCCCTTTTCCAGTCCTGTGGCCACTGCTGAGTTTTCCAAATTTACTGGCATATCGAGTGCAGCACTTTCACAGCATCATCTTTTAGGATCTGAAATAGCTCAGCTTGAATTTCACCACCTCCACTAGCTTTGTTCGTAGTGATGTTTCCTCAGTCCCTCTTGACTTCATACTCAAGAATGTCTGGCTCTAGGTGAGTGATCACACCATCGTGGTTATCTGAGTCTAAGATTTTTTTTGTATAGTTCTTCTGTGCATTCTTGCCACTTCTTCTTAATATCTTCTGCTTCTGTTAGGTCCATACCTTTTCTGTCCTTAGCTGTGCCCACATTTGCATGAAATGTTCCCTTGGTATCTCTAATTTTCTTGAAGAGATCTCTAGTCTTTCCCATTCTATTGTTTTCCTCTATTTATTTGCATTCATCCTTAAAAGGAAGACAATTCTGTAATACACTACAACATGGGTGAACATTGGGGACATTATGCTAGTGAGATAAATCAACTGTAAAAGGGAAAATACTGTACAACTCCACTTACATGAGGTACCTAGAGTAGTCACATTCATAGAGACAGAAGTTATAATGTGATTGCCAGGAGCTGGGGACAAAGGAGAATGGGGAGTTATTTGATGGGTACAGGGTTGCAGTTTGCAAGATGAAAAGAGTTCTGGAGCTGGCTGGGGGTGATGGTTATGCAACAGTGTGGATGTAATTAATGCCACAGACCTGTACATTTAAAAGTGGTTAAGATGGTAAATTTTATGTTACGTGTTTCTTACCACAGTTAAAAAAAAATTAAAAACACCTGTTAAAATAAAATAATCACAATCATATCGGAAGGATGAGTAAGAGTTGACTCAGAGAGTGACTGTGTGGAGTCTATGTGTTTGTGTTTCTAGGGGTGCAGGGGGTGGTGGTAGTGGTGGTAAGGGAGCTAAATCCTTGTCTTCGTGGAAGTCAAAAGATAGTGCCTGAAATGGAAAGATCAAGAAACAGAAGCAGAAAAATGTTTGCCTCTGGGGAGAAGGAAATAGAGGTGGGGAGTAAACGACTTAAGTTTCTCATGACAGGCGTGCGGAAGTATTTGATTCTTTAAAGTATGGGAAGTGAAACTCTAATAAGAAAGAAAGAAATGAAAACTAAACCAAAACAAAGCAAACGGAAAATTGCTGAGCCTCTACTAGCAGGTCCTCTGACTCAGGTGACCAGCACCCGGGTGGCCTCTTGGTCACCTTGAATGGTCAGGGCTCCTGTACTCCATCCTCTTCAGATTAGGTGGGACGAGGAGCTGGTGGCCCTGAGAGAAGCGAGACGCATCTGGCTGGATGGAAGGGTATTGCTTATTTGAATAAGCACACATTTATTTTAATGTGTATTGGAAAATATGATTAACATATCAAACCTGTGATTTTATAGAGATTATTGCTTAGGATTGCTTAGGATGAAGTGATGTTTATTATTAAGTGAAAGGACTTAAAGGAAAATACTAGGATGACAGGAGAGGAGGTAAGTGGAAATGGAGAAAGTCACTCCCAGCAGGTAAGAGTGACTCATCTGTCATAGGAAATTCTGACCTAGTCCAACCCTCATGTTAGGGATGGGAACCCCAAGGTCAGAGAGGAAAAGGGACCTGCCCAGTGTCCTCCAGCAAGGCAGTGAAGGAAGCAGATGTGACTCTCCTGGGGGCACACAGCCAAGAGGCAAGAAACCAAGGCTGGGTTTGTCTTGCTTTGCTCTGGTCAGTTTTGAAACCCTGAAATGCTTTTATCCTCTCAGTTCCTGGGTGTCTTCTATATGATGACTAGGGTTCTGTAGATAATAGCAATAATGTTTATGGTATTTGTAAATAACCCTTATGGAGTCCTTACTATATACCAGAAAAAAAACAGCAATGATTGCAACAACAAACACATATATAAGATGTGCTATATACACAAAACCCTTCTGAACATTTTACTTATATTAACATGTTTCATCCTGGCTAATCCTATGAGATATGTGGCAACTAGTGTCCAAGATGGCCCAGTCGTTTCTGCCTCCTGACTGTCATTATTCTCCATAGTCCCTTCCAACAAGGAATAGGGCTGACATGTGAAATCAAAAGGATATTGCCAGAATGATGGCGTGACCTCCCTACTTGGGCCATAAAAGACACTGTGACTTCCTCAGTGTTTTCTCCTTCTCCCTCTTGGATGGAGGGAGCTGGCTGCCATGTTGTAAGGACACTCAAGCAGTCCTATGGAGAAATCTGTCTGGTGAAACGCTGAGTCATCCTGCCAACAGCCAACATGAAATTGCCAGGCACGCGAGCGAGTCAACCAAAACCCTCCAGCCCCAGTTAAACCTTCAGAAGACTAGAGCCTGGCCAACATCACGACCTAACTAAGCTGTTTCCGCATTCCTGACCCATAGACACCATAAGGGATAGTAAATATTTGTTGTTATTTTGAGTTACTAAGTTTTGGGTTATTTTTCTATGCAGATAATTAATACTATTAGGTAACATTGTCATCCTCAGGTTATAGATGAGGATGTAGCACAGAGAGTTCAAGGAACTTGTCCCAGATTACACAGCTAACATGTGATTTAAACCATGGCAGTTTGGATCTGTATAAAGTTCATGTAATAAATGAGAATTCTTCTATTATGTGAAATGAAGATACTCTGCTAGAAAAGAGAGAGAGGAGGAGAGAGAAGTAAATATGTAAGGACAGTGGCAAAGAGAAAATGGCAATTCATTTCTAGCACACACGACAGACTAGGCTAGACTTCTGTAAAGTGAAGGCAGCGGACAGTGGGAGAGTTCTGCTGCCCTTGCAGCTCAGCCGTGATTAGCTCGGGGCCACCGGTCTCCGACCCTGGCTGGATGGGTGGCGCAGCCTTGGGTATCTGAGGGTGGGGATGTGATGCCACGGGCACCCCCTCTCTGGGCTCTTATCAGCCTGCACTGTCACTGTCTGCCCCTAGACCCGAGATCCTCAAGGACAGGGATGAAGTCTGGCCCATCTGTGCTCCTTGCCTAGCGCAAAGCCAGCAGGAGCAGCTGGGGGAGGTGTATACGCAGAAGGCTCTCTGGCCCTGGCCCTGGAGAGAATTCATATCACACTACCCTTTAACAAATCATCACTGGGGACACAGCAAGGACCAGCACGACCCAGTTTCTGACTTGAGCAACTCCTCATTGGATGAGGAATCCAACAATGATATCCCAGTGTGATCAGAGAGACTGGGACACACAGTCTTGTGGGAGTCTAGAGGAGCAGGGTGGGGGACCTCTCTAGAGGAGGCTGGAGGGCTTCCCAGAGGAGGATTGTGAGCTGAGGCCCAAAGTATGCACAGAAGTGAGCCAGGGCAAGAGTATTCTCAGCAGAGACTACAGCCTGGCAGAAGACTGAGGCTGTCTTGGGGGAAAGAGTGCGGAAGTAGAATGTGCAATGAGTGGGCCACTGGGCCTCTGATAGCTCTGAAGGCAGGACACAGGGACTTGGGAGGGACATGCTGACAGTAGGTGGAATGTCACCTGTTTCTGTTTCACAGAAAACTCACTGTGCTTGGGGTTGGGTTTGAGGGTTTTCTTTGGAAACCTAGGACTGGGTGAGGCCAGTATGCTTGAGTCAGCCCAGGATGGAGAGAGAGGACAGGTGAGGACAGGAAGTCACTTGGGCACAAATTGTACCAGAAGCTCAGTGTCCATTTGGTGTCTGGTGTGTGCCAAGGGCTGGCTTTCTTCATTTGTCCCTCATGGGAATTAACCACCTTCAGTTCAGTTCAGTTCAATCGTGTCCGACTCTGCGACCACATGAATTGCAGCATGCCAGCCCTCCCTGTCCATCACCAATTCCCAGAGTTCACTCAAACTCATGTCCATTGAGTCCGTGATGCCATCCAGCCATCTCATTCTCTGTCGTCCCCTTCTCCTCCTGCCCCCAATGCCTCCCAGCATCAGAGTCTTTTCCAATGAGTCAACTCTTCGCATGAGGTGGCCAAAGTACTGGAGTTTCAGCTTTAGCATCAGTCCTTCCAAAGAACACCAAGGACTGATCTCCTTTAGAATGGACTGGTTGGATCTCCTTGCAGTCCAACTTAGGTGCCCTGAAAAACTCCCAGATCTGTCCTCTGGGTTCAACTGCTAGCCCTGTCATTTATTATCTGTATGATCTCCCCACCCTTTACCTTGCTCATCTGTAAAATGGGATCAACATAAAACCTGCTTCATAGAGATGCTATAGGGACCAAATGAGTTAAAGCATTTAAAATACACAAACAGTGCCTGAACACCTCCCTCCCAGCAAGTGTACAATAAGCATTAGCTATCATTATTACTTGACATGGTTTTCTTTCTAATCTTTTCAAGGATTTAAACATCATTTATCTAATATATACCAAGGCCTGTACTTAACCTCTGGAAATAGGGGTGAATATGACATAGTCCTCCTAAAGATACAGGAAATCATGAATAAAGGCAAAAACAAACACTGATCAAATGTGCCCTGTGCCAGAAACCCAGACATGCATGAGAGCTGGTTCCTGTCCTTGGGAAGGTCACAGGCTGACTAGGGAGAGAGAGAAGTGGCCCAGATTGGGTGGGAGCTGAGAGGAGCCTGGAGAACCTCTGGTAGGGGCTTTTCCAAGAGATGAGTTGCCCACTTTGGCAGCTGGATGTGTGTCAGAGAGTAGGAGTAAAGACCCTCTTGGAGAGGAGGTCAGGGAAGGCTCAGTCTTTATTCTTTGAGTGCTAGGAAGTTATCAGAAGTTTTTGATGAGGAATTATGTTTTAATAATCCTGTTGGAGAAGATTCTTGAGAGTCCCTTGGATTGCAAGGAGATCAAATTAGTCAATCCTAAAGGAAACCAGTCCTGAATATTCATTGGAAGGACTGATGCTGAAGCTGAAACTCCAATACTTTGGCCACCTGATGCAAAGAACTGACCCACTGAAAAAGACCCTGATGCTGGGAAAGATTGAAGGTGGGAGAAGGGGACGACAGAGGATGAGATGCTTGGATGGCATCATCGTTTCAATGGACATGAGTTTGAGTAGGCTCTGGTAGTTGATGATGGACAGGGAAGCCTGGCGTGCCGCAGTCCATGGGGTCGCAAAGAGGTGGACACAACTGAGTGACTGAACCGACTGAACTAAACTAGTTGGGCTTTCCTGGTGGCTCAACTGGTAAAGAATCCACCTGCAATGCGGGAGACTTGGGTTTGATCCCTTCATTTGGGAAGATCCCCTGGAGAAGGGAACGGCTACCCACTCCAGTATTCTGGCCTGGAGAATTCCATGGACTATAGTCCATGGGGATGCATAGAATCAGACACGACTGAGCAACTTTCACTTCACAACTAAGCTAGTAGCTATTATGTGCCTACTGTACCCTGCATGCTCTGCATAAATAATCTCTAATGCAATCCTCAAAACCCTGTGAGACAGTCATCATTCCCATTTTACAGGTAAAGAAATTGTGCCATAGAGGTTAAGTGAATTGCCCAACATCACGTAGCTAGAAAGAGAAGGAACAGACTTAAACCCAGGCAGCCTAACCCAGAGCCTATGCTTTTAATCTATTTACCTTGCTGCCTCTGAACTTCAATCCACACAATCTGAAAACTGAAACGCACCTATGAAATTCCCCATTTCTGCTTCACAGATGAGCAGCTGAAGCTCACAGATGGGGAATGACTTTCCTGAGACCACAGAGTGAAGGAGGAGCTAAGTGGAAGTGGTCAGTCTTGGCTGCAAGAGGGGCATCCCTCTGTCACACTGGGCATCGTTGTGCTTGGAACAAAGTCCAAACCTCTCGCCATGGCCTACAAAGCCCTCATGTGATCGGAACCTTGCTGTTCTCTCTGACCTCACTTGCTCACCCAACTTCTCCTTATCCCCAGATTCCAGTCCACCTGGAGGAGTCTGTCTGCTGCCCTCCTGGCCAGGAATGCCTCTGCAGCTGATCTTCCTAGGATTGAATTCTGTCTCAGTCCACTGGGGATGCCATAACAAAATATCATGGATTGAGTGGCCTGAAAACAATAGAAATTGTTGGGAGCCTGAGAAGTTCAAGGTCAAGGCAGTGAAAGGCCAAGATGCCAGCAGATTTGATGTCTGGTGAGAGCCTACTTCCTGTGTCATAGACAACTATCTTCTTGCTGTGTCCTCATATGGTAGAGGGGGCCAGAGATGTTTCTGGAGCTTCTTTCCTAAGGGCACTAATTTCATGTATGTCTTAATTGACTCCCAGAGACACCACTTTCAAATACCTTCACACTGAAGATTAGGTTTTAATGTAATTCTGGGAGGATACATTCAATCTACAGTAGTTTCATTCTTGGCCATTCAGTGAAATGTCACTTCCTCAGAGAGGCCTTCTCTGATCACCTCTCTAAAGCTACCTCGTATTACTCTCACATCATCCTACTTTATTTTTCCATAGCAGTTATGATGATCTGAAATTCTGATCTTTTTTTTTTGTTTCTGTTTTCTTGTTTTTGTGTGTCTCTCTCTCCCAACTAAGATTTAAGGTGCAGGAGGGCAAGGAGGAATGTCATCTATTTCTATACTGTATCCCTGGGCAATGCCAGGCACATAGTAGGTGCTCCATAATTTTGTGCTGAAAGTATGCCTGCATTTCATCATCTGTCGGTTGATGGTCTGTCTCCCCACCAATGAAGGTGGTAGAGTGTCTGATTCACCTTGGCACTCCTAGGCCCCGGGTTGACACAGAGCAGGGCTGGAATGTGTTGGATGACTGAATGAACAAAAGATAGAAGAGGTGACGGGCTCTCTGGGGTCTGCAACCCTCTCTCATGGGGTGGCCACAAACACTGCCAATGGGCTGCTAGTTGTGGGAAGACACACGGCTCACTAATAGGACTGCTGATGAGACAGTGACTACTAGGCCTGAGGCTAACAACTCCTGAGGCCCTTTCTTCTATATTCCTGCCATGGAGGTGAGACAGCAAGAAAGGAGGGGAAGGTGGACCCACAATGGGCCTAACCACCTTCAAGTCTGGCTGTTTTAGTGGCCAGTGCACTCAAAACTCTTTGTTCAAAAGGCTGTGCTGGTTGGGGCTTGCTTACCAGTAGGTAACTAAAATCTAGTCACCTGCACCCTGGACTGAGTGAAGTGGGGCTGAGACTTTCCAGAGGAGGGGTCTTACTCATGCCAGCAGGGGAGGACAGCAGCTCTGGGTGTGAGTCCTCCATTAGCAGGGATGAGGCATCCCTTCTGGGGGCCCCACAGTCTCTGCCTTTCACTCTCACAGTGAAGACAACCCCGTTGTCCCTGCCGGCCCCCCTGATTGTCTGCCCGTCTGCCTGGCCCAACAGGATGACCCAGTGAGAATGAATGAATCAAGTCTGTGCACCAGGCCCAAGCCACCTGCCTCATCCTTGGCCTCGCAAACTGCATTCATATGAGAATACAGCATGGGCAGTTAAGCAGCTACAAGGATGTGTGATATCTGGGTTGGAGCCTTGGAAGGGTGCAGAGGTCCATTCCTGCTCCCCAGTTTCTCCCAGATCACATGAATCCTGATACCCCAACCCCTATTCACGATCATCCCTACTCCATGTGCACCAGGGAACATCGTCTCCCCTCCCGCCCAGGTTCACTCCTTGGTATTCCTCAGCCTCCTATCATCCTGTCACCTCCTCCAGGCAGCCTGTGCTGCTTCCCTTAGGCCATCTGCTACCTCTGGAGGTAAAGGTCAGCACGAGGCCAGCACGAGGGGGACCCTGAGCAGGGTCACTGAGTGTACCAACAGAGAAGCAGACCAAGAGCTCGAGGGAGGAGGGAGAGGAGGCGTCAGAGGGAGGAGCGTGGGGCGGAGGCGGCAGCGGGAGGGGGCGCGCGCGCCGGCGGCAGCAGCCCAGGCCCGGGGCCGCGCGCCCAGCCTGAGCCCGCCCCGCCGCCGAGCGTCACGAAACCTGCTTGAAATGCAGCCGAGGAGCCGGGGCGGGCGGCAGCGGCGGCGGCGGCGGCGGGGGCAGCGGCAGCCCCGGTGCCGCGGCAAGGACTCGGTGGGCTGAGGCGAGGCGGCGTCACAGGGTGCGCGGGGCGCGGCGGCCGGAGCCCGGGGCCCGCCATGGGCCGCCCCGAGCGGGGCGCGCTCCGGCCGCTGGCGCTGCTGCTGCTGCTGCAGCTCCAGCATCTCGCGGCGGCGGCAGCGGATCCACTGCGCGGCGGCCAAGGTGCGTGCGGCCGATGCCCGGCCCGGCTTTGAGCCGCTGGAGCGGCCAACAAAGCACTGCCCGGCGGCCGACGGGCGGGTTGCGCCGGGGTCCCTGAGCCCGGGCCAGGCAGGGGGGGCGCCTGTGCAGGATATACTCCTGGGGGACCCAGGTCTCCGTTAATTTGCCCTCGACCCCCACCCTCGCGGCTCTCTTGTGTAGTGGGCTCTGCCCCCCGGCACCCGTTCTTGGGGGATGGGAGCCGTGGGGGCCAGGAACTTTGCTGGGTTGGTCACTGATGGTTTCGCGAGGGCTGTGTGATTCTCGCCGTTGGGGTTAATTTGACACGCGCGCTTTGCGGCGGCGATGAGCAGAGCCAGGAGACTACCCCGGCTGACAATGCGTTTCCGGCGACCCCTGCGTGTTGCAGAGAAAGAGGGGCTGCGTGCAAGGGGGATGTGCCCACAGCGCCTAGTGCGCGTGTCGCGGCGTGTTCGGGGGGCTCCCTGTGGGCTGTGTCTGTCTGGATCTCTCGTTATGGGCCTTGTGGGCGGGTGAGTGTTCTGAATGGGGTGTATCAAAATGGTGTGACACCGACTGTGTGTGCCTGGCCTCGTCGTGCCACAGAGCAGCCCGTCATCCCTGGAACCCTTATCATCCTGCCCTCCTTCCTGGTCGAGGGCGCCAGAGGCCTCCAAGTCTTTGGCTTCAGCGTCGCCCCCTATCCTGCACTCAGTAGACCCCTCCCCGCGGCCGGGACCGCTATGCTCTGGGGACCCGGTTCACGCCTCCTCTTCCCCCGCGCAGGGTCGGTCAAGGAGTGCGAAGAGAACCAGTTCCGGTGCCGGAACGAGCGCTGCATCCCCTCCGTGTGGAGGTGCGACGAGGACGACGACTGCTCCGATAACAGTGACGAGGACGACTGCCGTGAGTGGTTGGCCGGGGAAGGAGGGAACGGTGGGGGGACGCTTTGCTCAGCGCCCACGTGGCTGCAGCCTCCGCGGGGCCACCTGTAGGGGCTTTTACTGGGGGAGGCTGCCGCCAGGAATCCGCCCGGGAGCCGCTTCCTTCTGGGCACTTAGGAACCCGGCGGGTTCCCGGCGGCCCGCGGGACCCCGCTGGGGCCGGAGCGGAACCCGGCACTGTGGGGCCGGGGAGGATGGTGCGTCACGCCCAGATTGCAGAGAGGGATCTGTAGGCGGCGAAGCGACAGCCCCTACATGAGTCCCCTACACGCGTCTAGCTTCCTGAGATCGGGCCCTCCGGAACTCCAGCCTCGACACCACAGAACGCGCGCGTGTTTCAAAGTTCCACGCAACTCTGGGCCTAGCCTCGCTTCTTTTCCTGCAGCGTTGTGTGAATGAATGGGCTCCCCGGGGCCCCTGATTGGCTGTGGGAGGACCACCCCATAGGTCTCTGTGGTCTGAGCGGGCCAATCGTGGAGCTGACGGTTGCGCAGTTTTCTGGCGCCCTAGGCGGTGGGGCGCTGCCCTGGCCCCGCCTTGGTCACACCCCCGCTCATCCCCTAGGTAGTAGGTGCAGGCCGGGCGCTGGCGCCCGCGGCTTTTCTGCCTAGTCACAGTGAAAACCTTTCTTGTGCCACCCTGGTTGGCTGACTGCGGCCTCCTGCCAGCCAAGCCCAGGAGTGAGTCATGGCAGAGCAGGAAGGAGCGGACCAGAAGGAAGAGTTTGTTTCCTGGAAGGGGCGTGAGGATCCCAAGGCCGTGCACGAACCGCGGGCTACATGAGGTGGCCCACCGCCTTTGCTGACTGTGGTGTTCGCCGGCACCCGGGCACAGCAGCTTTGGAAGTTCTTTCTTGAAGTGCACGCGGTTTCTGATGTCTGCGGAAGCTGAAGCGAGTTAGCAAGCAGTTGTCACAGTGGAAGGAATGTAGTTCAAGGAACAGAAAAACAAGACTCTTTATAAACACAGACACAGGTAGTCATTCATCCACTGTTACTGAGCGCCTGCTGTCTGCCAGGCACTGGGGCACTTTGGAGAGCAGACCCACCCTCCAACCCCCTACAACCTCCCCACCCCCCTACACCCCCCGCCTCCCACAACCCCCCACCCCCACCTCACCCAGGCCAGGGAGCACAGCTTCTGCGGGATGAGGGCAACTGGGGCACGGCTCCACACAGTGGCAAGGGGAAGAGGGACCACCTGGGCTGGCATTGTCAGTTGAGTTCTAGTTTTTGTTTTTGTTTTGTTTTTCCCTGGTTTGCCAGCCAGTCAGCCTCCAGGTTCATTCTCAGACCATCGCTGACTCAACTCGATGAACATGAGTTTGAGCAAGTTCCTGGAGTTGGTAATGGACAGGGAAGCCTGCCATGCTGCAGCCCTTGGGATTGCAAAGAGTTGAACACAACTGAGTGACCAGACTGAACTGAACTGATCCCAGATTTGGCTGTGTGGGTACATCTTTCCCTCCTGTCTTTCCTCTCCTGACCACTTGGGCTAATGATTCCTGCCCTGTTTTTGAGAACCAGTTCTAGAAATGTCATTTAAAGGGATGCTACTAACATGCGCTGTTAGCTGTGTGTCCACCACTGTGGGAAGTCTACCACTGTGTCAAGTCCACCACTGTGTCTTATATAAATTCCTTTAATCTTCAGAACAGTCCTATTTTACAGACCGAAAAAAAAAAAAAACAACACACACACAAAAAAAGAGGCACTGGAGAGAGAGATTAAGTTACTTACACCACAGCTATTGAGCTGTTAAGTAGGAGCTTAAATTTAAGCATCTGACTTGAGTTCTTAGCCTAATTATGATCCTGACCATTTCCCAATTCTGTTGAAATTCTGAAAATGCCTAGGTGAGGGTAAAATGACAGTGAATCTCCTCTCTGGGAGTTGTTCTTCTGTGGTTCCTTTTAGTAGGAGTGCTGAGGATGAGGTGGGAAATAGAAACTACATTTCTGGGCTGGTTTTACTTTATCTCCCTGAGTCTGCATAGCAACAGTTCTGTGAGGATGGCTGTGAAGAGCAAAAGTGTTTCTTGTTATTCTTGTTTGTTGATAGGAATTCTGGCTCCGAGAAGTTGAGTGATTTGCCCAAGGCCACACAGCCGAAAGTGACAGAACTTGGCCAGGGTGCCTGCCTGCCTGCTAGCTCAGGGGCATTGTCCGTGGTGGTGGTGGTGGTGGTGGGAGTGTGGTGAAGAAGGACCCAGGAGGGGGATCCCAGTGCTTCTCATGCCCATGCAAGGCTCTGGGCAAGGTGAAAGAGTGAAATAGCTGGTGGCGGAGCAAGGGCCAATCTGATGGGCTCCTGCTTTCATTCTGAGATGGCTGGGGTGGGGTCAGAGGTTAGTGAACAAAAGGGTTCACTAAGGGTTTTGTTGTTGTTGTTCACTAAGGGTTAGTGAACAAAAACGACTGACATTGAGGGCTTGGCTGTTAGTATCGAGTATTGATCCTACACACTGGACTTTCCTAGACTTGTTTCATCATCTGCCAAATGAGGGTAGCCATTCCTTTACCACAGATTATACACATAGAAAGTCTTCACATGGGGCTGGTGAAGAGAAGGGAATGGATGCGAGTTCATACCACCAAGGTCTTTAGAAAGGGACTCCTAGGGGTCACAATGAGAAATAGTGAAGAAAAGGCTGCAAGCTTCAGTGGCTGTATGGGGCCAGGTGTTGGAAAATGGTATTTTGTCACCTCTTCCTTCCCCATCTGGGAAGTTCCCTCCATTCTGGGCCACCTGCCCAAACTGCTTTGCTTGGAACTATCCTCCCTGCCTTATATTTAATCATTCCACCCCTTCCACCCTGTGAGAGGGCCTCCAGCCACTCCACCCCTGTACCTCTTAGCTTGTAAACTGGGGATTGCAATTTGTAAGTGAGGTCTGTGTGCAGCAAAGTGAGTTCAAGCTCCCAAAGGGGCTAGAATGCTGACCATGAATTCCGTGAGATGATGGAGGTTGAGGGGAGGGAGCTTGTCTTTGGAGGAAGCCAAGGAAGGCTTTCTGGAGGAAGAGACAGCTGAGCCAGGCCTTGAAAGATGGTAATTAATGGCATTCTCTCAGGACTTGATGCCTTCCTGGTGACTCAGACGGTAAGGAATCTGCCTGCAATGCAGGAGACCTGGATTCAATTCCTGGGTCAGGAAGATCCCCTGGAGAAGAGAATGCTAACCCACTCCTGTATTCTTGCCTGAAGAATCCCATGGACAGAGGAGCCTGGCAAGCTACAGTCCATAGGGTTGCAGAGTCAGACACAGCTGAGTGACTAACACTTTCACTTTCATTAGGACTTAGCATTTAGAAATAGATGATACAGGCCTCACATTATAGAGGAAGAACTGGAGTTCAGAGAGGTGACATGATGCCCCCAAAGTCACACAGCTCCTCATGGTTGGAGCTGGAACTTGACCTTCTAAGTGCTGAAACTTAACCCACAACGGATGGGACTTGGCTTTTCAAATAGAGCTGGCAGGGTGGGAAAGGGAAAGGCTCATGGGGTGTCAGTTCCCAGCTCAAAGGGCCTTCAAAGTGGAGGAAGGGGGCTGGAAGCTCAGGGGCAGCCCAGCCAAGGGAAGGGGTGGGGTTCCTGGCTGCACCTAGGCCACATAGACCAGCCGGCGTCTTGGCCTCAATTTCCTGTTGCTCCTTAGTGTCTGGGGCAGAGACAGGGTTTCTGGTCTCTAGCCAGCCCTTTGCTCCCAGAGCAGCAACAGCAAGAACAGTGCACATTTACTGAGCCCTTGCTGTGGACCAGGAGCTGTGCTGGGATTCTACATGCATCACCTTGTGCGCCTCGAGTCTACGAAACGGGGTGACTATGCAGTCACCTGCACGCATCCTTGTTTTACAGAGGCACAGAGGGTTAAGGAACAGGCTCAAGGGGGTATGATTTTTCAGTAAACTGAAGCTGCTGGGTTTGGAATGCAGGCACCCGACTATGGAATGTGTGCCACGTCAAGCACTAGCTGGTAACTTCAGGCAAGTCCTCCCAGGCCTCTGTTTCCTCATTTTGAGGGAACATCAGCCTCTCCCTCACATCCTCCTCCAGTTTCTCTGTGTGAATGGGCTGTGTAGAAAGGTGGCCCGGTTGTATGTTCGGTTTTCCCTACCTATTCAGGCTCTTTTAGGCTGCCCTGTTCTAGTCTTCATCACCCCTCCACTCCAAGTTTAATAAGCAGTGGCTGCAGTGAGGTCTCCCCTGGCCAAGAGTTCATTAGCTAGGCGAGGCCTGGTTGCAGGAGTGCTGAGACCTGCTGGGCAGTGGCCTTGTAAATAATTAAAGCTTGGCCACCACTTCCGGCTGGGGCTGCACATTGCATTTGGTATTCGGTGTGCCACCTGACCTAAGCCATTCTAACACCTCTGACACCAGGCCCGGCTTCGTGTCGATTTTTGGATGGAGTCATCTGACAGACAGTGCTGCTCTCTTTGAACCTCGGTTTCCTCATCCTGACCTGCCGGTTCCACCATTCAGAGTCCTCCTGAAGCTCCCATGTCCCCACAGCATAAGGTCAGCTGAGACTCCCCTGCATATGAGCCTCTGTGACCAGCTCCTGATGGCCACTGCCCTCCAACCCCTTCCTGCTCTTCCTGTGAATGAACCCGTGACACCAGCCTTCTGTCGCGTTCTAGCTTTCCTGCTGCTTCTCACAGCGAGGACTTTGCACATGCTATTCCATCTATGTGGAACGCTTTCTGCTGCCTCATCTGGCAGCCTTCTTCTTGTCATCTTTGAATTGTCAGTGCAAGTTTCACCTCCTTCAGAAAGCCTTTCCTGCTACCATCTCTCTCCTGGGCTAAGATACATGAGTCAAGAGAGGGGGAGTTAGAGACTTGGTGTTGGAATAACTCAATGTGGCCCTCAATTAGACAGTCTTGGTTTTCTGTCCCAACTGTGACCTCTGGCTGAATGGCCTTGGAGGTGGTATTAGTCTCCCCCCTCCCAGAGGTGTTGTGAGGATTCAGTGAGATAATGTGCCTGATAAGCAATAGGTGTTCAGTGAATGGCAACGGGTCTGTCTCCTCTGGAGGAGTTCACTGAAGACTCTAGATACCTGTCTGCCAAGATGCCCCTACTTCTTCTGCTCCTATTTGCTTAGCCAGAGGTCTGAAGGCTCCCACGTCTGAGACTTGCCCCAGCCGCAGGGTTGCTGAGCCCCAGTGGAGGTAGCCCCAAGGCCATTCAGCCTTGACTTGAACCTGGGAATGGAGAAAGTCACCCAGGGAGGGCCTGAGGGAAGAAGTGAACCAAACCAGCCTGGTTGGTTTCAATGAACGAGTGTCTGGGGCCCTGGGAAGGGCAGAGGAAGCCTTCCCTGAGGCCAAATGATTGTCCCAAGGCTGGTTTATGACGTGTCTGTGCCTGGAAAGGGGAGGAAGCCCTGTGGCCCCCAGCAGACCCCACGTTTCTGCCTTCCCCAGGGCCAGGATGGTGCCTCCATGGCTTGGTCCCAGCAGGCCTTGGGAGGCGTTTGCTGAAGACTCTCCCATGGGCCTTCCTGCGGGCTCTCCTGGGACCAAGTTCCCCTCCGGAAACCCCCTGGTTTTTACTCAGGCCTCCTGAGGGTTCTGAGTGCAGTAGGCCTGTCAGTCCTCTCAGCTGTCTGCACGAAACTGACTTGACAGTTTTCCCCCTTGGGGAAATAGCAGCAGCAGGTGAGGCCAGAGAGATGCCCCCAGGGAGAGGGTGAAGAGAGAGAGGAAGCAGAGGGCTGATGGAGCAGGAGGGTACCGATTTGTTTGTGCTGCCCTTCAGGGCTATAAGCAAATGGAAGTAAGTGTTCTGGCCCAGGTCAGACCCCTAGGCCAGTGCCACCCCCAGGAAGCCAGCCCTGGGCTGAGGGGAGGGTGTGGGCCCCTGCTGTGGGGGCCCTGGATCTAAGCAGCACTGATAACACCTGCCCACATGCCCCGATCGCCCAGTCTTTGAAGGTCTGGTGGAGATGCCATCTCCTCCAGGTAGCCTTCTCTGACCTCTTGTCCTCTTGCTCCCTGGTCCCTGAGCTCCCATAATCTGTCCCTGTTCTTCCTTTGGTCCCAGATCCTTCTTCTCCAAGTTGTCCTGCCAACCTTGTGCTGAGCAAGGAATATGCCAAAATAGCTCACTTGAGGGAATTACTAACAATCGATACAGGCTATTTACCCTGCACCTAGGATCATGTTGCTACTGCTGCTAAGTCACTTCAGTTGTGTCCGACTCTGTGTGACCCCATAGACGGCAGCCCACCAGGCTCCCCCGTCCCTGGGATTCTCCAGGCAAGAGCACTGGAGTGGGTTGCCATTTCCTTCTCCAATGCATGAAGGTGAAAAGTGAAAGGGAAGTCGCTCAGTCATGTCTGACTCTTTGCAACCCATGGACTGCAGCCTACCAGGCTCCTCTGTCCATGGGAGTTTCCAGGCAAGAGTACTGGAGTGGGGTGCCATCACCTTCTCTGAGTATCATGTTGGAAATCTGCATTCAGTAGCTTTGCTACTCACAACCCTTTGAGGGCTGTTTTCTTATTATTGCCATTTTAAAGATGATGAAACCGAGGCTCAAAGAGAAGTTACTTGGCCAGTGTCATGATGTTTGAATGCTAGAGCTGGGACTTGACCCAGGCCTGTCCACTCTGGAGCCTGGACTTTTCCTCAGGCTCTTCCTTTCCAAGCTCTGATTACCTTGTAGAGGTCAGAGGGCCTGGGGCTCAGAAGGTGTGGAAGCAGTGGGTGAGGGATTGCAGTGTCCAGTGATGTCTCCTTGGACTACAGATTTCTGTCTAGGAGGGACCCTCTGCTCTGGAGACAGCACAGAGCCCCAGCATAAGGTCCTCTCCTCACATAGCCCCCCATGAATATGACCCTCCATAGTTTCCAAGGGTCTTTCTTGGCCATTGCCTGGGGATGGTGGTTACTGTTCCCATTATACAAATAGGGAAACTAGGGCCCCAGCGATATGTCACTGATGCAGGTAACCTCAAAGAGTGTCATTGCCAATTCACTGTCTTTCCTCCAGAAAGGCCAAGAACCCAAGTCATCCAAAATGTTGACTTTGGTTCTCTGTGCTGTGCTGTGCTTAGTCGCTCAGTCATGTCTGACTCTGCGACCCCATAGACTGTAGCCCACCAGGCCCCTCTGTTCATGGGGATTCTCCAGGCAAGAATACTGGAGTGGGTGGCCATTCCCTCCTCCAGGGGATATTCCCAACCCAGGGATTGAACCCAGATCTCCTGCATTGCAGGCAGATTCTTTACCATCTGAGCCTCCAGGGAAGCCCAAGAATGCTTGGGTGAGTAGCTTACCCCCTTCTCCAGGGGATCTTCCTGACCCAGGAACTGAACTGGGGTCTCCTGCATTGTAGGCAGATTATTTACCAGCTGAGCTACCAGGAAAGCTTTTGGTTCTCTGGCTCCCATGCAATTCGCCGACTCTGGGTCTTCCTACATACTTTCCTTCTGCTTAGATTGTCCTGCCCTGTCTCCTACTAATCTTTCAAAATCTAGCTCGTTACCTCTGCCACGAAGCCTTCCCTGTCTTCCTGGTGTGATCTAACCTCTCCTATGTTTGGATGCCATGGCTTTGCAGACCCTTGTCATGGCCCATTGTAGGAGCTTGTGGTTGCTGGGGAGTATCTGAGGTGGGGGACCCCAGGGCCTGGCTCAGAGCCGAGGTGTTTGAGGAGTGGTGTGTGAATGAATGAATGGACTGAGGAAATGTCCCCCACCTTTGAGAGTGGGAAGCTAGTATCAGTCAGATGTGGGGGACCCAGGGGCCTCTGAGAAGCCCCTGAGGGGTCCTTGAGGCTGGAAAAGGGAGCTGGGTGTCCTTTAAGGACCATAGTCAGGTCCTGTCTTGTGAGTTGGGTCACCTGAGGCCAAGGCTCTGAGAAGCCAGGTCACTTGCCCCGGGCGGGTTGGTCGGTCAGCAACAGGACTGGGCCGTGCCTGTCCAGCTTCAGTGTGATGCAGGTAAAGGAGGAGATGCATGTCCACACATCCCAGTCACAGCTACAGTGGGAGAGATGTGGACGTGTGCTGTGGCCCCTCTTCCTTTCTAGGTACCCCAGGCATCTGTCTTTGCCAACCCCTGCCAGCGGGTGTACGGGACTCCCTCTTGAGCAGCTCTGGCCGCTTGGTGCCCCTGGGTATGAGCTGAGCCCGAAGCAGCAGTTTCCATCACCATTGTGTGGCCCTGGCTCCTCTTACAGGCCGTGTATGTTACAGGCCCCAGGAATAGCCCCTTGGCTGGAGTGGCTCAGGAGGGGCCCCAACTGTGAGCTCCCCATCCCCTTGCACCAGGTCGGACCTCTCTGTCCCTGGCAGGTGCCCACAAGCCAAGTGCTTTGGGGGTGCAGAGCCTAGCTTATTATCAACACCCTCTAGTGACTGGAAGAGTCAGCCGGAGAAGCAGGGCCATTGGGCTCCTAGGTCCACACAATTCCCATGATCCCTCTCGGCCTCCACACACCCGCCCCCTTGGCTATGGCAGCCCAAAGCTTCCCTGAGGTCTGCCAGTCTGGTAGTCCAGGGGAATGGTCATGTGGCCACCGCCCTCCTCTGGTCTTCCACAAGGGACTTTACACCAGCCCCCTCCGCAGACTATTCAGTCTCTGGCCCTCTCAGCCTGTTAGAACCACAAGAGGGCTTTTTCCAGTTTGTGCCTCACAGCTGCTCTGTGGGGAAGGTGGTGCAGAAGTTCATTATCGTCCCCATTTCTTGAGGAAACTGAGGCTCAGGGAGGGTGCGGGACTTCCCTGGGGCCACACAGCCTGTTACTGGTGGTGCTCAAGCCAAAACTCACTTCAGTTGATTTCATTTATTTTTTCCAATGGAAGAAAGTTTTTCTGATTATATAAAGATAGTTCCATACTTGTTTAAAAAAAGTGAAAACACCCAGACAATTCAGAAAAGTGGAGAGAGGAAGGCAGGAGTTTCCCATGTGGTTATGCCACTGTGGGAGCCGCCTGTCCTCCCAGAGATGTTCTTGTATTCTCTGCATGCAAGTTTATGTGCTGTTTTTTTTTTTTTTTTTTTTAACAAAATGAGCACGTGTTTTGCCAGTTGTTTTCTCCCTACAACATGTACATCTTTCTGTGTCAGGAACAGTAGATGCCGATCATCGTTTTAAAGAGCTAGATAGCATTCCGCTGCATGAATCTTCCCTGATTTAATGACAGTCTCCTATGAATAGACTTGTATTTAGTTGGTTCTTTTTTTTTTTTTTTCCTGTCTACACAGTGCTGGGGTAAATATCAGGATTACACCTTTGTGCCCTTTTCTGGTTCTTCTCCTAAGAAGAAGAAAGCCCTGGGAAAGACAGGGCTGAGCGTGCGTTTTCCTCCTCACCTTGTCACTCTCTCTCAAGGAGACGGTTTCCTATCTCATGACATCCCCACTCACTGCGGCCCCTCCCAGCCAGGCGGGCAGTCCACAGGACCTCCCTTTCCTGTGTGCACAGGGCCACCTCACCCCAGTCCCATGGGGCAGACAAAGTGGCCAGATCCAGGCCGCATAAAGCAAAGTGAGGAGAAAGGCCAACTGTATTCTGGCCCCAAGGAGAACACTCCCACCAGAGAACACGAGAGGGAACACAACCAGTCTTCATTTTTCTCAGGATGTTTGTAGAATCTGTCTCCTCCACAGCATTATACAAGTGATTCTGCCCCTGCCTCTGACTTGCTGTGTGAGCCTGGGTGAGGGGCTCGCCCTCTCTGAACTTCATCTCCCCTTCACCCATCGGTCCATACTCCGCCTACACTGTGAACAGCACTCTGAGCAGCTTTCTTCTCCCTGGAGCTGGGCTCAGGGCCAGTCCTGGCCTGGGGGAAGGGGACTTGTGGCCCTCCAGCTCCTTGATGCCTGGTGAGGGTTGGTGGGAGTGTAGCTGGCTTTGTGGGTGGATTCCAGGCAGGTTGATGGAGGGTAGCTGGACTATTTAGGGTCCATTTCCAGAACTTAGCCCTAGGGCTCAGGTTCCTTGGGCTGCTTTCCCTTCTGCCTTCTTCCTGTGCCTGTGATTGGATTGGATGCTGTGGTGTGATGGAGAAGAATGGAGTCAGACTGCTAGTCCTGTGACCCACTAGCCAGGGTTCCTGGTACGGGTCTTAACGCTCTGAGCTTTAGATCTCTGGTCTCTGAAATGGGGATAATGAGCCTACCTCTCAGAGGTACCCAGGCTGATATAAAGTGTTCTGCCCAGACCTGGCCCTGAAATGAGCACCCCACTTCCCCTCCCAAGCCCATGATCCCCGCACAGGGAACAGCTAAGTAGAAGGGACCATCAGCAGCTTTCCTCCTCCTCCTCCACCAAGGACATGACAAGAGGGCAACTGCTGAAATAGCAGCAGGAGAGATGTAGGTCAGCTGGCCAGTTGGGAGGACTTGGCTGCCTGGGGAGAACAGCAGCTTCTTGGGCTGGGAGGGACTATAGGAACCATCTCACCCACTGCCATCTGCACTGGAGGCCTCATAGTGGCTGCTTCCTGGGTGGCCTGGGGGAGTTGGTTAAGCAAAGAGAAACAAGGAGACCTGGTTAACCAGCTGCGCCTGGCATAGCTGTCTAGGAGGGGGCCTTGGTTCCCCAGTGGGTCTGTTTAACATCAGAGAGTTGGAAGCTGATGAGAGGCAAGAAGGGCCCATCGGCCCAGGTTAAGCTGCAGGACTGAATAGCTGGAGGCCCAGGGTGGGCTTTCCTGGTGGCGCGAATCCAGGGATATTCAGGCCAGCGCCCCTCCCGCCCCCTGCCCTCTCTGCTTCCTAGACTCCGAGCTGCCATCTGCTGCCCCCGTCACCCTCAGCCGCCTCTCTGCCATGTGTCCCAGTACATGAGCATGTGCACAGGGTGTGCATCTCAGAGAGGGGGTGTGCACCAGGAGGGAGGTGACCGTCCCAGACACACGGAGGCAGCAGGGACACGGTGACGCCCTTCCTCCCACGCCGGCCAAGGCCGCCCAGCCAAGCTGAAGCCAAAGCCCCCACTGGGCTGTTTGTGGCGGGGAATTATTTGTAGCTGGCGAGGTGCCAGCAGTCTCTGTTCCCAGCCTGCCCCCTGCCATGGCAGCCTCTCTCCACCTCCAAGTCTCAGCCTGCAGCCCACTGTCTGCACCCACCCACCCCCCCACCCAGAGGGCTGAGCTTGATAGAAACGTCATGGCCCTGAGTCCAGGCCCACCTCAGCTCCACCTCTGCTCCTACCTCACCAACTGGCCATCGGCAGGTTCCTGACCCTGTTGGGTTTCTACTCATTAGGAGTGGGGCATCTCCCAGCCCCTCTCAGCTCTAATTCTCTGGGATTCTCTTTTTCCCCTGAGAACCAGGGAGTTCACAGGACCTCTGCTATGGGCAGGCCCCAGGTGTGGGGATCCAAAGAGCTGCCTCTGTTCTCTGTAGCCCAGGAGGCCCAGAGTAAGGGGTGTGAAATCCAGCCCTTCACAACCCCAACCCAGGGGATGTAGCCTAAACCAAACATGCAAAGCTGGAACCAACTGTTTATTAGCAGAACATGCCTCCACTTGGGAGTTTCTGCCTGTTTATTTTTTTGCTGAGTCTGACCAGGCCGATTCTTTAGTACCTGCAGCCCCAGGCTTTATATCTGCTGCATGCGTGATGCTCTCATGTCTCTGAGCTCTCCTTCCCTACCTGAACAACTGCCTGCTTCTCAGAGGTGATTGACAGGGACTCGTATGGCCTCCCGGTGTCAGCTGGACTTCAGTTTCCACTGCAGCCTTTCCATGTCCTAGCTGCAGGCCTGGGACAAGTCCCTCAAACCTGAAGCTCAGACTCCTGCACTATGTGAAAAAGTGCAAGTGTTAGTCGCTCAGTCATGTCTGACTCTTCGCAACCCTGTGGACTGTAGCCCACCAGGCTCCTCTGTCCATGGAATTCTCCAGGCAAGAACATTGGAGAGGGTGGACATTCCCTTCTCAGGGAATCTTCCCGACCCAGGGATCGAACCTAGGTCTCTTGCATTGAAGGCAGATTCTTTACCATGTAAACCACCGGGAGACCCATGCACGTGGACAATGAGCAATTCCTGGTTTTGGTATAGTAGCTGAAGCCTCACTGGGTCCTGCAGAACCAGTCAGTTCTTCCTGCGCTGGGCACAGGTCCACACCAGGGCCCAGAGGTTGGTGGCTATATGGTTCTGCACTGAGTTTTCCCCCGGGAGCAGAGGCCTGAGCCCTTGTCACTGTTCTCCTGTTGAAAGCCAGTGCCCCCAGGCTTTCAGTTTCACCACACCAGGAGCCAGGGAGCCTCCCTTGTCACCGACTTATTGAGGGACCTGAGTGAGTCTCTGACCTGTCCTGAGCCTGAGTTTTCCCACCTGTGAGGATTGCATCAGGAGCTCGAGTCACTTTGGGCAGCTTTTGAAATTCCTGTTCCCTGACCTTCATCCAGGTCTGACTCTAAACCTTTGCTTGCTCTGTGGCCAGGTGGGAGCCATAGACATGAAGACCCCCCAGGGCCCCTTCCTCTTGCTGCTCCTGCATCTCCTCATCCTTGAATAACCCCACTCGACACAGAGAATAGCAGGGCCTCTAACCAGGCTGCCTGGGGGCAAGTCCATACTTCTCCACTTCCTAGCCATGGGGCCCTAGGCAAGTTACTTCACTTGTCTCTAAAATGGAGCCAACACCTAACCCTCTAAGCGCTGGATGAATATGCGAGTTTATTTAAGAAAAGCCCTGAGAGCAGTGCCTGCACCTAATTTGCTGGGCTTCTTTTGACCTCTTCCTCCGAACCTCTGTCTCCCACCTGTCCTTTAGGAGTCCCCTCCCCTGGGGGATGCTCACTGCTGTGTGGAATAGGAAGGGCTGGAGAGCCCCCACCCAGAAGTCTCCTTTGTCCCTGCTTCTTCCTGGTGGCCCCAGGCCATAACTTACTGTCCTAATTTAATTAGGAAGAGTCCTTCCAGGGACCTCATTAGGAAATGAGCCCAGAGCCTTGGGGACCTCGAGGAGGGGTGAGGTGTAGGAGGAGTTTGTATTGTGCCTGACCCTGTCCAGCCCTTGACCCTGTGCCCCACATGTGCCCAGCCCCCTTACACCTGTGACATGGAGCCTGGGCAGCCAGGGCCTCCACCCTGTGCCCCCTGCCCAGCTTTGGCCTTGTCTCGCTGGATGAGGACGAGGAAGACAGACTGAAAAGTTTTGTTTGTTCTGTTCCACCTGCCCTTGACGTCCCGGCCTGGCACAGAGCAAGCCTTGGTGACTTTGTGTTGAGTGAATGAGGTGAGTGAGCTGTGGCTCTTGGGAGAAGCATCTTCATTTGGCCAAAGCAGGCTTCCACACTCATCCCAATGTGGGAATTCCCTCCAGCAACTCCAGTGGGGGTGGGGAGGTGTCTGCTTGAATACCTTCAGGGACAGGGAGCTAACTCAGCAACTGAGAGCTTTTTTTCTATCCCTGGACAGTTCTTCCTGTTAGAGAATCTGTCTTCCTTTCAACCTCAAATCTGCCTCCTGTGACACTCACTCCTGCCCTGTCCTGGTCCTGCCTCTGTTTCTGGGGCCTCTGCGTACAGACTGTGCCCCCTACCTTCATCTCAAGCCTGCTTAGTATCCCTCCTTGGCCTGTGACAGCTGACATGCTATGTAACCTCGAGTAAGGTCTTTTGCCTCTCGGGCCCCTGTTTCTTGGGGCCTGGTAGGCTGCACACTCTCAGGTTCTATAAACACTGGCTGCCTTCTGTAACTGTGACCTACCTCCCTATGAAGTAGGGGCTGCAGACAGATGTGCTATGTCCAGAGGTAATGATGACACCTCTACAGACAGCTTGTCTCCTGGTCAGCAAGGCGACAGTGCCCGGATCCTGCAAGAACTTGTGGCTGGGCGCTGGAGGGTGGTGCTTGGACCTCTTCTGCCCCCGAGACCAGTGCACAGTGCAGACACCGCCATGTCTTGGTTAGGAATCTGGGAGTCATTGTAGCCCCTTTCTCCCCTTACCACCTATAGCCTCCGTGGCCTGGTCCTTCCCCGCTCATGGCCCAGGCCCTTACTCCATCCCACTGTGGCCTCCTGGACCAGGGCAGCATCCCCAGCCTCGCCTCTGCTTCCTCCCTCCCTCCTGTCTGTTCTCTGCTCAAACACTCAGAGCACTGTCATGCCCTCGCTTGGCGCCCTGCAGGGAGGTCCACCTCTCACAGGACAGTCTGCTGGCTGGCCTTCAGGGTCCTTCAAGACCCAGCACGCACCTGGCATCTCTCCAGCCCTGGACCTCACCATCTTCTTGCCCCTCAAAACCATCAGCTCTGTGCTCCAGCCCTACTCCCACCCCCCGATGTGAGTGATGTCGTAAAGGCATCTTCACACTCTCACGTGCCTGGAAGACTCTTCCTCTGCTTGTTCAGTCCCCCTTTGCCTCAACAGTCTCCACTTCCAGGGAGCCTTCCCGCCCTGTCTGGGTCAGAGCCTTCTCTGGGCTCGCCTGTCCCTGTGTTTCCCTCCATCCTTGCCACGTTGTACCAAGATGGTCCAATTAAGAGTCTGTGGTTCACAGACTCCAGGCTTCAGGAGGATGGGGCAGGGCCAGAGCCTGCTGAGGAGCAGGAGGGGGAGGAGAGTGAGTGGGGATCTCTGGCATAGGCCCAGGTCCCCTCCCTCCCAGGCCATGCTTCTGCTCCTTGTGCTGCATCCTCCTGAGCCATGATTGAGCCCCAGAGAAGCACCTGGCATGGACTGGAGTCTCCAAGTCTGAGCTCCAGCATTCACTGCAGGCCTGCTCTGTGCCAGGACCTAGGGGAGGATCTGCAGATGGAAAAGCAGGCCTTGGTCACCTAACTCAGTATGTGACCTTGGGCAGTTGGCTTCTCTGAACCTCAGGCTTCCTTGGAGATGAAAGGGGTAGAGGACCCAAGTCTCCTTCCCCTGTTCCCTGGGCACATCTGAGCTGCGGTTGGGGTCACACACGGCCCCACAGGGTCCCAAGATGGCAGCTAGGCCAGAACTTCCTTCCCCGCCCCCGATCCTGGGGCCTCTGGGGCCTCGGGCCAAGCTTTGCTGGGATCAAGGGGGACAGGGGTTTTGCTCTCTGTTGGTTGAAAAGGCCCGCCCCCGAGTTGGCCAGCGCTTTGGCCTTACCAAGAGCCTGCTCCCACGCAGTGTGACCAGCTTGTCCTCATTTGCTTGGAACCGCCCCAGTTTTAAAACAAAAGCTCATGTCCAGTGGGACACTTGGCCTGCCAGCCTGCTCTCTGTCAACTCCTGCAACCACTCCCCCGGCTCTGCAACAGGGCTTCTCCGTTACCTGTGGATTCTGCTGCTAATTGGGCAGGGCTCACTCTAAATGAAGAAAAAAGCTGATTTCTTCCCCACCTTTTGGCAGAATTCAAGGAGACATAGAGCTCCTTGGAAGGTCTAAAGGAGCCATGGCTGAGCATCCTGGTTGGGGTGCTGGTGTGGACACAGCCAGGACGCCTGGCCTTTGATCTGACCCTGCTGCTGACACAGCTGAGTGACAGCTCTCTGTGAGACTTGGTTTCCCTCAGCCCTGCCCTGCTCACCTCATGTCAATAACATCAATAACATCACATCAGTAAGGTGAGGATCGTTACCTCGATGGCCCTGCTATGCATTCCTACTACCCTTTATGTTCTTCGTGGCATTTTCCTCTTATCCCTTGAGAGGTGGGCTCAGCAGGATTTGCTATGCCAGTTGTTCAGATGGGGACACTGAGCCCACAAGCACACAGGATTTCAACTCCTTAATGACTGAGGAGAAGGTCAAGGATGGTGGCCGTGATGTGTGGTGGTTACCAGGAAGTGGGGGTCCCTGGTTGGCTGTTCTTCTCCTCCCCACTCCCACTTTGTCAGTGTCTTCGTCAGTCGGAAACAATGGAGACAGATGCAAGGGAAAGGTAGACACAGGCATGGGGAGAGAAAGGACGTGGGGTGGGGGGGTAGTCCTGGGGCAGCGGGGGCAGGGGGGCAGGGTCCAAGCAGTGCTGCTACTTCCTCTGATGGTTCTCACAGTCTGTCTGCACTGGCTCCTGACAGATGGAGGGAAGGGGGAAAGCTGGTGCCAAGAGGCTGTCACCGCGGGCGGGCAGAGCTGGGGGAGGGTGCTTTGTGGCCAGGGTTTGTATGGGGAGGGGGCAGCAGCTGGTGGTCTGGCTGCTGGGCCTCCTTGGAGCCCGCTCTCCGGGGAACCATGGCTGGGTTGGGAGGGTGGGGGTGTGGGGGAGTCATGGATGCTGTGGGGCGGGGAAAGTGGGCAAGGGGTGAACCGCGGGAAAGTGGGCAAGGGGTGAACCCACCCCCCTGCCTGGGGCCAGCCGTGCCCTTGTCCCTGTCCCAGCAGAGATAGCCACCCCTCTCTCCTCCATTCCCTGCTGCCAGCAGGACCTTCCCTCCAAGGATACTTCCTGTCCATCCCTCACTGGGTATCAGGCTGGGTGGGGTCTCTGGGGACCAGCACTGAGCTGTGGTCAAGGTGGACGAGGGCAGGGAGACTGTGGGCACCAGGAGGCCCTTGTGATGATGTGGGCCTTGAGGGGCTCAGAGCACGTGGGGCCTGGCCTTATGTCTGCAGGGCCAAAGCACATTCACTGAGCCACCCTGAGTGGTCCCCAAGCCCCCTTCATGCCGAAGGGCTTCTTGCTTTTTCTCCAGCCTCAGACACATAAACAGGACTGAGCAGACCTGGCCTGGGATCGGTTTGGCACCTTCAGTATCTCTTGCTTTCTTATTTCCCCGGCGGGGTTGGGTCTCTTTCTGTCTCTCCCAACTCCTGGTGCCCAACACAGGGCCTAGCACTGAGAGGAAGGGCCCAGTGAATGCTAGTTAAATAAATGAATGGATCTCTTGCTTGTACAAACCTGCTGGGATGGAGGTCTCACTTCCTTATAGGCAGTTCTTTCTATTTCCAAAAGCAGAGCTTTTTCTGATTTTGTCCTGAGAGGCACCCTGGGTCCCTGGCCTGTGATGGGGGCTGTACAGAGTTCCCTGGAGGCACTCTGGGTCCCTGGCCTGTCACAAGGGCTGTACAGAGCCCCCCAGCTGATCCTGCTGCCTGAGAGTGGCCCTGTAGAGACTGGAAAACCCCTGAGCCCACCCCACTCCCTGGTGGTACCTGACTGGGCTGGCATCCACTAACCTCTGAGGGTCAGTAATCATAGCCATCACACTGAGCCACTGCCACTTGACCCTCCTGTCAGCCCCGTAAGATAGCACTGTTTTTATCCCTGATCATGCAGGGGAGAGATGAGGCAGAGATAAGGAGAGGCTTCCCCAAGGTCATGTGGCTAGTGTCTGAGTCAGGAGGTAAGGGGGAGGGCTGCGGAGGGGGAAGGCTTCCTGGGGCAGGACTTGGGGGTGTATGGGGCTTGGCAGGGCTGAGGAGCCTTATTCCCTGGAGGTAGATCTGACCCCGCACCACATGCTGTCCCCTCCCTCCTTCCTACACGGTTCCCAGACACATCCATGACACCAAGACCCCAACTTGGTCATCTCTCAGGTAAGCCCTAGGGACCTGAGGCCCAGAGTCCCTCCTGTCCCCTTGAGAAGCCCCAGGCCCTTGACATGGCCTCTCCTGCTCGGGTGATCTAAGAAGTGTGCAGGATGATGGCTGAGAGCCCGCGGTGTCCGGATGGGTAAGTGGGAGCTGGGCCTCCTTCCTGCTGCTCCTTAGAGTTGGTCCTGGTTGGAGCTGTCCTCCACATTAATATTAATAATGGCAATCATTAATGGTAAATGATGGTGTGCCTACCGCCTACCAGAGCTGGTGGGTACCCTGGGGGAAAGAAGCAGAAGAGGGGACCAATCCCGAGAGCAGGGTGTGCACTTCTCTTGCATTTGGCTTCTCCCCATAGCCTGTCATGGCTGGGCCCTTGGGGGCAGTTTAGTGAAGTCCTAGTGGTTGAAAACCAGGTGCCTGTGTGGTGGGATACCTTCTCTGCTATCCACAGAGGGATTCCACCACTAGCCCAGGCCCCGTGCGTGCCCCTCATGGCCCCCACTACCTGACTTCACCCCCTTGCATTGGCTCTTTAGATCCTTCCAGAGGTGCTCAATGAGCGTAGTGAGTGACTGTGGTCCCCTCACTGCCCCCCCATGATTATTCATGTGACCTTGGGCAAATCAGCTCCCCTCAGTGCCTTGGTTTCCTCATCCATACAATGGGATTATGGTATTCTTCCTCAAAGAACTGTTAGGAGAATTAAATGAGGTGATGAGTCCAGTGCATGGTAGTCACTCAAGAATGTTTCCTCTTCCGCTCATGATGTGGGAGGAGGAGATGCAGATGTTAGAGCCCCCTCTGCTGTCCATGCATGACCTCAAGAATCCTCTGACAGCCCTGAGAGCGGGGATTTGTCTTGTTGCTTTGCTGACGGGGATGGTGAGGCCCAGAGAGGTGGGGTGACTCAGCTTGGGAGTGGCAGATCCAAACCCTGGGCTCTCAGGCTCGGAAGCCCATGCAGGTGTCACTGAGCCAGGCAAAGGGGAAGAAGGGCTTAGCCTGAAAGCTCCTTTGGAACTGGTGTTGCAGAGGCTCCTGGCTTCCTGTGCTGATCTGCAAACCTCCAGCCCTCAGATCCCAAATCCCTCTAATCCTGGGAAAGAGGCGGCCCTCAGTCACGTCCATCAGCAGCTCTAAGCACCCTCTCCGGGCCTCTCACCTCCCACATGAGCCCAGAAGCGGCAGGCGAGGGCCTGGGCTGCGAGGATGGGGGATTTCCCGACTCAGTTGAAATCTGTCACAACATTAATGTTAATTAAGCCTCGTTAATTCAGCCCTCAGCTTACGCAGAGCTCCTGACAGCAAATTACTCATAAGTGAGGCGGTAAATTTATTGCTGCGTTTCCCCAAACACTCAGCAGCAAAGAACGTGCCCCCGGGAAAGGTGGAGGAAAGGCCTGGAGGGTGAGTGCTGTGTGGTTCCTGCCAGCCTGAACCACCGGGGAGCATGGCCCAGAGAACAGGCAGGGTTCACCAGGGAACCTGGGGAGGATGCGTTCTGGTCCAGTCAGGGCTGCTTGGAGATGGAGTGAGCTCCTCCTCACTGGAGGCATGCAAGCGGGAAGGCAGGGAGCATCGCAAGTCCTTCTGGGCTGGCCCATCATCTTCCCGCCTCATCCCTTTCGCCTGGCAGACTGCACTGGCTCTGTGCCATGTTTCCACTGACAGTGCCCCGGAGTCACACAGTAGGGCTTGTAAAGGGCGAGTTTGGATCTAGACATGAGCCCCAGAGCCCACCCTGGTGTCTGTGAACACCTTCCCCTGCAGTGCAGTCTCAACAGGAGCCCAGTGGCCTGTGCGGGGACCAAAGTGCAGGCAGGGCCAGACAACCTGCCAGGGATGCTGCGAGGGCTCTCTCCTGGTCCTGGGCTATAGGGTGCTCTTGGAACCAGGGAAGAGGACTTTGAGCCCAGACCCCCTTACTAGGCTAGGTATCATAGCCTTCCAGTGAGGATGCAGGCTCTCAGGCTCTCCTGGGGGCAGTGGAAGCCCCACCATCCTTCTCCCTAAGATCTCCTTCCTTGATTTCAGACTGGGACCATGCCTGGGACATTTGGAACAAACCCAGGCTCTGGGTACACAGAATTTTAAAAAATTAATTAGAGCATTAAATGGTAGCCCTCTGGGAGAATCCCACCATCTGGCTGTCACAGGAGAGGTAGGAAAATCTATGCATGTTTGTCTGGAGTGTGTGAGTGTCATATGAAGCCACCTGTGCATGTGTGAGTGTGTGGCCTATGTGCTGCGGTGTGTGGCACAGGGAGGCACGTGTGTCTGTGTTCAGGGTGTGGTGCAAGTGCACAGTGTGCGTTGGTGTGCATACGTGCCCATCTGCGTGCACGTGTGCTGTGTGCCTGCAACCCCTGGGTCTGCGTGTCTGCTTGAGCACGCGCCTGTGACCAGGCCTGGCTTTGGGGGCGGAGAGTCAAGTTGGGCTGTGTGCAGAGAAGGCTCAGCCTCCCCACCCCTCTTGACAGAGTGATCCTCACAGAAAGGTGGGGGTGGGGGCCTGCACAGGTGGGACAGTGGTGGGTTTGGCAAGTGCACAGCTGGCCTGCAGGACTCTGGCTCTCTGGGGCTCAGGAGAGACCAGTGTGGGGCCATGGGTGGAGAATGGCAGGGTGTGCTGGTGGCTGGACTGACCCAACCCTTTAACAGTTCTAACAAAAACTTCCCGAGGGCCTACTAGGTACAGAGCCAGGGGGTGGGAGTGTGGGGAAAAAAAAATCGAGAGGACCTTGAATCACTATGTCAGGCACTGATACATTATCTTACAACCAACCAACCTGCAAGTCAGGATTCAGCCTCACAGTTTTAGATGAGGAAAACTGAAGCTCCGAGAGGTCAAGTAACCTGCCTGAGGTCACACAGCCAGTAAGGGGCCATGCCAGGATGTGAACACTGGTTCCTTAACTTGCTCCTTGTGGAAGGAGGGCCACAGAGGGCTGCAGACTAGCATCTTCCAAATCTCTGTACTGGGAGACAACGTCCACGTGAAGAAAAGGCTGAGGATGGTGGAATTGTCATGAGCGGTGGGCATGCCCACAGAGCAGCTGTGGTGGGACCTATCTGGTGGGGGACCATGCTGGCTCAGAACCCCTGAGTGACGGCCCCCTGTCTGAGGGCTCTGTGCAGTGGCAGGGGTCTCAGCCAGGATGGCAGCACCTGCCCACCCCCACCCTCAGCTCACCTCCCACAGCCACGACTGTCTCCTTCTGCCCAGGTCTGGTCAGCGGCCATCACAGAAGTCCTGCTGGGCCCTTGGCTGGAGGCACTGAGCTGGCTGTTAACTCTGCCCACTCTGTCTGCCCCTTGGCTAGAGCCCAGGGTCCCAGCCCGGCAGGACCGGAACCTGAGATGTAGCACCTTTGAAGGTCTGGCCTCACAGCAGGGCACGCTAGCATCTAGCTGGGTACTCAGCACCTGAGGGCCCCCTGCTTGATTCTTTCAGCTTCCAGCAGCAGAGACTTGAGATTTTCCAGTTGGAACAAGGGTCATCAGACACTTGACCCTCCCAGGGTCCCTCCCCAGAACACAGGACTAAGGGGTGTACGCTGGGGCCTGACTGCACCCAACTCTCCCTCAAGTGGGCCGAGGACCCCCTCTGTCCAGAAAACTTGCCAAGTGGTCCCGTGGCAACACGTGGGCCTGCCTTTTCTCCCTGACTCTGGTGTAGCCATCTCCCAGGAAACGGGGAATTTCCCCTCATTCCCATCATTAGGGTGCCAGGGCAAACAAATAGCCTAATCCAGATGAGCCCTGGGCCACAATCACATTCTCTTTGGGGGTTTTCTTTCTTATTTCCAGCAATTTTGAGGAGGCTGAGTAATTGGTATTCCACACAGTTAACAGAACTGCTGCCTTTCCGTATTATGCCTTAATTTCCTTTATCGCATAGCAAGTTGGAATTAATCGCCCCTCTCCTTCCTTTTTCCCACCGAACCCATTACCAGCCTGTCTGCTGGTTAAAGTCATTTTGTGGCAGCTCTTGGCTCCTTGCCACTTCCCTGGGAATCTTTCTGACCAGAGCCAAAGAACAAGGAGGGGTGAAAAATCCATTTGTACAAAGTGGAGATCTCCTGTTGAGAACTTATTTCCCTCCCTGTTCAAGAGGAAGGAACGTGTCCAGCCTCCAGCCGGCACAGCTGACTGAGTCCCCTGTCGCAGAGAGCATTCAAGAGGGCGGAATGGCCATATGTCAGTGGTGGGAACAGAGGATTCCTGCACTGCTCAGGCGAGGGGTTGGGGGAAGGGATAGGCCTTTGCCACTCCTGGGGCCTAAATTAGATGCTGTGATTGGAAGCTTCTAGGGTTCTGTTGTTTGTAAGTTTAAGTTTTTCTCTGATTTCAAAGTTGCATAGAATCTGTGAATCCGTGGTCCTGACTGAGCCGCCTGGGCCTAAGTACTTTTAAATTGTGTGTTTTAAGATTCTAAGAAGATACTCTCCTGGAACTTGAGATTGTGTTCTGTGATTCTAAGGCTATTTTACGATTTCATGAGCCTCTTAAGCTGCAATTCTGCTCCGTGACTGGGTCTCAGGAGGGAGTGTAAGCTTTGCTGAGGCTGCTTTGGAAGAATGAAAGGCCCAGGCCTTCTCTGGCCTGAGTTTGTGCATTTATGAAATGCAGGGGTTGAGAACACGCCCTGCAGGTGTGTTCTGCCTGCAGTCCCTTGCCCCCTTCTGTGCCTTCTCCACATAGGCCATCAGCACTGGCCACCCCACAGCACCTCGGGGGACCCAGGAGCCTTTCCATCTGAGCCACATCCTTTGTCCTCTTGCCTGTAGCCCTCTCCTGTTCCAGCAGGAAGGCAACTCAGCTCTCTTCCAAAGTCCCAGCAGGAAAGCCGCTGGGAGCAATAAGAAGAAATAAACCACATTGTTGACAAGAGCTCCATCGCCCTTGTGGGCTATTGCTGATATTGTCGTTCAGTCACTAAGCCTTGTCTGACTCCTTGCGACTCCATGGACTGCAGCACGCCAGGCTTCCCTGTCCTTCACCATCTCCTGGAGCTTGCTCAAACTCATGTCCATTGTATCAGTGATGCCACCCAACCATCTCATCCTCTGTCATCCCCTTCTCTTTCTTCCCTTCAGTGTCTTTTCCAATGAGTTGGCCCTTCACATCAGGTGGCCAAAGTGTATACAATTCACTATATAATTTCAACATCTATCATCTCCTGTACATCTTGCCCCTGAAGGGTGTAACTATTGATTGTTATCCCCATTTTGTAGGTGAGCAAACTGAGGCTCTGAGAAGTTAACTCACCTGTAGTTCCAGGACCCTGAGTCGCTTGCTGCCTGCACAGCTACCAGCCACATGCAGGCTGGATTGAATGAGTCATAAGCAGCCCCAGGTGGTCAGTGTGATGAGGGAGCCTGGGGGCATCTCTCACCGGAATCTGCTGCTGGGTGGTGTTGCCACCCATGTGCTCACACTTCCCCTCTGAGATGTTGAAAGGCTTCAGAGAATGGACCTCATTTCCTTCCCAGTGCACCAAGAAGGCAGAAAAGAAACTCCCTCCTTCATCTGCTTTTAAAATCTACCTTTTCCTTCTGGATCAAATAAGATTTCTCAGGGTGGGCTTCCTCAGCCCCTACCACTTCCCCATTAGTGCAAAATCAGCCCTTCTTTGAGGTCCTACTCAAAGGGCTCCTATCTCATCGCCCTTGCCCCCAAGCATGCCTCATCCACAGAGAGGAGAGGCGCTGGTAAGAGTTTCCTCAGGGCTGAGTTCAGCATCCTTGTTTTCAGCTGAGGCCCAGAGAGGGAGATGACTGCCTGAGGCCACACAGCATTATTACCACCCTTGATTCTGACCATCTAATCTTCTTCTGGGTTGGGACAGTTATATCTGAACTCTTGTCTCCTGACCCTGGCTGTAATTTCTGTGAGCGAAGGTCCACCTCTCACCTTTTTCTTTCCTGTTGAGCATTAGGGATAAAAGGACCTGGATTCTGGTCCTGCCTTGAGTTCTGTGACCTTAGGTCGGTCCGTTGCCTTTCAAGGGCTTTTGCTTCCTCATCTCTCAAAGGAAGTGATGCCTCCCTCCCCTGCCTCACAGAGCTACCATGAAGACTCCTGCTGAAGAGTGGGGGTGGGGGGCTCACCGAATCTATTACTCGGCACCGCATTCATTCAGAATCCCACTTCTGCCAGATTTCCTTCAGCCTTTGCTGAGTTTCCAGCCAGAGACGCTCCTTGTCCCCAGAACAGCCCCATAGTTCCCCACGGCTGAGCTGCCGCTCCTGGCTGGCCCCTGCTGTAGGGCCCTTGCCCTCTCTTCATGGAGCGTCCACCCTGAGCAACGCAAGTGCTCTGCCATCCTCACCACCCAGCTGCACACCTGCCTCCCCTCTAGAGGCGGGTGCTGACTGCACAGGCTGGCAGTACGCAGCCCTGCCTGCATGCCTGGCGTGCCCTCCTTCTGTCCCTTCTGCTCTCCACCTGGAGGGTGGAGGTCCATGAATTGTGCACATGGAAAGCCTGACTCTTTTCTCCTCTGATGAGACTGAGGCATGGGGAAGGCAAGGGGCTTGGGGGCAACCTGGAGTAGTGCTAAGGCTCTAAGGTTCAGACCAGTCAGAGACTCTCCCCCACACCCCCAGCCGGGGCCTGGGTTTGCAGAACTCCCTCCCAATAATCCTATGAAGGGCTTTCCTGCAGCCAAGGGCCCAGGGGCCCTGCTACAATGGGAGAGGAAGGCTGCCCTTCCCTGGGGCCGGCTCCACAGTCTGGCTGGGCCTCGGGATGACTCACGGAGCCCGCTCTGGTTGGGTGGAGCCTCCCGGAGCCTCCAGGCTGTCAACAGGATGAGTGCTGTCTGGCCGGCTGCAGAGCTTCACCTTGGCACTGACGGCCAGGGTGGGCACAGCCTGGAAGGCTGGCTGAGAACACTGTCCCGGTAGGTCTGGCCTGCCAAAAATATAGCAACAAAGTAAGCAGCCTGTGGAGACTTGAGCTGGCTAACGTTCTACCCTCTGTGCTCTGGGCCCTGGGCTGGAGTTCCACTCCTTTGGGCCTTGTTGGAGGTAGAGGTGTCATCAGACACTGTCAAGGGCTGATGCTTGAGCTGGCCTTGAGGAGTGGAGAGGTTTTGCCAGGTGGAGATGAGGAAGCGTCTCCTGCAGGTGGAGCTACGCAAGTATAGACACCAGGTAGGCAAGCCCATGGTTTGTCCCTGACTGTTGGGTGGATGTGGGGCAGTGGTAGCCAGGGGTGGGCGAGAGCATTAGCAGAGCAGCTTGAAGTGTCCCTGAGTACCTGCTAAGATCCTTGGTCAGGTTCTAGGGGAGATGGGAACCCCCAAAAGACCAGAAAAGGTGGCTTTCTGATGATGGAGGGGACTTCAACAGGTCAGTGAATACTGTGGATCTCCAGCCCCCACCTCGAGCCATGGAGGCAGACTGGGAGGGCCTGGGGACTGAGCCACGGATCCCCTCCTTTGCCAGCCTCACTCTGGTGATAGTGGTATCATACCTAAAAAAAAAAATGAAAAGACGGAAGTTAGAGATCATCTCGTCTAATCCAGTCCTGTCATGGAGGAAAAGACCCAGGCACAGAGGAATTGCACAAGGTCACACAGTGGAGCCAGGCCCCCAGGCCAGGGGTTGGAGAGGGCCTACTGCTAACACCACGCACAGTAAAATGGTCTAAACTTCTTTCTAGATAAAAGCCAGCAGCCATCCAGGCACAGGCCTCAACTACTTGCCAGAGCAGTGTCCTAATCCGCAGGCCTCCTACTGGCACCTCTTAGTGGGCAGAGGCTTCCTGGATTGCCAGCAAGGGGCTGAGGGTGACAGAGAGCTTGTACCAGCCTCCTGGGTAAGAAACTCTGGGCCAACATAGAAGGGATGGCCCCAGAGAGGCCACAGCCCACCCAGTCCCAGGAGATGGATTTCCCAGTAACAGGGTGTTCTTGCCCATTTATCACCAGGATAGCCCAGTGATACCACCCATATCACCAGTGGCACGTGTCTGCTCAGTCTTGTCTAACTCTGGTGATCCTATGGACCACAAGCCGCCAGGCTCCTCTGTCCATGGGATTTTCCAGGCAAGAATACCGGCAAGTGTTGCCGTGTCCTTCTCCAGCGGATCTTCTGGACCTGTGTCTCCTGCGCTATAGGCAGATTCTTTACCGCTGAGCCATCTGGGAAGCCCGTAACCCAGTGAGGCTCCTCTCAAAATGCTTCTCCTACCACCTAGTTGGTGAAAGCGGTTCATTTTCCACTCAGGTAGGGCTGTTTCCCAGCCGCTGCCTTATGGGCAGAGGGTGCCTGTGTGAGCGGGGTGGGGCAGCGTGGAGGAGACAGGTGGTGGTCATCACTCCACCATTCACTTCCTTGTGCCACCTGGCGGCCTCTGGATAGGAACAGCTGGCCACCTTGTTCCTGCGTGCATGCTAAATCGCTTCAGTCATGTCCAGCTCTTTGCGACCTTGCGCACTAGGGGCCCGCCAGGCTCTTCTGTCCATATTCGGAAAGAATACTGGAGTGGGTTGCCATGCCCTCCTCCAGGGGATCTTCCTGACTCAGGGACTGAACCCGTGTTTCTTACATCTCCTGCACTAGCAGGGGGTTCTTTACCACTCGTGCCACCCGGGAAGTCTCACCTGGTTCCCAGTCCCTTAGCAAACCCAACGCAGGCTGCTGACTGAGGTGGCATCTGCCCCCTGGTGACTTCTCAGGCCCCTCTGGTCTGGCCTCCTCGCCCTCTGCTGCAGAGCTCTGTCCACGGATCCCTGGGCTTCCCGGTCCAAGTCAGTGGGGTGGAAGCCACAGAGCCCAGAGAGGCCCGCTCGCGTCACCCAGCTTGTTGGTGGCAGAGCCCCCTGCAATGAGACCCGGAGCCTTTCCCTCAGCTGCGGAAGAGGAGGCAGAAGAGCTCCCTCTCCTGTCGGGGCTGGTGATGGAGAGCAGGGCCTGGAAGGTGGGGTCCTCGGCAGGCTCTGAGGCTCGTCTGTGGGAGGCAGAGCTGTGACTGATGGGGTGAGCCGGGACAGTCCCCAGGTCAGGAGGAGGCTGAGTCCCCGCTGGGGCTAGCCACGTGCTCTCCCTTGAGTGGAGGGACGGTGTGGGTGGGAACCAGGCAGGGCCCTGGCCGGAGGTCATGGAGGGTCTTCTGACCATGACTTCTGCTTTCTGAGGGGTTCCTCTCTGAGGTAGAGCAAGTTTCCCTCTAGCTGTTTCCTTGGGACCTCAAATCCAAGTGCCAAGGGGGAGTCCCAGACCCAGGGCGGGCAGTCCTGAGCCTGGAGATTGGGCAGGGAGTGGCTGTCCCCTCCGTGCTACCAGCTGCTCTGAGCGGAACCCCCTTGCGTGGTGCTTGGTCCTGTGCAGACACCGGCCAGGGACCCCTGCTGATCCCACCCACTCTCCCCTCCCCCACCCCCCGCCCCCTCACAGCTGTCACTGGCTCAGTACCCTGCGTCCACAAATCACTACCACAGGAAGACCCCTTTGTCGTCTGTCCCTCGGAGACACGCATCTTCCTGTGGCGACAGGGAGTCCCACATACCCCAGTGATGGCTTGGCCCTCCCTTGGTGACAGCGGGGCCGGGGTGGGGCAGCGTCGGAGAGCAGCTGGGATGTGCCAGGGGCCCGGGAGAGGGACTTGGCTGCCGGAAGCCCCAGCAGATCCCCTGGAGCAGCGCCGAGGAGCACAGCCCACCTGTGTCAGACCCAGACTGTCAGCGGGAGGGGTCCTCACAGATCTGCTCACCTGAGGAAGCTGAGGCTGAGTGGGAAGGGATCGCACGGTCTGTCAGGCGTGTGGGGCCACGGGTGCTCTTTGGGCACCTGCTTGGCGTCAGATCCTGTGTGAGGGGACACTGAGATGAAGGAAGTGCTGGCAGGCGCTGGCGTGCGGGGCCAGGGGGGACACCCCGCTGAGGACATTGTCCGATTTAAGAACAAAGAGCCCTCCCCAAAGAGTGGTCCTCCCACACTCCCCGCTTCGGTCTTTCGGTCTTTTATCTTCTCTCTCGGGCCCTTCACATGCCCACCCCTCCCTGCCCCCTGCCCCCCAGCATCTGCCGCTGTGTTTCCTGTCTCCCCAGGTGGGATGAGAGGGTGGACGAGAAAGCAGACTCAGATGTCACCTGCTGATGGATGGTGGTGGCCTGAGCCCCGGAGCCCGCTGGGCCGCACAAAGCCTCGAGCTGAGCCCCTCCCCCTGCGCTCCGTGGGTGTCGGGACACTGTGGGGAACAACGGCCTGCCTCTCTGGCAGCCCTGGAGCCTTGGGTCTACTGTCAGCACGGACTCAGAGTCAGTCCCTCACAGGACGGGGTCGGGGGCATTCACAACTTGTCGACATTATGTGATTCATGCAGGGACCATCTTGGAGTCCCGTCATGAGGCTGAGGTGTGTGGATCAGGATGGCACAGTCTTAGAACCTTCGGTTCTTAGAGACTGAGCACCTTGAACCTGCAGAAGCTGTTCTAAATGTGATATTGGACTCATGGGATCTCCCCGCCACCCTCAACTCACAAGATCTTTAAACTGAGGGTTCTTAGGAACAGCACGTGTCCCGGATGGGATCAGGGATGGGGGTTGAACCCAATGCTGGGGGCTGTGAGCCCAGGGTGTTATGGCCCTGCCAGGGCTGCTGAGGGAGGGATGAGGCAAAGGCTGGTGTGGAGCCCTCTCACCCTGCTTTCAGTAGCGCAGTGCATTTCACTCTATTTTATACCCTGGGGTTTCACTTAGACAAATCATGCCTCTGCTTGAAAACAAAGTTTTCCAGGCCTGTGCTGTGCGGCAGCTCTGCGCCACAGCCTTAGAGGGCGGCTCTGGCCGGTGGGGTGAGCGGCCAGGCAGACTGGGCCTCCCGGGAGGGGGTGCAGGTTGCTCTGGGCCACCGTCTCCTCCCCCTCTCACTCCTGCTGTGTTGTTGCTGCAGCCAGAGAACACTCCGGGTCTGTCGTCCTGTTGACTGGGGTGACAGTTTAATAGTAGCTTCCTGGACTGTCATTTAAATCTGCCTGCCAGGTTAGTAGGCCAGGGGCGGGCTGGCACGCCCTCTGCCCCCACCCCGGATCTTCCTTCAGCTGGCAGCGGTTGTCTTGGCAACGAAGGGGCCTGGCGAGCTCTGCAGAAGGGTAACTGTGGGGGAGCGGCTCTTTCATCTGCCCGACCCGGGTACCAGTGGCCCAGCTGCCTTCGGGCTGCGCTACAGGGCCAGAGCCCAGGACACTCGGGGCTGGTCCAGGCCTGGGAGAGGAAATGGGAACAGATGAGGCCCCTCTGTGCACAAGTCTCCAAGGTAGGGGTTTACATCTTTGCTCCTTCAGACTCTGAACTGCCCTGGGAGGGAAGGGGTCTGCCCCAGGTGGCTTAGCAACAGCGCTCAGTTGGAATCATCTCGTGTGTGGGTCTCTGCCATCAAAAAATGTTCCCTGAGGCCCGCGACCTGTCCGCAGAAACCTGAGGGCTAACACAGCCCTCGTCTCTCTCATCTCCCTGTCCTGTGTGGCCTGGTATCGGTGCCCCCCACTCCCCAGCCATCCTGGGCTCACCTCTAGACATGTCCCTGCTCTTAGGACTGAAACTCTCAGCTTTGCTCAGGGCCAAGTGCTCTGGGAACAGCTTTTTGTGTTTTTCATGGCTTGGTGGAGGTGGCCCAGAGACAGAAGACTGGGTACCAGCCTCTGCTGTGTGGCCATAGGCCAGTCCTTCCCCTCTCTGGACCTCATCTTCTGATCTGTAGGATGCAAGGCTCGTACTACAGCAGTGTTTCATCAAGTGTGGTTCATTGCACTGGTTTTTCTTGGGGAATTAGTAGACATGGCATCCAACAAAGATGGTCTTTGGCTTAACAAATTTGGAAAGTACTGCAGGAAATAAAATCCATCTGATATCTTTCCTGTAGGCCTCTCAGGGCCCTTGGTGAGCCAACGGGCATCAAGAATCTCCCGAAGGGAAAAGAATAAAGCTTATGCCAAACATCTGAACGATGGTCCCCCAGCTCTCTGTCGGGGTCCCTCCTCTCTCCTCCCCTGCTAGGGCCTGATGGTCTATGTACCCACCCCCACCCCCAAATACTGAAGGAGACCCGGCTAGCGTGGAGCTGTGGGTTTTGTTGGCTGTCCTGTGATTAGCAGGGATGGGGGTAGTCCCTGGATACGCTCAGGGAAAGCCAGGCCACTGCACTGGGCCTCCGAAGGGCAGCCTGGTGCCAGGCAGGGTGAGTTGGCCCGTGGCCTGGTAGAGCTGCCAGCCCCCCTTGCCACTTGCCTCCTCAAGTGTCGAATGAACCCCGAATGGCCACTCCACTGGCTCCTCCACACCCTGTGTCGTTATCCCTCTCCTTGAATGCCCTTCTCCGCTCTCCCTACTTGCACAGCTTGGCTGACCTCTCTTCCTTGAGCACAGTCCCTTCCTCCAGGAAGCCTTCCCTGACCCTTGGGCTGGGGGGCAGCCCTCTCCTGGCTTCCTGGCCACACGGTGCCACCAGGAGACAGAATGCCTGGGCTCAGGTGTGCGTGCGCTGTGCCTTTGGTCTGCCGCCTCCCCCTGGGCTTGGTTTTTGCTTCTAGGATGGGAGAGCCGCAGAGGGGACCTCAAGGCCCTGGGCTCTGACAGGAGGGAGCGCTGTGACTGCCACGACGAAGCCACACTGAGCAGCGCTGCCTGGCAGCCCGGACTCATCTTTGTCCTGAAGCCCCCTGTCTGCACTGGGGCCGCGGGATGAGTGTGGGTGGGGAATAACAGCATGAAGGATGCGCATCATCTCGGGGAAGGGGCGGAGGAGCTGGGAGGTGCTGAGTGATCATAACGATTTCACAGGATCATAGGCTCTGGGCACAGAGAGGGGCTGAAGATGTAGTCAGCACCACGCCTCCATTCCAGATGAGGAGGTGGATGAGCCAGTTCACACCCGCAGCAGCTGAGGCTGCTGACTTCACACGTCACAGATTCACACGTCGCAGACTCACACCTTTCTGCTTTTCATGAAGTCCAGACACCATCTAATATAGCCCGACTGCTTCTCACAGCAACCCTGTGCGGTAAAGCAGGGATATGATCCCCTGCATGTGGACGAAAAAAGTGAGACTCAGAGAAGTTGTGTAACTTGCAAAGGTCACACAGCCCACAAGTGGCAGAACAGAGTTCCATCAACCGTGAGCAGCCTGACACTTTCCTTGGTCTGTGTTCTTGTTATAAAGAGCAGCTCTCACTTCCTTTGTCCTGAATTTCCCATTCTCTCCCACTCTGCCATGGGGTTGGCCCCTCCCCACTGCCCTTTGGAATCCCGAATCCTTTGTGGCAGCCCATCTGTTGCCATGGTACCAGATTATGATGTCGCAGACCCTGGATGACTGTGTACTATTCCTGGGCCGTGGAGGACAGGGATTCACAGAGGTGGGCATTGTCCAAGGGGTGACTGGCATGGAGGGACATAAATCCCTGGAAATAGAGAACCACAGCCCTGAGCCCAGCTTGGGATCACCCTGGGAGCGGGAGCCAAGGCTGCCAAGGCCAGAAGAGTGGGGGCTGGCCTGGCTTGTTCTGACAGCCTCACAAGGCTGCTGAGCCCTCATCTCCAGGCAGGGCTGATGCAGCCTTTCTACATCAATCCGCTCAACATGAGGATGCTTGCTCAGACCCCTTTTTGCCTTCTGCCCTTGTGGCAGTGCTTCCTGGGGGAGCCACCCTCGTCACTTGCCCAGAGAGGGAAGGAGCTTGCCCAGCATCACCCAGAGAGGAGGTAGCCATGCCAGGATTTAGACAGCTCTGCTTCCAAATCCGTCCAATGTGGTTACTCTTCAGACAGGGCCTGCCCAGGTAGTTTAGCTCAGTTCCCAGCATGAAACTGACCATGCTGCCTCAGTTTCCCCAGGGTGGTGCATTAGCCGAGCACAGACCATCGAGGCCCAGGCTTACTGCACATTTCTGGGCACATTCCAGGGGAGCCTTTCAGTGTAGGTGTCTCTGGTCTATGGTTGATCTTCCACATTGCCGTGTCCTGCAGCCCCTGGGATCTAGTCCCCCTGCATTTGCCTCACTGGGGTCCTCATTCTTAGCCTGATTATACCGTGGTGGCTAAGGGACTTAGCACAGAGAGCCCAAGCTTTGGCAGCTGCCACATGGGATTGAAATCCCACTTCTGCCACCTACCACGTCTACCTCTTGAGCCTCAATTTCCTCTTCTGTAAAATGGAATTAACAACAGCTGTCAGGATAGCTGTAAGTCGTCACTGGGATATTGAGTGAAAGGTGCCAGGGCAGAGCCAGGGTGGAAAATGTTCAAACCAGTCATGACAGTGAATGAATCTGTTCCCTAAAACACCGCCATAGGTCATGCACCCCGAGGCTGCCATTTCCTACCCTCAGGACTGTGATGGTGCCTGTGGCTGCTCTGGCCTCCTTGCTTGGGGCCCACCAGGACTTGGCACACTGTGGGAGGCCAAGCTCACTCTCAGAATGCCAGGGAGGAGAGGGTCCTTGGTGAGCATCTGGCTGGCCCAGGCCCAGCGATAGAGCCCCTCCATCACCTTCTTGGTCAGCCTGCCCCTTCTCTCCTGGGGTTTGCCAGTTGTGCACTTGTACTCACAGGCCGGGCCGATTCCCAACCCGTGTGCTCAGGGCACAGATACTCACTCACTGAGCACAGAGTTGGAGCTTCCATGGACTTTCCCATCTACTCCAGGTCTTTTGTTCCATATCTGATGCCACTGGACATTTTGTTTGGAAAGCCCTGATGGGGAAGAAGGTTGTCTGACAGTGAGGTCAAATTGTGACCTCTGCTGCCCCCGAGCTGTGACCTTGAGTGTGTAACAACACCCTGGGACTGAATTTCCCCACATGTCAAGCAAGGGCCACAATGGGCTTTTTGTCGTGGGGTTTCCTGGTACAGTGTTAAGCACAGAGCCTGGCACATGGGATGCACTTGGAGAATGTTAGAATAGGAAAAAGAAAGCACAGGAATAGATGTTTCTTTTTGGATGCAGAGCTTCCTGTGAAGGGAGCACTCTGGAAATGTCCAGGTGCCATTGCTCATAACTACTTACTCTCTGATGTGTCATAGGCTGTGATTTGCCAAAAGGTGATGACTCAATGGTTATGTCTGAGTAAATTCTGGGAGAAAGGGAAGGACAGGGAAGCTCGCCATGCTGCAGTTTAGGGGTTACAAAGAGCCAGACATGACTTAGCAACTGAACAACAACACTGGTATCTCTTACCCACGTCGAACCCTCAGTGCAGGGCTCAGGGAGGGCTTTCAGGGTCCTGGACTGGGAGGCAAGTGAGCTGGTTCTGATCCCTGTGGTGGTGTGTTTCCCTGGGCCAGCCCTTTTCTGTCTCTAGGCCTCAGGTCCCCATCTGTAGGTAGACTCTGATTCCTCTGGTTTCTTCCCACCCTGCAAAGGCAGAGATGTTCTTCTAAGGAAAGTGTGAAAGCTCAGCATAGAATGCAGATGCGCTGCAAAGATTTCATTGAAAAGAAAGGCAGAAATGGAATGGATTCAGGAGCCCTAGTGTCTGTCCTCAAATCCTTCTTGGGCTGCTCAGGGGGAGGGAGCAGTCCTGTGGCCCCAGAGGAGGCCAGAGGGCCTGTGGGAGGATTTACATAACCCAAGGCTGGTCACTGGGAAGGTGCTTCCTGGGAAGAGCTGGAGCCTGGCCTGGAGGTGTGGGAGCAGCGGCCATGTTTCCCTTGGGTTCAATGGCCTCCACTGAAATCTACCCTGAGTTGGGTCCTGTGTCAAATCTAATGTAATATCCACACTGGAGGAGCATAGGACCAGTGGAGGGACAGGGAGAAAGGCAGACCATGTTGGTCCCTGAGTTGGTCCCAGTTCTGCTCCCAGCTGTGAGAGCCCAGCCTGTTACATATAGTTCCTGTGAGGGTGTAGAAAACCCCACTTCCTTTGCTTCTAATTAAGACTTGAACCATAAAAACAGCAATAGCTGCTGCTTACTGAGCATCTGCTGTGTAGCAGGGTCTCTGTTGCCTGATCTTCATACATTATAACTTCTTGCTACTTCTCCTCGGAGCCCTTTGTGTCTTTCTCCCCATCACATAGATAAGAAAACAGAGGCTCAGAGGTCCAGTCACATCCCCAAGGTCACACAGATAGAAAGAGGCAGAGCTGGGATTCCAGCCTGCAGTGTGGAGGCCTCCCCTCCGGGCTGTAGAGGCCTTCAGGACAGAGACTGATTTGGATGTCTAGAGTCTCTTTCCCTCACTGTGAACAAAACGCACCTCATTAATCTTGCCACAAGGTGATCACTTACTTTTGTGATTTATTATCATGAATGATAAGCTCCCTGGTGCTTGCAGAAGAGGCCTTGACTTCAGTCTGGCTGGGGGTGGGAGGAGGAAAGGCAGGAAAAGGAGAACTGACTGAAGGGGCCAAGGCAACCACCGTATGTGATCCGGGGAAGGCTTCCTGGAGGCTGTGACAGTGAAACCAGACTTGGGGGAAGAGGGAGGTGTGATGGGAAGAGGCAGTCCCCTGGTAGTCGGATGCTGTCACCCTTGTTGAACCTGGAGTGCAGGGCCAGGGATTGCCTGTCTCCTCCTGGTGTGGAATGAAGAAGTCTTTCTCTCCTGGAGCCATGGGAGGTCACATGGTCCAGTTTGCAGACGGAGGGTGTTCTGGTCACCCTGTAGCCACCTGACTGTATGTTCTGGAAAAGCCTCCTGTGCCCACCGGGCCCTCATGCTCTTTTCCTTGCCCTACAGCCAAGAAGACCTGTGCAGACAGCGACTTCACCTGTAACGACGGCCACTGCATCCGAGAGCGGTGGAAGTGTGATGGCGAGGAGGACTGTCCAGATGGCTCTGACGAGTCGGAGGCTACGTGCAGTGAGTCCTGCCCCGGGCTTGGGGTGGGGCCTGGCTCCAGGCCTCAGTTTCCTTGTGAGGTTGTCCTGGTGGGGAAGGAGGCTCAGGTGAGGTGATCTGTCTCCCACAGCCCCATACACACTTTTGTGCTGAGCACTCATGAGCTCCGGTGCTTCGAGTCGCTGGTGTCTGGTGACCTGTGTCTGGGCTTTCTTCCCAGCCCTCTGGCAGGTTAGGCCCCGCTCCTAGAGTTCCAGGAGCTAAAAGCAACCCCTTTGAACCCTGATGGTGAGAAGCAGCCAGCACATGCTCCAGGCCTCCCCTGTTTTCCCCACTAGTATTTTTTTTTTTTTGAGGATTCTAACGGAGGAGCCTGGTAGGCTGCAGTCCATGGGGTCGCTAAGAGTCAGACATGACTGAGCGACTTTAATTTCACTTTTCACTTTCATACATTGGAGAAGGAAATGGCAACCCACTCCAGTGTTCTTGCCTGGAGAATCCCAGGGACGGGGGAGCCTGGTGGGCTGACGTCTGTGGGGTCGCACAGAGTCGGACAGGACTGAAGCGACTTAGCAGCAGCAGCAGCAATCATAGTTCTAATAACACTAATGGCAGTTGGTGCTTATCTGGCATTCACTATATGCAAAGCGCTGTCTGTGCTTTCATTCATCTTATTCCCATAGTGGCCTCATGAGACAGGTACTGTAACGTTCTGACTTTTGCAGAGGTGGAAGCTGAGGCTCAGAGAGGTTGAGTGACTTGCCCAAGGCCACCCAGCTGGGGTCTTCAAGGCCCTAACTCTGTCCTCTGCTCTGGACAGACTAAGCCTAGGAGCCCAGCCCGGATAGCAACAGGCAACAGGGGCAAGATGAAGGCCGAGGCCAAGCCCCAGGCCCGCCTCCCGCACTCAGCCTTTGTCTCTCTGCGATTTCTTTTCCAGGCCCTAATCCTCAAAGCAAACGTACACCGGGCAGGTCATTCCGTGACATTTGCTAAATTAAAAGGAGAAGAGAAGGGGGGCGGGGAAGGACCCAGTGGTCCCAGAGGCAGAGCTTCAGCAGAATGAGCCTGAGACAAAAGGCCAGGAGAGGGGCAGCACGTGGAGGATGGTAGGGCTGGCGGGGACCTGCTAGTTGGCGTCCCCGGATCTTCCTTAGGGGTCACAGTCACCCCAGAGGCAGAGGTGGGGACAATGGAGGCCAGCGTCCTATCTAGGGCTGTGGCTGGTGATAACTGGGTTTCCTTGTCTCCTAGCAACAGTGCTACCAGTCTCTGCATGAGAAACAGGGAACAGGAGAGAGAAAGGGAGAGCAGGAGCCACCCCCGCTCAAGACAAGGGACTCCCTCGATTCCTTTCACAGCTGCCTCCCCTTCCCAGCCACAGCGCAGGCCCTACCCTTCACTCACTCCACTCAGCAGCCCCTGCACCCCTATGCAGTCCTGGAGGTGCTGGACTGTGGGGGAGGGCAGCCCACTGCTTTGTCCTGCGCTTCCGGGAGGAACAAAGCCCAGCCACGCCCACTTGTGACTCCTCAGGGCCAGCTTGGGTGAGGGGTGGATCTGTTTAGAGAGAAAGAAACTGAGGCTGGGACAGGTTCAGCTGCTTGCCCAAGGCGGCCCAGCTAACATAGGGCAGAGCCGTGTGCAGCCCGGAGTGTGTGTTTGGGGAGGGGAGCTGTGACCGCCTTGGCAGTCAGCCAGCTCAGCCATCCAGACCCTGTGCCTGCAGTTACCCTGGACACTGGGGCGGAGGGGAAGGGAGTGTCATCACGTCATTGCTGGGGTCTGTCCTGCTGCCTACGGAACTATGCTCCTGCTACTCCCCACATCTGTCTGTTTGCAATGGTGCTCCTTTCCATCTCCCTCCTGCCCAGACCTCCACTTGGGCTGCCTCCCTTCTCTGCCTGCCCCTCCTCCCCTTCCCCCTTGCCCTCTTTCTTCATCCTGCCTGTGTTTCTCTCTGTCTTCCTGCCTCTTACCCCTCCCAGCACTTGCTGCCTTCCCATCTTCTGGGCTGTGTTGGGCTAGGGTGGTGAGGGGTGGGGGTCTCTGGCCTCACACCTCCTGCTTCCCCAGGCCTGCTTTGGGCGCAGCTGGAAAGCACAGTTATCAGGTAGTTGAGTAACTGGAAGGCTAGAGATGCTGAGGGCCCTGCTTCTAAGACACACGGATTATTCGTGGCTGGTCTGCCTTCCATGACAAAAGGCAGGCTCTGAAGTCTCTCTGGGGCTTGACAGAGCACTGTGTGGGAGCTGCCACCAGGGAGTCGGGGGTGCCCAGCTCTCTTCTCTGCATCCTGGGAGTCAGGGGGCTCTCCCAGTGATGCAGTGCGAGTCCTGCATGCTCTCCCGCCCCCTCTGAGCTCTAATCTCTAACATTCCAGAGTTCCAGAGACCATGATGCTAAGACTCCTGGGCTCCTAAGAGTCTGAGGCCCTTTCTCCCTTGCCTGTACCCAGCTGGGCACAAGGCCAGGATCCCACTTTCTGTGCAGTTACACTGGTCACAGGTGGGAAGGCCTGTGTGTGGGAGGGCTGCCTGGAGAAGGTCAGCCAGTGTGGGACCTTGAGGGCCAGGCAGAATTGGGGGCAGCAGGACCTGGTAACAGGCTTGCTCACAGCCTCCTGACCAAGTGAGAACCCAGCAGCCAATTCACTGCCCATTTAATTGGCGTTGTCATAGCAACCTCCACAGCCTACCAGGTTCCTGGGGACTGTGCCAGCTTCTAGGATACAGCCCCCTCCCCACCTGCAAAGAAAGATTATAGGCAGTAGTCAAATGTAGTGGGTTTGATGTCTGATATACTCGGGTTCAGGTCCTTTAACCTGTGAGACCGCAGGCAAGTTGCCCAATCTCCCTGAGCCTTAGTTCATTCATCTGCAAAATGGGGCAATGGTACCTATCTTACATAGGTGGTGAGGACCGAATGAAAAAAATGTACTCACAGTATCGATGATGGAGGAAATGGCAGTGGGATTTTTATCATTATGTTTTGACGTTAGGCCTTCTCCCCGATTTAAGATCTTCGAAGTCTAAGTGAAGACGCTTTGCGTGGAGTAGGGAGGGATTTGGGAGCAGGTTCCCATTCCTGTGTTCCCCTCTATATAATCTGGATCTCGCTGGCTGGGGTTCCTCCCAGATCTCTTTCCTTCTGGTTCTGGATTCTGTGCCTGTCACATTGAGCCAGGAGTCACAGCAGGAACCCCCGGACATTTGCCTAATGAGAGTAGCATTTCAGCTCTAATTATAGCTCCCTTGATTGGGGATGTTTGTGACCCACCTTCAGGCATCTGTTGGGAGGTGTGTGGCATGGGGGTAGGGAAGCTGGTTCAAGGTGAGTGAGTTACAATTCTGGGTGGTACTTATTGAAAATGAGGTTTTATTCATGCATGTTAGAGCCTTCCCATCTGGAAGGGGGACCTCACTGATTAACCAAGCATACCTTCCTATCAGAGAGTTTCTGAGCTCATTGAGCAAGTCAGGGGCCCACCCAGCTGACCCTGTGAGAAGGGGCTTGGTGTGACTGCCCCCTTCTGTGCAGTGGGACATCCATGCCATGGGCCCCACAGTCACCACCGCCTGAGCCCTCTGGGAGCTGGCAGTCCCTAAGTGGAGGCTGTTGGCCCTGCGCCTCCCGTGACCTGCACTGCTGATGTGCTTGCTCAATAAGAAGCCGTTAGGCACTTTCCTTCCTTCAGTCAACAGACATTTCCCTCTTTATCAATTTCTGAGGTTCTGAATTAGAGAAAGGATGGTTGGCTTTGGATTTCTAAGACAAGATTCTCTGGAAATTTTTAAATGCCTGCGGCCACTCTGGAGCACAGTGGCAGGCCCTGGGTGACTTGGAGGATTCCTGATGTCTGAGGAAGTGGGGCTCCTCATTCCTGCCCCTGAGAACCTGGAGATACTTGGACAGCAAGCCAGAGGCATTACCTGGGGCATCTGTTTCTGAGAGAGAGAGAGCAGGAGAGGGAAAGAGATGGAGACAGAGGGAGAAGTGTTCAGTTCAATGGTGGGGGCTGCATCATGGAGGGCCCTCTGGACTCTAATAAGCTGTGATGTCTATCCCCAGGGGGTGAGACCTGGGCCCTCCCAGCCCTTTGCATTTCATGAAATAAAACAAGGGCAACTGTCTGCCAAGTTCCAAGTTTGCTCTGGGTTCTGTATAGGGATTTCCATGTTTCTTCATATAAGCCACCTGCCAGCTCTGGGAGATGATGTAACCCCCTGTGCAGGTGAGGGGAGCAGGGTGCAGAGAGGTTAACTGACTTGTTGAAGGACCTTCATGTTAGTAAATGTGATGTGGAGTCCAAACCCATACTCTGTCTGACTCCAAACCCACACTCTATCTCCCGCGCTATGCTGCCTGGGGCCTCTAGCTTCAGTTATCCTGAAAGTGAGCATTAGACAGCCACCTCCCATCTTGCAGACTTGCCTAAGCCAAGGCCCAGTGAGCCTCCTCCCTGCAGTGACCCTCTCCAGGGTCACTAGGAGACCATTGGAGCCTACTTTCCCCCATGCAGTGTGAAGTGCCATAAGTTAACAGTGTTTGGGGTTGAGGGACCTGGGGAAGATGTGCAGCTCTGCTTTCACAAGACTTTGAGCAAACGACTTACGCTCTCTGGGCTTCACTCTCGCTATCTGTGAAATGAAGGTGATAATAGCCTTCACTTCATGAAGAGATAGTGCGGTGGTAATGAACCTGCCTGGCAATGCAGGAGACACAAGTGACACAGATCCCTGGGTCAGGAAGATTCCCCTGGAGAAGGAGATGGCTATCCAGTCTGGTATTCTTGCCTGGAGAACCCCATGGGCAGAGGAGCCTGGTGGGTTCCAGTCCATGAGGTCTCAGAGTTGGACACAACTGAGCACACACACTTGAGGAGATGCTGCATGTTAACACTCCCCAAACCAGCTTCCGGGGCTGAGTAGTGAGAGGTCTGACCCAGGAGCCCAGAGGGCGAGGTCCGGGTCCTCTCTGGGAAGTAGTTGCATCACGACAGAGACAGCAAGGTTCCGGGAGAGATGGCGGTTGCCATGCCCAGCGTCCAGTACCCCAGGCAGGTCGCTTCCCCTCTCTGGACCTCCGTCTCCTGTCACTCTAGCCAGTGCTCCTCAGTGTGACCTCCAAGGCCTCTTGTGTCCCCCACATTCCAAGGAGGTGCCTCGGCTCTTTGAGGGTAGGAGGGCTGGTGTCAGGCACTGCTGAATCCTCGAGAGCCTGTAATTAGAGCTGTCTATTTAGGGACACAGCAAATGTCTTATTAATTATAAAGAAAGGAAGCAGACGGATTGTTTAATCATTGTCCTTGCTGAAAGGTTATGCAATTAACTGTATAAATATTCATTCAAAGTTCAAGCAACTGCCTGCTGCACTGGGGTATGCAGAGCCAGGCCTCCGGAGATGGTACAGATGGGTCAAGGGCCGTTTCAATCACCTGGACTTTTGAGCAGAGAGTTTGGGGTTGGTCTGGGTCACTATGTCATGTATGGATGTGAGAGATGAACCATAAAAAAGGCTAAATGCTGAAGAATTGATGCTTTGACCTGTGGTGCTAGAGAAAACTCTTGAGAGTCCCTTGGATTGTGATGAGATCAAACCAGTCAATCCTAAGGGAAATCAACCCTGAATATTCATTGGAAGGACTGATGCTGAAGCTGAAGCTTCAATACTTTGGCCACCTGATGCGAAGAGCTGACTCATTGGAAAAGACCCTGATGCTGGGAAAGACTGAAGGCTGGAGGAGAAGGGGACGACAGAGGATGAGACGGTTGGATGGTATCACTGACTTAATGGATATGAGTTTGAACGAACTCCAGGAGATGGTGAAGAACAGGGAAGCCTGGCATGTTGCAGTCCATGGTGTCACAAAGAGTTGGACACAACTGAGCAACTGAACAACAATGATTGGGCCACTACCCTACCCACAGGAGAGTGCGGGGGTTGATGGAAAGGGCAGTGTTTAGTCAAAGGAATCTCGACTCTGACTCTCAGTGCTGTGCATTTGGGGCCAGTTACTCTGGGCTTTGGTCTGCGTCTCTCTGAGGTTTGGTTTCCTTATCTGTAAAATGGAGTGCTTACTTGCAGGACCAGTGTCCTGCTCTGTTTTAGGGGTGCCCCTAACATCATCTTTGTGAATGGTGTCCCTGGAGTTTCCACTCACAGCCCGCAGGGCCTGCTTATGTGACAGGGAGAGGGTCAGGGTGACATGGGAAAATATCAGCTCAGCATGAAGTAGCCTGCCCCACGTCGGTGCTCAGTAACCATGGCTCCCTAACAACTCCCCGTGAGCATCTGTTTCCTGAGGCCTGGCGCACAGATGCTACCTCATCCCTCTGTCCCCTCTGTGTCAGGGGCTTGCAGACGTACAGTGCCTCCTCTAACACTTTTCTGGAAGTGGATTTAAAAGACATGAAATCTCCTGTATCTTTTGGATTTGCAGAATGGTAACCCAGGGTTTCTCAAATGGGGTACTGAGAATCACCAGGGCAAGCCGGGGTGGGTGGAGTTGCTAAGATGCCTGGGCTCTGCCCTGGAAGCCTGGATTCAGTCTAGTGTGAGCTGGGGCCCAAGAACCTGCACCCACCACCCACCAGCCCACCCCTTATCTGGGACATTGCTGGTCGCTGCAGCCCCCTCGTGTTCTGCTGGGCCCAGAGCGGGAAGTACTTTCTCGGTTCCTGCAGTGTGTGGGTGATGGAGGTGCTCTGGGCCCCTCCCCTGACTCCCAGGCCCCTCACCACCTGTACCGCCTCCCCAAGGAAGCCTGTGTAAAGGGTGTTTGAGTGTCAGTGCTTCCGGGGCTCTGCCCGACGGAATTTGTAAAGGGAAATTTCTGTAAAATGAATCCCATGAATCCTGTATTCCCAACAGGTTGCCTTATATTTATGAAATGTATTCCTAGGGATAACTTTGGGGTCTACAGTTGGGAGGTCCAAGGTACTCCTTTCCCATGGTGTAGTAGTATCTTGGGGTCTTGACTCAGACACCTGCCCCAAACTCATCTTATCTGTGTCCTTCTCTCCACCTCTTGTGGGCTTTCATCCCAGCTATAGAAGTAAAAGTTTGGGGAAACTGGTCTGAGATTAGAGAGAACTGAGGGTAAGATACCAGTAACCCACTGCCTCCAGGGTGCCGTGGACTGTTCTCAGCCTCTGGCATGAGACACAGCTGACTGCACCCTATCCTGGGTCTTCACGACTGAGTAGGACCTGGCACTGGATGCCATGTGTGGTACACAGCAGGATACTCACTGAGGAAATAGATAAGTCCTCAGCTGCTACGTGCGGAGAATAATAGTAGGTATCATGAGTGAGCACTGGCTGGGCATTCTAATTGCTTTACAGACATTAACGTAGTTGTTGTAAGAGTCCAGTGGGACTGGGACTAGTATTATCCCCACTTTATGAGCACAGAGATAAGGATTGATGGCCAAGGTAGATACTAACAAATGACTGAGCTGAACCCAGGCCGCCAAGCTCCAGAGCCCATGCCCTCGACCTTCATGCTGGAGGCCCCATAGGTATAGGTATATAACCTATACCTTGCTGGAGTACTATGAAGATACAGTGGAAGCGTCTAGCACTGTGCCTGGCACATCCTAGAGACCACTGAGTTTGGCCCGTGTACACCCTGGAAGGCAGGGTGAGGAAGCCAGCATGGAGGTCTGAGATGTCTCTGCCTCGGCTGGGTCTGTCACGTGGGTCGTCCTGGGATGCTCAGGACGAGAGCCATCCCCAGGCTGGATCAGGGTTCTCATTCTTTCTTCCAAATTGAGAATCAGCCCTGGAGCTTCAGGCCCCTGACTGAGTCAGTCTCTGATTGCGGCTGCAGTAATTATAGCTGTGTGGTCCCGCTGGGCCCTGGCATACAGCAACTGCTCTCAGCAGCGGACTCGGCACATTAACAGGGGGAGGCAGGCTTGGAGGGAGCTGTTGGGGCCGTGGTGAGCCCTTCCCATCTGCAGGTTCGGATCACAGAGTCACTGATCTGGAAGGCAAACTGAGACCCAAACAGGGCATATCTTGCCCACGGGCACACAGCTGGAAATGGCAGAGGAGCATGCAGGGCATGGTGGCTCCATATTGCTGGAGCCTAAAGGGAAGGCTTGGAAGGGTGGGAGGTTAGGCCGGTGAGGCAGGTGGAGGGGTTGGCCCAACTGAAGAGGGTCTTGAGGGCCAGGGACCAGGGGCCATGAGAAGGTGTTAGGCAGGGCAGTGACAGGGTCAAGTGTAGGATTCAGAACGTCTTAGGGGTAGGACTTTCCTGGTGGTTCAGTGGTTGAGAATCCACCTTGCAATGCAGGGGATACAGGCTCGAGTCCTGGTCCTGGAAGATTCTCCCTGCTGCAGAGCAGCTAAACGCATGTGCTGCGACTGCGGAGCCCATGCTCTAGAGCTTGAGAACCACAGCTTCTGAGCCCTCCTGCCACAAAGACTGAAGCCCTCGCACCGCGAGAGCCCGCACTCCTTGGCAGGAACAGCCGCTGCCACGACAAACTCGCTCACCACAGCTAGAGAGGAGCTCCCGCCACCACAGCTAAAGGAGCCTGCACACAGCGACACAGACCCAGCCCAGCCAAAATCAAATGCACGAATAAAAAGCCTTAAGGCAGACGAACTTCTCAGGCGAAGAAACTGAGACAGGAAGGCCCTGGTGGATTCCCAGGGCTTCAGGCCATGTGGTCGGAGTCAGGCAGTAGGGCTCACTGGCATCATGCCCCATGTCCCGCTTGGCTAAGCCATGCACTTGTGTCTCTCTCCGCAGCCAAGCAGGTGTGTCCTGCAGAGAAGCTGAGCTGCGGACCCTCCAGCCACAAGTGCGTGCCGGCCTCATGGCGCTGCGATGGGGAGAAGGACTGCGAGAGCGGAGCGGATGAGGCTGGATGTGCCACGTGTGAGTCCAGGGTCTGGTCCCCAGGGTCACCGTCAGGCAGCCTTGGGCAGCAGTGGCCACATGTGGGGAAGGAGGGCCAGATGCTGCGGGGGGGCTTGGGAGGCGGATAGGAAAGGGGAACAGTCAGGACACTAGTAACGGCCGGGCACTTTGAAGAGACATTCTTTTCATCCTCACAACCACCTCACGAGCAGCCATTATCATCCCCATTTGTGGGTGAGGAAACTGAGGCTCAGACAAGCGAGGAAAAATGCCCACGGCTAAGTGATGGGACTGAGTGAGATTCAACTTCAGGTCCAGACAGCAAAGTCCACGGGTGTTTTAACCATGCCTGACATCTGCTCATCCATTCCATAAGTCTACACTGATCTCTGAGCAGGGGCAGGAGACCAGAGTGGGGTCCACAGTGAGAGATGGTGATGGCCTGGGGGAGGACACCGGCAGTGTCGGTGGGAAGGGAGCAGATTCCTGAGGACTGTTGCTGAAATCTCAGATCTGAACACCAATGTCATGGGGCAGGAAGACATCCTCAGCAGGCTTCTGCAGGGACAGATGGAAGTGGTCACTGGGGCAGTTCCACATCAGTGGGCTTCAAACACAGGATTATCTCCTTCCCAAGGGGCAGGCCAGCAGGGCCTAGGCCAGTGGGGAAGGTGGCCTGGCTGGGCATGTCTCGTATGCAATGGGCACCTACTGTGTGCCAGGCTCTGGAAGGGACAAGATGGTGAATCCTATAGGCCTCTCTCTGGGAGCTCATGATGAGTGGGGGAGACAGACTGGCTGTTGGAACTGGGCTGTGTGGCTGGGCAGAGATCCGGGCGATCGCTCGGGGGCTTTTGCCAAGGACTTGTCCACCATTGTCCCCCACCCTTCTCACTCTGCCAGCTTCTGTCTTTGTATCTTACCCATCCTTCCTGGCCGGGGGAAGTGCCACCTCCTCTGGGGGCTTCTAGGTCACCGCACTCTAAGAATGTAAGTCTCTGGAATTTGGATATCTCTGGAGCTGGAAGTGTCTGGGTATGGGGACAGATCCTGGCTGGGACCAGCAGTTACAAAGCCCCAGTGGTACACTGCCTCATTTCTGCAGTTGTGATAATTCTGTGGGGCCTCACTGGCCAGTGAGAATCCTCTCCCCTGCATACCTCCTGAAAATCAGATGTTTCTGCAGTCATCAAGGCTATTAGCCACTATTTCCAGGAGCAGGAATAGCTCTAACTATGGCATGTTGGGGCAGGGCTGTTCCCTGTTAATTATAGAAAATAGTCATGTTCAAAGGTCCTATTGGGCTTCTCTGCTTCAGCTCCCAATCACCAAGGCAAAGGAAAAGAATTCTCCCTTTTCGCATCCCTCAAAGCATCTTCCATTCATGAATGCTGGGAGGGGTCCCTGAACACAGGCCTGATGATGTAGATCTTAAAGGTGCTGTCAGCTTCGAAACCTTGGAGCAAGCTCACGATACAGCAGCTCTTTCTTCTAGAACTCTGATCATAGTGAGTCCTCCTCCCTGTCCAGACAGGGAGGGCTAATCTAGGCATCAGCTTAATCTTGAAGGGCAGACATCACAGAGTATGGTGATTTTTCCTACCAAGGCCCCAACATCCCAAAAGCCCAGAAGGGGAAAAAATTCATCTGTCAGAAACTTGATAGAGCCATCAGCAACACATGACATGAGCTGCCTACATTGTGAAACTGAAGGCATCCTTCTATTTTATGTTCAGTAACAATGAAAAAGGACAGTTTGCCAACAGAAAGTAAAAACATAGACTCCTGGCGCCCCCACGTGGAAAGATTGGGTGCTGCCACCACCAAGTTACCGGGCTTCCCAGGTGGCGCTAGTGGTGGCGCTTCTGCCAGTGCAAAGACATAAAAGATGAGAGTTTGATCCCTGAGTGGGGAAGACCCCAGAAGGAGGGTGTGGCAACCCACTCCAGTATTCTTGCCTGGAGAATCCCATGGACACAGGAGCCTGATGGGCTACAGTCTATTGGGTCACAAAGAGTCGAACACGACTGAAGACTTAGCATGCAAGCACACGCAGCCTCTGTATCCATGCCTGGCCTGGGGCTCCAGGCCTCTTCTTGGCCTCTGTATAAGGAATGAAGGAGGGAGAAAGCCAGGTCGCTACTCTAGAAACAGCTTGAACTCCAGGGTGGGAAGAAAACCGGAAAGCCCAGAGGAGTCAGAGTAGGAAGTAAGAGCCCCAAACCTGAGTTCTGGACCCCTCGTCACCGCGGACTGACTATGCAACTCTGGGCGTGTTTCTCCTCTCCCTGGGCCTCAGTTTCCCCATCTGTAAACTGGTAATGGGGCTACTGGTCTCTAAGGCTCTCCCAGGCTCTGACCTCAGAGCAGCCACCAGGGAGGGGGAAGCCCAGGGCCCTACGCAGGGCCAATGACCTGTGCCCATAATGACGTGAATCCCTAAATTATTCCTCACACCTGGGCTGGTCCAGCCTCCATCTCCACCACATGCATTCACTGCAGGGAGCTCTGTGCTGGACCTTCAGGAAAAAGTGGGTCAATCTCAGAGCCCACCCCTATGCAGGTTGTGGTCATGGGGCAGACAGAGAAGGACACGAGACCCAGACCCCTGAGCAGGCTGTGCAGGGCACCTGAAAGGAGACTGGAGGTGTGTGGAACCTTCGCAAGCAGGGAACACGAAGTATGTTATGAAAGAGGTAGAATTTGGACCCTTGAAGGGTTTGAACTCGTCACTGTGATAAAGAGAGACAGTGGCAGGCAAGAGATGGGTGCCCAGCAGATGAAACAGCCTGGGCAACAGCTGGGAAGTGGCAAAGTACAAATGGCCTAGTGTGTGATATGAAGCAGGATGTGAGTGGAGTGAGGTGATGGGGTAGAGCAGTAGCTCCATGCCAGTGGCCTTGGATGCCAGGCCAAGGGACTTAGAGGGGATATGCAAGCAAACCAGGGAGCAGGGAGGGCCTGAGCTGTGGGAGTAGGTCGAGGCCTTGTTCCTGGAAGGGTCGGTGTCATGCTACATATCATTTCCTGGGAACATCGGGAGAGGCCTTCAAGACAGGTTACACTCTGCAGCTTTAGAGACTTAGTCCCACCATTCTGCAGGCAGCAGGACAGGAATTCCCGCTCCCAGTGAGGCTAAGGGGGCGAGCCTGCTGACTCGAGTTGTTCAGCTAGACCCTAGTTGGACTCCGATTGGAGGCCCGCTCCGCCGTCCACATTTGGGGGCCCCAGCAGGGCTCATTCAGGCTGGTGGGTGAGGATCAGGGCCCCTGGAGCGGGACCGGCGGGCCCGGGCGCCGGGGATAGGGTCTGGCGGGCCGACCGGCTCTCTGTCCCGCGCAGTGTGCGCCCCGCACGAGTTCCAGTGCAACAACCGCTCGTGCCTGGCCGCCGTGTTCGTGTGCGACGGCGACGACGACTGCGGCGACGGCAGCGACGAGCGCGGCTGCGCCGACCCGGCCTGCGGGCCCCGCGAGTTCCGCTGCAGCGGCGACAGCGGCGCCTGCATCCCCGAGCGCTGGGTCTGCGACCGCCAGTTCGACTGCGAGGACCGCTCGGACGAGGCGCCCGAGCTGTGCGGCCGCGCGGGCCCCCGGGCCACGCCCGCGCCGGGCCGCCTGCGCCGCCGCCGCCCAGTTCGCCTGCCGCAGCGGCGAGTGCGTGCACCTGGGCTGGCGCTGCGACGGTGACCGCGACTGCAAGGACAAGTCGGACGAGGCCGACTGCCGTAAGCCCCCGCCCGCCCCGTATCGCCCAGGGCCGCGGGTGCGCCACGGTCCGCGGAGGGGCCGCCTCTTCTCGCCCTACTCCGACCCTAGTTTAATGGGGGGGAGGGGGCGACAGAACTGGGGAAACGTGAAGTGTGTGCGGTCACATGGCTGCTATGCTGCGGAGCTCAGGGTCTTCACAGGCACCCTCCGGGATGCACCCCTGCCCCTGGCATACCTCCCACCCCTACCTTCCCTGGCCCAAGCAGTCACCCACAGGTTCCAATGCCAGACACCTTGGTACACTAAAGAAGAGCCCCCACCCCACCCTTCCCTACCTCCTGGGCCTGCTCATCCTTCAAGGCTTCTCCCAGATTTCTCTGATGGGCCCTGCTCGGCTGGGTTCCCCTGAGCTCCTGCAGGTTCCTGGCCACCTTATCTTACAACACATCCACACAGTGATCTCCTCTGCCCCTCAGCCCTGCTCTGCATCCTTGAGGTCTTAGAGGAAGGGGAGGCTCTTAGTAATCTGTGCCCCCCACCCCTACATCCTGGGCACTGAGGAAGGGTTTGCTGAAAGGGTGAGGTCATTAAGTAATGAGCACTGAGATTCCAAAGAAGGTCACTTGTCTGTTCCGGGGGTGGGCCTGGGGAGAGCCTGTAGAGAGGGAAACAGGAGACATGAGCTGTAGTCCTGGCTTTGCCTGCCAGAGTGCTGTGTGGTGCTGGGTGAGGCCTTCCCCCTCTCTGAGCTTCAGTCTCCCCATCTTGTGCCTTGGCCAGGTGTCCTCCAAAGACTCCCAAGCTCAGCGACTGGTTCTGTTCTTGCTGGGGGTGGATGTGGAGTGGAGGTGGGGCTGGAGGTGGGGGAGGAGAGCTTTCCCAGCACCTGAGGGCGCTGACCCTCTCTGCTCACCCTCCCCTGGCAGCGCTGGGCACCTGCCGTGGAGATGAGTTCCAGTGCGGGGACGGGACTTGTGTGCCTGCCACCAAGCGCTGCAACCAGGAGCAGGACTGTCCAGACGGGAGTGACGAAACTGGCTGCCTGCAGGGTGAGTGTGGTCAGCGGCAAGGGGACGGCACCCCCTGAGCTTTCCCCTGGCTCCCTGGAGAGAGCGGAGTTGGGAGACACCACCCCTTGGCCCTTATGATGCCTCTTCCCCCACAGTATTACTTGCCCCTAAACCACCCAGAGCCCCTCCCTGCGGGTCCTCGTGGCACTAGAACTGGAGCCTTAAGGACTTCGCAGAAGCTGAAAGAGGCCTGGGGGAGGGGTGCGAAGGCACTGCGGAGATCCAGCCCCCCACCCTTTGTCTACATCTGCACCTACAAGCAGCTTTACTAACTGGTTCCTGGACTGGGCAGGGGCAGGATCCTGCTCCCCAGGGAGCCCCCCTAATTCTCAGGTGGCTCTCTGTCATCACCCTGCAGGAGTAGGGACCCTGAACCCCTGGTCATCTGGAGAAATGGATCAAGGATTGGGCGGTGAGGTCACCTCCCCAGTCTAGGACCCCTGGAGCATAGGCCCCATCGGGAGATGGTCCCTGCAGCCCCCAGGGTGTCTGTAGAGGGGCTGCATTTCCCTCCAAGGTCCCTAATGCTGGTAGTTCAGATGTAGACCCCCACACCCTGCCCACCTCCATGATCCTGGTTATCCCTGAGGTCCTGTCCTGTACTCAGCTGTCAATCCTGGGCCACCGTCTGGAGGCCGGTGGGGGCTGAGTCTGGAGCTCTCCTCACCTCCCACGGGCCCAGCCCAGCCCAACCCTCCCTGCCTAAGGTCTCACAGGTGCTGTCCACTCTCTTGTCCGGCCCGACAGAGTCAACATGTGAGGGTCCCCGCAGATTTCAGTGTAAGAGTGGCGAGTGCGTGGACGGCAGGAAAGTGTGTGATGCTCAGAGGGACTGCCGGGACTGGTCGGATGAGCCTCTGAAAGAGTGTGGTACAGTACCTGTCTCCATCCGGCTGCTGGACCAACCCCCCGTGACACCCTCCCCAGCCCCCAGGCCACAGCCCTTACCCGCCCCTCTGCACATGTGCTGTTCCGACCCCCTCTCTGGACCCATGTGCTGTCCCGTGGTCTCAGAAGGGGCTCTTTGCCTTTGGGGCCTCTTGTTCTGTGTTTCTGCAAATCTAAAGGCCTTTCCTTTCCGAATGCTCAAAATTGTGCTTCTTCTCGTAAACACAGCCTCTCTTCACTTGTTTCAGATTCAGACCTCTGAGTGTGTGCTCACTTGGGAACTTTCTTTCTCATTGTTTCTGCCCTGCTGTCCTAGCCAGGGCCCTGGCCTGTGAGGCCTTCCAGCCCCCCAGCAGGGGACCCTGCAGTGGAAGAGGTGGGGAACAGCCAGCGGGTGGCCAGACGAGGCACAGATGAAGGTCACTGGGCTCAGGCCAGGCCTGGGTAAGGATAGGGCAGACCCAGCAGCAGAGGGTGGCACCGTCCTGTGCCCTGAGGAACTTTCTGAGAGACCAGACTCACAGGCTGGACACAAGCAAGGAATGCAAGGAGGCGGCTGCCCTGGCGGCCAGAGCTGTCAGGCCTAGTTCCCAGCTAAAAGGAGCGGGAGAGTCTGGACTGCAGGTGGGCGGACATCACCAAGAGCTCGTGGGAAACTCAGGGTGGGCTCTAGGAAGGTTCATTTCTGAGGTCAGTGGCTTGGACAGAGAACGCCTGAGTGGAGAGAGCCTAGGTCAGACCCTCCCTCCCCTGCCTTCCTGAGGCAGGCCCGTTTCCACCCAGCACCCTCCCTCCTGGGCCTTCAGAGCAGATCATTCTCTTGAGCTTCCTGAAACAGCACACTTTTGCCCCTGTTGAAAATTGAGAAATTGATTTTGGGAAGGAAGTGAAGCTGGGAGAAGGTCACTCGGCCTTCGTCTGAGCTTGCAGGTGACAGACTTCCCCCAGCCTCTGCCCTGGAAAGTCCCAGAAGAAGGAAGTCATGGAAAAGAGGATAGGGCGGCAGTAACATGTGAGCCTAGGCACCCTACCAGAGACTACTAACCTGCTGAACTCTCTTCTCTCTTGTCTTTTGCATGACACTCCAAAGAGACGTATGTACGCATGTGTTTGTGTCTCTGTGCTGGTGAGAGACCAGTGTCTGTGTCCATGACTCCTTCTCGGAGGAAGGCAAGGGAGTTGTGTCATGTGTCTCTGTGTGGCTGCCATGTCTGTGTGAATGCGCCTGTGCATGTGAGCTGGTGTGTGTGCATGCAGGTGTGCACTAGTGCCGGGGCACTGCCCCTTCCTTCCGTGGGGACCCCAAATGCCCCTCGGGCCTCTCTGGACCACTTTCCTTCCCTCCCCCTCTGCAGGCCCCCTGCAGACTCACCTCTAGGGTCGATCAAACTGGGAAAGCCCAGAGACTCCCCTCTTCTGCCTCCGTGCTGGCTCTCCAGGGCTGAGGGACCCTCTACCCGTTCTCTGACCCTGACTCACCTCAACCCTGGAGGCCTCTACGCCTTCGTCTTTCGTGGAAGCCTAAGTCACATGGCACTCTCCCCTTCCCCATCAGAGCCATCTGGCACCTCCCGCTCTACCCAGTGCTCAGTAAATACAGTGGTTGAACTGCCGCTCCTGCAGAAGGAGAGGGAGGAAGTGAGTGATGGTGACTGAGGCCATGAGTGAGCAGGTGAACAAGTGAATGGATGGCGCTGAGGGAGTAGTATGCATTGTGCCAGGGGAGGGCTGGGAGTGACGGGGAGATTCCTGGAGGTGATGCCCTCCAGAGACCAGCCCACCCCAAGGGGCTGGGGCTTCCCGGTGTTGGGCCTGGCCAAGTCACCCCCAGCCTGCCAGTCATGGGGTTGCCATGGTCTTGTTCTTTCAGTTCTGCCAACATCCCAGAGAAACAGGAGGTGGCCCAGGGGTAAGGGGGAACATTCCCCCAGCATGGCTCAGGCTGGAGGGGGGGGGCACCCACAGCTATGCATGGCCTGGGGTGGGAAGCTCAGACCGGCTGTGTGCATGGCCCTGGCTGGCTCGGCACAGCTCTGCTTGGCTTGGCTGGAGTGGCGGGGCTGGGGTCTAATGGGCAGAGGGTGGCACGGCACCTTCCCCTGGCTTGAAGAGTTAACCTTCTGTGATTCTAAAGCCCAGAAGATGCTGTGAGAACTTGGTGAGCCTTGGTCCTGGCCTCTCTGACCTCCACTAGGACCCTGCCAGACATGGTGAGGGAGTGGAGGATGGGGGAACCAGATCCCTTCCTCCCTTGCAGCAGTCGGTAATCTCGGGACCAGACTTGTGACCAGGTGTAGGAATAGGGACAGGTGCTGAGAGGACAGGAGGGGGAAAAAGCCCACCATAGTTCACAGGGAGAGAGCTGACTCAGCAACAGTGCCATGGAGAAGAGGCCTGGCAGTCTCGAATAACCACAAGCTCAGTAGGGGGCAGCCCTTGTAGTAGTTCAGAACCCTCTGGGTGGCAGACTAGCTCTCAGCCCCGTCCAGAGAGGGACATGGGCATCCAGAGTGCATCCAGAGAAAGACACCTGAAAGGCAGGGGACCAGGAATCAGTGCCCTAAGGAAATTCTGAGGGAGCCACTGGACTCTGGCCAACCCTGCATGGCACCAGCTGCCTCTGGGGGCAGTGGGCTTCCCGAGACTGGAGGTGGTTAAGCAAGGGCATTTCACAGGGAATTCTTAAGGTACTTGAGGGTTGGACATGACACATGTGTACTGAGGTCATGAGGAAGGAAACATAAGAAATGTGTTTGTGAAAGGAAAGACTTTAGGCATCCTGGCTGCTTCCAGGCTGGTGATGGACAAAGTCCTGGCCTAGGAGGCAAAGGACCCGAGTTCTGGTTCCACCCTGTCCTGTCTGTGTGTCTGGCCTTAAGCAAGGACCCTCTCTGAGCCTCCTCTTGCCCAGTCACCTGGCTAACGAGGCTGAGGCTCAATGAGGCTCTGGGGGAGGCTGAGGCTGCCCTGAGTCTCTGCTTCAGCTCCAGGCCCATCCGTGTCCCGCCCCTACCCCAGTCTCAATTCCTGGGCCCTCAGGAGCCCATGTCCCTCCCCAGGCCTGAATGAGTGTCTGCACAACAATGGCGGCTGCTCCCACATCTGCACCGACCTTAAGATTGGCTTTGAGTGCACGTGCCCTGCAGGCTACCAGCTCCTGGACCAGAAGACCTGTGGCGGTGAGCACCCCCACCCCAGCCCCTCAAGCAAAGGCAGCTCCTCCTGCTGGTTCTGACCTCTGCTCCTCCCCACAGACATCGATGAGTGCGAGGACCCAGATGCCTGCAGCCAGATCTGTGTCAATTACAAGGGCTACTTTAAATGCGAGTGCCACCCTGGCTACGAGATGGACACACTGACCAAGAACTGCAAGGCCGTTGGTCAGTATGGACACTACAAGGTGGGGGGCAGGGGAGCAGCTCTGAGGGAGTCCAGGAAGCAGCGTGTTCACATGCGAGGAGTGGCTGCGCACACACACCCCCTCACACACTCAGATAGGAAGTTGCAATATATAGCACACACAGAGGGCAACCGTGCACGCAACACTGACCCTGCACAGAGCCACCAGAGACTGTACTCACGTGGCAGATATAAGCTGGACCACGCTGGCCACACATGGCATAGGCAGCCCACACAAGGAGCTGTGTGCGGACCTGGCGTTGATCATCAGGTCAGCCGATGGAATCCACTTGCTTTATTCATTTGTTTACACTGAACACCTAACATTGTTGTAGGCACTAGAGACTCAACAGTAAGCAAAACAGATTCAAATCTCTGTCCCTAGAGGACACTCACTCTAGTGGGTGAGACAGGAAATCAAAAAATGAAATAAAATTCAGTGCATGGCAGACAGTGACTAGGGTTCAGGAGAAATATAAAGTAGAGCAGGCCAAGGGGGCAGTGGCTTACAGTTTTAAATAGAGTGGTCAGGAAAGCCCTCACTGAGACCTGAAGGAGGAGAAGGAGTGAGCCATGCATGACCTGCAGGAGCCAAAGATAGCAGCATGCCTGCTGTGCTGAGATAACGAAGAGGAAGTCAGTGCAGCTGGAGCAAAGCGAATAGGAGATGAAGCCCACAAGGTGACTTGGGGTGGTCATACATGCCTTCTTGACTATTATAAAAGGCTGACTCTCACCATCAGTGAGACAGGGTGCCTTCCATTTTAACCAGCTCCCTCTACCGGCTGTATGGAGAATAGACTGTCAGGGGCAGGGGAGGAAGCTGGGTAACTGCTGCAGAGGTCGTTGCAGTCAGCCCAGAGAGAGGTGATGGTGGGTTAAACCAAGGTGTTGCATGGAGATAATGAAAAGTACACAACGTGAATATATTTTCAAGGTCAGGATTTATTTTGAAGCAACAGGATTTTCTTATGAATTGGATGTAGCATATGAAACTGAAAAAGGAGTTAAAGATGACCGTGAGGTTTTTAACCAAACGAAAAAATGGGATTGCTGTTTAAGGCATTGGGAAAGATGGTAAAAGCAGGTTTGGGAGAATATTGGATTAATTTGGACATGTTAAATTTAACAAAACTGTTTAGATATCTCAGTTGGAAGTATTGTGTAGGCTGGTGGATATATGAACCTGGAATTCAGATGTGCAAATACCCACTCTATAGGCTATAACAATACAGCAGCTACAATAATTGACATATAGCCTGCAAACCCGAAACACATAGCACCCAAACTGTACAATGTACAGCACATACATTAGCACGTCACATGTAGCTTGCAGCCGGTTCCTTCCCCCACCTAGGACAGGTGTGACGTGTTACAGGGGCTGTATACTTGCAGTGGAGATGACACACAATGGCCCACGTGTATACAACCCCCACGTATCAGTATCTAAAGGGCAGTTCCACAAAAACTCCAGTTGTAAACAAACAGGGCACCTGTCACAGTCACAACTCTTGGTAAAAATCAGTTCAAGATACCCTTTAACCCAGCTCCTGCCCTCGGGAAGATAAGGTGTCTTTGCTCTCATTTCCAGGTGAGGAAATCCCCTGTGGCTCAGCTGGTAAAGAATCCGCCTGCAATGTGGGAGACCTGGGTTCAGTCCCTGCGTTGGGAAGATCCCCTGGAGAAGGGAAAGGCTACCCACTCCAGTATTCTGGCCTGGAGAATTCCATGGGTCGTATAGTCCATGGGGTCGCAAAGAGTCGGACACGACTGAGCGACTTTCACTTTCTAGGCAAGGAAAATCACAGATTGTCAATGGCAGAGTTGGCCTTGAACCCAGCCTTTCTCCTTGCACATGGAGCTGTATTTTTCCATGTTCTGTCACCCCCACCCTGCTCTGAAATGATCTCTATCACTACACACAGGTCACACCCTCAGTTCCAGGCCCCACATGGCTCTGTGCTGGTCCCTCCCAGCCCCTAAGGAGCACATTACCCTGGCAGAGATGTGCAGTGACAGGGACCAGGGGCCCTGCAGAAGTGTCAGCTGGAAAACAAGACTGGGAGAAGGCCCAGGCAGCTCCAGAGATAGGTGTTGCCGCTCAGACAGTGCGTTACATCTGAAAACAGGCTGGAGGAGCGGCAGATTGTGCCAAGTTCTAGACCCTCCTGGGCCTAGGGGACAGTGACCATCCCCATGGAGTAGCCAGGAGTGTTAAACCTTTGATGTTCTTCCTAAAATCTAAGTCTGAAAATGAGTTTTTATATACACCAGTTGTGTGTTGTCCCTTTGCATGTGAATAATCTATATCATATTATACACATCCTGCCCAGCTACTGGCTCAGAATAAAGTGCAAATCCAGATCACAGGATCCTTTGTGACTGGGTCCCTGCCGGCATCTGCAGATTCATCTCTTGGCGCGTCCCCAAACACACTATGTAAATTGAAGACTCACAGAGACCTCCTTGAATCCTCCCTTGAGCCCCACCCCCAGCCCTGAGGTCTGTGCTCCACCCTGCAGCCTCAGTCATCTTTGTAAATCATGTAACATTCCTGTTGCCCCTTCTTGAATGTTGCAGTGGAGCCCAAGCAGAGGAGGAGGCAGCTGTTGGGGAGAAATGCACTGTAGGTAGAAGAACAGCTTGAGCAAAGGCCCTGAGGCAGCAAAGCTCTGCCGTGGGGAGATGATGACAGATAGCCTAGTGGCTGGGACCAAGGTGTTAGGGAGGTGAGTGATGAGGCTGGACAGGGAGCTGGAGTCACTGCAGAAAGCCTCCCATACAGGCCAGGGGAAATGGAGTCATCTCAGATTTGGGGGAGTTTGTGTCTAATAAAAAATCCCTCTCGTTATGTGTGGTGCTTTGCATCTTATGCTTTTTGTACCCATTATCTCACTTACTTCTCTAACTTGTGAGGTAGGAGTTGCCACCACTTTTACAGGAAATGAGGTGTCCCCCAGCAAACCGGTGGCAGAACCTTGGTCTCTAGACCCCCTACCTGTTGCGCTGACCCTTTCTCTCTCAACTCGCCCTGCATTTCAGCTGGCAGAAGCCCATCCCTGATCTTCACCAACCGGCACGAAGTGCGGAGGATAGACCTGGTAAAGCGGGACTACTCACGGCTCATCCCCATGCTCAAGAACGTCGTGGCGCTGGACGTTGAGGTTGCCACCAATCGCATCTACTGGTGTGACCTCTCCTACCGCAAGATCTACAGGTGAGCAGAGGCCTGGCTCCTGCAGCCAAGGCGTGAAGAGGGGCTGACAAAGGAGCAGAGGACGGGTGGCCTCTGCACCCCCTCTGCCCCTAGGTTCCCCCAGGACAGAGTTGGGGCTTAGGAGGGGGTGCAGGAGCACAGAGCACATGGAACTGCCAGGACTTCCCCACCTGCTGGGCCAGCGGAGTCTGAGGGCTTTGTTGGGAGAGCCCACACATGGAGGCTTTGACTGACCTCTGGCGGCCTAGTCAGGCGGTGCAAGGCACAGGAAGGTGCCTCTGGCTTTGGCAGGGACTTTGAGAGCCACTCACATACGTGTGTGTTGGATGCTCAGGACTCAAAGATGACTCAGACCTGGTCTCGCCTGAAGCATCCCACTCAGAACACGGTGATATCCCTTGTGATGATCATGAAGGAAAAGTATAGAGGACACCTCCGACCCAGTCTGGGGGCTGCACTATGCCCGGACCAGCCCTTCACATCACAGTCTCTTGGCTCTGGCTCCCAGGAAGGCGCCTCACACACACAGGGAAGTTCTCTCCTGGGAGCTTCCGCGTGCCCAAGCCCCCTTTGGTAGTCACATCCTTTCTTTGTCCTGAGATCCACTTGGACTCAGGACTGCCGATGAACAGGCCCAGTGTGGACTGTTGAACAGATGGTGGGATGGATGGATGGAAGCAAGGCCAGTGGCTACTCACTGACAACCCAGTGCCTATCACACTCCAGTGCATATAGATACACTCACGCTCACACACCCAGAACCAGCTCAAGCAGTGTGTGTCCAACAGTTGTGACTGAAAGAGGCAAGATTTGATGACAGACTGGGTATGGGGCTGTAGGAGGAAGAGTTGAAATGAATTCCCACTTTCGTTTTGAGAGTTCAATTTTGAGAGTTTCGGTTTCTCGCTTGGCACTTGGGTACCATTCTCTGAGATGGGACTGGGAGGGGAGAGATGGTGGCGGGGTTAGGCAGGCTGAGTGTGGCTGAGAAGAGGGGAATGGGGTGAATAGTTTGGGATGTGTTGCGTTCAAGGCATCCATGAGACATGCAGAGGGGGCCAGTTGGCTTTATAGTCTGAGACTTAGACAGTTGTCAAGATCAGAGAATTTGAGTCATGATGGCATGGGCACTGTGGAACTAATAGAGCAAAGAGAGGGCCTGGGAGAAGAAAGCCTTGGGGAAAACAGCATTTGGGTGACATAAAGCCCTGCTAGTGTTTCTGCCCGAGTGTCTGCTGTATTTGGCTTCTTCTCTCTATTCTCACTGCCTCAGCCCTTCTGCAGACCCTCTTCATCTCTCACTTGGACGTGCTCACAGCCTCCTAACTAGTCTCCCTGCCTTCATCCCCTCCCCGCCCAAACCCTTGTGTATTCTGCAGGTGCCACAGTGATCCAACTCCCCTGTCTGGCCATGTCCTCTGACCTGTTCAGTTTTACCCTTAGCGCATATGCGAGGGCCATCGGGAGGTGGCCCCTCCTACCTACTCCCTGTCTCACACCCTCACTGACCCCCTCCACCCCGCTGGCTCGTTCAGTGTTTCAGAACACGTGCTTTGGCATCTGCACATGCTGACTCTAACCCGACCTGTCTGTTCTTTGTGTTCCTGGTGAATTGGTCCTTCAGGGCTCAACCGCAAGGCCTCCTCCAGCCCCCCAGGATGATGCAGTTTCCACTTCTCTGCTGGTACAGCCTCTGATACTTTCCGTAATCACAGAGTATTGGTGTAACTATCGGGCTATAAATTTCCATCCCTTCTAAACTGAGCTTCTTCAGGCCAGAGACTGGCTGACTCGAGCTTGTGTACTTACCCTGGTGGCTCAGGGAACACATTGAATGGAAATGAGCCAGGCTCCTCTCTGGTGCACGGCCATGGCCCAGAGGGAAGAGAGGGGAAGGGCAGCTGCAGATGGGCCCCGGGGGTGGCACGCCTGCCCACGCCAGCCCTGGTTGCTCCTAGCGCCTACATGGACAAAGCCAGCAACCCCGTGGAGCAGGATGTCCTCATTGACGAGCAGCTGCACTCTCCCGAGGGCCTGGCAGTGGACTGGGTCCACAAGCACATCTATTGGACCGACTCTGGCAACAAGACCATCTCCGTGGCCACAGTGGATGGCAAACGCCGATGTACTCTCTTCAGCCGTAACCTCAGTGAACCCCGGGCCATTGCCGTCGACCCCCTGCGAGGGTGAGTGTTCCTACCCCTAGACTGTGCTGGGCACTCACTCTGCACGTGTCTGTCACCAGAGCTATCTCGAGGGCTCCAGAAGGCCATGGGCCACCCAGACATAGGCAATGGGGGAGAAAGTCCCTGCGGGCCCCTCAGCCTATGAACGCCTGACCAGGGGTCCTTGTGCACTGCCTGCCAGGGCACTCCCAGGACTGGGATACTCATCATATCACAGATCCGAGCATCTCAGGGTGCTGGGGATTGTAGATATTCCTGGGGCGGGACGTCTTCCCTCAGGTTGCCATGTGCTGCAGGTGGGTATCTGGTAGGTGCTCATACTCCCAGAGACAGGAGCCCATTACATCCCACACGGCCTGTCTCAGCTGGGGGCAGCTCTGCCCTTTGGAAAGAGATCTTTGTTTCTCACATTTCCAAACCTCTCTGATTGGCCTCTGGAGTTACCTCTGGCATGTCTCCTCCCTGCCCTTCCAGACAGCCAGAGAGATTTGAGGAACAAAATTACAGGGTCTACTCTGCTCCAGGCTGCCCGCCTCCATCCCCACCCATGTTGCCCACAGTCTCCAGGCCCCTCATCACCCAGGCTGACCTGCTCTGGCCATGCCTCTGTACGGGCGATAGGGATTCTGAAAAGAGCAGGACTCCCTCCCTTCCTCAGTAGTGACGTCCTGAGATGGCATGGTTTTTAAGCAGCTGCATCATATTGCTTACCAGAATCACCAGCTTCCTCCATCTGCTGTTTCCTTAATCGTTAAGCAGCGATAAGAGAACCCTCTTCTTCCAGTCGGGCAGCTGGGGTTGGGGCTGGCCGCCGAGAAGGTGTGTGTGGCCCTGGGAAGTGACTGACAGCTGCCGTTTACTCGGCGCACACAGGTGCACGCAGCACAGTCCCAGGCATTCTGCAGACACTGAGTCAGCTCATTTAACCCCCGCTTTAACCCCGTTCCCTGTCTGCTGTCATACAGACCTGGGACGGTACCTGCCACGTCCCCCAAACCATGTGGTTACGCCCAGCCCATCCCTGGTCCACTGTGGCTCTGTCAGGGTCCCAGCAGGAAACCCACTGCACATTCAGATGAAGATCTGAGGCCCGTTAAACCTCTAGAGCGTGAGCCAGCTGGAGTCAGCTTTGTGTGGGAGAGTCAGGGGAATAGGCATCCTGACCTCAGTCTGTCCTCTTCCCCCTCCAATATTTTGCTGAATCCAACTGGAAGCCAGATTGCTAGGGAGTCAAGCCCATTGATGTGGTTCCCACGTGCACCAGCCTTTTGCTGTACAGAGCAGAATGGCGATGGGATTCAGACAGCAAATGGAAAGGATCCAGAACAATCACTCGGCCCCTTAGCCTGGAGCCAGCTTGGCTGGACACCAGGCTTCAGCAGAGGCATTATGGGGAGGGTTAAGCATGCAGGCTTGAATTTCAACTTAAATTTGAAGCCTGGTTTCTCTGCTTGTTCACATTGTGATATTAGGAAAGTCAGCCCCTCTGAGCCACAATTTATTCATCTGTAAATGGGACTAGTAATGATACCTTTCTGGGGTAATTGTGAGACTAAAATGAAAACACTAGTTTGTTCAACAAATAGTAAATGAAGACCTATATCACACACAAACCACCTGCCAGACATAAAATGAGGAATAATGCAGATGAGGAACCTTCCCTTAGTGAAGCTTGTAGACTAGTGGGGAAAACAGACAGTAAACAAATACACCACACACCCGAAAGCATACATAAATCAACAATGGTGTGAGCGCTACAGAAAGGAAGAACGGGGTGCTTTAAGAAAAGATAACAGGGAGAACCTACTTACACTGAGGGGAAGGAAGAACCTACTTCCTAACAGAGGAAGACTCTCTACTGAAAAGACATTGTAAATGGCAAAAGAGTGGGAGCAAAGGCTCCGTGAAGGCCTTGGTGCCCTGAAAACCTAAGAGAAGCCCTGTGGGGCAGCTGTGATGTTTGTAAGGGAGGTGCGCGATGGCGCTGGGAGAAATAGCCAGGGAGGTAGGCAGGGCCCTGGTCATGCAGAGCCTTGTCAGCTGTGGTAAGGATTTGGGATCTGATTTTAAGGTCAATAGGAGAAGCCATCATAAAGTTTCAAAACTGGAGGGTGGTAGATCTTAAAAGTCCTCATCACAAGAAGAACAACTGCAGCTATGTGTGGTGCAGGATGTTAACTGGCTTATTACAGCAATCATTTTGCAATATACACAAATAACTGACTCATTGTGTTATGCGCCTGAAACTAGCTCACCTGTCAGTTCCAAGATTTGATGTTCCTCTGAACTGTAGAGGTCAACTTCCAGTCCCCACTAAGCATGATCTTCAACATCCAGAGGGCCGTTGAGTCCTTGTGAGCCAGACCACCCCAGTCATGTTCCCTGTCAAGCTTAGCTGGGTGTTTTCTCCTTTAGGTTCATGTATTGGTCTGATTGGGGGTTCCAGGCCAAGATTGAGAAGTCCGGGCTCAACGGGCGTGGGCCGGCAGACGCTGGTATCAGATGGTATTGAGTGGCCCAACGGAATCACCCTGGGTGAGCCCTGCCTTCCTGGATGGGGGCGGGGAGTGGGCTGTTCTAGCACCTGGTGCTGACCACTGCCTGGAGCTCCATGGGTCTTGTCTCCACGTCCCCTCTTAGAGCCAGTGCCTGTTTCCTGATGGTTTCCCTGGGCTGGCCTCCTCCTGAGGCCTGGCCTGGAGATGTGGGCAGGGAGGGGGCACAGAGGAGCCGGGATCCAGGCTGCAGTCACAGGCTCAGCAACTGATCCCCTCGTCCTTTTCCTCCCCAAGACTTGCTGAGCCAGCGCTTGTACTGGGTGGACTCCAAGCTGCACCAGCTGTCCAGCATTGACCTCAGTGCAGGCAACAGGAAGACGCTGATCTCCTCCCTGACTTCTTGAGCCACCCTTTTGGGATAGCTGTGTTTGAGGTGAGCCCCGAGATGGGAAGCAAGGCTCCTTCAGGAAGCTGGAGCCTAGGAAAGGCTGTTCACACAGGATGACTCCTTGAGACTCGTCCAGGTGGAAACAAAGGGACAGGGAAGCCAGTTGGCTCATTTGTACGCAACATGTGAGCTGCTTGCAAACAGAGGCTTTGCAGTCTGTTGTCTACCTGGCAGCCTTTCCTGTGCTTCCTCCCCAAGGCCCCTCCCCCAGAGCACTTCTCATAGGTAAGTTGCTAGACCTTGTACCCTCAGCACCCAGCACTGTATCCACATATACAGAAGGTGCCCAATAAAGGGAGGAGAAGGAATGTACATTTCCTCAGTATCATTTACTATTGGAAATGGCCTGATAGATGCTATTCACTTCAACACACTCTCACTCACTTTTGCTGGATCCTGGGGTCATAGAGGTGAACCAGGCATCATCCTAATCCTCAAGAAAAAAAGACTCCGCCCCCTGCCCCCCGCCAAAAAAAAAACAAACACCAAAACAACCCACAGCAACAAAAACTAAGCTCACGGAAGAGTGAAGAGCCAAGACCTTCCTGTGTTCTGACCCTGATGACCTTCCTTCTTGGGGAGCAAGGAAGCCAGAACCAATCAAGTTCTTGTACACACATAACTCTTCCCTGTAACTCACTCTGCCACCAGGGGGAGGGGGAAGCAAGGGGACATTGGCCCATGGTGGGTGTGGGCAGTGTTTGCTTGGAGCAACATGACCCAGCACAGCTCTGAAACTATGGGCCAAGCTCCACCTCCCACGTCCAGCCTCTGCTTCAAAAGACAGGTGTGTTCAGACACATGTGTTTGTACTTGTGCATATATGTGGCACGTATGTGTATGTGCATGTGTATACATAAATGTATCTGTTAAAATATGTGCATTCCTGTATGTGCTACTGCTTGTGAATGTAAACATGTATACCAATATTTAGACAAGTGCTCATTTAGGTACAAGTGTGCCTTTGGGCATGGAGATGAGCATGTGGGTTTGTGTCTAGGTCTGCACAGGGTGCACGGCTGTACCTGTAGCTGAATTTGCCTACATATGTGCATCTAGGCTTGTGTGATCTAACCATGGAATGCACACGTGTGTACACTCAGAGGCTGCAGGAGGAGGCCCTGTAGGGATAATACTCACTAAACCACACATCCTCTCCAGTCTTGGTCCCGGGCCCTAGCGATGGTAATAGCTAAAGAGAACTAACCCAACCCTGGTTCTGCTAAACTCCAAGAAGCAGGCCTAGCTCAGCGTTAATGAGCAGCCTTTAGGCCAAAGTGCAGAATCACTGAGTAACCCTCTGAGACAGAAGGAAATATGCCACAGGTTAGAGCTGAGAGTCCCACCCTGAATCCGTGGACAGAAGAGCTCAGGGGAAATGCCGGAGCAGTTCTTGTGGCTATGGTTTGAGCCTGAGCCCTCGACAGAGGTCATGGTTTTAGGCTCTAGGCCATTCTCTGTATCTATACCCCACAGGACAAGGTGTTCTGGACGGACCTGGAGAATGAGGCCATTTTCAGTGCAAATCGGCTCAATGGCCTGGAAATCTCCATCCTAGCTGAGAACCTCAACAACCCACATGACATCGTCATCTTCCATGAGCTGAAGCAGCCAAGAGGTGAGCCTTCCCCAGTCCTAGGTCCCCCGCCCACATCCTCTCCACCCAATAGGCAGGCTGCGTTCACATTCATGTCACATCTCAGCAGCCCCAGAGGCGGTGGTGACAATCCCTCTTGTTGGTGAACTGCTTAGCTGTCACATATTTTATTTCACTTGCCTCAAACTCTTGGTGAACTAAGGCTGGGTATAAATAAATGAACATACAAATGTCCCATTTTTGTCAGTCTTACAAAGTATGGCAATTACTGTTCTCATTTAACAGCTGAAGAAACTGTAGTGGAGAGGTGAAATAATGTCAGCAGATCGTAGAGCGAACTCCTAAACCTAGATCTGTCCTCACGGCAGCTTCGGCCGTGAAGGAGCCTGTTGCTTCTCATTTGTCATTTGTTCTTACCTGGCAGTGGTGTAAACGAATGTATCCTAGGGCCATCAGTAAGTCAGCTGGCTGGTTGGGAACAAAAGCCGGGAATCCTACTATTAGGTTGTTCCCACCTCTGTCACTAGGGTATCCTCAGTCTAACTGCAACAGAGAGGGTGAAGGTGGGGAAAAGGGGGTAAGGAAATAAGGTTGGTGCCTGATCCTAGATCTAGAAATTTAAAGAAGAAAGAGATGTGGCATAGGGAGAAAAACACATGGTCTCTGGAGTCCAACAGATCTGAGTTTAAATTGTCTCCAAAATTACAAGAGGTATAGCTTTGACAACTTTGTTCTCTTTAAGCAGTCTTTTTTTTTCTGGCGGGGGAAGGGGGGGGGTCAGTCTGGGCATAACACCCAGCCCTCAGAGTTGTCATCAGCATTAAACGATCGTGGGGATAAAACAGCAAGTCCAGTGGTGGAAGGTGCTCGACAGAAGTAGCAGAGAAAGCGTTTTGATTGAGCTCAATGGGCAGGGCCTCGTCCCTGGGAGGAGGGAGAAGCTGGCATTTCCCGTCTGTGCCCGACTCTCTCGCCATCTCTCTCTGTGCCCGTAGCTGCAGATGCCTGTGAGCTAAGTGCCCAGCCCAATGGGGGCTGTGAGTACCTGTGCCTTCCTGCTCCTCAGACCTCCAGCCACTCCCCCAAGTACACGTGTGCCTGTCCTGACACGATGTGGCTCGGCCCTGACATGAGGAGGTGCTACCGAGGTGAGCAGAGCTACCGGGAGGGCTGGTCCCTGGGAGTGTCAGACCCATCTGCTGAAATCTGCCTCGATTTCTGGGAAACTGTGTTCCTGGTTTCCTCCATCTTCTCCGGCTGCTTTGTGCCTTTGTAGGCTCTTCTTTACCTATCCTGAACATCGGTGTCCTGTAGGGCCCCTCCAAGGCTGTCTCTTCTCACTTCCAAGAAAAATGCACATATACACACAGAGTTTTAAATTCAGCTTCAGGGGATCCAGAGCCCCTTGAAGACCTCAGATTAAGAAGCCTTTATCCCCATGGCTTCAGTTCCTATTTGTATGCAGGTGACTGTAATCTTGCCTGTTTCTCACTCAGAACTTCACACACTACCAGAAGTCCTTTTGTGATGTGATTGGGCCTAACAGTGAATACTTCAACCATATAATCATATTCATTCCCCAGTCTCAATGCAGATACACGGCCTTTTGTTTGAGCGTAGGTCTGCTGCATCATTTATGATTTCCAGGTTCAATTGTTTATAGTAGAGTGAGAATTTGAACCTAGTAATATAACAGTATACATGTATTAAAAAAAAAATCCTTCTCAATGTACATGGTTTCCACCCCTCCCATTCTTTTATAGCGATCTTTCCCACACCTAATCTGACAGCACTGTTTTAATAACTCATCTTTGTAAAATCGAGGTGCAGTATAAACAGATAAGATGCTTGTCATTCAGCTAAAGAAAAGATCGTAGCCCATTCAGGAGGACTAGCCCATTCAGAGAGGGCATTTGAATTGAGCCATGAGGATGAGTTTATACTTCACCGAGTATACTTATAGAGCAATAATTTAGACACTAAAACAGCAAAGTGCTCTGTCCAAGTGATCGTCATGGTATTTCCCCTTCAGCACCTCAGTCTACCTCAACCACGACATTAGCCTCCACCACAGCGAGGACACTGGCCGACACCACCAGAGCCCCTGGGACCGCCATCCACAGCCCCACCTACCAGAACCACAGCACAGAGACACCGAGCCTGGCCGCCACGGTCCCAAGCTCAGTTAGTGTCCCCAGGGCTCCCAGCATCAGCCCGTCTACCCCAAGCCCTGCAACCAGCAACCACTCCCAACACTGTAAGGAAATGAGTTCTGTCTTCTTGCATGACATGGGGGTGGGGGGGGTCCTAAGGAAGCCAGGGTGGGAGGACCTGTGGGAAGAAGAGATCATACTAGACTTTAGTGTTGGCTTATCAGCAGGGAGGAAGCAGGGGGACGTAGAGCACCAGCCTGCAATTTGGAGTCACAGGTGCTCCTGCCTCATAGAGGGTCTTGAGGGAAGCTACTTCTTGTCTCTGAGCCTGTTTTGCCACCTACAAAGTGGGGTAATAATAACCCTTCCCTACCTGCTTTGCAAGGTTACGATGAGAGACAGAGGAGGCCATGTGAAGAGAAGTGCTTGTGCACACAGCCTCTGCAGACTCCGGTGGTGTGTCCACGTCACACACTACTGACGCGTATGAGGGCGTGAACCTCAGATTCAGAAACTTAAACTTCAAAAGCCCTGGTCTCAGTTCTTTGAGAACTGAGGTTCTGAAAGTTTCCCCAGGTAGTCATATCCATAACTATGGTCTGCTGATGCCTCTCTGCAAACCCTGGGATATGTTCACTTATTAAATCATTAGGAGCCATAGTTGGCACTGCTAGAAATGTTTTGTCTCATTAACCAGTGAAGTTACCTGCTAGGGGAAGTTCATTTAAGAGGATAAACTATCATTTAAATTTTTTCCCACATGTGCATGGCCCAGAAACTACGCAGCTTGGCAGCACCTTTCTAATCAGGCCCATCTTGGCCCAGAGTGGGATTTTCAGAGTTGAGTGCTTGCTTACCCTGGAGCTCAGAGAGGCAGATGGAAGCTGTGTAAAATCCAGTTCCTCTTATCTGGGCAGAGCTCTGACCAAGGGTTCTCCCCACTGGCTTCATCACACTCTAGGCTTCAGTATCACTGTCCTGTGTTTTCTCTTGACCCAGGGGGAAAAGAGAACAGCATTTCCGCAGAAAACTTTGTAAACAGTGCAGCTCTTTCTCCCCTTAACAATTAGGTTCCCTTAGAGTAACCTGGAGAAGTAGACATGCTGAGAGGATGGCCCCTGCCATTGCCAGGGGACAGTCATCTCCTATCTAGGACTAAATGGAGGTGATGGCTCGGCTCACACCTCAGAGGCCTATCATGAGCATCCAAGCGAACACTGCTTTTTAAGCTAAAAATTCTAGACAGATATTATAATGAAGATGAGGGTAAGATGGAAAAGATGGCACAACTTACTTTTAAAACTACATAGTACCATTTCCAAGCACTTCTCAGTTTAGAATCTGCTTTTCTCTGCCCTATTTAGGCCTCACAAGAACTCCTACCCCACTCTCTGGCCTCACTGAACTTGGTAAGGCTGTGTCAGGCACTGTGCTAAGTAAGCATTTTACGTGAATTATCTTATTTAATCTTCACAATATCCCTAGGAAGTAGGTATATAATTATCCTCCTTTTAAAGGTAAAGAAATATGATATTTATGACATACAATAACTTGCCCAAGGTCACAGAAGGAGTGAGTAGAGCCAGGATTTGAACCCTAGAAGTCTGACCAAGAAGCCTGTACTCTGGATTCCACTAAGCTATATTGTGTCTCATTTTAACTACTTTTTGAAAGTAAACTGATAATGTAAACAGTACTGCAGACAGTATTTCTGTTTCAGGTGGAAATAAGGAGAGATAAAGCAACAGATATTGGCTGAAAGAGGCAGTTGCCTCAAGCATCAGCAACATAAAGACCTAAGGGTTCAGCCCTGAACTTCCTGCCACCCAAACACTGTGGAAAGGGGTAAGGGATTTAGGTCACAAGTTCCGGCTTTGAGCCCCAGCTGTGCCACTTTGAGAGTCCCCCAAACTCCAATAAGACTCAGTTTCCTCATCTGTGAAATGGAGATGACCTCTGTCCTGATAAGATCTGGAAAGACTAAATTATTAAACATTGAACAGGACCATCATTTTGAAATGGAGACAAGAAGCAGTTGGGTAGTTTTTACTGCATGAGGCCAGCAAGGAAAGACTTGGGCTCACAGTGATAGAGCATCATCCTGCAAATGTCTGTGTTTTGCAGATGGGAATGAAGGTGGAAAGATGGGCTCCACAGTCACAGCTGCTGTCATTGGGATCATCGTGCCCATGGGTGAGTGTGGCCCCAAATCCCTGGGGAGAAAAGAGAAACCCTGCCCCGGCTTTGGAGAAATCATTAGGACAGAGCACTCAGCACACTGACCTCTCGCTGACTTTTCTGCCCTGGAAGCCTTTCTGCTCACCTCCCAGTCCTGGTGTAGTCTGGTTTCTTAGCTTGGCACCCAAGGCCCTTTAGGACCTAGCCCCAAACAACTATCCAGATATTTCTCCCATTACCCCTCACTGACACTCTACATGCCAGCCATGTGAAGCCAAATGGTAGGCTCCGTGAGGACAGGCCTGGTGTCTCTCTTGCTCCCACTCTCTCCAGCTCCTAGTGGTATCTGGCACATGGGAGGAAACAACAAATTTGTTTAATTAATGAGTAGGACAAAAGTAATAGATTGAAAAATATTAGTAGAGCTACTTCCCATTCCTTTAGTAGATCATGCTATCTTGCTTTCCTTCTGTTTGGTTTTCAACAAACATTATCAAACAGCTGTCTTCATTTTTCCAGGCAAGAATACTGGCGTAGTTTGCCATTTCCTTCCCTAGGGGATCTTCTCAACCCAGTGATTGAACCCATGTCTCCTGCATTGGCAGGTGGATTCTTTACCACTGAGCCACATCAGTTCAGTTCAGTTCAGTTCAGTTGCTCAGTCGTGTCCGACTCTTTGCCACCCTGTGAATCGCAGCATGCCAGGCCTCCCTGTCCATCACCAACTCCCGGAGTTCACTCAGATTCACGTCCATTGAGTTAGTGATGCCATCCAGCCATCTCGTCCTCTGTCGTCCCCTTCTTCTCCTGCCCCTAATCCCTCCCAGCATCAAAGTCTTCAGTTCAGTTGCTCAGTCGTGTCCGACTCTTTGCGACCCCATGAATCGCAGCATGCCAGGCCTCCCTGTCCATCACCAACTCTCAGAGTTCACTCAGATTCACGTCCATTGAGTCAGTGATGCCATCCAGCCATCTCATCCTCTGTTGTCCCCTTCTTCTCCTGCCCCAATCCTTCCTAGCATCAAAGTCTTTTCCAATGAGTCTGAACTCTTCGCATGAGGTGGCCAAAGTACTGGGGTTTCAACTTTAGTTTCAGTCCTTCCAAAGAAATTTCAGGGTTGATCTCCTTCAGAATGGACTGGTTGGATCTTGCAGTCCAAGGAACTCTCAAGAGTCTTCTCCAGCACCACAGTTCAAAAGCATCAATTCTTCAGCGCTCAGCCTTCTTCTCAGTCCAACTCTCACATCCATACATGACTACTGGAAAAACCATAGCCTTGACTAGACAGACCTTAGTCAGCAAAGTAATGTCTCTACTTTTGAATATGCTGTCTAAGTTGGTCATAACTTTTCTTCCAAGGAGTAAACGTCTTTTAATTTCATGGCTGCAATCACCATCTGCAGTGATTTTGGAGCCCCCAAAATAAAGTCTGACACTGTTTCCACTGTTTCCCCATCTATTTCCCATGGAAAGGCCAGTCAAGCAGCTAGGGCTTCCCTGGTAGCTCAGCTGGTAAAGAATCCACCTGCAATGCAGGAGACCCCAGTTTGATTCCTGGATTGGGAAAATCCCCTGGAGAAGGGAACAGCTGTCCACTCCAGTATTCTGGCCTGGAGAATTCCAAGGACTGTATTGTCCATGGGGTCACAAAGAGTTGGACATGACTGAACGACTTTCCCTTTCACAATAAGCAGCTATGAAGTACCAGATTCTGTGATAAGGGGAGGGAAGGTGGTTAAAAATAAGTATGACATGGTTCTTGAGTGCAAGCAAAGCCATGGGACATGGCATGGGAGGGTGGGAGTGGGGTGGATGTGGAGCATGGCCAGGAGGCAGCATTTGTGTAAACTGCACAGATAGCCCTGCGGGATGACTCATTCTCTCTTACCCTGATGTTCACTTAGTATGCTGCCCATCCTGTCTCTCATGCCAGTCTTTTCTCTTGGTCAGATCTTTGCATTGTGATTATCCACTTGTAGGTTTATCTCCCTTACTTGCCTATGAGTATCTTAAGGATAAAGACTTTACCCTTTAATCCTAAGAGTCCCCAAAATTGTGGTGAGTTAGTGAATGAATGTTTTAAAAACTTCAACAACACGCAAGGGACTGTGTGAGGTACCAAGGATTCAGGGAAGGAAAATGTTAACGACTTAAGAGCCTTTAGTATTTAATCAGACTTAATCATTAAAAAGGTGATACAGGAGAGGAGTTACTGCATATGATGAGGTGCCATGAAAGAGGCATGACGCTCTGTGGAGGAGAGGGAGTCGCACTTCTAGAGAAGGTGGCCTGTGAATTGGTCTTGGAAGGTTCATCAGTAAAGGTGATGGTGAGATCCAGGCTCATGTTGAGTGGAGTGAGTAGAAAATACTCAGCATTATGTAGTGAAAAAGAAATCAATCCCTTTCCTGCCATCCTCTGGTCTATAGAAGAACGTGCATGTGCTGGTTCCCAGAGGTAACCTTCCCTAATATAATCATTATTTTCAATTTCTGCTAATCTGAAGGGTGAAAGAGGAATATTCTTTCCCTGATACTTCCCTGTGAGGTAGAGCATATTTTCATAAACGTATTGGCCATTTACATTTCATCCTTTCAGTTCAGCTCAGTTCAGTCACTCAGTTGTGTCCAACTCTTCGCGACCCCATGAATCGCCGCACGCCAGGCCTCCCTGTCCATCACCAACTCCTGGAGTTCACTCAGACTCACGTCCATTGAGCCAGTGACGCCATCCAGCCATCTCATCCTCTGTCGTCCCCTTCTCCTCCTGCCCCCAATCCCTTCCAGCATCAGAGTCTTTTCCAATGAGTCAACTCTTCGCATGAGGTGGCCAGAGTATTAGTTTCAGCTTTAGCATCATTCCTTCCAAAGAACACCCAGGACTGATCTCCTTCAGAATGGACTGGTTGGATCTCCTTGCAGTCCAAGGGACTCTCAAGAGTCTTCTCCAGCACCACAGTTCAAAAGCATCAATTCGTTGGCGCTCAGCTTTCTTCACAGTCCAACTCTCACATCCATACATGACCACAGGAAAAACCATAGCCTTGACTAGACAGACGTTAGTTGGCAAAATAATGTCTCTGCTTGTGAATATGCTATCTAGGTTGGTCCTAATTTTCCTTCCAAGGAGTAAGCGTCTTTTAATTTCATGGCTGCAGTCACCATCTGCAGTGATTTTGGAGCCCCCAAAATAAAGTCTGACACTGTTTCCACTGTTTCCCCATCTATTTCCCATGAAGTGATGGGACCAGATGCCATGATCTTCATTTTCTGAATATTGAGCTTTAAGCCAACTTTTTCGCTTTCCTCTCTCACTTTCATCAAGAGGCTTTTAGTTCCTCTTCACTTTCTGCCATAAGGGTGGTGTCATCTGCATATCTGAGGTTATTGATAGTTCTCCTGGCAATCTTGATTCCAGCTTGTGCTTCTTCCAGCCCAGCGTTTCTCATGATGTACTCTGCATAGAAGTTAAATAAGCAGGGTAACAATATACAGCCTTGACGTACTCCTTTTCCTATTTGGAACCAGTCTGTTGTTCCATGTCCAGTTCTAACTGTTGCTTCCTGACCTGGATATAGATTTTTCAAGAGGCAGGTCAGGTAGTCTGGTATTCCCATCTCTTTCAGAATTTTCCACAGTTTCTTGTGATCCACACAAAGGCTTTGGCATAGTCAATAAAGCAGAAATAGATGTTTTTCTGGAACTCTCTTGCTTTTCGATGATCCAGCGGATGTTGGCAATTTGATCTCTGGTTCCACTGCCTTTTCTAAAACCAGCTTAAAAATCTGGAAATTCATGGTTCATGTGTTGCTGAAGCCTGGCTTGGAGAATTTTGAGAATGACTTTACTAGCGTGTGAGATGAGTGTGATTGTGTGGTAGTTTGAGGATTTTTGGCTGCTGAGTTTTCCACATTTGCTGGCATGGTAAATGCAGCACTTTGACAGCATCGTCTTTCAGGATTTGAAATAGCTCAACTGGAATGCCATCACCTCCACTAGCTTTGTTCAGAGGGATGCTTTCTAAGGCCCACCTGACTTAACACTACAGGATGTCTGGCTTTAGGTGTGTGATCACACCATCGTAATTATCTGGGTCATGAAGATCTTTTTTGTACAGTTCTTCTGTGCATTCTTGCCACCTCTTCTTAATATCTTCTCCTTCTGTTAGGTCCAGACCATTTCTGTCCTTTATCGAGCCCATCCTTGCATGAAATGTTCCCTTGGTATCTCTCATTTTCTTGAAGAGATCTCTAGTCTTTCCTGTTCTGTTATTTTCCTCTATTTCTTTGCATTGATCGCTGAGGAAGGCTTTCTTATCTCTCCTTACGGTTCTTTGGAACTCTGCTTTCAGATGCTAATATCTTTCCTTTTCTCCTTTGCTTTTCGCTTCTCTTCTTTTCACAGCTATGAATTGGCTATTCATGGTCTTTTCTTATTTTTCTACAGATTCTGTCTTGTTCTTACTTATAGAAATATTGATACATAATAAATGTTAAATCTTTGTAATATATGTTATAAATCATTTCTCCTATACTATGTCTTGATTTTTAAAATTTGTTGATGGCCTCTTTTGCCATGCATAAATTAAAATTTTTAAGTATCATATCATACCACTAGTCTCATGGGTGTTTTGTCCTGCTTAGGAAGGTCTGCCTCATTCTAAATTATTAAAATATCCCCTATATATTTTTCTACTATCAATATTTTAAGCATTTTTAGTGTTTGATTATTAATTTATTCAGAATTTAGAGTGCAGCATGAGGTACAGATTTGACTATTTTTTTCCTCATGCCTGACCATTATTGAATGGTCCATCCTTCCCTTATGACTTGAATTGTCATCTTTATTATGAACTGTACGCGTGTACATACCCTCATCTTCTTCTAGGCTGTTTATCCTCCTCCACCAATTTCTATATACCATTCCTAGCTACTAGAAGCACATTTGTGATATGTTTTAATATCTAATAGGGCATTATTATTCTCACAACATTTTCTTAGCTATTTTTATTCAATTTCTCTTCTAGGTAAACTTTAGAATCATCTTGTTAATTCTATAAAAATATGATGAAATCTTACACTTTGGGTATATAGATTGACGTGGGGAGAATTTACATTTTTACAGCATTGAACCTTCCCATCGAGGAACATGACACATCTCCCTATTTATTTGAACCTTCTTTTATGGGCTTCAGCAGAATTGTATTGATCACATAGGGCTTACACATTCTTATGGGGTTATCCCAAGTATTTTATTGGGCTGTTAAGAATGTGTTCTTATTATGTCCATTTTCTAATTGATTATTGCTGATTAATAAAAAGCTATTGATTTTTTTTTTTTTTTGCCACAATGTGTGGCATGGTAGAACTTCCCCAACCTGGGATTGAACCCATGGCCCCTGCAGTGCAAGCAGGGTTCCACTGAACCACCAGGGAACCCCCAATTTTTTATGTTGATTCTTGAGGAACTAAAATTATTTCTAATAGTTTTTCATCTGCTTTTCTAAGATTTTTCCAGACCCACAGTATCTGTTTATGATAGTTTGCTTTCTCTCTTTCCCATGTGTGCCTTTCAATTCTTTGTCTGGTCTTACTGGGATAACAAATACTAGCAGCGATAGCAGGCATCCTTGCCCTGTTCCTTTATGGGTATCATTATTATTGATTATAATAATCTTACCAAAGTGGAAATCCCTCTATAGCACGCTGGATGGCTGTCATCCAGCCTCACCTGAGTGCTCACTCAGGGTGGCCACTTACTATATCTTATGAGTCTGCTTGCCTCGTTTTCGCCCAGCACTATTTGAGAATTTCCTCCTTCACTCATTAGTATACTATTTATTTTGCCTCAGAGCCTGTGTTTCCCTGCTGTGTTCCCTTCTAGAGATGCTCCTCTTCTTGCAGAGACCCAGCTTTGGGAAGAAGCACCCCACCCCTCCCTACCCTCCCTCTCCAGTTTTGGGAGAGAATGGTTTTCTTAGAGAAATCTAGGGCAGCAGCAAGAATGTGGTAAAGAAATTCACTCAGTTACTCAGCATGTGGCTGAGCACCTACTCAGTGCTGGGCACTGGGCATAGAGAGAGAAATAAGACACAATCGCTGCCCTCAAGGAGCTCAGTCTAGCTGAGGATGCACAGAAAGTACATTGTGGTCTAGAAACACACGTGAGGGAAAAACTGACTGCACCACGGGAGGCTGAGAGCACTTGAGCTGGGTCTTGAAGGGTGAGCAGTTAATGAAGGAAGAGCTAAGAGAAGGGCTTCCCAACAGCAGAAAAAGAATATGCAGACACAGAGCCTGGAGGAACAAGGGGCAGTCAGGTAGGAGTGGTGACAAGAAACGCACTGACGTCCGGGTAGCGGGCTGGAGCCTGCTGGATATACCCAATGTGATGTGTCTCCTCCTCCAGTGGTCATAGCCCTGCTGTGCATGAGTGGCTACCTGATCTGGAGAAACTGGAAGCGGAAGAATACCAAAAGCATGAATTTCGACAATCCAGTGTACAGGAAAACAACCGAAGAAGAGGAGGAGGATGAGCTGCACATAGGGAGGACTGCTCCAGATTGGCCACGTCTACCCAGCAGTAAGTATTCCTTGCAGGAAGGATGCCTTCCTTCCTTCCTTTCCTCCCTTCCCCGCTCCCTCCCTCCCTCCCTCCTTTAGACATTTATCAAGAACCAACCCTGTGCCAGGCATTGTTTTAGGCCCTGGGGACACAGAAATGCTGGGGCAGGTGGTTGGGGTAGAAGGGTATCAGAACCACCTTGTATCTAGAAGCTCTTCCTGGAGTAAAGAGGCCTGTCTTTGTGCTGAGCAAGTTTTCAGAACCTGTGGCCTAGAAAGGCAACTGTGGTCGTTCAGTTCAAACACATTCATTTCAGTAAGCACTGTATACCAGTTATGTGCCAAGTACTACATTAGATACCAAGTATCCAAAAGTCAAGAAGGGAGGTACTTGCTTCCGGGGAGCTGGTGGGGGAGTTAGAGAGTCACTTGTTATTGAATAGCTATGTGCTAAGTGCCATGGTGGAAGCCCAGGGGCCTCCTCTTCTAAGAAGCTTTCCCTGGTTTCTTTTTCTCCCACTGCCTCTCTCCATCACAACACATGTCACACTGCAGTCTACTTGCCTTTATACTCATTGGTCTCCCCACTAGACTGTGAGCTCCTTGAGGGCAGGATTGTCTGATTAATATTTCCCTGGTACCTAGCACAGCATAGCTGGCTCCCAGTAAATATTTGTTGAACCAATGCTATGGAAATATCCACAAAGGAGCTGTTAATGCTGTTTGAGAAATCAGGCAGGAATGCCTCACAGAGGAGGTGACAGATGAACTGTGTCCTTGAAAGATTAATAGTAGTTTTCCACGTAGAGAAGGGGGAAAATGACATTTCAGAAAGAAGCACATGCAGAGGCCGAGAGGCACAACAGGGCACGGCTTGTTGGGGGAGCGAGGACCACACAGTGGCCAAAGCAGATGTCATGGTTGTATAGCCGAGTTGGGGCTGAGTGTGACCTCATAGGTCATCCAGTCCATCCCCCTGTCAGGCAATCAGCAGCTTTGATCACCCACTGTGGGCAGAGCCCTGTCTTGGGGAGACCAGAGAACTGGAAGACCCAGCCCCTGCCCTCAAGGAGCTTTTTGTCTTGCCGGGGGAACCAAGGTCACAGCCGCACCAACTCCCGAAGAACCCTCTTTCCGAGCTGCCTGTCGTCAAGTGCAAGGTAGGGCAGTGCCACTCCGAGTCTGAGGGGCTGATGAGTGAGGGCATGAACCGGACAGGTGCAGCCAATCTCGAAGGCTTTCTGGTTCTGGAAGGCTGCAAATTGTCAGCTGGGTGTTGGGGCAGACAGGAAAGACGGGCGAGTTGCAGGCTAAGGAAATGGCATGTGGAGGAAATGACTGAGCATGGGGCAAGACGGACAGAATGGCTGCCAAAGCTGTGAAGGGGAGACATGGGAGATAAGTCTGACAAGTGAGGAGGGTTAGCAGAAGGCCTTGAGGGTCCTTAACCTCGGCCAGTCCAAGCAAACAGTTGCTTAACCAGTTTTTAAAGATCAGAGAGGGCACAGTGGAAGGAATGTTGAGCTTGGAGTAAGGAGATGACTCCCGGTTTCACTGTTCCACAGCCCTGTGATCTCTGTCCTTTCTGTGTGCCCACTTTTATTTGTAAAAGGGGAATGATAACCCCCATTCCCTTTACGGCCTAAGTTCAAGTGAGATAGCTCATGTGAGAATGCTTTGTGAGTTATAAAGCTTCCTGTACATGTGACGTGTCACTGTTTCCAGAGAAGGAAACAGTCACTCAGGAGAAGCTATTCCTGATGAAACTGAGGCCTGAAGAATAAGCTGCAGAGAAATAGAGTAGGAGAGCGAGGAAATTGACATTTAGTAAGAATATACTGTTTCAGAGACTACTCAGTGTTTTACATAAATTTTCTTGTATAGTCTTTACAGTAACATATACTTGACATTATTAGCCCCATTTTGCAGATGAGGAAACTGAGACTCAGAGAAATTGAATAACTTACCTAGGATCACAACTAGGAAGTGGCAGAACCAGTATTCACACTCTTGTCTGTATGTACACAAAAGTCTATGCTCTTTCCGCTATATCTCAGAGTATCTAGCCTTGAAGCTATGGAAATCAGTGTTCTCAACAATCTGTTCTCTCCCCTGGCCCCTTCTTGGGTAGCTCCGCTATCACTGCTGGGACCTGCCTTTGGCCTGGAGATCTGTCTTGAGGAGGAGGGTAACAGACTAGAAGAAATTAAGTGGAGCAAGGCCATGACATTCATGCAAAATCACAAATAACCCAAAGATGATTTGAAAGGCAGTGGATTTGTATAATTTCCAGAAATGGAAAATGCTAGTCTAGTTCTATCTTATGTTGGTTAGGTTGATGTGGAATACTCTGGATCCCATATGTGTTAGATACTATATTAAACACTCTACATACATGATCTCATTTGATAGGTCCTACTACTATTCCCATTTAAAAGGTGATGAAACCGAGGCTCAGATAGATAAAGTGGCTAGCCTAAATTCATAAAGCTATGAGAAAGATCTTAAAACAATGGGGTATATCCAAAGGAGGGTACTGAGGAAATGGAAGAGTGGGGCACAGGATAACATCAGGACCACGTTGGGGGAGCTAGATGTGCCTGGAGAAGAAGATGCTCAGAAGAAAGGGAAGGGAATTCGAACTGACAAGTTCAAGGGTTGTCTGTGTAGAAATCTCTGAGTCTGAGAGAATCAGGGAACATCAGAAGAAATAAAGAAACAGATCTCATGTCAATAAAGGAAAGAATGTAAATCTACTGTCTATAGTGGAATAGACTGGCTCAGGGATTAGTGGTCTCACCATCTAGGGTCACCCATTTGTGGCAGAGGGAAATCGAGTATCTAGTGACTAGGAAGTAGGAGAAAGGGAAAGAGGGGTTAACATAATTGACCTCCATTGCCTTCCAATTCTATACAATTAGTTGGAGGGGTGCAGCCGATTACCATCCTGATTATGATCAGTATGATAGAAAAAGCTAACTAGAGGCCTGGGATTAAACATTTGCAAAGCTAACCCACTGAAGTTCAGCAAAGCTAAAATCCTGTAAGGGAGGATGGAGAGAGTTTAGATCTCTGTAGCCCCCTCTTTACAGAGACAACACAGAATGATGAAAAAAAAAAAACTACAGCTCTGGAGTTATACAGATCTGGGTTCAAATTGAGTTCACCCACTTGCTGTGTGACCCAGGACAAATGCTGTTTAAGCTCATTGCGTCTCAGTTTTCTCATCTGTAAAATAAATAGGACAAACCTGTCTTCTGAGGTAGTTTGAAGAGTATGTGAGCTACTGCCTATAAAGTAATAGAATTTCTGGTACGCTGTGATCCAATAAATAGCTCCAATGGATCTAATGATGACTTCTTTGCTCTGTCTCCCCAGCGAGTGGCATTAAGCCTTGAAGATGATGGACTGCCCTGAGGATGGGACCACTCCCTTCGTGCCTCATGGAATGCAGTCCCATGCACTACACTCTGGATAGTGTATGCCTGGATGGGGGGGTTTCTGTACTTAAGTCTGTGTGTATGTGTGTGTGTGAGTGTGTGTGTAATTTTTTAACTTTATGTTGCAGAAAGGTAACCACAAAGTTATGATGAACTGCAGACATCCAAAGGATGTGAGAGTTTTTATATGTATAATGTTTTATACACTTTTTAACTGGTTGCACTACCCATGAAGAATTCATGGATTAGCTACTGCTGAGTGACTAACATGATGTACATAACCAAATGGGGCCGATGGTACAGTAGCTTACTCATCATTTAAAAATTATATTTACAGAGGGCTTTTGGTTTGGAGGGTCTTTTTAGGTTTCAGAGTTATGTTTTGTTTTTTGTAAATAGAATGATAATGCTTTGTGGCTATCCATCAACATAAGTAAAAAGGAAAAAAAAAAGAAGACACATCAACTCCCTCTCCCATTTAGGTTATTTATTAACATATTTCAAAACCAAGATTAGATCTGTAAGTAATTTAGAGATGTGAGAGTATTTATTTTCAGTATGACTGGCCCGCTATGTGGTCTCTGTGTGCGTTTATGTTTCTGTGTGTAGGTGAGTGAGAGAGAAAAATCTGTAGAGAAGAGGCGCGCCTGTGGCTGCTGTTCAGTTACGTAAAGATAAGTGTATTTTGAAACAATCTACAAGAGAGGGGTATCTGTAGTTTCCAGAGAAGCCTTTGTAAATTTGGCTCAGAAAAGAGATATCGTGATTTGTGCAAACATGCAGTGGAAGAGATAGATCTTTTCTGCCTCTGGCTGTTCCTGGGACTCCAGTCAGTCAGAAAAGAGCCCTTCAGCTAACGAGGGGCTGCCATAGCTCTCACCTGGGCTTTCTCTTCTGTGGCTAAAGCCAGCGTACAAACTTCACACAGTACGCAAAGTTCTCGCAAGCTCAGGTGAGAACATTCCTGAACCTCCGCTACTCCTTTTAAAAGTCTAGCATTTCAAGTAATTTCATCTTCCTTCAGGACACTTGGATTGAATTCATTGTTTTCTCTGAAGCATACTGAGGGTGCCATCCTTACTTAGAAAGAGCTAAGTGGAGATGTTTTTAGAACCGCCCAAGTTTACTTTAGGGACTGGCTCAGGCACTTACCTCTGAGTATCCTATAGGTGAGGGTAAGGATGGAGGAATAGGTTTTGTTAATCTCTATGTCGCCCTTCCCCTTATTCTCTTGCCACATCCTTAAGGTGGGAAAACAGTTTAAGGTGATACATAGGTTTGTTACCATCATGTGTCTACATAGATGAACTGCTATTTGGCTTAAATCAGAAAAAGAGGCCAAACCTAAAGTCCTGTTTTAGGAGGAAATGGCAAACACAATATTATAGTACACTGGATATATATGTTCACACAGGAATTTGGTTTACTGCTTTGTAAATAAAAGGAAAACTCTGGGTATAAGTATAGATTTTTTTTTCATTGTGGACACTTACTTTGCTTTTCCTGGGTCTTGGGGGATGTGGGGAGAAGTGCACTTTTCTTTTTGTGGGGTCTACCATTGAAAAGATAATCTTACAGTCCCAGAAGGAATGCGGTCCTCGTTGACTCTTATCCAGGGTGTGGTCTTTTATTAACTCAGATGTTCTGCCACTTCACACCCACTGGACAACCAGGGACAAGATGTGACATGGAAATGTGTGGTGTAAGTAGGAGCAGAGGGTGTGTATCTAACCTGAACACACCTGGAACTTGACGCTTTTAAGCAAATCCCTCCCCTCCACGCGAGCTGCCTCCAACTCAGTGAAGCTTGGATGTCTCACCAGCTTGATACCCTCTGGATTTGGAGTTCTGTCACCCTCTTCCTGGGACCTTTCTCCACATCATTCATGGTCTTGGTCTCCTAACTGTGTCCTGGAGCCTGGGCACTAAGCTTTGCATAAACAAGCAGTTTCTTCATGATATACATGTGTGGATAGTCCTGAAACACTCATCAAGAGGGTATACGCATTTGGCATAGAATGACCAACACCAAACAGAATTTTAAGAACAGAGGGGCAACTCCTGTGGAGCTTAATGACTTACTAATATTGTTTCAGAAATGGAAAGTAAAATTATTTTTTACTGAAGAAAAAATGACGAAAGTAAAAACACAGAAATTTACACAAAACAAGCAACTTTCCCTGTAATCTGCCTCCAAAGAAACAGAATTCCCGGGAAATGATAATAGTGACTAATGCATAGTTTTCAAACTTTCAGTCAGATCCTGGCCTTTGAAGAAAGAATAATGAGTGGGGTCAGGATGGTTCAGCCTGAAATCTCAAAATGATGATGAAACACAACTCTCTGGGAGACATCCATGTTTCCTGTGACATAAGAACCTATGTGCTCAGTCGCTCAGTCATGTCTGACTCTTTGCAGCCCTGTGGACTATAGCCCGCCAGGCTCCTCCGCCCACGTTTCCTGACTATGCTACAGCTGTGGTTTGGAAGAGGCTGTTATGGGCGCAACCTACCAAAAAAAAAAACAACAACAAACCACCTAAACTGTGGAGTGCTCATGTGTTGGATGGCAGTGAATAAGATGAAGTCTGAGGAGTCAGGCCCACCGGTCCCTGTTCTTGGAGGCATGTTGAGGTGTAGCTGCACTTTTGTTGCCTTTTGCCCCCTGTGTCGTCATATATCTACAGCCAGTAATGGATCACAGAGTCATTGGACAGTAGAGCTGGAAGGGCGTTTAGAGACAAGGCCCAAAGGCTAGACAATTTATCAGAGAGAGAGAGATATATATAAGAAACTATTCCAAGCCCTTTTCCTCCCTTTCCTTTTCCAGGAGACTACTTTGGGCTGCCAGAACACTGTATCAAACCTGCTACCTATCTTAGGGCCTATCTTTCTGGTGGAATTTTGAAGGCTCTGGCACAAATGGTCTTCCAGAAACAGAGGAAACTAAAATTTTATTTATTTACTCTTGAGAGCATGATTATAAAACAGATTGAGGTAAACTGTAACCTCAGAATGAGATTGGATTTAAATTTATAGCAATAAGTATGATCCATCCCTCCAGCTGTCTATGTGATTGCAATATGTATATTCATCCACTGAAACTATTTGCTAGGTACCAACAAAGTGCCAGGCACTGCAGATGTAGGAGTCAATCAAATGCTTTCTGTCCTGATGGAACTCACAGTAGCAATTAGAGGAAGACATGTGGAAACAAACAAAAAAAGGAGTAGGTGGGTTTTTTTTTTTTTTTTTTTTTTTTTTTGAGTACTATTAGGTTACAAAGGAGAGAGAGGTCATTTCTACCTGAGGAGATAAAGAATGGGGTCAAGAAAGGCATTGTGGGAAAAGTAGACCGAAGCTAAGTCTCAGAAATGAAGTAGGGGTGTCCAGGCTGCTTCAGGCAGAAGACACACTGAGCTGAGACACAGAAGCATGAAGCAGCATGAGGATTTTAAGGAACTGAATGTAATTTGTAATGAGCAAAGGGCTCAAGGGAGACTTAGCAAGAAATGAGGCTGGATGGAAGATAGGTTCAATGTAAGCACTTTATAGAATACTTCTATTTAATTTCTGATTCAATTAATCAAATTTTCTTGGTCATTTATTGTGTGTAAGGCACCAAGTACATCACGGAAGATTGATCAGGATGTGTTGCAAGCACTTTGCAGACATGACAGTCTTTACCCTCAAGCTTTCCTGTGGCTAAAGGGAAATAGTGACTGCTTCTCATATATTTGTGTCAGAGTTTCTTGACATGGTCAATGAAGACTGATATGAGGGCAGTGGGATTTTCGCAGAAGCATTCTGTGTTGTCAAGAGCCTCTGGGACTTTCTCAACTGCGAAAAAGAAAACTGGAAAATTTGAAAGACGTGGTGTCCGCAGAGGGGACCTCCAGTCAGGCACTGAGGACTGGAAGGAGTGAGGAAAGGGCACAGGAATGCGAGCCTCTCGACTCCTCTCCCTCAATCCTGCTACCCACTCATCATTTCACAAAACAGAAACGAGTTAGTTCTGTGCTTCAGAGTAAGTCATTTCTTTTCCTGGCAATGCACAAAGAGTACTGGAATTTTCCCACTATTTTTAGGGTATTGAGGATTTTCAGGATGTGGACAACTTTGAGGTGGGAGGAATTAACAGCTCCATATTTTCAGTTAATATAAGAAATCAGGAAGCTGTGTTCATTCAGGCTATGCACCGTGTGCATAGTTGAGAATCAGCAGAAATCCTCACATTTGCAAATACTTTGTGCTATGAAAAGTAATTTTTAAAAAGCCACCTGTATATGTGTGTGTATATATATATATTTAAAGACATGAAGGTTTTGATACTTTTTTTACAAAAACTACAAGAGAAAATATCTGTACAAACCATGTGTTTTAAATAACATTTTGTTCTATACAAGCTGTTGTTGATGTGAGGTGAAGTACTGGTTTGCAGACTCCATCCCATTGTACCCAAATGAATTTTCCTTGTTTGTCTTCCCTGAACACCCCTAAATGATCATATTTGATGTAACAGGCATATTAGAATGTTGGGTCACACTAACCATTTCTGCTTTTTGTCTTGTCCTTCCGAGTTCCCTTAGCTTCTATACTCGGTCCCCTTTGCAACCTGGTTTCTCTTCCAGAGGCAAGGGGTGATGTGCTGCATCTCACTAGTTGTACTGACATCATCTTGGTGAACTAAAAACCAAATGTGGACATTTGTAAACTCGGTGCACTGTTTCTAGAGAGAGATTAAATTCCTTTTATTAAATCTGAAAGTACTGTGATGCTTTAATGAGTGGGGAGTGAGCAATCTTGTGAGATAAAGACTCTCAATCATTCCTGTTTTAGAGGTGAGAAAAAGAATGAAGACACTGCCCAGAGTCAACAGTTATGTTTCAGTTCAGTTCAGTTCAGTCGCTCAGTCATGTCCGACTCTTTGCGACCCTATGAATTGGAGCACGCCAGGCCTCCCTGTCCATCACCAACTCCTGGAGTTCACTCAAACTCATGTCCATTGAGTCGGTGATGCCATCCAGCCATCTCATCCTCGGTTGTCCCCTTCTCCTCCTGCTCCCAGTCCCTCCCAGCATCAGAGTCTTTTCCACTGAATCAACTCTTCACATGAGGTGGCCAAAGTACTGGAGTTTCAGCTTTAGCATCAGTCCTTCCAATGAACACCCAGGACTGATCTCCTTAAGGATGGACTGGTTGGATCTCCTTACAGTCCAAGGGACTCTCAAGAGTCTTCTCCAACACCACAATTCAAAAGCATCAATTCTTCAGCATTCAGCTTTGTTAACAGTCCAACTCTCACATCCATACATGACCACTGGAAAAACCATAGCCTTGACTAGATGGACCTTTGTTGGCAAAGTTATGTTTAGTGCCCCCCAAATACATGTAGCACATGTGATGTTCTCTGCCTCAGTTTTCCTTCTCTCTCTTCATCTGTCTTAACTCCTATTTGTCCTGAGTACTATGCTTAGGGAGCCTTCTCTGTTCTCTCAGACTCAGACCTAACTTGTAAGGTTAGATAACTCGTGCTTCCACAACAAATTTTGCCTGCTTGTATTCCAGTGCTCTGCCTCTCACTCCCATGCCAATGAGGTTTTCTTTACCAAGCTGACCCAGGATCTCCTTAATTATAAACCTTGGAAATACTTTAAATCCTTTTCTTCCTTGACCTAGAAGCAGCATATAACACTGTTGGCTCTCCTGTCTTAAAATACTCTTATTTTGGTTTCCATGATACCATACTCCTGATTTTCCCCCTACCTTTCTGGCTTCATCTTAATCTCCACTGTGAGTTTCATTCTTCTAATCTTTCCATTTTACAATCCAGTCTACAACATTGTAGACAGAGTGATCTTTCTAGAATAGAATAGGTCTTGTCATCAACACCCCTTTCCACTTTCCTGCTTAAAGCCCTTCATCTGTTTTCCTTGCATTTAAATCCAACAGCCTTGGGTTTTAACCCAAACTCCTTAACATGGGTTATAAGGTCCTTCGTGATTAGTCTTGTACCTCTTCTCCAACCTCATTATTCTCAACTTTTTTTTTTTCTGTATTATAACCAAAAAGTTCTGAGCCCTCTGTCTGGAACATTTTCTTCAGGAAGACTTAGTCCCCTAGACTGGATCAGGAGCTGCTACATGAGCTTCCATAGTATTCTGTGCTTCCCTTATTTATAAATTTGATGCCTACATTGTAATTGCTTGTATGCTCCTTGACTGCCATCACTGTGTTCCCAGCACATGACACACAGTAGATGCTCAGTAAATTATGCTAACCTCAAATCCCATGGACGGAGGAGCCTGGTAGGCTGCAGTCCATGGGGTCGCTAAGAGTCGGACACGACTGAGCAACTTCACGTTCACTTTCAGACACATTAGACACATAGACCACGCTCTTTCAGCTATACTTTACTATGTGGTTTCTACCCCCACACCTGAAATTACCTTACAGCATGATTGGAGTTGGTGTCCTTTAAACTTTCTCATCACTTTTTGATATTTGCCATGTCTCCAGATGCCCAGATTCATCAATTACATTATAATTTTTACAATTTCACTCTTGGAAAATAACCCTGTGGTAATTACCCAATGTCTCCAAATACTTAGCTCTAATTATTACCACCTCAAGTCTGTTGTGAAAATTCAAAGAAACGGCACTTGTAAACACACTCAGCCTAGGGGCTGACATTTATTAAGTGATTTCCTTATCTTTTTATCCAAGTCCCTTGTTACCACCCACATCCAATGTTTTTTTAATAAGATGCTTTATAGCAATTTGGAGTCTGAAAAGTATTTTTCAATTTCCAAGACATTGTTTTTTATCCTTGCAATAGTTCTGCCAGATGTGTAACATTACTATGCTCACTTTAAAGATAAGAAACCTGTGGTCGAAAAAAGTTTAATCAGTTCACCTTTGGTCACAGTGAATCACTGTCACATGAGGGATTATTTTAACACAAATCTCCAATGACATTTCCCCCCACCTCCCACCCCAGCACCCACTCTTCGTACTTTTTCGGGAGAAAAGTAGTAACGGCAAGCTTGGGAATGAGATTCAGGGACCACACTAGCAGTCAGACACGACTGAGCAACTTCACTTTCACTTTCATGCACTGGAGAAGGAAATGGCAAACCACTCCAGTGTTCTTGCCTGGAGAATCCCAGGGACGGGGGAGCCTCGTGGGCTGCCGTCTATGGGGTTGCATAGGGTGGGACACGACTGAAGCGACTTAGCAGCAGCAGCAGTCTGAAGACAGAATAGTGCTATAGTCGCGCGTGCTCGGTCGCGTCTGACTCTTTCGCAGGCCCTCAAAATGATGCCATTTCAGCACTGTCTCTAGAAACAATTCTGTTTTCCATCTGGCTGGAACTTAGATAAGCTAAAGGAGGTTTCTAATAATTACGAGTTTGGTTGCCCTTGGCCTAATCAAGGAGGAAATATTTTTCCACAGCCGAGGAAAACATTCGCAGTCAACCACATAGGCCTGAAAACACAAGCGCTTCCTCGACAGTAGTTCACAGTCCTGATTCAAACCGCGGAGAAAAAATAAACACCACACAGGTCCACTGTGGAAGATTTTGGTTGAATTGGTTTGGAACCAGTATTTTTAGATGATCCGTCCGAGGCGATTCAATCACGCAGGCGGAGTGGGAGATCCAACATTCAAAACTTAACTCCTACTCACAACAACTCATCTAGAGACCAGTGAGGCAAAAAGGGGAGAAAGTGAGGTAGAAAGAGATAAAATGGAGAATACGTGCGGGAGAGTTAGTTGCAAAAAAAAAAAAAAAAAAGGCAAGCTCCACTGTGGATTTAGGGAAAGCGTCGCTGAGAAGTTTCTTGAACTGATTTTTAAACAGCAGGGTTCAGGCGGAGCCAACGTTAGAGACACGCTGCGCCGCGCTGCGTTCTCCCAAGAGGTCGGATCCTTTAACCTCGTTTTACTGATGGGACGACCTAGGCTCAGAGACGGTGAAAGGCCTATTATATCGACTCACACTGTTGGGTATCCTAATTGAAACTGGAGCCTGGCCTCAAGCTTTCGGCCTCAAGCCCCAAGGGGACACTGACGAACAGCCCTCAACCTCTTCTAGTCGCAGGCCGAGAGGGCGGGGCTGAACCGACTCCGCCTCCGGGGGAAAGGCGCTTTATTCCGGCGGGAGGGGAGAAGTCGCCTGGTCCCATCCCCGGAAGTGGGAGGAGAGAGGGAGTCGCTCCGCGACGCACGATGTCGTTTAACGTCACTTCCTCGCGCCGCGGTAAACGTCAGTGTTGGGAGCCTTTAGTGGCGGTGAGGTTTGCTCTTAAAAATTCGGTCTTGTCTCCGTTTTGCGGACCATGGAGAGTGACTTTTACCTGCGTTACTACGTGGGGCACAAAGGCAAATTCGGCCACGAATTCCTGGAATTTGAGTTCCGGCCTGACGGTGAGAGAAGCCTCCCGGCTCCCCGGGAGCGAGGACTAGGCCTGCGGGCGGGAGAGTACGAAGAACTAGAGGAAGGGACCAAGGGTGTGAGGCGCCGATTTGGAAGGAACGATCCTTGTCCGCCCCACTGATTCTTTCTGTCCGTGTGCTGGGGCTTCTGTTTAGTGACGATTTTGACCATATTGCTTTATTCAACAAACCTTTCTTGAGCACCTGTCTGTGCCAGTCTCACTTCCACAATCTGGGGTGTAGGAGTGAACGATAAACAAGCTTCCTCTCTCGTGGAGCTTGTATTCTTTTACTGGGAGGTCGTAAACAAAAAATATCCCAGATAGTGTTGAGTGATCAGAAAATAAAATGATGGAACAATTGCTGATGGGCCGCTTTTAGGAAGGATAGCTATTGGAGAACTCGCTGAAGAGCCGATTTTCGAGCTGAGCTCTGATTGACAAGGAGCCAGCTCGGGAAAAGAACATTCTAGGCAGAGATGAGCTAGGCATGTTTCAGGTGGCCATTGTGGCCGAAGAGTAGTGAACTCTGGGGAGAATAGTAGGAGATGATGTCAATTAGGTAGGCAGGGGCCACCCCATACAGTCTTGGTGAGTTTGGATTTTTTTTCTAAGTGCAGCAGGAAGCAATTGGAAAGTTTTAAGCAGAGGTGTAATCTATTCTTGAGAAAGTATTGTAATTATTAGGAGCAGAATAGGCAAGAATGAAAACTACTTAACAGGAGATGGTTACAATTGTTAAGAGAAAAAGGATGTTGGGTAGAACTAGAGTGATAGTAAAAGTAGAGAAGGATTTAGGATACAGTTGGAGGCAGAACCAATAGGACTTTGCCAATTGATAGGATTTGGTGAGGGACCAATATGGTGAAGGAAGAGGAGTGAAAGATGACAGAAAGCTTCCACTGAATGGCGTAAAGATGAACTTCTTGTAGTTCACTTGCTAAGACTCTTTGGGACCCCATGAAGGAACTGACAAGCCCAAATTGTGGAGAAAGTTTTGTTAACAGTGATAAGACAGTGTATAAGGTGTTGTAGAAAGAAACAGAAAGACTCTGGGAGCGGAAAGAAGGCACCTAACCCCTACATCGTTTAAGGGTGTACTGTATTTTGATTAACTCCAGCTCTGTGTGAGAGGCCTGTTGTAGGAATGAGGCTGGAAATGAGCTCAGCTTAGCAGGAAGCCTCATTGAGGATTTTGGACTTTATCAAGAAGGTAGTGGGGAGCTGTTGTCAGTATTAAAATGTCAATATTAGAGTGACCCAATTGGATCCATCTGTTAAGGTTTCACTCTGTCCACTCTATGGAGAATGAACTGAATGGAGAGAGACTTGAGGCAGAGACACAGTACAGTAAGGCATCAGTTATTTTGACTCTTTTTAGTGTGCCTTCTATAGGGAAAAAATTATCTCCTCTATTTCCTTTTATTTTCTTCATATCCATCATATATACCCAAACCAGCCTGTTTGATGAACAGTATCATAGAGGGCCTTGTATACCAAAAATGCTCAATAATAAAACCACAGCTTTTCTATCATGTTTAGAAAAGGAATAGATCAGTGTTTCACAGTCATATGTTAATATATGTAAAAACCATTTTATAGTTTTCAGAAACTTTCACAATTCTTTTGAGCCTCTGAAGGCCCTGTGTGCAGGTAGGTTATCAGTCATTCCTATTTTCAGCTGAGGACATTAACCTGCTGAGATATGATTTGCCAGTCACAAAAGAGTCTGTTCTTTTATCACACCTGAGCTGCCTTTTGCAAGAATTATAAATCATTGTCAGCTGTATTTTTGGCTAGAAGGTTATTTAATAGTGTTCACTGGGGAGAAAAATACATAACTTAAAGTTTGAGAATTGTTTTATTTAGTGGAAACACTGTGGGCTTAAGCCTAGGAGATAGGCTGTCAGATAGCTTTGAGGGACTATTCTGAAGAGGTGAGGGATGAGCCAGGATATATAGGAGGTTTTAGAGGGGGAAAAAAAAACCCAAACAAACAAAAAACAGGTAGAACATCTAAAGGTTACTGTTAGTCAAATACCAGACATCTAAAGTTAATAAAGTTAGCATTTTTCTTTGAATGGGAGGATGCTAGCCTCTTTGAAATCATTCCTTTGATATTCACCTTAACTGTCCAGGGCCAGTATCCTATTTTCAACATCCTGAATCCCCTCAGAGTGCACCCATGGGGAAGGGGCTGGGGGTGGTGTGGCTGCAGTGGCTGATGGCTTAATGGCTGCAACATCCTTTGTTTACTGACAAGGCAGGTGACATTTTTTTCGTTCACCAAAGCCTAAAGTGAAAAACTGAAAAGACTAGTATTGTTGAAACACCAGAGGTGTGAATACTAAAACTATTAGACACTTTGAAGGGTAAGTTAGGATACATTTTAAACAATAGCTGGTAGGCTAATGATGCTTTCTTTATGTTTTTATTATATATTGAATTTGTTTTTTGTCTCTCACAGGGAAGTTGAGATATGCCAACAACAGCAATTACAAAAATGATGTCATGATCAGAAAAGAGGTAATGAATCTTCTGAGGGCCTTTCATTCACTACCATTTAGCCTTGTGTCCTATTTTTATTCTTTCTGGGAATAATGAAAGTGAAAACGCTCATTCCTGTCCAACTCTTTGTGACCCCATGGACTGTAGCCTACCAGGCCCCTCCATCCATGGGATTTTCCAGGCAAGAGTACTGGAGTGGGTTGCCATTTCCTTCTCCAGGGGATCTTCCTGACCCGGGATCAAACCCAGGCCTCCTGCATTGCAATTGCGGGCAGATGCTTTACCGTCTGAGCCACCAGGGAAGTCCAATCTGGGAGTAATATTGAAAGATAAAGAATAGGAAAGTATACATGTCTCTGTAGACGGCTTCTAAAGTTTTTCTCAAATCTTCTTTTAGTTTATTTTTTCTTTAATAGTGATGAGTTAATAACTGGTAATCATTGAAGTCTTGCAGATCTTGGTTTTGAACCTTGAATCTTTTACTAACATGTGACCTTGGGAAAATTTCCTGGTTGAGCTTGATAAGTCTCAGTTGCTTCATCTGAAAAAGCAGAAAACATACCTGCCACTAACTAAGTGTTTGATATATTCCTTGGTGGTGGTTGTCATATCTGACTTTGCAACCCCATGGACTGCAGTACACCAGGCTTCCCTGTCCTTCAGTATCTCCCAGAGTTTGCTCAAAGTCTTGTCCATTTAGTTGGTGATGTCCTGTAACTATCTCATCCTCTGTTGGCCTCTTCTCCTCCTGCCCTCAGTCTTTCCCAGCATCAGAATCTTTACCAGTGAGTTGGCTCTTTGCATCAGGTGGCCAAAGTATTGGAACTTCAGCTTCAGGATCAGTCCTGCCAACGAATATTCAGGACTGATTTCCTTTATGAATGACTGGTTTGATCTTCTTGCTATCCAAGGGACTCAAGTGTCCAGCACCCAGTTCAAAATCATCAATTCTTTGGCGCTCAGCCTTCATTATAGTTCAGCTCTCTCATCCATATATAACTACTGGAAAAAAAACATAGCTTTGTTTAAATGGACCTTTGTCAGCAAAGTGATGTCTCTGCTTTTTAATATGCTGTCTAGGTGGGAGGAGAAGGGGACGACAGATGGCATCATCGACTCAATGGACATGAGTTTGGGTGGACTCTGGGAGCTGGTGATGGACAGGGAGGCCTGGCGTGCTGCATCCATGGGGTCCCAAAGAGTCAGACACGGCTGAACGACTGCACTGAGATAGATTTGTCATAGCATTTCTTCCGGGGAGCAAGTGTCTTTTAACTTCATGGCTGCAGCCACTGTCTGTAGTGATTTTGGAGTCCAAGAAAATTAAGTCTGTCATTGTTTCCATTTTTTCCCCATCTGTTTACCATGAAGTGAGGGGACCGGATGCTTAGTTTTTTGAATGTTGAGTTTTAAGCCAGCTATTTCACTCTCCTCTTTCACTGTCGTCAAGAGGCTCTTTAGTTCCTCTTCATTAGGGTGGTATCATCTGCATTCTCTGGTACCTAGCACTCAAGAGAGCTCTTTTAATTTGCATTTGAGTAGGCAAAAGGGAGTGTGGGAAAGCACTTAACGTCACTGAATGCATGTTAGATTCTAGTCATGACACTAGGTACCACATCTGTAGTCCTATTTTAACCCCTATTGTAAGCCTCTGTGATGGGTAGTGTTACATATCTTTTACAGATAAGACATTGAAGACCTATGTATCAATTATAGGGCTTGTTCAAAGTTACCCTTCCTAGTAAGAAACTGAGCAGGAATTTAGACCTCTGCCTGCCTTTGTTGAAGTCCATGTTTGGTGTGATTTCTGCCACACCATTGAACTTCATTAAAGCCATTCTTTCCTTTTAACTGCTTTGTCACATTTGAAAATGTCTTAATAGTATATTTTCATACTGTAGTATTTAATTAGCGATCAGTATTAAGCTTACCCATACATGTCAGCATCTTCACTTTTTTTTTTAATGTAAAATGTAAAAGACATGTGTCTGCTCTTCAGAAACGTGTCATTTAGTTTAAAATAACCTGAGTTACTCACAGATCTTTCTTTGGGGTGCAGGTGTGCAGGTAGGTAAGGAGTAGGTCCATATGAACAGGATGTACCAAGAAACAGAAACAACTAGATGTGGGATTGAAGCTGCCATCCTCTTAGCATGCTGAAGTCAAGCTGGAATGTCTTCACATTTACAGAGGTGCCAGAAAGAAATCTTCATTAGTCTCTTTTTTTAAATCTTTCATCACTATCTGAGTCAGAATGCTGCTTAGAGATACAATTTAAATTCTGTTTCTTAACTGCTTTCAGGCTTATGTACATAAAAGTGTAATGGAGGAACTGAAGAGAATAATCGATGACAGTGAAATTACCAAAGAGGATGATGCTTTGTGGCCTCCTCCTGACCGAGTGGGCCGGCAGGTGAGTGTTTTAGCAACTACCACAGTGCAGAAATCTTACAAATAAGATAAAGCTTCTGCTCTGCATATGACACTGAATGTACTCAGTATGTGTGTGTGTTCTGGAGCCCTGCACCGAGCAGGTCACCAGCACCTTTGTCTAAGGCAGCACGACGCCCACACAGAGGACCAGGGACAGCAGGTGGAGCTGCGGACCACCTGGAGCCCAGCCCTGAATTTCTTCTTCTGGTCTACCTCCCACTTCTTGAGAGTATTTGCTACCCACGTTTCTTACTGAGTAACCACTATGGACAAAACATTGGGAAGCTAGCAAGATAAATAAAACATAGTCATGTCAACAATGTAATGGAAAGTCATGTCAGCAACTAAGTCTATCTGTTTAAATTTCTGGCTTAGATATTTATTCTGAAAGCATTGTGGTAATTAAAAAATAAAAGCCACTGTCGTATTTGACCAAATTAATAGGAAAGATTCTTCTTTCTACTTGAATGCTGCCTTCCAACTTCTAATTGATTTCATTGTCTTCTTTTGTCCTGTAGAGCCCATTTTTTCTTTCCCTGGAGTGACAGTAATCTTTTAAAATGTAAATTTGTTTATATATTCCACTGATTTTAAACTGTGGCTTCCCACCGCATTTAAAATAAAATCCTAATTCCCAGCTTACCTTCTACCATTTTCGCCATCTCTCACTGGTTTTAAATCTCATGGGTCTTCTGTTACTCAGATTCACCTAGGTGCTTCTTAGTTTAGAACCTTTGCATCTGCTACATATTGCCTGGAACATTCTGAAACTGTCTTTATTATTGAAATGTCACTTCTTCAGTGATGTCTTAAGAGCCTATCTAATTTAAAATGCCTTTTCCTATCACTTAAATAAGATCTGGTTTTTGTCTTCATCGCATTTATCATTGTCTGAAATCGTCTTGTTTGGTTTTCCTTATGCATGATAATGAATATTCTCAAGCACCTAAAAATAATGAACTTGATCTACATATAAAAACTTTGTTGAAAATAAAAACCGAAATAAATTAACAAACCAACTGGAACCACATAGATACAAAAAACAAAGTAGTGGTTATTAGAGGGAAGGGGCTGGGTGTGCAAAATTTGTAAAGGGAAGCAACTGTATGGTGACAGAAACTTAAATTTTTGGTGGTTAGCCCAGTGTAATACAGAAATAGAAATAGAAAATTGTGTTATGTAACAAACCAATTTTAACTGTGATCAGTGGTTAGGACTTAGGCGTTTTCACTACCGAGATCCCACAAGCCATGCCCTGTGGCCAAAAACAAAAACTGCAATGTAATCTAAAACCATGAGTGGAAAGAATACATTCCAACTTCTGGGCATGCAGGAAGAATAGAGTGGGAGGTGGGTCTAAACTGTAATATTTCTTGAAAAAGAAATCTGACACAAGTACAACAAAATATTAATGTTTCAAGTCTGAATATTAAGAAGTAGAACTCAGGGGACTTCCCCTGTGGTCCAGTGGCTAACACTCCATGCTCCCAATTCAGGGGGCCCTGGGTTCGGCCTCTGCTCAGGGACCTAGATCCCACATGCCTCAACTAAAGATCCTGCATGAAGACCAGCACAGCCAAATAAACTAATTAAATAAATATTTTTTAAAAAGAAAAGGAGTAGAACGCAATAGGTTGTAAGTTCCACAAGGGCAGAAATCTTTGTTTGGTTTTGCTGATCTGTCCCATAGACCACCCCCTCCTATTCCCCGCCCAGTTGATTTTTTTTTTTTTTTTTAAGATTGTGGTACTTCTTTCATTCTTTAGAAATTCAGGCTCAAGAGCATACAACTAGTAAGTGAGAAAGCTGGGATTAACTCAAGGTCTGGAATTCCTTTCCTTGTCCCATGTTGCCCTTAAATGTTATATTCTTGCTATTTGTAAACAGATTTATACATGTTACTCCACATTGTTAACAATGAAAACTCCTATATAAAACACAGGTAAATTCTTCCAAATGTGGAGCCTCACAGACACAACTAAGTATAAGCTACTCAAGCACTAAACAGGTATTTAGGTCATACCATTTATCTCTTTGTTTCTGGTACCCAGTACAGTCTAGGGCTCAGGTTGGTCTTGGTAATGTGGCCATCTGTATTAGAGTTCATGTGATTTGGAAGATGATGAACCCTTTTCCTGTGTGATGAAAAACCAATTCGGATTGATATTTCTTTCAATGTTTCTAGGAGCTTGAAATTGTCATTGGAGATGAACACATTTCTTTCACAACATCAAAAATTGGTTCCCTTATTGACGTCAATCAATCCAAGTAAGTACACATGATCCTTATATCCAGATATGTCTGTTTTTGAGCATGCTGATATGAAACCCATAATCAAATTGAGACTGTTATGGTAAGATAATAATCTGGTACGAATCTAAGAATTGGCCAGCTTTGACCCCATCAACAGAGAGACTCCCAGATTATCTTCAGGGGCTTGCTTCTTTTGCTTTTGTGTTTTAGTCAGTCGTTGTCAGTAAGTGCTTCTCAGTGATGCACCCACAGAGTAATGCCATAGGAGCAGCCACAGTGGGAGAGTCTGGCCAAAACACACAAAACAGCTGCTGGAAATACCTGTGAAATCAATGAGTTTGGATACCTTCCTCAGTGTTGGTTATTCAGATCGCACATCTTAAAGCCTGACTTTAGTGGAACTTGAAATCATTTAGAATATAAATTCTAAAATTTGTTTTTGTCAGGGTAAGTTATTGAGACCTGAATCTGTATACACAGAATCATTAGAATTTGGCAGCCTCTTTGGCTCTTGTGCTTTGAGGATTTGGGATTAGATACAGTTCACTTTCAGTACATGTTGGGCATAGTTGTCTTCCTATGAACAATCTCCCAGTTCTTGCCCAATTATGCTATAGTAAGGTTGAGTGAGTCTCTTGGTCCTGCTTAGCACTACCTCTTAAAAATGGGCATAGTTGTCTTCCTATGAACAATCTCCCAGTTCTTACCCAGTTATGCTATAGTAAGGTTGAGTGAGTCTCTTGGTCCTGCTTAGCACTACCTCTTAAAAAGGAGGTTTTCCTAATTCTGAAAGTAATACATGCTACTGTAGAAAATATAGGAAATATGGAAATACAGAAAGGTGAAAATCACCCATAAAATTATCAGTTAGATAACCATTAATCTTAAAGTATTTCTGTCTTTTTCCTGTGCTTCAAAAAATAGTCTTTTAAAGCACAAAAATGAATTGAGATCAACAGTCTGTTACATTAATCATGATTTTTTTCTACTTAATATAAGCATTTCCTTCTTAAAAAGCCTTAATGTTTTAAATTACTTCTTAATACTCTATTTTAATGTATATAGACTTTTTCCTCTTTTTGGACATTTGGTTGTTTTCAAAGTTTTAATTCTGTAAATACCTCTTATGAGGAATATCCTGGTACATAAACAATCTGGGTTATTAAATGGTATTTTTGCTGAGTTTTTCAGCTTTTTAAACATTTTTTCCTCTTGCATTACAGGGATCCAGAAGGTTTACGAGTATTTTATTATCTTGTCCAGGACCTGAAGTGTTTGGTCTTCAGTCTTATTGGATTACACTTCAAGATTAAGCCAATCTAGATGGAACATTGGTGTGGACACAAGGGGGTGGGAGTGCTGCTTTTAATTACCATTATCTAGACATTTTTGTGTATATCAGGGCAGTATTTTTTTATAAACTATAAATGATTGTCTTTAATAAATACATAACAAAAAGCAGTTTTTCTATTTTATAAAGACCTGAACATGTGAACTTGTCTCAAATTACTTTTTAACACTAGGTTTTTATGTGAAGTATTGCCAAAAATCTAATCAACTCTGTACATATAACTACCAGTTTATAGGAAGTAAAAGATTAGAGAAGCAGGCTAAAAAATAAGTGGAAATCCAATCAATAACCAGAGGAAACTCCAGTGTAAGTGATTTGATTTCTTAAAAAAAAATAAGCTGCAAACATAAATGGAGATGGAGTGGGAATGTTGAAGATTTGAGAGACATGTAATCACATAATCAATATAATGTTTGAACCCTGTTTGGATCATGATTCAGGAAATGTAAATTGCCATCAGTAAGAAAATTTAAACACTGGATATTTGGTATTAATGAAATACTAATTTTTTTAGGGAGTAAAGTGGTATGGTTGATATTTTGTTTTTTTTCATCTAGCTTTACTGAGGTATAATTGAGGTTGGAGGGTTTTTGGGGTTTTCTACTGATTTTTATTTTTGGCTGTGCTAGTCTTTGTTGCTGCTCGGGCTTTTCTCTAGTTGTGGAGAGCAGGGGCTACTCTTGGATCGCTGGGCTTCTCAATGTGCTGGTTTTTCTTGTGGAGGATGAACTCTAGGGCACAGGCTCAGTAGTTGTGATTTCTGGGCTCTAAGGTGCAGGCTCAGTTCAGTTCAGTCGCTCAGTCATGTCCGATTCTTTGCGACCCCATGAATCGCAGCACGCCAGGCCTCCCGGTTCACCACCATCTCTCGGAGTTCACTCAGACTCACGTCCATTGAGTCCGTGATGCCATCCAGCCATTTCATCCTCAGTCGTCCCCTTCTCCTCCTGCCCCCAATCCCTCCCAGCATCGGAGTCTTTTCCAATGAGTCAACTCTTCGCATGAGGTGGCCAAAGTACTGGAGTTTCAGCTTTAGCATCATTCCTTCCAAAGAAATTCTAGGGCTGATTTTCAGAATGGACTGGTTGGATCTCCTTGCAGTCCAAGGGACTCCCAAGAGTCTTTTCCAATGCCACAGTTCAAAAGCATCAATTCTTCAGCACTCAGCCTTCACAGTCCAACTCTCACATCCATACATAACCACAGGAAAAACCATAGCCTTGACTAGACGGACCTTAGTCGGCAAAGTAATGTCTCTGCTTTTGAATATACTATCTAGGTTGGTCATAACTTTTCTTCCAAGGAGTAAGCATCTTCTAATTTCATGGCTGCAGTCACCATCTGCAGTGATTTTGGAGCCCAAAAATAAAGTCTGACACTGTTTCCACTGTTTCCCCATCTATTTGCCATGAAATGATGGGACCGGATGCCATGATCTTCGTTTTCTGAATGTTGAGCTTGAAGCCAACTTTTTCACTCTCCTCTTTCACTTTCATCAAGAGGCTTTTCAGCTCCTCTTCATTTTCTGCTATAAGGGTGGTGTCATCTGCATATCTGAGGTTATTGATAGTTCTCCCGGCAATCTTGATTCCAGCTTGTGCTTCTTCCAGCCCAGCGTTTCTCATGATGTACTCTGCATATACGTTAAATAAGCAGGGTGACCATATACAGCCTTCACATACTCCTTTTCCTATTTGGAACCAGTCTGTTGTTCCATGTCCAGTTCTAACTGTTGCTTCCTGACCTGCATACAGATTTCTCAAGAGGCAGGTTAGGTGGTCTGGTATTCCCATCTCTTTCAGAATTTTCCACAGTTCATTGTGATCCACACAGTCAAAGGCTTTGGCATTGTCAAGCAGAAATAGATGTTTTTCTGGAACTCTCTTGCTTTTTCAATGATCCAGCAGATGTTGGCAATTTGATCTCTGGTTCCTCTGCCTTTTCTAAAACCAGCTTAAACATCAGGGAGTTCACAGTTCACGTATTGCTGAAGCCTGGCTTGGAGAATTTTGAGCATCACTTTACTAGTATGTGAGATGAGTGCAACTGTGCAGTAGTTTGAGCATTCTTTGGCATTGCCTTTCTTTGGGATTGGAATGAAAACGGACCTTTTCCAGTCCTGTGGCCACTGCTGAGTTTTCCAAATTTGCTGGCATATTGAGTGCAGCACTTTCACAGCATCATCTTTCAGGATTTGAAACAGCTCAACTGGGATTCCATCACCTCCACTAGCTTTGTTCGTAGTGATGCTTTCTAAGGCCCACTTGACTTCACATTCCAAGATGTCTGGCTCTAGATGAGTGATCACATCATCATGATTATCTGGGTTGTGAAGATCTTTTTGTACAGTTCTTCCATGTATTCTTGCCACCTCTTCTTAATATCTTCTGCTTCTGTTAGGTCCATACCATTTCTGTCCTTTATTGAGCCCATCTTTGCATGAAATGTTCCCTTGATATCTCTAATTTTCTTGAAGAGATCTCTAGTCTTTCCCATTCTGTTGTTCTCCTCTATTTCTTTGCATTGATCACGAAGAAGGCTTTCTTATCTCTTCTTGCTATTCTTTGGAACTCTGCATTCAGATGCTTATATCTTTCCTTTTCTCTTTTGCTTTACTTCTCTTCTTTTCACAGCTATTTGTAAGGCCTCCCCAGACAGCCATTTTGCTTTTTTGCATTTCTTTTCCATGGCATAGGCTCAGTACTTGTAGTTTCTGGGCTCTAGAGCACAGGCTCAGTAGTTGTGGTGCATGGGCTCAGTACTTGTGATTTCTGGGCTCTAGGGCACAGGCTCAGTAGTTGTGATTTCTGGGCTCTAGGGCACAGGCTCAGTAGTTGTGGTTTCTGGGCTCTAGGGCACAGGCTCAGTAGTTGTGGTTTCTGGGCTCTAGGGCACAGGCTCAGTAGTTGTCGTGCATGGGCTCAGTACTTGTGGTTTCTGGGCTCTAGGTCACAGGCTCAGTAGTTGAGGTGCATGGGCCTAGTTGCTCTGCCACATGCTGGATCCCCAGACCAGGGTTCAAACCCATGCCTCCTGCATTGGCAGGTGGATTCTTTACCACTGAGCCACAGGGAAGCCGGAAGTTGGAGTTTTAAAAATCACTTTTATAGATATATCTGAAACTATTTCACTATGGGGAAGTATACTTGGTTTAATATAAGGGATAAAGTGGCTAGTCTCAGAAAATCTTTCCAATAATTCATTTAAAGTCAGAATTCTAACAGCCATTTAAGACGCGACCTAGTTGGTATAGTGTGGGGATTTGTTCAGCAGGTAGATCTGCAGGAAATTTTTCTTGCTCCTAGGTTGCATGGCTTCCTTAGGCAAACTGCTGAGTGAACGGATAGTGGGCACGGTCTTGGCTAAATCTTATTTGATTGAGGGGAGGTGATAAAGCTAAGCTCAACATTCCTCAAGAGTGGCCAACTTGGGACAGGTCCCAAATACTCCTGAGCAAGTGTTTCCCCAACACAAAGCCACATACCCTACTTTGACTCCAAAGATCACAGAGACACACACACCCTACTCTGTCTCCTTCACACACACACCATACTTTGCCTCCTTCACACACGCACACGCCCCTACTTTGCTCCTTCAAAGATCACAGGGTCCCAGGATTTCCCTGGTGGTCCAGGACCTGGCACTGCAGGGGACATGAGTTAAATCTCTGATCTGGGAAGATTTCCACATGTTGCAGAGCAACTAAGCGCATGTGCCAACAACTAATGAGTCCTAGAGACTAGCCTCTGTTTGCTGCAACTAGAGAAAGCCCATCTGCAGCAATGAAGACCCAGCACAGCCAAAAATAAATACCGGGGAGAGAAAAAAGATCACAGCAACGACCCCCGCCCCCCAACACACACACACATCACAGGGCCCCAAGCATAAACACACACACACACACACACACACACACACACACACACACCCTACTTTGCCTCCTCCAAAGATCACAGGGAAAAAAAAAAGTGGAGGGAGAAAGGGCAGCGAGTTAGCTGCCGATCTGGGACCTGAGACGTCGGGGTACTGTCTGCAGTGCACCCTCTGCTATTGAAGGGTACCTGGTGGCAATCAGGTACGTTTGTGGCAAAGTAGACTGCCGGGGTCCAGCCCCGGTGGGTCCAGGGAATTCGAAGCCTGGATGGCGTTGGCGAGGAAAGATTTGTTTATTTATTAATATAGAAATATAAGGTTAGATTAGGAAGAAATAGTGTAGTAGGAAAATTAAGTGGAGAAAGAAGGCTGAATAACTTGGCTTCCGGGAAGACCAATAAAATCTCAGGACAAGAGATTTGCACCATCTACGTAGGGCCACTGGCGTCCGTTTGAATATCGGAAAGTGCCCCGCCTTGGGCTCTCTCTCTTACTGATCTTAGAAGCCAGGACAAGTAAGTAGACATGGCGAGCCACTCCAGTCCAGATGGGAATTCAGTCTGAAATTAGAGTGAAGAGGAGAGGAGAGAGAGACACACACACACGGGGGGAAACTAGTCCAGTGACTAGCTCCGGCCTTTTATACCTTTTGATTGTACATAGAGATCAATGGGTAATACAAAATTATGCAGCGTTAGCAGCCCAGACTCAGGCTTTTCTCTTTGCATACCTAGTTGTATACACAAGTCTTAGGTAATTTACATCTTCTTCCAGCCAAAAGGGCCAATTAACATTTTACAGCCTTTTTCTGATAAGGGTTTGTCAACCAGAAGACTTATTTGTGTTGATCTTCCCAAAGTCTGGTGCCACTCTCAGAAAGCACTAAATAAAGTTACATTCTTACATAGCAAAGATACAGCAACTTATAACAAGTAAAGGGAGTACAGTGATTTACAACAAAAGAGAAGCAATTAACTCAAAAGTCTAGTGTTGCTAACATCAAAACTACTATATATCTTTTTCTACATCCTGATTACATTGAATAACATCCTCCCAGGTGCCTAAAAGATAAAGAATATGGAGGTCTGGCAGCAATCCTGTGTCAACACTGAAAACCCGTCACCAATATGATTTTTAACTCTTTAGAAAAGGCTCTCTGTATCTTTAAGATGCTTTTAAGCTTTGTGCCTCTCACAGTTGGAGGGCTATTAGCAATTCACAAGCTGTAAGAAGTCTGGGGAACCTGTTAGGCAAGCTAAAGAGCTATCAGAGGGAGTTTAACTGAAACATCCCTTTCAAATGCAGAAGACTAAAGAAGACTAAAGCCCTGATTTGACTTTTTCCCAGAGAATATCAGAAGAGTGGAACAGCAGAGTACAGAGGCCGGCAGATTCTTTTTTTTTTTTTTTTGGGGGGAGGTGGATGCTCAGGAAATACCAGGGGAACCCCTAAAGCTTGATCACGTCCTTGCGTTTTTGTCAGGCTTCCTTCCGCATGACCTTGTCACGGACAGGATTCTTCACGCTGGCTCCCTGCAGTAGACATCATAAAGAGTCGCTCCAAATTTTAAACCATCTAGACCTCAGGAGGCTATAAAAGCCTCAAACAGGCTGTTCTTCGTAATGCTTACAGCTCCTGTATGGTCTCAGAGGAGCCCTGGACAAAACCACAGGTTGAGTGAATGTACGCTAGAGCAAACCGGGAACCGAGAAGAGTAAGCTGAAGGGGAGTGCCCAGTCTTGGGGACCACCGGAAGGGGTGCACACGAGACAACCCTCCGAAAGGTCCCCTGGGTAAAGAGGCACGAGCAGTTTAAAGGTTACCGTCTCTCAAATCTGCGAAGCCGGCCCTGGGCAGCGTGAACTGACGTGATCTAAGATGCCTCGGCGGGCAGGCAGGGAGCCGGGGCGAGGTTGGGTGAAGGAGGGTAGAATAGTGAGGACCCGGCAGAAGTTTCGGGCAGAACTGTCTTGTTTGTTGTGACGTCCCTCAAACTGACTTGCCGTTCAGTAAATATCTAATTACCGATTGCTGGAGGGAGCCTTCCGCGGGTCTGAACCCGGGCTAATTGAGGTTTCAGACTACCTCCACAAGACGGCTTTGCCGAAAAGCCCAGGTGCACTGGGAAAGCAGCGGCCCGTGTACACCCGCCTCCAGGCCCCGCCCAGAGCCGCACCGAGGGTGCGCAGGCAGCGCCCGCCGTTTACGACGAGCCGCAAAGCAGTGACCGCAGCCAGCGCTGGGTGGGTCGGGCTGCTATGGGGGTAAGTGGAAGCGAGCGGCCGACAGGGCAGGAGCGGGGAGGTGGCCAGAACCTAGGAGGCAGGAGATCGCGCCACGAGGGACTGAGGAGAGTGGGCTTGTGCTGAGAAGGAGCCGGGAGGCAAAGCTCCTGCGGGAAGGGAGAGGGGGCGGGGCGGGGGGCTGCGCAGGCGCTGTTGACGCAGTCGCCGTGGCGCCCCTTCTCTCAGAAAATCGCGCTGCAGCTCAAAGCCACGCTGGAGAATGTCACCAACCTCCGGCCAGTGGGCGAAGACTTCCGGTGGTACCTGAAGGTGAGGCTGGAGGGGCGGGGCTCTAGACGTCTAGGCTGCAGGCACTTCTGGGCTCTGGTGGGGGCGCCAAGGCCCGGCGCGCGTAAAACTTTCCCATCCTGATCTCAGTAGTGAACAGGAGCTTTCTCTCGGGAAAGATGAGAAATGCTTATTAAATGTTCTCTTTTCTTCTGGGTAGAATTTTATGTTTTCTTTTAAAAGTTTATTAATTCTTAATTAGCAGAGTCTTGAAGTTCCTTTTGTAATTTTTCTCTCCGTTAAATGTTTCATGGTACGTAAACAGACACTAAATGAAAGACTACTTGCAGGGATCTTGTGATTATTTAGTAAGAATAAATTCACCTCTTTTCTTGATTAGGTTTTATTTTTGTGCGGGGCTCCACCCTTACTTCCCCAACCCATATTTATAAATCTGGTACCCTAATTTCATGGTCTACAGAGGTCCTTGCCTTATTTGAGCAGTGGAGGCCCTTCACTTTTCCACATTCCGGAGCTTCTCATCTGTTTTCCTTCTTGTCTAAATCCCAGTATCCTTCAGTACCTGGAAAAATCCCCTTTTCAGGAAGCCTTCTGACCACGTTTGTTTTCAAATTTTTGAAGCCCGAGTACCAGGTCTTACTTGAGGAACTGATGGTCTCTAGCTTCAAAAAGCAGAATTTAGAGAAGGAGACAAATAAATAGAGTAGCAACAGAGTGATAAGTGTTTCTACCAGCAACCTCCAGAGCCTGTGAGAACACAGAGGAAGCTCCTAACTCAATGGGTGTTGTGGGGACTTTGAAGCCATTTCTGTACCACATGAGCCTTGAATCCGTAGCCAGACTGAGCACTTCTTAGAGGAGGATGGGCCAGTCACCAGGAGAAACACTTTGCCGGGAGATTAGTCCTGTTGTGTCCTTAGATGGCTGATAAGATTATGAGCCTGCCCACCTCACCCCGTTCTTGCCCTTCCCTCAGCATCTGCCCAGCTGAGCCAACTGCTTTACTAATACTCTTTTTCCCTCCCCTCAAGATGAAATGTGGCAACTGTGGTGAGATTTCAGAGAAGTGGCAGTACATTCGGCTAATGGTAACTGCTCCCCCACCACTATATCCACACACACACACACAGGTGTCTGGGCAGGGATCTGTGGCCCTAAGCTCTCTGGCCTTTGGACCCCACTTTCTGTGGTTTGGGAGGGCAGGCATTGGTGTGATCAACACTGGGAACAACAGGCTCTGGGATGTAAGGCAAGAGTTCAAAATCCAGGTGTAGTCCTTTTCTCAGTCTCAAGAAGCCTCTCCCAGGATTCTTGTCCTGGCAAGTTCCTCACCCTGTCTGGGGCTTCATCTCTTTAACTGGATAATAAGTGGTAGGATTGGGTCTCCTGAGGACCCTTACGCCTGACTGATATGTGACCAGAGGTTCTGTTTCCTGCCTGCCAGGACAGTGTGGCACTGAAGGGAGGCCGTGGCAGTGCCTCCATGGTCCAGAAGTGCAAGCTGTGTTCGAGGGAAAACTCCATTGGTAGGTAGGCCATGGATGCTGCCTCTGCCAGGCTGGCCCACAGCTTTCTGGTACCAGACTGAAAGCATGCTCATGTTACCTGTGGGTGGACGCGGGCCTGAGGTACCCAAGCGTCTACAGTAGACTCTTGCACAGAGCACCATCTGGGTACCTGGTAGGGCCAGGATGTGGACTCAAACCAACTTTGTCTTCTCTTTTTACATTTCAGAGATTTTGAGCAGCACCATCAAGTCTTACAACGTAAGTTTCCTGCTGCAGTGGCAGGCATGGTGGGGTTAGATCAAAGCTGGGAACTAGCAGGCCTGTGTTCTAGAGCTATATCTGCACCAGAGTGATGAGCTGTGGGGCTGACTTGACTGCACATGCTCATTTGCCCGTTCATTCATTGTGTCAATCATTTATTCACCTTAGACTGACCGAATGCTTGGTAGGAAAGACTCATAACCAGGCTATTGTAGTGCTTTCTTAAAAGTGCTGGGCTGTGGGAGCTTACATGACCTCTGACCCAACCTGGCCATTCAGTTTCCAACACTGGGAATACTTGCCTTGTCTATATCTTAGAGGACTAGTGAGCCTTTCCTGCATCCATGGGTGGGATAGTCCTTTCAATGGTGCATCCATCCTTGCTATCTGATTTTATTAGACATTTATTTATGTTACTGTGTAGCATATTAGTCCAGAAGTGAGGGAGGGAATGTGTGCTTTGGGTCTGTATTTAAAGAAGGGCAATTACTTGTCTTTATCCATTCCTTATTTGGTGTTTTTGAAAAATGTCTGTTTTATGCCAAACTCTCAGCTTTGTCCTGAAGTTAAAAATCACCTAAGGACTTGCCCTCAAGTAAACCATAATCTAGTGAAAGAGACAGACCAGGAAACAAAACTACACCAAGAACAGGCACTTGGTTGGCATGCACGAAGTGTTTCTACAGTGAACAGTGAATGAACGAGATTGAATGTGTAGGTGTAGTCCCTGGGACGTATGGACCCAAGGGTCAGGTAGGCACAAATTTCGGTTATACCACTCCACTCAGTGAGTATCCTCCACATGCATATCCCACTTCAAAGGTCTTAAGTCAGCCCCTGCCTTGACAGCATGGCAGATGGTTACCAAAAGGCCACAGCTAAGTGTACCAAGGCCCTTTGGATGATCTGGAAACCTTATACCTCAGTATTCTTCTCATAGTTTTTACTTTGATAATTTTATCTACCATTTATTGATCAATGTGTCAGGTCCTATGATGGGCACTTTACACCTATTTCAGAGTCTCACGATAAAGCTGTAGTGGGTTCCTCAGCTCCATCTGACAATCTTAGGCCCAGAAAGGAAGAGAAGCAGAACTGTGTGTGAGCTCACATCCAGGCGCCCCAACCCGAGAGTCCACATTCAGAAAGATCTCACGGTGAGCCAGTGGCAAGGTGGCCTTCTTCCAGAGAGAGAAGAGTAGCTCCTGAGGCCCATTCTGGGCTTACAGGGGCCAGTGGGATCATCCTGGATCATCCTCAAACTTCCTTTATAGGCTGAAGACAACGAGAAGTTCAAGACAATAGTCGAGTTTGAGTGTCGAGGACTTGAACCAGTGGATTTCCAGCCCCAGGTACCTGTCTTCCCAGGGAACCTGTATATTTGGGGACGGTGTATACTGCAGGAAGTGACAGCAGAACTCTGCTTCCTGCAGACCGTGGAGCAGGAATTCGCCTTCCTAAGAATAATCATTGTCATCTCTTAAACAGCTAATCTGTGTTGGACACCAGAGTTGTTACTTTTAATGTTACCTCACTTCATCCTCACAGTAACCTTGTGAGGTTTATTCATCCAGTTTTTCAGATGAGGAAAGAACTTCAGAGATTTTGTGACTTGCTCAGGGGAAGCAGTTAGTAAACACTGGAGCAGTAATTTGAACCCACATCAATCCAGCTCCAGAGCCAGTGCTCATGGCACTAGATGTGTGTAGCATTTTCACCTCACAACCCTTTGAGGTAGGCAAGAGAGATGATATTGTTATCTGCATTTCATAAGTGAGAAGACTGAGGTTCAGAGAGGGAAGTGACATGCCTGGGGTCTTTCAGAAAACTAGGGGTGATGGGAGGGTTTACCCTACACCTCCTGCCTTCTAGGCCAGGGCTCTAGTTTGGAGAAACCAGTCTTAGCCCCAGGGCAGCTGCTAAGCCCTGGGATCTCAGTATCCAGAAGATCTGGATACTTCCAGAACAGTATCCCACACTGCGTCTGTGTCCTTCTGTGCCAGAGGGTTGTGAGATGGGCGAGCTCCCTGGCCAGGCCCACTTGCCACACTGGTGCCTCCCCCCCGCCCGATTAACTGCTGCCTTCCTGTCACCTGCAGGCCGGGTTTGCTGCCGAGGGTGTAGAATCGGGGACAGTCTTCAGTGACATTAATCTACAGGAGAAGGTACGGGACTTGGCGGCCTTGTGGGGAGCTATACGGCACCTGGTGGGAATTATCCTTTTGGTGAACAAGGCTCTTCAGTGAGATGCTGGCTCTACACTTTTGTGCTTTTGTTGGGGATTTCTGGTTTTTCCGATAACCCAACGAGTAGTGCTAAAGTGCTACCTAGTGATCACATGCAGGAAGACTGGGATGTGCCTTTTGGAGAAAATACATCTTAGATAAACTTAGTTTAGGCATGAGATACAGTGCTGTTGGCCATGAGTCTAGTCTTAATGAATCAACTATATTCATACACACACACACACACACACACACACACACACACACATCATTTAGATAAGGTGTTTTTAAACAGAAATATACATGAAACAAGGTTATGTATTGATTGGTTGAAGAAAATATTGTGATCAGATGCTCCCAGGAACCTAACCTGTATTTCCCCTGGGAGCAGTGGGTTCAATGTTCATTAATTCAGTGCTTGTGGGGACTTTATAGAACGTTAACTACCCTGAATCCCAAGAGTCAGCTGGACCACTGGACAGGTTACTGCCTTGCAGGATGAGGAAGGCTTGTGGTCAGGCTTCAGAAGAAGGAAGGACAAAAAATTCAATCTGCATAATGACAGTACTGGATTTAATGAGCTCTCATATGTGCCTGTCACCATGCCAAGTATTTTTACATGTGTTAACTCATTTCTTTCAACGTTCACCATAAAATCTATCGTTCCCTTTTTTGAAACAGAGGACAGAACCAAGACTCAGGAAAGCTAGGGACTTGAAAAAAAATCACAAAGCCAGAGGAGCAGGAATTCAGACCTGAGCAGTCTTTCCGTGTCCTGGGTCAGACATGCTCCTGAAGTCTGAGTTAGAGCCTGAGCTGTGCCTTTAAGTCCCAGTTCTCTTCTCCCCATGCTGTCCCAGGCTCCCTGAGGCTAACACTGCCTTTTCCCCACAGGACTGGACTGACTATGACGAAAAGGCTCAGGAGTCTGTGGGAATCTACGAGGTCACCCACCAGTTTGTGAAGTGCTGAGCCCTCTTCCTGTACACTTGCCTCTAAGAACTGAAAAGGGACAACGTGCCCCAAGCAGAGGCTGGTCCCCTCATCCCTCGTCTCCTGGCAGTTGTCCAGGCCCTCATAGCCTGCACGCTCGGCTCTGCCGCAGCTTCCCGAGCCCCGCCAATAAAGTCCCTATTTGTGCTGCACTGCTGGGTGAATGGCTACTCCACTCCTTCCACCCCCTCCATGTTGGAGGGCTCTGACGGCCTCTTGGCACCTTCCCACAGTACAGAATCATAGCCTGATCCAGCTAGCAAAACAGGAGCACAGACTTCCCAAGGGCTCTCAACCGCCTGGGGAGTGCGCAGGCCAAGCCAGGGGACCAAAGGTGTGAAGTCATTGGTACCGAGGGCAGCTGAGCCTGTGGAATGATGCTGAACCCAGCAGTCCTGACCCAAAACATCACTGACCAGCTTGACACTCAGGTAAACCCATGTGTTTCTGTTAGCTGGTGTCACTGCATGTTCCAGGGTTCAGAGGGACTTTGGAGGTCAGTAGTTCTGTCCCTGCCAGCTGGCTATTGGGTCTCTGCTCGCTTGCTGTGATGAGGCAGTCCCCTCCCACCAGGGGAATCCCTGTGAAGGTTCTTCCCTGTACTGAGTCAGCCTCTTTGCTTCCTGCAGCTCCTCATGGTCCTGGTCTGTCCCCTTTGTGGTCACACTTCTGTGTTGTTCTACCCCTGAACAGCCATGTGGAGGTGTGCAGACAACAGTCGTGGCCTCTTGTCTCATGGGCCTGCTTCCCTGGGCCTGCAAATCCTCTACATGGTGGAGAGAGTGGTTCCGTGCATGGACAGGTCATTAGGGCAAGCTTGTAGCTCCATACTGGAGACTGCCATTTGGCAAGCCTGTTAAGAGAGGACTTACTCTTCTTCAATGTTCTGCTGGAGCCTGGGAGTCTTTGGAAGTAAAAAGTTACTGTCTTCATTTTTCTGAGTGGTCCTCTAGGAGAGGGTCTGCTCACTCCAGGGCTAGTTGTGGGGCTCTAGCAAGGGGATCCCCACACGGCAGGAAAACCTGGCCATGTCTAAAGGTGGAGAAGAGATGCCTACCTGTGCCAGTCTGGCAGCTGTGTCACGTGTCCTCTAGACCCCTCATGTTCTCAGTTCCTGGGCCTGTGCTTTCTGCCCCTGAGAGGGCAGGGCTCCTTTGGCCGCCCTCAGCCAGCATTTCTGCGAGCCCCCACCCACTGGGAACAATCTTCTGCCTGGCCTGAAAGCAAGCGAGGAGCATCAGGCTGGGTAAATAATAGCCTTTCAGGATTGATTCTCTGTACCAGCCAGTACGTGTTATAAAGACAAGCACTAAAAGGATCTCAAGGTTCTCTATATTATACATTATTTTCTCATCTTTTAGGAGGTAGAGGAACACAAATAATCAGTAACAGATGGAAAGCTGAAGTAGATTATGTCAATAGATGCAAAAAAGTATTCGGTAGAATTCAACAACAAACCATAGACACCCTTAGCAAACTAGGAACAGAAAGAAACTACCCTCACCTCACAACTGATATCTATAGGAAACTCAGAGTAAATGAAATGTTTGAAGTACCCCATTCAAGATCGGGGTGAGATGAGGATATCCTGGATCACTCTTCATCATTGTCCCGACGCCTAGCATAGTAAGACTGAAAAGAAAGTAAGGTGAAAAGACCAAAAGGAAGAAATATCTCACTTTGTTCACAGTGATTTTCCACTTAGCAAATCCAAAAACAAACAGGCACTGGATGTAGGATCAGTATACAGAAATCAAATGCATTTCAGTACACTGGCAACATGCAGAACACAATTCAATACAAAAACACACCCATCTACAGCAACGCAAGTATATCCCACCCCTAAAAGTAACTGGGAATTGAATCTCAAAATGCTCATGACTGACAGATTGGCCAAGATAGAGTAGAAAGAACTGAGCTCACCTCTTGCAAACACACCAAAATCACAACTATTGGTAGAACAACCATCACTGAAAAAGATGGGAAACTCTGGGAAACATCTACAACTAAAGATACAAAGGAACCATAACAAGATAGGTAGGGGGGCAGGCTCCCACAAGCTAGAGAATTACATTGCAGAAGTTCTCACAGGAGTCCCTGCACCGGGAGATGTGTGTGCAAAGCACTTGACTTTGAAGGCCAGAGGGGCTTGGTTTCAGGAGTCCCACAAAATTGGGGGAAACAGAGACAACTCTTAAGTGAAGTGACAGTTGCTCAGTTGTGTCCGACTCTTGGCAACCCCATGGACGACTGTAGCCCACCGGGCTTCTCTGTCCATGGGGTTCTCCAGGCAAGAATACTGGAGTGGATTGCCATTTCCTTCTCCGTAACTCTTAAAGGGCACACAATTTCACACTCTCTGGGACCCAGGGCAAAAGCACTAACTTGAAAGGAGCCTGGGCAAACCTACCAGCTGGTCTTGGAGTCTCCTGGGGATGGGAGGGGGCAACTGTAGCACCCCTGGAAAAGATTAGTGGCAGCCATTCTTGGGAGCTGCTTCTACCACGTGGATGCTGGTGCTGCTGGGCACCCAAATTGTGGATTCCTTTCTCTAGCTCATTATCACCAAGATCTGACCCCACACAGCAGCCTCTAGGCACTACTGCTGGGACACAGGCCAAAGAACTAACTAGGAGGGGATGCAGCCCCAGCAGTCAGCATGCAGCTGTCTAAAGACCTCATGAGCCCACAGCTGCCTCTGGACACTACCCTACCCACTAGAGGGCCTAGCGCCCAGTTCCACTTACCAGTGGGAGGCACCATCCCAGAATCCCCTGGAACCCAGCCCTGCCCACCATGAAGCCTGCTCTAACCTTTAGGCCAGCCTCACCCATAAGAAGGCAGACACCAGAGGCAAGAAAACCATAATCCCATAGCCTGACCTAGTTGGACCACAGGAGATTGCCCTGGGACGAGCTTGGCCCTGTCCACTAGCAGGTCAGCAAAACTTTGGGACATCTCAGACTCCATCCAACTGTGTCAGGAATCCACCCTCCCCCCACCCCCACCTCCACCAGTGATCTGACATCAGCTCTGGGATCCTGGTGCCTTGCAACCAGACTCCAAGACCCAGCTCTGCCTGCCAGCGGTCTGACACTAACCTCAGCACCTGGCTTCACCCACCATGGGCAGGCTACAGTCCTGGAGTTTTCTGACCCACGGCTCCACCAGTGAGCCAGCACTAGCCCCCAGGGCTACCTGGGGTTCTGTAGTCGGCTGCCTCGTGACATAGCCCTGCCAACAAAGAGCCTACAGCCTCCACATAAGGCAGGGCCTGGCAACATACTGGACTGGGGGCTTCCCAAGCCTGCCAGACTGTCCTCATAGGCTGCCAAATGGAGGGGCCCACACAGCCCTCATGGGGGAAACCTTAGAGCATATAACTTGAGTGACAAGAGGGGCGTGCACTGCTGGGACACAGGATGTTTCCTACAGGAGACCACTTCTCCAAGGTGTGGAAACAACTAACCTACCAGATACATAAACATACAAACAGCAATTTAAGCAAAGTGAGGTGACAGAGGAACAAGTTCAAAAGGAAGGATCAGGATAAAAGCTAAGGAGAATAACTAAGTGAAGTGGAGACAGGCAATCTACCCAAGAAGGAGTTCAGGATAGTGATCATAAATATGATCAAAGAACTAGGGAGAAGAATGGACATATAGAGTGAAAGAAGTTTTTCACAGAGTTAGAAGATATAAAGAACAACCAGAGATGAAAGACACTATAACTGAGATGAAACACACACTGGGGGAAATCAAAAGCAGACTAAACGATACAGAGGAACAGAGCAGTGAGCTGGAAGCCAGGGTAGTCAAAATCACTGACGCTGAACAGAGAAAAAGAAAACAACGAAAAGAAGGAAGGATGCTTTAAGAGACCTTTAGGACAACAGCAGGCATACTAACACTGATATTACAGTTGTCCCAGAAGGAGAAGACAGAAAGGGGCAGAGAACACATTTGAAGAGACAGTAGCTGAAAACTTCTCTAATCTGGGAGAGGAAACAGTCATTCAAGTCCAGGAAGTACAGAGAGTCCCATACAGGATTAAACCAAACAGGAACATACAAAGACAGACTGTAATTAAAACGGCAAAAGGATAAAGAGAGACTATTAAAAGTAGAAAGGGGGCCAGGGGAACACTTCCCTGGAGGTCCAGTGGTTAAGAATCTGCCTTCCAATGCAAGGGACATGGGTTCAATCCCTGGTCGGGGAACTAAGGTCCCACATGCCACAGGGCAACTAAGCCTGTGTGCCACAACTAGAGAGCCCACGCACTGCAGTGAGAGGAAAGCCTGCGTGCCACAACAAAGACCCAGCACAGCCAAAAAAAAAAAAAAAAAAAAGGGAAGAGTAAAAGAAACAACTAGCATACGCAGAAACTCCCATAAGTCCTTCAGCTGACTTTTCAACAGAAACTCTGCAGACCAGAAGGGAGTGATAATAATACATGAAAACTAATGAAAGGGGAAATCCTGCAACCAAGAATACTGTACCCAGCAAGGCTCTCATTCAGATTTTATGCAGAGATCAAAAGCAAGAGCTCAGCACCAGCAAACTAGCTTTACAAGACACGTTAAAGGAAAGAGAAAGTGAAAAAGAAAAGGCCACAAACAGAAACATGAAAATTACAAAACGAAAAAGCTCACTAGTAAAGGCAAATATGCAATAAAGGTAGCAAATTACCCACACACAAAGTTGCTAGGAAAGCTAAAAGAAAAAGTGGTAGAATCATCTATATCCACAATAAAAAGTTGAGTTACACAAAACATTTAGATATAAAATATGATGTCAAAAACAGTCATTGTGATAGGACGAGAGTACAAAAGCAGGGTTGTTAAAATGTATTTGAAATTAAGCAATCAGCAACTTAATCACATATATAGAGAGGTTACTATATATAAACCTCCAGTAACTATAAACCAAAAATCTGTAACAGATATGCACAAAAAAAGAAAAAAAATGAAACTTTGACATTTGCAGCAACATGTTATGCTGAGTGCAATAAGTCAGAGAAAGACATGGGAATTCAGAAAATAAAACAAACTAGTGAATATAACAAAAACCAGATTTACAGATATGAAAAACTAAGTGGCTACCAGTGGGGGGAGGAAAGGGGGAGTGGCAAAATAGGGGTAAGGGATTAAGATGCACAACTAAAAATAAGCTACAAGGATTTACTGTCCAACACAGGGAATATAGCCACAACCTAGCAATGGGGATGGCTGTGACAGGTTAGACTGTCAGGATGCTCTGGGCATCCACAGGAAGGGCACTGACTGTCTCAGGGGCTGGGGTGAGATGGAAACAGTCTGTCTGAAACCTGAAAGTTAAGCAGAAAATAACTGAAAGGATGGAAAGGAGGTTATGTTCCAGCAGAGGCCACTTCCTCAGGGTAACCTGTTAAGAGAGGTGGGGCTGAGAACATAAGCAGGGCCAGCTCCATCAGGGGCACAACTGTGACATCAAGACATATGGACTGCTTTCCAAAGCAATGGGAAACTACTGAGGAATTTTAAGCAGGGATATAATCAGACTTGTACATGAAAAAAATCACTGGCTACAGAGAGAATGAACTGAAGGGAATGACTTGAGTCTTGAGGCAGAGGTGGGCCAGTTAGGAGGGGAGAAACAGACTCCACTTCTTGACAGAAGTGCTACCTACTTGCAAAGGCATGGGCACCAGAAGGGAACAATGGGATCTCCAGCAATAACTCATTATGTGTCAGGCCCCTTGCTGGCTAAAACAGAAGTCAAAGCTGGGAGTGGTGGAGGATGGAGGAAGGGATGACCTATTCTTCCAGGGAGACTCCATGAGCGTGGCTTCATGGAAGGGGACATTAGAGTTGGGCTAAAAAGAACAATGTTGGCTTAAAACGCTAAGATCATGGCATCTGGCCCCATCACTTTATGACAAATAGGAGAAAAAGTGGAAGCAGTGACAGATTTTATTTTCTTGGGCTCCAAAATCACTACTGACAGTGAGTGACTGCAGCCATGAAATTAAAAGATGCTTGCTCCTTGGAAGGAAAACTATGAAAAACCTAGACAATGTATTAAAAAGCAGAGACATCACTTTATCAACAAAGATCCATATAGTCAAAGTTATGGTTTTTCCAGTAGTCATGTACAGATATGAGAGTTGGATCATAAAGAAGGCTGAGTGCTGAAGAACTGATGCTTTCAAATTGTGATGCTGGAGAAGACTCTTCAGGAGTCCTTTAGACTGCAAGGAGATCAAACCTAAAGTCAATCCTAAAGGAAATGAACCCTGAATATTCACTGGAAGGACTGAAGCTGAAACTAAAGCTCCAATACTTTTGCCACCAGATGCAAAAAGCCAACTCACTGGAAAAGACCCTGATGCTGGGAAAGATTGAAGGCAAAAGGAGAAGGGGGTGGCAGAGGACGAGATAATTCAATAGCATCACCAACTCAATGGACATGAATTTGAGCAAACTCCAGGAAACAGTGGAAGGCAGGGGATGCTGGCATGCTGCAGTCCATGGGGTCACAACTTAGCAACTGAACAGCAACAATAACAAAAAGAACAAGGAAGAATTTGGCAGAGAATGTGTAGGAGCCAAGGGCATTCCAATGATGGAGGACAGCATATACAAAGCCACAGTAAAGATCAGACATGTCTGAGACGAATGGGAGGCTGAGTGTGGCTGAAGCGTGAAGAGTAAGGTAAGGAAGTGAGGGGCTGCGAATGTGAATTTTTTTTCCTGCCTAACAACTTGGTATTGCACAAACAGTATGATATCAATAAAGGAAAAAAAGAAAAAGAAATAAACATTTTCTTAAGCCCCACCCTCCTGGCTCCCTAATACAAGTTTTTTTTTTCTCCTGTTCCCTTTCAGGGCCTATCTACACAAAGACAAGTTTTTATATGGCTAGCACAGAGTTAACCTTAAATTGAACTGTTTTTCACTTAATATCATAGAGGAATAGCAAACAGCAAATGGAGAGGGTGTTTGGTCATAGCAAACACATTCTTCCAACAACACAAGAGAAGACTCTACACATGGACATCACCAGTTGGTCAACACCGAAATCAGATTGATTATGTTCTTTGCAGCCAAAGATGGAGAAGCTCTATACAGTCAGCAAAAACAAGACCGGGAGCTGACTGGCTCAGATCATGAACTCCTTATTGCCAAATTCAGACTTAAATTGAAGAAAGTAGGGAAAACCACTAGACCATTCACATATGACCTAAATCAAATCCCTATGATTATACAGTGGAAGTGAGAAATAGATTTAAGGGACTAGATCTGATAGAGTGCCTGATGAGCTATGGACAGAGGTTCGTGACATTGACCAGGAGACAGGGATCAAGACCATCCCCAAGAAAATAATACAAAAAAGCAAAATGGCTGTCTGAGGAGTTCTTACAAATAGCTGTGAAAAGAAGAGAAGCGAAAAGCAAAGGAGAAAAGGAAAGATATAAGCATCTGAATGCAGAGTACCAAAGAATAGTAAGGAGAGATAAGAAAGCATTCCTCAGTGATCAATGCAAAGAAATAGAGGAAAACAATAGAATGGGAAAGACTAGAGATCTCTTTGAGAAAATTAGAGATACCAAGGGAACATCTCATGCAAAGATGTTCTCACTAAAGGACAGAAATAGTATGGACCTAACAGAAGCAGAAGATACTAAGAAGAGGTGGCGAGAATACACGAAAGAACTATACAAAAAAGATCTTCACGACCCAAATAATCACGATGGTGTGATCACTCATCTAGAGCCAGGAATTCTGGAATGTAAACTCAAGTGGGCCTTAGAAAGTATCACTACGAACAAAGCTAGTGGAGGTGATGGAATTCCAGTTAAGCTGTTTCAAATCCTAAAAGATGATGCTGTGAAAGTGCTGCACTCAATATGCCAGCACATTTGGAAAACTCAGCAGTGGCCACAGGACTGAAAAAAGTCAATTTTCATTCCAATTCCAAACAAAGGCAATGCCAATGAATGCTCAAACTACCGCACAATTGCACTCATCTCACACGCTAGTAAAGTAATGCTCAAAATTCTCCAAGCCAGGCTTCAGCAATATGTGAACCGTGAATTTCCAGATGTTCAAGCTGGTTTTAGAAAAGACAGAGGAACCAGAGATCAAATTGCCAAGATTCACCTGATCATCCAAAAACCAAGAGAGATCCAGAAAACCATCTATTTCTGCTTTATTGACTATGTCAAAGCCTTCAACTGTGTGGATCACAATAAACTGTGGAAAATTCTGAAAGAGATGGGAATACCAGACCACCTGACCTGCCTCTTGAGAAATTTATGTCCAACAGTTAGAACTGGACATGGAACAACAAACTGTTTCCAAATAGGAAAAGGAGTACATCAAGGCTGTATATTGTCACCCTGCTTATTTAACTTCTGTGCAGAGTACATCATGAGAAACGTTGGGCTGGAGGAAGCACAAGCTGGAATCAAGATTGCTGGGAGAAATATCAATAACCTCAGATATACAGATGACACCACCTTTATGGCAGAAAGTGAAGAAGAACTAAAGAGCCTTTGATGAAAGTGAAAGAGGAGAGTGAAAAAGTTGGCCTAAAGCTCAACATTCAGAAAACTAAGATCATGGCATCCGGTCCTGTCACTTCGTGGCAAATAGATGTGGAAACAGTGGCTGACTTTATTTTGGGGGCTCCAAAATCACTGCACATGGTGATTGCAGCCATGAAATTAAAAGATGCTTACTCCTTGGAAGGAAAGTTATGACCAACTTAGCATTAATAGGCAGAGACATTACTTTGTCAACAAAGGTCCATCTAGTCAAGGCTATGGTTTTTTCAGTGGTCATGTATGGATGTGAGAGTTGGACTATAAAGAAAGCTGAGTGCTGAAGAATTGATGTTTTTGAAGTGTGGTGTTGGAGAAGACTCTTGAGAGTCCCTTGGACTGCAAGGAGATCCAACCAGTCCATCCTAAAGATCAGTCCTGGGTGTTCTTTGGAAGGACTGATGTTGAATCTGAAACTCCAATCCTTTGGCCACCTGATGTGAAGAGCTGACTCATTTGAAAAGACCCTGATGCTGAGAAAGATTGAGGGCAGGAAGAGAAGAGGACAACAGAGGATGAGATGGTTGGATGGCATCACCAACTAAATCGACATAAGTTTGGGTAAACTCTGGGAATTGGTGATGGACAGGGAGGCCTGGCATGCTGCAGTTCATGGGGTCGCAAAGAGTTGGACACGACTGAGCGAATGAACTGAACTTAATATCATAAGTACCAAATGTGATTCTTCTTATTCAGTGGCCCTGTCTTTATAATGGAAGACTCCCAGAAAGAAAATATACTTGTAAACAACTCCGCTCAAGCACTCCCCTGAACTCTGTTCTCTTCTAGAGGTTCCGTCATGTCTTTCTGTATCAAGCCCCAGCTGTGACTCCTGCAACACCCCAAACTCCCCTCCCTTTCAGCCCCTACCCCTCTCTCATGTCCATCTCCAATCCTGGCTCCCATTCGTTTTTGTCAGTTATTCTCACGAATATAATTAGATAGGAACCATGAGACTTGGAAAATACGTTTGAGGTGGTCTAATTTAAAAACATAAACTAGGGACTTTCCCAGTGGTCCAGTGGCTGAGACCCCACGCTCCCAATATGTGGGGCCCGGGTTTGATCCCTGGTCAGTGAACTAGGTCCCACATGCCACATCTAAGAGTTCACATTCCGCAACTAAAGATCCCACATGTCACAGCTGAAGATCAAAGATCATGTGTGCTGCAACTAAGACCCCCAACTCTGCAACCCCATGGACTATACAACCCATGGAATTCTCCAGGCCAGAAATCTGGAGTAGGCAGCTGTTCCCTTCTCCAGGGGATCTTCCCAACCCAGGGATCAAACCCAGGTCTCCTAAATTGCAGGCGGATTCTTTACCAGCTGAGCCACCAGGGAAGCCAACTAAGAACCAGCTGGAAAAAACCCATAAGCTAATAAAACCCACAGTGAGATACCACTTCACACTCACCACAAAGGCTATGATCAACACAGATGAAAGCAAGTGTTGGTGAGGGTGTGGAGGACCTGGAACATTCATACTCAACTGGTAGGAATGTAAGTGGTGCAGCTACTTTGAAAATATCCTGGTAGTTCCTTAAATGAGTCAACACAGACTTACTACATGACCCAGCAATTCCACTGCTTGGGATACACCCTAGGAGGAATGAAAATATATGTCAACACGAAGATTTCTACACAAATGTCCACTGCAGCATTATTTATAGTAGCCATAAAGGAGAAATAATTCAAATTACTATCAACTGATCAATGAATAAACAAAATGTGATCTAGCCATATACTGGAACAGTCTTCAGCAATAAAAAGAAACTAAACACTGTCACATTCTAGAACATGGATAAATCTTGAAAACATTATACTAAGCAAAAGGCTACATATTATAGATTCCATTTATATAAAACGTCCAGAATAGGAACATCTATAGAGACAGAAAGTAAAGTTCTGTCTAGGATTTGGGGAAGTTAGGAGGTTGAGGGAAAAGGGGAAAGATTGCTAATCAGTACGGCCTTTCTACTGGAGATGCAAATATTCTAAAATTGATCGTGGTGACAGTTACACTGTTAATATGCTAAACATGATAGAACGGTGAACTCTAAGTGAGATGAAAAGGTAGACGTGGCATGAACAGTCTATCTCAATAAAGCTGTCTTTAAAAAATATAATCTATGCAGTATCCATGAGAAGGCAATGGCACCCCTCTCCAGTGTTCTTGCCTGGAGAATCCCATGGACAGAGGAGCCTGGTAGGCTACAGTCCACGAGGTCGCAAAGAGTCGGACACGACTGAGCAATTTCACTTTCTTTCTACCGGGAGACTAGAAGAACATACATAAGAAAAAGAGCTCTGGACAAGGAATCAATAGAGTTGTCCTGATCCTACACCTCATGGCATCCGATCCCAACACTTCATGACAAACAGATGGGGTAACAGTGGCTGACTTTATTTTGGGGGCTCCAAAATCACTGCACATGGTGATTGCAGCCATGAAATTAAAAGACGCTTACTCCTTGGAAGGAAGTTATGACCAACCTACACAGCATATTAAAAAGCAGACATTACTTTGTCAACAAAGGTCCGTCTAGTCAAGGTTATGGTTTTTCCAGTAGTCATGTATGGATGTGAGAGTTGGACTATAAAGAAAGCTGAGTGCTGAAGAATTGATGTTTTTGAAGTGTGGTGTTGGAGAAGACTCTTGAGAGTCCCTTGGACTGCAAGGAGATGCAACCGGTACATCCTAAAGGATATCATTCCTGGGTATTCATTGGAAGGACTGATGTTGAAGCTGAAACTCCAGTCCTTTGGCCATGTGATGTGAAGAGCTGACTCATTTGAAAAGACCCTGATGCCGGGAAAGACTGAGGGCAGAAAAGAAGGGGATGACAGAGGATGAGATGGTTGGATGCCATCACCGACTCAACAGACATAAATTTGGGTAAACTCCGGGAATTGGTGATGGACAGGGAGGCCGGGCGTGCTGCAGTTCATGGGGTTGCAAAGAGTCGGACATGATTGAGCGACTGAACTGAACTGAACTGAACCTACCCATCTTCTGTGTGGAAGATGAGGATAACTTCTATTTCAAAGTTGAGGGGATCAAATCAGCTGATACTTTACAAGTAGAGTTCTATACAAATGTGCGAGATGTGTGTGTAAGCCCAGCTGGACTGAGACTTAATACTTGTTTTCGCCATTCTACTCACCCCATAGACTCCTTCACAGCGTGAACCCAAGACCAGAGGAAGGGTGCGGAAAGTTGTAAATAGGAATGCTGAACACTGAGACAGGCCGGCAGGCGTAGCCCCGTTAAGGAACTGCCTGCACCCAAGGTGTGCTGCTCAAGGGTACATTCACCTGGTGTAAGCATGAAATATATACTTTTTCATCAAGTTTGAACTGAGGCTTTGGTCTTAAGAGTTCCCTGCTATGGGGAACTTGCTATTCAACAGAGGTGAGTATTCACTAAGGAATATAACAGTGGCAGCAGAGACATCACAGAGCAAGAGAGCAGAGACTCAGCTCCAACTGTGTGTACTTCACCTATATTGTTACAGCTAATTCTTATAACATCCCCATGCTACAAAGGAACTCACAGACCAGAAAGACAAAAGAACTCGCCTATAGTCATAAAGTAAGGACACGGTGGAACCAAATTACTGAGTTCAGATACTCCTGATCCTGTTTGCTGAATAAAAACAGCATATGTTTATGTGCGTTGCTGCTAAGTCGCTTCAGTTGCTGGCAGCCCCCAAATGCCTCTCTCCGATCAAATCACGGAGTACAGAGGACCTGGGATCTGTTGGGTATTTACCAAATGGTTACTGAGCAAAGAATGGACAGTGTTGGCTAAGAAAACAGGCAGGTGTGTTGGACATAAACTGTGAGGAGGATTAAATGAGATAATGCATTGGAAGAACTTTGTGACTGGCTCATTATCAGAGTTCAAATTCCAGCTGTCCAGTAACTCACTGTGTGCTCTGCACAATGTACAGAGCATAATCAGCACACAAGATTCAACTGGTAAAAATAAATACACACACATTCTTAATCTTCATTTGGCTCCAAGAATGGTGAAATAGAACTCCTTAAATCTAAGAGTATAACCCCTTTATTGCAGCAGGACTATCAGAATCAGGCAGTAGCAGTTTACTCCTTACAAGTAAAGAGGATTTTTAAAGAAAGGATATCCCAGGAGAGAGAAGCAAGTTTACAGGAAAGATGCGTGTTTCCCACCATTACCTGAAGAACCAGGAGCCAACAGGAACTGTCACCTGAACTTACTGCTGGGAAGCTCTTTGTGGGGATTAGGCAATTAGGTTAAACAATTAAAACAAACAAAACCCCAAACAAAAAGCCTAAGAGGAACCACCTCTAAGAAAGAATTAAATTTTATTTTGGCTTCAACAATAAGTACATCTGAGTTATTTTCCAAATCTTACCTCCTGATAATGTCCTTAAAACTGAAATATCACATTATCTTTAGTTATGATCTTGGAAATCATATGTTTAGCTTTAAAACCATGGCTTTAAGGCTCAAATCTTATAACAATGGTGCTCAGGCACCTCATAATCAGTTCCATTAGTCACAGAATAATGCCTACTGACTACAGAGGCCCCAGTTTTTATGCTGATGAAACAGAGGCTTTTCACTCACCCAGAAGCTAGGTTTTAATGGTTTTGCCTTCTAAGGCATCAAACATGTCTTCTAAGGCCTTCTCCACACACTGGAGAAACTCACGGGCATTGCGGCTTTGGTAGGTAGAGACATTGCAGCCTATCCAGTCGTCTTGAACAGCGTACGCAATGCCCAAACCATCAGAGACCACGGGGGCAAAGCAGCCAATGCTCACTGCTGGGCTGCTCAGCGTGCTGGTGGACAGGATGTTGTGGTTTATCTGCCTGTATGCAGAGTCCAGGAACAGCTCAGGCATGCTGATCCCTTTGGCTGCTGCCAGGTACCGCAGAGCAAACAAATGTCGATCAAAGCCCTGACCTGTCAGAGACAAAATGGAAAATCAGACTCTCAGAACTGAAAGGGACCTCACTAAGTAACACCTCTCACCTAAGATAGGAATATCCTTCACAGCATCCTTGAGAGGGGAAGAAGGGTTTGTTGACCTCTGCATTCACACCTCCACCTTGCTAAATTCTAGAGCAGTGCATTCTAGAATATTCCTTTTAAGCAGTGAACAGCTGAGTTAAAAATCAGCCTAGTTCAGTTCAGTTCAGTCGCTCAGTCGTGTCCGACTCTTTGCGACCCCATGAATCGCAGCACGCCAGGCCTCCCTGTCCATCACCAACTCCCGGAGTTCACTCAGACTCACATCCATTGAGTCGGTGGTGCCATCCAGCCATCTCATCCTCTGTTGTCCCCTACTCCTCCTGCCCCTAGTCCCTCCCAGCATCAGAGTCTTTTCCAATGAGTCAACTCTTCGCATGAGGTGGCCAAAGCCTAAGATAAACCTAATTTTTAAAATCCTGAGATTGAATCAGTTTAAACAGTCATGAAAAGTATGTGGAGAGCACACCATGGACTCAAAACCTAAGGGAAAACCAAAAGCCCAAATCAAGTACAAAGGACAAGATGGAGTCAGTGGAACAAAATGGAAAGGGTATTTGACCTGGTTCTAATCTCAGCTTTCCTGCTGTGTGATCCTGGGCCAGTGGTCTCAGCTTCCTACCTATAAAATAGAGAAGGCTGAGACCAGAATGTCTTGGAGGTCCCTTTCAGTTCCAGGACTTTGCCATATGAAAGGACTGGACTATGTGATCCTTCAGGTCCTTCCTGGGTCTTGAATTTTATCAGAAAGGAGCAAAATGATGCCACTTAGGTAGGGAAGAGCTTCTGAGATGGCCTATTTACACGTAGCCAACACACTACAACTGGGCTGAAGTAAGAGGGTCCGTGAGCTTAGAAATCCTGCATTGTCAAAAATGAGGCTGAAGACCAATAAATAATAGGAAGAGAGCATGTGACACAGCTGAAAGTGACCTTAAAAGAGGATGATGCATTTAAGTCAGACGCATCACCCCATTGCTGCTCAGGGGGAGAGAATGTTCTGTCCCTAGTGGCTAGTCTGGCTGTTCAGACTGCTAAGGAAAAGATAATAATCAGTTGACAGATGGATTAAGCCTAGAGAAGGGTGGAAATCAGAATAGTACTGAGGCATACTCAGAGCTGAGGGCAACAAGACCAAGCGGCACAGTCCCCAGCCCCATCTCACCCATCGCCGCTTCTCTGGTCAGCTGGTTGTGGTATGTGGAGCACTTGGCCATCATCTGCTGAAGCTCTCCAGCGCTATGCTTGGAAGGCTCCCTGACAAAGGCCTCGGAGCACCTCTTTGTGAAGATGGAGGCTGGGCGGATGGTCTCGGTGCGGCCGTGCTTGAATGCCGCAGTGCTACAGGACTCATAGGTGGCCACCGTCTGCCCGTACTGCCGCAGGAAGGCCATCTGGAAGGCCAGCTGAGCCATCGAGTCAGGGCTCAGCTTCTGCTTCTTCAGGAATTCTCTGCCTCCTCTCTGAAACCGGATGTAGTCAATGGTGAGGGTTTTCACGGTGGCATCAAATTTTTCCTTAGCAGCGCTAATGCCAGTCTTTAAAGCATCGCTCAGCTTGAAGTTGAGTTTTTGTACGGCCACAGAAGAGTCAGTGCTGGCCGGCTGGCTCTGGGGGAGTGATGGCAGGGGCCTGTGTGCTATCTTTAAACACTTCATTAAAAACCTGAGCACTGCAACACCATCGCCCCAGGCATGCTCAAAGTGGACGCCAGCAGTGCCATCCTTGGCTATAATGAGGTTAAAGGATTTGTCAAACCAGCGGTTTGTGCCATCGCCATGCAGCATGCTGTGGGACAAGTGGACAAAGTCCTTAATGGCGAAGTCATCTAGGCAGAGACAGAACACAGCTGAGTCCACCTTCCTCAGGGTCTCCTCGTTGCCACCACTCACCAGCTTCTGTCTGAGCTCTGCCCAGATGTCCCGGTTCTCACTAGTCAGATAGGAAAGCGGAAACTCGGGGGCTGGGGTATTGTCTGACAGAATGTACTTCAGATGAGCCTGGATTTCAGAGGCACTCACAATGTTCCCATCTTGATCCAGGACATCAAAGATGTAGAAATGTCCTTTTCTTAGGACCAGGAGGTGTCTGGCCTTGTCATCGGTGAAGAGTTCATCTCGATGGGGTCTGGGTAAACGAGTTGAATTGAAAAGCCGATAATACTGGGACATGTCCAGGGGATATGCATTGACCAAGTAGGCGCCATACCAAGATAGGAAGGACGGCACAAAGCGTATGAATCTCTTGAAGGTATCAGTATCACTTTTGGCAGGGTTCAAATGGAACACTTCTGGCTCCAGAAGGTTAGCTCAAAGTGTCTTCAGAAACCGGATGGCAGAGACAGTCATGTTGGTGGCCCGGATGAGCTGGTCATTATACTCAGACTTTGGATCAGGGTTGAATGACATAAACGGATTAAAGTTCAGGACAACAGGATCTCGAGCAGTTAAATACATATCAAACCAGGGGCCTAAAAATAAAAATGAACAAAAAAGAGTTCCTAAAGAGAGAATGTGAGAAAGAAAAAAAAATCAAGCATATTCAGAAGAAATGACTCACTTTCAGAGGGTGGAATTTTCTGATTTTTTTTTTTTTGCTTTGCAATAATTCAAAACCATTAAATAGGATCATATAATATGTGGTCTTTTGCAGCTGACTTCTATCACTTATGGGCTTCCCAGTGGCTCTAGTGGTAAAGTACCCACCTGCCAATATAAGAGACACAAGAGATGCGGGGTTCAATCCCTGCGTCAGAAAGATCCACTGCGGTACAAAAAAACAACCCACTCTAATATTCTTGCCTGGAAAATTTCTTGAACAGAGGAGCCTGGCGGGCTACAGTCCATGTGGCTGCAAAGAGTCGACACAACTAAGCAACTGAACACACACTCTATCACTTATAATAATGTATTGGAGGTTCATCCACACTGTAGCATGTATCAGTTCTTCATTTCTTTTTATTGTTAAGTAATGTTCCAATAATATACTGTATCTTGTTTATCCATTCACCTGTAGATGGACATTTTTTTCCACTTGTTGGTTATTATAATGCTAGTGCTTTTTGTGTGTGTGGACATTATGTTCTCAGTTCTCTTGGAAGATATAGCTAGGAAAGGGATTGCTGGGTCATACGGGAAGTCTACTCTAACCCTTTGCTTTTTGACTGAGAATGAAGTATCATTGGTTTACAATGCTGTGTTAGTTCAGGTGTAGAGCAAAGTGATTCAGTTACTCATATACCTAGTCTTTTTCAGACACTTACTCATTATAGATTATCACAAGATATCGAATAGAGTTCCTTGTGCTATACAGTAGGTCCTTGCTGATTATCTATCTTAGATATATTGGTATCTGTTAATCCCAAACTCCTAATTTAGCCCTCCCCCACCACCTTGCCCCTTTTGGCAATCATAAGTTTATTTTCACGTCTGTGAGTCTGTCTCAAACATGTTTTATAAATAAGCTCATCTGTGTATTTTAGATTCCACATGTGATAACATATGATGGTTATCTTTCTCTGACTTACTTTAGTATATTTGATAATCTCTAGGTCCACCCATGTTGCTGCAAATGGCATTATTTTTTGATAGCTGAGTAATATTCCATTGTGTGTGTGTATGTATTATACATATATGTGTGTGTGTGTGTGTGTGTGTGTGTGTGTGTGTACACCCTGCATCTTCTTTATCCATTTACTTACTGATGGACATTTACACTGCTTTCATGTCTTGGCTACTGTAAATAGTGCAGTTATGAACACCGGGGAGCATGTACCTTTATGAAGTAGAGTTTTTCTCTGGATATATGCCCATAAATATGCATATATGCTGTATCATATAGTAACCCTATTTTTACTTTTTAAAGGAACCTCCATACCGTTCCCCACAGTGGCTGCACCAATTTACATTCCCACCAATAGTGTAGGAGGGCTCCCTTTTCTCCACACCCTCTCTGGCATTTACTTGTAGATCTTTTTAATGATGACTATTTTGATTGACGTGAGACAATACCCCATATTTTTCTTCTCAAATAATTAGCGATATTGAGCATCTCTTCACTTGCTCATTGGCTATCTCTATATGTCTTCTTTGGTGAAATGTTTATTTAGGTCTTCTTCCCATTTTTTTGATTGGGCTATTTGTTTTTTTATATTGAACGATAGGAGCTGTTTGTACATTTTGGAGACTAATCTCTGTTGGTTACATCATTTGCAAATATTTTCTCTCATTTCACAGGTTGTCTTTTTGTTTTGTTTATGGTTTCCTTTGCTGTGCTTTTAAAGCTTTTTAAATTTAATTAGGTCTCATTCACTTATTTTTGCTTTTATTTCCATTACTCTAGGAGACAGACCTAAAAAAAAAAATTGCTATGATTCATGTCAAAGAGTATTCTCCTTATGTTTTTCTCTAGTAGCTTTATTGTAACTGATCTTATACTTAGGTCTTTAATCATTTTGAGTTATTTTTGTATATGGTATTAGAAAATGTTCTAACTTCGTTCTTTTACATGTAGTTCTCCAGTTTTCCCAGCACCACTTATTAAAGAGACTGTCTTGTCTCCACTGTGTATTCTTGCCTATTTTGTGATAGATTAATTGACCATAGGTGTGTGGATTTATTTCTGGGCTCTCTATTCTGTTCCACTGATAAATATGTCTGTTTTTGTGCCAATACCATCAATCACGTGCACACCCTTTGTTCAGCCTGGCCATACTCCAAGACCTTTGGGCTGTCTCCCCACAGCCAAACCATGTCCTACCCCTGGGTCTGCCCTCTGAAACCTAAGTTTCAGCACCCAGTTGCTGCACACACCAGCAGGCAGGTGTCTTGGGCTCAGAAGTGAGGCAATATGGCCTGGACCATCTGTGGGTCTCTCTACTCTGCAGGGTGGCAAGCCAGCTCCTACACTCTCCTCTCCAGCTTCTGAAGCTCCCTATTTGTCCTGGTGGATTTCATACTCAGTGAAGGAGGTTGTCAGGTGAGGGAAGAGGTCATCTTTCACAGATCCTTCCCAGGAGCGCAGGTCCTGTCCCACTTCCTCTTCTCCCTTTTCCCTTCATCCTACCCAGTTAAGTAGGGACCTTCCTTGCATCTTTGGTTGTATGGGATTTTCTGCAAGCTTTCAGTAGATATTCTGTGAGAACTGTTCCACATGTAGAAATATTTCTGACATATCAGTGGGAGGACGTGAATTCCATGTCCTTCTACTCCACCATCTTGAACCAGAACTCTGTTGCACAATTGTTCCCAACTCTTGACTCTTCACGACCCACTGGACTGCAGCATGCCAGGTTTCCCTGTCCATCACCATCCTGGAGCTTTCTCAACTCATGTCCATTGAGTCGGTGATGCCATCCAACCATTTTGTGCTCTTCCTCCCCTTCTCCTCCTGCTTTCAATCTTTCCCAGCATCAGGGTCTTTACCAATGCATCAGCTCTTCACATCAGATAGCCAAAGTATTGGAGTTTCAGCTTCACCATCAGTCTTTCCAATGAATATTCAGGACTGACTTCCTTTAGGATGGACTGGTTGGATCTCCTTGCAGTGCAGGGGCTTCTCAAGACTCTTCTCCAAAACCACAGTTCAAAAGCATCAATTCTTCAGCACTCAGCCTTCTTTATGGTCCAACTCTCACATCCATACATGACTACTTGGAAAACCATAGCTTTGACTAGACAGACTTTTGTTGGCAAAGTAATGTCTCTGCTTTTGAATATGCTGTCAAGCTTTTCCTCCAAGGAGCAAGCATCTTTTAATTTCATGGCTGCGGTCAACATCTACAGTCATTTGGGAGCCCAAGAAAATAAAGTCTTTCACTGTTTCCACTGTTTCTCCATCTATTTGCCATGAAAGGATGGGACCAGATGCCATGATCTTCATTTTTGAATATTGAATTTTAAGCCAGCTTTTTCACTCTCCTCTTTCACTTTCATCAAGAGGCTCTTTAGTTCTTCTTCACTTTCTGCCATAAGGGTAGTGCCATCTGCATATCTCAGGTTATTGATATTTTTCCCAGTAATCTGGATTCCAGCTTGTGCTTCTTCCAGCCCAATGTATCTCATGATGTACTCTGCACAGAAGTTAAATAAGCAGGGTGACAATATACAGCCTTGACATACTCCTTTTCCTATTTGGAACCAGTCTGTTGTTCCATGTCGAGTTCTAACTGTTACTTCTTGACCTGCATACAGATTTCTCAGGAGGCAGGTCAGGTGGTCTGGTATTCCCATCTCTTTCAGAATTTTCCACAGTTTGTTGTGATCCACACAACAATTTATTTGGTGTAGTCAATAAAACAGAAGTAGATATTTTTCTGAAACTCTCTTCATTTTTTGATGATCCAATGGATACTGGCAATTGGATCTCTGGTTCCTCTGCCTTTTCTAAATCCAGGTTGAACATCTGGAAGTTCTTGGTTCACGGACTGTTGAAGCCTGGCTTGGACAATCTTGAGCATTACTTTGCTAGCATGTGAAATGAATGCAATTGTGCAGTAGTTTGCATGTTCTTTGGCACTGCCCTTCTTTAGGATTGGAATGAAAACTGACCTTTTCCAGTCCTGCGGCCACTGATAAGTTTTCCAAATTTGCTGCCATTCTGAGTGCAGCACTTTTGCAGCATTATATTCTAGGATTTGAAATAGCACAACTGGAATTACATCACCTCCACTAGCTATGTTCGTAGTAATGTTTCCTCAGTCCCATTTGATTTCATATTCCAGGATGTCTGGCTCTAGGTGAATGATCACACCATCGTGGTTATCTGGGTCATGAAGATCTTTTTGTATACTTCTTCTGTGTATTTTTGCCAACTCTTCTTAATATCTTCTGCTTCTGTTATGTCCATACCATTTCTGTCCTTTTTGTGCACATCTTTGCATGAAGTGTTCCCTTGGTATTCCTAATTTTTTCTGAAGAGATCTCTAGTCTTTCCCATTCTATTGTTTCCCTCTACTTCTTTGCACTGATTGCTGAGGAAGGCTTTCTTATCTCTCCTTGCTATTCTTTGGAACTCTCCATTCAGATGATGTATCTTTCCCTTTTTTTCTTTGCTTTTCACTTCTCTTCTCTCAGCTATTTGTAAGGCCTCCTCAGACAACCATTTTGCCTTTTGCATTTTTCTTGGGGATGGTCTTGATCACCTCCTCCTGTACAATGTCACAAACCTCCATCCATAGTTCTTCTGGCACTCTGTGTATCAGATCTAATCCCTTAAACCTATTTGTCACTTCCACTGTATAATCATAAGGGATTTGATTTAGGTCATATCTGAATGGTCTAGTGGTTTTCCCTACTTTCTTCAATTTGAAGTCCAAATTTGCCAATAAGGAGTTCATGATCTGCCATAGGCAGTTTTTGACCTTGTTTTTGCTGACTGTATAGAGCTTCTCCATCTTTGGCTGCAAAAAATATAATTAGTCTGATTTCAGTATTGACCATGTGGTGATGTCCATGTGTAGAGTCTTTTCTAGTGGTATTGTTAATGTTACTATCAGTCTTATTTGATTGGAGCCATTCTAGTGGATAACCATCACTGTGGTTTTGACTTACATTTCTCTGATATTTATTCATTGCTTTTTCCTTCTCATTCTGTTTTCCTCCTTAACACTTACGGAAATAAAAAACAGTAATTCCTCACTTGCATTCACACTGAAACAGAACAGTTTTTAATCCCTATCCCTCCTGTGCTTCACCTCCTTTCAGGGACAATATCCATACTTGACTGTCTCCCTAAAATGACAGAAAGTTTCACCATCATTCTGTGTACTATGTATATTACTCCCTCTTTTAGGAAATACCTGAAAGTCAATTAGAAATAACTCAGTGCATATGAGCCACTCAAACTACCTCTGTATTCCTGTGGATGCTTGTAAAAATTCCAGAAGCATTATCTTATTAGAAAACATGTTTTCAAGGGAAGTTCCTGGTTGGATTAGCAAGCATGGGTGAACTCTACAAATATGGGGTATCTTCAATGGGAAGAAGTAATTTTTATACATAAAGCATTGGGGAAGGATTAATGGACAAAAATTTATCTATTATTCATTTGTTGATCTATTAATTCCATTTCATTCCTTGAGAATCAGTCCCATGCCAGGTCCTGGGCCTAGGGATAGAGCATGGACTTTAGAAGAACTGTGGTGAAGGAGATAAATAGAATTAAAATAGAATGCAATCCATTAAAATGGGGGTAAGATACATTTGATGAAAGAAGACATGAATTTATGCTTCTGATCCCTTGAGTAAAAGAATTGTTAAAAGACATAAGCCAATAAGGCAAAGAGAATAAGAGAGAAGAAAAGAACAAATATTGGAAAGTATAAGATTATCTAGCAGAGTCAGAGAAAGCCAACCCTAAGTTGGCAGCAGAGAAAGCCAGGAAACAGTATGACTTAAACAGCAGAACCCCCAGATGGCTCAGGATGTAGTAGCCTAGGTACGTCTGGTTGAAGGGCTGTTTAATTAGAACCCCACGCCCCAGATTCCCTCCCTACTCCTGTAGAAGACTTAAGTTTTATTCATTGGAGAAAGTAAAATTGGGAGACATGTCACAGATGAGAACTCAAGTCTTCTTTCCTTAATCCCACTCCTGCAACAGCAGCAACTAGGAATATACCTTTCGGCAGTTAACTGGAAAAGCCTTCCCTAAGAAGTCTAAATAACCCAAAGACACCAACATTAAGGGCGCCCCCAGGAAGTGGTTTAGCGGATCACATTACAGTGAAGCTGTGACTGACAAGCCCACTCTCATTCATAGAAATTCCCACAACTTTTAATGTATCATTCAGGTTTAAGACAACAGAGAAGGATTATGAAACATCTGAAGAAAGAAAAGAGGGTAAAACAAACAGGAAAAAAAAGCAAACTGGAGAAAGACCATTAAGGAAGATGAGAAATTTTTTAAAAATTCCCAAATAAATTATTAGGCACATAGAAAGCAAAACAAAAAAAGGTATAATTATTGATTATAGAGAAGACAAAGTTAGTATGGAAAAGGAAAAACAATTCCAATGTGCTACACAACTCAGCTGACAACAGTGTTTACATGATTATAACAGTATAAACACCAGGTAGCTTCCTGGTGGCACAGTCGGTAAAGAATCTGCCTGCACTGCAGGAGACCTGCTTTCGATCCCTGGGTTGGGAAGATCCCTTGAAGAAGGGAATATCCTCTCCTGTATCCTTGTCTGAAGAATCCCACGATAGAGGAGCCTGGTGGGCTACAGTCCATGGGATCACAAAGAGTTAGACATGACTGAGCAACTAAGCACAGCACAGCATGCTGTGACAATAAGGGGATGGAAATGTGGTGAGGATACAAGACACCAACAAATCCTAATCTTTTATAGTGAGACATCTATAGATAATGCCTAAAACTAAAAAAGATGCATTGATATGAGTAAGTAATTTAGAGAATGGGGCAAAATGAGAAGTGAGAAATTAAATCAAGGTCAGGAAACTGCTGCTTCTCATAACAAGCCTGAGAAAACTATTTTATTCTTTAGATGATATGCATGTATAACCTTACTACAAACATAAACTGAGTTAAAAGAAGTGCAGTAGGAACAGAAGTGGAAGCAACCAACTCTGAATGGGAAGGGCTGAAAGGTTTCATAGAAAAATCATCCTACCCAGATCTGGTCTTTTCTGCTTTTTCAAATTGAGATGTAATTAACATTTAACATTATATTAGCTTCAAGTGTACAACATAATGGTTCGACATTTGTATATATGTAAAATGCTCAACACATCCACCACCATACACAGTTATAAAAATTTTTTTATTAGAAGTTTTAACATCCATACTCACAGCAACTTTCAGATACACAATACAGTACTAACTAGGGTCACCAAGTTGCATATTGCATTCCCAGGACTTACTTATTTTATAACTGAAAGTCTATACCTTTTATCCTCTTCACCATTTTGCCAGCCCCTACTCCCAACCTCTGACAACCATCTTAACTGGGTCTTAAAGGAAAAATTTGCCAGGTTAAAAAGGTGGTGGGAGCAACATGGATTAAGGCCTAGAAGAATGAAAAGACTAAGGGGTCAAGGGAAGAAGCTACTCAGTTTTGCTGAAGCATGGGTGTGTCAGGGAGGATGGTGAAACGACGCTGGAGTGGGCAGCTGGGCCAGAAAACGAAGGACCTAGAATGGTACATACAGGACACAGGACTAAATCCTGCATCCTTTTCAGATAGAACCAATGATTAGGTTCTGCACTAATCCTATCTACAGAGCAGGCAAGCCACTGCTCCTGACCACAGACTCCAGGTAACACCTCAGTGGAGGAAGAACTCACTCAGCCTTAATGTCCACCTCAGGAAGAGAGGATGAAACAACACTGCACAAACGTTTCTGGTCTCACCAAAAACCCCTGTGAGACCAAAACAGAAGAGAAGATGCCCTGCTTTCCATTATGGGAGGCTCTGGAAATACCACATCCACAGCCCTGCCTACCCACCTGAAATGTAGCTTGTATGTTTATTCTGCTTGTCCTGAGAGACCAGCTGCTCATGTAGTTCTTTTCCAATTCCAGTTTCAAAACTCTTACACAACTGTTCTGTTTTCCTGAAATGTTTAAGAAAAGACATAATCAAACCATGTCAGGGAATAGGTGGTTTTTAGATTCATGGCCACAAATTCGTCACAGAACTTTGGGTTCCCTAGCATATCCTTAGAATGTGGGACTGAGACCAGAAAGTACCTCTGATCAGAAGAGGAGAATCAACCTAAGCAGATAAATTTAAGATATTTGCTTAAAATGACAGATCAGGAAGATGAATTCACATCTCAGAAAACAATGTATAATCTAGGAGGCAGCTTTGGAGTCAAGAAGAGCTAAGTTTGAATTGTAGCTCTGTTACTTTCAAATTGTATGACCTTGGACAAGTTACTCGATTTTTCTCATGTGATTCTAATGAGAAGGCCAGTGTTCCGCACAACAAATTCCCATTGTGGAAAAGAGTACTACACCAGGATACAACAGCCTGATGGAATCCTTTTTTTTTTTTTTTTTACAATATCCAATATTATTTTCCACTTCCAGGCTGTTAGTTTCCCACGACTGCCAAGACAAAGTGCCACAGACCAGATGTCTTAAGACAACAGAAATGTATTCTCTCATAGTTCTGGAGGCTAGAAGTACAGAATCGAGGTGCTGACAAGACCGTATTCTCTCTGAAGACTCTCAAGGAGAATCTGTTCCAGGCCTTTCTCTTCGCTTGTGGTGTTATCAGGTATCCTTGGCATTCCTTAGCCTGTTACTACACTCCAACCTGCCTCTTTACATGGCTGTCTCTTTATCCCTTCTAAGGACTGGAATAAGGACTAAATCTTCTCTATTAATAGTATGACCTCATCTTAATGGACATGAGTTTGAGCAAGCTCCAGGAGTTGGTGATGGACAGGGAAGCCTGGCGTGCTGTAGTCCACAGCGTCACAAAGAATCAGACACAACTGAGTGACTGAACTGAACTGCTCTTAACTAGTTACACGTACAACTACCCTCTTTCCAATAAGGTCACATACTGAGGTTTTTGAGAAGGGAGTGAATTTAAGGGACATACTATCCAACCCAGTACATAAGCTCACCAAGCAAACTTCTGGTCTGCCACATGCTCTCCTCAATGAAGCTCCCTACCAAGGCCCCATGCCCTCTGCAAATGACCAGTGCCAGCTAGCTGACGCGGTAAAATCTGCCAGGGCAGTGCAAATTTGGCATTATAGTGTCTAAACCATTGCTTATTCAGTCAAGTTAAAGAGTCTCACCTTAGGGCTTGGTCAGCCCTTCATGAGTGAAAATCTATTTCCTGAACTTGCAAATGTAAAGACTAGGTCTCAGGTGCCTGAGGACCAGTCAAATCATAGCCACTCCCTGAAGACTGGCCCGCCACCACTTGTCAGCTCCTCCTGAACCGCCCAGCCACGGTCATTTGGGCTTCTCAGCATTTACCTGAACTGGGTGTCATCCAGCAGAGGCTTCTGTGCACTGAGGTATCTCCTAATGGTGTCTTCAAGTTTGGGAATAGGCAGCCTGGGGAGAAAAGAAGGTCAGTGTAATGGCAACAAGATGCGGAAGAGGTTAGTTAGTGTGCCAATCCAAACTCATAAATAATTACTGGATAATTAAATTCTTTCCCCCAAAAACAAAACAATAGGAAGCCTAAGCCACTGACAAATAAGAATAGATGAATTTAAGTATCAACAGTACTCCTTTTATTTTCTAGGTAGAAGAATAACCTTTTAATGTATTAATGATGATTTTCATAAACTAAATTAGTAAATATACTAACAAATTAAAAATGGGGAAGCAGAAGCAGCCAAAATATTCCTGATTCCTGTCACAATTATAATACTTGTGTTAACCCTGCACTGGCATGGATTTTAATTCTACCCTTACTTTGAGCAACAGTCTTTTTCTCTCCTAAGATGAAAAAAAAGTTCTGTTTTTAAATTTATTGGTGTATTTTTGACAGAGAATCATGCAAAGAGAAACACAGGTCTATCCATGGGCCAGCCAACCAAGGGATGGACTGTCAAGTCACGCCCAGCTCACCAGGAGTCCTGTGAGGAACGGATATTCTTGGGTATTGTGCTTAGAAATATGTCAGACAGAGAAAGACAAATACTGTATGACATCATTTATATGTGAAATATAAAAATAAAACTAGTGTGTATAACAAGAAACACAGATACAGAAAACAAACTAAATGGTTATTAGTGGGGAGAAGGAAGCAGTGAAGGGCAAAACGAGTAGGGGGTTAAGAGGTACAAATGACTATGTACAAAATAAGCTACAGGGATGTATCTATAGCACATCAAATATAGCCACCATTTTCTATTCACTATAAAGGGAGTACAATCTTGAAAAATTATCAGGCACTATGTTGTACACCTGAAACTTACATAATACTGTAAATCTACTATATCTCAAAAATTTTAAGTGTCAACTTTATGGCATGTGAATTATGTCTCAATAAAGTGAAGTTGCTCAGTCGTGTCTGACTCTTTGCGACCCCATGGACTATATGTAGCCTACCAGGTTCCACCATCCATGGGATTTTCCAGGCAAGGATACTGGAGTGGGTTGCCGTTTCCTTCTCCAATATCTCAATAAAGCTGTTAGAAATTTTTCTAAACAAGTTATGTTCATCTCTGGTGATTAATTTTTTTCTCAGTAAGATGAAAGAACTCAAAGAGACTGTTTCTAAGGCGCCTTTACAATTCTGTGACCACAAGCTCAGGAATCCTGTTGATTCCTCCTGCAGCAAGGCACGAGAACTGCACAGTGGTGAAAGGGCGGACTCTGGTATCATCCTTCACAGCTGTGTGGCTCTGGGCATGCTGCTGCTCTGCACGTAACTTTCCTCATACATAAAATGAAGATGATACTAACACGTACTTTCCAGTGTTGTGTGCAAATTCGATGAGGCAACCCATGTCACAGACTCAGAAGAGCACCTGGCACACAGTAAGCACTCAATTGCTGTTGCTCAGCTGCTCGGTTGTGTCCCACTCTTTGTGATTCCATGGGCTGCAGCACGGCAGGCTTCCCTGTCCTTCACCATCTCCTGCAGCTTGCTCAGACTCACGTCCATCAAGTTGGCGATGCCATCCAACCATCTCATCCTCTGTTGTCCCCTTCTCCTCCTGCCTTCAATCTTTCCCAGCATCAGGGTCTTTTCTAATGAGTTGACTCTTCCCATAAGGTGGCCAAAGTATTGGAACTTCAACCTCAGCATCTGTCCCTCCAATGAATATTTAGGATTGATTCCCTTCAGGATTGACTGGTTTGATCTCCTTGCTGTGGAAGGGACTCTCAAGAGTCTTCTTCAGCACCACAGTTTGAAGGCATCGATTCATTCTTTGGCGCTCAGCCTTTATGGTCCAGCCTTATGGTCCAGCTCTCACATCCGTACATGACTACTAGGAAAACCACAGCTTTGACAATACGGACCTTTGTCGGCAGTCTCTGCTTTTTAATATACCATCTAGGTTTGTCATTGCTTTTCTTCTGATAAATACGTTTTTTTTTTTTTTTACTTACTCAGTCATCAAGTCCTATAGATTCAAACTCTGCTCATGTTCCTAGGGAACTAGCTCATCATCTCTCCCTCAGTGCCTGGAATGGGGTTTCCCCATATTGGTGTTCTGCCTACCCCAACTTTCTCACTTCTTTTAGTAATAGCACCCTTTCTATTTAAGTCCCTGCAGTTCAGGTAGAGCTGACTCCATGCCCAGCTCCCAGGAGTAGGCTTAAAGCTTACTGGTTCAGACTCAATGAGACCTGGCAAGAACCTAAAGACTTAACTATAGGAGTTTTGGGGTTTTTTAACTGTTAGGATGAGGAAGGGAATCTCTAACATCTGAGTTACTAAGAAATGAGTGGGAAAGCTATGCCTTAGGTAATGGCTACCACTATGGCACCATGAGGAGACAGCCTAGCTGAGAATGGAGTCACACGAATGAAGAGTTGAGTGGGAAGGCAAATCAGGGTCTTGATGACATTTGGACCTCTTAACCCAACCTGGATATTTTGGGTCTGTGGGTTCACACATTCCTTTTGACTAAAACCAGTTTAATTGGGTTTTCTATAACTTGCTACCACAACTGCCATTTCTGTGGCCTTTTCAGTATGTGCACAACTTTTCATCCACAGTTCCTCAAGGAACACCAAAAGTGGTTTCAAAGGCACAGCTGAAGTTCCTTGAGCTCCTTGATGGGTTGTTCACCAGGTGCCTTGAAAAGAGCTATAGAGCTAAAAGCCTTGAGAGAGGCCTGGCAGGTTCATTTTAACCATGTGGGTTCTCTTTCCCCACCCTCTATCAAAGAACTCCATCCCCATTTAAACACCATTTGCTATAATAAGGATGGAAGAAAAGTTAGCACCAACCGGTTTATCTCCTGTCTAAGTGACTCTGATATCAATACCTAAGAAGCCTCCAAGCAGTAGGTGTTTTATTCTTCTCCCTGCAAGAAGACAGCTATAAAGTCTTTTGTAGTTTTACACAATCTAGTTATTATTCTGGTAAAATCACTCTGGTTGTCAAGACAATTTATCTGCAGAACATGCCTTTGGGGCTCAGAGCATTACTGTTTCTGTTATCCTCCACACCTTGGAAACTTGGGCCTCACCTGCCTCCCATGTGAATTCTAGAGAACATGCCCATTATATCTTGAACACCAGCTATCATCTAAAGTGATTAGGGGGTTAAAAGAAATCACAAGATAATTGACAATGACTGTGGGTCAACTATAGGCCTAAAATAGTGGCCCATTACTATTTTTTTAAGACACAGTGCCACTCCCCCAACCCAGCCAACACAGACACACACAGACACCAGCCCAACTCTTGTAACTTAGGGCCCAAAGTGATGATTCTTTGAGTTGGGCCTCCCATCAGCTTCTCAAAATTTCTGAACACGTCATGCATTTTCAGACTTCTGTTTCTTAGCACATGCTGCTCTATCCTTGCCTCTCTCCTCTCATGTGGTGATCTTCAAATTCCAACTCAAATATCACCTCCTCTATGAAGCTTCCTTTCTCTGCCAGACACTAAGTCACTCCCACCACCACACTCATACAATGAAATTATGCAACAAATATTTAAGGTAGTTATAATACTTGAGAATATCTACTGAGTACTTGCTATATGCCTGGCTTTGTGCTAAGTGTTTTATATCAGGGTATTTAACAACCCTGAGAGGAAGGTAATATTAACACCCCATTTTTAGGTTACATGATTTCCTTTCAGCCATGAAGCTAGTAAGTAGAGCTGGATTAAAAATCAAATCTGATTCCCATCTCATGACCATAACCACCATGAGATGCTGCTTCCTACTGATCCATTATACCATAATTATATCTGCTTACCTGTCGAATCTCCCCCACTATACAGTAAGCTCCTCACCATGACTGACTGGTCTCCAAATTCATGTCAATCAATGTTTATCAAGTTAATAATGTAAATGTGTAGGTCAGGCTGATCCACCCTTTGTCTTCTCCAGACTTGTGATTTTACATTCTGAGATTAATTGCTCAGTGCATAAAACATAACCCTGAAAAAAACACTTAACTGAATTGCACCCTAAAAATAGTTAAAATGGTAAATTTTATGTTTTGTATATTTGACCACACTAAAAAGAACAAAGAAAAAAAAACATAATAGCTGGAAACCAAGCAAATGATACTGCAAGGCTTCCTAGAAGAAAGCAAGTCCAAAGTCACTTGACTACAAGGCAGTGATATGACAGAAAAAGGATGAAAGAAGAAGGGAGGTCCAGCTGGACCACCTAATACTGATATTAAGAGGCTAGTCCTTCTCTTGCCAACTAACAAGAGAAGATGCCAATTATTTTGGCATTTTACCTCACTCTACCCTCACAACAGCCCTATGAACTGTGCATTCAGATACTACTTTGCAGGTAAGAACTGGGCTCCAAGAAGCTGACAGAACTGGCTGAAGTTATAAAGAGTGTCAGATCTGGAATCTAAATCTAAGCTCTACCAGACTTCAAGCCTGGGCTCTTCATTAAGTGTGACATCTAAATGAGTGTAAAGATAATACAGTTTGCCTCTCCAGAATCTCAGAGAGAAGGACTCTCATCTAACTTTCAACATACAGGTGATGAAGTGAAGGCCTGAGGGGTCATTGTTTACAGAGTTATACACAGGTTATGAGTGCTACAGTTTGCAGCTCCAGGACATTTGTTCTGCAGAGTGAAAGAAATGATCTTCATAGTCCTTGACTTTAATATTCTTCTCAGCTTTCCAGTTCTACAATGGAGAAAATCCCTCTGATCTTAAGCCTAGGTGGGGCCCAGGCCTATCTAAAAGTTAAAGGCCAACTGCTGCTGGGCTTGGCAAGCGAAGACAGACTCTGTCATCCCTCACCTTTCCCCTACATACAGGCTCAGCTCAGACATAAGAGGTCAAGGCTTATCTCACAGGAACAGGGACTTTTTCTTTCTATTCCCAGACCTCCTACCAAATGTATACAGTGGGGTTGGGACTAGATAATCTCATTTTAGTCTGTTTTAGAAGTTTGCACACTGTAACTTCATAAGAATCACCTCAGATGATATTACTGGGAAGGTGGGGGTGGGCAGTTAAGGGTTAAGGGGTTCCTGGTTGTAGAGAAAAAGAGCAACCTAGTAGTTCTGGGGGATGTCTGTGACAATTTTGGTTCTATTTACAATGAGAGTTGGTCTCCAATCCCTGGACTGCGAGATCTCTGATGGGCAGCTTGGTAAGGAAGGAAGTAAACAGGTTTTTGAAAGAAATTTGGAACTTTGCACTAGGAGCTAACTGGTAAGCAGGTGGAGAAATTAAAGTTTGATTGTAGACAGTGAAGGAATTTGGGGAAATTGCTAATACTGGAGGAGACCTGGCAGCTTAATTTAAGGCTGGGAGTTCAAAGACTGGGAAAACTGGAAGCTGAATTAAAGAAAATACTGAGTGAGGGAAGGAGAGAGGAAGATATATTGGGGCTGTTTCATAGGGGAAGTAAATTCTGGAAGAAGTGTGAAGAAGGTGGGAGAAGTAGCTATGGTGAAGAGGCATAGAATTTGGGTGGGCTCTGGATCTTCAATATTCTTGCCTTGAGAACCCCATGAACAGTATGAAAAGGCAAAAAGTTAGGACATTGAAAGATGAACTCCCCAGGTTGGTAGGTGCCCAATATGCTATGGAGATCAGTGGAGAAATAACTCCAGAAAGAATGAAGAGACAAAGCCAAAGCAAAAACAACACCCAGTTGTGGATGTGACTGGTGGTGGAAGTAAAGTCTGATGCTGTAAAGAGCAACACTGCATAGGAACCTGGAATGTTAGGTCCATGAATCAAGGCAAACTGAAAGCGTCAAACAGGAGATGGCAAGAGTGAACATCAACATTTTAGAGATCAGCTAACTAAAATGGACTGGAATGGGTGAATTTAACTCAGATGACCATTATATCTACTATTGTGGGCAAGAATCCCTTAGAAGAAATGGAGTACCTATCATAGTCAACAAAAGAGTCCAAAATGCAGTACTTGGATGCAATCTCAAAATAGACAGAATGATCTCTGTTCATTTCCAGGGCAAATCATTCAATATTACAGTAGTCCAAATCTATGCCCCAACCAGAAATGCTGAAGAAGCTGAAGTTGAATGGTTCTATGAAGACCTACAAGACCTTGTAGAACTAACACCCAAAAAAGATGTCCTTTTCATTATAGGGCACGACTGCAAAAGTAGGAAGTCAAGAGCTACCTGGAATAACAGGTAAATTTGGCCTTAGAGTACAAAATGAACCCGGGCAAAGGCTAATAAGAGTTTTGCCAAAAGAACACACTGGTCATAGCAAATACCCTCTTCCAACAGCACAAGAGATGACTTTACACATGGACATCATCAGATGGTCAATACTGAAATCAGATTGATTATATTCTTTGCAGCCAAAGATGGAGAAGCTCTATACAGTCAGCAAAAACAAGGTTAAGAGCTGACTGTGGCTCAGATCATGAACTTCTTATTGCCAAATTTGAACTTAAATTGAAGAAAGTAGGGGGAAACTACTAGACCATTCAGATATGACCTAAATCAAACCCCTTACGATTATACAGTGGAAGTGACAAATAGATTCAAGGGACTGGATCTGATAGAGTGCCTGAAGAACTATGGACAGAGGTTTGTGACATTGTACAGAATGCAGTGATCAAGACCATCTCCAAGAAAAAGAAATGCAAAAAAGCAAAATGGTTGTCTAAGGAGGCCTTACAAATAGCTGTGAAAAGAAGAGAAGGAAAAGGCAAAGGAGAAAAGGAAAGATATACCCATTTGAATGCAGAGTTCCAAAGAATAGCAAGGAGAGATAAGAAAGCCTTCGTCAGCGATCAATTCAAGGAAATAGAGGAAAACAACAGAATGGGAAAGACAAGAGATCTCTTCAAGAAAATCACAGACACCAAGGCAACATTTCATGCAAAGATGGGCTCAATAAAGGACAGAAATGGTATGGACCTAACAGAAGCAGAAGATATTAAGAAGACGTGGCAAGAATACACAGAAGTATAAAAAAATCTTCATGACCCAGATAACCAAGATGGTGTGATCACTCACACAGAACCAAACATCCTGGAATGTAAAGTCAAGTGGGCCTTAGGAAGCATCACTACGAACATAGCTAGTGGAGGTGATGGAATTCCAGTTGAGTTATTTCAAATCCTAAAAGATGATGCTGTGAAAGTGTTGCATTCAATATACCAGCAAATCTGGAAAACTCAGCAGTGGCCACAGGACTGAAAAAGGTCAGTTTTCATGCCAATCCCAAAGAAAGGCAATGCCAAAGAATGCTCAAACTACTGCTCATCTCACATGCTAGCAAAGTAATGCTCAAAATTTTCCAAGCCAGGCTTCAACAGTATGTGGACTGTGGACTTTCAGATATTCAAGCTGGATTTAGAAAAGGCAGAGGAACCAGAGATCAAACTGCCAACATCTGTTGGATCATTGAAAAATCAAGAGAGTTCCAGAAAAACATCTGCTTCTGCTTTATTGACTATGCCAAAGTCTTTGACTGTGTGGATCACAACAAACTGTGGAAAATTCTTAAAGAGATTGGAATACAAGACCACCTGACCTGCCTCCTGAGAAATCTGTAGGCAGGTCAAGAAGCAACAGTTAGAACTGGACATGGAACAACAGACTGGTTCCAAATAGGAAAAGGAGTAAGTCAAGGCTGTATACTGTTACTCTGCTTATTTAACTTATATGCAGAGTACATCATGAGAAATGCTGGACTGGATGAAGTACGAGCTGGAATCAATATTGCCAGGAGAAATATCAATAACCTCAGATATGCAAATGATACCACCCTTATGGCAGAAGGTGAAGAGCAACTAAAGAGCTTTTTGATGAGGGTGAAAGAGGAGCGTGAAAAAGTTGGCTTAAAACTCAACATTCAGAAAACTAAGATCATAGCATCTGATCCCATCACTTCATGGCAAATAGATGGGGAAACAATGGAAACAGTGACAGACTTTATTTTGAGGGGCTCCAAAATCACTGCAGATGGTTACTGTAGCCATGAAATTAAAAGATGCTTGCTCCTTGAAAGAAGTTATGACCAACCTAGAAAAAGTTGTGACCAGCGTTATTAAATAGCAGAGACATTACTTTGCTGACAAAGGTCCATCTAGTCAAAGCTGTGGTTTTCCTAGTACTCATGTATGGATGTGAGAGTTGGACTATAAAGAAAGCTGAGCGTCGAAGAATTGATGCTTTTGAACTGTGGCATGGAGAAGACTCTTGAGAGTCCCTTGGACTGCAAGGAGATCAAACCAGTCCACCCTAAAGGAAATCAGTCCTGAATATTTATTGGAAGGACCGATGCTGAAGCTCCAATACGTTGGGCACCTCATGCGAAGAACTAACTCATTGCAAAAGACCCTGATGCTGGGAAAGATTGAAGATGGAAGGAAAAGGGGACGATAGAGGATGAAATGGTTTGGATGGCATCACCGACTCAAGGGACATGAGTTTGAATAAGCTTTGGGAGTTGGTGATGGACAGGGAAGCCTGGTGTGCTGCAGTCCGTGGGGTCGCAAAGAGTCGGACAGGACTTAGCAACGAAGTGAACTGAACTGGATTTAATGTGAATAAAGTAAGATTTGAGGAGGAGTACTGAAGATGCTGTCTAGAATTCTGTGAAGGTTGGCTGAAGTTGCAGAGAGTAGTGTGGGTTAGGGAGGATATTTTAAGGGGAGGAAGGTGGGGGAGTGTTGAGGAAGGTTTGGTAGGGGTGAAAGGAGAATGCTGAGGACTTGGAGGGTAAGGTAAATATCTGAGTCAGCTTGGGGGACTGAAAGATGCTAAAACAGAAGAGGACTGGAGACATGGGGAGTGGGGCTGAGGGTTGTGGCAGCGGCTGTGAAAAAGGTGGTGGTGGGAGAAGTTGAAGGAGAGTAACTATCAGTGGTATGTATCAGGAACTGGCCGATCCATATTCTGTGCAGGAATTCGGGGGACACCCTAGCTGGAAGCGTAAGAGTAATGTTGGACATATGCAGGTTGTACATTTGTTCAGAGAGAAATGTGAGGGACGATTAGATATCTGGTTGAAAGTTAAGTTTTTGGAGGAGTCTGAGAAGAGTTCAAGAGAGAAAATCTGAGAGAACTATGATGGTGGTGAGGGGGTGGGGGCGCGGGGGCGGGGAGGGGGTGTATTCTGAAAGAGAACTTGAGCGTTCTGAAGTTCCAGTGCCATGGGATTTTCAGACTGGAGAAGGCGGCAGCGTCCCAGGAGAAGCTCTGGGGGTGCAAGAGGGTTCGGTAGAAGAGACAAGAGTGACTGGAGGAAGGCTGGGGACGAAACCCCGGCTGGCTGTGGGCGACAGGGACCTGGAGGCCGGGCTCACCTGGGCAGGCTGTCCTGGTAGTGCATAGTGGGCACGATGCTGCGCTGCAGGTACTGGCTGGGCTCGAAGCCGGTGCTCAGAAGCCGACATGGGGCTCCCGGGGCAACGGCAAGGCCCCGGGACCAGGAGCGCAGCAGCAGGCGGGCCACCATCGTCCCAGGAGGTGGCAGCAGCGAGAACGCGGAGAATTGAGAGTTCTTGTGTATGGAGGTCAGACCACGGCCCTCAGTGCCCCGCGACGATGGGCCAGGTACCACAGTACACTTTCTGCCCTTCCGCGGAGCCACTTCCGGCTCCCCGGCCCCGCCCACGGAAGGCCCCGCCCAACGGGCCGCCCACAGGCCCTACGAGGGTCACGCCTACTGCAGAGTGGGCGGGGTCCCGGCCTCCGCTCTGTTTCCTGATCTCCCCGCGGTCAGAAAACCAGTTTGGAAGCCACGCCCTTCTCCTGTTTTGGAACAAGTTAGAAACAGGACTGATGCTAAAGCTGAAACTCCAGTACTTCGGCCACCTCATGCGAAGAATTGACTCACTGGAAAAGACTCTGGTGCTGGGAGGGGTTGGGGGCAGGAGGAGAAGGGGACGACCGAGGTTGAGATGGCTGGATGGCATCACGGACTCGATGGACGTGAGTCTGAGTGAACTCCGGGAGATGGTGATGAACAGGGAGGCCTGGCGTGCTGCGATTCATAGGGTCGCAAAGAGTCGGACACGACTGAGCTACTGAACTGAACTGAACTGAGAAACTGGACACGACTGAAGCGACTTAGCATCAGCAGCAGCAGAAACTGGAGAAAAAGAGAAGCCGAAAAAAAGTTTTGGAATCTGATAAATGGGGAAAATTTAAACGTCCATTTCCTCATTTGAAAAGATCATTCAACCCATTCTCACGTTCCTAGATATGAAATGAAACGGCTTGGTGTGGACAGTGTTTGGTGCTGTAAGCAGTAAATGATGGCTGTTGTTACTGGTTTAGTCGCTAAGTCGTGTCTAGTCACCCGTCAAATTTGCCCAGCAGAACAAAAATTTTTTTCTCTTCTTTCAAAATTATTTTTTTTCTTTTTCTTTTACTTTACAATATTGTATTGGTTTTGCCATACATCAGCATGAATCCGCCACGGGTGTACACAGCAGAAAAATTTTGACATACCCTGATCAGCACCACACAGCTTGCCCTGCGAGCTCATTTGAGCCGATGTTAGAAAACATGTGTGCAGGAGTTTCAATGGTTAGGACTCCAAGCTTTCACTTCTGTCGTCTGGATTCAGTCCCTGGCGGGGAAACTAAGATACCGGAAGCCACGCGCGGCAGAAAGCAAAACAACATAATTCATACAGAAACTGTGTGCAGAAGCTTGAAACAATGGAGGATTCCATCCAGTCACCCCGTCTATGCAGAAAACTTCCTTTACAACCGGACTTTTCCAAAGACAGGAAGCTCCCGCAAAACAACGCGCGTCACACTCCCTACTTTCAGCTGCAGCTGAGAATTAAGTAGGCTAGCGACTTCACTTTCACTTTTCACTTTCATGCATTGGAGAAGGAAATGGCAACCCACTCCAGTGTTCTTGCCTGGAGAATCCCAGGGACAGAGGGAGCCTAGTGGGTTGCCGTCTATGGGGCCGCATAGAGTCGGACATGACTGAAGTGACTTAGCAGCAGCAGCAGCAGCAGCAGCAGGCTCCGTTTTACGTAAGAAAGAGAGGTGTCAAAAGACAAAAAATCTTGCTGTCTGGCTTGAGGTACAGAATTCCATTCCAGTCACAGGGCTTTCTCTTAGCTTCACTCTCATTCCAGGCCCTGTGAGTTTGAGGTAGCCCGGTACATCTGCTCTGGCCCATAACTAACTGAGCAGTGCCAGAAGTTGGCGCACCACTGAAAGAGTACTGGACCGGGAGTCTGGAGACCTGACTTTTGGTCTCAGCTTTGTCTTTATCCAGTTAAGTAACCCCTGATTGAACACAAAGATCACTAATCAGCCCACACTCATTCAGTGCTGATTACAAATCCCTGAGAACTCAACGTGAAACTTAAGGATGGTGACTAATTGTCCTCCTTTGAGGGGAGACAGACAGAGCTGATCCAAGTCTGAAATGAATGTCATTTGCCTGTAGTGTATAGGGCCTGAGGGAGCATATCAAATGTTTTCTGAAAAAGTTCACTTCAAATCCAGACATTTTTCAAGGCCTTGAAACCTGAGGCAAACAACAGGAGCTATGTAGAGCTAAGGAGAGCAGAGGACCCAGAAGAAACGGTGGACCCACTGGAAGAGCAGTGGTTCAGTTCTAAAGACAGAGGGCCAAGGAATAGAACCCATCTTGTCTAACAGCCAAAGAGGGGTTCAATAGCCTTCTGGGGTGCGTGGCCAATAGTCACAAATCTAACCTCTCAGGCAGGTGTCCAAAGCCCTTTTTGTCTGGTACCTGTCTGCTTCTCCACTTCCCTTCATGTCTCCCTAAGAACCCTATGCTGTAGTAACACTGAACGGTTCACCATTCCCAGAGCTTGTCCTCACTCTATGCCTTTTTTAAAATGCTATACCTACTGTCGAGAGCTTCCCTGGTGGCTCAGATGCTAAAGAATCCACCTGCAATGCAGCCATGAGTTTGATCCCTGGGTTGGGAAGATCTCCTGGAGAAGAGGAAATGGCTACCTACTCCAGTATTCTTGCCTGGAGAATTCCATAGACACAGTCCATGGGGTCGCAGAGTCAGACACTCCTGAGTGACTAACACTTTCACTTTTACTACAGTCTGCAATGTTTTTTTCTGTGCATCTCTTCCTAGTACACTCTGACATCCTTCAAATCCCATTTCAAAATTCACAGTCTCTATAAAATCTTCCTCAATCCTCATCCTTCCTCCTTCCCACAAGAACAAATTCCTCCCTCTGATTCCATAGCACTTTTCACAATCCTTTACTGTTATATATGGAAACAGAACTATGTTATTGAATATGATTCATTACCCAAGGCAGAGATCTTACTTTCATTTATGTGCCTGGTGTCTAGCACAGGGATTATCATGGGGGAGGTGCTTGCATTTTCTCCTTGGGATGGCCCTGGGCTTGTAACACATTAAGGGTAAACATGAGCTGGAAAACCAGAAATGCCATTAAAAAAAAAATTATTTATTTTTAAATTGAAGGATAATTGCTTTACAGAATTTTGTTGTTTTCTGTCAAACTTCAGCATGAATCAGCCATAGGTATACATATATCCCCTCCCTCTTGAACCTCCCTCCCATCTCCCACCCCATCCCACCCCTCTAGGTTGATACAGAGCCCCTGTTTGAGTTTAGAACAAATTCCCATTGGCTATCTATTTTATGTATGGTAATGTAAGTTTCCATGGCACTCTCTCTGTACATCCCACCCTATCCTCCCCTCTCCTCATGTCCACAAGTCTATTTTCTATGTCTGTTTCTCCACTACTGCCCTGCAAATAAATTCTTTGGTACCATCTTTCTAGATTCCACATATATGCATTAGAATACAATATTTATGTTTCTGACTTATTTCACTTGGTATAATAGGCTCTAGGTTCACCCACCTCATTAGAACTGGCTCAGATGTGTTTCTTTTTATGGCTGAGTAGTATTCCATCATGTAAATGTACCACAACTTCTTTATCCATTCATCTGTTGATGGACATCTAGGTTGCTTCCATGTTCTAGCTATTGTGAATAGTGCTGCAATGAACATTGGGGTACATGTGTCTTTTTCAATTTTGGTTTCCTCAGGGTATATGCCTAGGAGTGGGGTTTCTGGGTCATATAGTGGTTTTATTTCTAGTTTTTAAAGGAATCTCCATACCGTCTTCCATAGTGACTGTATCATTTTACATTCCCACCAACAGTGCAAGAGGGTTCCCTTTTCTCCAGCATTTATTGTTTGTAGACTTTTTGATGACAGCCATTCTGACTGGTGTGAGGTGATATCTCATTGTCGTTTGATTTGCACTTCTCTAATAATGAGTGATATTGAGCATCTTTTTAAGTGTTTCTTAGCCATCTGTCTGTCTTCTTTGGAAAAATGTCTGTTTAGGTCTTTCCCCCCACTTTTTGATTGGGTTGTTTGTTTTTCTGGTATTGAGTTGTATGAGTTGCTTATTTATTTTGGAAATTTGGAAATTAATCCTTTGTCAGTTGTTTAATTTGCTGTTATTTTCTCCCATTCTGAGGACTGTCTTTTTACCTTGCTTATAGAGACATGCCATATTTTGCTGTGTAGGAGTCAATAAAGTTCCTCTACTCAGAAAAATTCTGAAGAATAAATTGTATTGAAGTATTCCAGAGTTCTGCTCTGTTTTGAATTAATTATGAAAAAATAGAACATGACGGCTAGGTTTAAATATTATTCAAAACCAAAGTTCTTAAAAATTTTTTTTATTGAGATATAACTGATATATAACACTATGTTAGTTTCAGGTGGAAAACATAATGATTTAATATTTTGTGCACTGTAAACCAAATATCACAATAAGTCTAGTTGCCATTAGTCACCATACATAGTCATAAATATCTTTTTTCCCCTTGTAATGAAGATTTCTAATATTTTCTAAGGTTTACTCTCTAAGTAACTTTCAAATGTGCAATACAGTGTTATTAACTATAGTCACCATGCTGGACATTACATTCCCATGACTTGTATTATAACTGGAAAGTAAAAGTGAAAGTAAAGTTGCTCAGCCTGACTTTTTGCAATCCCATGGACAGCAGCCTGCACCAAGCTCCTCCATCCATGGGATTTTCTAGGCAAGAGTACTGGAGTGGGCTGCTGTTTCCTTCTCCAGTTATAACTGGAAGGTTGTACCTACTGACTCCCTTCACTCATTTTGCCCACCCTCCAACACCCTGCCCTCTGGCAACAATTAGTCTGTTCTTTTACCTATGATCTTGATTTTTTTTATTTTCCTTTGTCTTTTAGATTCCACACATACATGAGACCATGTGGTATCTGTCTTTCTCTGTCTGACTTACTTCACTTAGCACAATACTTTCTAGGTCCATCCATGTTATTACAAATGGCAAGATTTCTTTCTTTTTTATGGCTAAGTACTATTCCATATATATTTTTCATTTATCCATATCTTCTTTATCCATTCATCCATCTATGGACATTTAGGTTTGTTTCCATATCTTGGCTATTGGAAATAGTACTGCAATGAACATAGGGGTGCGTATACCTTTTCAAATAAATTAGTGTTTTCATTTTCTTTGGATTTATACAAAGAAGTAGAATTGCTGGATCAAATGGTAGTTCTATTTTTAAAATTTTGAGAAACCTCCATATTGTTTTCCATAGTGGTTTCACCAATTTACATTTCCTTCCAACGGTGCATGAGAGATCTTTCTTTTTCCCCATATGCTTTCTTGTGCTTTCTCTCTACAAGATAGCAGAGTAGGACATGTGCTCATCTTCTCACTTCAAGAAAACTAAAACTGCAACTTGTTGTTGAACAGAACAGCTTCTAGAACTACCAAAAAGAGATGTCCTTTCCATCATAGGGGACTGGAATGCAAAAGTAGGAAATCAGGAGATACCTAGAGTAACAGGCAAGTTTGGCCTTGGAGTACAAAATGAAGCAGGGCAAAGGCTAGCAGATTTTTGCCAAGAAAATGTGTTGGTCATAACAAACACCCTCTTCCAACAACACAAGAGATTGCTTTACAGATGGATATCACCAGATGGTCAATACGGAAATCAGATTGATTATATTCTTTGCAGTCAAAGATGGAGAAGCTCTATACAGTCAGCAAAAACAAGATCGAGAGGTTCCTATGGTTCATCCTGAACATCTTATTGCAAAATTCAGATTTAAATTGAAGAACGAAGGGAAAACCACTAGACCATTCAGGTATGACCTAATCTCCTGTGATTATACAGTGGAAGTGACAAATAGATTCAAGGGATTAGATCTGACAGAGTGCCTGAAGAACTATGGATGGATGTTCGTAACATTGTATAGAAGGTAGTGATCAAAAGCACCCCAAAGAAAAAGAAATGCAAAAAGGCAAAATGGTTGTCTGAAGAGGCCTTAAAAACAGCTGAGAAAAGAGGGAGACATAAGAGGGAAAGGAGAAAAAGATAGATATACCCATCTGAATGCAGAGTTCCAGAGAACAGCAAGGAGAGATAAGAAAGCCTTTTGAGTGAACAATGCAAAGAAATAGAGGAAAACAATAACATGAGAAAGACTAGAGATCTTTTCAAGAAAATTAGAGCTACCAGGGGAACATTCCATGTAATGATGAGTACAATAAAGGACAGAAGCATTATGAACCTAACAGAAACAAAAGATATTTAGAAGAGATGGCAAGAATACACAGAAGAGCTATGCGAAAAAATTCTTAATTACCCAGAAACCACAGTGGTGTGAATACTCACCTAGAGCCAAACATCTTGGAGCATGAAGTCAAGTGGTCCTTAGAAAGCATCACTATGAACAAAGCTAGTGGAGGTAATGGAATTCCAGTTGAGCTATGGCAGAAAGTGAAGAAGAGCTAAAGATCCTCTTGATGAGGGTGAAAGAGGAGAGTGAAAAAGCTGGCTTAAAACTCAGTATTCAAAAAACTAAGATCATGGCATCTGGTCCCATCACTTTATGGCAAATAGATGGGGAAACAATGAAAATAGTGACAGACTTTATTTTCTTGGGCTCCAAAATCACTACAGATGGTGACTGAAGCCATGAAATTAAAAGACGCTGCTCCTTGGAAGAAAAAAATTATGATCAACCTAGACAAAATGTTAAAAAGCAGAGACATTACCTTGCCAACAAAGTCCACCTAGTCAAAGCTATGGCTTTTCCAGTAGTCATATATGGATGTGAAAAGTGGGCCATAAACAAGCTGAGCTCCGAAGAATGGATGCTTTTGAACTGTGGTGTTGGAGAAGACTCTTGAGAGTCCCTTGGACTGCGCAGGGAGAGCAAACCAGTCAATAATAAAGGAAATCAGTCCTGAATATTCATTGGAAGGACTGATGCTGAAGCTCCAATACTTTGGCCACTTAATGAGAAGAGCCAATTCATTGGAAAAGACCTTGATGCTGGGAAAGATTGACGGCAGGAGGAGAAGAAGAACAACAGAAGATGAAATTGTTGGATGGCATCACAGACTCAAAGGACATGAGTTTGGACAAATTTCAGTAGTTGGTGATGGACAGAGAAGCCTGGCATGCTGCAGTCCATAGGGTCGCAAAGAGTTGGACATAACTGAGCAACTGAACTGACTGAACTTGCTATTTACCAAGTACTTTTTAAATAAATTCAATTTACTTATTTATTGAGTTTTGGCTGTGTTTTTGTTGCTTCTTGGGCTTTTCTCTAGTTGCTAAAACAGGGGTTACTCTTCAGCTGCAATGTGTGGGTTTCTCATTAAAGTGGCTTCTCTTGTTGCTGAGCACAGGCTCTTGGGCACCCAGTTCAGTTCAGTTGCTCAGTCACGATGATTCTTTGCAACCCCATGGACTGCAGCTCACCAGGCTTCCCTGTTCAGGGCACTCAGGCTTCAGGAGCTGTGGTTCACAGGCTTCAGAGCACAGGCTCAACAGTTGTAGTGCACAGGCTTAGCTGCTCAGGGATGTGTGGGCTCTTCCTGGACCAGGGATCAAACCTGCATCTCCTGCACTGGTGGGCAGATTTTTTACCACCGAGCCACCAGGGAAGCCCTGCCAGGTACTTCTTAAAACCCTAGACTTCTTCATAATGAAGGTCAAACTATTTAGCCTAGCACACCTTTGTGATCTTGTTCCCGATTTCTTCTCTGATCCTCTTCATGGGTGAACTCAAATCTTTGCTAAAATGTTATGTTATTTTATATCTCTTCTTGTTGTTCTTACTTGGCCTTATTCAACTTTTATACTTGTTCCTAACTTCCCCTCCCACAGAGAAACCTTCCTTGCCCTTGACTGAACAGCCTGGCTGAGCCCTCACACCCCCTGTCCCATATAAAGCACCCCATATCCAACATTTATCGTATGCTTTGTTGTTGCTATTCTTTTGTTTTTCCTCCTCACCAAGCTCAATGCCTGGCACAGAGTAGAAGTTCAACAAATAGCAGCTGATTGAATGAATCAGAATCGGATGAGAACAGATTTAAGAAGATTTTGAGCACCAGAATTACCTGGGTCACTTATCAAAACTGTGAATGCCTGAGCCCTACCTTAGAAATTCTGATTCCGTAGATCTAGTGTGGGGGCTGAGATTCCACACTTTACAGAATCTCAAAGGTAATTCTAACGTACAGTCTGGTTAAGATCAACTGTTCTAAACCTTTGCTCTTTAAAGTGCAGCCAGTGGACTGGAATCACCTGAAGGCTAGTTAGAAGTGGAGCTCTCAGGCTCTATCCCATAAATACAGAACACAGAATTTTCATTTTAACAAGATCCTCAGCTGATTTGTAGGTATATTAGCATTTGGGAAACAGTGGTCTCTTCCACTGGACCAGTTCCATCTGCATCATACAAAGATATATTTGTCAATGACATTCACCACTTTGTAATTTTCAAAGCACATTTCAAATAGGGAAAGGAAAAGCAACCAAAATTATTGACCGCCATCCTCTGCTGTGTGCTGTACCAATGTTATGTCATTTAACGCTCACAACAATCCTTTGAAACAAGCATGGGTCACGATACCCAGAACTCTAAGAGTTAAACCTATGAAATCTATCCAGGATAGGTTCTCAAATCAGATATATGTAAAGACACCCTACCAAGTGTGACTAAAGTCACATGATTAACATGTACCTTCCCGAAGGGTCACCATGAACATGTTAGTTGCTCAGTCACGTCAGAGTCTTTGCGACCCCATGGACTGTAGCCCACCAGGCTCCTCTGTCCATGGAATTCTCCAGGCAAGAATACAGGAGTGAGTTGCCATTCCCTTCTCCAGGGGATCTTCCCCATCCAGGGATTGAACCCAGGTCTCCTGCATTGCAGGCAGATTCTTTACCATCTATGCTGCTGCTGCTGCTAAATTGCTTCAGTCGTGTCCAACTCTGTGCAACCCCAGAGACAGCAGCCCACCAGGCTCCCCTGTCCCTGGGATTCTCCAGGCAAGAACACTGGAGTGGGCTGCCGTTCCCTTCTCCAGGGGATCTTCCTCACCCAAGGATTGAACCTAGGTCTCCTGTATTGCAGGCAGATTCTTTACCATCTATACTGCCGTTCACATTCTTTGGCCCAGAGAATCCAAAGTTCTTTGGGTCAACTTCAGAGTGCCATTTAAATCGATCTTTCACCATATTTTTGCCAGAGAGAATGCAACCAAGGTGCCTCTATGATGCTCCTAATATTAGATTATCAGAATTTCCACTTGCTTCACATGGCTTCTTTAATTAGCAGAACGTGACAGGAGAAGGCAGCCTGAATCATGATATAGAGGTCACCCACATTGTGTTTAGAGGCCGTCTGATAATTTGAAATGGTGTGATGCGAGATGCTAATAAAGCTTGACTTTATGTGTACAATTTTAAAATAAGGCAACTCTCCTGAATTAAAAAATGTTAATCAGGACCCACAGCTTCACGGCTAGCTATGCAAATCTGTTGTAAGCTATGTTTACATTCCTGCCACACGGTGGCGCCACCTTAGCCGATAAACAGAAATCCTAACAGGGTCCATCGATGTTGTCTGAAGGAGACATACTCTAGAATGTCTTTTAATAACTGTGGTGGTTTTTATTTCGTTTTTGTGTTCTAAAATCCCTGTAAATATCTTATAATAATGTTATCCAAACATTCCATAACCAGTGGTGCTGCTGAGGATTCTGAAAACGTGGCCAGAGATCAGTTACAATGGAAAGAAGGTTAGAGGTGATTAAAAAGAAAAGAAAAGAAAAACCTGCTATTCAAGTTGCAAAGAGCACACCATAAAATACTGGCAGTGATACTGAGAATACAGAAAACAAAAGTATGCTACAGGGACTGTAGATTGATGCTTTCCTGGAATGGATTTCCTTAAAAATTATTCCTAAGCTTAAAAGGAGCCCTGAATGATGGGCACTTGGATTCCTGCCCTAGGTGGAAAGGATTTGTTTATCTCCTGCTCTCAGCCATATGCTGGGAGATCCGAAATGACCAGACTCTGGATTAGCTGTTGTTTTGTTAAGCAGTTAGGGCATGGAGTATGGAGTGAGACAGTCTGAGTTCCAATCCTGCTCCCGAAAGTGTGATCCTGGGCAAGCCATAAGTCTCATCTTACGTCCTCATCTGTAAAATGGGCTCTTGACTGCCCAGCTCATGGGGCTATTGTGTGAGAGCTAAATGGTGACAGTCTAGTTGGGGCTTTGCATAGTGTTTGGGGGCAGAGAAAGTGCTCATTAAATGTTGGCCATCCTGCTTCTCCTCAGCGTCCCCTTATCCTTGCTTAGGTGCTGCCAAATTCCTAGGACATGGAGAGTTCTCACCCCCAAGAGAATTCTTTCCCCTTCATCTCTCTTTATATCTGACATGTAACTGACCATGCATGTCCTGGAAAATCAGTATATTATTCCGTTCTTTGCCAGTCTCATTTTGAAAATCCGTGGGAAAACTTTTGAATTTTCCTGAAATTGTAGGAAAGGCTATGAATCAACCCTGTGAATCAAGACTGGCAAGATGTTGGCAGAGTCTTCAGGGACCGGTCCCTCCCCTTTGCTACATCTGCCCCTCCTTCTCTGGGCTTCTCTGACCACCTCTTGACTTTCCTGGTGCCTTCACATGGACCTGCTGTCTGAAACACAGCACCCCATGAGCCAGCCCAGAGTTCTCCGCATCCCCTGCATCAAACCTCAGAGATCTGGGCTCCATCAGAAACTTTCTTACTCCTCCTCCTCTGGAGGACCTGTTTCATGTGGGGGAAATAGGATATTTTAGGGATGAGTAAAAGGGTAATAGAGGCTAAGAGGGGATTATAGGGACCCTTCTCCCCCTCCTTGAAGTAGCATTTACATGGAAAGACTTGAGGGCAAATTTGGAGGGCTGGGAGTAGAGATTGCTCTGGACTGGGAACCTCTAACCTGAGGTCCCTCAGGCAACTGGGACAAGTCCAGAAAAGGAAGAGTGGGAGGGTGACGCCTGAGAGTTTCAGCTCAGTCTCCTGAAAGGTTTTAGCCTCCAAACTGCACTTTAAAAGCCATCTATTGGGCTTCCCTGGTGGCCCAGTGGTTAAGAATCTGCCTTGCAATGTAGGGGACAATGGTTCAATCCCTGGCCCGGGAAGATTCCACACGCATCGGGGCAACTAAGCTGGTGTACCACGATTACTGAGCCCGCATACACTAGAACTCATGCTCTGCAACAAGAGGAGCCACCAGAGTGAGAAGCCCACACACCACAACCAGAGAGTAGACCCCACAGCAATAAAGAAGGCCTGTGTGCAGGCTTGGTGATGCTCTGCAAAGGGCCCTGGAGACCTGGACAGATGCCCTGAACTCCATCACTAATTTGCTGTGTGACCTTGAACTAGTCGCTCCTTTCAACCTCATCGTGGAAAGTGAGGGGATCTGACAGCATGGTCTCTGCGATCCTGATGAGGGTTGCCTCCTCCTGATGCTGTCACGTCCCCTCTGCCATCTCAAGGCCCCAAGAGACACACAGTTGTCTCTCCTGTAGCTCCTTGTACCACGTCCAGCATAAAGTACATACTTGGTATATTATGAGTGAAAGACAAAAAGCTGATGGAGCACTTACATGTACAAAACACTGTGCCAGGGATGCTGGTGAACATTGTGTACAATTCTGACAACACCTTGAGGGAGGAATTTTTAAAATTTTAATGCAAGAAATCAAGTTGATCATACCTTTTGGTTCTGGTGGGTGTGTGCTGAGTTGCGTCTGACTCTTTGCAACCCTGTGGACTATAGCCTGCCTGCCAGGCTCCTCTGCCCATGGAATTTTCCAGACAAGAATACTGGAATGGGTTGACATTTCCTCCTCCATGGTATGGCCCATTATTGTCATTGGTCTCTGCAATGTTATTTTCTGGTTTTATTTTTCCCCCGCATCTTTAATCTCCATTCATAGGCATCCATTCTAGTGCCTTTGATACAGATCTACAAATAGGCATGTATCCTTGTAAAATATATTGTTTCACATTTGCTTCTGTCTTGCCTGGAAAGTCCCATGGATGGAGAAGCCTGGTGGGCTATAGTCCACGGAGTCGCAAAGAGTCGGACACGACTGAGTGACTTCACTTTCACTTTTCACTTTCTGTCTTTTTTGTTCATGTTTGTGGTATTGTGATACATGTTCTGCCCCTTAGGTTTTTCCCCCAACTCTGTTTTGAAGGATCACTCCTGTTGCTATATGTGTGTCTGGTCAGCTGCTTACATCTACTCTCAGAAATCCTGTAGCCACGTCCCCCACAGTTTACTTACCCTTTTCTCTGGGAGTGAAAACCTTTACTCCCTTTGCCATCTGCCATCACAGACACCACCACGGAGACAGAGGGGTGGGGCAAGACGCCCCTCCAACATGTCTGCTTATTTATACACCTGTAAGAGAACTTCTCTGAGCTATATCCAAGAGCAGGATTGGTCACAGGGCACATGCAAAGTAGAAATTTTAGCACCAATTTTAGAGCTGAGAAAACAACCCTTAGCTCACACAAAGAGAAACTGGGGATCTAGGATTCATTTCCAGGATTTCTGCCTCCAGATCCTGGGCTAGTTCCAAGGGGCCTTTATAAATAACCACATCTGGTGCAATCAACTCAGCAAGTAGTTTCCCTATTGTGTGGCTGTCAGTGATGAACTCAGATAAACCGACTGGGTTGTCTAGACATCTTGGCATTTGCTATTAGAGCATACTCACCATGCTGGGTACATTGCCCTGAGACTGTGGCTTGAGAAACTCTTGCTTCTTTGTGTTCCTAACAATCTCTTGCATGTTATAGCAACAAGCAGTTAAAAGCGTGTCCCATGTGTATTGTCTTACTTCTCATAAGGACCCTGTGAGGCAGGAACAATCATCATTTCCATTTTACAGCGAAGGAAGCTGAGATTCAGTGCCATTTCTCTGTAAAGTGACTGAGCTGAGAAGCAGACCCAGGTCTTGGAGCCCAGTCAGTTAGCTCAGTCGCTCAGTCATGTCCGACTCTTTGCAACCCCATGAATCGCAGCACGCCAGGCCTCCTTGCTTTTCACCATCTCTCGGAGTTCACTCAGACTCACGTCCTTCGAGTCCGTGATGCCATCCAGCCATCCCATCCTCTGTCGTCCCCTTATTCTCCTGCCCCCAATCCTTCCCAGCATCAGAGTCTTTTCCAATGAGTCAACTCTTCGCATGAGGTGGCCAAAGTACTGGACTTTCAGCTTTAGCATCATTCCTTCCAGATAAATCCCAGGGTTGATCTCCTTCAGAATGGACTGGTTGGATCTCCTTGCAGTCCAAGGGATTCTCAAGAGTCTCCTCCAACACCACAATTCAAAAGCATCAGTTCTTCGGCGCTCAGCCCTCTTCACAGTCCAACTCTCACATCCATACATGACCACAGGAAAAACCATAGCCTTGACTAGATGGACCTTAGTCGGCAAAGTAATGTCTCTGCTTTTGAATATACTATCTAGGTTGGTCATAACTTTCCTTCCAAGGAGTAAGTGTCTTTTAATTTCATGGCTGCAGTCACCATCTGCAGTGATTTTGGAGCCCCCAAAAATAAAGTCTGACACTGTTTCCACTGTTTCCCCATCTATTTCCCATGAAGTGATGGGACCAGATGCCATGATCATCGTTTTCTGAATGTTGAGCTTTAAGCCAACTTTTTCACTTTCCTCTTTCACTTTCATCAAGAGGCCCTTTAGCTCCTCTTCACTCTCTGCTATAAGGGTGGTGTCATCTGCATATCTGAGGTTATTGGTAGTTCTCCTGGCAATCTTGATTCTAGCTTGTGTTCCTTCCAGTCCAGCGTTTCTCATGATGTACTCTGCATATAGGTTAAATAAGCAGGGTGACAATATACAACCTTGATGCACTCCTTTTCCTATTTGGAACCAGTCTGTTGTTCCATGTCCAGTTCTAACTTGCTTCCTGACCTGCATATAGGTTTCTCAAGAGGCAGGTCAAGTGGTCTGGTATTCCCATCTCTTTCAGAATTTTCCACAGTTTATTGTGATCCACACAGTCAAAGGCTTTGGCATAGTCAATAAAGCAGAAATAGATTTTTTCTGGAACTCTCTTGCTTTTTCCATTATCCAGTGGATGTTGGCAATTGGATCTCTGGTTCCTCTGCCTTTTCTAAAACAAGCTTGAACATCAGGGAGTTCACGGCTCATGTATTGCTGAAGCCTGGCTTGGAGAATTTTGAGCATTACTTTACTAGCATGTGAGATGAGCGCAATTGTGCGGTAGTTTTAGCATTCTTTGGCATTGCCTTTCTTTGGGATTGGAATGAACACTGACCTTTTCCAGTCCTGTGGCCACTGCTGAGTTTTCCAAATTTGCTGGCATATTGAGTGCAGCACTTTCACAGCATCATCTTTCAGGATTTGAAATAGCTCAACTGGAATTTCATCACCTCCACTAGCTTTGTTTATAGTGATGCTTTCTAAGGCCCACTTGACTTCACATTCCAAGATGTCTGGCTCTAGATGAGTGATCACATCATCATGATTATCTGGGTCGTGAAGATCTTTTTGTACAGTTCTTCCATGTATTCTTGCCACCTCTTCTTAATATCTTCTGCTTCTGTTAGGTCCATACCATTTCTGTCCTTTATCGAGCCCGTCTTTGCATGAAATGTTCCCTTGATATCTCTAATTTTCTTGAAGAGATCTCTAGTCTTTCCCATTCTGTCTGGTGCAATTTCCACTGTGTCAGAGTCGATAGCCTAGGAAAACCAACCTGCCCCACACAGTCAGGCATTTGGATGAGATCACAAAAGCTCAGAACTTTGTAAATCCTGTCTGCAATTGTTTGGCCTTCAGCAGAGCCAGCTCCAGCAAGAAGAGAGCCCTGCACACAGGGGAGAAGGATGTGGCTCCAGGGAGAGGAACCTGAACGGCCATTACAGAGCTACGTGTTCCACGCTGTGTCTGCTGGTGGCAGCAAGGCGCTGTGCCCTGTACCAATCAGGGAACCATCTGGCTTTGCTCTCTGACTCTCTCCTCAGACAGTGAGAATCACCACTGATGTTCACAGAATCTCTCTGCTTTTGAAGATTTCCATGACAAATACCTTGAGTTTATTTTATTCTATCTCAATGAGCTTGCAAAGCTGTGTAACTTTTAAAAATGTCATTCCATTTGACATTTACTAATTACTCTTTGCCAGGAAGGGTACTCAGCCCTGGGGTTTTATTTATTTATTTTTAAATCTTTAAAAATCTTTTTGACTTCATCCTGAGGCATGTGAGATCTTAGTTCCACCACCAGGAATTGAACCCACATCTCCAGCCCTATAGGTGCCAGGACACCTCTTTGTGTGCGATCAGAAGCAGCAATCAGCCATCAGAGCACAGTCCCCTGGTACTTGAAGGACCTCTCTGTCTCCAGTAAGCTGCCCCAGGAACCCATGCATAGCTGTCTACCAGGAGCCTGAGACGGAGAATGGACAGATGCTACTGTGCGAAGAGCTGCCATTGACCCAAATTAACTGCCATTTACCATCCAAGCCTTCATTTGGAAGTTGCAAGCCTGGAACAGACTTCAGAGCGCCAGAATAGGTACATCAGATGGATTCTGCCAGAGCAATTGTTGTCTAGGCTGGAAGACAGATTACTGGTGTTTTTAGTATGCCCTTTCCCCAGAACCCCTTCTGGTGTTTAGTCTTAAAGCATTGCTTGGTACAGTAAATGGACTGAGCGGAAAGAACACTCAGGCAGTAGAAGCAGAGTGTGCAGGACAGACAAGAAAGGCCGTAGGCATGCTGGGGGAGGCGACAGGAATTTCAGTATGAGTGACGTAAGGGAAGGAGGAAGAAAGGAAGGAAAAGTAAAGAGAGAAGGGAACAAGAAGAACAGCCATTGGCCTTTGTAATGAATACATTCTCACGGTACAGTTCCTGCTGATGTGCAAACTCACACTTTTATTGGAGCATAGAATATGCTATGACCAACCAAAGGCTTTGCTCTTGAAATGTTGAGTAAACCTTACTTGTTCAACTTATCTAAACACAGCTATAAAAAGAACTAAACAGAGCTTGAAAAGGATGTTCTGAATTTTAAAAAGCCTGGGGCAGGGCAGTCAGAAGAACCTCCTGCTGCTTTCAGGGAAATTGTCTTCTCCCGGCTTTAGAACTGATGACTGCCACCTTGCATAGTTAACAGAAGTGAAAGATCCTGTGGTCCTCGTGCCTCAGGGGTACAGCAGCCTCTCAAGAACCCCTTCTGAGGCTATTTCCTGCAGGCCTGCTGTCTTCCTCATCTCTGCTGCCTCCAGGCTCTCTCGCCAGTAACCATCCCAAAGCCTGTTTATCCACAGTCTAAACAACCAAGAACATCAAGGAACCCTACGTTATTGATGGTATGAGAGCCTTTTGCATTGCATTTTACGAGCCGTAGATAATAAGAAGACATGCTCCTGTTAGACACTTAGTCCAGAAATAGTCCCCTGGGTGGGTATAGCCCCAGAACTGGCACCATCCAACTGCTATTCATTTTGTGTGGAACTCAGGATTTTCCACAACATTTGTGAAATTATAACATGCCATCTACATCTTTAAGAATTATTAAGTTCTGTTAAGTGAGGACTATATCTGAGGGCATTCAGATTCTCTGACTGAGTCAACCAGAAAGTTCAATGAACGAGAAAGCTCCATTTTCCAAATAATTCAGAATAACCAAGATTTCGTTGGAATCTCCCTAAAAGTAAATATTCTGGACTTACTCCCAGAATTTAATCTATGAACTTGGAGTTATAACAGCAGACTTCACCTTAACCTAGAGGGGCTATTCATTCACTAGGCAATAATTTAGTTAGCATCTGTGGCTCCCTGGTGGCTCAGATGGTAAAGAATCTGCCTGCAACGTGGGAGACTCAGGTTTGATCTCTGGGTTGGGAAGATCCCCTGGAGAAAGTAATGGCACCCCACCCTAGTAGTCTTGCCTGGAGAATCCCAGGGACAGAGGAGCCTGGTGGGCTACAGTCCATGGGGTCACCAAGAGTCAGACGCGACTGACACTTTCACTTTTTCCACTTTTCCATGTGCCAGGCACTGCTCTGGTTGTAATAGTTCAACTTTCTAGGCAACAGACATAACCAAGGGGTAAGGGCTTAAGTGCACTCAGTTGAACAGACTGAGGAGACTGCACTGTGGAAATAAACAAAGACCACCCAAGTGAGAACAAACAGCGGCTGATTCTGAGCTTGCTGTAGCAAGGGAGTCATCCATGATCCTTTGCATTTGACAGAGACTCAAAGCCAAGCAACGAGGGGACCTCCCTGGAGGTCCAGTGGTTAGGACTGTGCTCTCTCGCTGCTGAGGTCCTGCATTCAATCCCTTGTCGGGGAACTAAAATCCCACGTGTGGCATGAGCAAAACAAAAATTTTAAAACAGGGAGGATAATAGGTTTATTATGAAAAAAGTGAGAGTTTTGGGGGTAATCTGATTAGAGGTTGTTGAAAAGGGGAGTGGAAACAGCTGACTAGAAGTGGGGCATCTTTACCCAGTTGGTTTGGGAAGCAAAATTTGGATTTCTCTGGCTAGTCCTGAGTTGGGAGTGGGGGCAAAGATTAGAAAAGCTGACCCTTATTGACCCGGTCTTACGTGTTTGGACCTGATCACTGCAGAGGCTGTGGGTAAGAGCTCAGCTGTCAGCTGTTGTTGATTTGTTGCCATTGTCTGTTGATATATTCGATCTCTCAGTATAAACACACACCCCAATTTTCAGTTTCATTTTTGTTTTCAGATTATTTGAGACATTGATCAAATGAGACACTGGTTCCTTCATCAGTTCTTTCTCCAATAACTGTCATCTGTTCTGATGTTTCAGCTTGGTTTCCCTCCCCCAAGTTTCCAAATTCTCTTAAAGGGCTTGTAATGCATTGAATAGTAGCCCCTCAAAAGAGATGTCTGCATCCTCCTTGTAATCTGTGAATATGACCTTATTTGGTAAAAGGATACTTGCAGATATAATTAAATTAGGGATTTTTAAGATGAGGAGATTATTCTCAATTGTCTGGGTGGATCCTAAATCCAATGTCAAGTGTCCTTATGAGTGAGTCAGAGGGGGACCACACAGACAGGAGAAGCAACGTGAAGACAAAGACTGGAGAGATGGGGGCGCAGAGCAAGGATTGCCAAGGATTGCTGGCCGCCACCAGAAGTCCGGAGAGAGGGCTTGATTCTCCAGTGGATTCTCCCCTGTGGGCTCTGGGGGTGGAATGGCCCTGCTGACACTTTGATTTAGGACTTCTGGCCTGCAGAACGGTGAAGGCATACATTTCGGTTTTTGAAGCCACCGAATCCGTAGTAGTTTTTAAGCCGTGTTTTTGTGTTGTGCTTGTGCTCAGTCGTGTCCAGCTCTTTGTGACCCTGTGGACTGTAGCCTGCCAGGCTCCACTGTCTATGGGATTCTCCAGGCAGGAATACTAGAGCAGCTTGCCATTTTCTTCTCCAGGGGATGTTCCCAATCCAGGGATCAAACCCGTTTCTCTTGTATCTCCTGCATTGGCAGGCGTCCAGACTCTTTATCACTGCGCCACCTGGGAAGCCCCACAGCAGCCACAGGAAAAGAATATAGTCACCCAAAGGAAGAAATTACTTTTGTTCATGTGAAATAGCTGTGTGATTTTCAATACTACGCTTATATAAACACTGTTAAAACCACCTACATTTTTTCCAAAAGAAACAAACAAAAAATACCTATGATCCTCACCAGGCATATTGATTCTATTTCTTCATATTCTCTTCCATTCATTAGACTTACAAGTATTGTTAAACTAGTATTTGTAATTCTTTATTTTCGTTCAACTTTAGAACAGAGACACTGTCCCAGGGGCCCCATGTCTTCACTGTTGTGCTCATGCTCATATTTCATAGAGTGAAGCTGCAAGCCTGAATTACTTAATCATATCCCTATTGTTATGTATCTAGGCTATTTCCAAACTTCTTGTTACAGACAATGTTGCAGTGAAGAGTAATAGCAATAATACCACCATCTGTGCTGCCATGATCCCATGTGCCCAGACAGTTCCCTTTATGTGTGAATTTTTCTGGCTGTGCTATGAGGCTGGCAGGGAATTTCCCTTCTAGGTGATTTTATCTAAGCCTCTCAATCAAGAATTCTTTGAAGCAAGAGAATTCTTTGAAGCAAGAGAGATTTAGAGCGGGGAGAGAGATATTACAAGCCAAGAAAATGGGGCTCTAAGAGGTAAATCATGTCCCCAAAGGCCCATAAAATTAGGAAGCAAGGGAGTCTGGGGTGGAATTTGGTCTGTCTCCAAACCTCATACTTTGTCATTAAGCCATAGTGATAGTGAAGTCGCTCAATCGTGTCCGACTCTTCGAGACTCCATGGACTGCAGCCCACCAGGCTCCTCCGCCCATGGGATTTTCCCAGGCAAGAGTACTGGAGTGGGGTGCTATTTCCTTCTCCAGGGGTTCTTCCCGACCCTGGGATCGAACCTGGGTCTCCTGCATTGTAGGCAGACACTTTACCATCTGAGCCACCAGGGAAGTCCATACTGCCTCCCAAAAGTTAGTGCAAATAAAATTTTTAACTTGCATCATATCCTCAAACTATGTTCCCAGGAGTGAGATGACAAAAGTCAGGGGTTAAATGTTTATCATGTCTTAAAAATACCCTATCATACTACCTGGGCAAAAATTTGGAAACAAATCAAATTTTCAACTAAACTGCAAAACAGTGATATAATGTACTATATAGAAGCCACTAAAAGACCTTTGGGGAAATTTTGGTTATTCATATGAAAAGATGTTTATAATATATTAAATTAAGAAGCAGCATTTACAATAGTTAAAACGTAGCAGCAACACAAGTGTCCATTAACAGATGAATGGATAAGCAAAATGTGCTATATACATATGATGAAATATTATTCAGCCCTCAAAAGAAAGAAAATTTTTCAATATGCTACAACATGGATGAACCTTGAGGACAAGATATTAAGTGAAATGAGCCGGTCACATGATTCCACTTATATGAGGTTCCTAGAATAGTCAGACTCATAGAAGTAGAAAGCAGAATGGTGGTTGCTGAGGGCCGGTAGGAGGGGAGAATGGGGAGTCACTGTTTAAAGGTCACAGAGTTGTGGTTTTACAAGATGAAAAGAGTGCTAAAGATGGACAGGAGCAATAATTGCACAACAAAATGAATGTACTTAATACCACTAAATGGTACAGTTAAAAACAATCAATTGTTTCCCGGTGGTTAGAACTCTACGCTCTTACTGCCAGGGGTCCAGGTTCAATCCCCACTCAGCAACTAAGATTCCACAAGCTTCATGGCACAGCTAAACAAATTTTGTTTAAAGGTTATGATGGTAAATTATATTTTATGTGCCCTTTACCACAATTTTTAAAAACTGAAAATAGAGAGCAGTGTATATGTGATCCAGCAATTCTACTTTGGGGTATATACCAAAAGAATTGAAAGCAGAGATTCAAACAGATGCTTGTACACCAATATTCGTAACAGTGTTATTCACAAGAACCAAAAAAAAGTGGACGCAACCCAAATGTTCATGGATGGATAAGTAGATAACCAAAATATGGTGTATAACAGAATATTACTCAGCCTCAAAAAGGAGGGAAAATTTGACACATGCTACAACAGGGATGAACCTGGAGGACACTGTGCTAAGTGGAATAATCCAGTCACAGAAAGACAAACATTATATGATTCCACTTATACAAGGTACTTAGTCTCCGAAAGTAAAGTGATGGTGGCCAGGGGCTGTGAAAGAGTGGAATGGAGAGCTGGTGCTTAATGGGCGCAGAGTTTCAGTTGGGAAAGATGAATGAAATGTTCCAGAAACAGAAGGTGCTGATGGTTGCACAGCCGTGTGCATGTGCTTAATGCCGGGAAGCACACGCTTCAGCTCAGCTCCGTTCAGCCGCTGGGTGTCCCACTATGTGGTTAAAGAGTACACTTTGTGTTATGCATATGTTAGCACAAAGGCAAAAGAAACAAAGAAGCACTATGAAAGCTTTTGCACAAACTAAAGGCAGATCAGTCCTGCCTGTTGATTGGAAGGACTGATGCTGAAACTGAAACTCCAATACTTTGGCCACCTCGTGCGAAGAGTTGACTCGCTGGAAAAGACTCTGATGCTGGGAGGGATTGGGGGCAGGAGGAGAAGGAGACGACCAAGGATGAGATGGCTGGATGGCATCACTGACTCGATGGACATGAGTCTGAGTGAACTCTGGGAGATGGTAATGGACAAGGAGGCCTGGTGTGCTGCGATTTATGGGGTCGCAAAGAGTCAGACATGACTGAGCGACTGAACTGAACTGAACTGAACTGAACTGAAAGGCAGAAAAATGTTTGGGAGTATAAACTGGAAAGCTATTTCTGGGTGTTAAAATACAGGATATTTTGTGTGTGTGTGTGTGTGTGTGTTTTTTACTTTTCAACAATAAACATGTATTCTTTGAAGCATTTTCTTTTTAGTTGGAAAAAGGAAGGAAACAGGCAGTAGAGGTACAGATGCACTGATGGGCAATGTTGGGAGGGAACAGCGCACCCTCCACCGGTGTGATGTGGGCCACCCTTCTGCCCCTTCGGCACAAGACCCTCATCTGAGCAAGGATTAGTTCAGGCATTGATCGATGGAACATAACTAACTTTAGTGGTCTTCATGTAGGTTCCCCCACAGTGGGGTAGGTCAGGATGATGAGTTTGAATGCTGGGCCCAATGACTGCCCATTGCCATGGCATTTTACTTCTGCAGTAAGGTCAAGGGGCCTGTAGGCTCAGGCTGCTTCTGTGCCTTGGTTACTGTGAGCAGTCCTGCTAGGGGAGGGCAGATATCTCTTTGAGATAGGAATTTTGTCTTTTAGGATATATTTAACTTCTTGATGCTCTTTATTGGATATTTAAATTGTGTAGGCTCTATCTTCCCCAGCTGCCTCTAGAAGGCAGCAATCCTTGCTGGAACTTTCCAGAAGCCCTGGTAAGGGAAACCATGGAAGAGATTGAGCTCAGTTCAGTCGCTTAGTCGTGTCTGACTCTTTGTGACCCCATGAATCGCAGCACGCCAGGCCTCCTTGTCCATCACCATCTCCCGGAGTTCACTCAGACTCACATCCATAGAGTCAGTGATACCATCGAGCCGTCTCATCCTCTGTCGTCCCCTTCTCCTCCTGCCCCCAATCCCTCCCAGCATCAGAGTCTTTTCCAGTGAGTCAGCTCTTCGCATGAGGTGGCCAAAGTATTGGAGTTTCAGCTTTAGCATCATTCTTTCAAAGAAATCCCAGGGTTGATCTCCTTTAGGATGGACCAGTTGGATCTCCTTGCAGCCCAAGTGACTCTCAAAAGTCTTCTCCAATACCACAGTTCAAAAGCATCAATTCTTTGGCGCTCAGCTTTCTTTATAGTCCAACTCTCACATCCATACATGACACTGGAAAAATCATAGCCTTGACTAGATGGACCTTTGTTGACAAAGTAATGTCTCTGCTTTTCAATATGCTCTCTAGGTTGGTCATAACTTTCCTTCCAAGGAGTAAGCGTCTTTTAATTTCATGGCTGCCATCACCAACTGCAGTGATTTTGGAGTCCCCCAAAATAAAGTCAGTCCCACAACAGTGTGTTTCCACTGTTTCCCCATCTATTTGCCATAAAGTGATGGGACCAGATGCCATGATCTTAGTTTTCTGAATGTTGAGCTTTAAGCCAACTTTTTCACTCTCCTCTTTCACTTTCATCAAGAGGCTCTTTAAGTTCTTCTTCACTTTCTACCATAAGAGTGGTGTCATCTACATATCCGAGATTATTGATATTTCTCCCGGCAATCTTGATTCCAGCTTGTGCTTCTTCCAGCCCAGCGTTTTTCATGATGTACTCTGCATAGAAGTTAAATAAGCAGGGTGACAATATACAGCCTCGACGTACACCATTTCCTATTTGGAACCAGTCTGTTGTTCCATGTCCAGTTCTAACTTGCTTCCTGACCTGCATAGAGGTTTCTCAAGAGGCAGGTCAGGTGGTCTGGTATTCCTATCTCTTTCAGAATGTTCCAGTTTATTGTGATCCACACAGTCAACGGTTTTGGCATAGTCAATAAAGCAGAAATAGATGTTTTTCTGAAACTCTCTTGCTTTTTTGATAATCCAGGGATGTTGGCAATTTGATTTCTAGTTCCTCTGCCTTTTATAAAACCAGCTTGAACATCTGGAAGTTCACGGTTCACATATTGCTGAAGCCTGGCTTGGAGAATTTTGAGCATTGCTTAACTAGTGTGTGAGACGAGTGCATATTACAAAATGTAATTCCACCTGCTCCTCACCAAAAATTAAAAAAGCACTTTATAAGTCTGACCAGAAGCTGGGGCTCACAGATTTGACTATTTTAAAAAAGAGAAAAGGAGGCAGGAGGGCAAGACTGTTCTGCAGTACAGTGGAATAAGCGGAGATGAAGACTCAGGAATCTTTGGGTTACTCTGTGCTTTCTAACTGTCTGACTTTGGGGAAGTTAACTGACCTCCCTCTGCCTCAATTTCCTCATCTATGAAACAAGGATAATAAACATATCTAATAACAGTGTAGTGAGGATTACGTTAATCAAACCAGTGTAAATTACTTAGAATAAAGCCCAGCACATGTTGAGTACCCAATAAACTTTAGCTATTTATTGTTGCTCCTAGTATGAACAACCCTGAGTAGGTCACATAACATCTCAGCTTTGGGTTTTTCCTTGTAAAACAGGGGATAATAGTAACATCTCCCTCATGGGTGAGGTTCAAGTGAGAGGAAGTAAGTGAAAGCACTTTATAAACTGGGGGCTTAATCTACAACTCAAAGACTTTAGTGGGTAACTGTTCAGGGAACTCGGATATGAGGGGTGATGAGGTGGGAGGTATGGGGAGTCACGGGGATTGTGGGCAGAGCGAGAATCCAGCACTTAGTTCCAGCGACTGTGGTCATGCAGATGTTTCTAATGAAATCACAAATCCAGATTTTTATGTAAGATCTCTAGTTTTTAAATGTTGGCAATTAAGTTGGATTTTTGTAAAACACTTTGAAAGCCAATCAAAATAAGGATTCAGGCTGCCAACTTGTGACCTGTTTTAAACTTTTACAGCTATTACTTAATAAACTCTGGGGAGAACTATAAAAACAGCTGATGCAATAACTGAGCTGAAAAACCATGAAACAACTGACATTAATTGGGTTCCATGTGTCACGCACATTACAGCATTTGATTCTCCCCGCAATCCTAAGAGACAGGCATTAGCATCTCCACTCTACAGATGTGGAAACTGAGGCCCAGAGCTGCCTGAGGTCACACGACTGGTGAGGGGCCAATGGGGTTGAATGCCACCTCTCTGTTACTTCAAAACCCAATATGTATTCACTCTGATGATGTTGCAAGATTGCAACACAGTATCGCCTGAGCCCACAGGCCCCTTGACTGCACTGCAGAAGTAAAATGCCAAGGCAAAGGTCAATTAGTGAGCCCAGCATTCAGACTCCTAGCCCTGCTCTGCTCCACAAGAAACCTACATGGAGACAATTAAAGTTAACTCTGTTCTATCAGTCAACCCCTGAACTAGCCTTTGCCCAGAAAAGGGTCCTGGGCATTAGCCTATCTTTTCAGTGAGGCTTCCAGATTAGATAACCTCAAGAGAAAGGAGAGGGAGGATATCAGAGTCTCCAAATCAAAAATGGTCTCAGAACCAGCCCCCAAAGCAATGTACAAAAAACGCAGCAAGCTCTATTTAATACATTTTAGCATATAGATATTTTTATATATAAAACAGTAGTCCTTAATATAAAAAATGAATACATTTTATGCTAAGAATCCAAACCATAAGTTTCTACATTGCTGTGGTTTAAACCAGTGGCTCTTATCACCATCACCCCAATGCTGTGTCCACCTCCCCAGATTGCATCAAAATCTAACATTTGACAGGGGCAGCGGTGAGTTTTAAAACTTTCCCAGGTAATCAACTGAGGATCACTGATCAAGTGTCTACTGAGAGAATTCAGCACGTACATTTCATTCAAGAGCTATTTCTCAAGCACTCAGTAGGTGCCAGATATAATAGTAGTGTTGGAAATATAGTGAGCAATAGAAAGGAAATGTCCTGACTTTAGTTGGGGGAGGTGGGGAAGCAAGCAAAGAAAAGAATGGTATTAATGGAAAAGCAAGCAAAGAGAAGAAATATCATTTTAGGCATAATGATAAATATTATAAAGAAAAATAAAACACTTCAAGGGATAGAGAGTGATTAAGGAGCAGGTCATTTTATTGACTGTCTTGGTTTCTGTAAATTGAGATTTTCTTTTGAGTAGGTAATACATTCATAGGTTTTAAAAAAATCAAAATGATTAAAAAATGATATACCCTGAGAAGACTTGCTCCAACCTCTGACTCTCTCTATTCTATTTTTCTGGCCCAACAGTTCTCAAAATATGATCACTTGACCGACAACCTGGGAGCTTATTAGGAAGGCACATTTTGTTCTCCATCCCAGAGCTACTGAAGCAGAAGTGCTGGGCATGGGACCAGTAATCTGTGTTGTAGCAAGCCCTCCAGGTGATGCTAATACGTACTGGGGTTCATGAACAACTGCTCTAGTCTAATAAATATACATCCCTCTTCATTTCTGATGTATCCTTCCAGTGTCTCTTTTGTAAATACCAGTAACATAAGTATTCATTCTTGTTTTCTTCCTTCTTACATAATTACTATTCTGCACCTTAGTTTTTTACTGAACATGTCCTAAAGATTTTTCCATTTAAGCACAAAGTATTCTGTACTTTACTGTCCTTTCACAGTGTGGATATAGCTTGGGGTATTTAACCATCTCCCATGTAAAGGTTGTAGGTTATTTCCATCTTTTGTTATTACTATTTGCTATTACCTTACTTAATACCATTGTGCATGTGTCATTTCACATTTCTACCAGTCAGGGGATGAATTCCTGGAAGTAGTGTGTAAGATCAAAGGGCAAAGGAATATGGAAATTTCATAGGGGGTATTTGCTGCTCACAGAAGTTTTTGCTTTCTTGTCTGCAATGATGAGACCATTTGTTTCACCACAAACTCACCAAAAACAATGTATTGGATTTTGCCAAGCTTTTAGGTTAAAAAAAAATTGTAGCTACTGGACATTTTACTCTTTATTTCTCTTATTTTGAATGAAGTTGACCTTCTTTGCCTATGTTTAAGGGTCAGCTGTATTTATCTGTGAATTTCTCATTCTTGTCTTTTGCCCATATATTTCTATTAGATTGATGTTCTTGTTCTCCTTTATTTCTAGAAGCTTTTTTAATATCAGTGGATTAATCCTTTGTACTCAATATACCAACAAATTTGGAAAACCTCAGCAGTGGCCACAGGACTGGAAAAGGTCAGTTTTCATTCCAATCCCAAAAAGAGCAATGCCAAAGAATGTTCAAACTACCACACAGTTGCGCTCATTTCACATGCTAGTAAAGTAATGCTCAAAATCCTTCAAGCTAGGCTTCAACAGTACGTGAACTGAAAACTTCCAGATGTACGAGCTGGATTTAGAAAAGGCAGAGGAACCAGAGATCAAGTTGCCAACATCCCTTGGATCATAGAAAAAGCAAGAGAATTTCAGAAAAAGACATTACTCTGCTTCATTGAATATGCTAAAAACTTTGACTGTGTGGATTACAACAAATTGTGGAAAATTCTTAAAGAGACGGGAATACCAGAGCACCTGACCTGCCTTCTGAGAAACCTGTATGCAGGTCAGGAAGCAACAGTTAGAACTGGACATGGAACAACAGACTGGTACCAAATTGAGAAAGGAGTATGTCAAGGCTGTATATTGTCACCCTGCTTATTTAACTTCTGTGCAGAGTACATCATGAGAAATGCTGGGCTGGGTGAATCACAAGCTGGAATTAAGATTGCTGGGAGAAGTATCAATAGCTACAGATATGCAGATGATACAGCCCTAATGGTAGAAAGTGAAAAGAAACTAAAGAGCCTCTTGGTGAAGGTGACAGAGAAAACTGAAACAGCTGGCTTAAAACTTAACATTAAAAACTAAGATTGTGGTATTGGGTCCCATCACTTCATGGCAAATAGATGAGGAAAAATGGAAACAGTGACAGATTTTATTTTCTTGGGCTCCAAAATCTCTGTGGATGGTGACTGCAACCATGAAATTTAAAAATGTTTGCTTCTTGGAAGAAAAGCTATCACAAACCTAGACAGCATATTAAAAAACAGAGACATCACTTTGCCAGCAAATATGCCAACTTAGCATATTTGTCTAGTCAAAGCTATGGTTTTTCCAGTAGTCATGTATGAATGTGAGAATTGGACCATAAAGAAAGCTGAGTCGTGAAGAACTGATACTTTCGAACTGTGGTGCTGGAGAAGACTCTTGACAGTCCCTTGGACAGCAAGGAGATCAGACCAGTCAATCCTAAAGGAAATCAGCCCTGATTATTCCTTGGGAGGACTGATCCTGAAGCTCTAATACTTTGGCCACCTGATACAAAGAGCTGACTCATTAGAAAAGACCGTGATGCTGGGAAAGACTGAGGGCCGGAGGAAAAGTGGACGACAGAGGATGAGACAGTTGGATGGCATCAGTGACTCAGTGGACATGAGTTTGAGCCAACTCCAGAAGACGGTGAAGGACAGAGAAGCCTGGTGTGCTGCAGTCCATAGGGTATCAAAGAGTCAGATAGATACAACCTAGTGACTGAACAAGTCCTCTGTGATATGAACTGCAGATAATTTTTTCCAGTTTGTCAGTTGCCTTTTGACATTATGGAGGTTTTTTTTAGTTTTGTTTTTAATTTTAATAATTGTTTTCTACCTAAAATTTAGTTCTTGAAAATCTGAATTTGGTAACATTCAAAATCAATTGCAAGGCTCACCAGGACATATCAGAAGCAAGTGGCCAAATCTTAAGAAAAACAACTGAGACCAAAAACAAGTTAGCTTTTTGTCTATAAATATTTATGTAGTATCTACTTTGTGTTCAGACATTATGTAGTATCTACAAACTTATTATGTTTATTATGTAGATACTACAAACATTTATGTAGTAACCCAAACAACATGGGCATTTTTTTTTTGCTGCTTATTTTTCCTACAATTTTTACTACAAAGATATGTCACTATATGTAATTATATATATTGAGTTGGCCAAAATGTTCATTCAGGTTTTTCTTTAAGATGTTATATGGAATAATATATTAAATGAATACTTTTCCATGGATGGGAACAGAAATGTAATACATAGTATTTGCATGCATTCTAAGGCAATTCAGTCGTGTCTGACTCGATGCGACCCTATGGACTGTAGCCTGCCAGGCTCCTCTGTAGGATTCTCCAGTCAAGAGTACTGGAGTGAGTTACCATGCCCTCCTCCAGGGGATCTTCCTGACCCAGGGATGGAACACATTTCTCTTATGTCTCCAGCATTGGCAGGAAGGTTCTTTACCACTAGTGCCACCTGGAAAGCCCACATAGTACAGTGTGTAATTTTTTTATCCCCCTAAAGAACAACTTATTGTGAGAACCAGGCACTGATTTTCAAGTGAAATCCTGGAGTGCTTACAGGTTCATAAACAGGTTGGTACATTTTATGTCTGCAGTTTAGTACTAAGCTCTGAAGGTGGAGACCAGGTCCCACACAGTGCTCCCTAAATACTTGGGAACAATTTACTAATTGATCAGTCATGGAGAGGGTGGCTTAATGGAGTGCATCATGTCGTTAAGTGTCCACATCTAGCATATGCTCTTCTCTTGGTCCGGCTTCCTTCTATGTACCCCTTCTCTGAAGCTCAGGCCATAGCCAGCTCCCTGGGGTGGGGCCCAAGCCGAGGGCCTTGTCACTTCTGGATCTCAGTCCCTGTGCACAGTGGTCCTGGGAGGAACCAGAGGCAGCAGATGAAAGGTAGATGATTGCTAGCCTATGAAACCTACTATGAGCTCAAGAAAATCTCTCTCTGTGAAGCTTCTAGAAGGAGACATTAAAAGAGAGAGAGAGAAAATAGACTAATATTTACATTTTACATATCTGATCTTCAAAACCATTCCATTGAAGTTGGGGTTATCATGAATCCCCATTGGTAACCTGAGGAAATTGAGGATCAGAAAAGAAAGGGGCTTGTTTATGGTCACTTTATTAACAAGAAGCTGGTCTAGAATACTGTAAAAGTAGTAACTAACAATTATTGAATGTTTACTACAGGCTTCAAACTGCTAGGCTGTTGTAAGCATGTCCATGTTAGATATGAGATGGTAACGTCTCCGTGGCTATGGGAGGAAAGAGAATAGGCTTGAAAGGAAGAAGTTTATCATGCTCATGACCCCAGAGAATGGTTCCATGCAGCCACAGGGGAAAGTACTAGTGTCGGTCAGGAGATGGAAAGGAGCAAGGGAAAAGTCTAGAGCAGAGTTTTAATTGGAGTGTCTCGGACAGTAAAGAATCTGTCTGCAATGCAGGAGACCTGGGTTCAATCCCTGGGTCAGGAAGATCCCCTGGAGAAGGAAAAGGCAACCCGCTCCAGTAGTCTTGCCTGGGAGATCCCATGGAGAGAGGAGCCTGGTGGTTATACACAACAGGGTGACTTTCACTTTTTCAGTGAAGTCAAGGCAGGGCATGATAAACAACTAGGATAATTCTGGCAAGCTTTGGGCAGTAGGTGTGGTCTCTAGTTGCCTGGTACCTGAATCTGAGATACTTTCAGTTCAGTTCAGTTCAGTCAGTCATGTCCAACTCTTTGCAACCCCATGAATCTCAGCACGCCAGGCATCCCTGTCCATCACCAACAACTCCCGGAGTTCACTCAGACTCACGTGCATCGAGTCAGTGATGCCATCCAGCCATCTCATCCTCTGTTGGCCCCTTCTCCTCCTGCCCCCAATCCCTCCCAGCATCAGAGTCTTTTCCAATGAGTCAACTCTTCACATGAGGTGGCCAAAGTACTGGAGTTTCAGCTTCCAAAGAAATCCCAGGGCTGATCTCCTTCAGAATGGATTGGTTGGATCTCCTTGCAGTCCAAGGGATACTTTAGGGCCAGGAAAATATTGGCTTCAAGCTTAAGAGTTAGATAAAAAGATGGTTAAGGGGGTATAGACTCAGAAAGGCATGCTCATTATGTCTCAGAATCAGGCAGCCCTGGGAGGGGCAATCTTTTCCTTGATCTAAAAGCCCTAAGTGCCAGAGCATCAAGAATACAAGAAAATATAGTTAATGTAATTGGCCCTGTGATGAATGGATGCCAAATAGACAAATACATAACCTAAGGAGACACAGTTGGAACACAAGTGTTCTTCATGTATAACACTATTTCATGCTCACAGCTGCCCTCCAAACAAGGAACTATTATCAGTTCCACTACTTACTGATGGGCTCCTGGGCAGTTAAGTGACTCCCCAATGTCATTCAGTTGTCAGGGTGTTGGAGCAGGATTGACACCTAAGTCTGGGTCACCCGTGGACCCACTGTGTGCCCACTTGTCCTCCTATACCAAGCACTAGGGCTCAGAAGGGAGTGGGAGGGAAGGCGGCCACCACCACCTCCCCCTTCCTCCCTCCCCATCTCCTGGCTGCTCCATGTGGATAGAAAACTCTTCGCTACAAAAGCCTGGTTCTCTGGTTTCTCCTGTGACTCGGAAGGTATGAAGTGCTGGGTTTTAAATCCTGGCTCTGCTACTTACTAGCTGAACATCCGTTGGAAAATCAGTCTATTTAGGTCTAAGTGTTCTCAGTTGTGAAGCAATGGTGACAATATTTCCTCATGGGGTTGTTGTACAGATTTGATGGAGTCATGTATGCCGAGGATGCAGCACAGAAGCGGTGCTGAATAAATGGGCTTTCAGGACCTCCCTAGCGGTTCAGTTGGCTAAGTTTCTGCTCTCCCAGTGCAAGGTCCAGGTTCAGTCTCTGGTCACGGAACTAGCTCCCACATGCCTCAACTAAGACCCGGCACAGCCAAACAAAGAAATATTAAAAAAAATAAGAAGACTTTCTTTTGATGTGTTGGTTGAAACCAAGACCTTCATCCACATTGGGAGAGAGTATTTCTCCCAGGATGCAGATGTCTCCTGTTTTAATCCAAGAAAGTTACTCTGAATCAACCAATGATGAAGAGGAAGTGTCCTCTCCTTGGGTGAAGGGGATGACCTCTAGGCAGAGAGAAAGCCTCACCCTGATTTACTGGCCAATAGTTTCAGAGTCTGTTAAAATATGGCTGTCCTCATCTTCTGTTGAGTCCATGCCAGACTGCAGGAGAAACTGGCAGTGCTTTACACATTTGTGAAGATGATGGGCCTTAGAAAAGAAATCTAGAAGCCCAAACACTTTGCATTCCTCTCGTATGTACATCTATTTACATAAGTAAGTTTCCAAGGTCTGTCCGGATTTTGAAAGACAGAACCTTCTTTCTCTGTCATGTTTACATTTCTTTATACTCCAAACACCTGATGTGAATAACCTGTTAGAATTGTTGATGCTCTCTGACACCCCAAGGAGAAGATGCTGCCTGTTCAGTGAAGTTGTCCTTAGATTAATATAAGGAAATGAGCCTGGCTGGAAGGGAAAGAGAGGGAAGGTGCTGTGGAAAGATCAGATCTATGTTTTAGGCAGTATTTATCACTCCACCAGAGTAAATCCTTCCACGTTTACAGTTCTTGGGTTGTTTCACTGCAAGATATCAATATCAGACAAAATAGACGTGAAGGCAAAAAAATATTGATAGTGATAAAGTGTCCCTACATAGTGATACAATGATGAAATCATAAGGAAAACTTGTATGAAACTTAACCACACAGCCTTAAAATATACACATTACAAATCAAATGGACAAGAAGAAAAGACAAATCTGCATCAGTAGATTTTAACATCCATCAGTAACTGCTGGGTCAAACAGACATAAAAATGGATACAGATGAAGATTTGAACTAATGTATCCTCAAGTTTGATTTAAGTATGTATATACATATATATGCAGAGTACATCATGAGAAACACTGGGCTGGAAGAAACACAAGCTGGAATCAAGATTGCCGGGAGAAATATCAATAACCTCAGATATGCAGATGACACCACCCTTATGGCAGAAAGTGAAGAGGAACTAAAAACCTCTTGATGAAAGTGAAAGAGGAGAGTGAAAAAGTTGGCTTAAAGCTCAACATTCAGAAAACAAAGATCATGGCATCTGGTCCCATCACTTCATGGCAAATAGATGGGGAAACAGTGGAAACAGTGTCAGACTTTATTTTTTGGGCTCCAAAATCACTGCAGATGGTGACTGCAGCCATGAAATTAAAAGACGCTTACTCCTTGGAAGGAAAGTTATGACCAACCTAGAGAGCATATTGAAAAGCAGAGACATTACTTTGTCAACAAAGGTCCATCTAGTCAAGGCTATGGTTTTTCCTGTGGTCATGTATGGATGTGAGAGTTGGACTGTGAAGAAAGCTGAGCACCAAAGAATTGATGCTTTTGAACTGTGGTATTGGAGAAGACTCTTGAGAGTCCCTTGGACTGCAAGGAGATCCAACCAGTCCATTCTAAAGAAAATCAGTCCTGGGTGTTGCCTGGGAGGACTGATTCTGAAACTGAAACTCCAATAAATACTTTGGCCACCTCATGAGAAGAGGTGACTCATTGGAAAAGACTCTAATGCTGGGAGGGATTGGGGGCAGGAGGAGAAGGGGCCGACAGAGGATGAGATGGCTGGATGGCATCACCGACTCAATGGACATGAGTTTGAGTGAACTCCTGGAGTTGGTGACGGACAGGGAGGCCTGGCATACTGCGATTCATGGGGTTGCAAAGAGTTGGCCATGACTGAGCGACTGAACTGAACTGAACTGATACATATATACATATATAATACTGCACTCATCATTTACAGAATAGGCATTCTTTATAGGCACATGTTGGACGTTTATAAAAATCAGTCATTGGGTCATAAAGCAAATCTCTACAAACACAAAGGATTACTTTCATAGATCCTCCTTCTCTGTTCACAGTAGGGTTATTAGAAAAGAATAACAAGCTTTTTCAACAAATGGTGCCAGAAAAGTTGGATATTCACATGCAGAAAAAATTAATTTATACCCTTAACTCACACAAAAATTCATTCAAAGGGGACCATCAACCAAAATTTGAGTTAAAACTATAAAAACTTTAGAAAAAACATTGAAGAAAATTTTTTCTTGACTTTGGATTAGGCAAAGAGTTCTTAGATGTGACACTAAAGAAAAAAATTGATAAAAATCCATAAAAGAAAAAAATTGATAAATTTGACAATAAAAAAGTTAGGGGAATTCCCTGGTGGCCAGGTGTTAGGACTCTGGGCTTTCACTCTCAAGGGCCCAGATTCAGTCCCTGGTGGGGGAACCAAGATCCCTGAAGGCACACAGCACAGCCAGAAAAGAAAAAGAATAAAATACATAATAAAAGTCATTTTTAAAAAATGTACTTTAGGACTTCCTGGTGGCACAGTTGGTAAGAATCAGTCTGCCAATACAGGGAACAAGGGTTTGATCCCTGGTACATGGGCTTCCCTTGTCGCTCAGATGGTAAAGAATCTGTCTGCAATGCAGAAGACCCAGGTTCCATCCCTGGGTCCGAAAGATCCCCTGGAGAAAGGAATGGCTACCCACTCCAGCATTTTGGCCAGAAGAATTCCATGGACAGGGTAGCCTGGTGGGCTGCAGTCCATGGGATCACAAAAAATCAGATACGACTGAGTGACTAACAAATTTGATTAAAAAAAAAAAATGAACAGGAAGATTCCAAATGATGCACAGCAACTAAGCCCGCTTACCACAGCTACTGAGCCCGTGTGCTCTAGCCCCTGTGCCTAAAGCCTGTGCTCCACAGCAAGAGGAGCCCCCGCAATGAGCAGCCTGTGCATGACAGTGAAGAGCAGTCCTGCAACTAGAGAAAGCCCGTGAGAAACAATAAAGACCCAGCACAGCCAAAAATAAAAATAAATAAAATTATTTTAAAAATTGGTACCTTGAAAGACACTAATAAGAAAATGAAAAGATAAACCACAAACTGGGAGAAAATATTTGTAAGTCATAATTCTGATAGAGGTCTTGTGTTTAAATATAGAGAACTTTTACAACTCAGTAAGGGAAACAACCCAATTTTTAGATAGACAAAAGATTTCACCAAGGACATGTATGAATAGCTAATAAGCACATTAAAAGATGCTTAACATCACTAGCCATTAGGAAAATGTAAATTGAAACCACAAGGAGATGCCACTTCATACCCACTAGGGTGACTATAATCAAAAAGACAGACAATAATAACTGTGGGAAGGAATGTGAAGAAATTGGAATCCTCATAGTTTGCTGACAGGAATGTAAAAATAATGTATTCACTTTGGAAAATAACTTGGCAGTCTCTTAAAAGTTTGTATATAAATTTATGTTTAACAACCTAGTAATTTGACTCATAGACATTGACTCAAAATAAATGAAAACATGTGTTCACAAAAGCACTTGTACAGGAAAGTTCATAGCAACATTATTCATAAAAGTCAAAAAATGGAAACAGTACAAATGCCCATTAACTGATTAGTGGGAAAAAATAGAACATGCTCTATCCATACAACATATACAATACATCATCAGTAAGAAGAATGAACCATTTATACATGCTACAATCATGGATGAACTTCAGAAATATTATGCTAAGTAAAAAAATTCAAGTGAAAAAAGATCACATATTTTATGGTTCCATTTATATAATATATCCACAAAAGGTAAAGCTATGGATATGAGAAGTGGTATGGTGTTGTGCCTGGGGATTGAGGATTGACTGAAAATGGGCATGAGGGGTCTTTGGGGGATTATGGAAATCTTCTAAAATTGAATTGTGGTGATGATTACACACTCAGTAAATTTACTAAAAACATCAAATTGCATCCTTTAAATGGGTGAATCATATGGCATGTAAATTATATCTGAATAGAGCTTTAAAAAAAGAAAGATAAATAGGAAAACTTATGCTGGGAAGATTAAAAAACATGCTTGCAAAAGCAAAACAAATAGAAAATCCTTTTATTAAGTGAGGAATAAAAGAGAAAGAGAACTTCTTTAATCTTAAGAAGATTATCTACCAGAAAACTATAACAATAGCCATATTAATGATACAATTCTGAAAACATTTTTTCTCTAAGGTCAGGAATAAGACATGGAAGCCCCCAAATCATGATTTTTCATTCAGCTTTGTACTGGAGGTCTTAACCATGGCAGTAAGTGGAAAAAAGTATAACAAAGAGAATTTGGTAGTCAACAAGATACAAAATCCAGGAACAAAAATCAGTTGTATTTCTAGCCACCAGAAACAAGTAGAAAATGTAATAAACAGGATATTACTTACAGTATCATCAACAAATATAAAGTACGTAGGAACTCCTTTTAACACATAGAGAAAAATGATAACACTATTGAACTGTGAAATAAAATTAATATTTTATGTCAAGACAAGAAACATCTAAATGTAAAACATTCCTCTCTGCCCTTTGACCTCGTCTCTCCACTCCAGTATTCTTGCCTGGAGAATCCCATGGACGGAGGAGCTTGGTGGGCTACAGTCCATGGGTCTCAAAGAGTCGGACAGGACAGAGCGACTTCACTTTCACTTTCTCCCTTCACTGTTCATCGTGCATCTGTGTTATGCATTGACCAAACCTCCTCCATCAGCGGGAATACCTGCTCAGCCATAACAAGCAACCTTTTTCCCAGCATCAACAATACAACTTAAGCACTGTTCATAATAGCCAGGACATGGAAGCAACCTAGATGTCCATCAGCAGATGAATGGGTAAGAAAGCTGTGGTACATACACACAATGGAGTATTACTCAGCCATTAAAAAGAATACATGTGAATCAGTTCTAATGAGGTGGATAAAACTGGAGCCTATTATACAGAGTGAAGTAAGCCAGAAAGAAAAACATCAATACAGTATACTGACACATATATATGGAATTTAGAAAGATGGTAACAATAACCCTGTATGAGAGACAGCAAAGAGACACAGATGTACAGAACAGTCTTTTGGACTCTGTGGGAGAGCATGAGGGTGGGATGATTTGGGAGAATGAAATTGAAACAGGTATAATGTCATATGTGAAATGAATCGCCAGTCCAGGTTTGATGCATGATACAGGATGCTTGGGGCTGGTGCAATGGGATGACGCAGAGGGATGGTATGGGGAGGGAGGTGGGAGGGGGGTTCAGGAGGGGGAACACGTGTACACCCATGGCTGATTCATGTTGATGTATGGCAAAACCAATACAATATTGTAAAGTAAAAACAACAACAACAACAACAACTTAAAAGAAAGCATTCCTTCTTGAGCGTGTAAGAGGTCACATGACCTACTACGATGCCGCTTAGATCTGGATTGTGTAAACTGTCAATAATACGCCATTTGGGGCTTCCCTGGTGGTCCAGTGGTTAAGATTCTGTGCTTCCACTGCAATAGGCACACCTTAGTTGGGGAATTAAGATCCCACATTTTGCACAGAATGGCCAAAAAAACCCTGTAGCCTGTCAGGCTCCTCTGACTGGGATACTGGATTGTGTTGCCATGCCTTCCTCCAGGGAATCTTCCCAATCCAAGGATTGAACCCAGGTCTCTGCATTGCAGGAGGATTCTTTACCATCTGAGCCTCCAGGGAAGCCCTGCATAATTGTTTGATATACAGTCCTCTGTCTCAAAAACTTACATAACTGTTCCTTGAGTTCTAACGCATGGAACAGTTCTCAGAAACTTTCTGAGATGCTCTTCCCAGGTTATAATCCTCAAATTGGCTTGAATAAAATTTCCCATTTCTTTTTAGTTTGACTGATTAAGGTTTTGTTGACAGAAACAAGTCCTAAATAAATGGAATGATATATTATGTTCATGAATTGGAAGATTCAAAATTGGAAGATTCAAAATCATAAACATATCAAATCTGTCAAATTGAGAATTTCTATGTAATTATAATAAAAATCACAAATCTTTTTCCTGGAAATGGATGAATTTTTTCCCCTAAACTGTTTTTATGCCTCTGTTGAAAACTATTACATTCCTGAAAAGGAAGAAAAAGAGACTTGCCTGGCAAAGTATCAAGAATTATCATAAGTTTATAGTAATTAAGACAGAGTGGCATTAATTTTACTGCAGAGCAGTAAAATTTATTTTATTTCAGTGAAAAGATAGATTTTTCAACATGTGGTACTGAGACAATTAGCTAATCTTAAGTAAAACATTATACAGGAGACAGGGATCAAGACCATCCCCATGGAAAAGAAATACAAAAAAGCAAAATGGCTGTCTGGGGAGGCCTTACAAATAGCTGTGAAAAGAAGAGAGGTGAAAAGCAAAGGAGAAAAGGAAAGATATAAGCATCTGAATGCAGAGTTCCAAAAAACAGCAAGAAGAGATAAGAAAGCCTTCTTCGCGATCAATGCAAAGAAATAGAGGAAAACAACAGAATGGGAAAGACTAGAGATCTCTTCAAGAAAATCAGAGATACCAAGGGAACATTTCATGCAAAGATGGGCTTGATAAAGGACAGAAATGGTATGGACCTAACAGAAGCAGAAGATATTAAGAAGAGGTGGCAAGAATACATGGAAGAACTGTACATAAAAGATCTTCATGAATCAGATAATCATGATGATGTGATCACTCATCTAGAGCCAGACATCTTGGAATGTGAAGTCAAGTGGGCCTTAGAAAGCATCACTACGAACAAAGCTAGTGGAGGTGATGGAATTCCAGTGGAGCTGTTTCAAATCCTGAAAGATGATGCTGTGAAAGTTCTGCACTCAATATGCACATTTGGAAAACTCAGCAGTGGCCACAGGACTGGAAAAGGTCAGTGTTCATTCCAATTCCAAAGAAAGGCGATGCCAAAGAATGCTCAAACTACTGCACAATTGCACTCATCTCACATGCTAGTGAAGTAATGCTCAAAATTCTCCAAGCCAGGCTTCAGCAATATGTGAACCATGAACCTTTAGAAAAGGCAGAGGAACCAGAGATCAAATTGCTAACATCCGCTGGATTATGGAAAAAGCAAGAGAGTTCCAGAAAAACATCTATTTCTGCTTTATTGACTATGCCAAAGCCTTTGACTGTATGGATCACAATAAACTGTGGAAAATTCTGAAAGAGATGGGAATACCAGACCACCTGACCTGCCTCTTGAAAAATCTGCATGCAGGCCAGGAAGCAACGGTTAGAACTGGACATGGAACAACAGACTGGTTCCAAATAGGAAAAGGAGTAAGTCAAGGCTGTATATTGTCACCCTGCTTATTTAACTTATATGCAGAGTATATCATGAGAAATGATGGACTGGAAGAAGCACAAGCTGGAATCAAGATTGCCGGGAGAAATATCAATAACCTCAGATATGCAGATGACACCACCCTTATGGCAGAAAGTGAAGAGGAACTAAAAAGCCTCTTGATGAAAGTGAAAGAGGAGAGTGAAAAAAGTTGGCTTAAAGCTCAACATTCAGAAAACAAAGATCATGGCATCTGGTCCCATCACTTCATGGCAAATAGATGGGGAAACAGTGGAAACAGTGTCAGACTTTATTTTGGGGGCTCCAAAATCACTGCAGATGGTGACTGCAGCCATGAAATTAGAAGACGCTTACTCCTTGGAAGAAAAGTTATGAGCAACCTAGATAGTATATTCAAAAACAGAGACATTACTTTGCCGACTAAGGTCCGTCTAGTCAAGGCTATGGTTTTTCCTGTGGTCATGTATGGATGTGAGAGTTGGACTGTGAAGAAGGCTGAGCGCCGAAGAATTGATGTTTTTGAAGCGTGGTGTTGGAGAAGAGTCTTGAGAGTCCCTTGGACTGCAAGGAGATCCAACCAGTCCATTCTGAAGGAGAGCAACCCTGGGAATTCTCTGGAAGGAATGATGCTAAAGCTGAAGCTCCAGTACTTTGTCCACCTCATGCGAAGAGGTGACTCATTGGAAAAGACTCTGATGCTGGGAGGGATTGGGGGCAGGAGGAGAAGGGGACGACAGAGGATGAGATGGCTGGATGGCATCACTGACTCGATGGACGTGAGTCTGAGTGAACTCCGGGAGTTGTTGGTGATGGACAGGGATGCCTGGCCTGCTGAGATTCATGGGTTGCGAAGAGTCGGACATGACTGAGCGACTGAACTGAACTGAACTGAACTGAAGTAAAACATGATAGTCTTCTTTTTGTTTGAGATGACCATATGATTTGTATTCTTCAATTTGTTATGTGGTGTATCACACTGATTGATTTGTGCATATTGGAAAATCTCTGCATCCCTGGGATGAATCCCACTTGATCTTGGTGTATGATCTTTTTAATCCATTGCTGGATTCTGTTTGCTAGTATTTTGTTGGGGATTTCTGTATCTATGTTCATCAATGATTTGGTCTGTAATTTTTGTATGTGTGTGGTATCTATGTCTGGCTTTGGTATCAAGGTGAAGATGGCCTCATAGAATCAGTTTGAAAGTTTCCTTTCCTCTGCAATTTTCTGGAATAGTTTCAGAAGGAAAAGTGTCAGCTCTTCTCTAAAAGTTTGATAGAATTGCATCAGGTCCTGGACTTTTCTTTGTTGAAAGTTTTTTAAACATAGTTTCAATTTCAGTGCTTGTAATTGGTCTGTTCATGTTTTCCATTTCTTCCTGGTTCAGGAGACTGTCCTTTTCTAAGAATTTGTCCATTTCTTCCAGATTGTCTTTTTTATTGGCCTCCAGTTTCTCATAGTAGACCCTTATGATCCTCTGTATTTCTGTGGTGTCAACTATAACTTCTTTCTCATTTCTAATTTTATTGATCTGAATCTTCTTCTTTTTTTTCTTGAGTCTGGCTAAAGGTTTATAAATTTTGCTTCTTTCCAAAGAACCAGCTATTAGTTTCATTGATCTTTGCAGTTGTTTTCTTTGTCTCTATTTCATTTATTTCTGCTCTAGTCTTTATGATTTCTTCCCTTCTACTAACTTTGCGTTTGGTTTGTTCTTTCCCTAGTTGTTTCAGTTGTAAGGTTGGGTTGTTTATTTGAGGTTTCTTTGTGTCTTGTGGTTAGACTGTGTTGCTGTAAACTTCCCTCTTAGAATGGTTTTTGCTGCATCTCATAGGTTTGGGCTGTTGTGCTTTCATTTTCATTTTTCTCTAGGTATTTTTAATTTCCTCTTTGATTTCTTCAGTGATCCAGTGATTATTTAGTCGCATATTGTTTAGCTGCCACTAGTTGTGTGTGGTGTGTGTTTTTGTTTTTTTTTTTTTTTGGAGAAGGCGATGGAACCCTACTCCAGTACTTTAGCCTGGAAAATCCCATGGATGGAGAAGCCTGGTGGGCTGCACTCTGTGGGATCACAAAGAGTCAGACACGACTGAGCGACTTCACTTTCACTCTTCACTTTCATGCATTGGAGAAGGAAATGGCAACCCACTCCAGTGTCCTTGCCTGGAGAATCCCAGGGACGGGGAGCCTGGTGGGCTGCCGTCTATGGGGTCGCACAGAGTCGGACACGACTGAAGGGACTTAGCAGCAGCAGCAGCAGTTGTGTTTTTATAGCTTTTTCATGTAGTTTATTAAAACATGATAGACTCCTAAATCAGTCTTTAACCAGATTGGTTAGACCTATATGAGTAAAGTAAAAGTACACAGTTCTTAGAAATTTAGATGACAGAGTAATTTTATTCAAGGATATGTATATTTTTAAAACAAGAGAGACAAAAAATAAAGAAAAAGACTGATACATTCAATTATGTTAATAGTTATGTTTTATCTAAAAATAACATAGATAAGTCATAAATAGGGGAATACATAGAAGTGATAAAGAGTTAATATTCAGGCTATATAAAGAAGATCTACAAATCAATAAGAAATAATAAACAACCCAATTAAAAATGGGCAAAAAAACCCCAGAAATTTCACTGAAGAGGAAACACAGATGAGTCACAAACACATTAAAATATGTTTCAGTAATGAGGATGCAAATATGTACCATAATGTAGTACTATTTCATACCTCCCAGAGTGGCAAGAGTTAAAACTTAATCAATACCAAATGTTGGTGTGCATGTGGAGCAAAGGAACTTTCATAGACTGTGAATGAATGTATCAGTTGGTAAAAGTAATTTGGAAACAGGTGGCATTACCTAGTAAAGTTGAACATCTTCATAACCTATGACCTAATAATTCCATTGCTATGTAACTTAGAATCTTCCCCACTTGCAACTGTAGTTAAGAATGTTTACAATGACATTGTTTATAATAGGCAAAACTTAGCCAAAACACAGATGTCCATCTATAATATATAAGTAAAAAATATTCCATTCATACCATGGAATATTACATAACAACAAAAAATTATAGCCACACTCAATAACATTGAATCTGTAGAGCATGATGTTAAGTGAAAAAAATTCGATGGCATACATCTACACAAATTCAAAATAGGTAAAACTAAATAATAAATTCAAATCTATGCATAGCAGGCAGATTCTTTACACCCGAGCCACCAAGGAAGCCCATAAAGAAAAGGAGTGGAATGATGAAACACAAAGTTTAGAGAGTGTCACTTTGGGAAGAAAATAAAATAAAAATTCCTCTTTAGTCAACATGAGAGATGGTTAGGACTTATGTTCTTAACTATGGCATCATTAGATTTTGCTGATTATAGCTTGATGGGGAAGCACAACAGCTAGAGCAAATTTGCCCCTTCTTAAGAATTTGGATGTAATTCAAATTACTCAGGGGCTAAGTAGCTGAGCCAACCTGCTGACCCCAAGAGGAGCCAACCCCAACCTTGATTCTTGCCTTGATCTAATGACTTAAGATTCTAAACGCCATTGCTCATGTTGTCTTCAAGCACCACATTCATCTCAATCAATGCACTAAGGAGTCCTGGACTTAACGAGAAAAGATGAGGTTTAATTGTAACTCAGTTAATCAAAGCCACTTCTGACCTTGGGTAAATCCCTTTCCTTTGCTGTCATTTCTCCCCTCCTCTGTAAAACATTGCTTGTTCTAGGTCAGAGTTACTTGACTCATTTGAATATATACTCACTTCGGAGGAATAGAAAAGTGTCACGTCCCTGGAGATAATGATATGGACCTTCCAGGGGAACATTCTCTCTCCCACAACATTTTGGGATTTTCTCGGCCAGTGGGGTTAGGTAGAAACAGCTCCTCTAGCCAAGATGTTTTTGTTGAGCTTTATTCTGTGGTTAATAGAGTAAAAAAAGGGGGGATTTGTGTTTATTTGTCAAAAGTGAAAATATTGAGTATGAGTTTTAAAGCAAAACCTCCTTCAAGGTTGTGCCATACCCCTCAAGGGGCTATGCTCTACCTCTCCCTCCCCCGAGCGGAGAACCACTTGATCAGATAACCAGTCTGTGGTTATGCTCAGCTCTGGTGTCTGGTCTGGGTGTCTGAGAAGGCCCAGGAGCTGAGGTTTGTGAACTGCTTCCCTGAGCTTCTCATTCCTGCTCCCGAGAAGGCTTATCTCTGGCCGGGAGATTCTCAGTGATGGCTGAAGACCCCTCTCTGGCCAGGCTTTCACTGAAGGAGGCCAGTGGCCAGCTGTCTGCGCCATTTTCTCTTGTACAACTAGTCCCCTACTGTACAAATATGAAATCCAAACACAGGCATGTGTGGTGATGCAGAGATATCTGCTTATAGTGGACTTTCTGGACAGTAGTATTTTCTTTAGAAAGAAAGTGAAATCGCTCAGTCGTGTCCAACTCTTTGTGACCCCATGGACACCAGGCTCCTCTGTCCCTGAGATTTTCTAGGCAAAGGTACTGCAGTGGGTTGCCATTTCCTACTCCAGGGAATGTTCCAGACCCAGGGATTGAACCCAGGTCTCCGCATTGTAGACAGAGGCTTTGCCGTCTGAGCCACCATTGTCCAAATGAGAATTTTCGGTGGTCACCACCCTCCCTGGACCTAGGGATGGGTGGGCAGTGTGAGAGAGGGTCTGGAAAAGACTGCTGATGGCGATAACCCAGTGCCCTCCTCCCTTCACTCTATCAGTTGAACCCCTTCTGCCATGTGCCCTCCAAGACATCTCCTAGCTTTTGTTGGCTTTTCTCTGGGAACAAGGAATTTACCACCTTCAGATATAGCCTATTCCATCCGTAAACATTTGTGATTGTCAGGTTCCAAACTGCTGTGGAATATTGAAATGGGGATGTGGTAGGAAGGAGAGAAGGGTCAAGAGCTTTTGAATGAACTGCTCTTTTAAGCTTAAGCTTTCTTCCTTGGAGTCGCTATACCGTGCAGCCATTTACTGAGCAGTTACTACACGCCAAGCCTCTGTGTTAATTATTATTCACGTAAGATTCCATTGAAACATCCCCAAACCCTATGAGTTATACATATATAATGAATATCCTCATTTCACAGATGAGATTCAGAGCAGTGAGGCAACATGCCTAAGAAGTCACATGGCTAGTTAAAAATGGGGCTGAGTTTATGTTCAGGTCTGTCTGACACCAAAGCCAGGCTCCTCACCACTGTGCTTGCCTGTCTTATAGCCTCACTGCAGTTTCATGAAGCCAGGAGTCATCTTTAAGTTGAAAAAGCTGAGGCTCAGAAAGGTCAAATGACTTCCCTGAGAGCATTCCTCAGTATTGGAATAAGAACCTAAATCTTTGCCCTTCCTCTGACTTTTTCACCCTCTACCCAGAGCCTCCATGCTGGCCCACTCTCACCTTGACTTTCATCAGAAATTAAGGCTAAATCCATTCTTTTTTAATTTCTTACTCTGATTTGCTAGCATCTGTGGTCCCAACTGCCCTAAATCAGTCTTTCCCCAGTCACTGACCACTACGACTCTGAAGACAGCTGTCCTCTCTCCCTTCATTCTGCTTCCCCCATTCATTAACCACTGACCTCAGCCCCTTCCCAAAGGAAATGAGCGTCTGGCTAGCAGAGGCAGCAGGCACCAAGAGCCTGGACACAGGCTGCATAGGAATCAGTAGGCTGGAGTGGAGTCGGGGAGGAATCGTTCCAGAAAGTGTCCACACGGTTACTGCCGTGCAGATTAGGAGATGGAGCAAAGTCTAGATCATAAAGGAGACAGACTGCAAAGTAACAGCCAACAGCAGAAAGATTCTTCAGGGAGGGCTGAATCATAGGGAGAGGAAGACCCCAGTTCTGTTCTTGTCCTGATGCCTAGTTTCCAGGTGGCCTTGCCCAGGTTCCTTTCTCTTTTGGGGCCTCAGAGAATGTTCCATAATGTCCAGGGCTCCCTGTGGGCTTTAAGCCTGGGTGTTGAACGTGAGTTCCTTAAGTTGGTGGCTTTGTGGGCCCAGACAAGAGAGAAGCAGTGTGCTGAGAAGGAGTAAGAAATCACCTGGGCCAGATAGTGGCCTGCAGTCTTTTCTGGGCCCGCTGTGGATGTGGCCTCAGGCCTGCTGCCATAAAGGGGAGAAGTATCAGAGGAAGAAGAGCGATGAGGAAAGTTGAGCCACTGATCCTAAGTTATGGAGCCAGCCTTACAGGGGATAAGACAGACATTTTATACAAGAAAAGAAAGCCGAGAGTTGAATGACTAAGATGAAGTACTACTTTGCTGTGTCTGTTCAGTCCACTTTTATTTACTGAAACTATTTAAAAATTTAGTTATTTATTTAGTTTCACAGGGTCTTATTTCCAGCATGTGGAATCTAGTTCCCTGACGAGGAATCAAACCTGGATGCCCTGCACTGGCAGCAGAGCCCTAGCCACTGGACTGCCAGGGAAGCTCCCAGTCCACTTTTCTAACTCCTACCACATACATCTACAGGGCTACCAGGAGAGCAGCAACTTTAAACAATGTGGCCCTGCCCTCTGCCCCTACTAACCACAGATGATTGGTCCAAATCAGGCCAATTAGAACCTTTCCTGGCAACTTTGCACTTGGAGTTAAAGGGAGCTACTGGTAACCATGTTTCCTCCACCCGGACCAGAAAAGTAGTGGAAACGCTGTGTTTTCTCCATGAAAGAAAGAATAATGCAGCCCAGGTGTCATCACCAAAGTGTAAGCTCTGTGAGAGCAGAGGTTGTTGACTATTTCTGTGTATTGCTGTATCCCTAGAATATGCCTGGCACATAGTAATAATCATAATAATAGGAATGTGTATACAGTGCTTATTATGGTCAGATGACTATACTATCTACTTCACACATGTAATTTATTTAGTCCATGTAACAATCCTGTAAGATAGAACATTATCATCCCCATATTTCATATGGGAAAACTGAGACACAGGGTAACTTGCCTAAAGTCACACAGATTATTGGTCTAAGAATCGGGATTCAAACTCAAGTTATCTGGTTTCAAAGTGGGTGCTCCTCATCACCATCTGACACCAAGTCTCAGTAAACTTGTGATGAATGAAGAATGAATGAATGGATCAGGCAGGCAGAAAGGAGAGCGGGTAAGGAAGAGCATTCTGTAACAATTGACCGCCTAGCTCAGAGGGTCTGTGCAGCTCCGAACTCTTCTTGCCCTTGGGCTCTATGGAAGCCTCGCCACCCAGTCTTATAAACAGGACCGGTTTCATGGGCATCAGAAGGGCCCCATGTGTGGGTTAATGCTCTGCTAGCGCCACCTCTAAATTCTTATTAATTTTGTCTTTGAACCTGTTTTATAAGCAAAAGCCTGACAGGACAATGAAGCATGCACGTGAGCCAAGAAGATGCATGCAGTATAAACATCCTCCACTGTCCTCGGTGTCTGCACCCACGCACAAGGTATGTGAAGCCCCGTGAGCTCAGAAGTCTGGTAAACTGGAGACGCTTGGGAATTCAGCAAGACTCAAAGCAGGTACAAGGAGGGCATGTTATGTCTGCAACTGAGTAAGCAGGAGAGCTGCGAACACCATTGCCTTAAACTGGAACTTGCTACAAACACAGAAAGGAGACAGTGGCATTCAAAGTAACACAAATAACCAAGGAACTTTATGTAACTTTCTTTTAAAAAAAATTTATTAATTTTTAATTGGAGGATAATTGCTTTACACTATTGTGTTGGTTTCCACCATATATCGACATGAATCATCCACAGGTATATGTAAGTTCCCTTCTTCTTGAATATTGTAATAATAATAATATTATCATTATTATCCATCCCTCCCACCCCATCCCACCACCTAGGTTATCACGGAGCATCAGGTTTGAGCTCCCTCTGTCGTATGACAAATTTCCACTGGCTATCTAACTTTACATATGGTAAGGCACATGCTTCAATGCTACTCTCTCAATTCGTCCCACCCTCTCCTTCCCCTCATATGTTTACCAGTCTGTTTTCTATGTCTGTGTCTCCACTGCTACCCTGCAGATAGGCTCATCAGTACTATCTTTCTAGATTCCATGTATATGCATTAATATACGGTATTAGTCTTTCTCATTACTTCACTCTGTATAATAGGCTCTAGGTTCATCCACCTCAGTACAACTGAGTCAACTGTGTTCCTTTTAATGCCCAAGTAATAGTCCACTGTGTATATGTACCACAACTTCTTTATCCATTCATCCGTCGACAGACGTCTAGGTAGATTCCATGTCCTGGCTATTGTAAATAGCGCTGCAATGAACAGTAGGGTACATGTGTCTTTTTCAATTATGGCTTTCTCAGGATATATGCCCAATAGTAGGACTGCTGGGTCACATGTCATTTTTATTCCTAGTTTTTTTTTTTTTTTAAAGGAATTTCCATACTGTTCTCTAGCTACATATCCTTTCTTACTGTGTTAGCCAACTATCTGTACTGAAAATGATACAAAAGAAAAAGAAAAGACAGGACTACCGACAGTTTTTTTTTAAATTTTTTAAAGGAATCTTCCTATGCTGTTGGTGGGATATAAACTGGTAACAGCCACTATAGAGAACAGAACAAAGGTGACATTATTTTTATTTTTTAATATTTATTTGCTTATCTGGCTGTGCCGGGTCTTCGTTGCAGCATGTGGAATCTAGTTCCCTGGTAAGGGATTGAACCCAGGCCGCCTGTACTGGGAGCTCAGAGTCTTAGCTGCTGGACTTCCAGGGAAGTGCCCATAGTTCCTTTTCTGTTTTTCCTCTGTTTCTTAAATACTTCTGTTTATTTATTGTCTAGGCTGGGTCTTTGTCGCTGCTCAGGCTTTTCCCTAGTTGTGATGCGCAAGCGTCTCGTTGCCCTGGCTTCTTGTGTTGCAGGGCGCGAGCTCTATAGAGTGGGGGCTTCAGGAGCTGTGGCTGCCAGCCTCTAGTGCCCAGGCTCAGTAATTGTGGCACACGGACGCAGTGCATCTGCGGCATGCGAAGTGAAGCGAAGTGAAGTCGCTCAGTCGTGTCCGACTCTTTGAGACCCCACGGACTGCAGCCTACCAGGCTCTTACCTGGAGTGGGGTGCCATTGCCTTCTCCAGGGGATCTTCCCAACCCAGGGATCAAACCTGGGTCTCCCTCATTGTAGGCAGACGCTTTACTGTCTGAGCTACCAGCGAAGGTATGTGGGATCCTCTCAAATCAAGGGTCGAACTCACGTCTCCTGCTTTGGCGGGTGAACTCTCCACCACTACAGACCCTTGCGTCCTTCCTCATGCACCAGTGAGCCAAAGGGAGAGAATGTACTTGTAGATTGCACATGTGTCAAGAGGTGAAATATAGTTGAATTCGTTTTGTCCAGTGTTTCCACTGTGCTGGTTAAGAACAAAATACAGATACATGTAAGAGTTACTACACATAGACTGTGTAATTTTGGTGATTCTGCATACTAGTAAAAAGCTCTTATATTTTGAAACTGGCATTGCAAATATCTTTAAGCATGAACGGGAAAATTCATGTTAGTAATTTAAGATTTTTATTTTTACTTACTTAAGACATTAAATAGCAAATTAAAAAACACTATGATAAGAAAGAGACTGTAGAGAAAAGAAAAAAGCTTCATGTTTTAGTACTTTTAATGAACTTTTCCCCTGCTTTTTGAACAAAAGCCTTACATGATCAGTTTGCTTTGGGCCCCACAAATTATCAAGACAACTTTGCTTATAATTTTTTTTAAACTGAAACTGGCTTGATTTAATTTCCTGTTATTTGCTAACAAGAGCCTTTGATTTGGAAACTTAATCTGAACTTGCTGGGGGTTTTAACTTTATACTTTGCTCAAACTATTATATTCAAGTGGGTGGAAGTGTGACGCAATGTAAAGAACACAGGCTTTTAGATGTAGCAAAGAACACAGGCTCTTTTCTAGATGTAGAAAAGAGGCTCAGAGAGGCTTACCAATTTGGCCAAAGTCAAACAGCTTCCAAGGGAAGATATGAGTCTTGAATCCAGCTCATCACAATGCTAGAAAGTTTAGTAGAACATTCAGTGACCCGTAAATATTCTGTAACCACTCTGTTCAGTATGGTAGCCACTAGCCACATGGGGCTACTGAGCCCTTGGAATATGGCTAGTGTGACTGAATTCGTTTTTTTCCTGTGTATAACAGGACATGTATTCTTGTTATCATAACATTTTAATTTCATTACAAAGTGATTAGTGTTGTTTCCAGTGAAAAAGTCTTTACTGAAGTAAGTTTAAGTGTGTGTTCTTGGGTGCAACCAGAAGTCCATTTATTTGATTCAATGGCTCAAGGGATGACAACATGGTTTGACACCAGCTGTCCTTGTCAAAGTCCACATACACCAGGTGACCAGAAATTCTTTTCAGGGACTGTGATAGTTAATTTTATGTGTCAACTTGACTAGTCAAGTCATGATCAGCTGGATCAGAGGATGCCCAGATATCTGGCTAAGCATTATTCCTGAGTGTGTATAGGAGAGTGTTTCTGGCTTAGACTAACATTTGGGTCAGCAGACAGAGGAAAGTAGATTGCCCTCCCCAGTTGGGGTGGGCACCCTTCAATCTGTTAAGGGCTAGGGTAGAACAAAAGGGCACAGGAAAGAAATTTGCCCCTTTTTTCTGCCTTATTTCTTGAGCGGGACATCTCATCACATCTTAGAGTACTGAATTTTAAACTTTATGTTCCATTAATTTCATTTTAAGTAATGCTATTGCGTTGGACTGAACAGATCCAAAACTTGTGCCCTTCCCCTTGCACTTGTCCCCAACAAGTCCTACAGCACTTGATGCGACTCAGTGATGCCTTTGGAGGGGCTGAATTGCTCACTGGCTCCCTCTGGTGTGAGGCTCATTGGCAGAGCCTGACACACAGTGGATGCTCAACAAATAGCAACTGGTCTTGAGGGTGCTTAGGGCCAACTTTCTGGCACCCCACTCCAGTACTCTTGCCTGGAGAATCCCATGGACGGAGGAGCATGGTGGGCTGCAGTCCATGGGATCGCTAAGAGTCAGACACGACTGAGCAACTTCACTTTCACTTTTCACTTTCATGCATTGGAGAAGGAAATGGCAACCCACTCCAGTGTTCTTGCCTGGAGAATCCCAGGGATGGGGGAGCCTGGTGGGCTGCCATCTCTGGGGTCGCACGAGTCGGACACAACTGAAGCGACTTAGCAGCAGCAGGGCCAACTTCTAAAGATGAAGAATCTAGACAGGGGGTTGGACAGGGAAGAAGGAAGGTCATAGGAGAGTCACTTTACCCCATTCTCTGAGGCAAACACAGGAAAGGACCAGCCTCAGCAGAGGTCAGACAGCCCCTCAGTGACTAAGGCTCACAGGAATCCACACCCAGCCGGGTTACTTGTCCACAGAAAACCTTCCGGGAAGGGCCCAGCCTACAGAGAGCTGGGAGACGCGTCAGGGAGGAGATGAAGGCGCCTCTGGTATGTCTCTGAAAAGCAGCCAACAAACCCAGAGCTGTCATCACCATAAACCCAGCTGGGAGCTCAGACAGCTCAACCTAAACTCACTTTGATACACAGTGGAAGGAGTGAGGCCCCAGGCCTGCCAGCCACTCAGCTGACTGTGTTGAGGTCTCCCTTTGGGAGCAGCTCTTGTATCCCCAACCTGCGCCCCTCTTTGGAACAAGCTCTTCTCATGCCTTCTCCTTGATCAACACTCCCTACCCCGGGTTAACTCCTGGCTTATTCAGGTCTCTGACTAAATGACCCCTCCGCCGAGAAGCCTTCCTACACACAACTTCCATGGCTGAGTCAGCCCCTCTGCTGGCCCTGGAGAATCATTAATAATTAGCAAATAAATGGACCCTGCAGCTCTCTATCGTGATACATCCTGCACAGAGTTGCCATGGTGAGAACCAGCCTGACTACAAACTCATTCATGCAGGGTGCGACAGCTATCCTTGTGATCAGGGCTCTTTTTTGACAACACTGTTCATCTTCTCTGTCCACAGCATCTTAATCAGCATGGCTCATATCTCCCAGAAAGCATCTCCCATGCTTCCTGCTGCCCATCAGTTTCAGCTGCTCTGGAGGCAAGTCCTTGCCCCTTGGGGCTCCCCTAGACCCCAGTCTAACTTTGAGGATGATCCTTCAAGGTATTTTCAAATAACGTGATAACAGAGACTTAATTTTATTCACACAGATTTTTACTTCCTTGTCCAAGCCACTTAAAAGGGACTGGAGGGATTTCCCTGGTGGCTTAGTGGTTAGGATTCCAGGCTTTCATTGCCATAGCCCAGGTTCAATCCCTGGTCAGGGAACTGAAATCCTGCAAGTCATGTGGCGTGGCAAAAAAAATAGGAACTGCAGTTAATCCCCAGTGGTGATTGTGAAAGGGCCTGAATTAGTGGGAAGAAAAGGAAGGGGGTGTACATCTGGGGTGATTAGGAAAGGCTTCATGGAAGATGGGGCATTTGATTTGTGACTTTGGAGACAGAGAAAGACATTCCAGGCAGAGGAAATAGCATGGGCCCAGATGTGGATACCTGAGAGAAGATGCAGGGCTCCAGGAACCCAGAGTTGTTTGCTGTTATAGGAGCCTAAGGTATGATGTTGAGCAGGAGGAGGAGGTGGGCTGGAGAGGTGAGCGCATACAAGCCCCCCGAGGACCTCAGAACCAGAGACTTCTTCATGGAGGTTTCAGTGCTCCGATGTGTCTTCCCCAAACACCAGACTCATGGAACTCCCAGCTCCAGAAGAGGACTGGGTTTCTGTACCCCCATGTGGAGACTTCCTCTAACATATGCTAGTTTTATAAAGGCTCTGCTAAAACTAATAGTAAATTCCTGTGAGGGTCTGCAGGGCACCCAGGCAGTGTTCTCTAAGCATACATCTAAGCAGGCATCACCGAATTTGACCTGAATTCGATCACAACCCTATAAACTATGTAATGTTTTATTATTCCTATTTTATAAAGAGGTAAAGAAATTTTATAGGGAGGTTAAAGTCACACAGCTAGTAAGTGGTAGAGCTAAGATAGGAACTTGAGTAGTCTGATTTGAGCTTCCTGGAGTAAAGAACTAGCTTAACTTCGTTTCATCCAAATTAGAGTTTTTGCACATCTAGTAACATTGTAAGGCAATTGATTCTGTGGACAATAGGGAGCTTTTAAAGGGTTCTTATCCAGGAGCCTTTCTATTTGATTTGTAAATATCCTTAGTATGCTCATTATCAGTCACTTATACTTTAGTGTGAATTAGTCTTTTCCTGCGTGCTAAGTTGCTTCAGTTGTATCTGACTCTTTGCAACCCTATGGACTGTAGCCCGCCAGGCACCCCTGTATATGGGATTTCCCAGGCAAGAATACTGGAATGGGTTGCCATTTCCTCCTTGAGGGGCTCTTCCCCACCTAGAGATCAAATCCAAATCTCTTACGTGAGAAGTCCTTTCCTACAGCACCTCGATATTCTTATAAGCTCCCTGAAAGCAAGTATTGTATCAACTCATTGCTATGTCTCCAGTACCCAGCAGGAATGACATGACAGGGTGCTATAAGAATATTTGCTTGGGTCTTCCCTGGTGGCCCAGCGGATAAGAATCCACCTGCCAATGCAGGAGAAATGGGTTCAATCCCCAGTCTGAGAAGATTTCACATGCTGAGGGCAACTAAGCACATGTACCACAACTACTGAGCCTGCACACCCTAGCGCCTGTGCTCTGCAACAACAGCCGCCATCCCGATGGGAAACCCTCTCACTGCAACGAAGAGTAGCCCCACTCTTCACAACTAGAGAAAGCCTGTGCAAAAGCAACAAAGACCCAGTGCAGCCAAAAATAAAAATATGTGAGTAAATTAATTAGCTAAAAAAGAATATTTGCTTGAATGAGTTGTAACTTCCCCAGCTGAAGACAGTGGAAGCAATGGAAAGGAAGGCCTGGAGCCTGGGAGGTGGTTGTGTCAGAGCATGAGGGACAGATGGGAATAGTTGTGGGAGCACCATGGGAATCTAGAGTCTTAGAGCCAAAACGGGAAGCAAGACTCACCTACTTCATGGCTAAAGGCCAAGGCTGCACATTGACTAGCCTAGACAGCATTTTTAAAAGTAGAGATACTACTTTGCCAACAAAGGTCCATCTAATCAAAGCCATGGTTTTTCCAGTAGTCATGAATGGATATGAGAGCTGGACTATAAAAGAAAGGTGAATGCCGACGAATTGATGCTTTTGAACTGTAGTTCAAAGACTCTTGAGAACCCCTTGGACTGCAAGGAGATCAAACCAGTCCATCCTAAAGGAAATCAGACCTGAATATTCATTGGAAGGACTAATGCTGAAGTTGAAACTCCAATACTTTGGCCACCTGATGCAAAGAACTGACTCATTGGAAAAGACCCTGGTGCTGGGAAAGACTGAAGGCAGGAGAAAGGGACGACAGAGGATGAGGTAGTTGGATGGCATCACCGACTTGATGGGCATGAGTTTGAGTAAGCTCCGGGAGTTGGTGATAGACAGGGAAGCCTGGAGTGCTACAGTCCATGGGGTTGCAAAGAGTCGTACACGACCGAGCGGCTGAATTGAACTGACCCTCACACTGATCGAAATGCAAATCCAAATGTCTACTCAGAATGTTTTCTCTTCTAGGCAGCAACTAAATCACCTGGTCAGTTGGAAAATGAGGCATTTGTTGGAGCTGAAGGTGTTACCAGTAGATTCTTGGTTTTAAGAGTAGGAGTTGGAGGGAAAAACACAGGCTCCTCTCTCCATGGAATTCTTCAGGCCAGAATATTGGAGTGGGTAGCCATTCCCTTCTCCAGGGGATCTTCCCAACCCAGGAATCAAACCCAGCTCTCCCACATTGCAGGCGGATTCTTTACTGACTAAGCGACCAGGGAAGAGACTCAGAAGGTTGGCTTACGGCACCAAGGGATCCCCTAGAAAGCACGTAGGATGTTTCTCTCACTCTGTGGAGGACAAGACTGAGGTCCAGAGAGGGCAAGGTCACAGACAGGTTGAGACTGGAGCCTGAGGGTCCCCTCCCTGTTGGGGGCTCTGCCCAAGGCTTCAGGGCCTGCACCACTGTGCCCTCCCCACAAGACCCCCGGCAGTTCCTTGGCCCTGTCACCTTTTTCAGGGGAGGCAAACTGTGCACACACCACCCACCGCAGACCCACAGACCCGAGCTCTCTGCTGTCACCTGACTGCCCCTAATGAGATTACCGACTTCTAGTGAAATAGAGCGTTAATTCCCTCTGGCTTTAAAGGGCAGGCCAGGCCACAAGAAATAGCAAAAACAAAAACAAAAAACAATAAATAAACAACCCCCCTCAAAACAAACAAAAACCACCTTTATCAGTGCTTTCTAAGAATTGGGCCGAGGGAGACATAGGCTGCAGGGCTTTTCTCAAGAATCGGGCGTAACGGGGCCAGAATCAGGTCCGCACGTGGATAGAACGATTTATCCTGGAGTAGCAAACCAGACTGGGGGATAACTAACACGCGAAACACCCGAACATAAGACACTGACAGGCCCGCGCACAGAACAAAGGACGGATCGGAAATAGCTGGCTGCAGACCATCCCCCACCGGCGACAGGCAGCCAGAGCCTTAAGCGCTGGAAGAGGGCAGTCGCAGCTCAAGAGAGACATTGCCTACCAAATTGCAAGCAGGTTTCTCTGCTGAGACTTCTGGGGTCTCTGATCAGTCATCATCTGCCTGAGAAAGAGCCCCGGCAGAGCTCCCAGAAAATCGAGCAACTCGGAAAGCCCAGAAGACGCAACAATAGTGCGCGCCAAACTCCCTAGCCACTCGGACTTGGAACCAAACCCCGACACCCGGAGGGGGCTTCCTGAGCGGCTTAGACAGGGAAAGTGCATGAAGCATAGGGCAGGCCCCACAGTTATCCTGCGGAGCGAGAAGGGGCAAGCCCAGTGCAGAGCTCACCACCACCCTCCCTGTGGCAAGACAGAAATCAGACACTGAAGAGACCAGCAAACAGAGGAAGTCAAAGAGAGGGAGCTGCCTTGGTAGCGACCCCACACAGTCCACAACGACAGAGAAAGCGCCAGATATACCGTAACTCAGCAATCCTCTAGGGATGACCCTCAAGGTGGAGAAACCTATCATCATAAACCTAGATGTTTTAACATTAGTGCTGAATAGATGGAGAAATCATGAGGCTATTGTAAAAATAAATCTGAAAACCAGAATCAGGAGACATAAGTCCAAAGCCTGAGATCATCAAAGAATTCCTGAATACAGGGAACATTATCCAATAAGAGTTCATCAAACGCCTTCATACCTAAACTGAAATTGAGCACTGCCCAAGGGCCAACAAGCTCCAGAGCAAGACGTACCACGCAAATTCTCCAGCAACACAAGAACAAGCTCCTGAGCTTCAATACACAGGCAACTCAAAATACTCCAAAACCATTGACATCTCATAACCCATTACTTCACACTTCACAGCAATCCAGAGAGAGGAAATCCAGCTCCACCTACCAGAACTCCAACACAAGCCTCCCTAATCAAGAAGCTTTGACAAGCCACTGATATAACCCCAAACACAGAGAGGAAGCTCTATAAGAAAGAGAATTCCACAAATTCCCAGAATATAGAAAAGCCACCCCAAACGCAGCAATATAACCAAGATGAAGAGACAGAGGAATATCCAGCAGGTAAAGGAACAGGAGACATGCCCACCAAACCAAACAAAAGAGGAAGAGATAGGGAATCTACCTGAGAAAGAATTCCAAATACTGATAGTGAAAATGATCCAAAATCTTGAATTCAAAATGGAATCACAGATAAATAGCCTGGGGTCAAGGATTGAGAAGATGCAAGAAAGGTTTAACAAGGACCTAGAAGAAATAAAAAGAGTCAACATATAATGAATAATGCAATAAATGAGATCAGAAACACTCCAGAGGCTACAAATAGTAGAATATCGGAGGCAGAAGATAGGATTAGTGAAATAGAAGATAGAATGGTAGAAATAAATGAATCAGCAAGGGAAAAAGAAAGACGAATTAAAAGAAATGAGGACAACCTCAGAGACCTCCAAGACAATATGAAACGCTCCAACATTCGAATTATAGGAGTCCCAGAAGAAGAAGACAAAAAGAAAGACCATGAGAAAATACTTGAGGAGATAATAGTTGAAAACTTCCCTAAAATGGGGAAGGAAATAATCACCCAAGTCCAAGAAACCCAGAGAGTGCCAAACAGGATAAACCCAAGGCGAAACACCCCAAGACATATTTTAATCAAACTAACAAAGACCAAACACAAATAACAAATATTAAAAGCAGCAAGGGAAAAACAACAAATAACACACAAGGGGATCCCCATAAGAATAATTGCAGATCTTTCAATAGAAACTCTTCAGGCCAGGAGGGAATGGCAAGACATACTTAAAGTGATGAAAGATAATAACCTTCAGCCAAGACTACTGTACCCAGCAAGGATCTCATTCAAATATGAAGGAGAAATCAAAAGCTTTACAGACAAGCAAAAGCTGAGAGAATTCAGCACCACCAAACCAGCTCTCCAACAAATACTAAAGGATAGACTTTAGAAAAGAAACACAAAAGGACGTATAAACCCGAACCCAAAACAATAAAGTAAATGGCAACAGGAACATACTTATCAATAATTACCTTAAATGTAAATGGGTTCAATGCCCCAACCAAAAGGCAAAGACTGGCTGAATGGATACAAATACAAGATCCCTATATATACTGCCTACAAGAGACCCACCTCAAAACAACGGACACATACAGACTAAAAGTGAAGGGCTGGAAAAAGATATTCTATGCAAATAGAGACCAAAAGAAAGCAGGAGCAGCAATACTCATATCCGATAAAATAGACTTTAAAACAAAGGCTGTGAAAAGAGACAAAGAAGGCCACTACATAATGATTAAAGGATCAATCCAAGAAGAAGATATAACAATTATAAATATATATGCACCCAGCATAGGAGCACCACAATATGTAAGACAATTGCTAACAAGCATGAAAGGGGAAATTAATAATAACACAATAATAGTGGGAGACTTTAATACCCCACTCACACCTATGGACAGATCAACTAAACAGAAAATTAACAAAGAAACGCAAACGTTAAACGATACAATAGACCAGTTAGACCTAATTGATATCTATAGGACATTTCACCCCAAAACAATGAACTTCACCTTTTACTCAAGTGCACACGGAACCTTTTCCAGGATAGATCACATTCTGGGTCATAAATCCAACCTTAATAAATTCAAAAAAATTGAAATTATTCCAAGCATCTTCTCTGACCATAATGCACTAAGGTTAGATCTCAATTATAGGAGAAAAACTATTAAAAATACCAACATTTGGAGGCTGAACACCACCCTTCTGAATAATCAACAAATCACAGAAGAAATCAAAAAGAAATCAAAATATGCATCGAAATGAATGAAAATGAAAACACAACTACACAGAACCTTTGGGACACTATAAAAGCAGTCCTAAGAGGAAAGTTCATAGCAATACAGGCATACCTCAAGAAACAAGAAAAAGTCAAATAAATAACCTAACTCTACACCTAAAGCAACTAGAAAAGGAAGAAATAGAGAACCCCAGAGTTAGTAGAAGGAAAGAAATCCTAAAAATTAGGGCAGAAATAAATGCAAAAGAAACAAAAGACACCATAGCAAAAATCAACAAAGCAAAAATCTGGTTCTTTGAAAGGATAAATAAAATTGACAAACCATTAGCCAGACTCATCAAGAAACAAAGAGAAAAAAAATCAAATCAATAAAATTAGAAATGAAAATGGAGAGATCACGACAGACAACTCAGAAATACAAAGAATCATAAGAGACTACTATCAGCAATTATATGCCAATAAAATGGACAACTTGGAAGAAATGGACAAATTCTTAGAAAAGTACAACTTTCCAAAACTGAACCAGGAAGAAATAGAAAATCTTAACAGACCGATCACAAGCATGGAAATTGAAACTGTAATCAGAAATCTTCCAGCAAAGCCCAGGTCCAGACGGCTTCACAGCTGAATTCTACCAAAAATTTCGAGAAGAGCTAACACCTATCTTACTGAAACTATTCCAGAAAATTGCAGAAGAAGGTAAACTTCCAAACTCATTCTATGAGGCCACCATCACCCTAATACCAAAACCTGACAAAGACACCACAAAAAAAGAAAACTACAGGCCAATATCACTGATGAACATAGATGCAAAAATCCTCAACAAAATCCTAGCAATCAGAATCCAGCAACACATTAAAAAGATCATACACCATGACCAAGTGGGCTTTATCCCAGGGATGCAAGGATTCTTCAATATCCACAAGTCAATCAATGTAATTCATCACATCAACAAACTGAGAAATAAAAATCATATGATTATCTCAATAGATGCAGAAAAAGCCTTTGACAAAATTCAACATCCATTTATGATAAAAACTCTCCAGAAAGCAGGAATAGAAGGAACATACCTCAACATAATAAAAGCTATATATGACAAACCCACAGCTAACATTATCCTCAATGGTGAAAAATTGAAACCATTTTCCCTAAAGTCAGGAACAAGACAAGGGTGTCCACTTTCACCGCTACTCTTCAACATCGTACTGGAAGTTTTGGCCACAGCAATCAGAGCAGAAAAAGAAATACAAGGAATCCAAATTGGAAAAGAAGAAGTAAAACTCTCACTGTTTGCAGATGACACGATCCTCTACATAGAAAATCCTAAAGACTCGACCAGAAAGCTACTAGAGCTAATCAATGAATATAGTAAAGTTGCAGGATATAAAATCAACACTCAGAAATCCCTTGCATTCCTATACACTAATAATGAGAAAGTAGAAAAAGAAGTTAAGGAAACAATTCCATTCACCATTGCAACGAAAAGAATAAAATACTTAGGAATATTCCTACCTAAAGAAACTAAAGACCTATATATCAAAAACTATAAAACACTGATGAAAGAAATCAAAGAGGACACTAATAGATGGAGAAATATACCATGCTCATGGGTCGGAAGAGTCAATATAGTGAAAATGAGTATACTACCTAAAGCAATCTACAGATTCAATGCAATTCCCATCAAGCTACCAGCAGTATTTTTCACAGAACTAGATCAAATAATCTCAAGATTTGTATGGAAATACAAAAAACCTCGAATAGCCAAAGCAATCTTGAGAAAGAAGAATGGAACTGGAGGAATCAACTTGCCTGACTTCAGGCTCTACTACAAAGCCACAGTCATTAAGACAGTATGGTACTGGCACAAAGACAGAAATATAGATCAATGGAACAAAATAGAAAGCCCTGAGATAAACCCACACACCTATGGACACCTTATCTTCGACAAAGGAGGCAAGAAAATACAATGGAGTAAAGACAGTCTCTTTAATAGGTGGTGCTGGGAAAACTGGTCAACCACTTGTAAAAGAATGAAACTAGACCTGTTTCTAATACCGTACACAAAAATAAACTCAAAATGGATTAAAGATCTAAATGTAAGACCAGAAACTATAAAACTCCTAGAGGAGAACATAGGCAAAACACTCTCTGACATAAATCACAGCAGGATCCTCTATGATCCACCTCCCAATATACTGGAAATAAAAGCAAAAATAAACAAATGGGATCTAATTAAAATTAAAAGCTTCTGCACAACAAAGGAAACTATAAGCAAGGTGAAAAGACAGCCTTCTGAATGGGAGAAAACAATAGCAAATGAAGCAACTGACAAACAACTCATCTCAAAGATAAATAAGCAACTTATGCAGCTCAACTCCAGAAAAATAAACGATCCAATAAAAAAATGGGCCAAAGAACTAAATAGGCATTTCACCAAAGAAGACATACGGATTGGCTAACAAACACATGAAAAGATGTTCAACATCACTCATTATCAGAGAAATGCAAATCAAGACCACAATGAGGTACCATTTCACTCCAGTCAGAATGGCTGCGATCCAAAAGTCTACAAGCAATAAATGCTGGAGAGGATGTGGAGAAAAGGGAACCCTCTTACACTGCTGGTGGGAATGCAAACTAGTACAGCCATTATGGAAAACAGTGTGGAGAGTCCTTAAAAATTGCAAATAGAACTGCCTTATGACCCAGCAATCCCACTGCTGGGCATACACACCGAGGAAACCAGAAGTGAAAGAGACACATGTACCCCAATGTTCATTGCATCACTGTTTATAATAGCCAGGACATGGAAGCAACCTAGATGTCCATCAGCAGATGAATGGATAAGAAAGCTGTGGTACATATACACAATGGAGTACTACTCAGCCCTTAAAAAGAATAAATTTACTCAGTTCTAATGAGATGGATGAAATTGGAACCGATTATACAGAGTGAAGTAAGCCAGAAAGAAAAACACCAATACAGTATACTGACACATATATATGGAATTTAGAAGATAGTAATGGTGACCCTATATGTGAGACAACAAAAGAGACACAGAGGTATAGAACGGACTTTTGGACTCTGAGGGAGAGGGAGAGGGTGGGATGATTTGGGAGAATGGCACTGAAACATGTATACTTTCTTATAAGAAACAAAGCACCAATCTATGTTCAATGCAGGATGCAGGATGCATGGGGCTGGAGCACAGGATGATTCAGGTAGAGGATGTGGGATGGGAGGTGGGTGGGGGCTTCAGCATTGGGAGATTGTGTTCACCTGTGGCTGATTCATGTCAATGTATGGCAAAACAAATACAGTATTGTAATTAAAAAAAATAAAAATAAAAAAAAACAAAAACCACCTTTATGTATAATGCTGAATACAGATGATAATCCTAAGAGCCCTCTCCCTGCCAGGCATTTTACAGCTCACCCCTGCTCTCATGAATGCGCTCTGAGTGGAATGTTGCACCAGCCCTAAGGAAGTACATGATGATTATCATGTCCGTTTTGCTGGGGAAACTGAGGCCCTGTGTGATTAAATGGTTGTTCTGGATCACATGGCTAGCAAGTGGCAGAGCTGGGACTTGAATGTAGATCCCTTGGATGTTGTCATCTCTAAAAAATAATAAGCCCTGAGATCCTCCAGGGTTCCCAGCTTCAGGCTTAAAGCACCCTGAAGGGCAATGGGTAGCAAAGCCTAAGTTTGAACTCAGGTCCCCTGGACTCAAATCCTCCATTCCTGGGCTTCCCTGGTGGTTCAGTGGCTAAGCATCTGCCTGCCAGTGCAAGGGACATGGGTTTGATCCCTAGTCCAGGAAGATCCCACATGACACAGGGCAACTAGGCCCATACACCACAACTACTGAAGTCCATGCTCTAGAGACTGTGCTCCAAAACAAGAAAAGCCACTACATGGGAAGCCTGTACACCACAACTAGAAAGTAGCCTCCGTGTGCAGAAACTAGAGAAAGCCCATGCACGGCAATGCAGACCCAGTGCAAACCCCCAAATTAATTACTTTAAAAAAAAATTTACCAAAAAATCCTGCATTCCCTACAATACTGGGAAGCACCAGTGAACTCATCCACCTATTCATGTGGTGGAAACCAAACCAATGAATTCCACTCTGTTACTTACTAGCTCTAGACCTGTGGCCAAGGGACTCTGTGGCCATTGAGACTCCCTGGAGTCTCAATCTCCCCTTTCAGTAAAATGAAGGTTGGAACCCTAGGGCTGTTGGGATGATTCCCAACGGTTCACAAAGATAACACAACTTGAACAGGCCTGCCACACAGCACACCTCCTTTTGTCCCATCTCTCATTGCTCCATCTGTAAAATGATGCTTACAGTACTTACTTCTTGAGATTGGTGTTAGAATTAAATGTGGTAATACAAGTCATGGGCACCTGGAACAGCACATGGCATACCGTGAATGCTTAATGTTGGTGATTGTTAGCTCTGCTAGGTAGCTATTATTATTAGTTTATTGTTGCTTATTACTACTACTTATTGTCTTGCCTTCAGTTCTTTCTGGAATGAAGCAGAGGTAAAAATCAAACCAACCAAACGTTCCTCTTGTTTCTCCCACCAACTCCTGGTCATCTCCCCTCTTTAAGAGGAGCACTTGGCTTTGAGGTCTGAACCCCCAGCCACGTGGCCTGCTCTAATTTCCCAGGCTCTAATCTGCTCCTAGCTCCTAATGATGCAGCTGGTAATAGGATTGTGGCTTCCCTCTGGGGCAGCCACACAGGCCATGGCTGTGGGGCTGGCGACTGGCGCTAGCAACCCCAACCACCTGCCTGCCGAGGAGCCAGAGCCAGGACCCTGTGCCCGGGCTGGCCTTCCGTGCATGGAATGGTGCTGTGCCCCGGGCCAGCAGGCTGGGCTCACCATGGTGCTGGGTGCCATCCTGGCACGTGGGAGGGATGTGTGCAAGCGGAATGGACTGCTCATCCTGTCTGTGCTCTCTGTCACCGTGGGCTGCCTCCTTGGCTTCTTCCTGAGGACCCGGCGCCTCTCACCCCAGGTCAGCCACGTGGGGCATCATGGGTCCCCATCTCAGAGGGCTGGGTGGGCCTGAGGGATCTGGGGGTCACGTTCCCACCCCGTGGCTCCCGGGTGATGAGACAGTGGGTGTTTTCTCATTTGTAAAGTGGAGTGTGACAAGCGTGTGAGAGGAAGTGGCCGCACACTGGCAACTCCAGGTGAATGAGAGGCCAGGGTGCCTTGAGAGAGTACCTGCAGGCTAAGAGCTGTGGGGAGGGAAGATTAGAGCCTGTTGCTATTGTTCAGCCACCGAGTCGTGTCTGACTCTTTGTGACCCCATGGACTGCAGCATGCCAGGCTTCCCTGTCCCTCACCATCTCCTGGAGTTTGCCCAAGTTTGCTTCCGCTGAACCATCCACACAGAATGGAGTCTCCTAAAGCAGTTCATGGGCATCCTAGGCAGAGCGGTGAGACAGAGGGGCGGGGAAGATTTGTGAGGGGGGAGCGGAGCAAACTATTCACAGCAGCTGGAATGGACACTGAGAGGCTGGGGCTGGAGCACAAAGACCATCGGGCTTCTGGATCCTATCACCCAGCGGCGACGTGGGGCAACCTCGAGGAGCTCTGAGCAGGGCAGTGACATGGTCAGCCTTGAGCTTGGAGACATCCCTCTGGTGCTGAGTGGAGGATGGGGTAGCGGTAGGCAGGGGGCAATGAGGGGATGAGAGTGGGGATGGACAGAGCAGATATGAGGACGGCTTCCCAAAGAGAAGCTCCAGGATGTGGTGGCTGATTGCATGTGGGGCTGGGGGACAGGGAGATAAGGTAGACCCTCAGGGCTCTGGCCTGTGTAACAGCAAGGGTGATGGCAACTTGCTTGAGGAAGGGCCCTTTTCTCAGTTAGCACCCAGCTCCCGTGGAAGAGGGAGGGACTCTCATGGTGCTGAAGGAAAACTATTATGGTGCTGTTAAAATGGTATGGAGGACTTTATTCAGCACTATTGTGATAGGTGTCAAGACCATGGAAGTAGGGGAGAATGATCAGGCGCAACTCCAAATACAGCAACGGCAGCTGGGGATTTTCAGCTGACGGGTGCAGTGCAGAGGTCAGTGAACAGACAACTACTAAGAAGAGACATCAAGCATAGAGTAAGGGGATTCTTGCTAAACCCACTAACAAGATGCTTGCTGAAGGCAGAGTCGGGGGCTGCTCACTAAATTGACTTAGCAGGATTTTTGCTACAAATAGGTGAAGCAGGATGAAGAAAAGGCCCAAGGATGAGGCTCAGTCGAAAAGAGGACTCAGAATAACCTGTCTGAAGTTTGGTCAAGGAGAGTGCTTTTGTCAATGGGTTTCTGAAAGATTTCCTATCTCATAGAATTCCTCTCTCTGCAGTTCAGTGATATCTAATGTGATCTCTACAATCGGGGCTCAAGGCGTCAGATTTCATCATCCAGGAGAAGGAAAACATCCCTCTCTGGGAATCGAGCCCACTGTTAAAGTGCTGTCAGTTATTTAGGGAGAAGCATGGACTCTGGAGGCAGAGAACACTGAACTTGGACTCTACTAGTAATGGCTGTGTAGCCATAGGCAAAATCCTATCTCCTTTCTGAAGCTCAGTTTCCTCATCTGCAAAATGGAGGGGGTGGGACTATATCTCTGCTAGAATTGCTGTGAGGGGTAAACAGGGAGTCATCAGTGACCAGATGCAGTGGGTGCTTAGTGAGCGTTACTTCACTCCTCCTTCCCTTACTTACGAGTCCAGGTCCTACCAAGAACTTCCTCATATATCCCGAATCTGATAGAACTTTTTCCAGACCTGCCCACCTCTGAAATTGCATCTCCTCCCACACTCACCCCAGGCTCATCCCTCCACTGGAGCCCAGCCACTGGCAGTCTTGCTTCAGAATCATTTGTGAAGAATCTATTTCTCTCATCAAACTTTGACTATCACATGGGCTTTCTTGATCCAAAATGCAAGCCTAGCTAAGTGTCACAGAGAGAACACTCAACTAATTGCTGAATTAAACTGGCAATGGCACAATCTGCAAGCCACTTTAATTTTCTTCAGCAACTAAAATATATCTCTTGCAGGAAGATTATTTTGTGAAAACAAATTGGAATGCCTATTATTAAAAGCCAGACTCATCTGGGGCCTCTTTTGCCAAAGCTGCCTTCCCCATCTGTTTGGAAATGCAAACGTGTTCCGGTCTGGATTAACCTTCCAGATAAACTGAAGGAAGGATGTGGAGTCTTAGAACAATTATTTTGCAGGAATTGGCTTTCTCAGCATCTTACTTTGAAATCCAGGAGTTGTTTGTTTGATCTCTGCCTGTGACTCAGAAACCAAACCCTTCTTATTTTGTAAGCTTATGCAACAAGGCAAAAATCATAAACAATACGCAAAAGGGTAGAATGTCCTATTTGTGAAAAGAACTTACAAGGTCACAAGATTTATCTTTGGAAATGGGTATCTTGTTTAAAAACATAGATCATTTTGAGAGTTCCAGTTAAACCATGGTGAATTTGTAATTGTACCCATTTTTCTTTCCTTTCTGGGATACCACTAAAACTGTAGCAATGGGACTGTTTAAAGATATAAGCTCCCAAGAACAAAGATGATACAAAACGAGACACTGAAAAAGAAGTTGAGGAATTATAATACATTAGATGAGAAGTGGAAGGAGCTGAATACTCTCATTTAGTAGAGCACAGAAAGCTGAATTCCTGTGTCTGTAGAAGCAGATAACACTTGAGCTTGTTTTGGAAAACTCCGGAAGGGCTCGGGACTTGAAAACACAGGGTGCTGCTGCAGGAGGCAAGGGTCAGATATGCTGCTGAAATCGGGGATGCTGGCTAGGATTTTGTAACTGGAGCAGTTAGACCCCTAGGTCCCTTCCAGTTCATGTAATAAGGGGATTCCTTATCTACTATCTCCATCCCCCTGCTTGACACAAGGAACCAGAGAAGCTTGACTAAGAGATGTTAGGCCCACCTGTAAGTGTTGGGAGAGGGGAGGTGATGAGGCTTATGCTTCAAGAGAACTAGTGAACAAACATCTGCACCTAGAGTGTGGGGTCCACCTATGACGGTTGTCAGCTGGGCTTCGGCACAGCCACACCTCCGCCTAGCCAGAAGTAGAAAGGGACTTCTCAGTGAAGCCTCAGAGGAAAGACCTCCAAAGTCCGCTGTGAAGGAGAATCCTCCCCACAGTGAAACCACCAGATCCTCACCCATCAGTCTTCCTTGAGGAGCCTTAGGTTGACAAATTCCACTCATTCATACAGAAGTTTAGTGCTTCACACTTACACATAAGCAGAAGGCAAACTCAAACCTGCTAATATGGAAGATAGGGAGACCAAACAAATAGAACTGAGGGTCTCTAGTAAAGCATGGGCAATGCCAGGAGTAGAAGAACATTTTTTAATCTTTTCTTAAGTTCTTCAGGTATATGAGAGAAGAGATAGTGACTATAAAACAGAACAGCAGGCAAAAGGAAGGAATAATTCAATAATAAGAAAGATTTTGGAAATTAAAAGTAGATGAGCCAAGATAAACATGTCAATAGCTGAGATGAAGCTGCTGCACCAGAAAGTAAAACAAAAAGAGATGAAAATAGAAAAAGAAGATATAAGAATATTAGAGTTTCCAACATTCAACTTACTAATAAAAGTTTTAAAGAGAGCTAACAGAAAAAAATGGAGAGAAAGATTTCACAAAGAAAACAAGACTATTTCTCAGAAGTGAAAGATATAAACACAGTACTATGAATTTTTTAAAAAGAGAGGTGCTCATACCATGGTCTATTACCATGGAAATTACCAAAAACTAGAGATAAATAAATGATCCTAAAATGGTTCTGAGAGAATAAAACAGGTCTAATGTAAAGAATGGGCTTCTTAGGTGGAGTTAGTAGTAAAGAACTCGCCTACCAATGCGGTAGACATGAGAGACATGGGTTCGATCCCTGGGTTGAGAAGATCTCAAGGAGGAGGGTATGGCAACCTACTCGAGTATTCTTCCCTGGAGAATCCCATGGACAGAGGAGCCTGGCAAGCTACAGTTCATAGGGTCACACAGAGTCAGACATAACTGGAGCAACTTAGAACACACACACCTATGATGTAAAGAATAGGAAGTAAGAATAGCTTCAAACATCTTAAGTGATGGTGGGATCTAGAAGACAAAAAGGAAATGCCTTTGAAATTTGGTGGGGAAATTCTTTCAAGCCAGGAATCTTATAGAAAGCCAATCTATTATCAGAGGTAAAGGTACAATAATGGCATTTTTACTATGTAAGGGGCTTCCCAGGTGGCGCTAGTGGTAAAGAACCTACCTGCCAATATAGGAGACATAAGAGACGCGGGTTTGATCCCTGGGTCGGGAAAATCCCCTAAAGAAGGAAATGGGCAGCCCACTCCTATTCTTGCCTGGGAAGCCCCATGGACAGAGGAGCCTGGCAGGCTACAGTCCACGGGGTCAGAAAGAGATGGACATGACTCAGTGACTAAAGAACTGTGTAAGACTCAGAAGTTTCTCTCCCATTTGCCCTTACTGAGGAATCTACCAAAGGAGAAGCTCCAGCAAAACAAAGAGGCAAACCAAGAAGACAAGGATCCAGGAAAGAAGGGGTCCTAGACAGGACAAAGTCCCAAAGAAGAGACCCGTGACAATCACTGGCCTAGACAGCAGTCTACGCAGCCTGGAGAAAGAGGATGGAGAGCTTTTGGACTGAGACCCCAGGAGCCTAAAAAGGGACCCATGTGTTTGAGTATATAGGAAATACTATTGTTAGGCATTTTAAAAGAGATGTTAAAGCATTTTGAAGAAACTAATGGATGGTTCACAGAAAACAAGGTAAATGAAAACTCAGTCAGTTATTAATTTCAGGAAGTAAATGAAGATTGTACAAAAGGGGGGCCATGGTTGGTTAAACAGTGAGCAATATGTTGTGACCAAAATTTTTAAATCTTGGCAATTAGTTTAACGAAAAATGATATAATGGTGAAATGATAGGAGGAAAAAGGGAGTAAGAACTAAGCCCTCATCTGTCATGGCAGGGAAGTTAATAGATGTCAAAAAGATATATCGAGAGATAGCATTATAACCATATTATTTACACATAACAATACTAAAGGAGAAATGGCTAGAGCAGTTGAGGATGGTCACTCCTGGGAAGTTGGGGTTGAGGATAAAGATGGATGAGGAAGAGCTGTTTTTTATCATTATGTGGTGTGTTTCTTCAGTTGTGTCTGACTCTTTTGTGATCCCATTGACTGTAGACTGCCAGGCTCCTCTGTGCATGGGGATTCTCCAGGTAGGAGTACTGGAGTGAGTAGCCGTGCCCTCCTCTGGAGGATCTTCCCAACCTGGAGATTAAACCTGAGTATCTTACATCTCGTTATAGTGCTAGCTAAAGTAAAGAATATATAGGAGATGGGAATACCAAACCACTTTACCTGCCTCCTAAGAAACCTGTATGCAGGTCAAGAAGCAACAGATCCAGACATGGAACAATAGACTGGCTCAGAATTGGGAAAAGAGTACATCAAGGCTGTATATTGTCACCCTGCTTATTTAACTTACATGCAGAGTACATTGTGTGAAATGCCAGGCTGGATGAAGCACAAGCTGGAATCCAGATCAGTAACCTCAGATATGCAGATTATACCACCCTAATGGCAGAAAGTGAAGAAGAACTAAAGAGCCTCTTGATGAAGGTGAAAGAGGAGAGTGAAAAGCTGCCTTAAAACTCAACATTCAAAAAACAAAGATCATGGCACCTGGTCCCATCACTTCATTGCAAATAGATGGGAAAACAATGGAAAGAGTGACAGACTTTATCTCCCTGGGCTCTAAAATCACTGCAGATGGTGACTGCATCCATGAAATTAAAAGAGGCTTGCTGCTTGGAAGAAAAAGTATGACCAGCCTAGACAGCATGTAAAAAGCAGAGACTTTAGTTTGCCGACAAAAGTCCATCTAGTCAAAGCTATGGTTTTTCAAGTAGTCATGTATGGATGTGCAAGTTGGACCATAAAGAAGGCTGAGCACCAAATAACTGATGCTTTTAAACTGTGGTATTAGAGAGTTCTCTAGAGTTCCTTGGGCTGCAAGGAGATCCAACCGTCCATCCTAAAGGAGATCAGTCCTGGGTGTTCACTGGAAGGACTGATGTTGAAGCTGAAATTCCAATACTTTGGCCATCTGATGTGAAGAACTGACTCTAAAAGACCCTGATGCTGGGAAAGATTGAGGGCAGGAGGAGAAGCAGGTGACAGAAGACGAGATGGTTGGGTGGCATCACAGACACAATGGACTTGCGTTTGAGCAAGCTCAGGGAAATGGAGAAGGACAGAGAAGCTGGCATGCTGCAGTCCATGGTGTTGCAAAGATTTGGACATGACTGAGCAACTGAACAACAACATACATGGATTAAAATTAATTCAAAAGACAAAGTCTTTTGATATATTTAAAAGCAGATTTTTGGGTGTTTTGGAAATGGTAGTGGAAGGGGACTGGGAGGCCCCATTTCTGTCCTGCATTACTGTGCTAACTCACTCTGTGGGCAAATCACCTCCCTTTCCTGGCTCAGCTTCCTCATCTATAAAATGAGTCAGCGGCAGGACTAGAAGATCTTTAAAACCCCTTCTTAGCACCAGCATTCTATAATCTGGGGCTTTTCAAAGTATCAAGACCAGTAACCAAAGCTATGTTTGGCTTTGGGTTTACAAAAATATTTATAAGTACAAAAATTTAAGTCATATGGTGTTTGTTTGAAAGTCTTGTACTGGCCTCACCCACAAGTTTACCCTCTGAGGAAAGGGGACTCAAGCTAGCATTGCCAGAAATAACAAAACTTGAATTAAATTTAAAAAGAACACATCCAGTTAAATTTGAATTTCAGATAAACAACGAATAAAGGAATTCCCTGGTGGTCCAGTGGTTAAGACTCTGCGTTTCTCCTGCTGGGGGCACGGGTTTGGTCCCTGGTGGGGGAAATAAGAACCCATAAGCTGTGTGGCTGGGGCAAAACAAACTAACAAAAGCAAAAATCACCTACAAATAATTTTTAGTATAAGTAAAGAGCAAATATTTGTTGTTTATCTGAAATTCGAACTTAACTGGCCCTTGGGGCACCTTCCTCTTCAGTTATCATGTTCTAGTTATGTGACCAGTTACTCTGGAGACAGCAGATTGGGCAAGGACCTGGTGCTCTAATCCAAGGGCCCCCAGATAGAGGGAGACCAGAAGGTTATGCTGAAGCTGGTTCTAAGAACTGTGCCCAGGAAGGGCTCTTTAATTCAGAGAGTGCTGTCTCACCAACCAATCCGATTCTCTCTCAGCATTTTAAATGTGAGCCCTCCTTCAAAGGGCTGGTAAGCATTCATGAAAATGTGGGATGAGGGGCTCAGTACAGAAGGGAAACTGACTCAAGAATGCTGTGGTCTGTTTATGAGTCAGTGTTCTCATAAAGTGGACTGACAACTTCTCTGGTGCAGAAACTGGGCCTCATTCACTCTTGAGTGCCCAGTATGAAGTCTGGCACAGTATGGGCTGAATGAATGTGTGAACAGTGTGCAACCCTGCCCTCTTGCCACATATCATTATTTCAGACAGATTTGTGGGGGAGAGAGAGATGATTTAATGTGATTACTAACCATTTATTCTCATCCAGGCCCTCTGCCAAGTGCTCTATGTGCATCCTCTGATTTAAGCCTCCCAGTGGTCCTGTGAAATGGTTTTGACCCTCATGTTACAGATGAGAAAAACTCAGAGAGGTTGAGCAACTTGCTTGAGGCCACAAAGCTACTTACAGGGGCTCAAGATTAGAACCCAAGTCTGTTTGGCTCCAGAGCCAGTGTTTTCTCCATGGACTCTGCTGCCCATGTGTTAGACAGGAGAGTATGGGTGAAATGGTGCTCTGAGGATTGTGAAATAACTGTGAAGTCCACATCGTCTGCTCTAACCTCAGCTCTTGCTGTGTTTTCAGGAAATTAGTTACTTCCAGTTTCCGGGAGAGCTCTTGATGAGGATGTTGAAGATGCTGATCCTCCCACTGGTAGTCTCCAGGTGAGGGGCAGGTGTTCAGCTGGGAGGCCTGGGGTGGGGTTTCCAGGAGAGGCTTCTGTACAGATTCTGTCTGGGCCCTGCTCCTATGGTGGGTGTCTGGACTGCAGGCTCTGGATGGCATGGTTGTAAGGCCCTTATGGGAAGTAGGCTGTGGCACGGGCTGCTGGAGTCTGGCTCATTCAGTGGCACCCATTGTTTCAGTCCCTTTCAGTGGATGCTTTATTGACTTGAGCAAGTGTTTTGGAGACCTAGAAATTGACCTGACTCCAGGGTAGCTCAGGGTCAGGGAGTTCAGGCCCTGTTCCCAAGGAGAGGCTCTAGGTGGTGAATGCAGTGGGGGGTGGGGAAAAGGTGACCTTGGAGACAATCACAAGGTAATATGCTGGCTCAGCTGTGTGCTGTACTGGCTGCAGAAACTCAGGCAGGTTGTCAGACTCCTCTGAGCCTCCGTTTCCTCATCTGTAAAATAAGAATAAAAACACCTACTCCAAAAAGTTGCTGTGAGGACCACTGGAGGCTGTCTATTTGCTAAACATTCAAGGACTGAGCACAGGCTTTGAGGGGAGACAGGTGGGAGATGAAGCTGGAGGATGGGTTCTTGATCACAAAAGACCTTGAATGCCAGGTTAAAGCATTCAGTCTTTACCCACTAGGGTGAGGGCCAGTGCAAATCCTTGGAGGTCACCTGGTGTCTACTACAGATGTGCTGGTGAGTTTGACCAACGCCCTGGTCCTCTCTAGGTCTTGGAATTTTCAGCTGTATAATGAGGTGGTGGCTCCAGATGGTGTCCAGGAGCCCTTTAGTCTGAGACCATGGGTTTAGAGCCTTCACCTCCTAGGACTTGTATGCAGGGAGGGAAGTGGACAAGTCTCTGAATCCTGGATTCAGGTGGCTCCTGTATGTAGGGGGCTCTGTCCCCTTGGCCAGGGTCATTAGCCTTCTCAGCCTCCTTATTGCTAAGGAGGGAGCCAGCTCCTCTTCCCTGCCCCTCTAGGGTGGCAGAGATAATGGTCTCCCATTATCTAAAAGGCCAGCTTATGGTGTTTTCTGGTGCCTGTAGGAGGCCTTGCCAAGCTCAGTTCAGCTTCATGCAGGCAGCATTTGGATCTCTCAGGACTCATCCTTCAAGGCTCTGCTAAAAGGCCACTTTCCTCCAGAAGCCCTCCCTGACTCCTCAAGCCTTTCAGGGGTTGCCTCCTCTTCATGCATCTTTTGAGTCATTCACTGAGTCAGGGAATCTGTCAAGGTCACCAGTAGTCTCCCTATGGCTACATCCAAAGGACACTCTGAGTTCTTGCTCTGCATGACCTGCTCACAACATTTCACGCACTTGATACAATGGTTGGTCACTCTTCCCCTCTTAAAACACTCCTCCCTGTAACTCTACTCCCTCTAGCTTTGTCTGCTCTCTGCCCCTTCATCCCAGTCTCACCCCCTCTAATCAATCTCGGAATGTTGCGATTTCTCAGGCCTTTTCCCATCTGTCCTCATGGCTTTAACATACCACCTACAAGCCCAGCTTATAGATCTCCCTCCCCGACCTCTCTTCTGAGAATTACTCAAACTACCTACCTGACACTGTGTGTGTGTGTGTGTGTGTGTGTGTGTGTGTGTGTGTGTGTCGCGCTCAGTCGTTCAGTCGTGTATAACTCTTTGAGACCCCATGAACTGTAGCCCACCAGGTTCCTCGGTCCATGGAGTTTCCCAGGCAAGAATACTGGGGTGGGTTGCCATTTCCTGCTCCGGGAATCTTCCTGACCCAGGGATCAAACCCATGTCTCCTGCATTTCCTGTATTGACAAGTGGATTCTTTACCACTGCTCACCTGGGACATTGCCACTTGATATTTCACGAGGATTTCAATTTATCGTAATCAACATGGGATTTTACCCTGTAAACCCATTCCTCTTCCTGTTTTCTGCTTGTCAGTAAGCAGCAACTCCACCTACCCAGTTATTCAAGCCTCTGTGTTTATTCTCTTCCCCACCCCAGCTCATCGTCAGTGACTCCAGCTGATTCTTCCCCACAACTAGAACCTGTCATCATCCCCACCACAGGTGCAGACTCCACTGTGACATCATTGGTCTCCAGGCTTGGGTTTTTGTTCCCCTCCCTCTGTTCTCCACCTGGTGTCCAGAACGGTCTCATGAAAAGCCCATCTGGCCATGCCATTCATTCACCTAAAACCCTTCAATGGCTCCCATGGCAGGGTGGCTCAGAGGTTAAAGAGTCTGCCTCCAATACGGGAGACCCAGGTTCGATCCCTGGGTTGGGAAGATCCCCTGGAGAAGGAAATGGCAATCCACTCCAGTATTCTTGCCTGGAGAATCCCATGGACAGAGAAGCCTAGTAGGTTACTGTCCACGGGGTCGTAAAGAGTCGGACCCGACTGAGCAAGTTCACCTCACCTCAGATCCTTAACCTAACTAGGAGGCCCTTCAAGGTTCTCCCAGCCTGTGCTCCACCTCGTCTCGTGCCTCACTCACTCCAGCATCCTGGCCATTTAGTTCTGTAAGTAAACCAAACCCTCCACATCTCAGGGTCTCTACACATCTCAGGACCTTCCTTCTGCCTGGAGCCTGCTTCCCCAGCACTTTCCATGTCTTCCCCTTCCTCTTCCTTTAGATCTCAACTTCCATGTCACTGCCCCAGAAAGGCCCTCCCCAGCCATCCCCCTTCACTACCACCTGCACTCTCCCCCATCATGCCCTCTCCCTTTTCTTGCTTAGCACCTACTATGTGTTATTGTTCTATATGTTTTTCATTGTTAACTTGTTTGTCTTCCACTGGACTGTACTTTCTGTGAAGACAGAGGCAATATCCTGTTGAGGTTCCACCCAGGAACTTGTCAAATGCCTGGCACGCTATAAGTGCTTATTAATACTTGCTGAGTGGATTAATGAGTTCAACAATTGCGCTTTCTGGCATGTGGCCCTGTGCTGAGTGCTGTAGATGCAGAGATGAATGAGGGTCTGTTCACTAGGAGCTCCCAGGCTGTGAGGGAGACTGATGAGGAAATAGACCATTACACAACAGCCAAATAAACATGCTGCTGGAGGAACACAGGACTCTGCTGTTTTTTGTTTCCTTTTCCCCAGTTGTATAGCAATGGGGCATCTTCATCACCCTTTGCTGTTGACCTTACTCTCTGCCAGGGTGTGGCCTCTTACTCATAACAGAAACACTCCAAATGAGGTGGCCCTTGCATGGACCCTGGAGTCAGGCAGACCTGCCTGGGTTTACATCCTGGCTCTGCCATTTCCTAGCTGTGTGAGTTTGGGCAAGTTATTTAACTTAAAAAAACAAATCCTGAAGTCAGTGTCAAAGGCCTGGGTTCTAGGCCAGCTTCTGCCACAAATCACCATGTGATTTTGGGGCAAACAAGTTTACCTGGGCCTCAGTTTACCCAGGCTACCCAGTGATTTTAGGGCCATCTAGCTCTCTGAGTCCTGGCTCTCAGAGGCCTGGTCTCACGCCACCAGACTCAAGCGCTTTCTCTTGGCTGAAAGTGGAATGTGGTATTAACTGCAGAAAAGCCAGTGTGTGTTTATGTTTTATGTGTTTTTATTATATAGTTTGGGCTGGTGCAGAGCAACTATGTCACTGAAAAATGAAAGTGCTTTAAAACTTTCCTATTAAGGGAGAATTAAACCTTGGGAGAAAATGACACATTTCTGAGCCCCTAACTGCTCCATCCCTGAGCCTGTCTTCCTTGAGCTTCAGCTGCTTTGTAATCCATCTGTCCATCCATCACCCATGGTTCCCCGCGCTCTTGCTCTTGGCCAGCCCAGGGCCAGGTATTCCTGTCCTCAAGGAGCAGCCACTCTGGTTTGGGGCTTGTCACTCAGGACAGAGCAAAATCACCAAAGCTGCTTTGAAAATTCAACTGTCAGGCTCCATTCCTGGCTTGCTGAACCAGAACTGCCCAAGGGCACAAATGGGTTTGTTTTAAAAGTTCCAGAAGTGTTCTAATGGTTTGAAAAGAAACCCTGCTGATTTGGGATCAGAACTTCTGGCTGAAGAGCTAAAGAGCCTGGCCTGAGGGCTGTTGCTCTTCAGTTCCCAGGCCTCCAAGCTGTGCCCTCAGGAGACGAGGCTTCCTGCCACGTGAATTGCTCCAGGGCAGTGTAAGGATACACATCAAGGCACGTTTGCTTCAATTCCAAATCTGCAAGTCAGGGTCCCAAAGCCTGGCACCCATTCCCCCTCTTCCTGGAGAATCTGCCTCCCTTCCCTACACCAAGCCACTGGCCTCAGGCTGGTCCTCTGTTAGTTTCTAAGCATCCCACATACCACCTCTGCTCAGGCTGCTCACCTCCCACGAATGCCCTCTTAACCTCTTAATTAAGTCCCCCTCTATGTACACAAGGGCATGGATCACTAGGGGTCACCTTAGGGTGTGTCCACCTGTTTTTTGTCTCCATACCTTCCTTCTCTGTACCCCTTCAAGACCAGCCAGCAATCCTACCCTCCTTGTCTTTAAAAGTCATCTCCACTCACGCCTTGTTCCTGGAGTGGGGTTGGGTGGAGGTGCTGCCCATCTTCTGGGCAGCAAAAGTGGCTCATCAAGGAATTTCCTCTGAACACTGACAACCTCCTTACCATAAAAAGGATCCTGCAGAATATGAATTCATCTCTCTCTCAGGGACTGTGCCTAAGAAATGCTTTTTAAATGAACAAAGAGCAGTGGAAGGAAGTTGAGGCAGAATTCAGGCAAGGTTTATGACCAACATTTGAACTGACCCTTGGACAATGGTTCAGAGTTATCTTTTAAAAATGGTTTGCACTTTTAAAAGTTACATAAGCAAATTACAAACACTGTGGATAACAACAAAAAATCCTATCATTCCACATCCCTAATGCTGCCCCTATTCTTTTTCCTGAAAATGTTTGTTCTGTCTTTCTTAGTAGTGAATTCACTAAGCCCAGGGTGTGGTCCTTGGCTTACTGTTTCAGAAACTCAACCTCATCTGAGCCCCTGAGCTGGTCATGCCTGTCCTCTGATACCTGCAAGAAGCAACCAAATAAACCAAATGTCAATTTGTTCATCCACAGAGATAAATACAATTGCCAAGAAGGACAAATGCACACAGCCTCTGGGCAGAGCTCATCACTTGGGGACCTCACTGGTTAAATCTGTTTGCTGGCAGGACAATTATTTAATGGTATAACCAGTATGAGTCTAGGTTTGCTGTTTTTAGTTTTCAGGGCCCAGGTGGTGGAGTTCAATCATTTAAATTTAGTGAATTCAATTACATGTGGTATGAAAAAGAGAAAAAATAATTTAAAGAAGAAAAACGGCTTCCCCCATTCAAAGAGCTATGTCCTGGGTGCCTGTACCGTGAGGGAGCTGGGTCCCCACTCTAAGCCAGTCTCAGTTGCCACGTGTCTGGCAGAGGGAGCATCTCCCCACATGGCTGCAGTTATTCTAGGCCGTGAAGAGAGGATTGCATGGTTTCTTTTTCACGTCACGGCCTCCAAGTGAATGCTGTCCGCTTCAGCTGGTGATCACCTGAAGAAACAGCGACCCAAAACTGGGAGGAAAACTGTCTTGAATGAAAGTATATACCTCCTGAACTTTATGAACAATTTAAGGGCTCTTCAAGGGCAAACTTAGTTATGAATGGTTTTTGCTTTATGTACTGACTTGAGGACTGAATATGCACAAGCAGGAAGTCCATTTTCTTCCTTTGAGGCCTACACCCAATGGCCAAGATCAGCTGATAAGTATTAACAGGTAAAAAGAGAACTGGAACATCTGATCTTGCCACTAGCCCTGTTGCTCTGGTTCCTTCCACAGAGTGTCTCTGTTGAGCACGGTCCTGCATGGGTTGGTTCAAGCCTAAACATGGCCCTTTGCAGGTACATGTACCTGCTCAAGCCACAGGGATGCTCAGTTCTGGCTCCCAGGTCATACCAGAGAGCTCAACTGTGGTTCTTCAAAACAACCTGTCATTCTCCGAGATTAATTCACTGCGGTTGAGCCCTGAGTCCATTCTCCCCCATGGTAAGTTAGCCCAGGAGGTCTTTAGTGCTGACAGACCTTGGTCATGGGCGCCCTAGTAAACCCTGATTCCAACTTCAAATTGCAAGAAGCAGGGGTTGGGGTCTTAGTCTCTTTTTTCTCGGAAGGCCCTTGAGCCTCTCATGCAAATTAGTGCCCCTTTCCATAACTTGGCAGATATTAGGGTCTCAAGGAGGGGCACTTCCATCAGACTGCAAGTCTCTCCCTTCCCGGCACAATGTGTGCCTTCTTGCCTTACAATTGCCACTTGAAAAATTCTTCTAAAAATGACAACTGCAAGGAACACAGAAGCCTCAGACAAAATTTAGAAAGCTCGCCTCATGTTACATTGGCATAGGAACTAGCAGTCTGATGGTTAGGACCTGCCACGGCATTGTACTTGGACAGTGCTAAGGACCTGACCACTCTCTGCTGTCTTCTCTGTGCTCCACTGCTGACTGATTCTATGCTAATTACACCTTCTTTATTAGAAAAGTCAAGGCTTTGGAGCCTTCCTTTCCCATTTTCTCCCTGTAATATCACTTGTTGCTACCCTGATCCCTTTCGCTTTATATTTATTATTTAACCCAGCTTACATTTATGGTTTAACCCAAAGAATACTGGCAACTTTCTGTTCCTTTATGTTCTTGGAAGAAACCTCACTGCTGTGCTGTGCTTAGTCACTCCATCATGTTGGAGGCTCCTCTGTCCATGGGGATTCTCCAGGCAAGAATACTGGAGTGGGTTGCCATGCCCTCCTTCAGGGGATCTTCCAAACCCAGGGATTGAACCCAGCTCTCCTATGTTGCAGGCAGATTCTTCACTGCCTGAGCCATGAAGCCCTCAGATTTACCCAACATCTGTTATTTACCACACTCTTCACTCCGACCATAAAATAGACACAATGCTATCTGCAAACTTACAAAGAAGTGCCCAGCAGGTGCCATGGGGAAGCGGGTGGGGACCATTTTGGCCCCAATGAGGTTGGACATTGCTTCTAAGGTTGGGAGGTCATCTAAGCCTTGTTTTCACACATCCCCAGACAAGAGTGATGCAAGGAACCCGGGGTGGGTCAAATCAGCATCTGGATCCAGCTAGGGACTCCAAATCTCCACTTGGTTTTTTTTTTTTTTTTTTTTTTGCCAAACTCTCCTCTCCCCTCATTCTTCAACATCTTAAACCAGGCATCATTCAAGGAAAACTGAATCCATATGTTTGTGACTCATTGATGCCGAACATGGCAGAATGTTTTGTTAGCTCCACATCATAGCAGAGAATCATGGGTGTGTGGGTTAATATGTAAATGTGTGCTGTAGGTCTTAACACACGTGTATTGTGTGAGTGTATGTGTGCGCATGTATATGTATTGCTTTTCTATTGTAAGAATTTTAGACTGATTTTTCTCAGAATGAGAAAGTCTTGTTTGGCCAAAGAAACTCAACCCTCCCTTCTCCCCCTTCCTGAGGAACTCTAGTTTGGCAGACAACTCCCAAACACCCACGTTCTAACTTACTGGAGATGGTCCTGGGCCAAGCCGCCACTGAAGTCTGGCTTGAGAGCCAGTCTACAGGGGGCAGTTGCCCGGGGCGTCCCAGGGTAGACAGTCAGTGGGAGGGAGGCAGGAGGAACGGGCAGGCTGCACTTCTGAACTCTGCCCCACAAGCCGTGGGGCAACTGTTCTCAGCAGAGCTCTGTTGACCTCTCTGATGGGAGCCCTGGGATCACTCTTTGGCCCTCTTGCCCAGTCAGCTGATCACCTTACTCATCAGGAGGGGGAAACAAAGCCCAGCTGTGGGGCTACGGGTGGGGTCAGACCAGCTTGGTGGCTCCAAAAACTTCCAGATTTGATCACCCATCGCAGACTCCCAGGCTCTTTTCCTCTTCCAGTTAGAGAATTCCTACTTATCCTTCAAGGATCTTTTCAGCAGCCACCTCCTATGGGAACACTAGCCTGATTCCCAGGCTGGGCTAGACCCCTTCTCTGGCCTCTCTCAACCCAGCCACGCCCCAGGGCTTTGGGATAGCCACCCTGCAGGCCTCTCCACCCACCTGAGGACCACAAACCCTCCTCCTTCCTTTTTAGGAGCCCACAGCACACGCAGAACAAGTGTTCAACGTGGGGCATTCTGGGGACCTGTGTGAGTCTGGGGAGGTGGGTGAGGTCTTGAAAAAGCTCCTGCTACTCTCCTCTGTGGACAACCACTGTATGGGGAGGGAAGTTCAAGAGCCTGGGGCAGGTGGGCCCAGCTGGACTAGACACTAGCCGCCCCTCTGGTAGAGGGAGGGGAGGCCCGGGACCTGTGTTTCCGTATCCTCTGGGTGGGTGCTTTCTCTCCCTCCTAAACATGGCATGGGGGCGCTGGTCATAACCAGTTATGATGGGTGTCCCAGGAAAGCCATTCCTAATGGTGGACGTGACTACCTGAGACCATAGGGCCGAGTCACGGTCACCTGTGGGAACACTGGCTCCCTCCACCTGATATTTTTTGCTTTGTGGAAAATAAAGGGGTAGGGGACTGGAAACTGGATGGACCCTTAATGCTCTTCGGAATGCAGCCTTCCCAGTGCAAAGTGGTTGAGACTGACACATGGTCAGACATGGGCTCTCGAGGGCTACAACTGAGGCTCCTCCCAGCTTTGGCTTTTGACCGAGTTCAAGCTTGTTATTTACAAGTTCCCAATCCATCCCCTTCTCGTGGCCAGGGGGACTTGCAGAAGGCAGGTGGGGACACAGCAGCACCCCCAGACCCATGCCTGTCTCCTTGCCACCGCTACTCCCCTCTCTCTCATCCCGCCTCCCATACTCTGAGCCCTGACCTTAGTCCCCACCTTCCCACTCACCCTGGTCCCATGGAATCTACAGTGGAACCAAAAAGGTTTTGTCTGTGTGGCTCCAGGGGGGCAGGACTGGGCTCAGTGTAGAAATTCTCTTTCCTGGAGGCAGATGTCATACTAATAAGTATAACTAGCCCACAGTGGAGGTAGTGAGTTCTCTGTCCTCTGAGGTATGCAAACAAAGATGGTAGAGTAATTCCCACCCTTGGGAAGGGGGTGCTGGATCCAGAAGACCTAGACCTTAGCCAAGTGGGAGCCTAAGCATCCTGCCTTAGGTCTCAGAAGTTTGGCTTGAGGGTGGGGCTGTGGCCAGGACAGCTGGGAAGTGTAATTCGGTGCTAGCGTGGCACTTGCTGTCAGCTGCCGGGCCTGTGGTCTGCTCAGGGGAAGGAAAAAGACCTGAGTACTTGGTAGGGCTGACGGGACTCCCACAGACCCCCGGATGCCTCCATCTTTTGCCTGTTGGGTGAACTGCCTGCAGCTGCACCCAGGGGCAAGCTTAGTGGAGCTTTCCTGACTAGGTCAGCCGAGGCCAGAGCCTAAGGACTTGGCTCCTTCCTGCCTTCAACTTCCCAGTGCAGGATGTTGTGACTGTGGAAGCTGTCATGCTGGTACACCAAATCTACTTACTAGTTCAAATCTACTTACTTATTGTGTGATTTGAGCAAGTTGCTTGTACACCTCCAGTGACTAGGAGCTCACTACTTCTCAAGGAGGTCTCTCCCAGGGCAGGACAGCTGCCTTTCTAGAAAGTTATTCCTGGGGCTGAGCTGAGCTCTGCTTCCCATGACTTTTCCCATGGACCCTAGTGTTTCCCAGGTCTGCTCTGCTATGCTCCACAGCCCCCACCCTCCAGACTGGCATTACTGTCCCCCATCACCTACCCCAGCTGCCCTCTCTGGGGCACACACCTCCCTCCTTTGTCCCTTTGGGTCTCAATGTCAAGGGCAGGTCTGTAGCCTCTTCAGCAAGCCCTCCAGGCTTCTAGCTACACAGGCTGCCCTTTGGCGGCCTCATTCCCCATTGACTCACCAAGCTGGCAGCAAACAAACTCCCCAGATCCCTCTTCCGCGTGTTGCTGCTGGGGCTCAGCCCTCCTCCGCCCCAGTGTTTGTGCTCTCTGGGGTGCTGAAGCCAAGTATGGCTCTGCATGCGTCCATGTTCATCTTCATCATGTCAGCCTAAACTAGCCTGAGTTCTGCTTAGTTCCAACTCCCTCATCCAGCACATTGGCTGTTCCTCCAGCTTCCCATCCTCCTCAAATCTGATCCACATGCTGTCAGTGCCCTTGGCCAAGCCATTGATAAAAACAACCGGGAAGGAGAGGGCTAAAGGGAGAGCTCCAAAGCACAGCTCCAGGGGCCCTCCCGGGTTCTCAGCACTCAGAGGAGGGCTCTGCCTGTGATAATCATTCTCACAGTTCTCAGGAGACCCTGTGCCAACTACCTCCATGTCACACAGACACACAGTACCAGGGGCATTTTGCTAACCTGGCAAGGGAAACGAGGCTGGTCCTGGTGACTTGTTCTCCAGAACCCACAGTGGGTGCTCATGATCATCAGAGCTCAGAAATCACCTCCTATCACAATCTTATCTAGAATTTCACCCTGGGTTAATGCACACACACACCAGCAAACCTGCACCCAGGCCAAGCCAGGCCCTGAGCTCTCAGGACCTAGAACTGAGCCAGATTCTACCCTGCCCTAGAGGAGCTCACGGTCTGTTCCGGCAGGTGGCCATGGAACATTTGATGACAGCACAGAGGTATGCTAGTAACTGGAATGTGCTGACCACTTGCTATGTACCAGTCACTATTCTAAACTTAGACTAGCCCTCACAGTAAACTCTCACTGCCCCCATTGTGGAAAAGGAAATAGCAGCCCACTTCAGTATTGTTGCCTGGGAATTTTCGTGGACAAAGGAGCCTGGTGGGCTACAGTCCATGGGGTCACAGAGTCAGACATGACTGAGGGACTGAGCACATCCCTATTTTATTGTCCAGTGGGAACTGAGGCGCACAGAGGCTCAGGAACTTGCCCAAGCTTCCCACAGAGTGAGGGCTGTGTGCAGGCAACCAGGAGCTGCCTGGCCTGGTCTGGCAGGCTCAGGAGGCCCTCAGGAGGAGATACTGAATGGAGACTGGAAAAATGGGTAACAGCAGGAGAGAACCGGAAAAAAGCAGGGAGGGCAGGGGCAAGGCAGCAGCACCCTCTCACTGTTCACTGCGCTGCTCAGCATGTGTCCCTGCCAGCCTGCCCAGTGCCAGAGCTGGCTGGTCCCTGGGGATTCAGAAGTGAGTGTGCCAACAGAGTGCCCTGGAACAAACTGGGAAGTGCCCTGGGGGAGTGAATGAGATGGCCATAATCAGGGAAGGCTTTCCAGAGGAAGTGAGGTCTGAGCTGGAAATTGGTTGGGTTGGAGAGATGTGCATGGGGTAGGGTAGGGGGTACCAGGCTTAAGGAACAACCAGTGCAAAGGTGGTTCAAGGAGCAGCAGAGAGAATGGGGTGGCCAGAGAGGTACCAGTGAGGAGAAGAATGATTCTAAGGCCTCGAAGGAGTGTGGACAGTTCCTGAGGGCCAAAGGGAGCCACCATGGACTTCTAACAGGGCAGGGCTCCCAGCAGTCTGAGCAGTCTGTCCGCCCTCCACAGTGAAGTGTGCAGGGAGCAGTGGGTACCTCTTCTGGTTATATAGGGTCACGATACTCAGCTCAGCGGTGTGCATGAGAACAGATGAGGGTCAGCAGCAGCCTTTTTCTCCCTCCTGGAGGAGGCTGGCAATAGCACCTCCCTTTCCCTACCCCTGCAAGTGGAGCAATTACCAGATTACCAGATTGCGACAGGCTGGGCCCAGGGGCCAGTCAGCTCCCCAATCACATCAATCTCTTGAAACACAACCCCAGGCCCAGTGCGGTGGCCAGATGGCTTAGGAGGGATTTCCAGACTTTGGGGTTTCCTGAAGCTCTTTCCAGGGCCCTTGAGGATGTGGGGGTTCCCAGGAGCACCCCCATTCTGGGAGCTGGGAAGGCAAGTTTACCTAGTCTTCCTTCACTATAAATTACAGAGCCAGAAGGAACATTTGAAGTCAACCTCATGGAATCTCCCACTAAGTCTGGAAGCCTTGATATAGCATTCCAAAGGTGGCCACCCACCCTCCACTTGGATACCTCCAAAGATGGGGAGCTCACTACTACAAATCTGAGGGCAGTGGCCACGGGGCAGGTCTCTGAGACCTGAGAACTCTGAGAGCTGAACTAAAGAGGTATTACATGGACTGAATCACACTAAAATTATGATTAGCCAAACCTGGAAGGCCTTTTACTTCCATAGGAGTTAAACCAGATCTGTACCATGGGGAGTCACTGTGGGAGAAGGGAAACCCACAGGGTTGAACCCCAAACCCCTGTCCCAATTTTAACTCTACAGCTGACCAGCTGGGCAGCTTGGTCAATCATCTCCACCCCCTTATTTTTCTTATCTGTAATTTAAACTGTGCAGCCCAATAAGGCAGTCCCTAGTCATAAGTGACTGCTGAACCTTTGAAATGTGGCTAAGTGCAACAGAAAAAAACGGAACTTCTTGTTTTTAATTGATTTAAATTAAAAATTTAAAACCAGAAGTAGTTTTTCTAAGCTTTTTCTATTGATTACACATTGAAATGATAATATTTTGGATATACTGGATTAAAATATTAAAGTTAATTCCACCAAAAATGAACATCACCTGTTTCTTTTGGCTTTTTTTTTTTACTGTGACTACTAAAACATTTAACATTACAGAGTAGTTCACCTTATCATGCCATCAGGCAACACTGACACAGGAGATTAAGGATCCAGTGAGGTAGATGTTCAGGTGTTTGGGGGCAGTTAAGGTCCGGACAAATTATGGTCTATGTGGCTGCTGGTACTTGAGGTTGTGTTTTTCATCACAGAAGCAAGACATGCTCATTCCAGAAATAATAGAGAATGTGGAAAAACAATAAAAATAGAACAGAAATTGCCCATAATCCCAGCACCCAAAGACAGCTACTGGTAAATTTTCTCATTTTTTTCCCTGTGCATGAACCATGTGACCTAACACTCTGTGCAGACCACCCCACCCCAGCCTGTAGGTTCTCAGAAAGGCCACTTTAATGGCTTGGCCTCAAAGTCTACAGCCCCCTCCAGCTGAACGGCAGGACCTTGAACTTCGTTTTCTGTGACTGTGAGTTCCAGGAGTGGCCGCTGTCTCCTGTGAAATCCAGGCCTCCTGCACTTAGCTCCTGTCCTCCTCGGCCTCTGCCATCACTTGTGGTCACCTCAGTACTGCTGGCACCAGCCTGGGGAGGGGAGGCGAGGGTCTGCTCTGTCATATTGTCAGCAGTTCACAGCTGCTCCCACTTCTCTTCAGCCAGTAGGGAAAGCTTGTCCATGCTAGGGGCTGGGAGCACGACTCCAGAGCGGAATCACCTGGGAACCAGCTGAAAGAGTTCTTTCCATTTTATCCGTTAGCCCTCTCCTCTCCAGAGCCCCCGTGTCAGGGGTCCCCTCTGGCTGTATCTAGAACTGGCACTCCCTTTCTGACCACATCTCATCTGTTCCTGAGAGGGCACTAACCCCGTGTGAGACTTCTTCCTCGGGGTGACCTACTGAAGGACCCTTGCTTCTTTCTGGGATCTGATTTTCTCCTACACCCCTCTCCTGCACAATCCCTCAAGCACATCTGTGTTTATCTGGACCACGGGAGCTCCAGGGCGCCCTGTAGGGAGCTAAAGGATCTCATACTTTGCTTTCCCCACTTGACATTAAATAGGACACGTTTCCAATGAAACCATCACTTCTAATGGTTTCATAGAAGCCTATTGCATGGATAGGTTGTAACTTTTAATCTAATCTGCCTCAGTGATTTAAGATGGCCCCATGTTTTTGCTCTTACAAATACTGCTTCCCTATATATTTTGTTTACTTTCGTATTCTCAGGCCTAAGGAATGTTTAGCTTTCCCTTTTCAAACTTCCAGCCAATCCTACTACATCTGTTGCTAAACCCTACCCTCCTCTGTGTTCTCCTTGGGCTGGCACTCAAGGCCAGTCCCACACCTGAGCTTAGTCTGTCTCTTCTGCCCTGATGTCGCCCAACCTAAAATATGGCCTGAGCTCTGGCCACATTAAGCACCACGGTGTCTCCACACTTTCCAGCCTCTCGGCCTCCCTGTGGGCTTCTGGTGTTCCACTGCCTGGCACCTCTGCCCCTACCTCCAAATCTTCTTCATCTTCCAGTGCCCTCTCCTCCGGGTAGCCCTTCCTTATTTCTCCTAGCTGAAAGTGATCCCTCCCTCCTCCGAATGAAGACAGCATGTCTTTGTCCCGTCCCTTGTGGTACTGATGCAAACATCATGTTCTTGAGTCCACTTCTGTCCTGAGTGTTCAGGTCTGTCTTGTTCCTCACCCCTCTGCCAGAGCAGGAGCTGCTTGAGGGACTGATTCTGATTTCTTTCTGTGGGCACAGGGCATGGCACAGAGTGGACATGCACTGCTGCTGCTGCTGCTGCTAAGTCACTTCAGTCGTGTCTGACTCTTTGTGAACCCATAGACGGCAGCCCACCAGGCTCCGCCATCCCTGGGATTCTCCAGGCAAGAACACTGGAGTGGGTTGCCATTTCCTTCTCCAATGCATGAAAGTAAAAAGTGAAAGTGAGGTCGCTCAGTTGTGTCCGACTCTTAGCGACCCCATGGACTGCAGCCTACCAGGCTCCTCCATCCATGGGGTTTTCCCGGCAAGAGTACTGGAGTGGGGTGCCATTGCCTTTTCCAATGACATGCACTGAAGGACTAAATAACTACGTGGGTGAAAGAGGACAGGCCTGGAGCTAGGGACTGAGTTCTGGTCCAGCCAGCCACTAGTGTCCTGGCTCAGGGCCAGGGCTTCCCTATGGCCTGCAGTAGCTGGGCTTGGCTCTGGGGGAGTCTGTTACGGTCAGAGGCCCATTGGCCCTGAGCTGATGTGCTGGCCCTCGTCTGGGGATAATCTCTCTCAAGGATAATGTTGCAGGGCAGCCCCTCATTTCTCCATTCAATCTCATTACTAGCCCTTCAGGATTTACATTTAAGACCCACCCTAAGCCCATCACTAACATATGGTATCTTGGCAGACAGACATGAATGGAGATTGTAAATATTGACTCATTCATTCATTCACTCCTTCACTCAGCGGACTGCACTCTAGCAGTTCTGAAGTGTGGGTTCTGGCTCCACGGGCCCAGCATTGAATCAGACCCAGGCTCAGCCCTGGAGGTGCTTTCAGCAAATAGTCAACAGTTTAGTGAGGTGGGACTGGGATAGCACAGGGATAGTCGGATCCCAGCAAAGGGGTCTTACCCCTGTCTGATGGTCAGGTAAGGCTTCCTGGAGGAGGAGACCTTTAAACTGTGTCTTAAAAGAGGAGTGGGCCTTTGCTACAGTGAAGAGCAGGGTGCTCACAGGCAGCGGTTACAGCCTGGGGTGGGGGAGAGGCTTTCTGTGCTCAGTTCTGATGCTAAATGATGCCTGCTGCAGTCTAATGATAAGAGGAGGTGGATGGGAAGGGATTATCTGCTCTTGTTTACATGATTAAAACCAGACAAATACTTCCTTTATCTGAAAGAATGAAAGGGCTTTGGGGAAAAATCCTTTTGGCAGCAAAGCAAAGTGCAAGCATCTCCTTAACTGACCTTACCTGCTCCCCCACACCCTCACCCCCTCACCCACACCCCCAACCTTCCCCCACCCCCTTCCCAACCCCACAGCCCTGAGAAGAATAGCTCCAGGGTTGACCTACTCTGGTGGGTGGCAGGCAGAGGTGGGGGAGGAGTCAAGAGGAATGAGACCCACAAAACCCTTCTCACAACCTCCCACGTGGAGAATCTGGGCCAGGGCACTAACCCAAGCCGGCCACAGGGTGGCACCTCTCAGGGAAAATCTAACCATGCTCCATTTTATAGATGCAGCTCCTGACGTCCAAAGATGGACGCCTGGGTCACAGAGCCAGATCACCAACTCCCAGCCCACGGCTCTAACTCACGCCCTCATTCAGTCTCAGTCATGAGTTCATTCAAAAAGCCTGCCTGGGGCAGCACCGAAAACTCATGTTGGGCACGAAGGACACACGGAGAAGTCAGACCTGCCCCTCTGCTCACGTGTCCTCAATCTGATGAGAGAGACAGACAGTGACAACCAGGGTCATCAGAGAGCAGCCCAGGGGTTGTGGGGACTCTGCCCCATGGGCCTTAACTCTGGGGGAGAGGCAGGTAGTCCAAAGAGACTTCACTCAAGAGGCAGCACTGAGCTTGGTCTCATCTGCTGGGTAGGAGCTGGGCTATTGAACGGAGCTGCTAAGAGGCCGGAAAACAAAAGAAAGAGCATGTGGGAAAGTCTAGAAGTGTGAATGGGCTTGACTGATGACACTGGGCAAGGGGACAAGAGCAGAGGGAGGCTCGATGGAGCCAGGGGATTAGGGGTGGGAAGATCCCTGTGCCTGTTCATTCCCAGGAGCTCTGCGAGGTGCCGGGCAGAGCAAGGAGGGGGTGAGAGTGGGTGCGCCTGAGCGCTTGGCCTGCCACCCACAGACGCTGACACCCACCGCTCTCCCAGCTTGATGTCCGGCCTCGCCTCCCTGGATGCCAAGACCTCCAGCCGCCTGGGCATCCTCACCGTGGCGTACTACCTGTGGACCACCTTCGTGGCAGTCATCGTGGGCATCATCATGGTCTCCATCATCCATCCGGGTGGCGCAGCCCAGAAGGAGATGACTGAGCAGAGCGGGAAGCCCATCATGAGCTCAGCCGACCCCCTGCTGGACCTCATTCGGTAACCCCCATGGCCAGCACCCTACTTGGCAATGCCACACCCCGTGGGGTTCTGACTCCACAGGCCCAGCCCTGCCTGTCACCCAAGGAGCGGGAGGTGGGGGTGGGGACGGGTGCTCAGGGTTTTCTCTTGATCACTCGTGGTCACAAAGGGTCAGCCACAGAGGCCACTCTCTGCCCCTCCACCCCACGCTCCTCGCAGGTTCACACTGAACTGTCCACCCCCATCAGGACGGGATGAGCAGGCGGGCAAAGGGGATGCAGAAAGGACATTCCTCAGGAAGGCAACAGCTGCACAAAAGTCCTGAGCTGGGTGTGTTGTTGTAGGGAGAAGTCATGGGCCATTCTGGGTCCTGAGGTGTAAAGGGGGAAGTGGACGGTCATTGTTGGAGGAGTCGGTTGGGGCCAGACCATGAAAAGCATTGGGAACCAGACCAAAAATCGCATTTTATCCTAAAGGCCACAGGAAATGGGTTTTAGACATAGGAGTGCCATGATCCAATTCAGGTTTACTCTGTCCACCAGAGTGCTGGTGGATAAGATTGGGGGCACATGGCCAGAGAGGAAGACAGAGGAAGGGACGGGGCCAGGGTGGTAGCCACAGGCCTGGGGGAAGAAGCAAGACTGAAGGCCGCACAGGAGGTAAAATCAGCAGGAGATGGCGAGATGAGGGGAGAAGTGGAGGAAGTGGGGCTGCTGATTTCAAGGGCATGAAGGTGTTTGGCCTGGGCACCTGAGTGGACAGCAGCATGGTCACCAGGCCAGAGGACAGTGTGGAGCAGGTGTGGATCTCCTGGTGGTTGGCTGCTGCATCTGAATCCTGTGGGGAGTCTGAGCCAGAGAAGGAGGTTGGGAGAACAGCAGATAGAGGACTTAAGAAGACCCCAATGGCAAAGGGGTCTCCCGGGACAGTGTGGGTATGGACAGCAAGGCTGGGCCCGAGCCCGGGAAGCACCACAATGGAAACAGTTTACTGGGCTCAACAGGGTGTCCCATTAAACTTGCTCTGTGGACTTCTTCCAGTCCCTCCCACTTTCTTGTCAATTTCAGATATAAGAAATCCAGTTCAGGACTTGCCTGGAGGTCTAGTGGTTAAGACTCCCAATTGTCAGTGCAGGGGGCAGAGTTTCCATCCCTAGTTGGGGAGGGAAATAAGATCCCACATGACACACTGCATAACCAAAAAAAAAAAAAAAATTTGTAAGAAATCCAGTCCAATCTAACAGTAAAACTCCAAACTCATTCCATTTAAAACGAATCCTATCCTAGCCTTTGCTGATTCAGACGTGATAATTGGAGTGAGGAAGAAGGTCATAGCAGGTTTTTCCTTCTTTCTTGCTCCATCGACTTCCCTGCTGCTAGCTCTGGGGCTACACAGCAGAGAGGGAGAGGGATGGCTAGCAAAGTCCTCCTTCACTGGAAGTGGAGTGAGCTGGGGTAGGTGCTCCCTGATTGTATTTCTTTAGGGAGACTCTGTGAGCTCTTTGGTGCCCCTCCTATCACTGGTATCTCTCATCTGTTATCCCTTTGACTCAGACACTCCCTGCACCATTTGGCTGCTCAGGATGCCCTCCTCAACCCTGGCCTCTGGTGTCTGGGGACACCTCACCACCACTCACTCCAGTGATCCTCTTAGGCAGAGTCCCTTCCTCAAAGTTCACACTGGCCTGTGGAACACACACACACACACACACACACACACACACACATCCTTTGTGGATGTGCAGGCCTTTCCCAGGTCCTTTGGACATGAGTCAGGCACCAGGTCCTACACACCACAGATCCTAGAGGACACAGCCAAGGTCTTTGAGTAGTTCTCTTGACTTACAGTGAAGGAGAAGCAGTCCTCTCGTCCCCTATGGGAGTAGATGCCCAGCATACAACCCCTCTCTATCCCTTTCTTTTTCTCTTGAGTAACCCTTGCCCTCTGTCTCAGTTAGCTGTTGCTGTGTGAGAACCCATCCAAAGACCTAGTGCCTTAAAACAACAACCACACGGCTACAGGTCAGATGGAAGGTCCCGCTGACTTGGACTGGGCTCAGCTGAGCTGGCTCACATGTCTGCAGGCAGCTGGCCGCTCTACTGGGGAAGAGCTGCTACAGGATGATCTTGGCTTAGATCTAGCTGTGCTCCTCATGTTCCCTCATCTTCCTGCAGGCCAGCCTGGATTTATTTCATGGTGGCGATGGGGTTCCGAGGGAGAGCTAGTCTGGGCATGTTCTTATGAGGAAGGTAGAGGAACAGGAGAGGGGATCCGAAACATGCCAGGGTTTTTGTAAGTCTCTACTTTTGCTGCGTCCACTAACATTGCCGAGACAAGTCATGTGGTCATGCCCAGACTTAGGGTGGGAGGGGATAGCAATGTCAAGGCAAAAAAGTCGTCGTGCCCTGTCTGACTCTTTGTCTCCCCATGGACTGTAGCCCTCCCTCCAGGCTCCTCTGTCTATGGAATTTTCCAGCAAGAATACTGGAGTGGGTTGCCATCTCCTACTCCAGGGAATCTTCCCAATCCAGGGATCAAACCCATGTCTCCTGCATCATCCTACACTGACAGGCAGATTCTCTACCACTCAGCCACCTCAGTATCCAGGCGTGACAAGGCATCAGTGAATAAGGGCCGTTAGTACAATCAGGCGACCACTCCCTCCATCTTCTCCATTCTCTGGGTTCTTTTAGTCCTTTGAGATACGTGATGAACTAAGGATCACAGAAGTACCTGCAGTTTTGTTCCTGCTGTGTGGTTCTCACCCACAGGGTCAAGAGTTAGAGAATCCAGGCAGAATCTGCTGTAGCTACCTTTACTTGCCTGGCGATTCCATCAGTACATTGGTGTACACTTTCTGTATACTGACATTGCCAAATTTTGTTTCCAGCAGAAACCTCTCACCTGCACTCCAGATTCTTCCGTGCACTTGTCTAAAGGCATCTCAAAATGAGCACTTCTGAAGCTCAACACTTGATTTTCCCCATAATCTGTCCTTTCCTCAGTCCTCCCATCTTGGTCTGGTGTTTCTTTTTCTCTCATATCCTGCATCCAGTCTTTCAGCAAATTCTGTCAGCTCTGTAATACCGTAAACCTTATGCCTCCTGTCCCTCTGCCACTTCCACCATCGCACAGACCACCATCACCTCTCTCTCAAGGGTCCAGTATGGTCACTGCTTTCTCTCTGCTTCCCTACGGTCTGTTCTCAGCACAACAGCCAGATGGATCCTTTATAAACTTGCTCACAACCTGTCACAGGTTGACAAAATCCACAGTGTTCACTGTGGCCTATGAGCCCATCATGATCCACCCCACCACATACAGGTTGGGCCTCTGACCTTCATGCCAACGCTCTCCTGGCTCCAGCCTGCTGGCCTCCATACAGTCCTCCAAATGTCCTTAGGATCCTGTCTCAGCACCTTGTCCTCCTCGCTGCCTCTGTCAGGATAGTCCTTCCCTTGCTCCATTTACACCTCTGCAGAGGGCCCTCCCAGCCGCTCTTTTTTCATAGCCTGTCTTAGTGCCTGACATTACCCTATCTCTGTATTTCTGTCTCTCTCACTGCAATAAAGTACGCTCCGGGAGGGCCAGCTGTTTAAAAACCATCCTGCTGTATCCTGGAGCCTAGAGCAGACCCACACAGCGGAGGCGCTGAATGCTTCCTGGCTGCATACGTGGGAGGCAGCGACATCTGTTTCACTGGCGCCTAAAGCCCCAGTGGGGTTAGAGGCACTGACACACAGAAAATGGCCAAGCACGAGGTGTCAAGGCCTGGGTGAGTCTCTACCCACAGCCACCCCCGGAGGACGGTGCAGAGCTGTTGGAGTAGGAGGAAAACCAGGAAAGCCAAGGGCAGAGGAATTTCGAGAAGTTTCATGTCTAAGATCCACTATTTCTAAGATTTGGTGCCTATGAGTCATCATTTCTTGGAGCCTATGATTCGAAACAGCCTTTCCCTGTGGTGGAAGGAGGCTTGGCGCATGGGGAGCCCCCACCCTCACCAACAGCCTCCCCTGCTCAGGGACTCAGGGCCCTGGATTGGACACACATGTCAGAGTCAAATGTTCCAGGAGGAGTCCCTGCTCTCAGCTGCTTTTCACGTGGTGAAAATTGATACTTTTGGTTTGAGGTTTTTCCCCCAGTTGCTCTCAATCCTGAGCAAGTGTTTTTGCAAAGCTGGGTGGTTGGACATTGCTGTCACCATATTTCAGTCAGAGAGTGGGGCTGCAAGGAAAGATCACGTGCTTCCCGCAGGGACCCACGTCTCAGCTCTGTGGGATTGCTGTGTGGCTCCCGGGGCCAGCCCCCTCCCCCGATCCTCTTTCCCCAGTGGGTTTCAAGATCCCTTCTAGCTCCGTGGTTCTGAAACACAAAGGCCTAGAAGCTTCTGGGGATGGGCAGAAAGTTCTGGAGGCAGGTTCTGGGAGATGAGGCTGGCAGGATGGTGGAGAGCTCAACATTGCAGACCTTGATTCCAGGCTGGGGGGTGGCTGCTCTCCTTGAGAAGGGGAGGCCCATGGGTTTGGGAAGGATAGATCAGAGCAGGGTAGCGTGGAATGGGCAGGATGTGCCTGGAGGCATGGGGATGCCCTGGAAAGGGGTGTAGTCACTTCGGTCACATTTAGCCCACTTTTATTAAGTAACTTCTCTGGGCAGAGTTGGACTGAGAGCTGGTGGGGAGGGAGGGCAAGGGGAGGGGTGCAGTAGGGAAGGCAGGAGAATAAAGGTCCCTGTATCCAGCCGTCAATCATCTTAGGACAGATAGATCGAAAGAGCACCCTGGATAGCCATCCTCGGCATCCTTTTCTAGCTCTGAGGTTCTAAGAGGCTGTGCAGGAAATGAAGACACCAGCAGGGAACTTAAAGCAGCCGCCTCCGCCTTGCTCTGGCCCAGAGCAGATGCCCACCAAGTGCTGAAACAAAACAGCAGTACGGGTGACCAGGAGAGGGAACTGGGAAAGGGAGGCAGACATAACTAAGGAAAAGTCGGAAAGATAAGGGCTTCAACTGAACAGGAAAATAAGGCTCACAGCATCCTTCAGGGTGGGAAGATATATGTTATGTCTCTCTGAGATGCTTCCAGAGGAACACAACAGGCCGTGTCCCTGGATGACTCTCCAAGACATGAGTTCATTTCCTAGAACTCCAAGTGGGGGCTCCAGAAAATTGACGTCTGCTCACAGGGCAACCTCCTGGGACAAACCCAAGTGAAACACCAATCAGAGCTGGGCCCCTTCTTTGTTTTCTAATCTTTCAAAAACACCAGAGAGATTAAGTCAGCTTGGCTCTATTTATAGCCCCCAGTCACCCCTTCAGGCATTGGATGAAGCTCTTGGGAGCTGTGCTTGGAAAGGAATAATTCCCACCTTTGGAGCTTGTGCTGGGGACATGGGATTAGGAGTGAGTTTGGGAACTTACAAATACTAAGTGAGGTGGACCGTGGCCTTGCCCCAGGAGATATGCAGGGAGGCCTGGGGCAGAGTATATGGTCTTGGCCTACTAATATCTCCCAGGCACATTATGTCTGAATTTTATGTAACTACCACCAGGAACCCAGGTCTCCTGGGGAAAAAAAGGAAGGCTTCCCATGGGTCTTCAAAACCAAAAGAAAATGTATGTTTTTCATTTAATAATCAAAAGCATAATTCTTTATGAAAATCTGAGGCTAGGACTTCCCTGGTGGTCTAGGGGACATGGGCTTGATCCCTGGTCAGAAAAGACCCTACATACTGAGGGGCAACAAAGCCCATGCGCCACAGCAACTGTGGGTCACAACCACGGAAACCTGTGCTCCTAGAGCCTGTGCTCTGTAACAGGATAAGCTACAGCAATGAGAATCCCGTGCACCATACAAAACCCAGACTCAGTTCAGTTCAGTTCAGTCGCTCAGTCGTGTCCGACTCTTTGCGACCCCATGAATTGCAGCACGCCAGGCCTCCCTGTTCATAACCATCTCTCGGAGTTCACTCAGACTCACGTCCATCGAGTCAGTGATGCCATCCAGCCATCTCATCCTCGGTCGTCCCCTTCTCCTCCTGCTCCTAATCCCTCCCAGCATCAAAGTCTTTTCCAATGAGTCAACTCTTGCACATGAGGTGGCCAAAGTACTGAAGTTTCAGCTTTAGCATCATTCCTTCCAAAGAACTCCCAGGGTTGATCTCCTTCAGAATGGACTGGTTGGATCTCCTTGCAGTCCAAGGTTTCTCCAACACCACAGTTCAAAAGCATCAATTATTCGGCGCTCAGCCTTCTTCACAGTCCAACTCTCACATCCACACATGACCACTGGAAAAACCATAGCCTTGACTAGATGGACCTTAGTCAGCAAAGTAATGTCTCTGCTTTTGAATATGCTATCTAGGTTGGTCATAACTTTTCTTCCAAGGAGTAAGCGTCTTTTAATTTCATGGCTGCAGTCACCATCTGCAGTGACTTTGGAGCCCCCAAAATAAAGTCTGACACTGTTTCCACTGTTTCCCCATCTATTTCCCATGGAGTGATGGGACCAGATGCCATGATCTTCGTTTTCTGAATGTTGAGCTTTAAGCCAACTTTTTCTCTCTCTTCTTTCACCTTCATCAAGAGGCTCTTTAGCTCCTCTTCACTTTCTGCCATAAGGGTGGTGTCATCTGCATATTTGAGGTTATTGATATTTCTCCCGGCAATCTTACTTCCAGTTTGTGTTTCTTCCAGTCCAGTGTTTCTCATGATGTACTCAAACCCAGACTACCCCCCCAAATATTTTTAAACACACTAAAAAAAAAATCTGAGGATAAGCTTGTAGACAATAATATAGCCACATGCATCAGGAAATACTTTTGGCTGCTGCTGCTACTGCTGCTGCTAAGTTGCTTCAGTCGTGTCCGACTCTGCAACCCCACAGACGGCAGCCCATTGGGCTCCGCCATCCCTGGGATTCTCCAGGCAAGAACACTGGAGTGGGTTGCCATTTTCTTCTCCAATGCATGAAAGTGAAAAGTGATAGTGAAGTCGCTCAGTCATGTCTGACTCAGTGACCCCATGGACTGCAGCCTACCAGGCTCCTCCGTCCATGGGAATTTCCAGGCAAGAGTACTGGAGTGGGGTGTCATTGCCTTCTCCATTTTGGCTGCTAGTTAAGAGAAACTTGAAGCAGCAGAGGCTTAACTAATGTAAAAACATGTATTTTCTCTCCAATAAGCAGACCAGAGGTGGCAAGGATCACCAGGAGCCTGTGCTCCTTCCACCTTTGTGCTTTGCCATGTTTATGTCAGTGTCTCATGGTGCAGTGAAGCTGCTGAAGCTCCACCTGTTATGTCTACGTTCTGGGCAGAAAGAAATGAGCTGGAGGAAAGGACCAAAGGGTCCTAGCTGCATAAGCATCTTTGCAAGCTTTTTCCAGGGAACGCCACCCCATCACTCCCACTGACCACCCCTCTGGAAAGAGAGGCTGGGAAACGGCTTATTGTCAGGGCCCTCTTGCTCCCTGTAACAGCCTTCAGTTTCTGTTAGTGAGAAGAAAGAATGGAGACTGGGTAGGCAGCTAGTCATCCATGCCACAGCACATATTTTAAATTATTTCCATTGTTAAGGATGTTGTAAATAGATGAACGCATGAGGTATAAGTTCCATTTGTTTTCTTACATGTGGCCTTTTGAATGCTCTTGGCTTCTGCTCAGGCTATAGTGGCTTTCCTTCTAAGTCTTATTAGAGTCTCTCGAATCTACTGGGACTGTACCCGGGAGACGTTTTCGAATGGTTATCACTTGCGCAGTGTGGACACCCCTTCATTCTGCACGAGTGCTCAGGCCAGTGTGCCTAGTGTGAGCTTTGGCTCTGCTTGATTTCCAAAGCCCTTGCTGGCAGCCATTGTTCTGGTGGCAGAAATTTTCTTATCACTTATTGAAAAAAAAAAATCCTCAGGTGAGCTTCTGCAATCTCAGCTCCTGACCCTGCTTTCCCTCTCCCTTGTGACAATGCTGAAATCAGTGGGGAAAACCATGACCATTCTCTACCAGTGTTCTGCCTTGGCAGCTCATTGTAAGTCCTCTTCTAACTGCCACATAAAATACAGGTTACCCTGAACCTGTATTTTAGCAGCAACAAAAAAATTTATAGTTTCTGCTTCTCAACACTGACTGCTGGGGTGTAAAGTCAAGAAAAACACCCACACTCATGTTCACATGTATAACTCCATGGATATATGAGCTGAGTCTTGCAAAAGAAGAGACATGCCAAGAACAAGAGTGAGCAGGAAGGAGGGTCCAGGTAGAGGACACGGCATGAACACGAGCCACCTGGGCTGTTCAGGGAAGTGCTAGCACAGAGACAAAAATCCTTGTGAGCATCTCTGACTTAGGATAGACTCCTAAGGCAGAGGCCCTCACTGTAAATTGCAAATTGCTTTATAGTTTGCTGCCAGAACTGTGTGAGGGAGTCCATGTCACCAAACATCCTCTGGCATTGCCCTTCTTTGGGATTCAAATGAAAACTGACTTTTTCCAATTCTGTGGCCATTGCTGAGTTTCCAAATTCATTGACATACTGAAGGCTAACAGCATTATTTTTTAGGATTTTAAATAGCTCAGTTGGAATTCCGTTACCTCCATCAGCTTTGTTCGTTGTAATGCTTCCTAAGGCCCACTTGACTTCACACTCCAGGATATCTGGCTGTAGGTGAGTGATTACACCACTGTGGTTATCTAGGTAATTAAAACTGTTTTTGTATAGTTCTTCTGTGTATTCTTGCCACCTTTTCTTGCTCTCTTCTGCTTTTGTTAGATCTTTACCATATCTGTCCTTTATCATGCCCATACTTACATGAAATTTTCCCTTGATATATCCAATTTTCTTGAAGAGAACTCTAGTATTTCCCATTCTATTGTTTTCCTCTATTTCTTTGCATTGCTCACTTAAGAAGGCTTTCCTAACTCTCCTTGCTATTCTCTGGAAGTCTGCATTCAACTGGGTAAATCTTTCCCTTTCTCCCGTGCCTTTTGCGTCTCTTCTTTTCTCAGCTTTTTGTAAGGCCTTCTCAAACAACCAGTTTGCCTTCTTGCATTTCTTTATCTTTGTCATGGTTTTGGTCATTGCCTCCTGTACAATATTACAAACCTTGGTCCATAGTTCTTCAGGCAGTCTACCAGATCTAATCTCTTTAATATATTCATCACCTGTACCGTATAATCATATGGAACTTGATTCAGGTCATATCTGAATAGCCTAGTGGTTTTCCCTATTTTGTTCATTTAAGCCTCCATGATCTGAGCGATAGTCAGCTCCAGGTCTTGTTTTTGCTGACTGTATAAAGCTTCTTCATCTTCAGTTGCAAAGAACATAATCAATTTGATTTTGGTATCGACCATCTGGTGATATCCATGTGTAGAGTCAGCTCTTGTGTTATTGGAAAAGGGGGTTTACTATGACCAACATGTTCTCTTGACAAAACTCTGTTAGCTTTTGCCCTGCTTCATTTTGCACTCCAAGGCCAAACTTGTCTATTATTCCAGGTATCTCTTGACTTCCTACTTTTGCATTCCAAACCCCTACAATGAAAAGGCCATCTTTTTTGGTGTTAGTTCTATTACAGTGAAAGTGAAGTCATTGGAAAAGACTCTGATGCTGGGAGGGATTGGGGGCAGGAGGAGAAGGGGACAACAGAGGATGAGATGCCTGGATGGCATCACTGACTCGATGGACGTGAGTCTGAGTGAACTCCGGGAGTTGGTGACAGACAGGGAGGCCTGGCGTGCTGTGATTCATGGGGTCGCAGAGTCGGACACGACTGAGTGACTGAACTGAACTGAAATGAACTGAAGTCATTCAGTTGTGTCCGACTCTTTGCGACCCCACGGACTGTAGCCTGACAGGCTCCTCTGTCCATGGGATTCTCCAGGCAAGGGTACTGGAGTGGGTTGCCATTTCCTTCTCCAGAAAGAAGTTCTATTAGTTCTATTCAACCTCCTGGTTGGCAGGAGGTTAGGTGAATATGGCAGATAAGGCAAAACTTTGTAGCCCAACTCATTCAACTTTTGAAGCATTGGTTGTGTGATTTGCAGTCAGGCATTGCCATGGAGAAGAATCGGGCCCATTCTGTTGACCAATGCTGGTTGCAGGCATTGCAGTTTTCAGTGCATCTCGTTGATTTGCTGAGCATACTTTTCAGATGTAATGGCTTCTCCAGGATTCAGAAAGCTGTAGTGGATAAGATGGGCAGCAGACCACCAAACAGTGACTATGACCTTTGTTTGTGTGCAAGTTTGTCTTTGGAAAGTGCTTTGGAGCCTCTTCTTTTGTTGATTATCAGGACTACTCCATTTCTTCTAAGAGATTCTTGCCTGCAGTAGTAGATACAATGGTCATCTGCTTTAAATTCACCCATTTCCATCCATTTTAGTTCACTGACTCCTAAGATATTGATGTTTACTGTTTCCATCTCCTGTTTGGAAGATTGATCATGTCCAATTTACCTTGACTCATGGACCTAATTTCCCAGGTTCCTGTGCAATATTGTTCTTTATAGCATCAGACTTTAATTTCACCACCAAACATATCCACAACTGAATGTTGTTTCTGCTTTGGCCCAGCTGCTTCTTTCTTCCTGAAGCTATTAGCAATTGCCCTCTACTCTTCCCTAGCAGCATATTGGACAACTTCTAACCTGAGGGGCTCATCTTCCAGTGTCATATCTTTTTGCCTTTTCATACTGTTCATAGGGTTCTCACATCAGGAATACTGGAGTGGTTTGCCATTCCGTCCTCCAGTGGACCATGTTCTGTCAGAACTCTGTGCTATGACCCGTCCATCTTAGTGGCCCTGCACAGCATGGCTCATGGCTTCATAGAGTTATGCAAGCCCTTTTGCCATGACAAGTCTGTGATCCATGAAGGGAATCATTTTTCTATTGAGGTAATAATGTTTTTGTGGTCCATTTATTTATGTAGCAAATATTTACTGAGTGCCTGTTATGCGTTGGGCACTCTTCCAGGAGCTAGGGTCATAGCAGAGAACAAAGCAGAGATCCCACCCTCCAGGGAGCTGATGTTCTGGCGAGAAAACACAGAGAGTGAACATGAAAACAAGGCCAAGAATTGTAAAAACTCTTTAAAGACTGAAGATGGTAACACTTTGTTGTATAGTTTCCCCAGTTTGCTTGCTTTATTATTTTATTTGTATTGTAATCTGTCTTAAAGAGCTTCTTAATTTTTCAGCTTTTGATTTTGGCCTGATTTTAGGTTTATAGAAAAGTTGCAGAGTACAGAGAGTTCCCAGCTCTGCTCAACTTCCCCTGATGTTAGTAACCTACATCTAGCACATTTGTCAAAAGTAAGACATGAAATTAGTACAACAGTATTAACTAAATTGCTTCATTGGATTTCACCAGTTTTCCACTAGTGTCCTATTTTTTCTGTTCCAGAATCCAATCCAGGATACTAAGCTGCACTTAGGAAGTTCTTAGTTTTAATGAAGTAAAATCTATTAATTTATTTTAATTGCTCATTTTGTTCTTAGAAGTCCTTCTACATCCTGAGATCTGATAAAATATTAATCTGTATTTTTCTAGATATATATGGTTTCGTTTTCTAGATTATTTCTTTCTTTCTGCCATCTGGGATTTATTTTGGTGCAGTGCATGTAAAGATCTAGGGCTTCCTAAGTGGCTCAGTGGTAAAGAATCTGCCTGCCAAGCAGGAGACTGGGGTTTGATCCTGGGTTGGAAAGATCCTCTGGAGAAGGAAATGGCAGTTCATTCCAGCATTCTTGCCTGGCAAATCCCATGGACAGAGAAGCCGTGTGGACTCCATGGGGTCGCAAAGAATCCGACATGACTTAGTGACTAAGCAAAAACAACAGCATAAAGATCTAGGGTTTATTTTTAAAGATTTTTTTTTTTAAGGGGACCATTTTTAAAGTCTTTATTGAATTTGTTACAGTATCACTTCTGTTTTATGTTTTGACTTTTTGGCTGTGAGATGCATGGCATCCTAGCACCCCAACCAGGGAGTGAATTTGCAATCCATGCTGTTGTTCAATTGCTAAGGGTTGTCTGACTCTTTGTGACCCCATGGACTGCAACACACCAGGCTTCCCTGCTTTCAAACTGTCTCCCAAAGTTTGCTCAAACTCATGTCCATTGAGTTGGTGATGGCATCCAACCATCTCATCCTCTGTCACCTCCTTCTCCTCTTGCCCTCAATCTTTCTCAGCATCAGAGTCTTTTCCAGTGAATCAACTCTTCACATCAGGTGGCCAAAGTATTGGATGTTCAACTTCAACATCAGTCCCTTCAATAAATATTCAGGGTTGATTTCCTCTAAGATTGACTGGTTTGATCTCCTTGCAGCTCTCAAAAGTCTTCTCTAGCACCATAGTTCAAAAGCCTAAATTCTTCGGTGCTCAGCCTTCTTTATGATCCAACTCTCACATCCATATATAACTGCTGGAAAAACCATAGCTTTGACTAGATGGACCTTTGTCAGCAAAATGATGTCTCTGCTTTTTAATACACTGTCTAAGTTTGTCAAAACATTCTTTCCAGGGTACAAGTGTCTTTTAATTTCATGGCTGCAGTCTATCCACAGTGATTTTGAAATCACTGCCCAAGAAAATAAAATCTGTCACTGTTTCCACTTGTTTCAATCTATTTGCCATGAAGTGATGGAACCAGATGCCTTGATCTTGGTTTCTTGAATGTTGAGTTTTTTTTTTGTTTGTTTTTATTTTATTTTTTTTCTTTATTTATTTATTTTAAATTACAATACTGTATTTGTTTTGCCATACATTGACACAAATCAGCCTTAGGTGAACACAATCTCCCAATGCCGAAGCCCCCTCCCACCTCCCACCCCACATCCTCTACTTGAATCATCCTGTGCCTCAGCCCCATGCATCCTGCATCCTACATTGAACATAGATTGGCGCTTCGTTTCTTACACGAAAATATACATGTTTCATTGCCATTCTCCCAAACCATCCCATCCTTTCCCTCTCCCTCAGAGTCCAAAAGTCCACTCTATACCTCTGTGTCTCTTGGTTGTCTCACATAGAGGGTCATCATTACTGTTGAGTTTTTAAGCCAGGTTTTTCACGCTCCTCTTTCACCTTCATCAAGAGTCTCTAGTTCCTCTTCTTTTTCGGCCATTAGAGTGGTATCATCTGCATATCTGAGGTTGTTGATATTTCTCCTGGCAATCTTGATTCCAGCTTATGATTCATCCAGCCTGGCATTTTGCATAATATATTCTGCATATAAGTTAAACAAACAAGGTAACAATATACAGCCTTGATGTACCCCTTGCACTGGAAAGCAAACACCCAACCACTGGACCACCAGGAAGTTCCAAGACCTGGTGTTTATTTTTCTGAATAGTTGGTCAGCTATACAGTTCTCTAGAATGGGTCCTTCCTTTCCTCACCAATTTGTGAAGCAACTCCTATAGAATGTGAAATACTAAGATGTCCCAGGTTCTGTCTCCAGGTATAGGTTCCATTACATTGATTTTTCTGTTGATGGCTGTCAGTATCTCACTGTTTTGAGAGGTGCATATTTATAGCATGTTTTCACATCTGGTAGGACACAACCCCCTCCTGCTTTAGAAGATGAAGATTATGTTAATAAGAATAATGATCCCATTTATATGCCAGGTCCTGTGTTGGGAGCCACAGATAAGATATGAATGACCAAGTCCCCCCTTCAAGGAGGCCAGTCAATGGGGGAGGCAGACACCTGACTTGTGCCACCAGCGGCGTGCTGGAGCGTAGGTAACTATAGGGGAAGGGCCAAGGAGTCTGCCTGGAGCAGTTGCAAAGGTTTGGTCTCTGTTTGAGTGGTGTAGGAATCAGCCAGAGAAGCAGGCAGGGCATTTCAGGCAGAAGGAACAGCAGTTAAAGGCCTGGAGTTGGAGACGTATGCAGCGTATTTGGGCAACCATATGCAGTTGGTGTTGAAGCTTTAAGTCCTGAGATGGGAGTGATGGAAAGAGGCAAGACTGTAGAGGCAGGTGGGGCAGGGTCATGGAAGGCCTCCACTGCCAAAGGAGGTGTTCAGGTGACCCCAAGGGCCCTCCTGTCCTGGAATTCTTCAATTACTGATTCTCTTCTCAGGAACATGTTCCCAGCCAACCTGGTGGAAGCCACATTCAAGCAGGTGAGTGGGTTCCTGGGCGATGGAGGGAGAGCAGGCAGCGCCAGCCTGGGCCTGGCTTGGCTGGTTAGTCTCCCTGTCTCTGGGGGTGGGATGCTACAGGAGAGGGTCGGCGGGGGTGGGGGGGTGGGGGTGGGGTAGGGGAAGACCTAGATCTTTAGAGCCTCCTGTGGCTGTACCCCTGCCCTGGGTTCTGACTTTTCATGAGAAAGAATTATGAGGAGAGAAGGAAGCCCCATTGAGTGCTGGCTCTGCCCTCGATTACGTCCATGCTCATGCACAGGGTCTCTCTCAGACCTCACAATAACCCTACCCTGGGCTAGGGCCAGAACATCCGGAGGAGGAAACTGAGACTCAGGAGGGTTAAAGGATTTGCCCAAGGCTAAATCACTAGTAAATGGCAGAACTAGTAGGTGAACTCAGACCTGCTGGCCTCAAAGTCTGTTTTCTCTTTCTTTTTAAAATAATCCTTTCCTATAATAAAAACAGCAATAATACTCACTGTAAAATATTAGGGAAATACTAAAATAAATAAGTGAAATTCACTCAGTTGTGTCCAACTCTTTGTGACCCCCATGGACTATAGCCTGCCAGATTCCTCTGTTCATGGAATTCTCTAGGCCAGAATACTGGAGTGGGTAGCTGTTGCCTTTTCCAGGGGACTTTCCCAACCCAGGCATTGAACCCAGGTCTCTTGCATTGCAGGCAGATTCTTTACCAGCTGAGCTACCAGGGAAGCCCAAAGCAGAGGATAAAAACACTTGTAGTTCCAGGACCTAGCAATAGTGATAGTAGATGGTATGCTTCTATCTTTTTTTCTCTGTCGAAATGTTTTTAAAAAATTAAATTAGGATCATAGTACACACACAGTGTGCATCTTGCTTTTTCCCCCACTCCCATTATATCATGAGCACTTTACATGGTTATTAATGTTTCTTAAAAATACAAGTCATTTACGGATGTGAGAGTTGGACCGTAAAGAAGGCTGAGTACCGAAGAACTGACGCTTTCAAGCTGTGATGGTGGAGAAGACTTTTGAGAATCCCTTAAACTGCAAGGAGATCAAACCAGTCAATCCTAAAGGAAATCAATCCTGAATATTCACTGGAAGGACCAATGCTGAAGCTGAAGTTCCAATACTTTGGCCACCTGATACAAAGAGCCGACTCATTGGAAAAGACCCTGATGCTGGGAAAGATTGAAGGCAGGAGGAGAAGCAGGTGACAGAAGATAAGGTGGTTGGATGGCATCACTGACTCAATGGAAATGAGTTTGAGCAAACTTGGAGGTGGTGAAGGACAGGGAAGCCTGGTGTGCTGCAGTCCATGGGGTCGCAAAGAGTGGGACATGACTGAGCAACTGAACAACAGCAAAAATACAGTGCTTACTGATGATGTCATAGCCTGATGTAAGCCTAGGCTGTAATTTATTTGCCTATCTCTCCTTTTGGTTGTTTACCAAAACAGCCTTGTTGTTATTCAGTCACTAAGTGATGCCTGACTCTGTACCCCATGGATTGTAACACACCAGGCTCCTCTGTCCTCCACTGTCTCCCAGAGTTCTCTCAAATTCATGTCACTGAGTTAGTGATGCTATCTAACCGTCTTATCCTCTGCTGCCTCCTTCTTCTGCCTTCAGTCTGTCCCAGTATCAGGGTCTTTTCCAGTGAGTAGGCTCTTCACATCAAGCGGCTAAAGAATTGGAGCTTATGAATAGTCAGGGTCAGTTTCCAACAACCCTGTACATGAATCTTTATTTGCATTTCTAATAATTTCCCTTCTAAAATGTCAGTCTGGTTGACTCAGTCCCTGTGGTGGGCCCTGTATTGAGCCTGGAGACACACAAGAGGTGGTTGAGAGATGGAAGAGAGGCTCCAAAATAAGGAGCTGTGAAAGCTTGAGCTAATCCCTGTATGTTCCCTCGCCTCTTGTGTCTTCATTTATGAAATGAGCCAAGTAGTGAAGGGCCCTGAATGCTAGGCTAGGGAGTTTGGATATTATCCCAACAGGGATGGGCAATTACTGAAGATGTGGGAGGAAAGAGAGCATTGCTCTGCTTTCCACCCCATCTGAAATGCCCTTTATCTTTTGGCAAACTCCTACCCATCCTTCAAGAATCAGCACCTGGTGCAGAGTGTTCAACACTAGAATGATGACGGTGGTTGTGATGGTGAAGGTGGTGGTAGTGATGATAGCAGTGATGGGTACAGAAGGCTTGCCATGTGCCAGGCACCACTGTCAGAACTTTACGTATATCGCCTCATTTAACCTAATGAGGTAAGTAACTATTAAGACCCCACTTCACGGATGAGGGAACCGAAGCAGTGACATTTTAGGTATATTTCCTGAGTGGCTCCTTTTCTCCACCCACCCCCAGACACTTTGCTTTATTGATACTTGGTGTTAGGAAGATAGGAGCCCTTATTTGGGCTCATAGTACCTGAGGAAAGAGAAGAAAAGACTTGGTAATGTCCTGGGGGCTGAGGAAGCGGGGTAGCTGACTCGGTCACCCAGCTCTCTCCAGCTGGCGTCTCATCTCATCAAGAAAGCTCGGGTCAAACTAAGCTTTCCTAACAGAAGGTCCAAATTTCCTTCAGTGGAAGGCAGTGCTGGCTGGCTGTTAGGCAGATGGATAGTAGGTGGCTGAAAGAGGACCAACAGGTGAATGGAGGATTATCCAAGCAGATTATCTGTGTAGATGGATGGATGTTTAGAGAGGGTCCCAGCCAGGTGGCGCTAGTGGTAAAGAATGTCAGTGCAAGAGATTAAGAGACGTGGATTTGATCCCTGGGTGGGGAAGATCCCCTGGAGAAGGGCATGGTAACCCACTCCAGGATTCTCGCCTGGAGAATCCCATGGTCAGAGGAGCCTGGTGGGCTACAGTCCACAGGGTCTCACAGAGTTGGATGTGACTGAAGTGACTTATCACAGGTAGGTGTAATGATGCACAGAAAGAAGAGGGGAGGAGGGATGGAGGGAGGTATGCCTGGGCAGTGAGTGGATGAACGAACGAATCTCAGTTTTGCTTTTTGGTAAAATATTGATAATAATCCCTGTCCTGCCTATGTCACAGGGTTACTGTCAATCAAATAGTTTACGAGTGGATACAGATGTGCTTCCAAGATGTTATCATTATTGTTGTTGATATTTCGCTTGGTCCTGACCCATTCCTGGTTGGGGTGTCGCCCACCAGTATCGCACCAAGACTACCCCCGTTGTCAAGTCCCCCACGGTGGCATCAGAGGAGGCCCCTTCTCGGAGGATCCTCATCTACGGGGTCCAAGAGGAGAATGGCTCTCGTGTGCAGAACTTCGCCCTGGACCTGACACCCCCTCCAGAGGTCGTTTACAAGTCAGAGCCCGGCACCAGCGATGGCATGAACGTGCTGGGCATCGTCATCTTCTCTGCCACCATGGGTATGTGCTGCCCACCACCCCGGGAAGCCCTGGAGCCTGGCCCTCCTTGCATTTACCCCTCCCTGCATCCCATGTCCAATAACCTGCATAGCCTGGACTCTCCCCATTTTCCAGGAGGTTCTTTCCTTTCCTTTTCCGAGGGAGTGACTCAAGTCCCTATTCCATTACCCAGGGACAAGGGGATGTCCCTAGCCCTCCCGAGTTGGAGCTGCTGTTCCTCACAAGGAATTCCCCATCCCTGGGTGCTATTTGCCTCCAGGGGTGTTGGTCCTCTCTCTGAGAAGGCCATGCCTCTGACCTTGCCAGCAGCTGTTTGTTTAAAGCCCTCATTCTTCCTTTCCACCCTCAACCATAAGGCTTTCTCAGTGGCCACCTCTCTCTACAGACCTGTCTGTGCCATTTCTAGGGGCCCGTGACCATACTCTTTCGTTTGCTGGGTCCCCAAGGCCCACCATAGCCTACTTACCATGAAGCTGGTGAAGTTTAACTTGCACAGGTCCCTTCTAAGGCCTGTATCCTTTTCCTTTTTTAAATTTTATGTTCTTTTTTATTGAAGAAGGCTCCAAACTGTGCAAACTTCAGATCCTACAAAACCTCTGGATATGCCTCTGCCTGCAGCGTCCCCCTCTTGACCACCCACACCGACATATGCACACAGCCTTCTTCCTTCTTTGGTAGCAGTGGTTTATCACTAAGTCATGTCCAACTCTTGCCACCCCATGGACTGTAGCCCACCAGGCTTCTTTGTCCATGGAGTTTTCTAGGTGAGATTGCTGGAGTGGGTTGCATTTCCTTCTCCAGGGGATATTTCCAACCAAGAATCAAACCTGCATCTCCTGCATTGCAGGCAGATTCTTTACCAACTGAGCTACCAGTGAAGTCCTCTTCCTTTTAGGAGTCTAGGAATTCCTAACCCCTCCGCAACTATCTAGCTTGTCAGTCCCACCTCATCCTTCTAGGTCATACCAGAGGTCACCAGGAGCCTCACTATAAAATCCTATCAGCACCTTCCCCCAGCCTCAGCCCTGGGCCTAGTGGAGTGCTCTCCAGCTTCCAACTCCTACACAGGGTTTTCTTCTCAAGTGGAAATTCTCCCATCTTCTTGGTTTCTTGGGCAAGGAACTTGGGGGTTACTTTCTACTTTGCTCTCTGCTTCAACTCACACCCAAATCCCATCAGGTCTGCCTCTGAAATCTCTCCAGCCTCTGCATTTCCTTCTGCCCACTGCCCCAGCCAAGGCCACTGTCATCTCTCACCTGGTTTCTGGAAAAACTCCCCCAAGAATCCCCTGTCCTTGTGTGTCCTCCTCACAGGGTCACTGAGTCCCCATGTAAAGCCTCCACTGGCTCCACGGTCCTCAGAGAGGGGTGCAAACACTGCATGACCAACAGAGCCTGTGAGCTCCGGCCAGGCTGCCGCTCTCGGCAGGCTCACTTCCCCAGCCGCTCTGCTTGTCGGTTCCTGCAAGGCGCCTCCCTCAGCCAGGCTGCTCCTGCCCCCTCCCCTCTCAGCTACACTTTTCTCATCCTTGAGGGGGCTCAGTATAAGCATCCTATCCTGGGGGAAAAGTCTAACCCCAGTCAGATTCCCTGTGTTATTCCTTAAGTGTTTGACCCAGTACAACTGCCTACTTGTTAGTGTGGCTGTTTAATGCCTGCGCGGCAGCTGTGCACATTCCATGCAGGCAGAGACAGGTCTTGGTCTCCCAGTAGCCCCACAGCCACCATGTGATTGGTTAGAGCACGTGTGTGCTCGGTAAACTGGGAAAGGGGGTGGATGGGCAGATGAATGACAAGGGGGAATGGAGCTCTTTTCATCCTGGTCAAAAGGCCAGGCGGGCGCACAGGGGGCCAGGACCTCAGAGACCCTGGTGTATGAGAGGATGGTGTTTGGAAGCATCCTCAGTACCTCTGATAATCTGTCCCCCGCCCTGGACTTTCTTCCTTTTCCCCAGCCATCACTGCTCTCTTAGGGCTGGGAACATATCGAAAAAGGACATCTATTAGCAGAACTAAAGAAAACTGAGAGCCTTCAACTCGTTTCGCTGTTTACTGAGCACATGCCACTGTCGGCGGCGGCCTCCACTCTAGCCGTGCCGAGGCCTCTGTGTGCCCCCACCTGAGTGTCCGTGAGCACACCCACGCAGCTGCTCCCCTCACTGAGCCTCCTTCCCCATCCTCTCCCTGGTGTTGGGATGTGGCTGATGCTAAGGTGGCATTGGCCTTGCTTGTGGGAGGAAGCCCACTGCCACCCTCCGCATCCCATGTACAGTCACTCTAAGCCAGCCAGAGCCTAGCGGTGGAACACGGAGCCTGATGAAGAGCAGGAATAGCTGGGGAGGGACAGAGTCAGTGGGAAACCTGGCTCTAAGTTCAGCCAGGCTTCCACAGGCCAGATGGACAGAGCTGGGCCCAGTGTAGCCTGCCTCTCTGGCCTCTCCTGCCCACCCCCGTAGGGGCCCCTCCACTCCCCTCCCCCAGGGTAGCTGCTCCCTGCTCCGCATGGGTTCAGGGCATCCTGGGCAGGGAGAGAGCTCTTACCTGGAGTTCCAGAGGCCAGGATCCAGATCCTGCCCCTCACCGGCTGAGTCAGTGGATGAACCTCTCGGACACGGTGACAGTAAGCTCCAGGAAGGCAGACACAGAGTGTATTATGCTCTCCATCTTTGTGTCACCAGTGGGAGAGCAGTTGCTTGTCACTGTCCCGGGAGTGATCTAACTGTGGTTACCTGCATGAGCTCAGAACCCCAAGGGGAGGGTGACAGGGGCTTCGGAAAAGCTTTGCCATTCATTCCCTTGTTCACTCATTCATTCAATGATAAGTTGCCCTCGTGGGTTAACTTTCTATTGGAGGAGACAGAACACAACGGATGACTGTTGTAATAAGTGATATGAGGGGATCAGAAAGAGATAGGTTAGAGAATACATGGGGAGTCTGCCAAGGGGGAGTTGGGGAGGTGCAGGCCTCCAGGCCAGGGCTTCAGGCATCAGGAACTGAGTGGACAAAGCCCCCACCGCAGCCAAGAGCTTGATGTGGTCTAGAAATGGGAGGAAGGCACGATGCAGGAACAAAGTGAGGAAGGGAAAGCGGGGGGCCAGACAGAGGCACGACCAGGCCGAGTGGGGCCTGAGCCAGGGTGAGAGGGCTGGGCTGTTGGTTACGGTCTCTGTGTGCAGGAAAGTCAGCTGGGGATGTTGGCAGGGAGCATTTTTATCTTTAGAAGGAGGCACGTGCTGCTGGGTAGAGAGGAGGGAGGAGATGGAGCCCTGTGGGAGGTCACAGCCCTCTCCAGCGGGGAGGCCAGGGAGGGAGGGAAGTAGGGGGAAGCGCTGGGTGGCAGAGGCTGCTGAGCTGGCGGCCAGGCGCTGAGATCTGTGTGCCCATGGTCTGTCCGCGCCTGGGCGCAGCACGAGCTGGCTCACGCAGCTGTCACGCGGGTCTGCCTCCCTCTGCCGGGTCTGGCATTTGCTGTGTCCCTGCCCTCCGCAGGCATCATGCTGGGCCGCATGGGGGACAGCGGGGCCCCGCTGGTCAGCTTCTGCCAGTGCCTCAACGAGTCTGTCATGAAGATCGTGGCCGTGGCTGTGTGGTGAGCCTCGTCGTGGGGACTGGGGGTGGACTCCTACCTACTCTACCCCCCTTCCAGCCCTGCTCTGGGTAGCTGGAGGGACCCCGTGGTCCCAGAGCAATGAGCAGAAAGCTGCAGAGGAGGATACCCCCAGCCCTGACCAGGCCAAGTTCCCGGGCCTTCCACTTCTGGCCCTGTCAGGCCCACTGGAGGCAAAGCAAGAGCTAATCCGCCTGGCCCTGACCTCTCCAGGCTGTTTCCTCATCTCTTGGGGCCTCATTAGCTCAGCTTTTGGAGAAAGGAGACACTGGAAGGGACAGACAGCTGCCACTCCTTGGCTCAGAGTTCAGACCTTAGGAATCTTCTAGCCCAACACTGCACAGTGAGATAGGGTAAGGCAGAGGCCTGCCAAGGTCAGCCACAGAGGCTGTCTCATTGCTGGGCTGAAATGCGGGCCTGCAGAGGAAGGCAGAAGGGTGAGGGCTGTGCACGGCTGGGCAGGTTAAGGGGGCACTGGCCACACCATATGCTACGTACTCGGGTACATAGCCTCCTTCGTCCTCACAAGAGTCCTGGAAGGCTCAGGGTGGACAGGCCCGGCAGTTATGTAGTGCCCAGGGCCTCCCAGGGTCTTGGCCTGCCTGGTGCTGAGCCAGCTGCCCTGCCCACCCAGGTACTTCCCCTTTGGCATCGTGTTTCTCATCGCTGGCAAGATCCTGGAGATGGACAACCCCACGACCGTAGGAAAGAAGCTGGGCTTCTATGCAGTCACCGTGGTGTGCGGGCTGGTCGTCCATGGCCTCTTCATCCTGCCACTGCTCTACTTCTTCATCACCAAGAAGAACCCCATCGTCTTCATCCGCGGCATCCTCCAGGCCCTGCTCATCGCACTGGCCACCTCCTCCAGGTAGCCCTGGGTGGTGAAAGTGTCAGGGTGGAGACCATGGCTGAAAGCTATTCTTCTGTCCAGCCATCATTTGTCTGTAGCCATGGAACCATGGAAAGTGTCGATGTGACCTACTGCACAAACTTGGGGGAGGATTTGGTAACAAGACCTATTCTTGAAATGCTTGAGCCCCTACCTTCCCGAATGGCAGCAAGCCCTCCTCCGCACCCCCAGTGTTCACTCAGTCCACGTGGGGGTTGGCTTCCACGTGTCAGGGGCAGGCGGAGCTAAAGAGTGACGGGTCTGCAATCTGCCGCCTTCCACTGCCACGTGGTGCTTCTGTTGGAGTGAGGCCCTCCGCTCTTCAGGGGCTTTGCCTGTTTACTGTCACTGGCAGCTGGCCCTGTCACAACGCTGGCAGCGTCTCTAGACAGTGGGAATTTGAGTCATGATTCCATTACCCACTAGCTCTGTGACTGCAGGCAAGTCACTCCACCCTCCCGGGTGGTGGGATTAGTTTCCTCATATACAGACTGGGGATCACTGTGGCCTCTGGCACGTAGAGTTGCTGTGTGATTAATGGAGATAACCCACTAAGGCCACTCTGGGTTTGGTGAAGCAACACCTGACCTCAAGCATCCCAGACCGCAACTGAGTGCGGAAGACCCAGGGAGATGAAGTCATGCAAATTCTGCTATTGACCGAGGAGAAGGAAGGAGGCGGTCACTTACTGGGCATCTAACCTGTGAAGAGAGAGTGGTTCTCCCCACAGTGAGTGTCCAAGCTCTACACGAAGGAAGTCACCTAAACCTGAACCCATGTCTCTGGCCTCAAAGGCCTGGCTCTTCCCTCCATCCCTTACTGCCTTCTCTTCCCTAGGCCTCAGTCCCCCAGTCTGTAAAATGGGAATAAGGGCCACTACAGACCTCCTTCCCCTGCAGCCACATAACCCACCTTTGGCAGCAGAAGCACCTCATGCAGGACTCGGGAGGAGCAGAACCAGTGAGGAAAAGCCGTAGAAGCCTTGTCTGGGAACCCCATCTGGGGCAGAGGGAGGAGGCGAGAGGGAAAGATGAAGCCCCAAGCAGCTGCTGGCTCCCAGTCGCTGGTTAAGCCTACTAGCACCAGCAGCCCTCGCCATTTCCTGCAGGAACCGCAGCCTCGGGTCCAGCATGCCTGGGGCCCATGAGAGGCTCTGGCAAGTGTACCTGGGCCTCCCAGGCAGTGACCTGTGGGGACTAAGGGCTGTGGGGCTACGCAAACCTGGATTTCAGGCCCAGCACTGCTACTGGGAGCTGGGTAGCAACACAGCTACAAGAGCAAGGGCTACCATTGGTTGAGTGCCTACAGTGGGTGCTTGCTAAGTTGCTAAATCGTGTCCGACTCCGTGATCCTATGGACTGTAGCCCGCCAGGCTCCTCTGTCCACGGAATTCTCCAGGCGAGAATACTGGAGTGGGTTGCCATGCCCTCCTCAAGGGGATCTTCCCCACCCAGGGATCGAACCTGGGTCTCCTGCATTGCAGGCAAATTCTTTACTGTCTGAACCACCAGGGAAGTGAAGTGAAAGTCGCTCAGTCGTGTCCGACTCTTTGTGACCCCATGGACTATGCAGTCTGTGGAATTCTGCAGGTCAGAATACTGGAGTGGGTAGCCTTTCCCTTCTCCAGGGGATCTTCCCAACCCAGGGTTCGAATCTAGGTCTCTCACCTTGCAGGCAGATTCTTTACCAGCTGAGCCGCAAGGGACGCCCGAACCACCAGGGAAGTCACCTACAATACGTAGATGCTATTGTAAGCACTCTCCTGTTGAATCCTCCTAATAGCGCCCGTCGTGTACCGATTGTTTGGGACAAGGAAACTATGGCACGTACAAGTTGAGGAGGTGCCAAGGCCACTAAGCTAGTGGGAAGCTGGAATCTGAAGCCAGTGCTCCCACCCAGAGCCCTGCTGTTGACCACTTCATCTCCACTTTGCATAGTCATGTGACATGGCATCAGCCCCTCCTCCCCCTCTGGGCTTCATTTCTTCACCTGTTAAAGGAACTCAGAACCTTCCTAGCAGGAAGCTGTGGGGTGTAAAATGCAGCACGCGGCACCTGGCAGATGTTCTGCTGGCGGTCACTCCCTTCCTGACCAGTGTGCACAGGGGGTCTCTAAGGCCCAAAGCCTGGGCAAGGCTGGCCACATGACCACTTTAAAAGCCCCTTCAGTCTGTTCACCCTAGATGGGCCAGCTGCCTGGCATTGGTGGTTGGGGAGGGGGGCACTTCTGTTACCATCCAGCTGGCAACTTGGGGATCCTCACCATCCTGGAGGAAGGTGATGGGCAGACACTGGCCCTTCTATTCACAGCTCAGCCACACTGCCCATCACCTTTAAGTGCCTGCTGGAGAACAACCACATCGACCGGCGCATTGCCCGCTTTGTGCTGCCCGTGGGGGCCACCATCAACATGGATGGCACCGCGCTCTACGAGGCCGTGGCTGCCATCTTCATTGCCCAGGTCAACAACTATGAGCTGGACTTCGGCCAGATCATCACCATCAGGTGCGTGCTCCTGACACCCGGCACCCAGTGTGGATTGGGGGTGGTTGCTCTGGAAGGGCTTTCGGGAGTCTTGAGCTCCCATATCCCATGTGGTCTCCGAGGCCCAGAGAGTTTAAGGGGGCTCATTCTAGGCCACACAGCCAGTCAGTGCTGGCGTCTCATGATCAGGGCACCAGGCTCCTTCCCCAGGGCCACCCTGCAGGTGGGGAGCTCTGAGCACCTTGGGAAGCTAGGGCCCAGAGGAGGGCCTGCAGTGGGGACACAGGCAGGGAGCAGGGAGCACACTGCAGGCAGGCACAGGGGCAAGCAGAGGCCAGCGGCGGGACTGAGGACAGTGCAGGGGCTGCTGGCGTGGCTGGAGCTGGGGGGCCGGTGCTAGGCGAGGACAGAGGTGGAGGGGAAGGCCTCGCATGCCAGCCTGAGGGTACAAGTCTGACCCTGGGGACCCAGTGCCAGTGGACGATGGGAACCCGTGGACAACTTCCTGGAATCCTGCAGTGACTGTGGCCTGCCAGGCTCCTCTGTCCATGGAATTCTCCAGGCAAGAATACTGGAGTGCTTTGCCATGCCCTCCTCCAGGGGATCTTCCCAACCCAGGGATCAAACTCAGACACAGGGCTTTCCACAGACTTCTTAGGACGTTCTGCTGAGGCCAGGGATACAGCCTCTGGGACCACAGGGCCTTGGGCAGAGGCATAACCCTGCCCCAAGAATGCCCTGCTGTGGCATTCCTAACAATGCCTGCTCCACAATGCTGTCCCCAGAGGCTCTGGCATTCTGCCCTCCTCCTTAATGTCCAGGGCCCAACAATGCTCCCTACCCTCTCCTGCAGCATCACAGCCACCGCAGCCAGCATCGGGGCAGCTGGCATCCCCCAGGCTGGGCTTGTCACCATGGTCATCGTGCTTACCTCTGTGGGCCTTCCCACCGACGACATCACCCTCATCATTGCTGTCGACTGGGCTCTGTGAGTGGGGTTCCCCCTACCCTCTCCTGTCCCCTGGGAGGCATGCGCTCACGATGGACCGGGGAGCTGCCTTGGTTTGGCACAGTGGGTACTCACTGACACCTGCCCAGCTGCATGATCTGTGGGGCCCAGTTTTCAAAAGTGAAAACCTAGGATCCCTTGTTCAAAAACTACAAAGAATTTCAGGAGGTGGGAGCAGAGCATGAGCCCCAGCCCTTTGACACACAGGCCCTGAGACACCACACAGTCCCATGCCTGCATCACCCACTTCAGCACCGCCAGGGGGTGCTGGGCCAGGAGGACCAGGAAGACACCCGTCCTGTGAGCACCGCCCTCTCCCAGCTCCCCTTACAACAGAGGGCCGGCCGCTCACCGCCCACCTTGGCCCACCAGGGACCGTTTCCGCACCATGATTAATGTGCTGGGGGATGCGCTGGCTGCTGGGATCATGGCTCATGTCTGCCGGAAGGACTTCGCTCAGGACACGGGCACCGAGGTGAGCACACCGACTCTCTCCGGCCAGGCTACCCAAAGGCCCAAGGGTGAAGCCAGGAGTGGTGGGCAGGGCAGCAGATCAGCTACCCACCAGCTGGGCCACCTTCCCCGATCGCTCCACACCTTGATCTCCTCATGGGCACCCGGGTGACAGATTCCTCTCATCACTGATTGTTGAACACCCACCATGGCCGGTGGTGAACCCAGTCAGCATCCTCAGGGAGCCATACACTAATGTCCTGCTGACAACAAGGCCAGCATTCACATGTCTGCTGGGAGCTCCATGGTCCTCGGGACTCCTTCAATAACCACTTGGAGCGGCTGTCCCACTCAGTGGGGAGGACGCTGAGGCTCAGGCAGGGAGCTACCCACTCCCACACTGGATCCCAGGGGGCAGGTGCCCCCTTTTCTAAGAGAGTCCCAGGAGGCAGGACAACTTGGAACTGGAGCCCAGAAAGGCCCTATGACCTAGCAAGTTCTCACAGCATGTCTGTAGGAAAACCAATCAGACTGTCCCCAGCCCTTTGCCTGTCCAGTCCTCCCTACTGTCTAACCTCAGTCCCTCCTGCTGCTGCCAAGACCTGTTTCCTCTCCTCAGAAACTGCTGCCCTGTGAGACTAAGCCTGTGAGCCTCCAGGAGATCGTGGCAACCCAGCAGAATGGCTGTGTGAAGAGCGTGGCTGAGGCCGCAGAGCTGACCCTGGGCCCCTCCTGTCCCCACCACGTCCCTGTCCAGGTGGAGCAGGATGAGGAACCAGCCACCACCAGTCTGGACCACTGCACCATTGAGATCAGCGAGCTTGAGACCAACGTCTGAGTCTGAGGAGCTACAGGGCCTGGGGAAAGCCTCCAGGGTTAGGGGCCAAGGGCAGGATCTCAATTCACTACTTTCCTGAGCACAAGAGCCAGGCTCACACTATCTCCCCACCCTTGAGGGTCCAGAATGGGGTCCACTTGACGGAAAGTGGAGTATAAGAAAGAGGAAAGACTGCACGACAGGGTCTCAGCTGGAGAGTTACAGGCAGGCGTAGCCTGAGCCCCGACTGTGACATTTCCACTGGGCTGGCCTGTGTGGGTGGCAGGCAGGGGTATAGTCCCCACTTTCTAGATCACAAAGCTGAGGCTCTGAAAGCTGAAAACACTTGCCCCAGGTCTCAGAACAAGTGATATCAGGACTAGGACTCTAGTTCAAGTATTTCAAGCCCTGGCCACTCCCTGCCAGAGGACAGAGATGCTGCAGGGTCAGATGCCGAGAAGGAGGCTCTGCCCCTTCCAGGAGCCCCAGAGCCTCCACTGCTTTCAATTTACGAGGACATAGCAATGTCCTGGTTCTGCCCCAGCTGTGTCCCAGCCCAGGCCCGCCTCCACCCAGCCCCACAACACGTGGCCTCAGACCAACAGCTCTCTCCAAGGATGGGCCCAGCCTAAGCCGAGACTCACTGCCTTCCACGTGCCACAGCCCGTCCCATCTCCTGACCTAGCAGTTCTGTCTCATAAATCTCATCTGATGTGGAGATGAAGATGTCTTCACCAGAGCTGCAGGGCCCCTAGAAACCCCGGGGCTAGTCTCCCATTGGACAGGTGAGCCAGCCAGGACTGGGGATGCAGACTCACCTGGGATGTTTCAGTCAAGCTCTCCCCACCCCCTGCCCCCAAAGCCCATGTGATGAAGAGGAGTTAGATTTTCTATTCCTTTCTGTGTTTGCAAGTTCAGTGATAACTAAATAAAGGTATTTTGTTTTTCAAGTCTTGTAGGCTTAGTGACCATACCCAAACCAGTATTTCTTTATTGGGTTAATACAGGCAAAGCGCAAACTTGCTTGTCTGGGCAGTCCGAGCACAGACGGGGCTGTCCAGGAAGCTGGAATGTAAACAGCCTTGTCTGCGTAGCTGGAGTGTAGACAGCTCTGTCTGGGCTGTCAATGGGTGGACGGGCCTGCCGGGGCAGATAGAGTGCGGATGAGCCTGTCCTGGTGGCCGGAGTGAGGACAGGCCTGCTTGAGCCTTTACACGCAGGAAGCAGAGCACACGCTGGGCTGCCCAGGGGCCTGTCTGGGAACCATGGTGTGGACAGACCACTCTGCTCACAGCCTGGGTTCCACAGGCTCAGGTCAGTCCTCACAAAAGAAACACATTTCTTCATCCAGCCTGGCTCCCATCTGTGAATGCTTTGCTTTAAGCAGGGGATGTGCCCAAGAAGTTTTCAAACTCTCCTTCCCTTGCTCTCATCAGCCTTACAGTGTCTCCAGGAGGCTCGCAGGGGACACAGAAGACCCTGGCCACACAGCCTGCTCTGGATGCACTTTGGGGAGAAGATACAGCCCCAGGGTTTTGCACCATGGAGCCCATGAAGCTGGGGAAGGGGATGAGAGAATCAGGAGGGTAATCAAGTCTTAAATATTCAGTGGAAGGACTGATGCTGAAGCTGAAGCTCCAAATACTTTGGCCACCTGGTGCGAAAAGCCGACTCATTGGAAAAGACCCCAATGCTGGGAAAGACTGAAGGCAGGAGGAGAAGGGGGCGACAGAGAATGAGATGGTAGGACGGCATCATTGACTCAATAGATATGAGTTTGAGCAAACTCCAGGAGACAGCGAAGGATGGGGAAGCCTGGCATGTTGCAGTCCATGGGGTCACCAAGAGTCAGCTGAACAACAACAGCCACCTGCCTCCCAGGCCCCACTCCTGAACTACCTCCGTCTTCCTCCCAGGGTCATAGTCTGAAGAGTCCGGGAAGGGCCCTAGGCTCCCCTTCTCACTATAGGGCTAGAGGGTGTAGAATCCACCTTGGGAGCACCCGTCCTTCCTTAAGGCCTAATCACCTATGACAGATCAAATGTCCAGCTAACTCTTTGCATGGTGTGGCTGGCCTTACTGGCCCCCTTCCTGTGGCACATCGCTTTGAGTAATGGTGTCTGCTCCATACGGGTCAGGAAGCTGCTCTTTACTGGGCTCAACAGCAGCGTGCTTACACACCTCTAGTGGCGGGGGGCCACCACTTCCAGGGCATGTGATCTGCTGTGGGGCAGCTCTGCCTGGCAGACGTTCTTTGCTCTGAGCTGGGGGCTGCCTTCTTCTGGCCCAGCTCTGGCCCCGCTGGTAATGGTGACACACTGGGCTAGTCTGCCATCTCTGGGCAAGCCTGCAGGAACCAAGGCCCTGAGGAGGGTTCTGCTCCAGCTCCCAAGCCTGCCTCCAGCCCCCTTCGCATCCCAGTGTCTGCTATGGGACGGACCCCATCAGTCATGCCCACTCAGTGCCCAGGAACTCTGAGCAACCCAAAGCCTGCAGGTCCTCTGCCTGGACACTCAGCCCCTCGGGAGCACAGAGTGGGCTCACAGGCTCTGTGTGGTGGTCCTGGCCCAACCTGTTGACCCCCCACCGAGTTGAGGGGCTGCACGTGCCTCCAGGGCACCTCACCTTCATCTAGACCCTGCATCCCTGGACTTCTTTCTATGGGATGACTCTGTGGGCCCCCAGAACTGAGCTCTGCGCTGACTCCTGCTGGTCGGAAGGCGCTGAGTACTTGGGTCCTGCCCAGTGGCCAGGCCTGAGCCCAGCACCTGGCAGGAAGCACGCACAGACACGGCCACAGGCTGCCAGACGGAGGTAATGCTTTTATATTAGTTTTTCTGTAACAAGAAAAATCAGCTTTGAAGTTTTTATCATTTTTTTTTCCTTAAAAGGAATTTTTAAAAAAGGCACCCAGAACTCCCCTCAGGCCCAAAGAATAAAGAAGTTCTCTCATCGGTGCAGCTGGGCCCTTCGCTCTTGCTCCACCCAGCCCCGCCACCTCCTCCAAGCTCCAGCCCAAGACCTCAGCAGCCTCAGACCTTCCCTCTGGCCTCAGTGGGGCTCATCCGGCAAAGCTGTGTCTGGGCCCAGCCAGGGCCTGGCAGGGAATGACTGCCCCGGCCTTGGGGAGAATGACTGGTGGGCCAAGGCAGCAGTCCTGAAGGTTCTTTCCCCAAATGGAGAGAAAAGAAGAAAATCCAGTCTGTGAGTTCCAGAGGGTGCAGGCACCTGGCCGCAGAGAGCATGGAGATAACTCTGTGTCTTCTCCAAGGGACAGACAGAGGGGGCAGACAAACAGACGGCGAGCTGGCCATTTCTGGCTGGGGCAAGAGCTGTTGGTGGCAGAGGCCAAGAAGAGCTATTTGTATGTGACGTGTATGTGTGTGTGTGTGTGTGTGTGTGTGTGTGTGTGTTTGCATGTGTACATGTGTCCACGGGGCAGGAAGCAGGTACCCATGAGTGCTGGGGCTGGTCAGACCCTTTGCCTAGTCTGTAGGACCCAGGGACTGAGGGCAGCATTGAGTGTGGGGCCGACAGGGGCAAGTTTGGAGGACGCTGTGCAGCTGGCTGTGTGTGGGTGTCTGGCTGCGGATGGACTGCAGGAAGGGGTGGGGAGGGGAGACTGGGTCCAGCCTATTTGTGGAGTGAGGCCTGGTGAGCGATGTGCTGGGAATGTCTGTGAGCAAGGCAGAGTTGGGGCGCACAGGGCTCAGGCATGTGCTGTAGAAAGGCTCCAGCGGTCCGTCGTCCTGCAGAACACGCGGGCGAGTCAGGGGAGGCCAAGGCAGACCTGCCCACCAAGCCCAGCCGGGGCCAAGGGGATTAGAGCTGGGGTCCTGGCAGGGTCAAGCAACTGCAGGCCCGACGGGAAGTTGCCCTGGGAGTCCACAGCCAGTGGGGGGGGGGCGCCCACTGGGAGGTGCTCCTGGGGGCCTGGTGTGGACTGGAAACCTCTGGACCCCTTTGGCCTCTCCCAGGACTGCTGACTGTGGCCAACGTCCTCCAGAGGGTCAGATTCTCTCTACCGCAGGACTCACAGTGCTTTCCTGAGGGCCCCAGCACCCCCACTGAATGGCTAGTCACCCCAGTCACTGACCCCTGGCTCTGCCCAAGGACAATGCATGGAGATAAGGGGCTCTGCCCTCACACCCCTGGGCCCAGGAGTCAAGAAAGGTGACTCCCGAGCACTGCCTCTGGGGTCGCCCTCCACAATCAGGTAGCAAGCCCAGCACACTCACCTCTCTCTGCCATCAGCTGTTCCCTCCTCCCTATGTCCTCTGCAGGATCCTCAACCCTACTCAGACCCCTCTCTGTCTCAGACCCTACTTTAATTCAGCATCCTAATAGTGACCCCATGGCCCCTGGACCCCCAGCTCAGCTTACTCTGATCTCTCTCCTGACCACACCTCCTCTCCTGGCTACTCCCCACCACCATGCCCACCCTCCAACCTCCTCCCTCAGGAGACCAACCCCTCCCATCTGCACTTCTCCCCTTTCCAGCCTGAGCCCCAGCATCTGCAAGGCAGCCTCTCTCTTGCCAGTACCCTCAGTTTCCTTGTTCCTTGCCTTCCTGTCTCATACTCCTGGCCAAAACCTCAGCCATGGATGAATCCAACTGGCCATTGTCTCCACACCCACCCTGGTCTGCTGAGTATCTGTTGCACAGAGAAACCAGAAGGCATCGGGTGGGTGTGACTTCACATCCAGCCAGGAAGCCGCTGACCTGCATGTGACTGTAGCCTCTGGAGAACTGACCCTCCTGCCCAAGCCAGTCCTTCCTCCTTCTTGCACAGGTGTGGCTACACCCAGCTCTCCTCTCTTATGCCTTTAACTCCTCCCTCAACATGGGCCCCTCCCCATCAGCATTTAAACCAGCTCTGTTGCTTAAAAAGGGCCCAGTGTGAACAGAATCCTGCCTGAGCTTCATACATCCTTCCCACCACCAGCCTCACTCATCTCTTCACAATCAAACTTCTCAACAGATTTGTCTGTAATCCCTGAACCCTCTCCTTTCCAGTCACTTTCTCTACCCTCTTTGCCCCTGAAACTGCTCCCCACAAGGTCACGGTGACCTCCCTGTAGATAAGTCCAGTGAGTCCGTGGCCATGCTCAGCTCTATCAGTCTCTCTGTTGTGCACACACAGCTGATTCCTTCCACTTCCTGTGCATGGATGCATAGCAGGCATGCACATGTGTGTGTGCACATGTGCACACAAGGGCATATGTGGCTGGGGCAGCATGCACGTATGTATTCACGTGCATGCACACATGAGTATATGCAATGGTGTGCTTGCCCAGCATCTGTGAATACACAACAAAGTACATGCCAGTGTGTGTGTGTGCACATGTGCAGGTGTGTCTGAGTGTCTGCTTTGTGCATGTGTGTGCATGCTTCGGGAGTGTGAGTGTGTGCACGTGGTGTGCTGTGTGCGCGTGTGATGGCCCTCTGTCCTGGGCTGCCTGCAGCTCTGCCTCCCTCCCCTGGCGCTCTGTCCCCTTCCTCCCGTTGCTCCCCTCCAGCTGGCAATCCCCTTCCGTCTTCTCTCCCTGGAGAGCTGCCCTAGCCTCTCAAGGCCTCAGGGACTCTGTCAAGGCCTAAGATTCCTGGACCTCCCTCTTCAGCCAGACCTCACTCTGGAGCCCCAGATCCAAATAGCCAGTCCACCCTGGGCAGCTCCCCAGTGCCCTCCAAACTCACCATTCCCCTCACCAGACCTGCTCCTCCTAGTACTATCATTCACCTGGAATTTCAGGCTAGAACTGGGATCTTGTCTTCTCCCTCACCCCATGTCCAGCAGGACTAGCTGGGCCCCCTCAAGTCTGCACCTCCAGACCTCCTTTCAGGCCCATCTGCTTGTCTGCATCCTCACTGCCCACCTCTAGCATCTCTGGCTTGGGGTGCAGCAGTAGCCTCCTTGTGGGCCCCCATATCCATTCCCTGCTTCCTCCCTCCCAGTCCCTGGTGTGTCCCATCAGGGACGCATCGCTGTGGATGGAGGCCCTGGCTGACAGGCCAGCCTCCCGCTGGCATGCTGTCATCCCCAACCTCCACCCAGGGACTGAGCACACTGAGAGCTCTAACAGATTTGCAAAATGAACAATGAAGCAGGGTACAGAGGGTGGAGAATGGGCAGAAAGACCCTAGACTGGGGTCAGGGGCAGGAATGTGGTGAAGCAGGCTAGGGCGCCTCACACAGACCACCCACCTATGTCAGATCCCATTCACCCAGGCACTACCGCCTTTCCTCTTCCTCCTCGTCGTCATCGTCCTCCTCCTCCTCTTCCTTCTCCAACCGGCCCCGGTCCTTGGAAACGTCACCAAACTCAAAGTTGCCCTCTATGTCCAAGACCTGCAGGTGCTTCAGCTTCCGGAAGGCACTCTCCACCACGGAGCCCACAGCCAGCTTGTTAAACCTGTGCCGGGCACCCACGTGAGGTCTGTGCCATTAGCCGAACAGTGTCCCCACAGTGACCCAGCCCAGAAGTGGAGTGGAAGGGACAGGCTCTCCGGGAAGGCATGCAGCAAGCACCAAAGAAGGGGGCTTAGGCGTCCAGGCCATCACAGGGAGCTCAAGGTATTCTGGGTGGCTACTGCAGCGGGGAAGGGTGACCCCATACAGAAGAGAGAAGGCCTCCACTGTCTATGCTCTCACTATGATCTGAGGGAGGCAGACACAGGCAAGTCCTCCCTGTCTGCCCATTGGCATTAACCTGGAGGTCTGAGGATGCTCTGTGGCCAGCCTGAAGTCACCTTGGTGCTGGGTGTAGAGGGGCACAGGAAAGGCCAGGGCCACAGTGGGTTGGGGACACATGTTTGGGAAGGGGAAGGCTGGGCTCTGATCTCAGGCCCCCTCAACTCTCTGTACCTCAGTCTCCTGCAGGAGCCGAGGCATAGGTCACACTGCACCCTGATGTCACCCAGCCTAAGCCTTCTGGGCCACAAAGCCCCTGGGAATGCACAATGCTGCCTTTCTCTGATCTGTCTGACTTGGAGGGGGATGGTGGGAAGAACCACTCTGGTTTTGCTCTCCTTGGGGAGCCAGGTCCCCTGAATCATCCTAAACCCCCAGAACCCAGCGATGACCTGAACATCTGCTATCCTGAGTCTGAGGCCTAGGCCCAGCTTGTCTGGCTCTGGACACAGCAGTCACCTGTGCTTTCTGGGCCTCAGCTTTCCCAGCTGTAAATTGGGAAGATGCTCTCTGTGGTCCCTTCCTGCCATAGGAACATCAAGAATGCCCACAAGTTCTGCTTTTTAAAGTTTCCAAAGCCCTTTCACAAACCAGTGAACCTCACCAGGCCTGGCCAGGACTGTCTCTACCCTTGAGAGCTAAGGGAACAGGAGCTCACTGGGGCTCTGTGATGTAACCAGGTCTCTGCTCAATGGAAGCACTGCTTCAAGCACTGACCTCTACCTGCGAGTGGTTCCCATGGGCCCTGACCCCTCTGCTGGGGCTGGGCAGCCCCCTGAGGGGCAGGGGCAGGGCCTCCTACCTGAGAAAAATCCCTTTGAGGTTGGGTGTGGCGTCAAAGGCATTGGCGGGCACGGCACTAATCTTGTTATTCTGCAGGTACAGGTACTCCAGCGACTCTGGGAGCCCCCGGGGATCTCCGTGAGCTGATTCCCGGCAATGTCGAGCAGCTGCAGGGGTGAGCAGGGCAGATACAGCACTTGACAGCTTGCCAAGCTCCCACTGACCCGGAGCATTCTAAATCTCATAACCCCGTGAGGCGGGCTCTATAACTATCCCCATTTCCAGATGGAAACACAGAGGCTTGGAGAGGTTCAGAGATCCATCGCAGGCCATAGGGCCCGCAGAGGCTGGAAGCCGGGGCTTGTGACTCCGAATCCTTATTCTAATTGGCATCTAGCCTACCTTGCTCCTTGCACCTGGCCACATGAATTCATGGCCACAGTGTCTGAGTGTTAAAGGCTGTCCTCCTTAACACACCTGTCACCTCCCTCAGACTAAAGACCCCAGAAGGGCAAGGACTAGGTGTCCTCCAGTCTTTATCGCAACCCAGCTTTGTCAGATGAGGATGGGGGCAGGGCTGCTCCTTTGTGGATCTCAGGGCTATGTGGACAGGGCCCAATACATGACCCTGGCATGGCAACCAGGCCCCAGGCTGGTCAGTGTCAGACCCACCACAGGCCTAGAGTCCAGGAAGCACGTGGCCAGGGAAATGGGGTGGTTTTCCCAGGGAGCAGAGCACAGCTGCAGCAGGAAGGAGACCTGGACGTGCCCGGGCCTGGCTCACTGCCTGCATGTCCAGCTGTCAGCACCCTTGCCCTGATACACACCTGTGTAGCCACGGGTGGGCTTCCATCATCTCAAGCTCCCTCCTTACGCTGACAGGCTGGGGCTCAGGGCCAGGGAACGGGGGCCATAAATCCAGATTCCAGATTTAGGGAAGCACACAATTCAGGCACCCTAGAGAGCCTCCCTGTCACCTTCTCTATCAGCAGGGCTCCCTGCTCCCCACTGGGTTCCTTCCACATGGATCCAGGACTTCCTCATTCATTCTAGACCTCCTCAGTGCCCATGGCCACTGGGGACATGGAATCCACCGAGACACTTCCTCTGTGCTGGGAAGCCAGGCTGGCAGGAGAGATGGACACAGCACTCTGGCAATGACAGCAGTGGAATGGGGCTGAGATAAGGGGGCCGGGGAGGGGCCTGACCCAGCCCAGCTGGGGTCGGGGGAGCAGCCAACACAGGTGGGCGCTCTGGAGTAGTGAGAGCAGCTGCTTGAACAAAGATCCCACAGGCTGAGGAAGGTCTTCACCAAATACCCCACTCCTGACTGGACTCACCCAGACAGCCATTTAATCTGCCCATTGTTGGTGGCTTCCTGGAGGAGGTGACAACTGAGCTGAGTCCTAGGTATATGATAAGCTCTAGGAGGGCAGTGAGGAGAAGGCAACGGCACCCCACTCCAGAACTCTTGCCTGGAAAATCCCATGGGCGGAGGAGCCTGGTAGGCTGCAGTCCATGGGGTCATGAAGAGTTGGACATGACTGAATGACTTTCACACATTGGAGAAGGAAATGGCAGCCCACTCCAGTGTTCCTGCCTGGAGAATCCCAGGGACGGAGGAGCCTGGTGGGCTGCCGTCTGTGGGGTCGCACAGAGTTGGACATGACTGAAGCGACTTAGCAGCAGCAGCAGCAAGAGGGCAGTGACTCTGGATCTGTCTTATTCCCCTCTAGGTCCTCAGTTCTAGAACTGGGTCTGCATGTGGTGAGGGTTCAGTATCAGCTTGTAGAATGAATGAGTAGGTGTCACTGGCCTTCCGGCCAAGGAGACAGTATAAACAAAGTCCAGGGCATCTGGGAAACCAAGAAGCTCAGCTGGGAGCAGAGGCAGACCAGCCGCTGAAGGTCATGGCCAGGATTCTGGTCTGGGTTCTAAAGGAGAGCCACAGAAGGGTTCTAGGTGGGTGTACAGTGAGCATGTTTGTTTTTTTATTTTTTCAAGATACCTGCTGATTGCATGTGGAATACAGGAGTGAACTGCTCCTAGGAAAGCCGAGGTCCAGGAAGAAATGGGGGTGACTTGACCTTCTGATATGACCAGTAGGATGGAGAGAAGTGGAGAGATGGGGAGATGTCATGATAGAGTGGGCAGATTCAGTAACAATGGGCAGTGGGGGACAGATGGTGTGGAAAAGGGGATGGCAGGGCAGCATCCACATTTCCTGTGGACACCCAGATGGGTGTCACCCCCCTTCAGCAAGCTAGCCAGTGCAGCAGGAGGAGCAGGTGTGGAGGAGAGGGCAATGGGGTGGGAGCCCCTGAAGAACTGGCACGAGAGAGACTGGTGCAGGTGGCTGGACCCTGGTGTCTGACATGCAGCAGGGCTCTCTGGGTGGGGGAGACCCTGGCTGCCTCTGGAGGACCAACCACCTCCCACCGTTCACCCTTGGGGCTCAGCCCCACCTCCCTGCCTCCTACTCTCAGGGCCTCTCCCCTGCACTCCCCTCAGACATCCCCACCCTGACAGTTCCCCTGACAAGCATGCACTGTGTGCCTCCCACGACCAGGGCCCTGGTCCAGCAGTGAACAAGAGACTAAAATGCCTGCGCCTGGTTCTAGCAGGAAAAGCAGGGAACAAACAAGCAAACAGATGACCTACTGTCAGAGGGAAGAGGTTATGAGGAAAAACAAAGCAGGGGAAGGTGGCAGGCCGTGAAGGAAGACCTCCCAGTGTGGGGATATTTGAGCAGAGCCCTGCGAAAAAGGCAGAGCAAGGCCTGAGGATATTTGGTGGGGTGGGGCCTGGTAAAACAGCAGAGCCTCCCAGGTTCCTTAATGAAGTTCCCTTTCAGCCCTTCACTGGGTCAGGAGGCTTCACAGGTAACCAAGGAGGCTCAGTTCACATGGCCAGACAGCCCTCCTGTCTCGGGTGTGGCTACAGGAGCCGCAGCCACTGGTCAGTCCCAGAAGCCTCACGTTCACTCCTGTAGACTCCACAGCCTGGTGAGGTTAGCCCACCTCAGGCACCTGCCAGCCTCCCCTCCCCCAAGCCCAGCCTTCTCCAGGCACCTATCCTGTGCCCACAGGTGGGTGAGCTCCGCTTTCTCATGCCACCTGAACTGTCCCCCCCCACCTGCAGCCATGACCTCCCCTTGTCCTACAGGGTTCCTCAAGCCTGTCCCTGCAGGTGGAAAGCTCTGCCTTGCCTACCAGCTGAACTCTGCCCTGCGCTGCTGTACCATGAGCCCAGACCCTTGGCATGGCCCAGGCTCCATACCCAATGCCCAGGCTGCCCAGCAGGCCCGTCTCTAGAGGTCCTGCCCTCCTGCTCCCCCCTCACCCGGGCCCAGAAGATGGGTGGGCTCAGGGCAGCCCGACCAGTAGTACCCTGTATGGGCACGGCCGTGGCCCCTTACCTGCAGACCAGAGAGGTCGGTCCAGGCACGGGGTCCCAGGGCCCGGTTGCGCAGCCGGTTGCTGGTGAGGTAGAGCTCTCGCAGTTGGGCCATGCCGGCCAGCGCCCCACGCGCCAGGGCGACCAGCTCATTGCGCTTGATCTTCAGCACGTGCACGTTGCGTGGCAGCCCAGGCGGCAGGGTGTGCAGCCGGTTGCCGGAGAGGTCCAGCGAGCGCAGCAGACGCAGCTTGCGGAAGGCGTCGCGGTGCACCTGCGGGCTGGTGATGCGGTTGTAGCTGAGGTTGAGCTCCTCCAGGTAGTAGGTGGTGGCAAAGTCGTCGCGGCCGATGCCGGTGATCTGGTTGTGCAGAATCATGAGGGTGGCGCACGCGGCGGGGCAGGCCGCTGGGCACGCGCTCCAGCGCGTTGTTGTACAGGTGCACCGTGTGCAGCCGCTTGAGGCCCTGGAAGGCCCGTGGGTGGATGCCCTGCGCGCGCAGCTGGTTGCTGTGCAGCAGCAGGTACTCGAGGCTGCGGATGGGGGTCAGCACGTCCGCGTCCACGCTCCGGATGGCGTTCTTCTCCAGGTGCAGCAGTACCAGGCTGCGCGGCAGCCCCGCCCGGGACTCGCGACAGGTTGTTGCTGGACAGATCCAGGTACTCCAGGCTGGAGAGCTTCCTGGAAGGACGCGGGGATTAGGTCGGTGGGCAGGAGCCCACGTGGCACTTGTTTCCAACATTACTCCCAAGGGAGGTGGCAGGGGACTTCCCCTCTAACTCATCCGAGCTCTGCCACTAGTTGACTGGGGAACTCAGTCCTCTCCCAGCCTCTCAGTGGCTTGACTCAATGATACATTGGTGTTAGAAGGATCTAGCATGGTTTCTGACACAGGATTTGTTTGAAGACTGTTTAAAGCCTTTTGTCCTTTTAGGCTACCCTGGGCCTGAAAAACGGAAAATAGATCTGCCTTCAACAAGAATGCTTGAGTTTCTACTTTGTACCAGCCTCTGCAAACACTTCCTTGCCTTACTAGAATTTGGGCAGGACTTACATAGTGCTATTCTTCAGGACAGAAGTGTCAGTAAAGGCACAAGCCTTAAAGTACCTTCTCTGAGAAAACTGGCCAGGGGCAGGTGGGCAAGGACCCAGCCAGGTGAGCCCTGGGAGGGGCCTCCTGAGGGCAGAGCTCACATGGAGGCCAGGAAGGGACTCACCAGAAGGTCTCATTGTCCAGGCCCTCATCAGTCAGGTGGTTGTTCTGCAGGTATAGCTCACGCAGGTTGCTCCAGCTCACTGAAGGCACCTGGTGGGATCTTCTCCAGCTTGTTGTTCTGAGAGATGGGAGGGTGGGAAAGGGGGCATGAGGGATAGCCAAGGGGCAAGGACACAGCCTTGAGATGAGATATGGAGAGGGGTCTGGGGAAGCCATGGGGAGAAGGCCCAGGCCTAAAGGACTCAGTGTGGGGCTGACGGCCAGGTGTCTGGGTCTCTGTCTGCTTCTCTGCAGTGGATTCTGTGCTCCCTAGCTCATGCCCGAGGCCCCGCAGCCTCACGACTGTGCGCATGTGGGCCTGGGCTCTCCCCTGCTCGGGCAGTGCTCCTCCCTGCCCTCTCCCTCCCACCTTGAGGTGCAGCTTGTAGAGGGCGGGTGGCAGGTGCTTGGGTACGTGGCGCAGGAAGTTGCTGGACAGGATGAGGATCTCAACATTGCTGGAGCCGTTGAACATGTTGTCCGGCAGCCCGGCGTCCGCAAGCTTGTTGTTGTGCAGATACACGGACCTGGGGGTGAGGCTCAGGTTCTCCCTCAACCATCCCCACACCAGCTCACCTGGTGAACCTCCAGACCTTGCTCACATTGGGCCTGTGGCCCAGGGCACCCTCTTCCCATCTCAACAACCTCAGACTCCACCAAATCCAGTTCCCCTACATAACCGAGGGGACAAAGGAACCACCCCACAAGTTAGTGGAAGAAACGAGACTTCCTGATCCCCAGTCCCTGCTGCTCCATAACCTTTAAGGTTCCCACTTGTTCCCCAAGTGTTGCAGCCCTGGAGTCCCTGCCTGTCCACACAGCTGGCTCTGAGCTGTGGCACCTCCTGAGAATGGAGCCTGTCCCTGTCACCTCTTTGTCCCCAGTGCCCAGCACAGGACCTGGGTTCAGAGGAGGTGACCCCCCCATTCATTCAGCAAGCGTACAGTAAGTGCCCCTATGTGCCAGGACTGTTCCAGATTCTAAAGATACAGCAGTGGACAGAACCAACAAGTCCCTGCCCTCATGGAGCTGACATAACTACAAGGAGAGAAGACAACGAATAAGAGAAATCCATAGGCAGTACAGTTCATTCTTGCTGTACGGCCTCTATGGGGCCTTAGTCTTCTCATCTGTGGGACAGAGCCATACACAGCAGCACTGGCTTCTCTGGGGAATGGAGAGAATCGAGGTGACAGATTCAGGGACAGAGTGGCACTTGAGGCTGTCAGCACCTTCTCCTCCCAGCATTCCCCCCACCCCCACTCACATACCTGTGCTGTGGGGCCTCACCTAGAGCAGCTCTCAGCAAGGGCAGCTCTGCCTATTGGAAGAGGCTTCCCTTCCCAGGGGCTAGGCAAGGAGGAAAATACCCTCACCTGCTCCCTACAATTCCCCAGACATCACCTCTGTCTTCACCTCTGGACTGACTCCTTCTCCTCCTTTAGGGGTCAGTCTTCCAGACGCTGTGCCCCTGCAGCCCTGGGTGTCTGTCATCTCAGCCCTGAGCATGGGGCACCATGCACTGTCCATCCCTCTTCTCTGGGCTGCCTGTACCCCCACTCAGGGCCTGCAGCCCCTGCCTCAGCTTCCTTTCCCCAACCTAAGCCCAGGGTCCCCCTCTGACCTCTGACCTCAAGTTAGGCTTCTGACCAAAGGTGAGCCCGTAGATCTTAGTGAGATAGTTGGCAGCGAAGTCCACACTGATCAGGGCATTTGGCAGGAAGCGGGGTGCCAAGGTCAGCTGGAAAGGGAAGAGTTGGGGTAGAAAACCAGTGGAGGGTGAGAGGCCAGCATGGAGTCACACTGCCTGCTGCTCATCTGAGCCCCTTCAGTTTATCTCTTCTCTGCGACTAGAGCCATCTTTCTAAAGTTCCCAATAACAAAACCAGAACCTCTATGGCTCCCCATAGTCCTGAGCTTGACATTCAAATCTCTCCATCTTGTCCCCTGCCCTGCTCATTCTCCTGGCCTCGCCCCTCACTGCCCCCTGACACTGGCCCTCTGTGCAGGCACAGTGAGCACCCCTGTTTCTCCAGCCCCAGTCCACGGTATCCACCCTTCATTTATTCGACAGTACTCCCTGAGAATCTGCAATATGCAGGCAGAGTTCCAGGCCCTGGACATGTCCTAGAGAACAAGACACAGATCCCTGCCCACACCACCCACACCAGAAGCTTACATCCTAGTGGAGAAGATGATTACACAAGGAATAAAAGCTTTGAGAGTGATCACTGCTGTGCTGGGAATTCAAACAGACTGAAAACAATGAACAATTTTGTGGGGTGCTTGGAGAAGAGATGACGGCACTCTAAATGCCATCTGTCGGGGAGAGCACCCACACAGCAAGGAGAGTGAGTAGAGGACCATGTTGGGGGATCTGCCAGGTTCTGGGGGTGGGAGCCAGTGGGGAGATGAGTTAAGAAAGCCAGGAGGGCCAGGGACACAGGTCAGCAGGCCTCAAGGAGACGTGTGGGTTTCTTCCTGGGCAGAGGGTGAAGCCATTGGGAGGGTTTTAAGTGAAGAAGGGACAGTATAGAGCTAGAGTGGGGCAAGATTTTGAAAAATCCCTCTGGCTGCTCTGAGGAGAAGGGCCACAGATGAGAAGGCAGGTTGCCCTGTGCTGCTGGGCAGGGCAGGGGGTTGGGGAGCTATAGACGTGGGTGAGCACTCCTGGGTTCGTGGCTCTGACCAGCGGTGTTGCAGGTGGCTGGAGATGTCCTTTCCAGAGATGGGGAGCGGGTAGTTCTATTTCCATCAAACATCCAGGGAAGATGCTGAGGAGGCAGGTGGATCTTTGAGTCTCACATGGGAGTAGGGGAAAGCCTGGAGACTGCCTCTGGGCGTGGCCTTGATGTAGATGGGTGTTATAGACCAAGGAGGAGATAGTCACCTTAGGAGTGTAGACAGAAGGACCAGGACAGAGCCCTGGGACAGGCCAAATACTGCGAGGCTGAGAGCCTTTGCCTTCACTCGTGCTGTCCCTTTTACTGCACTGCCCTCCCCCGTGAGGCCTCTGGTTGCAATCCCAGTACCCTTCATGGCCCTTCAAATGCTGTCCCTCCGGGAAGCCCTCCAGTGCCCCCTCCCCGTGGGGATGAGCACTCACCCCACTACACCGATGGACGCCTTGGCCTCAGTCATCATCTGACCACTCTGAAGCCCTGTGTTAAAGTGCGGGGTCTGGACTGTGTCTGAGCACCAGTAGGAACCCAGCAGCTGGCCCAAAAGAGGCCCTGGTGAAAGTTCCCTGAGCTCAGCCCCAGACCCCTGCCCTGCTGCGGGCCCTCACCTTGTTATTGGCCAGGTACAGGTAATTGAGGTTGGTCAGATGCTCAAATGCCTCCTCCGGGAGCCCTTCAAAGGACAGGCATCGGTCAGAGCCCTGGATGAAGGAGACGCTACAGGGGAGCACGTGAGCACTGACCACCCCACACCCACCCCGCCTGCCAGGACAGGGAGGCACTGCCTGGGGCACATGCGTCTCTGGCCCTACCCAGCCAGTCCCAACAGGCCTGCCCAGTGCCACCCCACCCCCACCCTGCTCTCTGGGGCTCAGGCTCAGAAGAGCAGATGGCAAGTGTCCGCTGAGAGATGGCTGATCCTTCACCTTCTTAGGGCAGCCTGGGTGGGAATGGGCACCCAAAAGATCAGGCCACAGGGCAGAGCACCTGCCAAGAAGGAGTGTGCCCCTGGGCACAGCTCCAGAGGGCCAGAGAATATTCACACCCAGCCTCAGGCAGGGTAGGGCAGGGCGCTGGCTTCTGGGCCCCCCTCACCCCCGCCCTGCACCTGGCCCTCTCCTGCCCCATCTGGCAGATGTGCTGTCAGAGGCCAGCTGTCACCGGGAGCCCAGCCAAGCTGGCCCTTCTCCAGTCCTGAGGTCGGCCTCTGATACTCGGTTCTGAGCTCCCAGACCCTCAGATGCTGGGACTCACCCAAGTATCTAACAAGAGGGAACAGTTACATAAACTGCGCGGCATCCCTCTGTGGAATACCCTGTGTCAAATGATGGCTGTGGAGAGTTTTCAGCAACATGAGAAATGCTGCTGAGCTAAGTGCTAAGTGAAACAAAGCAATTATAACAGTTATAGTATCGATACTATCAGTACAGCATGAAGTAAAAACACAAAGAAAAAGGACTGGATTGGATTGTGGTGATGGCTGTACAACATATAAACTTATAAAAACTCATCAGATTATACCTTTAAGTTGGATAAACTTTATGGTGTATAAATTATGCTTTTTTTTAATGGAAAGAAATATACCAAAATGTCAATAGTGATGAACTTCACGTGGCTCAGCTGATAAAGAATCCACCTGAAATGCAGGAGACCTGGGTTCGATCCCTGGGTAGAGAAGAACCCCTGGAGAAGGGAAAGGCTACCCACACCAGTATTCTGGTCTGGAGAATTCCATGGACTGTATAGTCTCCATGGAATTGCAGAGTCAGACGCGACTGAACGACCTTCACTTTCACTTTTCAGGGCGTGGCAGGATAATGAGTAGGGTTTTTTGTATTCTAATTTCTATATTTCCAAATTTTCTACTATAATTAAAAACTATTTTCATCATCAGAAAAAAAGAACTTTAAAAATTTCAGGATTCTACACACTTTGATTCTAAAGGTCTTCTGTGATTCCTTGGACGCTGGATGCAGTTTGAGCTGCTATGAAGCCTCTCCTTTGATCAGACTCCCCAGTCTCAGAAACACCCAGCGGTGGCTATTAGACAACCACAGGGAGCACCTGCCATGGATCTGGAGGCCAGACCAACCCAGGCCTGCTCTTTCCCACATGCCAGGGTCTGCAGGGCGGGCCTTTCCCCATAGGCCCCTAGGTTCCTGTCTGGGGTCCCAGCCCCCAGCCCTGGGCCATCCCTCACCTCGGGAAGTCAGGCGGTTGTTCTGGAGGTTCAGTGTCTCCAGCCGGTGCAGTCGGGAGAGCTCCCTGGGGTAGATCTTCTCCAGCTGGTTGTTCTAGCGGGGAGATGTGGGGACGGTGAGGAGGCAACACAAGGGGGTGCCCAGGGCTCCTGCCCCATTAGAAGCCTGCATCCACCTCAGTCCATTCCCAGGCACCAGTTCCTCTGTTGGGCCCCTCAGTTGGGATCCTGCCCATGGTGGACAGACCCTGGGGACCGGCTCTGAGCCAGGCCCAGGTGCGGATGTTGTAGGCACAGCAGTAACCACAGCAGAGGCGTGGCCTCCTTCTAAGAGTGCAGGCGTGCACACACACACACACAGAGAGTGTGTGTACACACACACACACACACACACACACACACACACACACACAGAGATATCCACAGGCAGTCCAGACTTAGAATGCTGTCTTCCCTCCAGAACTGTTCCCACTTAGTGACAGTGTCCGCAGCCCATTCCCTCCTTCCCCAAGCCAGAAACCCATTTTTGGCTCCTGGCCCAGGGGACCCTCCTTCCCCTTGGGATGCTTTAAAACCTGGGTCAGGTAGCACCTCCTCCAGAAGCCTCCCTGGGTTGGATTGGGGGGCTGGACTAGGAGCTGCTCTGGCCTCACAGCACCAGTCCTTCAACCTCTGTCTGCTCTTTCTACCTGTTTAGGTCTCTGCCTCCCAGGTAGACAGTGAGCGCCTCCCAGGCAATATATGTCCGCGACCGCCCTGCTTGCCCAGCAGCCCACACAGGACCAGAAGCATAGCGCTGGTTCGCAGGAGCTTCTTGGTGGATGAACCTATAGTAAGGCCTGTCCGCAGCGTGTCTCCTTCCCTCAGGGTCCCTTGGTCCTGGGCTCCCACCACCGCCAGTGCAGACCCATGGGGGCTGTGTGGCCATGGGCCGGTCACTGTCCTTCTCTGGGCCTGGTCTCCTTTGGACACAGGTGTGGCAGCCCCTCCCCGTCCCTCAGGGCTACATGAAGCTGGCTATGGTCGCATCAGTGTCCCCAGAGTTCTCATCTGGAAAGCTGTGTCCCACTTCCGGAGGTTCTAAAATCTAGACTGGGCCTCAGCCGGGGACAGCGCTGGACCCCCCGACCCCCAGGGTCCTCCTCGGGGTCTGCTATGTGTTCAGTTTCCTGGTCCGTAATGGTGTCTGAGGTATCCTGTCTTCCCAGAGGGTCAGCTGAGGGCAGGTCTGTGTCGGAGCTCAGACAGGTCCAGACTCTACAGACAGTCTCAGCCCAGACTCCTCCCACGAGACAAAGCAGGTCATAACATCACAGTGCTCTGTGCCCGGGATGTCAGAGCCGGGATGCCCCTGGTGGAGCCGTCCTTTTGTCTGACCTGCCCTAGCGCCCCTGCGTCTGGAGGGTGGGAGGCCATGGGCAAGGACTGTGGTGGGGTGGGGGTGGCTCCAGGATGGGAGCCACCATGTGCAGGGCAGCCCCCGGTGACCCTGACCATTGGCACAGCGTCCCAACCTCACCTGCAAGGACAGGTGGTTGGTGTGCTCGGGCAGGTCCCCCGGAACTCGCGCAGGTCGATGCCGCCGCAGTCCACGACCCCCTCCTGGGAGCAGGCGCAGTCTCGAGGGCAGCCGATCGTGGCTGGGCCGCGCCCCGGCTCCTCAGGGCTCAGGACTAGCACTGGCTCCTCCTCCGAGAATTCATTCTCTTCGGGGCTCAGGCTGCGGCCGCCGCTTCGGCCAAACCCTGGGGCCCTCACTGCGAGCACCACTCCCAGCTGCCGCGGCAACAGCAGCAGGAGCAGCAGCGCCCAGCCCTGGGCCATGGTACCTGCAGGAGGGGTCAATTCAGACTCACCCAGAGGCCGGGGCTGACTTAACCTATCAGGTAGCGCAGCCAAGGGACTCGGGCCCATGGAAGTCATGCTGGGGCCTTCCACGCCGCAGGGCAGAGCCCCTCTGGACCCTGTCCTCTGCACACACCAGCTCTGCTGGCTGCCGCCCTCCCATCCACACCCCCTTATCAGCGCTGCCCTCTGGCGGTTGGGGAGGGGGATGCAGGTTTGGGAGTTGGGAGCAGGTGAGTTGAATCCCTGTCCTTAAGCAGATCTGCAAAACCTCCCAGAACCCTCTCTGGGCTTGGCCTCAAGAGATCTGTACCCTCATTTCACAGAAAGGAAAGCTGAGGCCTGGGAAGAGCTCGGACTTGCAGGGCTTGGCTTGGACTTGGCTGAGCTCTCACTGTCCTGGCACAGGCAGTGCTGGGAGGGAGGGGCCTGTCCTTGATTGAGCAGCCACAGGTCATGGTGGGCCAGCAATTGGTCTGGGACACCTCAGATCTGAGGTGTCCCAGCACCTCAGATTGCCGTTCCAGGATCTTCAGGACATGGCCCTGGCCTCTCCTCCAGCTCCCACACTCACCTACCCTGCTTATTGTCTGTTTCGTGTTCTTCCCTCCAGGCCTTCCCATGTGCTGTTCCTTCTGCCCAGAACCGCCCCCCTGCCTCTTGTGCAATCAGCAGTTTCTCCAGGAACGAACGCCAGTGTTAGGTTCCCTGGCATATGAGACGCCGCAGGGCTCTGTATCACTTTGTTCCCCCAGGGCTTGGCATGAGTTGAAAATGTGATGTTTTGTGTTTCTTCCACACAGGGCTGTGAGCCATTCTCTGTCCCCGCGTGCCGCGCAGAGTAGTCATTAGTGAATGGAGCTGCTACTGCCTGAAAAACCCTCAAGTCCTGTCGCTGGTGTTTGCACCCTCAGCTGCCCTCACCAGCACCTGCAGTGCTCATGTGATCAACTGCCACCTGCAAGAGACCTCTCCCCAGCATGGTCCCTTCAGGCAGCAAGGAGCAGGCAGAGGGATGGCCTTGGGCCATTGAGGAAGATGCTGGGCTTCCATCATCCAGGCAGCCATGGGCATGGCTTAGCTCTGGGCTGGTCCCTGGAGTTCCTTTTAAGAGACTCACTTAGCAAACATCTCTGGGGTGTGGTAAGTTGGGACAAGCGGTAGCTCTGGTACTCAGACTCTGGAGTCATACACACCCAGATTAGGTCCCCTTTTGCTGCTTGGTGGCACTGACCTTGCTGAGCCTGTTTCCTCATCTTACAATGCAGATAACAGATCTAACCTAAGAGCTCTTGGAGGGAGTCAGCAAGAGAGCAGATGCAAAGCCCCCAGCACCCACTGTATGATGAGGCTGCTCTCACTATTGTGATGCTTACCAACGCAGGTACACGACAGGCATCCAAGCCTGGGTGCACCCACTCTGCAGCCTGAGCATCTCTTCCCACCATGAGCCCAGGGATCACAGCCCAGTGGTTAGAAAGCTCTGACGAGATGCTGGGTCTGGGAGGGCTGAGCAAATGGGGAGCTTGATAATGATATTGATGTCTGGTTAAGCAGGCATGCTCTGAGCCAGAGAGATGGGGCTGTGAGCTCTGCTCTGGTCCTCATCAGTCCTGTGACTCTGGGCAAGCTTTGCCACCCTCTAAATCTCACATTCCTCCCCGTCCAACTGGGTGGCACAGAGCTCTCCTGTTGGGAGTCTGTGAGAGTCAGTGGGATGCATGTACTGCACACAGTAAGTGCTCAATAAATGTTAGCTCCCTGCTGGTTAGTTCCACCACTAATATCCGATCCATGGGCACCACTGATGTCCCAACCACAACACTGTTGGCTTCAGAACCCCCTGCTTCTTCCCCTTCCAGTGCATAGCTCCTGACTGTGCCTTTCTTGTCCAGTGCTAGGCCCACCTCCTCACTGAAGGTTTGCACATTCCATTCTTCAGCGAATTCTGCTGCCCCATGGCTGCTGCGGTATTTCACATACTGCTTTGCCTCGCTCGTTGGCTCAGCCAGCTCTCGAAGGTGAGGCCCCATCTAGCTCTGTGCTAGGCCTGGGGGATACAGGTAAAGTCCCTGCCTTTAGTCTCCCAGAGGCAGCAGACCCCAGTAAAATAACCACTGCCCACCAGCCTACGTGAGCCCTGTAAAAGGGGCATAAGGCCCCAGAAAGAAAGCTGTGAGGAGGGAGAAGAGGGCCGGCAGCCAGACTAGCTTGACCCCATAGGTAGGTCCACAAGGCCTCAGCAGACTCAGGCCCCTGAGGCAGCAGGGAACCAGGGGGCCCAAGCCCACACGGCTCCCAGGCTCCATCAGCAGGAGTGATGGATGCATGCTACAGCCTGGCCCTGCCTGCCCTACCACACCCCTCTGCCTCATGCCCTGACCAAATGGGCAATAAATCCTTGGCCAGTCTACTGACCATCATTCCCAGGGCACGTTATAACCCTCTAGCTATCTCAACAGCTTCCAGCCCCTGGAGCCACCTGAGTCTCCCTAGCCTGCCTGCCCGCCTGTCGGACCCCACTGCAGATCCAAACTCTGGGAGGCGAAGTATGGGCAAAGGCCCAGGCCCAGGCCCCAGATTCAATCAGAGCAGGAGGCCAAGAAGAAGGATCCTCCCCCACAAATCTTACGCACTCACTAGACCAGCTAGTTCTCCTCCTTCACCTTCAGTTTTGCATCTGTAAGGATCTGTACACTGTATCTATACAAATATTTAATTTATATTAACATATAAACCAGATTGAAAATGTTATCACCACTACACTATAGATAAGCAGCTGAGGCCCAACGGGGTTGGCCAATATAACACAGCTGTTATATGGCAAGGACAAGTTCCCAGCCTGGGTCTTAACCACAAAACCATGGAGCCTTTCCCTGGGCCAAGCACAGCTGGGCACTGAGGACCCAAACAAGCGACTCAGGTATGGCTGCTGCCCTTAAAACCCTCACATAGCTACTGCTCAATATGGTAGCTGCCTGTGGCTATCAGCACTTGAAATGTGGCTACACTAAATTGAGAGGTGCTATAAGTATAAAATGTAGTATATATGGATTTCAAACAGTACAAAAAATGTAAAATATCTCATTAATATTAATAACATAAAATATCTCATTTATTTTTATAGTATTATATGACAATATTTGCATATTTTGAGCTAAATTATTAAAATTATGCCTGTTTCTATCATATATTAATGAATATATATGGAATCTAGAAAGATGGTATTGATGAACCTATTTGCAGGATAGTAGTGGAGAGTCCCTTGGACTGCAAGGAGATCCAGCCAGTCCATCCTAAAGGAGATCAGTCCTGGGTGTTCATTGGAAGGACTGATGTTGAAGCTCAAACTCCAATAATTTGGCCACCTGATGCAAAGAGCTTACTCATTGGAAAAGACCGTGATGCTGGGAAAGATTGAGGGCAGGAGGAGAAGGGGATGAAGAGGATGAGATGGTTGGATGGCATCACCAACTCAATGGACGTGAGTTTAGGTGTGATCCGGGAGTTGGTGATGGACAGGGAGGCCTGGCACACTGCAGTTCATGGGGTCACAGAGTTGGACACAACTGAGAAACTGAACTGAACTGAATTGAATGGAGATGCAGACATAGAGAACAAACTTGTGGGGGAAGGAGAGGATGGGATGAAGAGAGTAGCATTGAAACATATACAATATCATATGCAAAATAGATAGCAGGGTAGGAATTTGCTATACGACAGAGGGAACTCAAACCCAGTGCTCTGTGACTACCTAGAGGGGTGGGACAGGGTGGAAGATGGGAGGGAGATTCAAGAAGGGCACATATTTATACGTATGGCTGATTTATGTTATAACTGTGGCATATTTATAACTGTTGCTATATGGCAGAAATTAATACAATATTGTAAAGCAATTATCTTCCAGTTAAAAATAAATTAATTTTTTAAAAAATGCTTTGCCTGTTTCATTTTACTCTTTTTAACATGACTTCTAGAAAATTTTATGTCATGCACAGGGCTTACATTGGAGGTTCTCATATTTCTGTTGGTCAGTGCTGGTCTAGACATTTTGTGTAAATTGAGTATTATAATACCAGTGTCATCAGAGGTGTGATAGAGGGAACCTAGAGTCCACAGGGGCCCAGAGGAGGCCTAAGTATATCCAAAGCCAAGAAGACCTCAAGAAAAAGCAATGCTTTATCTAGCCATGAAGGATGACTATCAGGTGAAAGGAAATGGCTGATACAAGCAAGGGGGTCAGTGTGTGCAAAGGCCCTGGGGCAACAGCACTCACGTGACCTCTACAAAGCTCACTGGAGTATCTGTGGGGGTTGGAGGACAGAGCAGAGGCCATGGTCCAAGCCGAGAAAAAGTCAAAAGCCAGATTAGGAAAAGTATCCCTTATCTTTGGAGAGATGAGAGGTTACTGAAGAACTGGAGTATGGCATAGGCAGGCTCATGGAGGGACCAGTGGGGAGCTCATAGAGGCTGTGCAGTGCTGCATGCAAGGGATAATAAGACTGGTCTAGGCGGAGGGAGCTGCTGAGCTGCAGGATGGAGAGGAAGAGGTGGTTTCAGGGAGTGGGAGGAGTAACAGGGCTTGGAGAGTGGTGGCCCCAGTTCTATGTCCCCCTTCTTCCAGCTTGGTCAGCCACCCTGAGGGCCTTGGGATCCTGCATAGCTCCAGTTCCATCACATTATTTGCTTGTGACTTTGGTGACATCATCGACCCATCTGAGTCTCAATTTTTTTGTTTTGTTTCTCTAAGAATGTGGAGCAAGATATGCCCCCAAGTCCCTTCTTTGTGCTGAGCCATGTTGGACCTGTCTGTGGAAGAACAGCCTTTTGAGGCTTTAGAAGTCCCCAGAGTGAGCAGTCCTGATGAGCAGAGCTCACACTGTTGGATGAGAGGGACAGTTCAGTCTGTGGGATCTGGTCCAATATGAATTGCTGTGTGAACCTGGATGAATCGCTTCAGTGCTCTGAGCCTCTGTTTACTAGTCTAGGCAATGAGATAAGAGCTCCTCATGAGTAGTCAATGAAAAGACATGGCCAGCTGATACTGGAACCCAGCAAGTGCAACATACTTGGGCTTACTGTCACTGTGGAAATAGCTGGAACCCACTGTCACCCACCTACCCCTACCCCCTGGGAACCAAACCTTAAGGCCCAGAACCACTTAAATGAGGGGTTACACAGGACTAGAAGAAGGAGGGTGAAGGGAGATCCGAATCAGGAGGTCAATCCTCAGCCCTCAGCACCACCTCCCTCCTCCACTCAAATTCAGCGAAGATTTGCTGAGCATCTGCCCTGTGATGGGCCCCAAAAGCTGTATCTTACTGACTGTGACAGAAATCCCAAGACTAAGAATCAGTCTTCCTACTTTGCAGAGGGGAAAACTAAAGCACAAAGAGGCTCCCACTGTTGCCCATTCCCAGCAAGCAGCTACTCTAATGCTTTTTCCTTGGGAAGCCGCTCCTGCTGGGTTAGGGAGTTCCATGATGTTCCCGCTGCACCCTTCAGGGCTCAGTTGAGCTTTCCCCGACTCCCTAGGCAAGGAGCAGGTGCTCAGGAAATGTTTGCTGAATGAAGGAATGTGTTTGTAAAAGGCAGACTTGGAAATATCTACAATATTATTATCTGGTCTGATTTCCTCAGTTTACTCATTGGTATTTTAAAGGCAAGGCCAGGATTAGATTTTGTGTCTTCTGATTCCTGCTCAGAGCCTTGGGCTGGTCCTGAAGACTAAGCAGAGATTCTCCTGGTGGACAAAGGGGAGGAAAAGGCACTCAAGGCAGAAGGCAAGCCATGAGCAAAGGCACAATGTGGGGAGGGTAAAGAGGGAGGTGTGTTTAAGGAAGGGTAAACAGGGAAGGGCAAGTCAAGTTTCCAAGGGGATCAGGCATTCTGCTAGGGGGTTGCTGATGGGGAGCTATCAAGGGTTCTAAGCAGATCATGCCCCTCAAGATTTCATGAAAGCATTCATGTGAATCTGACATTTCTTAACTTGAATAGGCTGGCTCTGGACCCTAAAAGGGGACATGACCTTCCAGGGGCTCCCAGTGGGGCCTTCTGTAGCTGGGTTGACCACAGTATCACTTTCCCAGACCAGCTTGAAGTCCAAGCGTAGACGCTCCAGTTTGTGTGGCCCTCCATCTTTCCATGATGCTCTGCAAGGTGCAGGGTGCGCATCCTTCTGGGCATCCCGGACTCGGATCCGGATGATCATTGCCGCAAGCACGCTTGCGTCTGCTCCTCTCCTGAACTTCAGGCTGCAGCTACCGCCCACCCCCAGCCTCAGCCCCAGCCCCGGAGGCCACCAGCAGCTCGCCGCCCCCCTCTCTTCCACCTGACGGCGCATCAGGTATTCTAATACCGGATCGCATCCCCCGCCCAGGCCAGCCTGGGGGTTTAAGGACCTGCAGCCTGGGAGCTTTGAGCGCCTTCGCCCGGGGCGCGCCGGCCTCGCCTCGGACCCTGCACTCCGCCGCCATCCCCCAACCCCCTTCTCAGTCCCGCTGTCCCAGCTGGGAGGCAGCCGGAGAGACAGACAGACACCAGGGCCCCAGCTGAGAGCTCTGGCTCAGAGCAACTGCGCGGCGCGGGGCTGAGGAGCCAAGCCCAGAGCTGCTTGGGACAGGGACGCGCGGCTCCGCCTCACCTGTCCGCGCGTCCCGGGAGCAGATCTCTGCCCCGCTTCAGGCCTCAGTTTCTCTGTCTGTAAAAGGGTCGAAGAGTGGGCTACCTGGGGTGATCTGACGTGGAAAGACACGGGCATGCTCAGGAACCAGGCTCCAAGTACAGGGCTCCTCTACCCTCCCCGGTTCCACCTGCCCCCTACGTTCCCTGTCGCCTGCCCGCGTCCTTCCACTCCCCTCCTCCCATCCGCCCGCAGATTCTTTCCAGATGTGCGCAGCGGGAGGGGCCGGGGCTGGGACCAGCCTCCCGCCGGAGATGAGAACAGGCCCCTGCCGGGTCGGGATCGCGGAGGGTCGCGTCCCCTGAGGCAGATCTCTTCGGCTGCGCCCTCCGGGTAGGGCTCTGACTGAGGGGGGCGCGATGAGCGGCCCCGCCGGGCCAGCTGCTGGGGCCGTCGTACCAGGGCGGGAAGTCCGAGTCCGCTGCCCAGCCAGGTCCCGGCCCTCGGCCCACCCGGCCGCCTGCGCCCGGTACCTGCTGCGCCCCGCCGGCCGACCGCGCTCCCCCGAGTCTCGGCTGCGCTCCGCGGGCGTGGGCTCCTTCCATTCAAGTCGAGCCGTGCGCTCGGCGACCGACGCAAGTTTTGTTGTGGGTTCTCTCCTCCCCGCCTCTCCCCCGCCCCCACCCCCCGCGTGCATCTGCTGGACGCCGGCCTCCTCCGGACACAGGCGTAGGGTCCCGCAGGCGCGGGCAGGGGAGGGCCTGCCCCTCCCGGCGTTGGACCGGGCTGAGCCCCACTTCCCCCGGAGGAAGAGGCGCCGCACAGACCCCTCACCCTTCTCCGCCCTGGCGGGGCCGCCGTACCACGCCCCCACCCCTCTCTAGGAGACTGGGAAGGCGGGGTGCCTAGCCTGCGACGCGTCCTAGTTCCCAGCTTTCCCAAGTGGAACCGGACCCCCTCCAGGCCCCAGCACCTGAAGGGCGGGCGGGAGAGCGGGCCCCTTCCACCAAGTGCGTCTGAGTTCTACCTCCCTCCGGGGAGAGGATTTTGCAACCACTCCAAGCAAGAGTACCTTTCCATTCACTCTGCTACCTTGGGGTCTTGGGCCGTGGCTAACTGGGCAGCGAGCCAAGACACTGCTGTGCCCCTTCCCGGAAAAGTCCCCCCCACACACACAACCCTCCACCCCTACAACTTGGCCCTGCACCCACAGCCTGGTGAGCCTTGAAGGACGATAAATTGGGCTGAGAGTAGGGTGCATAGGAATCCCAGTCGCAGAGAGACTAAGGGGGTGAGCCGTGAGCCCTCGTGGCACCATACTGCTCCCAGGAGCTGAAGACGTTTCCAAGTCAAGGAGTATTAACTACTAGCAGCTGAAGCACCATTGTTTTTTGCCAGGGTCTTTGACGGTGGCACACGATCAGGCTAGGTTAGGTGGTACTTGGCACTCGCGCTGCCTAACAAGGCTCTCCCCCATACCTGCCCTGGCCTGTGGCAGAGCACCCACAGCTACCTTACCTGGCTGCCCTCCTGCTGCAGAGGGGAAAGGATAAGTAACTCAAACTTGGGACTACTTGTTCAGCTTCAATTGCCAGAGCCCCGCATGAATGAACAGCTCATGTAAAAGCCCCAGACCTTTCACTGCAGCTGCTACTGGATCCTGATTGTACCACATGCTTTACTCTCTAACCTTTACAACCCTGTAAGATAAGAACCACTACTGCCTCTGTTTACAGATACAGAGACATCCTTAGAAAGGATAAATGATTGCATAAAATGGCCAGGTCTACTTTCCCCCACAACTGGAGTTCTTTCCATGGTGGAGATCAGCAGGTAACTTAAGCAGGCAAGTGCAGAGCCTGGATTTGAACCCAGGACTGTCTGTTTCCGTTACGTCAAGAACTCAAGAATGGGAAAGGGAAATATTTTTGCCTTCTTTGGCCTCAAATTCCAGTTCTCTCTGAGCTTAAACTTATGAGAGTTGGTATGATTCACAGGATTGGGCAGGAGCCAACACAGAGCTGCATCTCATGTCTTCTCAACATTAAGCCTACAGTCAGTGGAGGTAGAACAGCAAGATTCTGTGTATTCTGTGAATACACAGCAGCTAGACTGCCTTCTTGAAGGACTTGAGAATCAGCACATATGCTGAGTGTGTTAAGTTTATGAAGATTTTAATCTTTGCAGCCTGGTAGGGAAGGTATTCCCAGCCACAGGGCACACCACATGCCCCGCCTACCCCATCCCCTCCCCTCAGAGAAGTAGGCTCTTCAGTGGGATGCCAAGCTACAGCTCACACAGGCTCTGTGGCGGCCCAGTGCTGTAGGCACAAGCTCAGATCATCTGTCTGAACCACTCTGAGTGTTTCCAGCGGAAAATGGAGACAATCCTGGTGTTCTAGAAGCAGATCCTCTAACCTGCACAAGGGCTGTAAAGACAGAATGGAATTTGAGACTTCAGTTTTCTGAATCTGCTTGTTCTGCTTTGGTGCCTTCATGCTGCCCCCTCCTTTTCAGCTCCTGCTATCCCTAGAGTACCTGGTGTCAAGTACAGGCTTTGGATTTAGATCTGGGTTCAAATCCCAGCTGGGTTCAAATAAAGATATTGCCTATACCTCACAGAATGTTTAAATTAGATGAGAAGATGGAAGTACAGGATTCTGCACAGCCTTTGGCATATGGTCAGCATTCCATAAACGGCAGCTGATATTATTTAAAAACTATCACTGAGATCTGACTAAACATCCAGTAAATATTGTTCAAGCAGGAAGGACAAGTAGCAAGAATTAAACAGAAACCGCCCAGAGCCCTGGGTGTCTTCTAATTCAAAACAATACAAAACAAGAAAACTCGAAAGAGGGGAGTAGTAAGAGGTAGGCAGGGGCAGAGAGAGCTGGGAATGAAGGACTAGAAGACATTCAAGATGGAGCTGATGAGGAGAAAGAGGCAATCAGAACCAAGGTAAGGGAAGATAAAGTAGTGTTATATTACTTCATCATCTGAGAAGAAAATAACTCCTCTTACTCAAAACCTCAAGATCTTTCCTTATTAAATAGCAGAGTAAATACTGATCTATGGCAGCAGCTTAATTTTCTGGACATTTAGAAATCAAATTGCATGGTGGTTTCTGTATATATGGATTCCATCTGAGGGATCTTGATAAAAAAACATCAAAAGATAAGCAAGGAATGATGGAAAAAAAACCACAGGCCAAGTTACAGAAAAAGTCTTCTGGGCTCCTATAACATTCCATGCAAACTCTTTATTATTTGACCTTTCTTGCTGAATATTATATTTCTCATCTCTTTCCCTCTGGACTGTAAACCCTCCAGGGGAAGAACCTCATCTCATGTTCTGTAAGGCCCCTTTCTAGCCCTAAAATAGCATCATTGTAGTAGGCAGAATGAACCACCAAGGATGTCCAGACACTAATCCCTAGTTACATTATATGACTAAAAGGACTTTGCAGATGTGTTTTAAAGTTATAGACCTTAAAATAAGGAGATTATCCTGGATTAGCCAGATGATTCTAACCTAATCACATGAGCTCTTAAAAGCAGAGAACTTCTCCTGGCTGGAGGTAGGAAGTGAGGCAGAAGGGGAGATCAGAGAGACCTGAAATGCAAGGATTTGACTAGCTTTAGAGATGAAGGGAATGTAGGCAGCCTCTAGAAGCTGAGAACAATCCCAGGCTGCCAGCACAGATACAGGTACTTCAGTTCCACAGCAACATGCAGCCAAATTCTGCCAGCATCCTGAATGAGCGTGGAAGCAGATCCTCCTCCAGAACCTCCAGACAGGAGCTCAGGGGAGCCAACACTTCGGCTTCTGATGAGAACTGGAGCAGAGAGACCAGCTGAACCCACCCAGCCTTCTGAGCTACAGAACTGTGGGATAATAAACATGTGGCAAGTTAAGCCACTAAATTAGTGATATTGTGTCACAGTAGCAATTAAAAAAAAAAAAACACAAACAGAAAACTAAAACTGGTTCATACTACACAGCATTCTCCCACACATTTCATTTAATCTTCCCAAACATGATGGGATTATTGACCCCTTTATTCCTAAAATTTCCCAATTTTTAAGAAATTGATGCTCAGTGGGGATAACTAACTTGCTCAGGTGACCAGCTAATGAGTATGTACTTCAGCCAGAATTCAAACTTAGGCCTTCAGGTCCCAACTCCAATGAGAGTTGTCTCATATTGCAGCTACCATTTGGTGGCTTTCAGATTCTACTAACTTAAGCTAAATAAAATGCAAACTAAAAACAAACAAAAAAGAACAAAAAGTGAGGCTACTTTTACACTGTGGAAACTTAAATACTTCTGAATACTCATTTCTTTCTGTTTCTTCTGAAGATCTCTAATAAGTCAGGGTTCAGTTCAGTTCAGTCACTCAGTCGTGTCCGACTCTTTGTGACCCCATGAGTCACAGCACGCCAGGCCTCCCTGTCCATCACCACCTCCTGGAGTTCACTCAGACTCACATCCATCGAGCCACTGATGCCATCCAGACATCTCATCCTCTGTCATCCCCCTTCTCCTCCTGCCCCTAATCCCTCTCAGCATCAGAGTCTTTTCCAATGAGTCAATTCTTCGCATGACGTGGCCGAAGTATTGGACTTTCAGCTTTAGCATCAGTCCTTCCAAAGAATACCCAGGACTGATCTCCTTCAGAATGGACTGGTTGGATCTCCTTGCAGTCCAGGGGACTTCAAGAGTCTCTCAAGAGTCTTCTCAAGAGTCTTGAGAAGTCTCTCTTCTCTCCTGAGAAGACTCTCTCTCGGGAGTCTTCTCCAACACCACAGTTCAAAAGCATCAGTTCTTCGGCACTCAGCTTTCTTCACAGTCCAACTCTCACATCCATACATGACCACAGGAAAAACCGTAGCCTTGACTAGAGGGACCTTTGTTGGCAAAGTAATGTCTCTGCTTTTCAATATGCTATCTAGGTTGATCATAACTTCCTTCCAAGGAGTAAGCGTCTTTTAATTTCATGGCTGCAATCACCATCTGCAGTGATTTTGGAGCTCAAAAAAATAAAGTCTGACACTGTTTCCACTGCTTCTCCATCTATTTCCCATGAAGTGATAGGACCGGATACCACAATCTCTCTTCTTTCACTTTCATCAAGAGGCTTTTTAGTTCCTCTTCACTTTCTGCCATAAGGGTGGTGTCATCTGCATATCTGAGGTTATTGATATTTCTCCCGGCAATCTTGATTCCAGCTTGTGCTTCTTCCAGCCCAGCGTTTCTCATGGTGTACTCTGCATATAAGTTAAATAAGCAGGGGGACAATATACAGACTTTATGTACTGTAAGTCAGGGTATAGTGAAAGTGAGTGAAGTCACTCAGTCGTGTCCGACTCTTTGTGACCCCATGGACTGTAGCCCACCAGGCTCCTCCGTCCATGGGATTCTCCAGGCAAGAATACTGGAATGGGTTGTCATTTCCTTCTCCAGGGGATTGTCCCAACCCAGGGACTGAACCCAGGTCTCCCTCATTGCAGGCAGATGCTTTAACCTCTGAGCCATTATATGCAAATAAATATAAAAACATGTCAAAGTCTTCTTTCTGATACATAGAAGAAATATTTTGATAAATGAAAGAGGAGAAATCCTCAAAAGACTGGCTGTCAATAAAATACTATCTCCCATTCAGATGCTTTTTCTGCCAGTGTTAAGGTACATCTTCTAATGAAATGCTCTGATTTGCCAGATTTGTTTAGAAACTTCTCTGTGGTTGGAGCTTTCAGTCCTTTTGTGACCAATTTTTACTGTCAGGAAATTCAACTGATTCTGTCTGAAATTTCCCTTCTATATTTCTTCCCATTATTTCTAATAAGTAAGCAAAATAACCTCCTCCCCTTTGGTCTTTCCATCTTTCAAATATTTGTGAACTGTTATCACGCCCTGACTTTGGGTATCATTTTGCCAAGTGGAAGGCTCCTTTCAGTCTGCCTAAGTCAACCTTTCTCTTATATGGCTCTGCCTTCCCGTCTGAAATTCTTTTCCATATATTCCTGTTCTAAATGAGGTGTTTCATCTTGAACCAAGTGTTCTATATACTATAGAAGGTGCCATATTCTTAAAGGCGAATTATACAATAACTTGCAAGGAAAAAGAAAACTTACTGTTTGGTAGCTGGTTAGGAAACTGTAGCAGTTACTGCTTCTCTGCTTGCAGTTTAAATGAACAGCAGACTACAAAGAATTTCCCTCTATTTTACATAAAAGATTATGGCCACAAATCCAGGAACCAAAAGGTCAAGCATTTATTACATGCTGCTGAAAACAGCACTGTGAATATTTACAAAGTACTTAAATGACTATTAATAGCGTAGATAGACTAAATGGACACCACTTCTTGCAATAAGGTTTGGATGTGTTACATTAAAAAAATATTTCTCCAAGAAGTCTGGCTAAAGTTCCATACCAGATTAAACTTCCTGCCAAATGGAATCAGACGCCACATTTCTTAAGGGCCAGAAATCTGGCCCAATAATCACTGTTCTTACCAAGAACTAAAGAGCCATTTGTTTGCAGCAGTCTCCAGATAGATATTAATACTGGACCTTTTCAATAGATTTTGTAACTCTCTATTGAGAAAAACTCTAAAATTTGGCCAGACATGGCTGTGGTTCCTGATAGCACATAAATCTTTGAGGACCCTTATTAGCTATGTAGTAGTATACCCCAAATTCCTAATTCATATCAGTGTGGTCTCTAAACAAGCTCAGTCCCACAGAGTAAGCTACACAGAGTTACAATCTGGCTGATTACCTTCTTCTCCCTAGTCAATAAGATCAAGCAACTTCTTTGTGTTCAAAAAGCAACCATGCCATGGACAGCTAGAACCATAATCTTTGGCTGAAATGAAAACCTTCTGAAAGTCTAAATAATCCTATATTCATCCACTGAGTTACAAAGACTATTAAATTTTCATGAAGTTTGAGAATGTAAAGATGAGAAATGAAAACTTTCCCCAAACTTGAAGTCAACTGATTATCTGAACTCAAAGGATTATCATAAAAGGTTCCAATGAATAAATTCCTTCATGTTAAAAAAATTTCTCAAATGACATTAGGCACCATCCACTGAGTTACCTGACATTTTACAGCTACAATTGCTAATCCTCACAGTCAGCAAGGGAGGCATTATTATTCCTGTTTTAGAGAGTGAGACACAAGCTCGGAATCATCATCACCTCAGGGAAGGTCCCAATGTTTAAGCACCAGTGCATGCATGCCCAGTTACAGACATGCCGGACTCTTTGTGATGCTATAGACTATATAGCCTGCTTGGTTCCGCCGTCCATGGGATTCTCTCAGCAAGAATACTGGAGTGGGTTGCCATGCCTTCCTCCAGGGGATCTTCCTGACCCAGGGACCAAACCCATGTCCCCTGTCTCCTGTGTTGCAGGCAGATTCTTTACTGCTGAGAGACCATGGAAGCCCTAAATGCCAGAGTTAGGACCAAAACACTCAGGCCCCAAGTTTCCCACCATACCAGGCTGCTCTAGATGCATTATTTTCTGAAATAATTGAAATAATTTCTGAACTTTAATTGCTAAAGTTAATTACAGGATTTAAGTTCATATTTCTTTTTTCTACGGTAACACATGAAGAAAACAGAAGGATTTTATGTTTCTATGTGACTCAACCTTTTACAAGGTATGTTACAATTTTAAAAGAACTTTAATGGGTTGTTGTCTGCTCTCCATTTGTTTGAGCAACCTTTACTGATGCTTACTCTGGTAGACATAGTATTAATACTAGAGACAGAGATGAATAACAGAGTTTCTACCTTCAAGGTATTCACAGTCTAATGAGACTATTTTTAAAAAATATGAACATTGCCCACCTTGTGCAGAAGAGGAAACTTGAGTCTGGCAAGGCTTCAAGCCTTGAGCTAACTTAGCTTCCTAGAGAAGGAAATGGCAACCCACTCCAGTATTCTTGCTTGGAAAATCCCATAGACAGAGTAGCCTGGTGGGCTACAGTCTATGGGGTTACAAGAGTCAGACATGATTTAGCAAGTAAACTGCTACCACCACCAACTTAACTTCCAGGAGACAGACAGAATCTGATCTGAGATTCTTCTGATCACACCTCTGTGACTCCTCTCCCCTCACTTCCACATTCAACTTCCTAATCATGCTCTCCATTATTGTTCTTCTGCATATGCAGCAAGGATTACAGAAATCTGAGATCTTGAATTCATCTGAACAGGTATGTCAACAAGACTAAAGATTTCAATGTACACAGAACCCACTGAGCCACTTTGTTTTATAAATGTGTACTAAAACTACAAATAAACTGACTTTTCTGATTACTTCAGGCTGCTTCAATCTTAAATTGAAAGGCTATCCTGAGAAGCTAGAAGTATCTTCAAAGAAAGAGCCGGATAAGTCCAGCTGAAGAATTTTTAATGTTCTCTGTCATCATCGGGACAGCGGAAGGTCATTGTCATAGAGAATGCACTTCTATGATGAGGTTCTTATCTTCAAAAATTTCCCCTGTGAATATAAAATTGTTATTCAGCTTATCTCATTCATCTGCTTTATGACAGTAAGCCAAGACTGTCCTGGGAGTGTCAAATGGATATATGAAATGCAGTCTCTGCCCTTAAAGAACTCTCTGTTCAGTGGGAAACAAATTACTACAAAGGAATGATTACAGCCCTGGGAGCTTTTCTGTTTGCTTGCTTGCTTTGTGGGTTTGTGTGTGTGTGGCAAAGAGGGACAACTTCAGGAAAGCTAAGACACGAGAAGAATGAAAAGGAATTTGCCAAGTGGATCAGGCAGGGGACAAGAGGGAGAGAATGGTGAGGGTGGGCACAGAAAGCAGCATGTGCAAGATGACCTAATCTAGAACTAGGAGTATTAGCTAATGCACTTACTCTTTATTAATCACTTGGAAACCAAACATATCACTCCTCAATGGAACTTTTTGTCCTTATTATTCATAGCTCTTTATGAAGCCAGTTCTAATCTAGCACTGAAACTGATTTTGCAGTAATCACCAGTGACTTCCATGTTGCCAAGTTTAATCCAGTAGACACATGTTAGATAGCATCCTGATCGACCTGCATAGGACACAGTTGACAATTGCCACTCTTAGGCTAGACTCTCTTCCTGCGAAATCTTCCTCCACCTCTTTAATCCCTCGTTCTCATCCCCCTTGACAGATCCTCCTCCTCGACCTGATCTCTAAAAGCTGAAGTTCCTCAAGGCTTCATCTAACCCTACTTCTCCACTTCCGAGGCAATACCATCCACTCCTGTGGCTTTACACACCACCCAGTGTTCAAGACCTCCAAATGTGCTGACCTCACCTCTGAGCTCCAGTCTCATAAATCCAGCTGCCTCCTTGGTGTCTCTACCGAGAAATATTTTCAGGCACCTCAAAGTTAACAACAAGTTCAAAACTGGAGCTTATTATTTTGACCACTCTCCCCAAAATCTCTGTCTCTTCGTCATTCTAGTCACAACACACCATTCACCTGGCCTGTCACTGGAAATCATTCTTCCCCCTGCATCTGGTCACCAAGTTCCGTCAGCTCTACCTCTGCCTACTTGTGCACATCTACCAACGCCTCCACTACTGACACCCCAGTCCAGGACACTATCTTCTGCCACTTTCCATTGCCCAACCTGGTAGCCCAGTACATTCTCCTCACAGCAGGTACGGTGACAGTTTAAATCATCTCAGTCCCCTGCTGAGAGCCCTTGGGTTATGGTCATCAGTTCCTTCAGAAATAGTTCAACTCCATTCCCTTCTTCTGGCACATGGTAAGACTGTGAAGTTAGGAGCATGTGACATTATTTGGACAATGAAATGGGAGCAAAAGTGATGCACATCACTTAAAGGTAAGTTTAAGAGTCAGTGCATTCTTCAGCTGTTTAAATTCCTTGGTCCTGACCATCCCAGTACTCCAGACAGAAGCTGCTGCTCCACTGGACTGGGTTCTAGACAAGATACGATGGCAAAGCAGATATATAGCATGAGTGAGAAATAAATATATGTAGTGCTACACCTTCAAAAGCTTCCAAATGCACAAAGGATGAAACACAAATGGCTTACCTTAATGAACAAATGCCAATATAGCTGGCTCCTGTGTGTCTATCTAACATCATCTTGGAGCTGTCCTTCCAGGTCGATATATTCCACTCACATTGGCCCTCTTGCAATGTCTAGAAGAAGCCAAGCATCTTTCATCCTTTCCTGAATGGTTCTTTGCATGGTTCATTCCTCACCCTGTAGATCTCAGCTTAAATATTACCTCTTCAGAGATGTCTCCCTCAACCACTGTCTCAAAGGTGACTCCTCACTGTGACTCTCCATCTCAGCACCCTGATCATCTCCTGAAAAATACATCAGTCTGTAGTAATGATTCTTTGATTGACTGTCTCTCCCACTAGGCTGTAAGCACTATAAGGGGAGGAGCTCACTGCTATCTCCAGTGCCTAGCATTACCCTTAATATGGTACTCTATAGACAGTAGACACTCAAGATATATTTGTTCAGTGAATGAACAAATGAGAAAAGATTCAAAAAAACTACAGTGACTTCCCTGGTGACTCAGTGCTAAAGAATCCACCTGCCTATGCAGGAGACATGGTTCGATCCCTGGTTCAGAAGATCCCACGTGCCTCAGAGCAGCTAAGCCCATGCACCACAACTAATGAGTCTGTGCCCTAGAGCTTGTGAACCACAGCACTGAGCCCACACACCATAACTTGAAAGTTGCGTACTCTAGAGCCCATGCTCTGCAATAAGAAAAGCCACAGCAATGAGAAACCCATGTACTGCAACTAGAAAGTAGCCCCACTCACCACTACTAGAGAAAAAGCCCAGGCAGCAGCGAAGACCCAGCACAGCCAAAAATAAATAAATAAAATTATTTTTACAAAACTGTAGACATCATATTGCACATCACAGAGGCAAAAGGAGGGGAGAAAAAGGGAACTTGCACTTACAGTAAGGGGATTAAGAATGGCTAGGATGTATAGCTAACTGCACAAAAAAGATCTTCACGACCCAGATAATCATGATGGTGTGATCACTAATCTAGAGCCGACTAAGGTCCGTCTAGTCAAGGCTATGGTTTTCCTGTGGTCATGTATGGATGTGAGAGTTGGACTGTGAAGAAGGCTGAGCGCCAAAGAATTGGTGCTTTGAACTGGGGTGTTGGAGAAGACTCTTGAGAGACCCTTGGACTGCAAGGAGAACCAACCGGTCCATTCTGAAGGAGATCAGTCCTGGGATTTCTTTGGAAGGAATGATGCTAAAGCTGAAGCTCCAGTACTTGTCTACCTCATGTGAAGAGTTGACTCATTGGAAAAGACTCTGATGCTGGGAGGGATTGAGGGCAGGAGAAGAAGGGGATAACCGAGGATGAGATGTCTGGATGGCATCACGGACTCGATGGACGTGAGTCTAAGTGAACTCCGGGAGATGGTAATGAACAGGGAGGCCTGGCGTGCTGCGATTCATGGAGTCGCAAAGAGTTGGACACGACTGAGCAACTGAACTGAACTGAACTGAGGATGTATAGCTAACATTCATTTAGGTACTTTACATGTTATCTCTCTAGATTCTCAATAATCCTAGGAGGTCAATATTAGTATCTCCACTTTCTAAGTCAGGTAACTGAAGCTCAACTTGCTCAAGTAACGAAGCCAGTAATGGCATTAGTTTTAACTCAGGCCAGTTAACCTCTTTTCTCCAAGCAATGGTGCTTCTCTAGAAATTAAACTGTTATTACATTTTTATCAAGTACTTCTCTATTATAACATCAGTTCAGTTCAGTTTTTGGCTGTGCTGGGTCTTTGCTGCTGCCTGGGATTTTTTTCTCTGATGGTGGCCAGCGGGGGCTAATTTCTAGTTGCAGTACACGGGCTTCTCCTTGCTGTGACTTCTTTTGTTGCAGAGCATGGGCTCTAGGGCATGCAGGCTTGCAGTCGCTCAGTTGTGTCTGACTCTTTATGACTCCATGGACTGCAGCAAGCCAGGCTTCCCTGTCCATCACCAACTCCCAGAGCTTACTCAAACTCATGTCCATCAAGTTGGTGATGCCATCCAACCATCTCATCCACTGTTGTCCCCTTCTCCTCCTGCCCTCTATCTTTCCCAGCATCAGAGTCTTTTCCAGTGAGTCAGTTCTTTGCATCAGGTGGACAAATTATTGGAGCTTCAGTTTCAGCATCAGTCCTTCTAGTGAATATTCAGGACTGATTTTCTTTAGGATGGACTGGTTGAATCTCCTTACAATTCAAAGGACTCTCAAGAGTCTTCTCCAACACCACAAGTCAAAAACATCAATTCTTTGGCACTCAGCTTTTTTTATGGTCCAATTCTCATATCTACATGACTACTGGAAAAACTATAGCTTTGACTAGACAGACCTTTGTTGGCAAAGTGATGTCTCTGCTTTTTAATATGCTGTCTAGGTTTGTGATAGCTTTTCTTCCAAGGAGCAAGAGTCTTTTAATTTCATGGCTGCAGTAACCATCTGCAGTGATTTTGAAGCCCAAGAAAATAGTCTGCCACTATCTCCATTGTTTCCCCATCTATTTGCAGTGAAGTGATGGGACTGGATGCCATGATCTTAGTTTTTTGAATAATATAAATTGCGCTTATATATAGATACATCTCTACTCCAAGAACCAGTTTGGGGCTTTCTTTTCATTTATTTTTTCAGGTTTATCCTAAAATCTATAACAAATATCTCCTGTTATCCTGAACAACAGGAAACAGAATAATGCAGCAAGTCCAAACTACAAGTAAATCAGACATTTTGTTGGAACTTTTTTCTTGAAGTATTTTTTTCTTCACAGAATAAAAAGCCAACATGATTAGGAAGTAAGTCTGTGTTCTGAATTCATTTACTGGACTTGAGATCAACTTGTGCTCCTGTCCAGTTGTTCAGTCATGTACGAGTCTTTGAGACCTCATGGACTATAGCCTGCCAAGCTCCTCTGTCCATGGGATTCTTCAGGCAAGAATACTGGAGTGGGTTGCCATTTCCTCTTCCAGCAGATCTTCCTGGCCCAGGGATCGAACCCGCATCTCCTGCAGCTCTGGCATTGGCAGGTGAATTCTTTACTGCCAAGCCACCTGGGAAACCTGAAATCAACTTATACTGGCTTAACTTAACAAATTGCCCCATTCCCAGATACTGTTCTGCTTGTTGCCGAACATGCAAAGTTAAATTGCCAAGGGCTATGGGATCCACAGTGCTGATGTGATTAGTAGAGATGCCGAACATCTAAGCAAACAGCTGAAACCACCCAGCTTTTTGCCTCTGACCCATCTTTGGGTAAAGTAATTGTGTTACAGCAGAAAGGTGTGGCCTGAATAACTCCCAAACAGTTCTGCTGGGCTCTGAGTAGACTCACAGGATTATCAGAGCAGAAGGAGCCTTAGGGACCATCATAAATGCCCTATTTTAACAGGCTAGAAACTGTCAGACATTACTTATTTGCCTAAGAGAAACAAGACTCCTGACTCCTAGTCAAGAGCCCTTTCCACCACAACACAGCACGTCCCTAACCAAGAACTAGTAGCGACTAATTATGGGAAAGTAGCAGTAAATAGTCAGAGAAGGCAATGGCACCCCACTCTAATACTCTTGCCTGGAAAATCCCATGGACGGAGGAGCCTGGTGAGCTGCAGTCCATGGGGTCGCGAAGAGTCGGACACGACTGACCGACTTCACTTTCACTTTTCACTTTCATGCATTGGAGAAGGAAATGGCAACCCACTCCAGTGTTCTTGCCTGGAGAATCCCAGGGATGGGGGGAGCCTGGTGGGCTGCCATCTATGGGGTCGCACAGAGTTGGACACGACTTTAGCGACTTAGCAGCAGCAGCAGCAACAGGAAATAGTAGTCTAGATAACTCAGACTGTAAATCTCCAATGTTTCTCTTACTCTCTATCATTTAGAGAACTCTGAACAAAAAGAAGATACACAATTTTTTTAAAAAGGAGATGAGGAAGAGCAATTTTCCATTAAACATTCTTCTGAAAGCATTATTTTACCCCATATCTTACTGAATTATAAAAGCAGCATTAGCATTAGAAAATCTAGGAAGATAAGTGTGGCTAGTAAACTAAACATACGGAAAAGGAAAATTATAACAAAGAAAAGAGAGTTTTACAAATTTAATTAAAGTAATACAAGAGTATAATTTGAAAATTGTGCATGTCAAAGCAAACTCATTTCTTCAATTATTTTTCCCAACAGCATTTTATGATTCTAATACACTGGATTTTTTCAAGAAAGAAACTCATTTAAAAATAGATATTTACTCCCAAACTTTGATCATATTTCTTTAATCTGGGAAGAAAATACTGCTTTGATGGCATGAAATGCAAAATTTTAAAGATTTTTTTAAAATCCCAATACAGAATTTAAAAAATTGTCACTGGGAAATAGGCTGAGGCCATTAAGTGCACGACAGTAAATATGGCCAGCTACTGGTGTTCTGTTTCTTCCCTAGTTCTCCCAAAGAAAACTTAAATTGAATCTTCAGCACAAGAATCCTCAAATGTACTTTATAACCAAAATGAGAGCTTTTGTTTACATAGTTTTTGGATTTTGCTATTCCTAATTTTATTCTAAAATTCAATTTTACCCCAAACCATAATTACCATATTAACTTTGCAATGCACAGTTGTATGCAATTCAGCAAAGCAGTAGTAAACCATCAGGTTCTATTCACCGAGGACTTAGGAAAAACGAGATTGGTCACACCTATTTAAAAACAAATTTCATGCTATTTCCCAATATGTAGTTTCAATCTAAGTTCTGACAATGAAATATATGCATATCTATATATCTCAATTTGATTTTCAAAGATAAGCAAAGGGAGTTCTTTACAGCTTAGCTTTGCCTGCGGCTGAAGCTGGAGATTTTGTCATTTCATAGCCAGACTCACATTGCCAGTAATTTTCAATTTGCCTTGAAAGAAGGCCTGTGAGGAAGAAGAAAGAAAATTTATTATTTGTTGTTTTGAGATTGCTAATATTTCTAGACTGTCCAGTCCCAAGATGATTTATTTATCCAAGTCTCTTAAACTTTCTTCAAAATGTGAAACTTGGCTTTCGGGAATAGATTTAGCACCAGATTCCTCACAAGGGTAAATTTGTAAGAGTCACGCTTTACACAAAGCAGTCAAAAGACACAGCTTTCCCAAATCTGTTCTCTTAGAAATTGAGTCTGCCATTACCTGTCTTCCTCAAATATTAGGCAGAGTGGGTTCATACTAGACTGATTTTGTTTAAAAACATTACACATTCAGTGGGTCTGCCAGCAGGGAGGAAAAGCACATGTGTAGCACACTTAGAAACTTGGGATTCGATTACAGATGCATCTAGGCAGTGAAATGTCACCATTTTTCTCCCTTTTTTGGTCTACATGATAAAGATGTATTCCCTACAGGGGGAGGCCAAGCAGCCTGCTGAGGTGCCTGTGTGAATCTTTGGCTCAATCAGGAGACTCAAACCAGTCCCAAGTGCAGAGCCACAATTTGTTCCACTTAACAACTGCCTCGGATTAGATCACATGATGTTTGCTAAATTTATCATGTAACAAAATCCCAGGAAAACTTTAAAGAAATAGCAAAATTGGGAACACAGCATGATTTCTCTGCTATGATCTCAGTCTTCTTACTCAATTCTTAAAATAGAGGAAAAGTCGCTGGTAGCCTTCACTTCCTAACAAGTATATTAAGAAGTAAGGAGCTCTTCTGCCGCACTAGTAGGAAAGCGCAGAGCTCTGCTTTCTCTACACCTTCTGGTGAGGGTGACTAATTCCTTTTCCCCCACCTCCTCTGTCTGGACAAACTAAATATTTCCTTTCTATATGGCACACAGCCTTCTGTCTGATGACTTAAAGGTCAAGTGTCTCAGAACACAATATATTTAACATATGTCTTTCAAAAATATGGACCAGTAGTTCCTACCAGAGAAACTCACCATATTTCCCTTTTCTTAATTAAAAGAAGAAATTACATTTTATTTAATAATGATTACAGAGAAAAATGAGTCTTCACCTTTTAGAGACTCCAAACAAAAGAATCATTTAAATCTGGGCCCTAAGGTGCTCTTCATATGTGCTTTCTGCTAGAGAGCATATTGCTTTGCTTCAACTGTAGCCAAACATATAAATTATAATTTCCACTGCATTTAACGGTTTCCAGTCAAATCCTCTGCTGAGCATAAGGGAAGACCATTAGCACATTAACACAAAGGTCTCCCATTTTTATCTTTAATTCCTCTGGGTGCTAACAGATGTTCAGGAAAAGTAAGCTGACACTTTGCTCTCCAAACGGGTGGTAAACAGATAAATTGAGAGAACGAGGGCAGCTCAGTGTGAAGCCTGACCACGCTACCAAGGAGGTGTATGGAGTGCACAGTGGCTGAGCTGCAGTGGGTGGGAAGGGGGACGTGCCAGCTCTGGGACTGATGGCCTCTGTTCTGTCCAGACTTTGAAGAGGGAGCAGTGGGTGCAAATGTCAGCGTCAATGGTATGTATTCAACTGAAACATCATAGATGCAAGTCTCTCACTTGTCAATGCGTCAGCTGAAATGTGCTTAATTGCTTAGAATAAGCATTTTTAAAAGGAATACAAGTAGGAGTCAGATTTAGTTGTTTTATCCAATATTTAAAATTATGAGGGTACCCTGGTGGCTCAGACGGTAAAGCGCCTGTCTACAATGTGGGAGACCTGGGTTTGATCCCTGGGTCGGGAAGATTCCCTGGAGAAGGAAATGGCAACCCACTCCAGTACTCTTGCCTAGAAAATCCCATGGACAGAGGAGCCTGGTGTCCATGGGTTTGCAAAGAGTCGTATACGACTGAGTGACTTCACCAGAGGAACAAGACCTAAAACAAATAAGGCTGAAAGTGTTAGTCGCTTCAGTCCTGTCTGACTCCTTGTGATCTCATGGACTGTAGCCTGCCAGGCTCCTCTGTCCATGGGATTCTCCAGGAAAGAATACTGAAGTGGGTAGCCGTTCCCTTCTCCAGGGAGCTTTCTGACCCAGGGATTGAGTCCGGGTCTCCCAAATTATAGGCAGATTCTTTACCATCTGAGCCATCAGGGAAGCCCAAATAAGGTTGAGGCAACAACAATAAAAAATAAGGCTACGGTGGAAAGCAGCATATTCGCTTCCTTTGTTATTTATGGATGCGTATATCAAGTCTGCTCAACATTGTGCCAGTAAAGAATATAAGAAGACCCTTGACAGTCTGGGGGCCTGAAAAATCTATACAAGCCGGGAATACATTTTAGAGAAATACAGATTAATCCAGTGATTGTCAAAATTTAAAAATGCCAGGCATCATGCTAAGTTCTGGAGACACAAAGATGAACAAGATGTGGTTTGTTCCCTTGAGACATGCACACTCTATTGGGAGAAGAGACAGGCATATCACGACTAGTCTAATGAGACAAGTGCTAGGCTAGCAGTCCAGTAAGTGGCCCAGAAGAGGTAGGAGGTCTTCAAACATAACAACTAAGTTCATTTTGTTTTGTTATATTAATATTCATTTATTCTGCTTGGCTGTGCTGAGTCTTACCTGCAGCATAAGGGATCTTTAATTGCAGAATGCAAACTCTTAGTTGTAGCATGTGAGATCTAGTTCCCTGACCAAGGATCAAACACAAGCCCCATTACTTGGGAGCACAGTCTTAGCCACTGGACCACCAGGGAAGTCCCTAGATCATTTTAAAAGATGTTTGTCAAGGAAATCACAGCTCAGACATAAAAGGAGCACAGGCAAAGACACGAAAGGTAAAAACGTCTTGCCTCTGTGACCACTAGTCCTTTCTTCTATTTGGATGGCTCCTACTCTCCACCTGTGCACTGATGACTCCTGACCACCCCCAGGACAAAGCCAAGCATTATTTCCTCTGTGAAGCCTTCTCTGGCAGCTCAGGAAGTTATGGCTTCTCCTTCTTCCACACTCCCCAGCAGCAAGCCAGATAGGGCACCACAGATATTTCGTTCCACTTCTTCTGCAGACCTGCCTCGTACCAAACTGTGGACGCCCAGAGCATGTGAACTATTTCTTATTCATCTGGACATTTTCAGCATACAGGGCAATGGCTGACACATGGCTAGCTCCACAACTATTTGTCATCCATTAAGTGAATATTTGGGGAACACTGAGTTTTGTGGGTTTGACCACTTTACACTTTATGGGATGAGGCTGAAATAGGTGATGAAGTGAAACAGGTTAAAATCCACCTAATACCAGGACATACATACCATCATACTTACCATCTGAGGATTCATTTTACCAGTCATCAGAGCCAGTAAGTCCGAGTCAGTCAGACGTGCAGAAGGAAGGAGAAAAAGGGTGTTCAGCTTCATGTGTACATTTTAATCAAAAGCCACTGACTGTAACAGAATCACACCCAGTGTTAGTGTGGGCACATGGGCAGTCACATACACTCTACAGCAGCCTGGTAAAATATGGCATAAATCACAAGCAACTGCAATATTTAAGAAGAGGGAATTCATTAAATAACCATGGTATATTCATATAGAGGGGTACAGTGCAGCCATTAGATGATAAGGATTTACATTTCACGACCTGAAAAGACACATTCACATTATATAGTTCATGATATTGTTATATAGTTCAGTTCAGTTCAGTTGCTCAGTCATGTCTGACTATTTGCAATCCAATGGACTATAGCATGCCAGGTTTCCCTGTCTATCACCAACTCTAGGAGCTTGCTCAAACTGATGTCCATCGAGTTGGTGATGCCATCCAGCCATCTCATCTTCTGTTGTTCCCTTATTCGCCTGACTTCAATCTTTCCCAGCATCATGGTCTTTTCTAGTCAGTTGTTTGCAGGTAGCCAAAGTATTGGAGTTTCAGCTTTAGCATCAGTCCTTCCAATGAATATTCAGAACTGGTTTCCTTTAGGATGGACTGGTTGGATCTCCTTGCAGTCCAAGGGACTCTCAAGAGTCTTCTCCAACACCACAGTTCAAAAGCATCAGTTCTTCGGTGCTCAGCTTTCTTTATAGTCCAACTCTCACATCCATACATGACTACTGGAAAAAGCATAGCTTTCACTAGACAGACCTTTGTTGGCAAAGTAATGTCTTTGCTTTATAATATGCTGTCTAGGCTGGTCATAGCTTTTCTTCCAAGGAGCAAGTGTCTTTTAATTTCATGGCTGCAGTCACCATCTGCAGTGATTTTGGAATCCAAGATAATAAAGTCTGTCACTATTTTCATTGTTTCCCCATCTATTTCCCATTAAATGATGGGACTGGATGCCACAATCTTAGTTTTCTGAATGCTGAGTTTTAAGCCAACTTTTTCACTCTCCTCTTTCACTTTCGTCAAGAGGCTGTTTAGTTCTTCATTTTTTCCCTAAGGGTGGTGTCATCTGTGTATTTGAGGTTATTGATACTTCTCCCGGCAATCTTGATTCCAGCTTGTGCTTCATCCAGGCCAGCATTTCTCATGATGAACTCTGCATATAAGTCAAATAAGCAGGGTGATAATATACTGCCTTGACGTACTCCTTTCTGTATTTGGAACCAGTCTGTTCCATGTCCAGTTCTAACTATTACTTCTTGACCTGCATACAGATTTCTCAGGAGGCAAGTAAGGTGGTCTGGCATTCCCATCTCTTTAAGAATTCTTAAAGAGATGGGAAATTCTTGAAGAGATTGTTATATAAACCAGTTTCAAAACAAACTGTAGGCATGAACCCATGTTTTATTTAAAAACAGATATTCAATTATATATGTATAAAGTGAAACTGAAAGTCACTCAGTCATGTCTGACTCTTTGCAACCCATGGACTATGCAGTCCATGGAATTCTCTAGGCCAGAATACTGGAGTGGGTAGCCTTTCCCTTCTCCAGGAGATCTTCCCAACCCAGGGATCAAACCCATGTCTCCCACATTGCAGGAGGATTCTTACCAGGTGACCCACAAGGGAAGCCCAAGAATACTAGAGTGGGTAGCATATCCCTTCTCCAGTGGATCTTCCCAACCCAAGAATTGAACTGGGGTCTCCTGCATTGCAGGTGGATTCCTTACCAACTAAGCTGTCATGGAAGCCCTGATAGACATATAGGAAGAGGCTTATAAACTTGTAGATTCCAACTTGCAAACTTGGAGACCAATATATTAATAATAGCTACTGTGGCACACAGGCTCTAAGGTCACCCCTGTGATTGCTGCTTTCTGGTATTCACTCATGCCTTTGTATATTCCCCTAGGAAGGACAGTGAAAAAGCTGGCTTAAAATTCAACATTTAAAGAACAAAGATCATGGCATCTGGTCTCATCATTTCATGGCAAATAGATGCGGGAAACAATGGAAAAGGTGACTGACTTTATTTTCTTGGGCTCCAAAAACACTACAGATGGTGACTGCAGCCATGAAATTAAAGGACACTTGCTCCTTGGAAGAAAAGCTATGACAAACCTAGATAGCATATTAAAAAGCAGAGACATTACTTTGCTTGACAAAGTCTATCTATCTGTCTAGTCAAAGCTATGTTTTTTCCAGTAGTCATGTATGGATGTGAGAGTTGGACTATAAAGAAAGCTGAGCACCGAAGAACTGATCCTTTTGAACTGTGATGTTGGAGAAGACTCCTGAGAGTCCCTTGAACAGCAAGGAGATCCAACCAGTCAATCCTAAAGGAAATCAGTCCTGGGTGTTCCTTGGAGGGACTGATGCTGAAGGCTGAAGCTGAAACTCCAATACTTTGGCCACCTGATGCAAAGAACTGACTCCTTAGAAAAGACCCTGATGCTGGGAAAGGTTGAAGGAAGGAGGAGAAGGGGACAACAGAGGATGAGATGGTTGGATCACATCACTGACTCGATGGACATGAGTTTGAGCAAGGTCTGGGAGTTGGTGATGGACAGGGAAGCCTGGCATGCTGCAGTCCATGGGATTGCAAATAGTCGGACATAACTGTATGACTGAGCTAAACGGATAATCCCCTACCGTAGAGTGTGGTCAGGACCTGTGACTTGCTTCTAGCCTGCAGAATGTGAGAAAGCTGAGGGTGTGTCTTTTGTCTCACTCTCCTGCTGGCCTTGATTTCAAGCTAGCTTCATCCTGTGAGTTGGACACTACATATGGAGAGGACTACCTGGCAGGGTACTTGCCTGTAGGAGCTGAGGGCAGACTCTGGCCTGTAACCAGTAGAAACTTATCTATCATTCTCATAGAGGCAATGAAGTTATATTTGCCGCAACAAAAGGGGTTTTGGACATAAACCCCTTTCCTAGCCAAGTCTCCAGATGACAATCCAGCCCTGGATAACACCCTGACGGCAACCTGCGAGACCTTATGCACAGAACTCAGCTAAGCTGTCCTTAGCCAATTTATCTATGGAAGCTGCGAGGTAATAAATGTGTGTGTTGTTTTAAACCATTAAATTTGTGGTAATAGAAGATGAATAGCTATCTATAGCAGGGCTTAGCAAACTTTTTTGTAAATGATCAGACACTAAATATTTTAGGTGTTGTGAACGACTAGACCACGAATGCAATGAATCCCCCTGCACTTGTAGCACAAGAACAGCTACAGAAAATACATAAACAAATGCATGCAGCCATATTCCAATAAAACTATTTTCAAAACAGTAGCAGACCAAGAGGGAGAAGATATTTGCAACTTATATATCTAACAAGGAACTTGTAGCCAGAAAATATAAAAAACTCCTATCACTCAATTAGAAAAGGCCGGATATCCACCACAAAAATGGGCAAACAAACAGGCACATACAAAAGATTTCCAAATAGCCAAAAAAGCACATGAAATGGTGTTCAATTCCATTAGCCATCAGGAAAATGCAAGTTGAAAGTATAGATGAGATACAACATACCTAACTAGCATGAATGGCTTTAAAAAATAATACCCAGTGCTGGTGAGGATGAGCAGTTGAAAAGTCAACACAATGCTGGAGGGACTTTAAAATGATACAGTCACCTTAGAAAACAGTCTGGAAGGTTCTTAGAAAGCTAAACACACACATGCCACGTGACCTAGAAATCCCATTCATAGGTGTTTACCCAAGAGAAATGAAAATATAAATCCACACCTATTCGTGAATATTCATTAGGGGCTTTTTCAAATTGCCAAAACCTGGGGAAAAACTAAATATACTCCAGCTGGCGAGTGGATAAACTAATTAGCAACAAAAAGGAAGAAACTATTGATAATACATGAAAGACGCAGGCTCAAAAAGGCGCAAAGAGTATGATTCCATTGGAAGCTTATGACATCCTGGAAAAAGTGAAACTATAGGGACAGAAATCAGCTCAGTGGTCACCAGCACCTAAGGGTGAGAGGAAGGGATTGAGAACAAAAGGACGCAAGGATATTTTTTGGAAATCTTCTGTATCTTGATTTTTGGTAGTGACTATAATACTGTATGCATTTGCCTGAATTCATATAATTATACATCTTACAAAAGTAGAGTCTATTGTATATAAATAATACCTCAGTGTACCCGAGTTAAAAACAAACCAAAAAAATGACATTACCAAGTATTGTCAAAAATATAGAGCAAATGAAACTCTCATATAATATGGAGGAGAATGTAAGTAGTATATCCATTTCAAAAACCTGGCTATATGGTAGCTCATGACTTAGTATTTCTGGTGGTAGTGGTGGTGGTTTAGTCACTAAGTCATGTCCAACTCTTACAACCCCATGGACTGTAGCCTGCCAGTCTCCTCTGTCCATGGGGATTCTCTAAAAACTGGAGTGGGTTGCCAGTCCCTTCTTCAGGGGATCTTCCTGACCCAGGAATTGAACCCGGGTCTCCTGTATTACAGGCAGATTCTTTACCAACTGAGCTATGAGGGAAGCCTTTAGTATTTCTACTTCAGGTTATATAACAAGTGGAGATAAGTATGTATGTCCACTAACAGACACATAAGAGAATGTTCGCAGCAGCTTTATTTATAAGGCCCCATAATGGAAACACTGCAAAGATATATCAACCATTAACTGAATAAATAAATTCAGGTGCATTCACATACTAAAAATGAACTAATGCTACATGCAAAAAGATAATGAATCTTACAATGATGAGCAAAAGAAGCCACACCTCAAACAGTAAATATTGTATGGCTCCATCTATATGAATTTCTAAAATAAATAAAATCAACCAATGGTGGTAAAATTTGGAATAGTGGTTCCTTTTGTGAGTGAATAGTAATGGGAGGTGGTGTGAGGAGGTTTCTAGAGTGCTGGCAACATTCTGCATCTTGAGCTGGGAGATACATCCATTTGTTAACATTTATCAGGCTAAACACTCAGATATATACCCTTCCTTACTGGCTAAGCTTCATAAAATTTTTACACAAAACAAAATTAAAAAAACAAGTGGTGGGATAAATCTGGCACATAGGCCATCATTTGTGAACTCATGATATAGATGGGTGGGATTATAGGAGAGTAATTTTTCTTTTTGTTTGCACTTGAGTATATATTACTTATATAAAAGTTTTTTAAAATATCAATTTTAATAGTATAATCAAAGAAAAAAGGCCATACCACAAAGACTCTAACCTCACTGCTAACCCAGTCATGTCTTCCTTGGATAAAAGAAAAGTTTCAAATGCAAAAGGAAAATTTCACCAAGAAATCAGAATTTCCAGCAGTCAGTTCTTTGGGTAATCTATATAAAAATAGTACTCTAATAGTATTACTACTAATAATTGTAATAATATCAAGTCACGGCACAAGAGTTAATCTGTGTCTTAATTTAAAAAAAAGAAAAAGATAGGACTTGCCGTATATGGTCTGAATGCTTGAATACCCCAAAACTCTATTTTGAAATCCTAATACCTAGTGTGATAGTCCCCTTCATGGATCACTGCCTTGTTGAGGTGAAGGTCTTGCATAACTCAATGAAGTTATGAGCCATGCCAAGCAGGGCCACCCAAGACAGACGGGTCATAGATCTGACAAAATGCGGTCCACTGGAGGAGGGAATGCCAAACCACTCCAGTGTTCTTGCCAGGAGAACCCCATGAACAGTTTTTTAAAAAAGGCAAAAGATATTACATTGGAAGATGAGCCCCCCGAGGACAGGTGTCCAATATGCTACTGTGGAAGAGTGGAGGGAAAATACTAACAGCTCCAGAAAAATGAAGCAGCTGGGCCAAAGTGAAAAAGATGCTCAGTTGTGGATATGTCTAGTGGTGAAAGTAAAATCTGATGCTGTAAAGAAAAATTTCATAGGAACCTGGAATGTTAGGTCCATGAATCAAGGTAAACTGGAAGTAGTCAGATAGGAGATGGAAAGAGTAAGCATTGACATCTTAGGAATCAGTGAACTAAAATGGACTAGAGTCCATTTTTAGGCCAATTTAAGTTAGATGACCATTATATCTACTCCTGGTAGCTCAGATGGTAAAGAAACTGCCTGCAATGCAAGAGACCTGGGTTTGATCCCTGGGTCAGGAAGATCTCCTGGAGAAGGAAATGGCAACCCATTCCAGTTTTCTTGCCTGGAGAATGCCATGGACAGAGAAGCCTGGCAGGCTACAGTCCATGGGGTCACAAAGAGCCAGACATGACTAACACTTTCTTTCTTTCTTTCTTTCACTGTGGGCAAGGATCCCTTAGAAGAAATGGAGTAGCCCTCATAACCAACAAAAGAGACTGAAATGCGACACACGGGTGCAATCTCAAAAACAGCAGAATGATCTCAGTTTATTTCCAAGGAAAGCCACTCAACATCACAGTAACCCAAGCCTATGCCCTAATCAAAATCAGATTGATTGCATTCTTTGCAGATAAAGATGGAGCAGCTCTATACAGTCAGCAAAAACAAGACCTGGAGCTGACTGTGGCTCAGATCACAGCTCCTTACAGCAAAATTCAGGCTTAAACTTAAAAAGTGGGAAAAACCACTAAGCCACTCAGGTATGGCCTAAATCAAATCCCTTATGGCTGTGCAGTGGAGGTGATGAAAAGATTCAAGGGATTAAATCTGGGAGACAAAGTGTCTGAAGAACTATGGACAGAGGTTCATAACATTGTACAGGAGGTGGTGACCAAAACCATCCCTAAGGAAAAGAAATGCAAGAAAGTAAAGTGGTTGTCTGAGGAGGCTTTACAAATAGCTGAGGAAAGAAGAGAAGCAAAAGGCAAAGGAGGAAGGGAAAGATATAACCAAGTGAATGGAGAGATCCAGAGAAAAGTAAGAAGAGATAAGAAGGCCTTCTTCAATAAACAATGCAAAGAAATGGAGGAAAACCATAGAATGGGTAAGACTAGGGCTCTCTTCAAGAAAATTGGAGATATCAGAGGAACATGTCACACATGATAAAGAACAGAAACAGTAAGGACACAACAGATGCAGAAGAAATTAAGAAGAAGTGGCAAGAATACACAGAACTGTACAAAAATGTCTTAATGATGCATATAACCACAATGGTGTGGTCACTCACCTAGAGCCTGACATCCTGGAGTGTGAAGCCAAGTAGGCCTTAGGAAGCATTACTACCAACAAATCTAGTGGAGGATGGAATTCCAGCTGAGCTATTTCAAATCCTAAAGGATGATGTTAAAGTGCTGTACTCAAGATGTCAGCAAATTTGGAAAACCCAGCAGTGGCCAAAGGACTAGAAAAGATTAGTTTATATCCCAATTCCAAAGAAGGGCAGTGCTAAAGAATGTTCAGACTACTAGACAATTGCACTAACTTCCCATGCTAGAAGGTTATGCTCAAAATCCTTCAAGGTAAGCTTCACCAGTATTTGAATCGAGAACTTCCAGATGTAAAAGCTGAGTTTAGAAAAGGCAGAAGAACCAGAGAACAAATTGCCAACATTTTTTGGATCATAGAGACAGCAAGAGAATTTCACAAAAACATCTACTTCTGTTTCATTGACTACGTGAAAGCCTTTGACTGTAGATCACAACAAACGGTGGAAATTTCTTAAAGAGATGGGAATACCAGACCATCTTACCTGTCTCCTGAGAAACCTGTATGTGGGCCAAAAATAACAGTTAGAACCTTATCTGTAACAACTGACTGTATCAAAATTGGGAAAGGAGTACAATAAGGCTGTATATTGTCGCTCTGTTTATTTAACTTATATGCAGAGTACATCATGCAAAATGCTGGACTGGATGAATCACAAACTGAAATTAAAATTGTTGGGAGAAATAACAACAACCTCAGATATGCAGATGATACCACTCTAATGGCAGAAAGTAAAGAGGAACTAAAGAGTCACCTGATGAGTGTGAAAGAAGAAAGTGAAAAAGCTGGCTTAAAACTCAACATTCAAAAAATGAAGTTCATGGTATCCAGTCTCATCACTTTATGGCAAATAGAAGGAGAAAAAGTGGGAGCTGTGACAAAGTTTTTCTTCTTGGGCTCCAAAATCACTGTGGATGGTGACTGCAGCCATGAAATCAGAAGACATTTGCTTCATGGAAGGAAAACTATGACAAACCTAGACAGCATATTGAAACATATCACTTTGCCAACAAAGCTCCGTATAGTCAAAGCTATGGTCTTTCCAGTAGTCATGTACAGATGTGAGTGTCGAACCATAAAGAAGGCTGAGAGCCAAGAATGGATGCTTTCAAATTGTGATGCTGGAGAAGACTTTTGAGAGTCCCTTGGACAGCAAGGAGATCAAACCAGTCAATCTTGAAGGAAATCAACTCTGAATAGTCACAGGAAGGACTCAAGCTGAATCTGGAAGCTACAATACTTTTGGCCACCTGATGCAAAGAGCCGACTTACTGGAAAAGACTGGGAAAGATTGAAAGCAAAAGTAGAAGAGAGCAGCAGAAGATGAGATGGTTAGATAGCATCATGGATTCAATGGACATGAACTTGGGCAAACTCCAGGAGACAAGGAGGCCTGGCATGCTGCAGTCCATGGGGTAACAAAGAATCAGACACAACTTAGTGACTGAACAACAGTGTGATAGTATTAGCAGGGAGGGCCTTCGGGTGTCATAAGGGTAGAACCTTTATAGAGAGGCTTCAGGGAGACCCTGAGCCCTTCCACGAGGTGAGCCCACAGCAAGGAAGCACTGACCTTGAGCCAGGCAGAGGACACTCAAAAAACGTGACCATGCCGATGCCTTGACCTTGGATTTCCAGTCACCAGAACTATAACAAATAAATTCCTGTTTTTTTGAGTCACCCAGGTGTGGTATGTTCAAACAGCAGTACAAACAGACTGGGATGGGGGCAAACTATTAAAGCATAGCATGTCCTTTTATTAAGTAACAAAAACATGATTCAAAACTAAACATTTTTTTTTACGTCTTAGGACACAGAAATAACCCCTAAAAAAACTGTGTCTCAATCGCCATTACCTCTTTGCCTCTATCTAAATTTTCTCTTATTACTTGAAAAAAAGGTCTGAAGTCTTAAAATTTCAAGTATTTCCAGTCTGGAAAAACCAGTTCTCTTGTAGATATATAACATCAAAGAGCAGGGAGGAAAAAAAAAAAAAAAAAAAGCAGGCAAATTGAGATAGCTGGACTTGATTTACAGTTGGATTAGATTTTAGTATTCCAAGAAAGAACTCCTAGTGACTTTAGGAAATAAAGTGCTGCTGCTGCTGCTGTTACTATACCAGCACTTACTGAGCTCTTACTATGCTGAGAACTTCACATACTTGGACTCATTTGATCTGAATAATAACCCTGTAAGGGTAAGAGAGGTCAAACAACTTGCTCAAGGTCACACAGCTAGTAAGTGGCTGAGCTAGGTAGGGAAGCAGATTCCTGCGGCCAAAGCCTACACTCCCAGCTCCTGAGTTAATATGGCTCCTCTTGTTACAGGAAAAATACAAACATTCTACAGCTCAGTTTTCACTGGGCCTTCACCAATTCATCAGCATCTGATGCATCCCAGATGCTTCCTCAGCTCCCTATGTCCTTTTAAAGAATCACAGGCGATTCCAATGCATTTAAGCAAAATTAATGTTTAATTTATAGGTTGGGAAGGAAGTAATGATTTACTGAGCACTTACCATGCTAGGGGCTTTACATACCTTATCTCATTTAATCCCCACGACTGCTCCACAGACAGACAGTATTCTCACCATTTTGTAAGTGAGACAATTGGACTCAGGAAAAGTTTATATCTAATGAGTGACAAAGCCAAGGTCTGAATCCAGGTTTGGGTATCTCCAAAGACTAAGCTCTTTCTCCTGTACCTTGGGGATGAGAGACTCTGAGGCTGTCTATATCACGTTCCCCACAAAGGGGCAGGGTTGAGAACTCAAGTAGGTGCTGAGGGGGCAGACTATAGGAATGAAAGAATAATATGTCATGTTAAATTAATCAATGTTGGCTTCCTGGAGACATGCTATGTGAGTTGTTTCAAAGGAGAGGAGGGAGGGGCTGAACTGATAGAGAAGCACCCAGGCAGCAAGAAAAGAGTATGGAAAATGTACAAAATCTAAAAGTCCTTGATACAACCATCTGTATCATTACCAAACTCTTAGAATATAGGCAAGTGAAATACATTTAAGCAAATCTTACTATGTTTGCAGAAAGTAAACCTCTCAACAGTACGTACATGTCAAAAGAATTAACAATTCTCTTTCAGATGTCGGTTCAAACTAGGACAGGTTATTAATGCTTTAACATAGCTGATTGTTAACAAATGGTCATTTGTTGGATGATGTAAAAAGAGCTGGCAATTTCCCGTGGCAGCTTTTACTGGTAAGTCCATATTTCAACACCACTCTCGGCTGCCAACAAGTATCAGTTTCAGCAGAAATTCAGAGTAAAATTCCTGCAGGTTTGGGATGGGGCACCTAATGTGGAGAGAGTTCACAGCCAGAGTCTATATACAGAGAACATGGCTTTTCTGAAATTTTTAGTATGTTTCCATAAGCATATAACCTTTCAAAACAAACAAACACTAATAATAAAATAAGAAAATTTTTCTCTAAAATCTACATCTGTCTAGGCATATCAATTTATAATCCTGAAGTAACCATTAAATGTCAGTCATTTAAAAACTCGGCATTATTTCCCCAAAGTTCTTGTTATTTCTTGAAGCTAAAATCTAGATGAAGCATTAGTTTTCCTTCCTACATTATGTTAGATGGAAGCTCATAGAATGCAAGCATAATTATTTTTCTGCCCACTCATTTTGAGAAAAAAAATGCTGCCCACACTAGATGCCCTCACTGCCGCTCAGCTTTTCCTTCATTAGTCTCTAGTTAATTCCTTATTCAACAGTGCACATAACACTGCTCTTAATATTTTCTCCAAACTCTGAACTCTATTCTAAGAACTCTGTCAACCTCCTCTATACCTCAAAATGCCCCTGAATATTTATCTACCCTCTCAAAGAAAGAAGTATCCCTCCCTTCTTGCTAAGGTTAACCCTCCTTCCACCTGTGTTCATGATGTCATCCTCTCTTCCGGGACCTTCTTCAATTATGTTGTGGTAATGAACTCTGAGCTTCCCTGGGGGCTCAGTCAGTAAGGGATTTGCCTGAAATGCAGGAGACTACCTGCAATGTGGGAGACCCGGGTTCGATCCCTGGGTCAGGAATATCCCCTGGAGAAGGAAATTGCAACCCACTCCAGTATTCTTGCCTGGGAGATCCCATGTACAGAGGAGCCTGGTGGGATATGGTTCATGAGGTCTAAACCACCACCACCAATGAACCCTACCATCTTTGACAGACCTTCTACTTTACAGCTTCCAGGTAGCATCAATTTCACTCCAAACACTCCTGGCAACTGCCATATAACAACGTCCTTTTTCTTACTGCCAACACTTGGGCTATCCTTTTAATTAACTTAGATGGTGATATCATCCATCCTCCTAATTGCTCGCTCTTCCTCTGACTTCTTCCTTTCTAATTCATCAGGTCTAATGCAGCAACTTCATCCTCTAAAATGCAGTTCTGACTTTTCTTTTCTATTTGAAAAGTTTTAATGGATAGGTTATATATCAAATCACTTTCAAAGTTCATAGTATAGCCCTCTAAAAGCTAGTTCTTATCCCTCACATCTCTTAACTGTAACAGGCTCTCTCCAAGGACAGAAACATAGCATACAATAGAGCTACCATTTACTGAATGCTTACTAAGCATCACTCATTCATTCTGCTGTTCATTTTTATTATCTATTTTATTGAAGGCCTACCAGGTATCAGGTATTATTCTAGGTACTGTGAATACAACAGTGAACCTAAGAGGCAAATGTTCTGTGTTCACGCAGTTTACAACTCTAGTGGGGGATAGACAATAAGCAAATAAATAAGATATGGTATATTAGATGGAGGTAAGTGCTAAAAAGAAAAATATGTCAGAAAAGGACAATAGGGAATGGTAATGAGGTGTGATTTAGAGGTGTGGCCGGGGAAAGTCTCACTGAGAAGGTGACATTTGGGCAAAAATCCAAAGGAAATAAAAGGACCAGCCATGAGGATATCTGAGGGATGATAATCCCAGGCAGTAGAAAGCTCCTGAACTGGAACACCCCATGCTCAAGCAATAGCAAGGAGGCCAGTGTGACTGGAGCAAAGTGAGGAAGAAGCAGTAAGAAAGAGAAAACTAGAGCCAATTATGCAGTGTGATAGTAAGAACTCTAACTTCAACTCCGTGAGTTGAAAGTCACTGAATTGTTTTGAGCCGAGAAGGCTGAGAATCTGAGTTTTAAAATGATCACTCCCTGCTGGTGTGTGTGAAGAAGAAGAACCTGCAGGGGGCAAGGTTAGAGACCGAGATCAGGCAACAAGGATGGAGGACCAAGGTGGCAGGAGTGGAGGGAAGGATTTGCTGGTGGATTAGACCGTGGAGTGTGAGAGAAAGAAGGGCCAACATAGGCGCAAACTATTACACTTAGAATAGATAAACAACAAGGCCCAACTGTATAGCACAGAGGACTATATCCAGTCTCTGGGAAAAGAACATTTAAAGAAGGTGTACATGTGTACAATGAGTCACTTTGCTATATAGCAGAGGTTGGCACAACATTGTAATTTAACTGTACTTCAATTTCAAAAACAAAAAGAAGAAGAGCCAAGCATGACCTCCAGGATTTTAGACTGAGGAACTGGTAAGGTAGAAGAGCAATTTACCAACATGGAGAAGACAGTGGAAGGAGAACACAATTAAAGCGGAGTGGGAGGAAAAGCAACAGTTTGGTTTCAGACACATCAGCCTTGAGAAACCTATGAAGTATACAGGTAAACTCATTAGTTAAGCAGCTGAATATATACCTGGAGTTCAGTGTTTGAGTTCACACTGAAGATACTTGGGAGTCATCAGTGTAGACATGGTTTGAAAAGCATGAAATTAGATGAGAGCCCCAAGGAGTGAATATAGACAGAACTGGGCCTTAGAGCACACCAACATTTACATACTTAGAGATGAGAAAAAAAAATGGGAAGAGAGGCCAAAAGGAACAGCCAATAGGTAGGAAGAGAGCCTAGAAGAGTAATATAAGCGCTGGGAATTAACCACTGAAGTTAGCAGCGCAGTGATTACTTGTGACCTTGACAGGAACAATTATGGGATAATGATGAGCTGACAAAAGCTGACTGGAGTAGGTTCCAGAAAGCCTGGGATGAGATGGAGTGGAGACAGTGGGTACAGTTAGGTCTTCTGAGGACATATAGCCATACACTGAACCGTGCACTTCTCAGGTTAATTCAGTTCAGTTCAGTTCAATCGTTCAGTCATGTCCTACTCTTTGCGACCCCATGAATTGCAGCACGCCAGGCCTCCCTGTCCATCACCAACTCCCAGAGTTCACTCACAGGTTAATTAGGAGATCATTATTTCTCTTAATCTACAGTTGAATCCTATGAAATAGGTACCATTTATCATTTCCATTTACAAATGTAAAAAACAAAGCTCAGAGAAGTGAAATAATTTTTGAGGCCAAAATCTGTGAGTGACAGGACTAGGACTCTAAACCCAAGTTTGTGTAATCCCAAAGCATAAGGCTAGCCACAGTGATAGAGCCTCTCAATCTTTGGGAAGAAGCAGCTGGGACCTAGTCCTATTCCCAAAGATTCCCTGGTTCTTGGCAAGGTTCTATAACTCTAAAGCCAGCCCTTTGGGGACACCAAGGCAGGCCCCCATTTTCCTCTGTGAACTTGCCAGTGCTTTATCAGTGAAGTCATCACTGCACTGACCTGAGTTAGGCAGCACTGATCCTTTTGGTCGACACGTCCACCACCCAGGTGGCTTCTTTACCCCTAGGGCTATCCTTCATGTTGAAGGCAAAAATACCACCAGTTTTCTTCACAAACTGCTCTCCTTCCTGGAAAGAAAAACAGCACAGAGTTATATTAAGTTCATTCCTCTGGCTTTCTCCCCAAATTAAATGTTTAAATAGACACATGACGTGAGCGTCTGGATCAGAAGGCGATCCCCAGGCTCCCTTAGGATTTTTCACCCAGAAATATCCAAAAGGCAACTAGGCAGCAACTCCTTCATCTGCCAGATCTTCTGATGAAAATGGCTTTCTGGATACAACCAGTGGAAGGGCAGGAGAATGGGAAGTGAGTGGCACAGCAGCACTTTCTATTTAAATGGGCTTCATTTATTTCAATAATTTTTGGAAGATTCACTGTCCTTTCAAAACATGGGAAACCTATCCCCCTTTTTTCTAGCAGGTAAATTCCTTCACATATATATTTGGTGTTCCACAATCAGAATTTAAAGATAAGTGGCTTAACTGATTTCCTGGGTTTGTATGAAGAATTATACAAGTAATATCCCATCCATCAACTACTTTTGGATCTTGGGAAATGAGGCTGGAAAAATAACCTCAGATCCATATCTCTGTAGGGTGGTTTCCTTTTTCCTTCCTTCTCCTTCCAACATCACCATCTAATTTTAGAACATACTTATCAGCCCCCCAAAAACCCATATCCATTAACAGTCACCCTCTACCATTGCCATTCTCTCCTCCTTCTAGCCCCTGGCAAGCACTAATCTACTTTCTGTCTTCATTAATTTGCTTATTCTGGATATTTCACACAAATGCAATCAAACACATATGTTCTTTTGTGACTGGCTTCTTTTCACTTAGCATAATGCTTTGAAGGTTCATCCACACTGAAGCATGTACCAGTAATTAATTACTTTTCATAACCAAAGAATATTCCATTGTATGGACACAGTACACTTTGTTTAGCCTTTCATCTTTGATGGCTGTTTCCCCTTTTCAGCTATTATAAATAATACTGCTATGGACTTTTGTGTGTAAGTTTTGACAGGGACATATGCTCTAATTCCTCTAGGGCATATATTTAGAAGTGAAATTTGGATCATAAGGTGATGTTTAACTTTTTGAGAAACTATCAAACTGTTTTCTAAAGTGGCACATTACAATCCTACCAGCAATCAATGAAGGTTCCAGTTTCTCCACATCCTTACCAATATTTATGTCTGTCTCTTTTATTTTAGTCATCTTAGTGGGTGTATAAATGTTTTTCTTCTACATAGATAACACTCCTGAACCTGTCTAGAATCAACCCTGAATCATAGGACTTCAAAGAAGCTATTATAAAAATATTTAGTGTAGGTCTACTTATCTCAACAGCCATTGAGGCAAATCTTACAAGTGAATGTTCTGAAATCAACTACCAACATTTCCTAGTTAAATCAAGAAACCAAAATGACTGTCAGATTTTTAAAGTGAAGAAGAGAAATTCTCTTATTTTGGCTTCCCTTAAAAGACCTTGCTCAAATTATTTTAAGTTAACATTAAAAAGAAATTAATAACAATAATCTTTGGTGGGCTATAAAATTTATAAGCACTTATTTATAAACATTATTTCTTTACTTTTCATGAAACCCTGTAAGTAGTTGAATAGGTATTAATATTCTCCATTCCCACCCAGCTTCATAAACTCAAGTCTCAGTTCACATGCTAAGTCCTCTGGAAAGGCTTTTCTGTCTCTACTGGACACTTTAAGAGCTCTTTGCACATACACCCATGTGCAAGTTTCTTGTTAAAACACTTTTTTTTCTGGGAAAATTTTTTATTGTCTGCTTTCCCACTTAACTCTACATTCCCTGAGAAACAGGGACATATGACAAGTAAAGCAATACAACCAGAACTCAATCTCAGGTTGGTTTACCTCCAAATCCAATGCTCTTTCAATTTTTTTCATACCAAAGGCAAATTAGGTTACATCGATACTTCCAAACTTTAGCCTATAAAAGTAGTTTCTGTCACCATACATAAATTAAAAGAAAGTTCAAAGTCTTTTCCACATTCATTGAAAGCCTTTATCCTTCAAAGTTCTGTGGAGGTAATCTAGAAAAGTAGATTAGTAATACTGGTGTGCTGGACCACCCAAAGAGCCAGACCTCCTCTGGAAGCCAATGACCCATGAACTTCCAGCTGCATTTATGCCATCTGTTTGCACAATGCCTCAGGAATACTTATGGCAGACACGAACAAATCAGAGCAGGAGAACACGGCAAACATTTAAGAATTCCACCTGAATACTTGGAAATTCCTCCCACTTCCTTAAGATGGATGTAGATTAATTTTGCAGTTGCTGTTACTTTTGAAAACCAACAGATCCTCTTAAAAAATCATATCCTTTGGTCAATAAAACATTTTCATTTGAAGAGGAAATGAGAGAGTGTAAAGAAAAGGACAAGGAGGCAGAGTTAAAAGCATAAAGAAACTACACATCTCTTGCGAAACTGGAGATCACAAATACTAAGAAAGTTCTAAGTACCTCCTTGCTTGAAGAAAAGCACTTCTTTCTGAGTAGCGAAAGGTCAAGGAGTAGGTCCTGTACTGAAACTTAATAGGAACAAAAAATTAAGACAGAATTCAAAGAAGGGCAATGGAGTACTGCTAATGAAGACAAAAGTGGAAATAAAATCTCTCGCCAGGCTTCTTTTGCTAAAGCAGAAAATGTATGAATTGACAAAAGGTTCCAATACTTTCACTTTCTAGTGCTGCAAACATTTAGGAAACTGACAATTGTGGGAAGGAGAGAAAAATAAGGGGACAGGGTCCACACAAGAGAGGTTATAATAGAGGGAGAAGAATTCAAATGGGAGCAAGAGGCATATATCTGCAAATCTAAAAAGACTGTGAAATAAAAACAACACTGTGTTGTTAATTCTAGTAAAGAAGTACTCAGTCACTGACATACAGCCATACCAGATAATCTTTAAACTGTTTTTTTGGACACAATAATGTTGAAAAAAATGGGACAACCTGGCAGAAGTAACTATTCTATGGGTTACTCTGCAGGCAAATACTGGTGGCATGAAAAACTTTTTCAAGCCTTAGAGAGTCCAACTGCATTTTAATGGACACTTGTAATGAGAGAAATTTAAACAACAATAAGGAGATATAATTTGCTACTAATGCTCATGAATTGTCATTGAGTTTCTAAATTAGTACCCCCTTTTTTTTTTGGTGGATATACTGGCAATTTGTATAAAAAAGCTAGACATACGTATCTCACAACTCAACAATTCCCCCTTCTAATTATTTGTGCTGAGCTGATCAGGGCATTAAGTACTTAAAGATGAGTGCAAAAGGAAATTTATTATACCTTTATTTTTTGCAAGATTTAAACACAACCTGATGTTCATCAGAGGAGGCTAGTTAAACAGATTACGATACCTATATTCAAACGTGTACTTCAGTTCAGTTCAGTTCAGTTGCTCAGTCATGTCCGACTCTTTGCAACCCAATGAACCGCAGCACGCCAGGCCTCCCTGTCCATCACCAACTCCTAGAGTCTACCCAAACCCATGTCCATCAAGTCGATGATGTCATCCAACCATCTCATCCTCTGTCGTCCCCTTCTCCTCCTGCCCTCAATCTTTCCCAGCATCACAGTCTTTTCAAATGAGTCAGCTCTTTGCATCAGGTGGCCAAAATATTGGAGTTTCAGCTTCAACATCAGTCCTTCAAATGAATACCCAGGATTGATCTCCTTTAGGATGGACTGGTTGGATCCCTTTTCAGTCCAAGGGACTCTTAAGAGTCTTCCCAACAGCACAGTTGAAAAGCATCAATTCTTCGGCACTCAGCTTTCTTCACAGTCCAACTCTCACATCCATACATGACCACTGGAAAAACCATAGCCTTGACTAGACAGACCTTTGTTGGCAAAATAATGCCTCTGGTTTTGAATATGCTGTCTAGGCTGGTCATAACTTTTCTTCCAAGGAGTAAGCGTCTTTTAATTTCATGGCTGCAATCACCATCTGCAGTGATTTTGGAGCCCAGAAAAATAAATTCAGCCACTGTTTCCACTGTTTCCCCATCTATCTGCCATGAAGTGATAGGACCAGATGCCATGATCTTAGTTTCCTGAATGTTGAGCTTTAAGCCAATTTTTCACACTCCTCTTTCACTTTCATCAAGAGGCTCTTTAGTTCTTCTTAACTTTCTGCCATGAGTGTGGTGTCATCTGCATACCTGAGGTTATTGATATTTTTCCTGGCAATCTTGATTCCAGCTTATGCTTCTTCCAGCCCAGCGTTTCTCATGATGTACTCTGCATAGGAGTTAAATAAGCAGGGTGACAATATACAGCCTTGACGTACTCCTTTTCCTATTTGGAACCAGTCTGTTGTTCCATGTCGGGTTCTAACTGCTGCTTCCTGACCTGCATACAGATTTCTCAAGAGGCAGGTCAGGTGGTCTGGTATTCCCATCTCTTTCAGAATTTTCCACAGTTTATTGTGATCCACACAGTCAAAGGCTTTGGCATAGTCAATAAAACAGAAATAGATGTTTTTCTGAAACTCTCTTGCTTTTTCCATGATCCAGCAGATGTTGGCAATCTGATCTCTGGTTCCTCTGCCTTTTCTAAACCAGCTCGAACATCTAGAAATTCACGGTTCACATATTGCTGAAGCCTGGCTTGGAGAATTTCAAGCATTACTTTACTAGCGTGTGAGATGAGTGCAATTGTGCGGTAGTTTGAGCATTCTTTGGCATTGCCTTTTTGGGGACTATGGGGTCATTGGAGAAGGAAATGGCAACCCACTCCAGTGTTCTTGCCTTAAGAATCCCAGGGACGGGGGAGCCTGGTGGGCTGCCGTCTATGCGGTCGCACAGAGTCGGACACGACTGAAGCGACTTAGCAGCAGCAGCAGCAGCAGCAGCATGGGGTCATTAAAACCGATGGTGAAGTTTTACATTTATGGGCAGGGAATATACTATGATGCAATAAAAGCTGGTTCTAAAACAACAGGTAGACCAATGCAGGTGTAATAGGTCTGCAAGCTGCTGAACCAGTGCCTGCCTGCTGGGAACTATCAGCCCTGGCCCTCTCTACCTGAGGAAGACTGGTGATCATTATGAAAATTCTAGAAATGCAGGGTACTTTGTCAAGACACGTCAGTCACATTAGCTATTCAGTACAATGACACCCACAGCACAATCACTTAAGATGTTAAGAAATCCTTTGTGCTACAATAAGGGAGTTTTGAGATATGCCCAAAGGTTGTTTTCACGATGCTCCCCTAACATAAGTGAGATGCATACCTTAAATGTTTTGAATCATTTTCTTTCACAGGTGGGTAACTGGAATTACATGACTCCTGCGTAACTGCCTTGTTGGTCGCAAAATTAAAATCAATTATGAAATTCCAAGATGCCTTTAAGTTTGAAACAACGAAATAGATCTCTAATTTTGCCTAAAGATAACAACTCTCTTTTTGGAGAAAGAGTTACTGTTAGATTGCTCTAGTATGATTATTATCTACCAAGAACTAATTACTGTACATAAACACAGGTCCACATATGTAATATAAATTTTAAAACTCATGTATTGTATGATCCTAATTATCAGGAAATTTTATGTTATTATACACAGAGAGCTGTCTGAAAGAATATCAGTCACTGTTAACACTTTAGTGAGCTCTTAGTAATGGCATTTCAGGAGATTTAAAATTTTTTTCTTTGTATGTTTCTGTAGGATTCTTTTAATCAGCTCATTTTTAAAACAAAAAACCAGATTTTAAAACTTTGAGACTCAAGCACAAAAAAATTATTTTTACAAGGACTTCTGATATTAGGTACCTTTGCATACACACGTGCTCAGTCCTGCCTGACTCTTTGTGACCTTGTTTACAGTAGCCCACCAGGCTCCTCTGTTCATGGGATTATCCACATAAGAATATTGGAGTGGGTTGCCATTTCCTCCTCCAGGGGGTCTTCCCAACCCAGGGATCAAATCTGCATCTCCTGTTTGGCAAGTGGATTCTTTGCCACTGGCAAGTGGATTCTTTACCACTGAGTCACATGGGAAGACCCATTAGGCACTTTTAAGGCTCCTTTAATTATTATTCTTTTGAATAGTTCTAGGTAAGATCTTTCTGTTCAGAAAGAAACTGCACCAAAATAAATTAGAATCACTTTACATAATTGAAACCTGGAGATTTATAAATTTCTGAAATACACTCTTACCAGAATTACAAGGAAGCTATAAGAGACACTGAGAAACGTAAAATACACTCAATACTTGACAATATGATATAAATTTTCAACTTATACCACTTCATGGATATACCCAAAATCTATATCTGCTTCTAGACCTGGGTCCTCCTGTTAGTATTTTACATGAGTTTTACTTACACCTTCTGACAATATGATATAAATTTTCAATTTGTATCACTTCATGGCAACACCTGAAATCTATATCTGCTTCCTCTAGCCCAGGGCCCTTGTGGTAGTATTTTACATAAATCACATCTTCAAGCTTCTTCTCAATCTCCATAAAGACAAGATCTACCTTAAATTAATCAACTGCAGAACTGCTTGGAGCAGTCTCAATTTGATGAGCTCTAAAAGAACTGTGGAGAATAATCTATTTCAATCCATGGACTCACACAAGGTACTAGGGTTTTTTTTAACATTTATACAGTAAATGTTGTATAAATGTAGTAACTTTCAAAAACTCTGAGAGATATTGTGGCTCTTACCCAAAGGAAACTGGTATTGTCAAAAAAGCTTAAAAAAAAAAAAACCCACAAGATTTTCTTCCTATTTTTTCAACAAATACTGGGTACTTATTAGGCAGTAGGTATTGTCTTAAAAATATGAAAAACCAACAAATTCACCCTCATGAAGCCTCTGTGCCAGTGGGGGAGACAATGAATATGCAAAAAAATGAAGAATATAGTTACTATAAAGAAAATAAAGCAGGTTAAGGGAATATAAAGAAAGCATATTTGTGTGTTGAAGGTGAAGTCGCTCAGTCATGTCCGACTCTTTGCGACCCCGTGGACTGTAACCTACTAGGCTTCTCCAACCATGGGATTCTCCAGGCAAGAATACTGGAGTGGATTGCCATTTCCTTCTCCAGGGGGTCTTGCAGACCCAGGGATCGAACCCGGGTCTCCCACATTGGAGGCAGACGTTTTAACCTCTGAGCCACCAGGGAATAGCATAGTCAGTCAGATGGGCTTCCCTTGTGGATCAGCTGGTAAAAATCTACCTGCAATGCAGGAGACCTGGGCTTGATCCTTGGGTTGGGAAGATCCCCTTCAGAAGGTACCTGGCAGAGACCCTAGCCCATGGTAAAAAATGACAACCATGATTATAACAAGCTGCAGAGGATAGGGTGTTAGATGACTAAAAGATTTGTGAAAGAAGAAGGCACCTTAGGATTCGTAATTCCTCTGAAATAATACAAGCTTGCTGGTAGTGGTTGGCCCAGGATTGGAACAACAAACACCAAATGGATATACTCTTGATGGAGGCAAGAGCCTAGCAGCTGCTCAGTAAGCAAAGCCTTTCTTTCCTCTTTCCCTACCCCCTCTCCTTCCTTTTCTCTTTCTCTCTCCCCACACATTCCATCCATTTCTCCCTTCTTTTCCCTTCCCTTCTATCACTTCATGTATGTTTAATGAATGGGAAAGACTAGAGATCTCTTCAAGAAAATGAGAGATACCAAGGGACCATTTCATGGAAAGATGGACTTGATAAAGGACAGAAATGGTATGGACCTAACAGAAGCAGAAGATATTAAGAAGAGGTGGCAAGAATACACAGAATAACTGTACAAAAAGATCTTCAGAACCCAGATAATCATGATGATATGATCACTAATCTAGAGCCAGACATCTTGGCATCTGAAGTCAAGTGGGCCTTAGAAAGCATCACTACAAACAAAGCTAGTGGAAGTGATGGAATTCCAGTTGAGCTGTTTCAAATCCTGAAAGATGATGCTGTGAAAGTGCTGCACTCAATATGCCAGCACATTTGGAAAACTCAGCAGTGGCCACAGGACTGGAAAAGGTCCGTTTTCATTCCAATCCCAAAGGCAATGCCAAAGAATGCTCAAACTACTGCACAGTTGCACTCATCTCACATGCTAGTAAAGTAATGCTCAAAATTCTCCAAGCCAGGCTTCAGCAATACGTGAACCATGAACTCCCTGATGTTCAAGCTGGTTTTAGAAAAGGCAGAGGAACCAGAGATCAAATTGCCAACATCTGCTGGATCATGGAAAAAGCAAGAGAGTTTCAGAAAAACATCTATTTCTGCTTTCTTGACTATGCCAAAGCCTTTGACTGTGTGGATCACAATAAACTGTGGAAAATTCTGAAAGAGATGGGAATACCAGACCACCTGACCTGCCTCTTGAGAAATCTGTATGCAGGTCAGGAAGCAGCAGTTAGAACCCGACATGGAACAACAGACTGGTTCCAAATAGGAAAAGGAGTACATAAAGGCTGTATATTTTCACCCTGCTTATTTAACTTGTATGCAGAGTACATCATGAGAAATGCTGGACTGGAAGAAACACAAGCTAGAATCAAGCTGGCCGGGAGAAATATCAATAACTTCAGATAGGCAGATGACACCATACTCATGGCAGAAAGTGAAGAGGAACTAAAAAGCCTCTTGATGAAAGTTAAAGAGGAGAGTGAAAAAGTTGGCTTCAAGCTCAACATTCAGAAAACAAAGATCATGGCATCCGGTCCCATCACTTCATGGGAAATAGATGTGGAAACAGTGGAAACAGTGTCAGATTTTATTTTGGGGGCTCCAGAATCACTGAAGATGGTAATCACAGCCATGAAATCAGAAGACACTTACTCCTTGGAAGAAAATTCTGACCAACCTAGATAGTATATTCAAAAGCAGAGACATTACTTTGCCGACTAAGATCCGTCTAGTCAAGGCTATGGTTTTTCCTTGTGGTCATGTATGGATGTGAGAGTTGGACTGTGAAGAAGGCTGAGCACCGAAGAATTGATGCTTTTGAACTGTGGTGTTGGAGAAGACTCTTGAGAGTCCCTTGGACTGCAAGGAGATCCAACCAGTCCATTCTGAAGGAGATCAACCCTGGGATTTCTTTGGAAGGAATGGTGCTAAAGCTAAAACTCCAGTACTTTGGCCACCTCATGAGAAGAGGTGACTCATTGCAAAAGACTCTGATGCTGGGAGGGATTGGGGGCAGGAGGAGAAGGGGATGACTGAGGACGAGATGGCTGGATGGCATCACGAACTCGATGGACGTGAGTCTGAGTGAACTCCGGGAGTTGGTGATGGACAGGGAGGCCTGGCATGCTGTGATTCATGGGGTCAAAAGAGTCAGACACGACTGAGTGAGTGAACTGAACTGCCACATGCCAAGCCTTGTTCGAGGTACTGGAAGTCTAACAGTGAACAAGTGAGACCCAGTCCCTCACTGAGCTTATATTTTTCCAGGAGAAAAAGAAGTAAACACACAAAAATAATTGCAAGTATTAGAAAACAAACAAAAGAGAAACCTACTCTAGGTAAAGCAGTCAAGGAATGATGTCTCTGAGCAAGTGAATTTAAGCTAAGACCCAATTAACGGAAGAAAAAGAGCTAGCCATTCAAAGAGGAAACTGCAAAGATCCTAAGGGAGAAAACAGTTTGTTATGTTAAAAGAAAGTAAAACAGTACCAGTTACTAGAGTACAGTTAATGGGAGGAGAATGGCATGAATGAGATTGGAGAACTGGGCAGGGACCAGACCATGCAGGCCAAAGTAGGGAACTGGGGAACCGGCTGAAATGATTCAACAGGAAAGTGAAATAGTTGTGATTATTCTTACAACAGTGTGCAGTGGCCAGGCTGGGATGCAAGAACTTAGGTGAGGAGAGAGTTATGAGGCTGCTGAAGAGGTCCAGATAGGAAACGGTGGTGGTCTGGACTACAGTGGAAGCAGTCTGCCAGAGGAGATGAAGAGAAGGAAGTGGATTCAAAATATATTTTGGACATAGGATCCCTACGCCTTGCTGCTGGGAATGAGGGAGATCTAAGGGGGGAGGGGAAAGACCAAGGATGATGTAGGGGTTTGGCCTGAATAACTGAGGGGATGGTAGTGCCAAAAGGAAGAATGCAGTGGGAGTGAAGAAAAATGAAAGTTTCATCTCAGGCACAGTCAGCATGTGATGCTTGTGAGACAAGAAGGCAGCAAATCTATTCTCAGCCTGTGTCTTGCATAAAATGAATATGCTGTTATAATACAAAGTTAATACATTCAGAAGTGGTCTAAAGGAAAGAAAAGTTTAACTGTAAATTAAATGCACAATTAATTAAAACTGTAAATTAAATTAAATTGGTCACAGCCCTTAAATATGACCTCTCCTATTCATTTTCACGGTCCCTGTTGCAGCACTAAACATCTCTTACCCACACTACTACAACTGTTTGCTAAGGATTCCTGGCCTCTGGTCCCTCCATCACTCAAGTCAAAGTAATACCAGAATGATCTACCTAAAGTGCAATATAATCACATAATCTTTTGCTGAAACTCCTATTTTCAGGATAAATTCCAAACTCCTGAGCACAGCATTGGAGGCCTTTCAAAACTTTGATCTAATCTCCTGTCACCTGTGTGCTGACTCTGCCCCTCTACCCAGGCACAACAAAATAATCTCTCCTCTACCCACACAGGACCACAACTCACCAAGTCTTGCATTTGCAAATCTCCACACCTGTGTACAGGCCTGGGATGCCCTTCCTCTACCCTTCTGCTGGACAGTCCTAGTCATCCCGGTTCAAAGTTAGGTTCTTCATACTAATTTCTTCCTCTGGGCTTGTGTAGCATTTTGGAAAAGGTATGTCTGCCTTTCCATATATACTCAAAGGATCATGCTTAGGGGCCTAGGCATGAAGCATCTGCTCCATCAGAGTTAGCCAAACAAGAAACTAAGGAAACCGATTATGTACCATGAGTACTTAAATTCTCACTTGAAATTTTATCTGTACCATCAGAGTTAGAATTATTTTTCCCAACTTTGGCCTTTGAAGTGGGTTATGCTTTATCATTAAAACTATCAAAACTATCTTCAGTACTTCAAGCCAATTTCTTTCAGTCATTAATATATCATCTGGATTTTTTCATCCTTCTGCCTTCTCAGAAACATCAACTGGAGTTTTGTGAACAATTCTATACTCTCAATTATTTAGTCTTCTGAAAATAAAACTATGAGAATTCCATGTGTGAAACAGAATTTATTGCCCTAAATGCATAATCTTCTATTCTGATCTATACTAATGTACTGACTCTGGTAGCTCTTTATTGTTTGGCTTTTACTGAGGGTTTTCAACTCCAAATATGAACTAGATGGAATTCCAGAAGATGATACAGAACAAATGAATCAGATTAAAGTGGAAACAAAATTCAACATCTTTTATTTAATTCAACTCAATAAACATTTACTCAGTAGGAGGGAGATCTTCAAACACAAGGGGAGAATTAAAGTCTTAGATCTCAAAGATCTGCCAACTTATGCACAATGTGAAAGCTGTGATTAAGTTTATTTGCAGCAAAATGAGGACGGTAGCCTGAGACAGCATTTCAGATAGCTTTGAGAAATTGCTCCAAAGCGGGGGAAGGTCAGTATATATGTGATTTTGGTGAAGGGGAAGTACATGTAATCAAACACTTATTTTTTTGCAGAAGGTTTCTGCTACTCACGAAGGAGCAGTCATCACCATTAAGAATTTTTATGCTTTTCTAGACATGAGGAGATACAAGAATTGGGCTCATAAAATTGACTTCTGAAAATACCTAACTATCTGAAGACCTGTTCTGCCTATTTTTCCCAGAGCACAGAATGCTGCATCTCTACTCTCTACCCTGAATTCCTTTCAGGGGGTGTTGAAAAATCAGCTGTTGCAATAGCACATGATTTAATCCTTATAGAGGTGGATGGCAAGTACCCATGACAAATGCCAATTTGTAGGTTACAAGGCCCCCTCATGGTTATAAATTTGACCATGTTTTGGGAGGCATTTCATGACCATTTTATCCCATGATACTAGAAAGGCTCATTCCTAGGTCTGGTAAAGATTTTGCTAATAGTCCACTCAGTGTGCTACTATTGAACTAGGTCTTATTTAACAATAGTCAAAGGTCTCTAGACTACCTGTCTTAGTAATCTATTATGATCCAGGAAAAAAAAAAAACCCTTTTATTGTATCTTCTCACATGTAGAGTTATACTATTACAATCATTGGTCACATACAGAACTATATATTTTGTCAGAGGCTCAGTCACACATCTGGTAATGCAAGAAACAGTAATCTTGTAAAACAGGCAAATACAAATAACACAGATAGCAGTACTATTGGGTCAGTGGTTCAGACAGTCAAGAGTCCGCCTGCAATGCAGGACACCCAGGTTCAATCCCTGGGTCAGGAAGATCCCCTGGAGAAGGGAATGGAAACCCACTCCAGTATTCTTGCCTAGAGAATTCCATGGATAGAGGAGCCTGGCAGGATACAGTCCATGGGGTCACAAAGAGCCAGACATGACTGAGTGACTAACACACAACAGCAGTATTAAAGCCATAAGCCAAGAACTTTCTAGGTGTAGTCCAGTGTATCTTCAGGTCATCTGACTTATTCTGCTCTGTTCCAAGCCTTATCTTTCAGGGAAATGATATACTGGCACTGTCCATAAAGTTCCCAGCCCAACTTCTAGTGTTATTAGGCTGGTTATCCTTAGTATAATTTAATTGTTCCCAAGAAAATAGGGACCTTAAAACTTAAATGAGCATATGTATGTATGTGAAGTCATTCAGTCGTGTCCGACTCTTTGTGACCCCATGGACTGTAGCCCACCAGGCTACTTAATCCATGGAATTTTCCAGGCAAGAATACTGGACTGGGTTGCCATTTCCTTCTCCAGGGGATCTCCCCAACCCAAGGATCAAACCTGGGTCTCCAGCACTGCAGGCAGACACTTCACTGTCAGAGCCACCAGGAGGCATAGCCTGGTGTTTACCTCATAAATCCACTCCATAATTGTGGCAGGTTTTATTCCTTCGCTGAAATTTTGCTTGTTAGTCTAATTAAGCTTGAGTAACTTTGGAAGTAAAAAAACTTTGTTATTTCTTTTTTGCCTGTGTTCATCTGTGGGATTTTAGTTCCCCGACTAGGGATAGAACTCATAATCCCAGCATGGGAAGTGTGGAGTCTTAACAAATGGAACATCAGAGAAGTCCAGAAAATTCATTTTTAGGGCCAGGGTCAGAGCAGTATTATTAATTGGCTAGGTGAGGGGATCCCGTCTAATAATATCAAGAGTAGCCTGAATAGGGCTGAACTTTCTTTCTCCTAAAATAATTTCCTAAGGGCTATTCAATCAGAGCCTTGGAGGAGAGAAATCCACCACGGTAACACAAAAGTACTAACATAGCTAACTAGCAGCAAACTCAACAACTGTATTGATTTTTAAATTAGCATATGATCGTGCTCATGATAGGAAAACATTTGATTCATATACAAAGTACCAAAAGTCAAGAAAACATTATAAATGATCATATGAGTCAGGTCCAGGATCTTGGGCCAGCTGTCTACTTCTGATGTCTTCTTCTCATTCTAGTGTGAGCGTAGTTTCTCTCCATTGGAGTGTTGTTTTAAGGTGATATTGAGGGTGGCCATCTTCTCTATAGGCTAGTCCAATGTAAGGGTCTTTGCAAGTGGGAATTAATCCAAAAGTCAATTCCCTTCAGTTTCACTGTGCATGAGCTAGTTAAGAGGACCTGATAAATGTCCTTCCTTCTAGGCTGGAGAGAGTCCTTTACATTCTCTTTTCCAGTATGCACAATTCCTGGCCATAGGTTGTGGGGCATCTGACCTTCATTCAAAGATAAATTACTGGATAAGCTCAGAAAAAATTTAGAGTATCCTTTTAATAATTCAGTTAACCTTTATATTAATATAACATAACAACAAACAACTATCCAGGAAGCGAGTCTTAGTAAATACAGACCTCCATTAATAAAACTGGGATTTAACAGTCATTGAAACATAATCTTTTTCTCTCTAAAATTACCTTCATTTCTACCAAATATAACCAAATTAAGATTAATTTGTTTGCAAAATAAATCTGGTCTCAATAAACTTGACCTGATTTATAATTTGTATAACTCTAATTGATCAAATGGACTACTTTTTGCTTTGCTGAACCTTTTTTTTTTTTCAAACAGCTAATTATCAACTTATTAAAAAGGTTGATTTAGGCATTGGCAATGGTGAGATCTACCTTGACTCCTGGCTTAATACTGATGGAAGTGATCTGCTTGACAATCTCAGAAGGACTGTGCAGGTCAATGAGTCACTGATGGATCTTCGTCTGGAATCAATCCCAAGTCTTAGAACCTTCACCACAAGGAGCTTTCCTTATAGTTATTCTCAGAGTCTTGGCAGGCATCCGAACAGGTCCTTTCACTTTGAGATTCTTTTCCTTTGTGCCGCTGACCAGCCCATGGCTTCTCCAGAGCCCTCACACTGTGGCTGCTGAAGGTGATCCTAATCTGGTGAATGGCCACCTCTGGCTCCATGAGAGTCTTGCTGGTGTCTTTAAAGGCCATGCAGCAGCACGGCTTCCTGGCCGACTTGTTCTTCGGGGAGAGTGAGCAGCGGCGAGGCAGGAACGGGAGCAGGTGGCATGGGGCTCTGCTGCAGTGGCAACCAAAGTTTCCTCAAAGAGGTGTTTTGCTGAAATTTTTATAAGGAGTCCCACACTGAATTTTTTTAAAAGCTTCTCAGGGCTAGGAAAGTCACGACAAGAGCTTGTCACAGATTTTGTCTGACAGATCTAGGTGAATTCCTTCCTTTACATGGTTCCCAAAATACCTGGAGGTTTCCATACTTGCTAGTGAGGTAGCCTTTCTAATTTATCTAATGAGGCTGCCGGGAACCCAAGAGTTTCCAGTCTCTGGAGGGAGCAGATAGAGAGAAAAGATAAATGTTTAAATTCTGCTTACAAAGGTATAATTTACCAAATTGCTGTAAGTGATAATTATTTTGAGGGGAAGGTTTTCCTTTTACCTGGAAAACATATATTCAAGCCAGTAATTTTTCAGATATAAACCATAAAAATTATAACCATATTCACCAGTTCACTAAGTCCTATGTTACTAATCCTTTTGCTAACAGTTTTATGAAGTCATCAGGTTTTCCGTTAAAACTCTTTAATTTCTTACCCAGTTCAGCATTATGGTCTGAAAATCAGAACACTCTAATTATCCAGAAGTCCATTTATACATCTTCTTATTTTTAAGAGCATTTTTGCAAACGTATTAGAATAAAACCATAATTGTCTATAATGATAAAAGACTTAAGAAGGCACGTTTAAAATCTGATTATGATGCAGTTGACAAAGAAACTTGGTTACTACTGTGACATATAACACTTAAAGATAATGACTAGATTTATGACTGACAACATTTTACTAGGACATATTCAAGCTTAAGGAGCTTCATAAAATTTATAGAATATCTATATTAATAACATCCACCATACGAAATAACTTAAGAAGATGTATTACTCATTTGATAATACTTCTCATGTAGTTGAATATATCAAATGAACCTAATTAGTTGAATATCTCTCTTTGGGATGTTTCAGGGAGCCTCTGAAGCATCCTAAAGTTAACTAGACATCAAAAGAACTTCATTAGAATTTGATATAGGAAGTTTTGCCAATAAATATCAAGAGGATTTAGAACACTCAGATAGGATCACAGGTCACTGTGAAATAGCTACTCACGTAATCAAAGTAACAGTAAAAGATTTCAAAGGCAAATACAGAACAGATCCCTTAAAAGGTAGGGAAACTTAAAATCTGTTATCAAAGGCAGTTCAACATCTTAAGAAAACTTGTTTTTTAGCAGAGAGAAAATGCTGGATTCAACTTTTTCACCAACTTACTTTTAAAATTCATTTACTCAATTAAATTTATTTTAAACTTAGTCAATCCTGATCATACACAAAACTTGTCCCAGGGTCTACTTTCCACAAACCTTTTATCACTTTCTGTATCCATCAGTATCACTGTATCACTTTCTCTATCCATCCAGAGATAGCCAGCTCTAAGTCAGACCTACCTCCTCTTCCCTTATGCTACAGTCCACACGTGCTAAGACGTGCTTAGTCGCTCAGTTCTGTCAGACTCTTTGTAATCTTTTTGGATTGTACCCTGCCAGGCTACTCTGTCTATGGGATTTTTCAAGCAAGATACTGGAGAGGCTGCCATTACCTCCTCCAGGAGATTCTTTCCAACCCGGGGGATCAAACCCCCATCTCCTGTGTCTCCTGCAATGCAGGCAGATTCTTCACTCATTGAGCCACCAGGGTTGGTTACCTCCTTTTCCCTTAATAAAATGCAATTCCATTCCTCATACCTTCTTTACTAAAAACATTCTACTTTCCTACTGTATACTGAAATGTTACCTTTATTATTTTTGTCAGCTTTAATTACGTTTAAATTAGAGGTCTCAGCTCTTAAAACCTTGATTTCTTATGAAACTGAAGGTGTAAGCAACTATGAATTGTCCTTTACATTAGTATTATTTAGATTGGTGACCATAAATACCAGTAATAATTTCTAAAAACATTTGCTTTCTTATAAAGAGCATAACACCAAGAATTTTTATTAATAATAGTCCTAAATGCCTTTAGTTTCTCTATAAAAGGATGCCAATGTTCAGTAATTGATGTTTCAGTACCTTATTTTATGTGGGAATGATCTACCTATTCAACAAATCTCCATCACTTAATTTAGCACCTAGAATTTCAAGTTACCAGAATCTAGAGTGACTATTTTAGATAGACATTCCAAAAGCATAATTATTTTTAATAGAGTTTATCTAAAAGCTCTTATCTCATTTACATTTTCTTTCCTTAAAAGTTTCTTTACATCAAGTTACTTCCTTTGCTGACAAATTTGCTATGAATACAAGAAGATTCTATTTAACTTTTATCAAACCTAGGCACAATCAAAGTATTATGCTTAATGTTGATGATTCTAAAGTCATGTCTATATTAATTAGATCAACAAACTTAAACATTAATACCAGATATTAATTTATTAACAATACTATTTCCCAGTTCATGTGAACCTGAAATTAATTCTGGCCAATTACCTCCTATACTTTTCAGAATTTATCCAAAGACTTAATTTCCTTTAATCCAGTTAAGTAGAGCTCATTGACAATGAATTTGATAATATCATCCAAAGGTAAAAGCAAAGATAATGTACACATAAACATATAGACAGACACAAGAGATCTCATAGCTAGCTTCATTTTCTAAACTTAGTTATGAATCAGATATCACAATGTAAATATACCCAATATAAAACTCACTAGCTACAAGTAGCTGATGGAATAAGCTAAATTTTAAAAAGAATTTTTTTTCTCTCCTTTTTTTCCCCTTCAATCAGATCCTGAGAGCTTTGGTCTAAAGACACAGGGAGAGAAAATCAAGTTCTCCTATTAGGACTTATTCCCTCAGGGCCAGAATTCTGAAGAGATTATTTTTTTCCTTCAAAATAGCTTTCTTTAGGGGTTGGGAATTAAAGAGATCAGTTAACCTTCAACTGGCATTGTGTATTTAATTGGCACAATTGAACACTCTTAATTTTCATAGAAAGGCTTCTATTTTCATAGATACTCCCTTTTATTTCTTTTTTATGGTCTTTAAAATTTGGTTAGCCAGTAACAAAGGTGTTTGTATGTAACTCGGGCCAATCTAGATTGTGTCTTTCAACAAGACTAGCTAAATCCTCATCAAAGCCTTCTAAGAAGTTAAGCAAAAGATCATTTTGTTGATTAGAGAATTATTCAGGTGTTAAGCCAGAATACTGCTTAAATTTTTTTCAAACCTTTCATAATAGTCCAGAATTAATTCATCTCATCTTTGCTTGCACCGTTGAGTCTTTGTCCAGTCAATAGGTTTGGGGGAAAGTTCTGGAATAAGTTTACGTAATTTCTGAACTAATTCCTTGCATTCAGTGTGAGCCTTTGATTCAAAATCCATTAAGGGTCTGCTCCCATTCTGCTTTCTTTATCCACGCCTTGCTTTGCCTTAGAAACTAATAGCTGTGTTAACTGATATAGATCTGAAAACCTGGGCTCATAGGTCTGGATATTTAACTCAAACTCCTTAGCTAACCCCAGTGGAGCCTGACTTGAATTGGGAAATTCCTTAGCCAAGGCTCTATATTCTACTTGGGTCCAGGCTGTGTATGTAAGCACCAAGGACAATTCACCTCTCCCTGTAATAGGTTTCTCCTTAAAGGGAATCACAAACACTTCTGATTCATTTTTAATTTTCTTTACTGTGGAGGAGGGAGCAGCAGGGAGCAGAAGAGTTGGAAGAGAAAAAGAGATGGCATCTTGGCCAGGCAATCTGGATAGAAGAGGATACTGGCAGAGCAGAGGAGGGAGACAGAGTCAGAGGCAGAGTGCTACCAGGATTTGTGCTAGCTAAACCTCCCACTAACACCCCAGCCAGATTCATGTACAGTACGCACAGAGCTCATGTTTGCAAGTACTTAATTAGGAAAACTATACTATATTTTATATCAATATAAAATGGCCAAATTGGGGTTCTTCTGATGTTTCAAAACTGCTATTTTTGTGTACACTGTTAGAAAACCCCGGTGGTAAGTTCATACAGACTGAAAGGAATACTTATTTTGATTGGAATCTGGAAGCTTATAAATTACAAAAGGCTGCTAGCACTCTGTCTCTGGACTTGGAGAGAACTTAGAGCCTTGGCTAAGGAATTTCCCAGTTAGTGTTGAAAGTTACAACAAGGTTAAAGAGAATGAAGATGGAAAATAAAAACAAAAACATATCATAATCAGACCATTGGTGGTCTTACCTGATCTCAGTGGTGAGATGAGAAACTAAAGACATTTCAGAGTAGAAACAAAAGTGGCTTAATATAAAAGGCTCACCATGAAAACAGGGGAAAAAAAAGAGAAAGATGGGGAGAAAAACAGAGCTTTAGAACAGGGAAGATGTGAAGATCTGAACATGCTTGCTGACAGAGGGAAAGGAGTTAATAGAAAGGCAACAAGGAAGAGTCAAAGGAAGGAGGGAGTCCTTATTATTTGGACCGAAGTTACAGAAAATGAAGGAAACAAAAAGTAAAGAAAAGCTGTGCCTTGGAAAGGAAAAGGGGCTTTTTCCTTCTGTAAAATGATGAGTACTTCTCTGAGAGAAGAGTAAGGAGGTTGAGGGATCCTGAAAAGGCTTGGAAAAGATAAGTGGAAATTTGAGGAGCACAGGCATTTGACAAGGGCAGGAAGTAAATCACCAAGAGGTGAATAGAAAGGAGTCTAGCGGGAGTCTAGCAGCAGTGAGGGCTTAGCTGGATTCATAAACATAAATCTGCAGAGACACGCTCAGCATATTTGAGGACTTTCTCCAAACAACTTCAGAAGCCTGGGACACTATGGGGAGAAAATAAGCTGTGGGAAAGGAAACCAAAAATGACTTGCCTAAATTACAATTACTCAGGTTGGCAAGGCTGAGACAAGTGTCCGGCCAGCCCTGGCTTCTGGTTCAACATTCTCTTTGGACTATGCTGCCTCCTTTTTGAATAAAATTTTCCTAAGGCTGGTTACGTTTGTAAGTTAATTGTGATATTTAAAGTTTTAAAGCCATGCTATTAAAGCAAGGTAATGAGATACTTGTTCTTTTTAGAACTAAGACAAAATTAGGACTTTTTTTTAAACATGTACAACGTCATTGGTTGTGAAAAATCAGAAGGGTTCATTGCCAGACAAAACCTAGAATGCCACTTACCTGGCAGCTTCAGGAAAGCCCATCTTGTACAGCGTGACAACGGTGGCTCCTCCAATGCCAGTGTTAGGCTGCAGAGCACCTCCGCACCGGGAACTTGCCTTTTTCCGGCTTCCCCTTTCAGCTGCCAGCAGAGTGCAGCACACTGAGCCAGACCTAACATATCGCACACAGAACAATCAGATTCCCTTGGTTTAGAAACTGCCCCTACCAGCTTTCTCAAGCAAGACAAGGGCTGACATTCAGTTGTGACTTTTAACTAACCCAGTTTATTCGCTCAAGACTATGATTGCCTAATAACTTCTCTTAAAACCCTGGAAGATTTTTGCAGCTAGCTAATTTTTCTCCCTGAGTAATCTCTTTATTTAGACAATATTCAGGCTTAAGAAATTCCATGTGTTGTTGTTATTTGGTTGCTCAGTCACGTCCAAGTCTTAGCGATCCCATGGACTGCAGCACGCCAGGCTTCCCTGTCCTTGCCCATTTCCCAGAGCTTGCTCAAACTCATGTCCACTGAGCCAGTGATGCCACCCAACCATCTCATCCTCTGTCAGCCCCTTCTCTCTGGCCTTCGATCTTTCCCAGCATGAGGGTCTTTTCAGATGAGTCAGTTCGTCACATCAGGTGGCCAAAGTATTGGAGCTTCAGCTTCAGCATCAATCCTTCCAGTGAATATTCAGGATTGATTGCCTTTATGATTGGCTGGTTGGATCTCCTTGCAGTCCAAGGGACTCTCAAGAGTCTTCTCCAACACCACAGTTCAAAAGCATCAGTTCTTCAGTGTTCAGCCTTCTTTATGGTCCAACTCTCACATCAACACATGACTAATGGAAAAGCCATAGCTTTGCCAATACAGACCTTTGTTAGCAAAGTAATGTCCCTGCTTTTAATATGCTGTCTAGGTTGGTCACAACTTTTCTTCCAAGAAGCAAGCGTCTTTTAATTTCATGGCTATAGTCACCATCAGCAGTGATTTTGGAGCCCACAAAAATTAAGTCTGTCACTGTTCCCATTGTTTCCCTATCTATTTGCCATGAAATGATGGGACCGAATGCCATGATCTTTGGTTTTTGAATGTTGAGTTTTAAGCCAGCGTTTACACTCCCCTCTTTCACTCTCATCAAGAGGCTCTTTAGTTCCTCTTAGCTTTCTGCCATAAGGGTGGTGTCATCTGCACATCTGAGGTTATTGATATTTCTCCCGGTAATCTTGATTCCAGCTCTGCTTCATCTAGCGGGCATTTTGCATGATGTACTCTGCATATAAATTAAATAAGCAGGGTGACAATATACAGCCTTGACATACTCCTTTCCTGGTTTGGAACCAGTCCATTTTTCCACATCTGTTTCTAACTGTTGCTTCTTGACTTGCATACGCATTTCTCAGGATGCGGGTAAGGTGATCTGGTATTCCCATCTCTTTAAGAATTTTCCACAGTTTGTTGTGATCCACACAAAGGCTTCAGCATCTTCAATGAAGCAGGAGTAGATGTTTTCCTGGAATTCTCTTTTTTTCTATGATCCAATGGATGTTTGCAATTTGATCTCTGGTTCCTCTGTTTTTCCAAATCCAGCTTGAACATCTGGAAGTTGTTGCTCTATGTACTGTTGAAGCCTAGCCTGGAGAATTTTGAGCATTATTTTGCTAGCATGTGAGATGAGTGCAATTGTGTGGTAGTTTGAACAATCTTTGGCATTGCCTTTCTTTGGGATTGGAGTGAAAATTGGCCTTTTCCTGTCCTGTGGCCACTGCTGAGTTTTTCAAATTTGCTGGCATATTGAGTGCAGCACTTTCACAGCATCATCTTTAGGATTTGAAATAGCTCAGCTAAAATTTCATCACCTCCACTAGCTTGTAGTGATGCTTTCTAAGGCCCACTTGACTTCTCACTCCAAGATGTCTGGCTCTAGGTGAGTGATCACACCATCATGGTTATCTAAGTCGAGATCTTTTTGTATAGTTCTGTGTACTCTTGCCACCTCCTCTGCTTCTGCTGGGTCCATACCATTTCTGTCCTTTATCGAGCCCATCTTTGCATGAAATATTCACTTGGTGTCTCTTTTCCTATTATTCTCCTCAAAAAGTTCCTAGAAAGAATGAATTAATTTCCAGACCTATTTTCAGCTGTCCTCGAGGAAGCAGAAGCAGAAGATATTAAGAAGAGGTGGCAAGAATACATAGAAGAACTGTACAAAAAGATCTTCACGACCCAGATAATCATGATGGTGTGATCACAACCTAGAGTCATATATCCTGGAATGTGAAGTCAAGTGGGCCTTAGAAAGCATCACTATGAACAAAGCTAGTGGAAGTGATGGAATTCCAGTTGAGCTGTTTCAAATCCTAAAAGATTATACTGTGAAAGTGCCACACTCAATATGCCAGCACATTTGGAAAACTCAGCAGTGGCCACAGGACTGGAAAAGGTCAGTTTTCATTCCAATCCCAAAGAAAGGCAATGCCAAAGAATGCTCAGACTACCACACAGTTGCACTCATCTCACATGCTAGTAAAGTAATGCTCAAAATTCTCCAAGCCAGGCTTCAGCAATACGTGATCCATGAACTTCCTAATGTTCAAGCTGGTTTTAGAAAAGGCAGAGGAACCAGAGATCAAATTGCCAACATCTGCTGGATCATGGAAAAAGCAAGAGAGTTCCAGAAAAATATCTATTTCTGCTTTCTTGACTATGCCAAAGCCTTTGACTGTGTGGATCACAATAAACTGTGGGAAATTCTAAAAGAAATGGGAATACCAGACCACCTGACCTGCCTCTTGAGAAATCTGTATGCAGGTCAGGAAGCAACAGTTAGAACTGGACATGGAACAACAGACTGGTTCCAAATAGAAAGGAGTACGTCAAGGCTGTATATTGTCACCCTGCTTATTTAACTTATATGCAGTGTACATCATGAGAAACACTGGACTGGAAGAAACACAAGCTGGAATCAAGATTGCCAGGAGAAATATCAATCACCTCACATATGCAGATGACACCACCCTTATGGCAGAAAGTGAAGAGGAACTAAAAGCCTCTTGATGAAAGTGAAAGAGGAGAGTGAAAAAGTTGGCTTCAAGCTCAACATTCAGAAAACAAAGATCATGGCTTCTGGTCCCATCACTTCATGGGAAATAGATGTGGAAACAGTGGAAACAGTGTCAGACTTTATTTTTCTGGGCTCCAAAATCATTGTAGATGGTAACTGCAGCCATGAAATTAAAAGACGCTTACTCCTTGGAAGAAAAGTTATGACCAACCTAGATAGTATATTCAAAAGCAGAGACATTACTTTGCCGACTAAGGTCCGTCTAGTCAAGGCTATGGTTTTTCCTGTGGTCATGTTGGATGTGACAGTTGGACTGTGAAGAAGGCTGAGTGCCAAAGAATTGATGCTTTTGAACTGTGGTGTTGGAGAGACTCTTGAGAGTCCCTTGGACTGCAAGGAGATCCAACCCTGGGAGATTTCTCTGAAGGAGATCAGCCCTGGGATTTCTTTGAAAGGAATGATGCTAAAGCTGAAACTCCAGTACTTTGGCCACCTCATGTGAAGAGTTAACTCATTGGAAAAGACCCTGATGCTGGGAGGGATTGGGGGCAGGAGGAGAAGGGGATGACCAAGAATGAGATGGCTGGATGGCATCATGGACTCGATGAACGTGAGTCTGAGTGAACTCCGGGAGATGTCTATGGACAGGGAGGCCTGGATTGCTGCGATTCATGGGGTCGCAATGAGTCGGACACAACTGAGCGACTGAACTGAACTGAACTGATTTGCAGCTATTTACAACAATAGCACTAGATTCACAAAAATAGCATTTTGTCCTCTGGATAATAAAATCAGACATTTTTAGAGTTGGAGAGAACTTAATAATATTGAAACCAAACCCCTAAAACAGCATTTCCTTACTGAGTTTATGATTAATTTCTCTATCTAAAACCTTATTCCTTTACTTGTCTCCTCTGACCTCAATCCCTTTCTTGACCCCTCAATCTATGGTAACTGAACACTAATTAAAGTCAGATGACTAAGACTGCTATTGTTGATAATATCTTTACTGCACTAAAATTGCTATACCATCATTAACATACAAACTCAGGCTGTTTTTCCAGGCAAGATGAGCTCACAGACCCCCAAGCCATGGACCACCAGCCCCGAGAATCATAAACCAGATACATTCTTATTCCCAAAACCATGATTAAGAAATGTCACAAGACAATAATGACTTCCAGTTTCTCTGTTCTTCCCCTTCAAGACATCCCTAACTCAAAGACCAAGATGGATCAGAAATTTGTCTCCCACTTCCTTTCTTGTTGTTCAGTCTCTAAGTCATGTCCAACTCTGCAAACCCATGAACTGCAACATGCCAGGTCTCCTTATCCTTCACTGTCTCCTGGAGTTTGCTCAAATTCATGTCCATTGAGTCAGTGATGCCATCCAACCATCTCATCCTCTGTCAGCCCCTTCTGCTGCCCTCAATCCTTCCCAGCATCAGAGTCTTTTCCAATGAGTCAGCTCTTTGCATCAGGTGGCCAAAATTTCAGAGCTTCAGCTTCAGCTTCAGCATCACTCCTTCCAATGAATAATCACAATTTGAAAGCATCAGTTCTTCGAAACTCAGCCTTCTTCTTGGTCCAACTCTCGCATCTGTACATGACTACATAAAAGGTCTGTACTACAGACCTTTTGGCAAAGAAATATCTCTGCTTTTTAATACACCATCTAGGTTTGTCATAGCTTTTCTTCTAAGGAGCAAGTGACTTTTAATTTCCTGGCTGCAGTCGCGGTCCAGAGTGATTTTGGAGCCCAAGAAAATAAAATCTGCCACTGTTTCCAGTTTTTTCCCATCTATTTGGAGTCCAGGAAAATAAAATCTGTCACAGTTTCCATTTCCCCCACATCTTCCCCATGAAGTGATGGGACTGGATGCCATGATCTTAGTTTTTGAATGTTGAGTTTTAAACCAGCTTTTTCACTCTTCTTTCACCTTCATCTAGAGGTGCTTTAGTTCCTCTTTGCTTTCTGACATTAGAGTCGTGTCATCTGCATATCTGAGGCTGTTGATATTTCTCCCAACAATCTTGATTCCAGCTTGTGAGTCACCCAGCCCATCATTTTGCATGATGTTGAATAATCAGGGTGACAATACACGACCTATAACTGCATATAAGTTAAATAATCAGGATAACAATATGCAGCCTTGATGTACTCCTTTCCCTATCTGGAAACAGTCTGTTGTTCCATATCCAGTTCAAACTGTTGCTTCTTGACCTGCATACAGGTTTCTCGGGAGGCAGATAATCTGGTATTCCCATCTCTTTAAGAATTTTCCAATTTGTTGTGATCCACACAGTCAAATGTTTTCGCATAGTCAATGAAGCAGTGTATTTTTGTTTTAACTCCCTTGTTTCTTCTATGATCCAACAGATGTTTGTAATTTGATCTCTGTTCCTCTGCCTTTTCTAAATTCAGCTTGTACATCTGGAATTCCTCGGCTCACAAACTGTTCTAGCTTGAAAGATTTTGGTACCCTGCAAATAAACCTTTACTTTATTGCAAACAGGCTTCTCTGATGGCTCAGCTGGTAAAGAATCCACCTGCAATGTGAGGGGTGCAAGAGATGCAGGTTTGGTTCCTGGGTGGAAAGATCCCCTGGAGGAGGAAATGGCAACCCACCTCAGTATTCTTATCTGAAAATCCCGTGGACAGAGGAGCCTGGTGGGCTACAGTCCAGAGTCACAAGGAGTCAGACATGACTGAACAACTGAGCAAGCACATTGTTGCAGACACTCACTATCAGAGTTTGGCTTTCTGTGCCAAGTCATGGGCACAGGAGCCCTTGTTTAGTTACAAAGTTAGCAATGAGTACCTAAGAAGATTAAGCAATTTGTGAATGGTCACAAAGTAGCCTAATTCCAGAGTTTAGATTAGAATTCAAGACTCCTGATTTACATTTGTTTTTATACCACACAAGCTATTCCAGGATAGCTAGGTTAAGAATGTTCTATCAGGATAGACTGGTTTCATTGTTCTGGTGTTCTTCTACCCACACTCCAATCACAGTCTGATTCCTGAGTACCTTTGATAGCTTTTATAGAACCCTAACATTCTCAAGAAACTTAACTGTCAGTTCTCACTTCTAAGCAATTGTCTACATATTTTCACAGAATATATATTTTAAACACTATTTTTAAATATGCAATTCTACATCTTATAATGATTTTTAAATTGTGAACATTATTACTATTAAAGTTAAAGTGAATAATTCAACTAATATATCCAAACTTTAGGGCAATCAATTTTACTTGAAATCTGCCAAATAAAAAGCTTAAATATTTATGAATATGTAAGAACAAAAACAGTATTCAAACTCGTTTTATGTATATATAGGTGGGAAATTGGCCTAGTTCTCTTCCCAAAAGAATAAATATACATAGTTTACAAATATTTGAGAAAAATACTTAGCTTTGTCTTGATCAGATAAAAAGATACCATTTTAACCCATCTCATTAGTCGGGATGTTTAAAAATGGAACTAATCAATACTAGAGAAACTATGGCAAGACAGCCACATTCATATAGTAAGGATAAAAGTTTAATCTGATACAACCTTTATAAAAGCAATATACATAATTATTAACAGCATTTAAAATGCTTTGGAAACAATTCTATGGAAATAATCAAGCATAGGGAAAGTCTTACACACAAAGCTATCTGTTTGTTCATCACATTCTTAGAACAGTGAAAAGCAAGATAATCTACAAGTGAAATACCTGGGGAATAGTTATGTAAACTGTGATCTATCCATACAATAAAGTACTATGTTCCTATTTTAAATGTCTACAAAATTTCAATAATATAGGAAAATGCTTATGATATAATCAGTAAAAAATGCAAGGAATCAATTAGATATTCATCTACCCATTCATCCAACAAACATTTACAGAATGCCCCTTACATGCTGACATTGCTCAAGGCTCAGAAGATCTAGTAAATAAGATAGGTATATAAAGGAACACTGGAGAAGGAAAGGGCAACCCACTCTTGCCTAGAAAAGTCCATGGATGGAGAAGCCTGGTGGGCTACAGTCCATGGGGTTGCAAAGAGTCGGACATGACTAAGCAACTTCACTTATAAAGGAACACAGCCTGCTTAAGGAATAGAAAGTTAAGTGAACCAGGCTAGAGAGTGCTCTAGATAACCAATGAGAGTGAGAGAGAAGGTGGAGAGGGAGAGTAGAGCGAGGGGAGAGAGGGAGAGAGAGAGCACGCATGCACACGAATATACCAAAAGCACCAAATTTTGCAATAATCTCAGTCACACCATACCACTGATACTGTAGAAGCGGTGGTACACTGTGTTAAATCTCTGCTTAAGATTCGCTTAACTCACAAATGTGGCAAAAAAAAAAAAAGAAGAAGAAGAGAGGGAGGAAATAAAGATTCATGTTAACTTTTTTATTTGCTTTTGATGACTGACAGTGAGAAAACACACTGATTATATGAGCCTTCTGGTTATGTGCTTTCAGAATAAACTGGCATTTCTTGTAGTTCTATCATCTAAATCTGTAAAGGGTGGAAGTCAAAAGTTAGCTTTAGAAATCCACTTGCCAAGAAGGCACAACAGACAGTCATGAAAGCATTTATGTAAGCAACATTAAAAAATTTTTTTCTTTTCTTGAGGGAACCCTCTTACACTGTTGGTGGGAATGCAAACTAGTACAGCCACTATCAAGAACAGTGTGGCTGCTGCTAAGTCGCTTCAGTCGTGTCTGACTCTGTGCAGCCCCATAGACGACAGCCCACCAGGCTTCCCCGTCCCTGGGATTCTCCAGGCAAGAACACTGGAGTGGGTTGCCATTTCCTTTTCCAATGCATGAAAGTGAAAAGTGAAAGTGAAGTTGCTCAGTCATGTCTGACTCTTCGTGACCTCATGGACTACAGCCCACCAGGCTCCTCCATCCACGGGATTTTCCAGGCAAGAGTACTGGAGTGGGGTGCTATTGCCTTCTCTAAACAGTGTGGAGATTCCTTTAAAGACTGGAAATAGAACTGCCATATGACCCAGCAATCCCACCGCTGGGCATACACTGAAGAAACCAGAATTGAAAGAGACACGTGTACCCCAGTGTTCATTGCAGCACTGTTTACAATATCCAGGACATACAAGCAACCTAGATGTTCACTGGCAGACGAATGGACAAGAAAGTTGAGGTACATATACACAATGGGATGTTACTCGGCTATTAAAAAGAACGCATTTGAATCAGTTCTAACGAGGTAGGTGAAACTGGAGCCTATCGTACAGAGTAAAGTAAGTCAGAAAGACAAACACCAACACAGTATATCAATGCATATATATGGAATTTAGAAAGATGGTAACAGTGACCCTATGTGCAAGACAGCAAAAGAAACACAGATATCTTTTAGACTCTGTGGGAGAAGCCAAGGGTGGGATGACTTGAGAGAATAGCACTGAAACATGTATATTACCATATGTGAAACAGATGACCAGTCCAAGTTTGACGCCTGAAACAGGGCACTCAAAGCCAGTGCACTGAGACAGCCCAGAGGGATGGGATGGGGAGGGAGGTGGGAGGGGGGTTTGGGACAGGGGGACACAGGTACACCCATGGCTGATTCGTGTCTATGAATGGCAAAAGCCACCGCAATATTGTAATGTAATTAGCCTACAACTAAAATAAACTAATTTAAAAATTTTTCCTTTCTTGGATGACTTCTAGCACTGAATTGAAAACCATACTTCTCTCCTTAGAAAAAAATAAACTCTCAAACATGAGCATGATACATTTATAAACTGTGGACGGGCACAGGAATGGCAATCTTGTCTAGGTAGTATATTTAAACAGTAACATCCTTCTTAAAGTCTCTTATGAAGGAAAAAAAAATTTAACCTTGTTACTTCATTTTACTACCATCTTACTAGAAAATTTTCCTAACAAGATGTTGGCCAATCTTTTTATATAAAAATAATTAGTCTACAACTCAGCTTCACAGGTACAGAGTTTGGTTGCTGCTAAAAATAAACTACTCACACATGTATCAAACACTCCTCTACGTATTGAAGATATAAAGAATTCACAGTGGAATATGAAGTGCTAATAAAGATAAGTACTATGTGCTATGGAAATCCACAGAATTAAAAAACTACAGGGGATAATATCTTGAGATATTATCTGAACCCTTTTCTTCCTCCTGCTTCCTCAAAACCATAACTCTTTCTATACCATTAAGACAACAAAGTACAAAAAAGCAACAATTCCGCTTTAGTCAAATTAGACTTCTGAAGGCCTTAGCCTGCTGCTGCTGCTGCTGCTGCTGCTGCTGAGTCGCTTCAGTTGTGTCCGACTCTGTGCGACCCCATAGACGGCAGCCCACCAGGCTCCCCCGTCCCTGGGATTCTCCAGGCAAGAACACTGGAGTGGGTTGCCATTTCCTTCTCCAGTGCATGAAAGTGAAAAGTGAAAGTGAAGTCGCCCAGTCATGTCCGACTCTTCGAGACCCCATGGACTGCAGTCCACATAAACAACATAAAAGAGCATGCTTTTCCATTGTTGGAGAATAGTTTTTTGAGAAAGCAAAGATTTGTTGAGCTTCAAAGGGCAAAAAGCTTTAATGAACTCAACATATACTGAAAAATGCATATTTACATAAGAGTTTTTCCTTCCAAAAGTTACAACATTATCAACCTATAATTCTATCAAATGTAAAATATATTTCAAGAACAAAAGTAACATAAGGATATTTTCAGGCGAAATAAGATGAAAGAAGTCATCACTATACTACAACACCCACACTATAAATGTCAAAGGAAACCCTCTAGGCAGTAAGAAAATGATAGCAGCTAGACACATGAATGTAAGAATAAAGTGGTAACCATGGCAGCCTTAAACAGATAAGGCTTTCTTACTGTTTAATCTCTTTAAGAGATAATCAGTTAACCAAAAACAATGATTTCTTGTGAGGTTTATAACGTGTGAAAGAAAAATTCGCAGCTACAGTGTTATAAGGCCTGGGCAGGAGAAATAGAAGTACACTGTTGTAATATTCTTCTACTATTAGCAAACTGGTATAATAACACTTGAAGACAAGCTATGATAATAAAGTGGAAAAATAAAAAATTATTCAAGAGTGGGCTGAAAAAAAGACAAATGGGAATATAGTACAGCTGGGACAAAACACAGCCATACTAATACCCACATCAAATGTAAATAGTCCAAACACTCCAATCAAAGGCAGAGACTGTCAGTTTGGAGGAAAAAAAAAAACAAACACAAGACAAATTGGGTCTTGCTGTCCATGCACTTTAATATAAAATCACAAATAATTAAAGCTAAGAAGATAGAAAAAGATATATCATGTTAGCACTAGTTAAAATTTGAAAGCTAGAATGGCCATATTAAATCAACCAAAGTAGATTCCAGAGTAAAGAAGGCCATTTTGTGAAGATGAAGGAGAATATGTAAAATTGTCTTGATTAACAGATGACATGACAGAAAACATAATGAAGTTTTTAAATACCTACTAGAGTTAATAACTGAGTTTTAGCATGGCTATAAGATGAATATACAACAATTGATTGTATTTCTACATACAAGCAATAAAAACTTGAAACTGAAAAAATACCATCCACAATAGCATCAAAAATATGAAATACTTAGAGATAAATCTGACAAAAGATGGGCAAGACCAGTACAATGAAAACTAAGAAAGCTGAGTGCCGAAGAATTGATGCTTTTGAACTGTGGTGTTGGAGAAGAGTTGAGAGTCCTTTGAACTGCAAGGAGATCCAACTAGTCCATACTAAAGGAGATCAGCCCTGGGTCTTCATTGGAAGGACTGATGTTGAAGCTGAAACTCTAATTCTTTGGCCACCTGATGAGAAGAGCTGACTCATTTGAAAAGAACCTGATTCTGGGAAAGATTGAGGGCAAGAGGAGAAAGGGATGGAAAAGGATGAGATGGTTGGATGGCATCACTGACTCAATGGACATGGGTTTGGGTAGACTCCAGCAGTTGGTGATGGACAGGGAGGCCTGGCGTGCTGCAATTCAGGGGTCGCAAAGAGTCGGACACGACTGAGCGACTGAACTGAACTGAACTGTGATGATAAAAAGACATACCAGAGCTGGCCTCTGGTCCCAAGAGGAGGCTCAGACACCCAGCCAAACAGGAGTGAAATGGAGCCTCCAACTACCCTATAGTCATATCAAACCAGACAAAAAGAGTTGATCGTGACTAGGATGCACTGATTCCCAGTCAATCTACAAACTTGCAAACTATAATAATAAAAATTCATTATTTAAAAATCACTGAGTTTCAGTTCAGTAGTTCAGTCACTCAGTCGTGTCCGACTCTTTGCGACCCCAAAACTGCAGCACACCAGGCCTCCCTATCCATCATCAACTCCTGGAGTTCACTCAGACTCACGTCCATTCAGTCAGTGATGCCATCTAGCCATCTCATCCTCTGTTGTCCCCTTCTCCTCCTGCCCCTAATCCCTCCCAGCATCAGAGTCTTTTCCGATGAGTCAACTCTTCGCATGAGGTGGCCAAAGTACTGGAGCTTCAGCTTTAGCATCATTCCTTCCAAAGAAATCCCAGGGTTGATCTCCTTTAGAATGGACTGGTTGGATCTCCTTGCAGTCCAAGGGACTCTTAAGAGTCTTCTCCAACACCACAGTTCAAAAGCATCAATTCTTCAGCGCTCAGCTTTCTTCACAGTCCAACTCTCACATCCATACATGACCACTGGGAAAACCATAGCCTTGACTAGAGGGACTTTTGTTGGCAAAGTAATGTCTCTGCTTTTGAATATGCTATCTAGGTTGGTCATAACTCCTTCCAAGGAGTAAGTGTCTTTTAATTTCATGTTCAAAAACCTCAAAATAATTAAGAAAAAACAGGCTTACAAGAAGAAAATTATTTAGTTAAATACAAGAAGCAATTTGACAATCCAAACGATAAAGACAAAATGAGCTAATAAATGGGTACTGTGTAATCTGTGAACACAGAAGTCTTTAAGTATATAGAATTATGTATTTGGATTCCCATAGGTACAAATTTTTTTGGAAAAAGAAATCCAAACAAAAACATCTTAAAATACAGAAAATGTTCATATCTAAGTTGAAAAGAAGTATGAATGAAAACAAAGATACACAATGCATGCTTCTAGTCAAGACAGACTACAGAAAAAAGATTTACCCTTCTAACTTTAAAAAAAATTTATTTTTTTTTGCTGTCTGGTTCTTCATTGCTGCACATGGGCTTTCTCTAGTTGTGGTGAGCAGGGGCTACTCTCCAGCTGTGGCGTGTGGACTTCTCACTGCAGTGGCCTCTCTTGCTGCAGAGCACGTGCTCTAGAGTGTGCGGGTTTCAGTAGTTGTGGCACATGGGCTTAGTTGCCCCACCACGTGTGGAATCCTCTCAGGGACTGAACCCCTGTCCCCTGCATTGGCAGGCAGATTCTTTAACCACTAGACTACACTTCTATCTAAAATAGCCAAAAACCTGGACAAAATATATAAAGCAACTGTTTTCAGACAATGTACAACATAAAGCTTAGTACAGGGATCTCTGAAAGAACTCACAGAGAAGAGCAATGGATAGAAGAGAGCTCTCTGATAATCTGAAGAGTTCCCCCTTGAGGTTTCAATGAGCCTAATCAACACATGAATATAAGGAAACTACTGAGGCCAGGGAAAAGAGTCACTGGACAGGAGCAGGCAGAATTCTTCCTAATGCTCCCATAGCGCCAGGAATGATTTTTATTCTCAAAACCACAATGGTAAGAACTTTTAACACAAAAGGCATCTGTGAAATCCTGAGGTTACTGCATCAGTTGCAGGGTTAGTTTAGCCTTGGAATAATAAAGTCCATTCCACTGAAGCTAAAAAGCTTCAAATGGATTAAAGATTTGGATTCCAATCTGAAATGGATTAAACCACTTCTAAAAAAACAACTATCCTAAAAAAAACCTCCTAAAGTTAATGGAACATAAAGATTCAACAACCAATCAAGTAAAATTTACAATGTTTAGCATTCAATCACAAATTACATGTGCATGTGTGTGTGCTCAGTCGTGTCTAACTCTTTGCAATCCCATGGACTGTAGCCCGCCAGGCTCCTCTGTCCATGGAATTTCCCAGGCAAGAATACTGGAGTGGGTTGCCATTTCCTCCTCCAGGGGATCTTTCTGACTCAGGGATCGAACCCATATCTCTTGACTCCTGCATTGGCAGGCAGGTCTTTACCACTAGCACCGCCTGGGTTACACAGCATTCAATGAAACAGAAAGATACAACTTGCTAATGGTGGATTAATCAGTCAACAGAAAAGATACATATAACAGAATTAGTAGATGAGAACTTTAAAACCATTACTATGAATATTCCACTTGTTCAGAAAGGTAGAAGAAAGAATGAACATAACAAAGAAAAATATGGAATGTATTTTAAAACTGACCCATATGAAATTTTAGAGATAAAATATACATTGTCTGAAATGAAAAAGTAAACTCAGTGGAATTAATATCAAATTAGACAATGCAGTATGGAGAAGGCAATGGCACCCTACTCCAGTACTCTTGCCTGGAAAATCCCCATGGATGGAGGAGCCTTGTAGGCTACAGTCCAAGGGGTTGCTAAGAGTCGGACACGACTGAGCGACTTCACTTTCACTTTTCACTTTCCTGCATTGGAGAAGGAAATGGCAACACACTCCACTCTAGTGTTCTTGTCTGGAGAATCCCAAGGACGGTGGAGCCTGGTGGGCTGCCATCTATGGGGTTGCACAGAGTCGGACATGATTGAAACGACTTAGCAGCAGCAGCAGACATGGCAAGAGGGTGTAAGAACCACCCTGCAATGGCCATTTCTTCTCAGTACAACAGAGATAATAAGGAAATCCTGGTTGTGGTTGAATAGACTTAGCTCTCTGCCAGTTACTCACTGTTTGCCTCAGCCTCAATTACAATGAACCTGTTATGAGGATTAAAAATAATAATAATAAAATACCTAATGTTCCATAAACATGAGTTATTATTCAAGTACAGTATTAATAACCAGGTGAAACCACTGCTGTGAAAAACCTTTTGAAAGCTGTAGGTTGGCAGGCAAATCTTTGATGCTGCATTAAGTATTTTTCAGAAGCCCTGAGAAGGAACGATTAACTCAGATGGATAACATGGAGGGTTAAGAAATGGACAGGTAACACTGGAGCTGAAGGCTGAAGGATCAATAGGCAATGGAGGCAAAGAAGAGGAAGCCTGAAGTGAATAGCATGAGCAAAAGTGAGCAAGATGACGACACTCAGAAATAAAGTGGAGCTGATAGGCACATCAGCAGCCCCCTCCTGTCCCAAGGAAGGGCAAGACACAGCCATGCTGTCACTCTCTTTTTGGCTGCATCGGTCTTGGTTGGGGCACGCAGGATCTTCATTGTGTCATGCAGGATCTTTCGTTGCTGCACACAGACTGTCCTGCTGTGGTACACAGGTTCTGGAGTGGTCAGGCATAAGTAGTTTTGGTGTGAGGGCTTAGCTACTCTGTAGCATGTGGGATCTTGGTTCCCTGACCAGAAATCGAATCCACGTCCCCTGCATTGCAAGGCAGATTCTTAATCACAGGACCATCATGGAAGTGCCCATGAGGTCACTCTAACTGATCTGAGCTTCCTAAGCCTATGCCCAGGCAGGCTCAGGAGTCACTAAGCCATGGGCATGGACACAGACCAGTAACATTGCCAAACCGTGGCTAAATACAAATGTGCTCCATAGTTGTGCTCATTTCCTGGAAGAGTAACTAGAAGAGCCTGAATCTTAGGAATCAGCACCAACCACATGAACAGTTATCCACCTACTCAGGACAGCAACCACCTTGCTAAACTTCTTTCCCTCATCTGTTACATGAGAATTAAAAACCCCAGACAAACCTTTTAGCCAACCCAAGATCCCCTGGAGAAGGGAACAGCTACCCTCTCCAGTATTCTGGCCTGGAGAATTCCAGGGGAATTCTATACAGCCCATGGAGTCACAGAGTCAGACAGGATGGAGTGACTAAAAAAAAAAAAAAAAAATCAGAGTCTGGTTAGCTAATAACACAAAAATCTAGTCAACTCACCATAATGCAGAATCTGTGAGACCCCTCAACTTGTTTTCCTGCAACTAGACGGTCCCATCTCAGGCTGATGGGAGACAGTAACACCCGAAATGTGTTGCTTACATCCAGTATACTCTGTGGCTTCCCTGGCGGCTCAGACGGTAAAGAATCTGCCTGCAATGTGGGAGACCTGGGTTCTATCCTTGGGTCAAGAAGATCCCCTGAAGGAGGGCATGAACCCACTCCAGTATTCTTGCCTGGAGAATCCCATGAACAGAAGAGCCTGGCGGGCTACAGTCCATAGGGGTCGCACAGAGTAGGACACTACTAAATTGACCTACCATACACACAATCTACTCCATAATCTCATTTTGACTACTGTCACGGCAGAAAACCCTGCTTCACAAAGACAAGATGGAAATGCAAGCAGGCTTTTCTGCGCTTTTGTGGCTATCTCAGGATATTGTGCCTTGACTCTAATCCAGAAAGTATGGAGATTTGAAGTTATCTCAAACATACTCTATGGCCACTATCATTTTCTATCTCAACTGGTCGATCCTCTTTTAACACAAAGTGAATTAACCTGGCTTATTCACAAATGGGCCACAGATCCACTCCTTCCCAGTTTGAGGGTGTTTTGTGATTGTGAAGTCATGCTCAAACTCTGTTGAAAGCTGAGACAGGTGATCACGCACCAGCTGGGAGAAAGACGGCCTTAGCTCAGTATCTTTCAAAATCTCTCCTAATGTTTTAAACATGTCAAAAACCCCAATGTTCACTCACTGCCCCTATAATTTCAGTTTGGCTTTGAATACAGCCACTTTATTTGCTGACTTGAACACAATTGTTGTTCTCCCCTGAAGTGACAGATACAGTTTCTTAAGAAGGTTGCATATATTATACAAGTAAGCAAGTTTTGCAACCCATTCTGTGTCACCAAAATGTGCTGCCAGTGGTGACTATTTTTCTGAAAGAAATCTCTGGAGTGGCTTTTTAAAATTTATTTTCATTGGAGGCTAATTACTTTACAATATCTGGCCATAGAAAAATGGTACAGATGAACCTATTGGCAGGGCAGGAATAGAGACACAGATGCAGAAGACAGACATGTGGACAGAGGGGCAAAGGAGAGGGTGGGACTAGCATACACAACACCATGTGTAAAACAGACAGCTCCTGGGAAGACGCACAGGGAGCTCAGCTCGATGTTCAGTGATGACCTAGAGCGGTGGGGGTGCAGTACGGGGGAGGCTCCCAAGGGAGGGGATACATGTATACTCACAGTTGATTCATGTTGTGGTACAGCAGAAATGAACACAACATTATAAGGTAATTATAATCCAATTAAAAAAAAACTCTAGCCAGTGATCTATCTTTAGAAAGCCATCTCACTTTTGTGTATAAGAAAAGACATGTACGCGCCCTGCGTCAATCTCCTCATACAGCTGCATGAGCAGACGTGGGTTAAAGGCACATACTTCAATGTGGTTTATAATTTTTATCACATCCTGCAAAATGTTAAGTTCAGGTGACATTTTTCGCCTAGCCAGCATTTCTCTATGGATGACCCAGTGCATAGCCTCACACTCAGAATCAAACCTCTTTGACTCAGATAGTGAAACCAGAAAGCTGTCCAGTCTCAGCAGACACTCCATCCATGCATACACTAACATAAAATGATCAACTCAGTTTTCCTTATATATAATTAAAGACTTGAGTAGTTCTGTGGCTACAGTGTTGGTTGGCAACAAGAATGCAGATAACATATCCTCCTAAAAAAATATAGCACAAAAAAGAATCGTTGCCTTGTTGTCAGCATTGGTGGACTCGTCAACCTGGAGTGCATACCATGGTGACTCACTAATCCTAACAACTGTGCCTCAGTATCTTCTGTTATTTCATCAAGTCGTCTAATTACAGTGCTAGCCCAAAGAGGAACACATGCCACCTTTAGAACTGCAGTCTCTCATAAAAGTTCACAACAAATGTCCATAGCAGCAGGCTGGATCAACTCTTCACCAACAGTAAAGAGCTTCTCAGTTTTAGCAATGCAGTTAGCCACTAAAAGGATGCTCTCAGGGCAGACACATTTAATGAAGTGGTGGCCTTCAATAATTGCTTCAGTTTGTCATGTTCACATTTTTTTCTTTTGAAAAACTCCAAAGTCTTGTGTTTTAATGCAGGGTGCTTGGTCTTTATGTGGTGAAGCTGTTTTAATGTTTCATGGTTTCATTGGATAGCCCGTCACCGCATACTCAACAAAGTGGGCTTGGAGAATGTGAATCACCTCTGTAATGAACCCGTCATTTGAGTAGGACTCTTGGTATTTTCTTTTAAATGCAGCTTCCTTTTTGTTGGCAATCTTAAGAGTCCTCTGCTGTCTCATCATTGGGTTTTTCCTGTTTTCAAAGATGCTCTCCAGCAAGGTTTGTTATTCATTTTGACTAGGGTTAAGCATGTGGACTTAGAACTGTGACTGAGACAAGCAAGCAGTGCAAGAAAGAGGCACAGGTGGAAACAGTAAATAAAATAATGGGCAGGGCTACACATGCACTTCATGGCAAATATATGGGGAGACAGTGGAGACAGTGTCAGACTATTTTGGGGGCTCCAAAATCACTGCAGATGGTGACTGTAGCCATGAAATGAAAAGACGCTTACTCCTTGGAAGAAAAGTTACCATCAACCTAGATAGCATATTGGAAAGCAGAGACATTACTTTACTAACAAAGGTCCGTCTAGTCAAGGCTATGGTTTTCCAGTGGTCATGTATGGATGTGAGAGTTGGACTGTGAAGAAGGCTGAGCGCCAAAGAATTGATGCTTTTGAACTGTGGTGTTGGAGAAGACTCTTGAGAGTCCCTTGGACTGCAAGGAGATCCAACCAGTCCATTCTGAAGGAGATCAGCCCTGGGATTTCTTTGGAGGGAATGATGCTAAAGCTGAAAGTCCAGTACTTTGGCCACCTCATGCGAAGTGTTGACTCACTGGAAAAGACTCTGATGCTGAGAGGGATTGGAGGCAGGAGAAGGGGACGATAGAGGATGAGATGGCTGGATGGCATCACTGACTTGATGGACTCGAGTCTGAATGAACTCTGGGAGTTGGTGATGGACAGGGAGGCCTGGCGTGCTGCGATTCATGTGGTCTCAAAGAGTCGGACATGACTGAGCGACTGAACTGAACACATGGACTAAAATAAGCGTTGGATTCTGACTGAAAGCCTGCCACTAGATGCAGCTTGTTACTTGCCACTCACTGATAGGATTTTTATATGAGTCTGCAATTGATTTTGGTCTCTGTGCAGTCAAATTAACAATAATCTATATTTGCAGCCACTTGCAAGGACTCATCACCACAACACCACCTCAGATCATTAGGCATTAGATTCTCCTAAAGAGCATGCAACCAAGGTCCCTCATATGCGCAGTTCACAATAGGGTTTGCGTTCCTATGAGAATCTAATGCTGCTGCTGACTTGACAGGAGAGCAGCTCAGGCAATAATGTGAGCGATGGGGAGCAGCCGTAACTAAAGAAGATGCTTCGCTCACCAGCTTCTCACCTCCTGTTGTGCGGCTCGGTTCCTAACAGGCCACAGACAGAAACTAGTCCATGGCCTGGGGGCTGGTGAACTCAACCTTACTGTAATAAACAAATGCCAATATAACTGGCTCCTGTTTATCTATTCAGCTTCATCCTGGGCCTTTAGTTCCAGGTCATTATATTCCATTCACATTGGCTCTCTTGCAATTTCTAGAGCAAGCCAGGCATCTTTCCTTTCCTGAAAGATTCTTTGCATGGTTCATTCCTCAAACTGCAGATCTCAGCTTAAATATTACCTCCTTAGAGATGTCTCCCTCAACCACTGTATCAAAAGAGGCCCCTCACTATGACTCTCCATCACAGCACCCTGATTATCCCTCATATGGCATATCAGTCTGTAACAGTGATTCTTTGACTGACTGTCTCTCCCACTAGGCTGTAAGCACTATTAGGGGAGGAGCTCACTGCTATCTCCAGTGCCTAGCATTACCCTCAGTATGGTACCCTACAGACACTAGGCACTCAAGATATATATGTTTAGTGAATCAACAAATGAGAAAAGACTCAAACTGGAACATTAAAGAAAAAAACCTTACAGATACCATATCACACATCACAGAGACAAAAGGCAGAGAGAATAAGAGAACTCACACTTCAGTATGGGAACTAAGAATGACTAGGATGTACACCTAACACTAATTTAGGCATTTTACATATGTTCTCCTTCTAGATTCTCAATAATCAAAGGAGGTCAATATTAATATCTCCACTTTCTAGATCAGGTAACTGAAGCTCAATCCGTTCAAGCAGCAAAACACGTAACAGCATCAGTTTTATCCCAGATTTGTTAACCTCTTGCCTCCAAACCATGATGCTTCCCTAGAAATCAAACTGCTGCTGTATTTTTATCATGAAGTACTTCTCTATTATACATGTAAATTGTATTTACATATGAATCTATCCCTACCCCAGGAACCTGGTTTTTGTTGTTGTTGTTTGTTTGTTTTTCCAGGCTCCTCCTAAAGGCTATAACAAATATCTCCTACTACCTGGAATAAGTGAAGGCAGAATGCAGCAGCAAATCCAAACTACAAATAAGTCACACATTTTGTTGGAACAATTTTCTTGAAGTCTTTATTTCATCAGAGAGTAAAAAGCCACCATAATTAGGAAGTAAGTTTGTGTTCTGAGTTTATTTGGGGGACCTGAGGTCAGCTTATACTGACTTAATTTACCACCTTTCCCTAGCCCCAAACCACTGTTCTGCTTGTTGCAGAACATGCAAAGTTAAATGGTCTAGGGGATCGGATCCACAGTCCTGATTTCATTACTAGAGACTCCAAGCATTTAAACAAACAAATTAAACCTCCTGGCTTTTTACCTCCAACCACCTTTGGGTGAAGTAACCATCTTAACAGAAGAAAGGTGGAGTCTGGATGTCTCCCAAAGGTTCTACTAAGAGACTCACAAGATTATCAGAGCAGAAGGAGCCTTAGAGACCATCTTAAATTCTCTCTTTTAACAGGTTAGACAATAGGCTCAGATAGATAGTTACTTATTTGCCTAAGAGAAATAAGACTCCTAATTTCTAGTCAAGTGCTCTTTCCACCACAATATAGCACCTCCCTAATCAAGAACTAGTGACTGATTATGCCAGAGTACCAGTAGATAGTAGTCTAGGTAATACAGATTCTAAAATTTTTCTGTTACTCTCCATCATCTGGAAAACTTTGAACAAAAATAATATACATAGTAAAAACAAAGGTAATGAGGATGAACTATTTTAATTTTGATATTAAATATTCTTCCAAAAACATTATTTTACCCCACATTTTACTGAGTAATTAGAAATAACATTAGCATTAGAAAAACTAGAAAGATAAATGTGGTTAAACTAACATATGAAAAAGGAAAATTATAATTAAGAATGTTACAAATTTTAATATAAGATTATAATTTGAAAACCATGCATCTCAAAGCAAACTCCATTCATTGAATTACTTTCAAAACAGCATTTTGTGACTCTTATACACTAATTTTTTCAAGAACAAATTTCATTTTATATTTTAAAAAATAGGCCTGGGTTCAGTGATAAGATTTTTACTCCCAAGTTTTGATCACAATTCTTTGATTTGGGAAGAAAATGCCACTTTGATGGCATGAAATTCAAAATTTTAAAGTTTATTTTTAAAAAACAAAAATCCCAGTACAGAATTTTAAAAATTATCACTGGGAAATATATTAAGGTCACTAAATGCACAACATTAATTACTAGTCAGCTAATAATGATATTCTGTTTTTTCCCTCATTCTCCCAAGGAAAACTTGAAATTTCAGCAGAATAATCTTCAAATATACATTATTAGCAAAATGAGAACTTCTGTTAACATACTTTTTGTATTTTGCTATTTCTAACTTTATTCTAAAACTCAATTTTACCCCAAACCATAATTACCATATTAACTTTGTAATGCACAGTTGTTTGCAGCTCAGCAAAGCAGTAGTAAGCCATCAAGTTTTATTCACCCACCACTTAGAAAAAACAGAATTGATCACACCCAATTTAAAAACAAATCTCATGCTATTTCCCAATGTATAGTTTCAATCTAAGTTCTGACAATGAAATATATGGATATATAGCTATATATCTCATCTTGATTTTCAAAGGAGGCAAAGGGACTTCACAGCTTAGCTTTGCCAGGCTGAAGCTGGAGATTTTGCAACTTCATAGCCAGACCCATGTTGCCATTGATTTTCAGTTTTCCTTGAAAGAAGGCCTGTGAGGAAAAAAAAAAGAACATTTATTATTTGCTTTTTTTTTGTTTTGAGATCGCTGATATTTCTAGATTATCCATAGTGTTGCAAAGAATTGGACATGACTGAAATGCCTTAGCACACATGCACTAAACTATCCAGCCCCAAGATGATAAACTTTATTCAAAATATGAAACTTGGCTTTCCATAATAGATTTAGCACCCAATTCGTCACAAGGATGAAAAATTTGTAAAAGTCATGCTTTACACAGAGCAGTCAAAAGGAACATTTTCCCAAAGTCTGTTCTCTTAGAAATTGAGTCTGCCATTACCTGTCTTCCTCAAAGGAGGTACATTTTCCACATATTAGGCACAGTGGGTTCATACTAGACTGATTTTATTTAAAAACATTACACATTCAGTGGGTCTGCCAGCAGGGAGGAAAAGCACATGCGTAACACACTTAGAAACTTGGGATTCGATTACAGTTGCATCTATGCAATAAAATGTCACCATTTTTCTCCCTTTTTGTGTTCCCTACAGAGGGAGACAGAACAGCTTGCTGAGACTGAGGCGCCTGTGTGAATCTTTGGCTCAATAAGGAGACTCAAACCAGTCCCAAGTGCAGAGACACAACTTGTTCCATTTAACAACTGCCTGGAGGATTTTCCTGGTAGTCTAGTGGTTAAAAATCTGCCTTATAATGCAGGGGACATGAGTTTGAACCCTGTTCCAAGCAGATTCCATATGCTGCAGGGCAAATTAAAGTCTGTGCACCACAACTACTAAAGCCTGCGCACTCTGGAGAAGAAACGACCATTAGCACATTAACGCAAAGGTCTCCCACATTTATCTTTAATTCCTCTGGGTGCTAACAGGTGCTCAGGAAAAGCAAGCTGACACTCTCCATACAGGTGGAAAACAGATAAACTGAGAGAACAAAGGCAGCTGAGTATGAAGCCTGACCACACTACCAAGGAGGTGTATGGAGTGCACAGTGGCTGAGCTGCAGTGGGTGGCAAGGGGGACGTGCCAGCTCTGAGACTGGTGGCCTCTGTTCTTTCCAGATTTTTAAGAGGGCGCAGTGGTGGAAATGTCAGTGTCAATGTGTGTATTCAGTTGAAACATCATAGATGTAAATCTCTCACTTGTCAATGCATCAGCTGACATGTGCTTAGTTGCTTAGAATAATCATTTTTAAAGGGATACAAGCAGGAGTCAGATTGAATTGTTTTATCTAATCTTTCAAATTACAAGGGTACCACAGGCACAAGACCTGAAACAAATCAGGCTGAGTCAACAAAAAAATAGTAAGGTTATAATGGAAGCAGGATGCTAGTTTTCTTTATATTATCTATGGATAACATATATCAAGTTTACTCAACATTGTGCAACTAAAGAGTATAAGAAGACCCCAGACAATCTGGGGGCTGAAAAATCTATACAAGGCATAAATACATTTTAGAGAAATACAAATGGTGGTGCTAGTGGTGAAGAACCTGCCTGCCAAAGCAGGAGACATAAACACAGGCTCGACCTCTGGATCAGGAAGACCCTAGAGGAGGGCATGGGAACCCACTCCAGTATTCTTGCCTGGAGAATCTCAGGGACAGAAGAGCCCAGCGGGTTACAGTCCATAGAGTCACAAAGTGTCGGACACGACTGACGCAATTTAGCATGCATGCACACCAGGCACCCTGTTAAGTTCTAAAGACACAAGAACGAATAAGATGTGATTTGTTTCCTTGAGACAAACACAGTCTAAATCTAATGGGGAAGAGACAGGCACATTATGACTACCATAATGAAACAAGTGCTAGGCTAGTAGTCTAGCAAGTGGCCCCAAAGGGGGACTGAGTATAGCTCCCCAACAATGTGGTAGGAGGTCTTCAAACATAACATCTAAATTCATTCTGTTTTGTTATATTAATATTTATTTATTCGGCTGTGTCGGGTCTCACTTGCAGCATAAGGGACCTTGAGTTGCAGAATGTGAACTCTTAGTTGTAGCATGTGGCATCTAGCTCCTCAACCAGGAACACAAGCCCCATGAATTGGGATTGCAGACTGTTAACCACTGGAACACCAGGGAAGTCCCTAAGTTCATTTTGAAAGACAAGGAGTTTGTCAAGGAAGTCACAGCTCAGACAAAAAAAAAAAAAAGAGCACAGGCAAAGATACAAAAGTAGAAGGTCTTGCCTCTGTGACCACCAGCCCGTCCGTCTATCTGAATGACTCCTATTCTCCACCTGTACACTGCTGACTCCTGATCACCCCCAGGACAAAGCCAAGTGTTGTTTCCTCTGGGAAGCCTTCTCTGACAGCTCAGGAAGATATCGCTTCTCTTTTCCACCCTCCCCAACCACAAGCCAGAGAGGGCACCATGGCTATTTGGTGCACATATTTTTCTACAAACTTGTCTTGTACCAAACTGTGGATGCCCTGAACAAGTGAACTATTTATTCATCTGGACATTTCTAGCACACAAGGCAGTGGCTGGCACATGGTTAGATACACAACTGTCATTCATTAAGTGGACATTTGGGAAATACTGAGTTTTGTGGGTTTGACCTCTTTAGATTTTATGGGATGAGGCTGAGACACGTGATGAAATCAAATGGGGTAAAACCCACCTGTGTGTGTGTGTGTGTGTGTGTGTGGCTTAGTCCCTCAGTCATGTCCAACTCTTTGCAACCCCATGAACTGTAGCCGGCCAGGCTCCTCTGTCCATGGGGATTCTCCAAGCAAGAATATTGGAGTGCCCTCCTCCAGGGCATCTTCCCAGCCCAGGAATCAAACCAAGGTCTCCTGTATTGCAGGTGGATTCTTTACCAATCGAGCCATCAGGAAAAAAACCAGAACACATCTAATACAAGGATATAAGCACCATCATACGTACCGTCTGAGGATTCATTTTACCAGTCATCAAAGCCAGTAAGTCAGAGTCAGCCATTGTAATTGTGCAGTCGGCCTTCTTATCTAAAACAGACATGCAGAAAGAAGGAGAAAAGGGGAGGTTAGGTTTCATGTGTACATTTTAGTCAAGTCACTGACTGCAACAGAATCACACCCAGTGTTAGTGTGGGCATATGGGCACTCCCATACACTCTACAGCAGCCTGGTAAAATGTGGCATAAATCACAAGCATCTCTATATTCGGCAAGAGGGAATACATTAAATAATCATGGTATATTCATATAGTGGGGAACAATGCAGCCATTAGATGATGAGGATCTACATTTCACTGACCTGAAAAGATATTCATATTATACTGTTCATGATAGTGTTACACAAGCCAGTTACAAAACGAATTGTAAGCATGAACCCATGTTTTGCTTAAAAACAGATATTCCATTATATATATATAGGAAAAACATGTGTAAACTTGGAGACCAATATAGCTACTGTGGCACATAGACTCTAAGGCGACCCCTGTGATTGTTGCCTTCTGGTTTGCCCTCATGCCTTCATATAATCCCTTACCCTCGAGTATGGTCAGGACCTGTGACTTGCTTCTAGCCTGCAGAATGTGAGAAAGGTGATGGCCTGTCATTCTTGTGTTGTATTATATTATATAAGACTCTTTCTTGCTGGCCAAGTTTGTCTCACTCTCCTGCTGGCCTTGAATAAGCTAGCTGCTATACTGTGAACTACATACTGCTCAGGGAGAGAGCTACATGGCAGGGTACTGGCCTTTAGGAGCTGAGGGTAGACTCTGGTCTATAACCAGTAAAAAAAAACAAACACCCCTAAAGCTATCATTCTTACAGTTGCAAGGAAGTTACTTCTGCAGCAACATGATTGAGCCTGGATATAAACCCCTTCTCCAGCCAAGTCTCCAGATGATAACCCAGCCCTGGACAACACCCTGACCACAGCCTGCAAGACCTTATGCAGAAGATCCAGCTAAGCTGTCCTCAGCCAACTTACCCACGGAAGCTGTGAGGTAATAGATATGTGTGCTGTTTTAAACCACTAAGTTTGTGGTCATTTGTCACGCGGTAATAAAGGATGCATACCTAGCGCTCCGAGCTTAACAAAATTTTTCTGCAAAGGATCAGACATTACATATTCTAGGCTTTGTGAGCCATTAGGTCTCTACTGCAATGACTCAACCCTGCACCTACAGCACAAGAGCAGCCACAGATAACACATAAACAAATGCATGCAGCTATATTCCAACAAAACTGTTTTCAAAACAGTAGCAGGCCAAGAGGGAGAAGATATTTGTAACTCCTATATCTAACAAAGAACTTGTAGCCAGAAAATATAAAAAAACTCCTATCACTCAATCAGGAAAGGGTGGATAGACCAATACAAAAATGGGCAAACAGGCACATTCAAAAGATCTCCAAACGGCCAAAGATGCACATGAAACAGTGCTCAGTTCCACTGGTCATCAGGAAAATGCAAATAGAAAGTATAGATGAGATACTACAACATACCTACTGCAATGAATAGCTTCAAAAATACCCAGTGCTGGTAAGGATGAACAGCTAAAAGGTCAATATAATGCTAGAGGGACTGTAAAATGTTACAATCACTTTAAAAAACAGCCTGGAAGTTTCTTCAGTTCAGTTCAGTCGCTCAGTCGTGTCTGACTCTTTGCAACCCCATGAATCACACGCCAGGCCTCCCTGTCCAACACCATCTCCTGGAGTTCACTCAAACTTACAGCCATCTCATCCTCTGTCATCCCCCTTTCCTCCTGCCCCCAATCCCCCCGGTGAGGTTTCTTAGAAAGCTAAAAACACATATGCCATATAACCTAGTAATCCCACTCTTAAGTGTTTACTCAAGAGAAATGAAAACATAAACCCACACAAAAACCTGTATGTGAATGTTCACAGCAGCTTTATTCAAATTGCCAAAATCTGGAAAAAGACAAATATACATCAGCCAGTGACTGGATAAACCACTCAGCAACAAGAAGGAACAAACTACTGATAGTACGTGAAAGAAGTGGGCTCAAAAGCTGCAGGCTATTATGATTCCATTTGCAGTGTATGACATTCTGGAAAAAGTGAAACCACAGGGACAGAAATCAGATCAGTGGTTTCCAGGGCCTGACCATGAGAGAAGGGGACTGACTACCAAAGGAGACGAGGACATTTTTTAGAAGTATTCTGTATCTTGATTTTTGGTACTGGCTACACAATTGTAGGCATTTGTCTAAATTCATAGAATTGTAATCTAAAAACGGTAGATTTTATTGTACATAAATTATACCTTAAAGAACTTGACTTAAAAAAAAAAAAAAACTAAACTAAATTACCAAAGTACTGTCAAAAATGTGGAGCAAATAAAACTCTCATATAATATTGAAGAGTAATATAGAAGAGAATTAAAACAGTATGTCCACAAGGAAACTTGGCTATATGGTAGCTCATGAGTTAATATTTCTCTTCCTGGTTATATGCCAAATGGAGGTAAGTACATATGTCCACTAAAAGACACACACGAGAATGTCTGTTATGGCTTTATTCATTAACACCCCAAAATGGAAACATGTAAAGATATATCAACCATGAACTGAATAAATAAATTCTGATGCACTCACATAGTAAAAATGAACTAACGCTACATGCAATAATATAATGAATCTTACAATGATGAAAGAAGCCACACCTCAAATAGCAAATATTGTATGGCTCCATCTATATGAATTTCCAAAATAAATAAAATTCAACTTATGGTGATAGAACTTGGAATAGTGGTTCCTTTGGGGAATGATTAGACATGGGAGGTGATATGTGAGAGATTTCTAGAGTGCTGGCAACATTCTACCTCTTGAGCTGGGAGATATATTCATTTGTTAACATTTATTTGCCTGTACACTCAGATTTATGCCCTTCTTTATGGGCTAGACCTCAGAAAAAGTTTACACAAAACAAAAAATGAGGTAGCGGGATGAATTTGCCCCACAGGCCATCATTTGTCAACTCTTGATATAGATGGTAAGATTATAGGAGAGTAATTTTTTCATTTTATTTCTCTATCTTTTCCAAAATTTTTACACTTGATTATGTATTACTTATATAAAAACAAAGTTTTTAAAATAATTATTTTAATACTATAATCAAAGTATAATGGCAAAATGCCATATCACAAAGACTCGAAATTCTTCTTGCAAAATCAGCCATATCTACTTTGGACAAATGAGAGGTTTCAAGTGCAAAAGGAAAAATTCACCAATTAAAATTTTCAGCAGTCAGTGTTTTAGGTAATCAGTATAACAACAGTACTCTAATAGCACTATAACTGAGAACAGTAATAATATCAAATTATGGCCCAACAGTTAGCTAGTCTTTGCCTTAATTAAAAAACAAAAAACAAAAAACATAGCAGTTGCTATGGTCTGAATGTCTGTATCCCCCAAAACTCATATGTTGAAATCCTAATGCTTGATGCTATAGTATTAGTATGGAGGGCCTCCAGGGATCATGACAGTAGAGCCCTTATGAAGAGGCTTCAGAGAGACCCCGAGCCCTTCCATGATGTGAGCCCACAGTAAGAAAGCACTGGCTATGAACCAGGAAGAGGGGCCTCACTAAATGTGATTATAGCAATGTCCTGATCTTGGACTTCCAGTCACCAGGACTATGACAGATAAATTCCTGTTTATGAGCCACCCAGGCTGTGGTATGTTCAATACAGCAACTCAAATGGACTAGGATAGGGATAAACTATTAAAGCATATGATGCCCGTATTATTAACTAAAACAATGTTGGAAATTAAAAAAATTTTTTTTATGTCTTAGAATGCAGGTGTAACCCTTAAAAGGACTGTGATTTAATGGCCATTCCATCTTTGCCTGTAACAAAATTTTCTCATACATGAAAAAAGTCTAAAGTCTTAAAAATTAAGGTATTTATGGGGGGGTGGGATGGATTGAGAGATTGGGATTAACATATACACATTACTATGTATAAAATAGATAACTAATGAGAATCTACTGTAGCACAGAGACCTCTACTCTGTGCCCTTTAGTGAACTAAATGGATGGAAATTGAAAAAAGAAGGGATGTATGTATACGTTAATAGGGCTTCCCTGGTGGCTCAGATGGTAAAGAACCGGCCTGCAATGTGGGACACTCGAGTTCAGTTCCTGGGTTGGGAAGATCCCCTGGAGAAGGGAATGGCAACCCACTCCAGTATTCTTGCCTGGAGAATTCCATGGACAGAGGAGTCTGGTAGGCTATATAGTCCATGGGGTCACAGAGTCAGATACAACTGAGCAACTAACACTAACATGTTTATGTAAGGCTGATTCACTTTGCTACACAGCAGAAACTGATATGGTACTATAAAATAAGTACACTCCTCCAATAATAAACAATAACAACAATAAGCCTTAATACCAGGTAGAGTAATTCTTCCCACCTTATTTTTTGAAATGATTTTTAAGCTATCCTAGGGCCTATGATTTTCCATATAAATTTTTAAATGAGCTTGTCTATGACTAAAAAAATGGCAACCCACTCCAGTGTTCTTGCCTGGAGAATCTCAGGGACGAGGGAGCCTGGTGGGCTGCCGTCTATGGGGTCACACAGAGTCGGACACAACTGAAGCAACTTAGCAGCAGCAGCATGACTAAGAAATGTCTTGCTGGAATTTTGGTAGAAATTGTATTTAGTACATAGATGAATTTGAGAAGTGACATCTTTATTCAATTGAGTCTTCCAATCTAAGAATATGTTATTTCCCTCCATTCAGTTAGGTTTTCCTTGATTTCCTTTGTTGATGTTTTATAATTTTCAGCATATAGATCCTGTACATGTTTTTTAAGTGTAAATCTAAGTATTTAATTTTTTGTAGAAAGGATGTGCGAGTTGGACTGTGAAGAAAAGCTGAGCGCCAAAGAATTGATGCTTTTGAACTGTGGTGTTGGAGAAGACTCCTGAGAGTCCCTTGGACTGCAAGGAGATCTAACCAGTCCATTCTAAAGGAGATCAGCCCTGGGTGTTCTTTGGAAGGAATGATGCTGAAGCTGAAAGTCCAGTACTTTGGCCACCTCATGCGAAGAGTGGAGATTCTTGACTCATTGGAAAAGACTCTGATGCTGGGAGGGGTTGGGGGCAGGAGGAGAAGGGGACGACAGAGGATGAGATGGCTGGATGCATCACCGACTCGACAGATGTGAGTCTGAGTGAACTCCGAGAGTTGGTGATAGACAAGGAGGCCTGGCGTGCTGCAGTTCATGGGGTTGCAAAGAGTCGGACACGACTGAGCAACTGAACTGAACTGAACTGAACAATATTAATACTATTATGTTTTAAAAAACATTAAGGTAGTTACAGTTTAGAAAATCCAATTCTCTTGTAGATAGATAACATCAAAGAGCAGGGAGGAAAAAAGTTAGCAAATTGAGACAGCTGGACTTGATTTATAGCTGGATTAGATCCTAATATTCCAAGAAAGGACTCCTAGTGACTTTAGGAAATAAAGTGCTGCTGCTGTTGTTACTATACCAGCACTTACTGAGCTCTCTCTGTGCTGACAGCTTCACATACCTGGACTTTATTTGATCTTAATAACCCTATGAGTATTGACAGAACTCTTCCTCCTTCACAGTCCAGGTACCATCAATTTCACCCTAAACACTCCTGGTGACCTGGTGACTCCACCTAACACTTTTCTCACTGCCAACACTCAAGCTATCCTTTTGCTTACTTAGATGGTGGTATCATCCATTCTCCTAATTGCACTCTCTGCCTCTGATTTCTTCCTTTCTAATTCATCAGATCTACTGCAGCAGCTTCATCCTCTAAAACACAGCTCTGATTTTCATTTTTTTTCAAAAAAGCTAGTGTCCCTCAATCACCTCTCTCAACTGCACCAGGTTCTCTCCAAAGAGACAAACATAACATACAATATAGCTACCATTTACTGAATGCTTACTAAGCATCACTCATTCGTTCTGCTGTTCATTTTTATTATCTATTTTATTGAAGGCCTACCAAATATCAGATATTGTTCTAGGCACTGTGAATGCAGCAGTGAACCTAAGAGGCAAAAGCTCTGCCTTCACGCAGCTTACAACTCAAGTGGGGGATGGACAATAAGCAAATAAATAAGATACAGTATATCAGATGGAGGTAAGTGCTATAAATAAAAGTAAGGCAGAAAAGGACAATAGGGAATGGTAATGAGGTATGATTTAGAAGTGTGGCTGGGGAAACGCTCACTGAGAAGGTGACATTTGGGCAAAATCCAAAGCAAATGCAAGGACCAGTCATGAGGATATCTGAGGGATGATGATCCCAGGCAGTAGAAAGTTCCTGAACTGGGGATACCTTACATTCAAGCCACAGCAAGGAAGCCACTGTGACTGGAGCAAAGTGAGGAAGAGGTAGTAAGAAAGAGAAGACTAGGGCCAATCACATGGTATGTACAGCAGAGACTGGAACAATACTGTAAGTCAAAGTGAAAGTGAAGTCGCTCAGTCGTGTCCAACTCTTTGTGATCCCATGGACTGTAGCCCACCAGTAAGACATCTGGGAGTCATCATTGTAGAGATGGTTTGAAAAGCATGAGATTAGATGAGAGCCCCAGGCAGTGAATGTAGATAGAACTGAGCCTTAGAGCACACCAACATTTTATACACTTAGAGATAAGGAAAAAACAGGGAGAGGCCAAGAAGGAACGCCCAATAGGTAGGAAGAAAGCCTAGAAGAGTAATATGATCAAAACTGGGAACTAACCACTGAAGTTAACAATCTGGTGGTTACTTGTGACCTTGACAAGAACAGTTTTGGAATAATGATGAGCTGACAAAGGCTGACTGAAGTAGGTTCAAGAAACACTGAGATGACAGCAAGTGGAGACAGTGAGTACAGACAGGTCTTTTCAGGACATGTAGCCATACACTGACCCATGTGCTTCACAGGTTAATTAGTAGACAATTCTCTTAATCCCCACACGAATCCTGTGAAATAGGAACCATTTATTATTTCCATTTACAAATGGAAAAAAAAAAAAAAAAGCTCGGAGAAGTGAAATAATTTAAGGCCAGAATCTGTGAGTGGCAGGATCAGGACTCTAAACCCAAGCTTGTCTAATTCCAAAGCCTAATGCTAGCCACAGTGATGGAGCCTCTCAATCTTTGGGAGGAAACAGTTAGGACATATTCCTAGTCCCAAAGATTCCCCAGTCCTTGACAGGGTTCTATAACTCTAAAGCCAGCCCTTTTGGGGACACCAAAGCAGGCCCCCAGTTTCCTTTGTGAACTTGCCAGTGCTTTATCAATGAAGTCATCACTGCACTGACCTGAGTTAGGAAGCACTGATCCTTTGCCGTTCTTCATGTCCACCACCCAGGTGGCTTCTTTACCCTCAGGGCCATCCTTTACCTTAAAGGCAAAAATACCACCGATTTTCTTCACAAACTGCTCTCCTTCCTGGAAAGAAAAACAACACAGAGTTATATTAAGTTCATTCCTCTGGCTTTGCCCCCAAATTAAATGTTTAAGCAGATATATGACATGAGCTGCTGGGCAGCAGGCAGTCCCCAGGCTCCCTTAGGATCTTTCACCCAGAAAATACAAAAGGTAACCAGGCAGCAACTCCCTCATCTGCCAAATCTTCTGATGAAAATGGCTTTCTGGATACAACCGGTGGAAGGACATGGGGAATTGGGGAGTGAGTGGCACAGCAGCACTTTCTATTGAAATAGGCTTTGTTTGCCTCAATAATTTCTGGAAGATTCACTCTGGCCTCTCAAAACATAGGAAGCCTAGCCCCTCTTTTTTTCTAGCAGGTAAAGTCCTTCACATATATGTTTGGTGTTCCACAATCAGAATTTAAAGATAAGTGGTTCAACTCATTTTCTGGATTAGTATAAAGAATCATACGAGTAATATCCCATCCACCACCTACTTTTGGATCTTGGGGAATGAAGCTGAAAAAATAACCTCAGATCCATATCTCTGTAGGGTGGTTTCCTCTCTCCTTCCCTCTTCCCTTCATTCCCACTCTGTTTCCTCTTTTCTTACTGAAATACTGATTGACTGAAACCATGACTGTCCCCAAACTTTGTTTCCGCTCTATAGAGTTAGAAGGGAAATGATAACACACTATGATCTCTATGATGAAGCGGAGCACAGAGGACACCCTAAGCCAGCTGGCAGGGTGAATAACTCACATACCTCCCCCTGAAAAAGCACATAGACACGATAACTTCATTGCAATTAAATATATCATACTGCAGAAAAATAGAAAATATTGATAAAGAAAAAGAAAATAGAAATCATTTACAATTTCATCACCACTCAAGAAAATAACATTTTGATATATATCCCCTCTATCTTTTTTGCTCTGCATATATACTTTTAAATGGGATCACAATGTATACTATACTGTTTTGTAATCCTTTCAGTTTAATATATCTATCTTTACTACTGTGTCATTAAGAATTCTTCTACATAATTTTAAATGACCATACATAGTCTTTAATTGTAGAAGTTCACTATATTTTACTCTCTGTTGCTTGATGGGCTTCCCTGGTGGCTAGCTGGTTAAGAATCCGCCTGCAGTGCAGGAGACCCTGGTTCGATTCCTGGGTTGGGAAGATCCCTACCCACTCCAGTTCTCATGGGCTTCCCTGATGGCTCAGCTAGTAAAGAAACCACCTGCAATGCGGGAGACCTGGGTTCAATCCCTGAGTTGGAAAGGTCCCTGGAGGAGGACATGACAACCTACTCTAGTATTCTTGCCTGGAGAATACCCATGGATAGAGGAGCCTGGCGGGCTACAGTCCATGGGGTCGCAAAGAATCAGACACAACTGAGCAACTCAGCACAGCACAGCTGTTGCTTGATATTTAGGTTAGTCCTAACTTCTGGCTCTTAAAACAATGCTGTAAATAACATTCTTGTATCTAAGTATTTTTATATAAACTCATTTATATAAAGTTAAACTCCAAGAATTCAACTTTGCTAATTAATAATAATGAATTTGAAACAGCATAAGTTTGAATTCTTGCTCTGCCATGTACTTATATAACCCTGAGCAAGTTAATAAACGTCTCTCAATTTGTTTTCTTTTCTGTGAAACAGAGTTAATAATAGCAGCTATCCTCATAAAGTTGTACAGTACTTAAATACCCACAAAACACAGAGTAACTGCTCAATAAATGTTAGCATTTTTTCCCATTATTTCACTCTATGATCTGTCTGCTATTTCTGTGCCAGTATTATAGCTTTATAAATCTACTTTAGTCTTTAATATAGAAAATTTCCGTGTGTGTGTGTTAGTCACTCAGTCGTGTCTGATACTTTGCAACCCAATGGACTGCAGTCCACCAGGCTCCTCTGTCCCTGGGATTCTCCAGGCAAGAATACTAGAGTGGGTTGCCATTTCCTTCTCCAGGGGATCTTCCTGACCCAAGGATCGAACCTGGGTCTCCTGCATTGCAGGAGGATTCTTTATCATCTGAGCTACAGGGAATCCCCAAATTTCCATAATCTTCCAAATATTCTTCACTATTCTTGGATTTGTTTGAACCTTTTTTTCTTCTAGATGTACATTATAATCATTTAGTTAGTTTTTTGCCCCCAATGCTGTTGGATTTAAACAGGGTTACATAAACTACATGCATCTGTTTGATGGAGAATATTTACCTTATAATATTAAGTCCTCCCATTCATGAATATGTTCTGTCTTCAAGTTTTCCTTGATGTCCCTTGGCAATATTCTGTCATTTTCTCCCCACATAAGCTTTTGTACATTTCTTGCTAAGTTTATTCTTAGTTATTTTATATTGCTCTTGTTATTTTTCATTATATTTTTACTGAATCATTGCAAATATATAGAAAATATATTGATATTTTTATATTTATTTTACAATTGACTACCTTTTGAGTGGGAGGAGCCTGGTAGGCTGCAGTCCATGAGGTCGCTAGGAGTCGGTCACGACTGAGCGACTTCACTTTCACTTTCCACTGTCATGCACTGGAGAAGGAAATGGCAACCCACTCTAGTATTCTTGCCTGGAGAATCCCAGGGACGGGGAAGCCTGGTGGGCTGCCGTCTCTGGGGTCACACAGAGTCGGACACGACTGAAGGGACTTAGCAGCAGCAGCAGCAGCAGCAGCAACCTTTTGAGTCTTCTTACAATTTCTAGTAGCTTTTACTTCCCACTTTTTCTTTTTAGCCTTACATCCCTGCAATAATTTATATCCAAGATTCTTTCTTTTGGTTAGAAGAACATAATATTTGTTCTTCTAACAAAGTCTTCAGTGTTTACTATGCTCAGGTACTGTACTAACTACCTGAAATAGTCAAATAATTATTACGAGATATTCACCTCTGTTTCTATGTAGGCAGAGATACTGACCTAAGTTCTTGCTGTGCCTTGTTTTTATAACAAATTCACTGAGATATAATTTATGTACCATAAAATTTATCCCGTTAAAGTATATAGTTTAGTGGTATTTTAGTATATTCAAAGTTGTGCAACCAACACCAGTATCTAACTTTAAAACATTCTCATCGCCCCCTAAAGAAGCCAACACTCATTCGCAGTCACCCTCTATTTCACCATTCTCTCTTTCCACCAACCCCTGCCAACCACTTATCTACCTTCTATCTTGGTAAATTTGCTTATTCTGGATATTTCATACAAACAGAATTATACAATATATGATCTTTTGTGACTAGCTTCTTTTAAGGTTCATAATGCTTTTAAGGTTTATCCATGCTATAACATGTATCAGAAATTAATTCTTTTTCATGAACAAGTAACATTCCATTGTATACAGGCAGCAACATTTTGTTTAGCCATTCATCAATTGACAGCTGTTTCCCCTTTTTAACTATTATCAGTAATACTGTTATGGACATTTGTGTCCAAGTTTTTACATGGACATAGATAGGCTCTAATTCCTCTTAGGTTTACATTTAGAAGTTAAAATTTATGTTATTTTAGGGTGATGTGTTACTTTTTGAGAAACTATCAAATTGTTTTCTAAAGTGGCTGTACCATGTTACATCCTACTAGCAACAAATGAAGGTTCCAATTTCTCCATATCCTTATCAGCATTTTTGTCTGTCTTTTTTATTTTAGTCATCCTAGTGGGTGTGTCAAGCTTTTTCCTGTACACAGATAATAAACCTGAACCTACCTGGAATCAACCATGGGTCTTAGGATTCCAAAGAAGCTATTCTAAAATTATTGAGTTTAGGCCTACTTATTTCAACCTCCATGGAGGCAAATCTCACATGTGAGTGTCCTGAGACCAACTATCAACATTCTCTAGTTAAATCAAGAAACCAAAATGACTGTCAGATTGTTTTTAAAGTGAAGGAGAGAAATTCTCTTATTTTGGTTCCCTTAAAAGATCTCAAATTATTTTTAAGCTAACTCTAGGAAAAATTATTAACAACAATAACAATCTTTGGGCGGCTATAAAGTTTTCAAGTGCCTTTTTTCTTTTAGTGCTTTTTATATACATTGTTTTCACAAAACCCTGTACATAACTGGACAGGGTTATTAATATTAGCTCATTAGGCAGAAACAACAACTAGGGTTCTAAACAGTTAAGAACCCTTTAGACTATTCTCTGTCCTGCTGCCAACTAAGCCACCTAATACAAACTCACCTAACATTAACAGAAATATCACTTTCAGATTTGAATTTAGATGGCTCCCCACAGCCCACAGGGTAATGCTTGTCTTTACATATCATTCTAGAGTCTTCATAACCGGAAGGTAATGCTCTTACCTTTAGCCTCTTTTTCATCCTCCTCAGGGCTTTTTCGTTCTGACCATTTTAAGTGCCATGAACACATATGCTTCTGTGCCCTTACTTATGCCCTGTCTGAATTCATTCACCTCTTCCCTTTCTCCATTCCTGCCCAACTTCACCAGTTCAGGTCCTCAGTTCACATGTTATACTCCTCTGGAAAGGCTTTTCTGTCTCTACTGGACACTTTGATAGCCCTTTGCACATAACCCACACACATTTCTTGTCAAAGCCGTTTTCTTTTTTTTCCTAGGAAATTTTTTCCATGTCTGTCTTGCCACTAAACTCTAATGTTCCCTGAGGGGAGGTGACATATGACAAGTAAGTAATACAACCAGAACTCAAATTCAGGTCGGTTTAACTTCAAATTCAATTCTCTTTCCATTTGTTCATACCATATGGCAAAGTTGGTTACATCAATACTTTCAAACTTTAGCCTACAAAAGTAGTTTCTGTCACCATGCATAAATCAAAAGAAAGTTCAAAGTCTTTTTCCACATTCCTTAAAATCTTTTATCCTTCAAGGTTCTGCAGAGGAAACCTAGAAAAGTAGATTAGTAATGCTGGTGTCTGGGCCACCCAAAGAGCCAGGCCTCCTCTGGAGCCAACGGCCCATGAACAGACAGCTGCATCTATGACCTCTGCTTGCACAGTGCCTCAGGAATAGTTATGGCAGATGCCAAGTTAGAGCAGGAAAACACAGCAAACGTTTAGAAACTACCCGAACACTTAGAAACTCCTCCCACTTCTTTAAGGCAGATGTAGATTACCTTTACATCTGCTGTTACTTTTGAGAACCAACTGATCCTCTTATAAAATCAAATCCTTTGGCCAATAAGACATTTTCACTTGAAAAAGGAGTGAGAGAGGGTAAGGAAATGGACAAAGAGAGAGTTAAAAGGGTAAAGAAAATACACATCTTTTTGAAACTGGAGACCACAAATAGTTCTAAGTGCCTCCATACTTGAAGAAAAGTAATTCTTTTTGAGTAGCAAAAGGTTGAGGAATAGGTCCTGCGGTAAACTGAATAGGAACGAAAAATTAAGACAGAATTCAAAGAAGAGCAATAGGGTACTGCTAACAAAGACAAAAGTGGAAATAAAATCTCTTGCCAGATTTCTTTTCTCCTAATGAAGAAAATGCATGAATTGACAAAAGATTCCAATACTTTCATTTTCTGGCATGGCAAACGTTTAGAAAACTGACAATCGTGAGAAGGAGAGAAAAAATAAGGGGACAAGGTCCACACAAGAGAGGTTACAGAGGGAGAAGAATTAAAATGGGAGCAAGAGGCAAACATGTGCAAAGTTAAAAGAATACTGTGAAATAACAAAACACCACTGTTTTGTTAATCCCAATAATGATGAAGTATTCAATGCCTGACATACAGCCATATCAGATATTCTCTAAATTTTTTTTTGACAGAATAATGTTAAAAAATGGGACAACCTGGCAGAAGTTAACTATCCTATGGGCTACTCTGCAGGCAAATATTGATGTCATTAAAAAACCTTTTTTCAGCCTTAGCAAGTTCAACTTCATTTTAGTGGATACTTGTAATGAAAGAAATTTCAAAAACAATAAGCAGATATACTTTTCTACTCTTGGGAAAGGTTTTTAAAAAACCAGTCAACAAAGCACTGGGTGAAGAAAAACAGTCAATCTCACGAACTATCATTGAGTCTGTAAATTAGTACCCTCTTTTTGGTGGACAGTCTGACAATAAGTATCATGGCATTAAGTACCTAAAGATGAGTGCAAAAGGAAATTTATTATACCTTTATTTTTTGCAAGATTTAAATACAACCTGATGTTCATCATGAGGCTAGTTAAATAGATGATGATCTTTATAATCAAACGTATACTATGGGGTCATTAAAACTGATGGTAAGGGTTTATATTTATGGGCAGGGAACATACTATCCAGAAATAAGAAGCTGGTTATAAAGCAACAGGTAGACCAATGCAGGTGTGTCCTTGCAAGATGGTGGCAGAGCAGGTCTGCAAGCGGCTGGGCCAGTGCCTGCCTGCTGGGAACAGTCAACCCTGGCCCTCTCTACCTCAAGAAGACTGATGATCATTACAAAAATTCTAGAAATGTAGGGATTTTGTCAAAACATGTCAGTCACATTAGCTATTTAGTGCAATCACATCCATAGCACAATCACCTTAAGATGTTAAGAAATCCTTTGTGTTACAATAAGGGAGTTTCGAGATATACACAAAGTTTGTTTTCACACTGTGCCTCTAACATGAGTGAACTGCACACCTTAAATATTTTGAATCTTTTTATTTCAGCCCACTAGTCAGTTTCATAGATGTGTAAAATTAAAATCAATTATGAAATTCTAAGATGTCTTTAATGAAACAATGAAGTAAACTAATTTTACCTAAGGGAACAACTCTCTTTTTGGAGAAAGAGTTACTATTAGGTTGCTTTAGTATGATTATCTATCAAGAACTAATTACTGTACATAATGGAGTGGGCTGACATTTCCTTCTCCAGGGGATCTTCCCAACCCAGGGATCGAACCCGGGTCTCCTGCATGGCAGACAGACGCTTTACTGTCTGAGCCACCAGGGAAGCCCACATAAACATAGGTCTGCATAAAATAAATTAAAAAATTCAACATGTACTGTATGATCCTAGTTGTGTAAGACTGTATATTCATATACAAAGAGAGATGTCTGAAAGAATATCAACTACCATTAATACTCTAGCATTTCAAGAGATTAAAAATTTTTCTTATTTGTATGTTTCTGTATAATTCTCTTGATGAGGTCATTTTTACAACAAGAAAAACAGATTTGAAAACTGTGAAAAACTCAAACGCAAAAAAATTCTTTTTAAAGGACTTTTAATATTAGATGCTTTTAAGGCTCTGTTAAATATTATTCTCTTGAATGATTCTAAGTAAGATCTTTTTAATCCAGAAGGAAATTAGACCAAAACAGATTTTAATCCCTTTATATAACTCAAATCTGGAGATTTACATATCTCTGAATGCACTTTTACCAGAATTACAAGGAAGCTATAACGGACACTGGGAAATCTAAGATATACTCAATACTTGACAATATGATATAAAATTTCAACTTATACCACTTCACTGCAACACTCGAAATCTGTATCCACTTCCACTAGCCCAGAGTCCTCCTGGTAGTATTTTACATAAACTGTACTTACATCTTCAAGCTTCTTCTCAATCTCCTTAAAGATAAGGTTTGCCTTAAATCCATCAACTGCAGAGCTGGTTGGAGCAGCCTCAATTTGATGAGTTCTAAAAGAACTGAGGAAAATAATCGATTTCAATCCATGGAGCCACGTAGGTACTAGGTACTAGGTTTTTTTTCAACATTTATATAGTAAATACTGTATAAGTGTAGTAATTTCCAAAAACTCTAACAGAGATGTTTGGACTTTCACGCAAAGGAAATTGTTTTTAGGCCAATAAAACAATTAACCTTTTCTTCTCATTTTTCAACAAATACTGATTGCTCGCCAGGTGGTAGGTGCTGTCCTGAGAAAAATGGTAACCAATGAACCTATTCTTATGAAGCTTTTCTGCCAGTGGGGGAGACAGTGAACATGCAAAAAAATAAAGAATATAGTTACTATGAAGAAAATGAGGCAAGTTAAGAGGATACAATGAAAGTATATTTATGTGTGTCTGGTGGCTTCTTTTAGAAAACCTAGTCAGATAGTCCTCTCTGGGGAGGCGATATTTACATTAGGTCTTAAATTTTGTAAATGAGCCTGCCATGTAAAAAAGGCAGAGGAACCAGAGATCAAATTGCCAACTTCCACTGGATCATGGAAAAGCAAGAGAGTTTCAGAAAAACATCTATTTCTGCTTTACTGACTATGTCAAAGCCTTTGACTGTGTGGATCAGAATAAACTGGAAAATCCTGAAAGACCCAGGAATACCAGACCACCTGACCTGCCTCTTGAGAAAACTATATGAAGGTCAGGAAACAATAGTTAGAACTGGACATGGAACAATAGACTGGTTCCAAATAGGAAAAGGAGTACGTCAAGGCTGTATATTGTCACCCTGCTTATTTAACTTATATGCAGAATACATCATGAGAAAGGCTGGGCTGGAAGAAGCACAAGCTGGAATCAAGATTGCCGGGAGAAATATCAATAACCTCAGATATGCAGATGACACCACATTATGGCAGAAAGCGAAGAGGAACTAGAGTCTCTTGATGAAAGTGAAAGAGGAGAGTGAAAAAATTGGCTTCAAGCTCAACATTCAGAAAACGAAGATCATGGCATCTGGCCCCATCACTTCATGGGAAATAGATGGGGAAACAGTGGAAACAGTGTCAGACTTTATTTTGGGGGCTCCAAAATAACTGCAGATGGTGACTGCAGCCATGAAATTAAAAGATGCTTACTCCTTGGAAAGAAAGTTATAACCAACCTAGATAGCATATTCAAAAGCAGAGACATTACTTTGCCAACAAAGGTCTGTCTAGTCAAGGCTATGGTTTTTCCTGGGGTCATGTATGGCTGTGAGAGTTGGACTGTGAAGAAAGCTGAGCACCAAAGAATTTGAACTGTGGTGTTGGAGAAGACTCTTGAGAGTCCCTTGGACTGCAAGGAGATCCAACTGGTCCATTCTAAAGGAGATTAGTCCTGAGTGTTCATTGGAAGGACTGATGCTAAAGCTGAAACTCCAATACTTTGGCCACCTCATGCGAAGAGTTGACTCATTGGAAAATACCCTGATGCTGGGAGGGATTGGGGGCAGGAGGAGAAGGGGACGACAGAGGATAAGATGGCTGGATGGCATCACCAACTCAATGGACATGAGTCTGAGTGAACTCCGGGAGTTGGTGATGGATAGGGAGGCCTGGTGTGCTGCGAATCATGGGGTTGAAAAGAGTCAGACACGACTGAGTGACTGAACTGAACTGAACTGAACTGAAGTAAAGATTTAGGCAGGAAAGTCAGTTCTACGTTTTCAGTGTAAAGAATGGGATACAAAAACTAGCTTGGCAGTTAAAGGAAGTATAAGAAGGCCATCATGGCTGGAGCAGGGCAGAGGAGAAGGATCTAAGGTCACAGGAACACACAGGGCAAGATAACAAGGGGCTTTATACATCACAGTTCAGAGTGCGGGTTTTATTTTAAGTACCATGAGAAGAACTGTAGGGTATAACCTGGAGAGTAGCACAATCCAATTTACATGTCTAAAAAAATAAATCTGACTGCCACCTGGAAAATGGACTATAAGAGGGCAAGTGGGGAGGCAGGGAGAACAATTTAGAGGCTACAGTACCCCAAGCAAGAGATGATGGTGATTAAACAGGGTATAAGTGGAGAAGGCAATGGCACCCCACTCTAGTACTCTTGCCTGGAAAATCCCATGGGCAGAGGAGCCTGGTAGGCTGCAGTCCATGGGGTCGTGAAGAGTTGGACACGACTGAGCGACTTCATTTTCATTTTTCACTTTCATGCATTGGAGAAGGAAATGGCAACCAACTCCAGTGTTCTTGCCTGGAGAATCCCAGGGACGGGGAAGCCTGGTGGGCTTCCATCTATGAGGTCACACAGAGTCGGACACAACTGAAGAGACTTAGCAGCAGCAAGAGGAGTAAGCTGAGGCTGGACTGAAAATTTATTTTTTAGCTATAACACATGAATTTAACAACATCTGCCTGTTGGTTGTTTGTTACTTAGGGAACAACTACAGATAAATGACCTGATATGGCAGAAGGAACATAGTCCCTACAGGTACAAAGGCCTGGGTTAGAATCCCAAGGCTCCTCCATTCAGTAGCCGTATGATGCTGAGTGAGCTACTTCATCTCTGTGCAACCTCTTGTGGGGAGGCAGGCAAGAAGGTGGTCAGTCGCAATGACTCTGCAGAATTAAATGGAATCCTGTGCAGAAGGTATGTAGCAGAGACACTGGCCCGTGGTTAAAAAATGACAGCCACAACTATTAGAGGCTGCAAAGGCTCAAGTGCTAGACGCCGAAGTAAACTCAAAGACCTGTGGAAGATGAGGGCGCCTTAGGATTTTCACTCCTCTGAAATAACACAAGCATGCTGGTTGTCGTTGGTTGGGCTGGGAGAGTAAACATAATAAATACATACTTGAAGGAGTCAAAAGTGTAAAACAGCTTCTCAGTAAGCAAAGCCTTTCTCTCATTTCTCTATCCTCTCTCCTTCCTTCTCTCTTTCTCTCTCCCCCCTCATCCCATCCACTCTGTCCCTCCTCTTCCCTTCTTTCTGTCATGTCATACATGTTTAATGACTGCTTGCTACATGCCAAGCCTTGTTCAAGGCACTGGGAATTTAAAGGCAAACAAGCCAGACCCAGTCCCAGTCCTCACTGAGTTTATATTTTTCCAGGATAAAAAGAAATAAACACACAAAAATAACTGAAAATATTAAAAAGCAAACAAAAGAGAAACCTACTTTAGGTAAAGCAGTCAAGGAATGATGTCTCTGACCAAATGAATTTAAGCTAAGACTCAATAAAATAAAGAAAAAGAGTTAGTCATTCAAAGAGGAAACTTCAAAGATCCTGAAAGAGAAAAAAAGAGTTTGTTATGTTAAAAGAAAGTAAAACAGGACCAGTCACTAGAGTACAGTAAGTGGGGGCAGAATTGGGCAGGGACCAGACCATGCAGGCCAAAGCAGGGAATTAGGGAACTGGCTGAAATGATTCAACAGCAAAGTGAAATAGTTGTGATTATTCTTACAACAGTGTGCAGTGGCCAGCAGGCTGGGATGCAAGAACTTAGGTGAGGAGAGAGTTATGAGGCTGCTGAAGTGGTCCAGATAGGAAGTGGTGGTGGTCTGGACTACAGTGGAAGCAGTCTGCCAGAGGAGATGAAGAGAAGGAAGTGGATTCAAAATAGATTTTCAAAGGCCTTGCTGCTGGGAATAAGGGAGATCTAAGAGGGAGGGGAAAGACCAAGGATGATTTAAGTGTTTGGCCTGAATAACTGAGGGGATGGTAGTGCCATTTATTGACAAAAGGAAGAATGTAGTGGGAATAAAGGGGATCAAAGTTCCATCTCAAGCACAGTCAGTATGTGAGACAAGAAGGCAGCTGGGTATGAGAGTCTGGAGCCAGAATAGGTCTGTTGCTGCTGTTGCTAAGTCGCTTCAGTCGTGACCGACGACCCCATAGACAGTAGCCCACCAAGTTCCCCCATCCCTGGGATTCTCCAGGCAAGAACACTGGAGTGGGTTGCCATTTCCTTCTCCAATGCGTGAAAGTGAAGTCGCTCAGTCGTGTCTCTTAGCGACCCCATGGACTGTAGCCTACCAGGCTCCTCCGCCCATGGGATTTTCCAGGCAAGAGTACTGGAGTGGGGTGCCATTGCCTTCTCCGCAGAATAGGTCTAGGCTGAGATAAAGTGGGTAATCATTAGCATAATGAAGCCATTTAAATCCATGTGAATAAACAAGCTCATCTTAAGGCATTATAGAGAAAGAAGAAAGGCTAGGACTTGATTCATTTACAAGTCTGGGAGAGAAGAAGCAGCAGCAGCCAGTGAGGCAAGAGGAAAAGCAGAAGAGCAAGGTGTAACAGAGGTGAGAAAGAATTCCGGAGGGAGGGAGGAGGGGAGCAGGAGGAAACTATGTCAAAGGGCAAACTCCACTGGATTGGCAACATGACTTTTCTTCGGGTGACTCTGACAAAATCAATCTTAAGTGAGTGCTGGAAGACAGAAGTCAGAAAATGGTAAATTAAAGAGTGAATAGGAGAGGGAAATATAGACACTGTGGCTCTTTTGAGACATTACTTTTAGGGGAAGAGTGAAACGGAGTGGTCTCTGGAGGAGGAGGGTGGCATTAAGGAAGATTTGCTTTTGTTTTTAGATGAACATATCACAGCATGTTTGCCTGATGATGGTGATGAAGCAGGGGAGAAGAAGAGAGAAGTCTTGAGACGGTGAAGGGGGATGAGATCTAGTGGCCTGAGAAAGATGAGACTCACAGAAGAGATTAGATGGGTGTAATTCTAGATATGCAGGTCAAAAGGCAACAGTTAGAACCAGACATGGAACACTAGACTGGTTGCAAATTAGGAAAGGAGTACATCAAGGCTGTATATTGTCACCCTGGTTATTTAATTTACATGCAGAGTACATCATGAGAAATGCCAGGCTAGATGAAGCACAAGCTGGAATTAAGATGTCAGAAAGCGGAGAAGAACTAAAGAGCCTCTTGATAAAAGTGAAAGAGGAGAGTGAAAAGCTGGCTTAAAACTCAACATTCAAAAAACGAAGATCATGGCATCCGGTCCCATCACTTCATGGCAAATAGAAACAGTTAGAAACAGTGGCAAACATGGCAAACAATGGAAACAGTGAGAGACTTTATTTTCTTGGGCTCCTAAATCACTGCAGATGGTGATTACAGCCATGAAATTAAAAGACGCTTGCTCCTTAGAAGAAAAGCTATGACCAACCTAGACAGCATATTAAAAAGCAGAGACACTACTTTGCCAACAAAGGTCCATCTAGTTAAAGCCATGGCTTTTCCAGTAGTCATGTATGGATGTGAGAGTTGGACTATAAAGAAATCTGAGTGCTGAAGAATTGATGCTTTTGAACTGTGGTGTTGCAGAAGACTCTTGAGAGTCCCTGGGACTGTAAAGAGATTCAACCAGTCAATCGCAAAGGAAATCAGTCCTGAATATTCATTGGAAGGACTGATGCTGAAGCTCTAATACTTTGACCACCTGACTCGATGAACTGACTCATTTGAAAAGACCCTGATGCTGGTAAAGACTGAAGGCAGGAAAAGAAAGGGACAACAGAGGATAAGATGGTTGAATGGCATCACCGACTCAATGGACATGAGTCTGAGCAAGTCCCGGGAGTTGGTGAGGGACAGGGAAGCCTGGCATGCTACATATAGTCCGTGAGATAGCAGAGAGTAGAACTCAACTGAGAGACTGAACTGAACTGAATTGAATTCTAGATAGGTCAGTAAGCCTTGGGATGGATGATGAGGGAGTTTGGGTCTAATAGCTTCTGTTTTTTCAACAAGGTACAAGGAAAAGTAACCAGCTAAGAAGGAAGGTCAAAGATGGTTTTGGAAGGCCTGTGTGTGTGTGCTCAGTTATGTCCGACTCTTTGCAACTCCATGGACTGTAGCCCACCTAGCTCCTCTGTCCATGGGATTTTCCAGGCAAGAATACTGGAATGGATTGCCATTCCCTTCCTCAGGGGATCTTCCCAATTCAGTAATTGAACCCAAGTCTCCTGTGTCTCCTGCATTGGCAGATGGATTCTTTACCACTGTACCACCTGGGAAGCCCTTGGAAAGTCTAAGAGGTTGAAAAGTGAACCTACTCGAGGAGTCATAGTAACATCACAGTGAGGAGTGGAGGTACGCTCCTGCCAAAGCTGAAATGCACACAGCTCTCAGACCCTGGCAGGCTACCTCATGCATGCCTGCATGTGTGAGAAATTGCTTCCGTCATGTCCAGCTTTGCGACCTTATGGACTGTAGCCTGCCAGGCTCCTCTGTCCATGGGATTCTCCAGGCATATATACTGGAGTGGGTTGCCATGCCCTCCTCCAGGAGATCTTCCAGACCCAGGGACAGAATCTTTGTTTCTTATATCTCTTGCATTGGCAGGGGGTTCTTTATCACTGGCACCACCTGGGAAGCCCTAGGCTACTTCATACTTCCATCCATTTGCCCTAGCCACTCCCTGTGTCTGGAATAGCCCTGTCTTAGCAAACTCCATTTTACCCTTCAAGATCCAGGCCAGGAAACTTTCTTTCTATGAAACTCTACTAAATGTCAGCTTCTCAAGAATTAGATACCATGGCTTAAAAAAAAATCTTATTTATATCCCCAATTCTTGGCACACAATAGGTATTCAGTAAATCATGACTTAATGGAACTGAATTATACTGAATTCTCCCTTAGCTAAATTCTAATCTTTTTCTGTTCCACTGAGAGCAGAGTTATCTATGGTACACCATCTTCTCAGTCAAAAGTCTGAATGAGTGGCTTAAAATCCTTCACAAGCCAATTTCATTTTATTAATAGTCTAATTTTTCAGCCTTTACTCATAATCATCACTGTGCCCTTCTGCAAGCTTGCCACTTCTTCCTAATTGTATGTGATAAAATAATCATGAACACTTTTCAGTGTACATACAAAGTATCTTGACATTTCACTGGGGCAGAGTCCAGACTAGTTCCAACAAGTCACAGATAATTATCTTGCTTGTGTTGAAAGTTCATCAAGCTAATAATGATTAAGCAACTTTTCATCCAGATTAGGAAAAAAAATTAATATATAAAGTTATAACAATGTTTTCTGAAAATTCTTCATATCTTACAATTTATTTGATATGTGCCCTGCTTTAGGGAAGCTGAACTTACACAAACTCAGAAAAGAGATTACTCATCTTACAAAAGGATTGCTCCTCATGATATCTTAATATTCAAAGTTTTTTAGTAGAAACTGAAGTCTGACTATATTTTTTTACTTGGTTTATACATAAGTTTTCTGGAAGAAATCTAGTATATAAAATGTTAGAAGGGACTCTGAAGACTGTTTAGTATATGAATTCCTTCTATGCTTCCTGAAATTTTCATTCTAGGGTCTAGAACACAGGCACTGTTTCAACAATGTCAAAGATCAGAAGCACAGAATAGCCAAAAACCAGGAACTTTGTACTCAGATAGATGAAAGTTAGAGTCTTGACTGCTACCACTTAAGACTCTTTAGATAAATTATTTTAACTTTGACTATCAATTTTTTCACCTATAAACAAAGTACAAAACTTACCATGTGCACCTTTTATGAGGATTAAACAAAGATGTGCAGACAAAACACCTATTTTAGTCTCAGTGCTCATATCAGGCCCTTAAAAAGTGGTTGTTAAAGAACTATTACAACTCAATAACAAAAAGACAACCCGATTTTAAAACAGTAAAAATATCTGAATAGGTATTTCTCCTAAGACATACAAATGGCCAATGAGCACATGACAAGATGTTCAACATCAGTATCCGTTAAGGGAATGCAAATCAAAACAACAATGAGATATGACTTCATATCCACTAAGATAGCTAAAATTAAAAAAAAACAGACAATAACAAGCGTCAATGAGAATGTGAAGAAATCAGAACCCTTATAATAGAATATTATTCGGCCATTAAAAGGAATGAAGTATTACATTCCTTTTTACAACATGGATGAACCCTGAAACATAATGCTAAATGAAAGCAGCAATCACAAAAGGCCACATATTTTATGATTTCATTTATATAAAATGTCCAGAATAGGCAAACCTTAGAGACAGAAAACAGATTAGTGGTTGCCAGAGCCTGCAAAAAGTGAGGACGGGAAATGACTACTAATGGGTACATGGTTCCTCTTCATTGGGGGTATTAAAAATGTTCTAAAGCTAACTGTGGTGAAGAATGCACAATTCTATGATATACTAAAAACCACTGAATGTACAGGTAAAATGGTGAATTTGTGCCATGTGAACTACGACCCAATAAAGCTGTTAAAAATATTCCCAGCTAGCTCTGGCTTCTGGTTTAGCATTCTTTTTCACTATGCTGCCTCCTTTTTGAACATAATTTTCCTAAGGCTGGTTAAGGTTGAAAGTTAATTACCAGCTTTAACATTTTAAAGCCAAGTTATTAAAGCAATGTAATGAGATACTTGGTCTCTTTAAGTATTAACACAATAAAATTGGGAGACTTTTTTTTAACATGTACAACGTAACAGTTGCAAAAAGTCAGAAGGGTTCATTGCCAAACTAAATCCAGAACGCCACTTACCTGGCAGCTTCAGGAAAGCCCATCTTGTACAGTGTAACAACGGCAGCTCCTCCGAGGCCTAAATTATGCTGCAGAGCAACCTTTGCACCAGGAACTTGCCTTTTTCCGGCTTCCCCTCTCAGCTGCCAGCAGAGTTCACAGCACTGAGCCAGACCTAACAAATCGAACACAGAACAGTCAGATTCCCTTGGTTTAGAAAAGTGAAAGTTAAAGTCCCTTGGATTCTTTACCGTCTAAGACACCAGGAAGCCCCAAGCCCCAGTCAGTATTCTCAAGCAAAGGAACAGCTAACATTTAAGTGTGACTTTTAACTAACCCAATTTATTCAGCCAAGACGATGATTACCTAAGTAATAATTTCTTTTAAAAGCCTGGAGGGTTTTGCAGCTAGTCATTTTTTCTCCTGAATAATCTCTGTATTTAGAAGATATGGAAGCTTAAGACATTTGGAAAAAGCAGTGGCCACAGGACTGGAAAAGGTCAGTTTTCATTCCAATCCCAATGCAATGCCAAAGAATGTTCAAAATACTGCACAACTGCACTCATTTCACACGCTAGCAAAGTAATGCACAAAATTCTCCAAGCTAGGCTTCAACAGTACATGAACCAAGAACTTCTAGATGTTCAAGCTGGATTAGAAAAAGCAGAGGAACCAGAGATCAAATTGCCAACATCCACTGAATCACAGAAACAGCAAGAAAATTCCAGAAAAACATCAACTTGCATTTCATTGACTATGCTAAAGCCTTTGACTGTGTACATCACAACAAACTGGAAAATTCTTAAAAAGACTTGGGAATACCAGACTACCTTACCTGCCTCCTGAGAAACCCATATGCAGGTCAGGAAGCAGCAGTTAGAACCCGACATGGAACAACAGACTGGTTCCAAATTTGGAAAGAAGCATGTCAAGGTTGTATACTGTCACCCTGCTTATTTAACTTCTATGCAGAGTACATCATAAAAAATGCTGGGCTGAGGAAGCACAAGCGGAATCAAGATTGCCAGGAGAAATATCAATCACCTCCGATATGCAGATGACACCACACTTATGGCAGAAAGTGAAGAGGAACTAAAGAGCCTCTTGATGAAGGTGAAAGAGGATAGTGAAAAAGCTGGCTTAAAACTCAGGGTTCAAAAAACTGAGATCATGGCATCCAGTCCCATCACTTCACAGCAAATAGTCTGGGAAACAATAGAAACAGTGAAAGACTATTGGGCTCCAAAATCACTGCAGCTGGTGACTATAGCCATGAAATTAAAAGATGCTTGCTTCTTGGAAGGAAAGTTATGACCAACTTAGAGACCATATTAAAAATTAGAGATATCACTTTGCCAGCAGAGGTCCTATAGATATGAGTTGAGCAAGGTCCAAGGGATGGTGAAAGACAGGGAAGCCTGGCATGCCGCAGTCCATGGGCTCGCAAAGACTTGGACTTGACTGAGTGACCAAAGAACAACAAAGAAACTCCCTGTGCTCTTTAAATTTACCCAACATGTCATTTTTTGGCAATGTTGAAAGAGAAAACACTGAATATACAGTTCTCTGGCTGAAGCAAAAGGGCATAAAAATAATTTAATTTTACCATTCTTAATATATCAAAAGAATATAATCTAGGATTGGTAACTGGCTTCACCTAAAAATTTAGCTAGTATAGGAAAATTTCCTATTACTCTTCTCAAAAAGTTCCTAGAAAGAATGAGTTGTTTTACAGACCTATTCATAAGAATAGCACTGGATTCATAAAAACTGCATTTTCTCCTCTGGATAATAAAATCAGATTTTTAGAGTTGGAAGGAACTTATGAGCCCCCCTAAAACTGAGTTCCCTTTCTGAATTTATGATTAATCTCTTTATCCAAAACTTGTCTCCTTTGCCCTCAATTCTTTTCTTGTCCCCTCAATCCTCTGCTAACTGAACACTAATTAGAGTCAGATGACTAAGATTACTGTCGCTGATAACATAGTTACTGTACTAAGATTGCTGTTGTATATACTATTATTAACATACAAACTGGCCAGATGAACTCACAGACCCCCGAGCCATGGACCACCTGCCCTGAGAATCATAAACCAAACACATTCTGACTCCCAAAACCATGATTGAAAAATGTCACATAAATGTCACAACATGATGATTAATTCCAGTCTTTGTCCTTCTGCTTTAAAACATCCCTGATTCAAAGACTAAGATGGAGTAGATTTGAGACTTGTTTCTCACTCTCTTTCATGGCACCCTGTAAATAAACCCTTCAATTCAGTTTAGTTCAGCTCAGTCGTGTCCGACTCTCTGCGACCCCATGAATCGCAGCACGCCAGGCCTCCCTGTCCATCACCATCTCTCGGAGTTCACTCAGACTCACATCCATCGACTCAGTGATGCCATCCAGCCATCTCATCCTCGGTCGTCCCCTTCTCCTCCTGCCCCAATCCCTCCCAGCATCAGTCTTTTCCAATGAGTCAACTCTCCGCATGAGGTGGCCAAAGTACTAGACTTTCAGCTTTAGCATCATTCCTTCCAAAGATATCCCAGGGCTGATCTCCTTTAAAATGGACTAGTTGGATCTCCTTGCAGTCCAAGGGACTCTCAAGAGTCTTCTCCAACACCACAGTTCAAAAGCATCAATTCTTCGGTGCTCAGCCTTCTTCACAGTCCAACTCTCACATCCATACATGACCACAGGAAAAACCACAGCCTTGACTAGATGGACCTTAGTCAGCAAAGTAATGTCTCTGCTTTTGAATATGCTATCTAGGTTAATCATAACTTTTCTTCCAAGGAGTAAGTGTCTTTTAATTTCATGGCTGCAGTCACCATCTGCAGTGATTTTGGAGCCCCAAAAATAGTCTGACATTGTTTCCACTGTTTCCCCGTCTATTTCCCATGAAGTGATGGGACCGGATGCCATAGTGTGGGGTTTATAATACATTCAGAAGTAAATGTATGACCATAATAGCACAGAGTATCAAGGTGTATGGAAATATGCTGTTAGAAAAATTCCTATAAGTGATATTTTATGACATTATTTGAAGGTAGACCATGGTAAATTAAAGATGCATGTTGTAAATCCTAGAGCAAACACTAAAAAAATGAGAAAAGGAAACAATTCAATAGAAGAGAGAAAATAAAATACTAAAAAATATTCAGTTAATAACAAGATAGTATCAAAGAGAGAAAAGAAGCAAAGAATAGAAAGAATAGAAAATGAAAAGTGGCACATTATACTACAACTGTATGTGCCTGTCTACCTATTTCTCTCTTATACTCTATCTATGCATACTCATTTTTGTTACTAGTTTATAAGATTACCTAATTTGAGTGATAAATAGAAATAAACCAAAATCAATTGCTGAAATAAATACACTATAAATTCTAATTCTTCTCTATTTTGGAATTTCTGATAATTTATACAATTTTACTTAATACATAAGACAATATAAAAAAATACAAAACTTACCTGTCTTCATAAAATAAATCTCAGAATTTTAATGCTAAGCTATTTTGGAAACTACTTTGTACAATTTTCTTCATTTCACAATCAAGGAAACTAAGAGTCAGAGTGACTGACTAATCATTAACAATTGAAAATTATTCAAAAAAGTCACATGGGAAGTTAGTAGTAGATCCACAGTAAAATTCTTATAACTTTTAGACGAGTTCTCTCAAGAGAAAAAAATTTCTATACAACACTGACCACATATGCAACTATATGTAAATAATGTGCTTATTTCAGATGATCCTATCTAGCAGATCTAGCAGTATCCCTATTTGGAAACATCTTATTAATTAAGTTGTACACCTATTTTAGAATAATCAGACTTTTAAAAATGCTTTTTGTTGAACTCAGAGTTTCAACTAATTCAAATTCTCAACAATTAATCAAGATTTTTGAACTATACTATACTTAACAAAAATTGAAAATATCATAGTTAAATAGTCATTTAAAAAACTGCATACCAAACTCAGAGAATAAAATCATTCACTTAAATCAATGACCAAATTATTCACACTTATGCCAAAAATGATTTAAAAATTATGAAATCTATGTGTATCATTACCTGTAGCTCCAAGTGGGTGCCCCTTTGAAATTAATCCACCACTAGGATTTACGACCCACTTTCCTCCATAAGTATTATCTCCTTTTTCAACCAGTTTTCCACCTTGACCTACAGAAGGAAAAATAATATTCATAAATATAAAAAATAACATTGGGATAAATCATATGTTTGTTTAACTTATGGATAGCCAAGAATTTCTTGGACCAAACAGTTCTTGATGGCTCAAACTAACATCAAATTGACATAAGCACTTCTAAAAGTGAGGTAATAAATATTGGGTAATAAAGGCTTATATTTTCAGAACATTTCTTGCATGAAACAAAGCTCCTATTAGTTCCTAAGAGCTCTCTGCTTCCAAAATTGCTCTTAATATAACAGAGATTCAGAGAACCATAAGAAAAACACTGAAATAGATACAATAAAATAATAGTAGGTTTAAAAATTCATAATTTTGCCAAAATGTATTCGTTTCCATTTTCAACTGTATATTACATGCAATATAAATATTCTTAGTAAACAACAGTGAGGAGAGGGGAGAGAGAGAGAGAAAAAAAGAGCACTTTCATGAAATAAAATGGCTGAAAAACACTGTTAAGCATAATGTAAGCTTAAAGAAAAAAAGTTACATCACATGCTTGGCAGCCTCAACATTCTTATCAATTCTGTGGTCATTCATCCAGGTGGTTAAGGAGTAAACAATAAGGCATGCATAGTATAAAATATTCTTCCAGATGATATTTCTGGTAATGAGAGGTGAAATGTGTCCGAATAATGATGATAATGGCCGTGGTTATGCAACCAGATGCATCTAATAGCTTTTGATGGTAGTTCAGACCGTAAAGAATCTGCCTAGTGCAGGAAACCTGGGTTTGATCCCTGAGTTGGGCAGATTCCCTGGAGAAGGAAACAACAACACACTCCAGTATTCTTGCCTGGAGAATTCCACAGAGAGAGGAGCCTAGTAGGCCAGAGTCCATGGGGTCACAAAGAGTAGGACATGACTAAGTGACTAACATACACACAATCATTTATTTATATATTTATTTTTGGTTGTGCTGGGTCTTTGCTGCTGCACAGCTTTTCTCTGGTTGCTGCATAAGAAGGCTGGCATGGCTATGTTAGTCCGATAAATGAGACTTCTAGATAAAGAATATAACCAGAGATAAAGTAGAATACTTGATAATGAAAAAAAAAAGAAAACTCATCAGGAAGACGTAAAAACCATAAATAACAGAGCCTCAAAATAAAAAAAGCAAAAACTGATAAAATTTTAAAGAGATAGCTCCACAATTGTAGTACAACTATAGTATGAGATTCTTTTTTTTGGTTTGTTTATTTTTTTAATTTTTTTTATTTATTTATTTTTTAAATTACAATACTGTATTTGTTTTGCCATACATTGACATGAATCAGCCACAGGTGAACACAATCTCCCAATGCCAAAGCCCCCCCCACCTCCCACCCCACATCCTCTACCTGAATCATCCTGTGCTCCAGCCCCATGCATCCTGCATCCTGCATTGAACATAGATTGGCGCTTCGTTTCTTACAAGAAAGTATACATGTTTCAATGCCATTCTCCCAAACCATCCCACCCTCTCCCTCTCCCTCAGAGTCCAAAAGTCCGTTCTATACCTCTGTGTTTCTTTTGTTGTCTCACATATAGGGTCATCATTACTATCTTCTAAATTCCATATATATATGTCAGTATACTGTATTGGTGTTTTTCTTTCTGGCTTACTTCACTCTGTATAATTGGCTCCAATTTCATCCATCTCAATAGAACTGAGTCAAATTTATTCTTTTTAAGGGCTGAGTAGTACTCCATTGTGTATATGTACCACAGCTTTCTTATCCATTCATCTGCTGATGGACATCTAGGTTGCTTCCGTGTCCTGGCTATTATAAACAGCGCTGCAATGAACATTGGGGTACATGTGTCTCTTTCAATTCTGGTTTCCTCGGTGTGTATGCCCAGCAGTGGGATTGCTGGGTCATAAGGCAGTTCTATTTGCAATTTTTAAGGAATCTCCACACTGTTTTCCATAATGGCTGTACTAGTTTGCATTCCCACCAGCAGTGTAAGAGGGTTCCCTTTTCTCCACATCCTCTCCAGCATTTATTGCTTGTAGACTTTTGGATCGCAGCCATTCTGACTGGAGTGAAATGGTACCTCATTGTGGTCTTGATTTGCATTTCTCTGATAATGAGTGATGTTGAACATCTTTTCATGTGTTTGTTAGCCATCCGTATGTCTTCTTTGGTGAAATGCCTATTTAATTCTTTGGCCCATTTTTTTATTGGATCGTTTATTTTTCTGGAGTTGAGCTGCATAAGTTGCTTATATATCTTGAGATTAGTTGTTTGTCAGTTGTTTCATTTGCTATTGTTTTCTCCCATTCAGAAGGCTGTCTTTTCACCTTGCTTATAGTTTCCTTTGTTGTGCAGAAGCTTTTAATTTTAATTAGATCCCATTTGTTTATCTTTGCTTTTATTTCCAGTATACTGGGAGTTGGATCATAGAGGATCCTGCTGTGATTTATGTCGGAGAGTGTTCTAACACCCCTCTCTCAGCAAGTGATAGAGCATGTCTAATAAATTAGTGGAGACATAGAAGATCTGAAAAGTTCTATCAATCACCTTGATTTAACTGACATATTTAGAACACTACATCTAACAATCTCAAAATCACCATTATTTTTCAAGTACATGTAAGTTCACCAATATATACGATGTGCTGAGCCATAAAATAAATTTCAATTAATTTAAAAGGATCAAAACCAAATCAAACATAATCTCTGACTACAACAAAATTACAATAGAAAGCAATAAGATAACTATGAAAATTCAATATCCTTAGATACTAAACAACTCATCTCTAAACAGTTTACAGATCAAAGACAAAATTAGATATTAAACAGACATTTTAAATATTTTGAACTAAATGACAATGGATATTAAAAACCTGTGGACTTTTTGTAGAAACAATAAATGCTGGAGAGGGTCTGGAGAAAAGGGAACCCTCTTACACTGCTGGTGGGAATGCAAACTAGTGTAACCACTATAAAGAACAGTGTGGAGATTCCCTAAAAAACTGGAAATAGTACTGCCATACAACCCAGCAATCCCATTGCTAGGCATACACACCGAGGAAACCAGAATTGAAAGAGACACATGTACCCTAACGTTCCTTGCATCACTGTTTACAATAGCTAGGACATGAAGCAATCTAGATGTCCATTAGCAGATGAATGGAGAAGAAAGCTGTGGTACATATACACGATGGACTATTACTCAGCTATTAAAAAGAAAGCATCTGAATCCATTCTAACGAGGTGGATGAAACTGGAGCCGATTATACAAAGTGAAGTAAGTCAGAAAGAAAAACACCAATACAGTATATTAACCCATATATGTGCAGGTTAGAAAGATGGCAATGATGACCCTATATGCGGAGACAGCAAAAGAGACACAGATGTAAAGAACAGACTTTTGGATTCTGTGGGAGAAGGTGAGGGTGAAATGATTTGAGAGAAAAGCATTGAAACATGTATATTACTATATGTGAAATGGATTGCCAGTCCAGGTTCAATGCATGAGACAGGGCACTCAGGGCTGGGGCGTTGGGACGACCCTGAGGGATGGGATGTGGAGGGAGGTGGAAGGGGTTCAGGATGGAGGACACATGTACACCCATGATTGATTCATGTCAATGTATGGCAAAAACCACTACAATATTGTAATTAGCCTCCAATTAAAATAAATTAAATTTTTAAAATATCTGTGGAATGCAGCTAACATAATGCTCAGAGAAAAACATACAGCTTTACATACTACATTAGAAATGGAGAAAGATCTAAAATAAATTATCTGTCATAAGAAACTTTAAAAAGTCAAAGTAAACCCAAAGTAAATTAAAGGAGAGAAATAATGAAAAGCAGAGATCAGCGAAATAGAGAGGAAAAAAAGACAACAACAAAGTCAAAAGCCAAATCTTTCTAAAGCTCAACAAAAGTGGCAAACCTCTAGGTAGGCAGATGAAGGAAAAAAAGGAGAAAGAAAAAAACATCAACATCAGGAATATAAAACAGTATCCATGGATTCTATAGAAATTAAAAGGATAAAAACAGAACACTCTGAACAACTTCAGCTGACAAATCTGACTACTTAAATGAAAACAGCTTTTTGAAAAAATGTATCTTGCAAAAATTAATAGACACAGGAAGAAACAAAAAATATAAATATGCCTGTCTCTATTAATAAATATGAATTTGTTGAAAACATACTGCCAAAGAAAACTTTAAACAACTTGATTATACCAGTAAATTCTACAAAATAGTCAAAGAAGAACTAACATTAATCTTATACTAACAATTTTAGAAAATACAGAATGAGCGATCACTGCTCAATTTATTTTCAGAGATCAGCATAGAACAACTTAGAAAAGAAGAAAACTATAGATAAATATACTTCATGAATATATAAGCAAATATTATTCACAAAATGCTAAACTGAATCTAACAATATATTAAAAGGTTAAATAATATGACCAAGTAAGATTAATCCCAGAAACACAAGGTTAATTTAACATTTGAAATCAATGTAATTGACATCAACAAAATAAAGGGAAAAACCCATATGATCATTTTAATAGATGTAAAAGAATTTTTAAATCCAACACCCTTTCATGATTTAAAAAAAAACAAACTCAGCAAACTAAGAACAGTAGGTAACTTTCTCAACATGATAAACAGCATCAACAACAGCCAAAAACAAATAAAACAACAACAACAACAAAAACTGTGGCTAACATACATAATGGTGAAAGATTAAATTGTATCCCCTGAGATCAGGACCAAGGTAATGATGCCCACTTTCACTACTTTTATTCAATATGATACTATAAGCTCACAGTCATTGTAATAAGATAAGAAAAAATAAAAATATCAGAAAGGAAGATGTAAACTGTCATTGGCAAATGGCATGATTGTTTACATAGAAAAATCACTCATAATCTGGAAAATAACTACTAGAATAAGTGGATTTAGCAAAGTCACAGTTTTCAAGCTTTTTAAAAATCAATTGCATTCTTTCATACTATCAGCAAATATTGGAAAATGAAGGTTAAAATTACACCAAAAATCATTGGAATTTTAATTCCAAGGAATAAACCTAACAAAAGACCTATACTGAAAACAAGAAGCATCCTGTTAGAAGCTAAAGGACATATACACATACAATGGTTTAGAAGAGTTAACACTGTTAAGATGACAATTCTCTCTAAATGAATCTAGCTCAGTTCAGTTTAGTCGCTCAGTCCAGTCTGACTCTTTGTGACCCCAAGGACTGCAGCACACAAGGCTTCCCCGTCTATCACCCACTCCCAGAGCTTGCTCAAACTCATGTCCATCAAGTCAGTGATGCCATCTAGCCATCTCATCCTCTGTTGTCCCCTTATCCTCCTGCCTTCAGTCTTCCTCAGTATCAAGGTCTTTTCCGGTGAGTCAGTTCTTTCCATGTAATCAAGGTGTTGGACCTTCAGCATCAGTCCTTTTAATGAATATTCAGGACTGATTTCCTTTAGGATTGACTGGTTTGATCTCCTTACAGTCCAAGGAATTTCAAGAGTCTTCTCCAATACCACAGTTCAAAAGCATCATTTCTTTGGCACTCAGCCTTTTTTATTGTCCAGCTCTCACATCCATATATGACTACTGGAAAAACCATAGCTTTGACTAGACAGACCTTTGCTGGCAAAGTAATATCTCTGCTTTTTAATATGCTACCTAGGTTGGTCATAGCTTTTCTTCCAAGGAGCAAGCATCTTTTAAATTCATGGCTGCAGTCACCATCTACAGTGATTTTGGAGCCCAAGATAATCCATTATTTCCACTGTTTCCCATCTATTTGCCATGACGTGATGGGACCAGATGCAAGACTCAATAAAATCACAATGAAAATTCCAGCCAGCTTTTTACTTTATAGAAATTGACAAATTAATTCTGATATGTACATGGTGATACAAAGGACCTAAAATAAGCAAAATAATTTCGAGAAAAAGAACAAAGGTGGAGAACTTATCCTATCTAATATAGTAGAGTAGAATAAACACAGTAGCCAAAAATAATTTTATATTGGTGAAAGACAGACATGGAGATCAAAGGAACAGAAGACAGAATCCAAAAATGGATCCTCACGTATATGGCAATTTTTGACAAAAGTGCCAAAGCAATTCAATGGAGAGAAAGTCATTCCAGTAAATGGTGCTGAATATGAATATAGGAATAAAAGAATAGTATCAACCTTTATACTATACAGTTCAGTCACTCAGTCGTGTCCAACTCTTTGCAACCCCATGAATCACAGCACGCCAGGCCTCCCTGTCCACCACCAACTCCCAGAGTTCACTCAGACTCACATCCATCGACTCAGTGATGCCATCCAGCCATCTCATCCTCTGTCGTTCCCTTCTCCTCCTGCCCCCAATCCCTCCTGGCATCAGAATCTTTTCCAATGAGTCAACTCTTCACATGAGGTAGCCAAAGTACTAGAGTTTCAGCTTTAGCATCATTCCTTCCAACCTTTATCTTATACCAAACATAAGAACTGACTCAAAATAGATCATATACTTCAAAGTAAAATTGGAAACTATAGAAACCCTAGAATAAAAACAGAAGACAATCTTTACAATCTTGGAGTAGACAAGTTTCTTAGAATATAAAAAGCCTGAACCATTAAAAAATTGATTAAAGTGAATTTAGCAAAGTCACAGGATACAAAATCAATACACAGAAATTACTTGCATTCCCATATACTAACAATGAAAAATAAGAAAGAGAAATTAAGGAATCAATCTCATTCACCATTGCAACAAAAGAATAAAATATCTAGGAATAAACCTACCTAAGGAGACAAAAGAACTGTACACAGAAAATTATAAGACACTGATGAAAGAAATCAAAGACAACATAAACAGATGGAGAGATTTCCACGTTGCTGGGTATGAAGAATCAGTCTTGGGAAGATGACTATACTACACAATCTATAGATTCAATGTGATCCCTATCAAATTACCAATGGCATTTTTCAAAGAACTAGAACAAAAAATTTCACAATTCATATGGAAACACAAAAGATCCCAAATAGCCAAAGCAATCTTGAGAAAGAAGAATGGAGCTGGAGGAATCAACCTTCCTGACTTCAGATTATACTACAAAGCTACAGTCATCAAGACAGTATGGTACTGGCATAAGAACAGAAATATAGACCAATGGAACAAGATAGAAATCTCAGAAGTAAACCCATGCACCTGTAAGTACCTTATTTTTGACAAAGGAGGCAAGAATATACAATGGGGCAAAGACAGCCTCTTCAACAAATGGTGCTGGGAAAACTGGACAGCTACATGAAAAAGAATGAAATTAGAACACTTCTAACACCATACACAAAAAAAAACTCAAAATGGATTAAAGACCTGAATGTAAGAACAGAAACTATAAAAGCTCTTAGAGGAAAATATAGGCAGAACACTCGATATAAATCAAAGCAAGATCCTCTATGACCCACCTCCTAGAGTAATGGAAATAAAAACAAAAGTAAACAAGTGAGACCTAATTAAACTTAAAAGCTTTTGCACAACAAAGGAAACTATAAACAAGATAAAAGACAACTCTCAGAATGGGAGAAAATAATAGCAAATGAAACAACTGACAAAGGATTAATTTTTAAAGTATACAAGCAGCTCATACAACTCAATACCAGGAAAACAAACAACCTAATTGAAAAGTGGGAAAGACCTAAACAGACATTTCTCCAAAGAAGACATACAGATGGCTAACAAACACATGAAAAGATGCTCAACATCACTCATTATTTGGGAAATGCAAATCAAAACTACAATGGGATATCACCTCACACCAGATAGAATGCTGCTAAGTCGCTTCAGTTGTGTCTGACTCTGTGCGACCCCAGAGACAGCAGCCCACCAGGCTCCCCCGTCCCTGGGATTCTCCAGGCAAGAGTACTGGAGTGGGTTGCCATTTCCTTCTCCAATGCATGAAAGTGAAAGTGAAGTCACTCAGTCAAGTACGACCCTCAGCGACCCCATGGACTGCAGGCCTCCAGGCTCCTCCATCCATGGGATTTTCCAGACCGAGTGGGGTGCCATTGCCTTCTCCGACCAGATAGAATGGCCATCATCAAAAAGTCTACAAACAATAAATGCTGAAGAAAGTGTGGAGAAAAGGGAACCCTCTTGCACTGTTGGTGGGAATATAAACTGATACAGTCACTTTGGAAGATGGTATGGAGATTCCTTAAAAACTAGGAATAAAACCACCATATGACCCAGCAATCCCACTCCTAGGCATATACCCAGAAGAAATCAAAATTCAAAAAGACACAGGTATCCAGTGTTCACTGCAGCACTATTTATTATAACTAGAACACAGAAGCAACCTAGATGTCCATCAACAGATGAATAGATAAAGAGCTGTGGTAATATACACAATGGAATATTACTCCAGCCATAAAAGGAATGCACTTGAGTCCGTTCTAATCGGTGGATGAACCTAGAGCCTATTATACAGAGTGAAGTAATTCAGAAACAGAAAGATAAATATTGTATAATAACGCATATGTGTGGAATCTAGAAAGATGGTACCACTGAATTTATTTGCAAGGCAGCAGTGGAGAAACAGACATAGAGAACAGATTTATCAACACAGGGAGAGGGGAGGAGAGGGTGAGATGCATGGAGAGAGTAACATGGAAACTTACCTTACCATATGTAAAATAGATAGCCCATGAGAATTTGCTATGTGTCTCAGGGAACTCAAATAGGGGCTCTGTATCAACCTAGAGGGGTGGGATGAGGGGGGGAGATGGGAGGGGAGGTTCAAGAGGGAGGAGATATATGTACACCTATGGCTGATTCATGTTGATGTTTGACAGAAAACAATAAAATTATATAAAGCAATTATCCTTCAATTAAAAAATAAATGAATCTTTTAAAATTGATTAAAACATATGTAACTGATAATCAAAACTTTTAAAATTTGTCCTGCAAGAGACATCATTAATAAAACAAAAAGGCATCCAGTGCAGTAATAAAGACCTAGAACAGCCAAAAATAAAAAATAAAATAATAGACAAGCCACAGACTGGGAGAAAAAGTTCACAGCCCACACACATTACTTGTATCCAGAATATACACTTTTATAAATTTTACAACATAATAAAGAAGAAAACTAACCCAATAATCAAAGGGCAAAAGATCTGAACAAACACTTCACAAAAGATACATGAAATATCAACAAACGTAAGAAAAGATGCTCAACATCATTAGTAATCAGGGATAAGCAAATTAAAATGAAAATTAAAACATCAGTATATAGTCTCTTGAATGGTTCAGATTTTTAAAACTGACCACACCAAGTGTTGATAAGAAGATGAAGCAAGTAAAATCTCACATACTGCTAGCAGAAAATGGTACAACCACTTTAGAAACAAAAGAAAAAAAAAATCTCCATATCTCACCAACCAGCCTTCTCACTTTCCCTTCTACAGGTCTTTGTTCAAACACATCTGAAATACCTATAACTACATAAGTGATTTTTCTATCTTTTTTTTTACTTAACAGTGTATTACAAGTACCCTTGATTTACATAAATTAAATCATTTATATATTCCGTCATCTCGTTTGGTACTGTCCAAAACTACAATTCTAAAAGCCCAGCATTAAGAGAGCTTACACTCACTTAGCACAGTGTGGCAGAGCCAACATAGAAGGGAAAGCAATTAGTGAATTATTTTGTTTCGATGATGGAAGTGAAATTTTCTGTGAAACATAGTAAGTTAATCTGCATTTCATCAGAGATATTACCTTCTGGACACAGTCCCAGTGCTTCGTAAGTAATAAGTTCACTAGCAGAAAAGCAATCGTGAAGTTCTATTACATCAATATCACTTGGTCTCAGGCCAGATTTCTCATAGCACCTTCTGGCAGCTTCTTTACTCATATCAAAACCAACCTAAAACCAAAATCACATATAAACACATTAAAGGCATCAAAACTGCGACTTTCATGTAAGGGTTATAAAAGATTAATACACGTATAACCTTTACAGTTAAGGATTTTCCATAAATGTTGAAATCTCAGTTAATTCTATATTATACAGAAAGTCCAAATAAAATATCCAGGAGAGACAATGGACATACACATTAAATTCTGTACTATAAAGAAGAGAATTTTAAATCAGATATATAAAAGGATTTATAATTCCTCATGCCATACAGTGCTGTTACAAAACTCTGTCAATCCACAATATACAGTTGTGGTAAACTGAAGAAATTTATCAAGAGACTATTATGATTCACTGAAAAATATGGGTGAATTTCTACATGAAAATAAACAATCATTTTTATCAATAGAAGATCACATAGGATTCAAAAATTTTTCCAGTATTCATGCTCTTAACACCCTTTAACATGCAAACTCAACTCTTTTCCAAGCAATAAAACTGTGATATAATGGAAAATGTACTGCAATTGGAAAAACCTAAGTTCTACCTCTACCACACCCTATCTTGGGGAATTTATAGAAACATCTTAAAATTCAAAGCATTTTTATAAAGTCATTTTATAAACTCTAATGTAAACCCTATGCTTACCTACATACATGTGTGTACATAATGCATATTTTATATGTATATATGTATGTATCTTCAAATATTCAACCTAGAGTTCTAGGTCAGAATTCTCATTTTTTTACTTCCTCCATTTTGTACTCAATCTGCAGTCAGAATTTTTAAAGTGCTAAGGGTCAAAAGTTCCTTAAAACATCCTTGTTTTTTTTTTTAAATTCTATAACACTGGGGTTCTGGGCATATTTAATCATTCCAAAATTTTAAAAAATAGGAACACTAGTTAGTTAAAAGTGCATATGTTCTCATAAGTGATCTTCCATTAGATTCTTAAATGATGGGTTACAATACTAAATTTTCTAGACCAATTTTTATCAAGTAAATAAACTTTCAGAGCTGATGACATGATGTCACTTTAAGCTTTTACAAAGAACTGATTAATAAAATAGAACCTCAGACACACCAGTTTAATAATGCTTTTTCTTCAAATGAGCTTGGCATATCAGTCACCATCTCTTGAGCCAAAATTTCCACAGCTTTGGATTTCAGGTCATGCTTCTGTACAAACGCTTCACTAGCCAAAATTGCTGCAGCAGCACCATCTGAAGTGGGACTAAGAGGAGGTAAAATAGTTACTGATATCCTGTTCACTTCAATCCTAGGATTTCAGACTAGGAGTTCTTACAGTGTGGAACGACAGACAGGGAGAGGATGCTTGCTGGTCACTGGACTGTCCTAGTAATATCTGTAGTTAAAAATTACACATGCTTCCCATCTGAAGATTGAACCTCTAGCAAGAATTTAAAGGCTGCCGATCACTGCTTAGACTCTATGGGTCTCTCTCCAAAAGTTCTTATTGCAAAGAATTTCAGGTTTGCCTCTGCAAACACAAAAGGTATTTTCTGGTGACTTCTGAGGAGTCCACAAGGTTATTTCTAAGTTAATACAATAAAGATTTTACTCTAGGCCTAACTAGCTCCAACTTTGTTCTCTCTCAAATAACTGGTCCTGAAACCTTTTGAAAAATGGGTAACGAAGGAATAGGAGATACCAGAAAATCCATGGTTTGGTTAAGACTTTTACAATCTGCTTAAGGAGATAAGAAAGCCTTCCTTAGTGATAGGTGCAAAGAAATACAGGAAAATAATAGAATGGGAAAGACTAGAGATTTCTTCAAGAAATTAGAGATACCAAGGGAATATTTCTTGCAAAGAAGGGTACAATAAAGAACAGAAATGGTATGGACCTAACAAAAGCAGAAGATATTAACAAGAGGTGGCAAGAATACACAGAAGAACTATACAAAAAGATCTTCACGACCTAGATAATCACATGGTATGATCACTCACCTAGAGCCAGACAACCTGCAATGTGAAGTCAAGTGGGCCTTAGAAAGCATCACTATGAACAAAGCTAGTGGAGGTGATGGAATTCCAGTTGAGCTATTTCAGTCCTACAAGATGATGCTGTTGAAGTGCTGCTCTCACTATGCCAGAAAATTTGGAAAACTCATCATTGGCCACAGGACTGGAAAAGGACAGTTTTCATTCCAATCCCAAAGAAAGGCAATGCCAAAGAATGCCCAAACTACCACACAATTGCACACATCTCACACACCAGCAAAGTAATGCTCAAGATTCTCCAAGCCAGGCTTCAACAGTACATGAACCATGAAATTCCAGATATTCAAGTTGGATTTAGAAAAGGCAGAAGAACCAGAGATCAAATTGCCAACATCCGCTGGATCATGGAAAAAGCAAGAGAGTTCCAGAAAAACATCTATTTCTGCTTTCTTGACTATGCCAAAGCCTTTGACTGTGTGGATTACAATAAACTGTGGAAAATTCTGAAAGAGATGGGAATAACAGACCACCTGACCTGCCTCTTGAGAAATCTGTATGCAGGCCAGGAAGCAACAGTTAGAACTGGACATGGAACAACAGACTGGTTCCAAATAGGAAAAGGAATGCATCAAGGCTGTATATTATCACCCTGCTTATTTAACTTATATGCAGAGTACATCATGAGAAACGCTGGGCTGGAAGAAGCATAAGCTGGAATCAAGATTGCCGGGAGAAATATCAATAACCTCAGATATGCAGATGACACCACCCTTACGGCAGAAAGTGAAGAGGAGCTAAAAGCCTCTTGATAAAAGTGAAAGAGGAGAGTGAAAAAGTTGGCTTAAAGCTCAACATTCAGAAAACTAAGATAATGGGATCCGGTCCCATCACTTCATGGGAAATAGATGGGGAAACAGTGGAAACAGTGTCAGACTTTATTTTGGGGGGCTCCAAAATCACTGCAGATGGTGACTGCAGCCATGAAATTAAAAGGTACTTGCTTCTTGGAAGAAAAGCTATGACCAACCTAGACAGCATATTAAAAAAAAAGCATATTGGCAACAAAGATCCATCTAGTCAAAGCTATGGTTTTTCCAGTAGTCATGTGCAGATATGAGAATTGGACTATAAAGGAAGCTGAATGCTGAAGAATTGATGCTTTTGAACTGTGGTGTTGGAGAAGACTCTTGAGAGTCCCTTGGACTAAAAGGAGATAAAACCAGTCAATCATAAAGGAAATCAGTCCTGAATATTCACTGGAAGGAATGATGCTGAAGCTGAAACTCCAATACTCTGGCCACCTGATGTGAAGAACTGACTCACTGGAAAAGACCCTGATGCTGGGAAAGATTGAAGGTGGGAGAAGAAGGAGACGACAGAAGATGAGATAGTTGGATGGCATCACCAACTCGATGGAAATGAGTTTTAGTAAGCTCTGGAAGTTGGTGATGGACAGGGAAACCTGGTGTGCTGCAGTCCACAGGGTTGCAAAGAGCAGGACATGACTGAGTGACTGAACTGAACTGATCTCAAAATAGGCCTTCTCCTTACAGCAGGCTGTGAAAGAAGGTGGCAAATACAAGAAGCTTTCTCTGAGTTGAAAGTGAAAGTCACTCAGTCGTGTCCAACTCTTTGCAACTCCATGGACTGTACAGTCCATGGAATTCTCCAGGCTAGAATATTAGAATGGGTAGCCTTTCCCTTCTTCAGTGGATCTTCCCAACCCAGGGATCGAACCCGGTCTCCCACATTGCAGGCCGATTCTTTACCAGCTGAAGGGAAGCCCAAGAATACTGGAGTGGGCAGCCTATCCCTTCTCCAGCAGAACTTCCCAACCCAGGAATTGAACCCAGGTCTTCTGCATTGCACGTGGATTCTTTACCAACTGAGCTATCAGGGAAGCCCTCTCTGAGTTGAGCTGTACTTTAAAAATGGGCAGATCCTTATACTGCAACAGTCAAAACAAACACCACTTGTTCACTTGCATCCCAGCCAGGATCTCCCAGACACATCCAGGTGATTATTAAACATAGGTAGGAGTTATACAATACTAACTCAGTTTTCTAGGAGACAGATAATGTCAAGCAGTTTTCAAGATGGGGCTGCTATCATTATTAGAGCTATGATTTTTTTCTTGTTTTACCTTTATTCTTAGTTACTATAACTGAGTAAAATTTCCTACAGTAGAAATATACAACAGAGGAAATGAAATGATCAAGGGAAAAATCTTTGGTTCCCACGGGCATTCCAAGTCACATTTAAATGAATAAACACTATTAGAACAGAGTAGGTGGAGGGCATGAGAGAAGGAAGTAAAATATATAATTTTCAAAGAGAAAAGACAGCCTTTCTCTAAACAAAAACAGAAAGTAAGGGTGCTCACTCCAGTGTAAGGACTAGACTATACTTAGGAGTTCTATAAAAGCATATATAGACACAGATATACCCAGATATAGAGCCTAAGGTTTACCCAAGGGGTGGGAGTTGGGGAGAAGGGGTACTACTTCTATTAAATATTAAAATGTGTTTTTCTTACCAACATTGTAAGAGTGTCAAAAAGTCAAAAACTTTTCGAGACGTCATCACTTCATCTAAGCTGTACTCCTTTTGGAACTGAGAATACCTAAATATATAAAATAAATAGTTACAGAACGCAGGGTAGCAATTTCAATTTTTGTTGAAGATATTCTGGTTTAAAAGTTAAAGAGAGATTAATATGGAAATATTCTTTTCAAAAATGAAAGACATGCTTTCATCAACCATTTCTAAATAAGTAATTTGAATTAATTTTTAAAATTCCTAACTATAAAATACCACATTATATAATAAAAATTGTGTCTAATTTTTGTCCTGGATTTCTGGCATGGAAATTTTGAAACCCTTGGAATTTCCTAAGTAACAGGAGTGTGTTTTTCATGCTAATTAGGTGACTTCCATGGGTCCCCTTGTAGCCGGTGGATAAGGAAGGGATGAGGCAGGGGCCTGGTCACCAGAAAGACCACCCATGCCAACACAGGATTTGGACTTTTGAGCCCGTGTGACCCCTAGGCAAAAAAGGGACAGCTAGAGATTAAGTTCAATCAAGTGGCCAATGATTTAATGGAGTATGCCTACATAATGAAACCCCAATGAAAACTCAATGGACATGACTTTGAGCAAACTCCAAGAGACAGGGACAGACAGGGAAGCCTGAAATGCTGGAGTCCATGGGGTCACAAAGAATAAGATATGACAGCGACTGAAAACAAATGAAAACTCTGGACACTGAAGCTTGGTGAAGCCCTCTAGTTGGTGAGTACCTTCACATACCAGGACGGTGATGTGCTCCGACACCATGGGAAGAGGGCGGGGAAGTTCTGCACTGGGAACCTTCCCAGATCTCACCTTATGTGACTCTTCTTTCGGCTGTTCCTCAGTTGTGAAGTGAAATGAAGTGAAAGTTGTTCAGTCATGTCCAACTCTTTGTGATGCCATGGACTATACAGTCCATGGAATTCTCCAGACCAGAATACTGGAGTAGGTAGCCTTTCCCTCCTCCAACCCAGCGATCGAACCCAGGTCTTCCTCATTGCAGGCAGATTCTTTACCAGCTGAGCCACCAGGGAAGCCCAAGAATACTGGAGTGGGTGGCTTATCCCTTCCTCAGGGGATCTTCCCAACCCAGGAATCAAATTGGCATCTCCTGCATTGAAGGCAGATTCTTTACCAGCTGAGCTAGCAGGGAGACCCCTTTATGATAATACTCTAATTGTAAGTACATAAAGTACTTTTCTTCTCTTGTGGCTTCCCTTGTGGCTCAGCTGGTAAAGAATCCGTCTACAATGTGAGAGACCTGGGTTCGAGCCCTGGGTTCCCTTGGGATTCCCTTGTGGCTCAATGGGTAATGGATTGCCTGCAATTCGGGAGACCTGGGTTTGATCCCTGGGCTGGGAAGATCCCCTGGAGAAGGAAAAGGCTACCCACTATACAGTCCATGGAGTCACAAAGAGTCAAACACGACTGAGAGACTTTCACGTCACAGTACTTTTCTGGGTTCTGTGAGTCATTCTACTGAATTATCAAACATGAGAGGATCATGGGAATCCCTGAATTAATAGTCACTTGGTCAAAAGAGCAGGTGGCCTGGGGCCCTACTCAGACTGCCATCTAACATGAAAGCAGTCTTGTGAAGTCTTAATTCATAATGTGTGTGTATTAACTCCAGGTGGTTAGTACCAGAATTAAATTGCAGTACATCCAGCTGGTGTCAGACCAGTTGGAGAATTATAAAAACACTAGTTCCTTAAAAGTAAAACTAAATGACTTGCAATTCAGCCAACTTTTATGGTAATGACATTATACAACTACATTTAATAAAGGCTAACGGAATTCCTAAGTAAATGTACAGAGTCTTTAATAAAATGTCTACATTTTTCAAAACACATTTCTTTTCTGATCACTGCAAACAAGAAACTCATTTTTACTCTGTTTGGTGCATCTAACAATATAATAAAATGGTTTCAGAAATTGCTCTGGCAAAAACAAATAGACACAGTAGGGGAGTTTCCAAAAGCAAATTCAAATGTTGTGAAAGTTAACAAGCAATTCCAGTGTTTAGAAACAAAGCCCATGTAACTCAGATCTGCATTGCTATTGTCTATACCTTTGCTTCTAAAGTTAACTTTGTCCATCACCACCTTTCAAAAAGAGGACTTTATTTAACCCAGATCCTGTACCAGACGATGGGGATATGGACACGGTGCCTATTCTCAAGGAGCTTAGTCTGAACCCACAGCAATAAAAACACCATTCTAGTATGATAAATGCCATGATACAAGGTGCCATGGGAGCAACAGGATACGCATCAAATCCAGATACCAAAAGGGCTTCCTTTCCAAGGTTGCAAATAAGAGGAAGTGGGAGACAGAGAATTCCTGGCAAAAGGTCAACACATGGGGCAGGAGACACGAACAGAATCAGATCATGAAAGTCCAGTATATAGCATTTCCATTTGATCCTGAAAACAATGAAGAACTTATAAAGGAGATTAAGCTGGGGAGTGACATGATCAGATTTGTATTCCGGTAAGAAGGCTATGTAATGGAAAAGAGACAGTTAAAAGACATTACCAAAAACAGGTAAATCAACTAAGAGATTAGGGCAATAACTAAGGCAAGAAATGACAAGGGTTTAAAATAGGAAATTAGAAGTGAAAGATGAAGTGAACCAATGAATTCAAGAGATAGTAAAGAGACAGAATCACTAGGATTCCATTCATCCCTGCTCATCTGCATTTCATATTGGGACAGTGAGGAAGAAGGGAAAGCCAAAGATGACTTCTAGTTTTCTACCTTAAATCACTGGATATATGTGGATATGATTCACCAAGAGGAAGAATGCTGAAAGAAAAACACTGTGGAGGGGAAATGGGAAATTCTGTATGGACATGTTGACTCGGAGGCACCTACGGGACATCTAGCGAAGACAACTAGGAGAGAATTATAGACACAAGTCTGAAGGCTCAAGTGGCAGAAGCTACCCCAATCCTATTATTTACTGATCACAGATTCTCACTGCCTTTAGGTGTTCTTATAATTTGTGAGGAAGCACTCGAGAATGGTTCTTAACTCAACCTTCTTAGAAATACGTTACAAGGTATTTCTAACGACTGATTAGCAAATACAGAATTATCTTTCTTCACTAGCCAAGCAAAATCTAGTATAAGAAGTTAACAACTGAAATAGAAGGCTATTCTTGGGCTGTTTCAATGAGTTCTAAATGATGAAGCTGAAACTCAGAGATAATATTTGCTTATTCAACAGAATTGAGGACTTATAATACATAGCAGAGGATCCATGAGGACATGGAACTTATCCTTCTTGCTCACTGCTATATCACTAGCAGCTTAAGGAGTGTCTTACATATACCAAGCTACTGAATACATATTAGCTGAGTGAATGAAATTCCTTTAGAAGAATGCTGTAATGAGTGGATAAATGAGTGCCTGGTTAGGCAGGGAATTAAGTAAAAGAAAGACTTAGAAGCTTGGCTTCTCTGGGGAAAGTCCAGAGCTGAGCTTTGGAGCCTCAAAGCCAGGAACTATAGTACCATCAATTCCTCAGTATGTTGGTACAGTTCCTTACCTGTTTTGGGAAGTGACAAGGACTTTTAATGGTTCTCCAAATTCTGAGGACAAAGAAGTCAGTTCTAGATCATATTTATGAGCTTAAGACAGCTCATCGTAACTGCTATTCAGTAACAGCAAAGCTTGTTGAGCATGTACTATGTTCCAATACCCTAATGGGTACTAAAGATACAAAAAGATACAGAGATATAATCTCTGCTCAAGAACCATCATCATCAGAGAAAAAAAGGTTTATAAATAAGATACAGTGTGATATGCTATAATAGAGGTATACAGATGGTACAATGAAGCTTATGAGAAAAAATAATTATGACCAGGAAGCTCTAAGAAAGTATTAGGAGAAGCAGTGATACTTGGAATGGGACTTGATGAATAAGTAGATATTCATCAAACAAAAGAAGGACAGAAGGACATTCCAGGGAGAGCTAATGCATAGCTAAAAACACAGAAACAAGTGTACCACTACATGGTACACTTAGGAAATACCAAGTTATCTAGTGAAGGGTGAGATTGAAAATAATCAGGGAAGAAGGAACTAAGACCAATAAAGTAGAATGGGGTCAAATTATAACAGGCTTGTTATCATAAATGAAGGAATTTCCATTTTATTAGATAAGCAAGGGAATTAACCAAAGCTTCCATAATACCCTTTGTTTCACAAAATACCCTTAAATTTAGGGCGTGGGATTGGATATTAGTTGTTAGTTAGGTATGTCTTGAATTCAAACATCAATTTAAAATCAGAAGAATGAGAAGTAGCATGAAGTATTAGACATATGTGGTAACGATCCACTGTGATATAAAATGTTCCTTATCATAGTTTTATGTTTATTAAACATGGTAAAATTTAATAGTTCAGAAACAATTTACTGAGCACCTATTATGTTCCAGACTGCACTAAACATTAAGAACATAAAGATAAGAGATGACTCTTGTTCTCAAGAACTTTATAGTCTAGAAGGAAAAAATATAAACATTGTTTTGTCTCTATTTAAGATACTGAACAAGGTGCCTAATTTCAGTAAGCCTCATTTTCATCATCTATAAAATAAAAATAAAAATAACTACCTTATAGGGTTCTTGAGAGGATTAAATGAAAATATACATAAAAGTACGCAGCACAGTTAACACAAAGTTGGCATTTAATAAAATTAGCCACTATTCTTTTATTGCCTAGGGTGGCATTGCTTTTGTAGAGATTCCAGTGGTATGGCACTAATTCAATTCCCAATGAACCTATTTTATTCAGGAACCTTAAGTACATTGCCATGAGCCACACATTGCACTAGGCATTAGGGATTCAAAGATTAATTATCAGTAATACATATAATGTAATTTTACTTCAGACTATTTTTTACTATACAAATCACCATATTATCCTACCAGAGTTAAGAGTTAATGAAACTAACATGATTAAAAAACAAATAATGTAATATAAAGTGATTAAAACTACCAACACATGTTTTACAAACATTCTAATTGATCAAAACAAACTAGGAAACGTTTTAAAGAATGTTCTAAAATGGGGCCTGGTTATTTCCAATGAAAATTATTATAATAAATTCCATTTACTAGGGTTGGAACCAATGACAAATTACATCTTTTAACACAAGCCATTCACATTCTTTCTTAAAAGAGCCACTAAACTCAAATGGCATCCCAAATACTAAACAACAACAACAAAAATATAAACAGACCAAAATCTAAATAGTAGTCAATCCCAGGGATGGGGGGGAGCCTGGTGGGCTGCCATCTATGGTGTCGCACAGAGTCAGACATGACTGAAGCGACTTAGCAGCAGCAGCAACAAAAAGTTTACTTGGGCACAAGGTTTTCCTAAGGAAAAAAATTTCAAGTTATTAATAACATCTTTGAGTTCTTGCATTTGCTTTTCAACTATAAAGTTGCATATTATATAAGTGAATAACCCAGATTTTCACTACTTCTTGTCTCTGAAATACTTACGGGTTATTAACTGAATGTTTATGATTTTTCCATCCAATTTTTGCAAAGTGTTCAAGTGTTGTTCCTGTAAAGAAAGCAAACTTCTATTAGCAAGCTAATGACTTCCTTTTGCTTATTAACAAATGTTGCAATGGAACTCAGTATCCTGCTAAATATTTCCACATGTTCCCATGCACAGATATTAGTACTGAAAACTTCAACACTGACCCTTCAGATAAACATTTCTTTATAATTAAATAAGTATATTTAATGAATTTGAATCAACTAATAAGCATATGATATGAAAATAGTTCAAACTGTCCTATTCTATCCCATACAACTAGGGTCTAGTTTCAAAAACCAGAAAATAGAGCATAGGACCGCAGTGGTTATAAGGCAGGAAAGCACCGCCAGTAATTCTTCAAGAAGTTCAATCCCAATGCCAAAAGATCCCAATCCCCTGGGCGAAGTGAATTTTACAATTCATAACTTCCAAGGCCTGATCTTCTTTTTCCTTATAATAAGGCAGGAGGGCCTATAGAAAAGTTAGTCTAACAAAAAAGTGTGTGCTTTTAAATTAACAGAAAGTTTAGAGATTACTATGAGAAAACAAAAGCAGGCACGCTAATGAAGCATGATCTGCAAAAATCTTTTTATTATTTTTAAGGAGACGAAACAGAATAAAATAGATTTTGAATCTTCCATTGGAGCAGAAAGACCAAGGAAGGAAACCACTGATTGGAGCTGATAATATTATGTTCATAGACAGCATGATAACATGGAGAGTTCCCATTTCTGTTTTCTCTCTATCAAAGAGGGTAATCTTCAGAGCAGAAATGACACATATAATTAAGCAGATATTCTCTCAATTCTAATAAAAATGGAAGAAGGCAGAGACCACATTGGTTATTTCATACCAGTAACAGTAGTGAGTGCTCCAGAAGCAGATGGTATGAGTTCAGTAAAAACAAGCCATATCAAATTATTAATAATATCTTTTCATATTGGCTAGTAGATCAAATGAAACATAGCATCTAAATAAAAAAAGACAAAATCTATTTTTTAATAACTGAAGTGTCTTTTTTAGTATTTATTTCATTTTTTGCTTATTTGGCTGTGCCAGTCTTAGTTGCAGCATGAGGGATCTTTCAGTTGTAGCATGCAGGATCTAGTTTCCTGAACAAGGACTGAACCCAGGCCCCCAGCACTGGGAACATGAAGTCTTAGCCAGGCGGACCACCAGGGAAGTCCCAACAATGGACAAATCTTTACGATCATCTTTTGGGACAAGATAAGGAAATGCTGTAAAGTGAGGTTTATTTCCTTTTGGTTTTCAAGGGTTTGGGGGTACTATTAAAAATACGCAGGTTCTTCTGTCAAGTTTACATAACACTTGCTTAAACAAAGTTAAACAAATTTCTTTATGGCAAAACATTCAGAGCCTTTACCACTGCATGTGTATTATGACTGTCCAAAAGGGAGTTAAAGTATGGTGCATTTTCCAACTTAACTGACCATGTCATAAGAGCATTTTAAGAGCCAACAGAACACAGAATCGCTGATCAAGGAAAGGCACTGATCAATGTAGTAACTTAGAGAAAAGTCTCTACTACTAACCTCTAATTTCAGCCATGCTCTGGGATTAGAAAATTAAACTTATGCTCATCAAATCTGAAACTAGGAGAGACCGCTACAATGTTGGATCCAAATAGACTTTGAAGAGATTTATCAATGAGACGGCTCAGAATATAATTAATTAAATGCCCAGTTCTATTCTTGAATACCCAAAACTGCCTAAGAAAAGGAGCAGCAACCATGAGAAAAGCTCTGAGGCTCTGTTCCACTATAAACTCAATGTGAATCACCCATGTGATGCGATTACCAGAAAAGTTTACATGCGATCACAGTACAGGAATTAGTCTGGTGATGATGGGTAATGAAACAATTGTAATAGAGCCCAGACAAGTGCAGACATTAGCATGCAGTCATTAGGAGGCAAAGGTTACTGCAATATCATTAGTGGGCCCCTCCCATAAACAGCCAGCTGTCAATGAGCCCACTGGAGTGGTGGTCATCAGGTGTAGTGAATTAAAGGTGAATCCCAGCCTTCTTTCCGGGGCCTTCTAGCTCACCTGGCCTTAGACCAGTGGATGAGCTGGAGGGCCCAGGGAACAGGTAGGGGCTATGTCCTGCAAGGCTCTAGAATCCTCCCCAAGGTCACACACTGGCAGGGCCAGGCCTTGAAGCAGCAGTGAACTCTCCCCTATTCCTGTCTCTGAGACCTAACAGCAGTGGCAGTCTGCCTGGGTCACAGTCTGTGAGACCTGTCCCTATCCACTTCGCCCTCCCCATTTGGGAGACCTGAGGAGCCTCCAGGCCAGCTGGGTTAGGTGCCTGGCTCCCTCAGCAATGACAGCTGGGAAGGGTCTAAGGACCAACTGAGGTCTACCTCCTCCTCTTAGCCAGAACTGGGACCTCAGAGGGTGAAACTGGGCCTTGGGACCTTGCCCGTTCTTATTAGAAGAGAAAATAACATTTCCTGGTAGAGAGATTTACAGGAACTTCATTAACTGACTATGACCTGACTTCTAGAACAAAGGATGTGACCCCAAGAACTTTGTGATAACTAACCACACCCCTCCTCACCTTTCCTATAAAAGAGATTTGATGAAAGCTTTTGGGGTTTTAAGGCATGAGCCATCCTTCTTGCATCTCCTCCATAAACCTTTCTCTGTTCCAAAGTCTAAAATTTCAGAATTGTTGGCCTCTCTGTATCAGGCACATGGATGTGCATTTCAGTAACATAATGAGAAACAGTTAAAGGAACAAGGTCCGGCTAGCTTCAGATATTTGACAGGCTATAAGGGGAAAGAGGCTTCTTCTATTAATATGAGTCTCAGAAGACAGAAACTATAGGGAGAGAGATTTGAGTTCAACATGAAAAAGGGCACTGTAACAATTGGAATCTGCCAGAAAAATGGAATGAGTAGTGTCTGTGGCAAGTTTCTTGTCACAGGAAGTACAAATGCTTTACTATCATCCATTAGAATATATATAAGCAAGTCATACATGGATTTATAGGAAGAAGGGCAGCTAAACTATATAAAAGCACCTCGCATAGTGTCTGAAATAGGAGATATTCAGTAGGTATTATGTTTTTCCTTCTTGTTTCCTTACTGTGGGATCGAATTAATCTATACAAGGTAGCAACCCTTTGAAAAATATTCTGCCTATCACTTACCATGTATTTATGAAGCCAGGACACAGATAGAGGGCTTGCTGACTCCTGATTTTGAACTGCCAATTCATATTTTTGGTTGTTTTAAGAATATGCATGGTATAAGAAGATCTCAATCTCCCAGAATCAAACTTTGAAGCCACAAAAATCTCCTGATTCTATGGCAGAATGTAAGCTACTACAAACATTCTTACATATTCATTTCTAGGACACATTCAAAAATGGCAATTTCAAGTGACAACTTAAAAATCTATGAAATTCTACAATTCACTAGAAATCTACTGGATGAAGAATAACATTTCAACTAAAATGCTGTACAATTATACTTCAAATTTTAGACTAGAAAAAACTGTCTAACTACTCTGACTAATGTAAAACTTTAGAAAAGATTGAAAACACACCAAACACAGGATTTCCAACTAGTTGAGGGCAATGGAAGCAGCCTAAATCTCCATATCCTCAAAATCAATACCAATAAACAACAAGAACAAATAAAACTGCACAAAAATCATACCCTCAGCATAACTAGAAAAAAGAAAACACAAAACTTCAAATTACCTATAAGTAGAAAAAAAGATAAAGGGGGAAAGTAACCAAATATCTGCCAGTAACTTCCCACAGTAACAACTCTCATTTCCACAGGAAGCCTTCAGGGAAGAAGGGCAGTCTGAAAATACTTCAGAGGAAAGGAGTGGGGAGTTAGTGGCAGGCTTACAATTGCTCTGAAACTACCACCCAGAAGAGAAAGATCCCCCAAGAGTGAAACACTTGTAGAAAAAAGTTGAAATGTTACTGTAAAGGTGAAAAAAAATGTTGCAATAGATCAAATCATGACTATAGGGAAGGGTGAGGAGATCCATGGTGATAATCTTTTGAAACAATGAAAGGACACTTTCTCAACACCATTTAGGAAAGAAAGGAAGGAAGGAGGAAACAATGACAAATGAAGGAAAATACAAAGAGGGGAGACAGAGAGAGAAAGAAAGGAAGGAAGGAGAGAAAAAGAGAAAGAAAAATATATATATATACTATACATATATATGAGAGATATATATTAAATATATGAGACTCTGAAGCCATAATGAAAAGGAAAGGAGAAAAGGAAAGATATAATCATCTGAATGCAGAGATCCAAAGAATAGCAAGAAGAGATAAGAAAGCCTAATTCAGTGATCAATGCAAAGAAATAGAGGAAAACAACAGAATGGGAAAGACTACAGATCTCTTCAAGAAAATTAGAGACACCAAGGGAAAATTTCATGCAAAGATGGGCTCGATAAAGGACAGAAATGGTCTGGACCTAACAGAAGCAGAAAATATTAGGAGAGGTGGCAAGAATACACGGAAGATCTGTACAAAAAGATCTTCATGACCAAGATAATCACGATGGTGTGATCCTCACCTAGAGCCAGACATCCTGGAATGTGAAGGCGAGTGGGCCTTAGAAAGCATCACTACAAACAAAGCTAGTGGAGGTGATGGAATTCCAGTTGAGCTGTTTCAAATCCTGAAAGATGATGCTGTGAAAGTGCTGCACTCACTATGCCAGCACATTTGGAAAACTCAGCAGTGGCCATAGGACTGGAAAAGGACAGTTTTCATTCCAATCCCAAAGAAAGGCAATGCCAAATAATGCTCAATGCACAACTGCACTCATCTCACATGCTAGTAAAGTAATGCTCAAAATTCTCCAAGACAGGCTTCAGCAATACTCGAACCATGAACTTCCTGATGTTCAAGCTGGTTTTAGAAAAGGCAGAGGAACCAGAGATCAAATTGCCAACATCCGCTGGATCATGGAAAAAGCAAGAGAGTTCCAAAAAAACATCTATTTCTGCTTTATTGACTATGCCAAAGTCTTTGACTATGTGGATCACAATAAACTGTGGAAAATTCTGAAAGAGATGGGCATACCAGACCACGTGATCTGCCTCTTGAGAAACCTATATGCAGGTCAGGAAGCAATAGTTAGAACTGGACATGGAACAACAGACTAGTTCCAAATAGGAAAAGGAGTACATCAAGGCTGTATATTGTCACCCTACTTATCTTCTATGCAGAGTACATCATGAGAAACGCTGGGCTGGAAGAAACAAGGTGGAATAGAGATTGCCGGGAGAAATATCAATCACCTCAGATATGCAGATGACACCACCCTTATGGCAGAAAGTGAAGAGGAACTAAAAAGTCTCTTGATGTAAGTGAAAGAGGAGAGTGAAAAAGTTGGCTTCAAGCTCAACATTCAGAAAACTAAAATCATGGCATCTGGTCCCATCACTCCATAGGAAATAGATGGGGAAACAGTGGAAAAAGTGAGAGACTTTATTTTTTGTGCTCCAAAATCACTGCAGATGGTGACTGCAGCCATGAAATTAGAAGACGCTTACTCCTTGGAAGGGAAAGTTATGACCAACCTAGATAGCATATTCAAAACCAGAGACATTACTTTGCCAACAAAGGTCCGTCTAGTCAAGGCTAAGGTTTTTCCAGTAGTCATCTATGGATGTGAGAGTTGGACTGTGAAGAAAGCTGAGAGCCAAAGAATTGATGCTTTTGAACTATAGTGTTGGTGAAGACTCTTGAGAGTCCCTTGGACTGCAAGGAGATCCAACCAGTCCATTGTAAAGGACATCAGTCCTGGGTGTTCTTTGGAAGGAATGATGCTAAAGCTGAAACTCCAGTACTTTGGCCACCTCATGTGAAGAGCTGACTCATTGGAAAAGACTCTGATGCTGGAAGGGATTGGGGGCAGGCGGAGAAGGGGACGACAGAGGATGAGATGGCTGGATGGCATCACCAACTCGATGGACGTGAGTTTGAATGAATTCCAGGAGTTGGTGATGGACAGGGAGGCCTGGTGTGCTGCAGTTCATGGGGTCACAAAGAGTCGGACACGACTGAGCAACTGAACTGAACTGAACTGAAGCCAGAATTGTACTTAATAGTACAATAACATCTCCTACAATGGATTGTTGTGAGAATTGAATGAGATAATATGGGTATGGAAATTTATTCATTCATTCATTAAAAAAACAGTTATTGAGCATTTAAATATCCTAGAGACTGTAGGAAAAAGAGGGGAAAAACCCTTTTTCTGGCCAGATTTCATGCCAACCACTGTTGCTAGGTGGATGGACTGAGGGTAAACAAAACAAACATAATTTCTAATTTCAAACAAGTTCATAAGAGAAATAAGGAGCATAAAAATTAAACCAGTAAAACCACACACAATAAATATATGAATATATATAGTGCTAAATGCTATGAAGGAAAGCAATAGGAAGCTATCTATGAAGAAGAATAACAGGAGGGATCCACTTTAATTAGAATGATGAAGAAAAGGGCCTCTAAGATTGATTATTTACAGAATACCTGTTCTATGTCAGGCACTCTTCTAAGTAACAGTCAAAGAGCAGGGAATAAAACAAACAAACATCAGTGGAGCCCTTACAAAGAGCTGACAAATGAAGAGAAGTTAAAGGCAAAGGAGAAGAGGAAAGATATACCCATCTGAATGAAAAGTTCCAAAGAACAGCAAGGAGAGCTAAGAAAGCATTTCTCAGCTATCAATAAAAAGAAATAGAAGAAAATAATAGAATAGAAAAGACTAGAAATCTCTTCAAGAAAATTAGAGATACCAAGGGAATATTCCATGCGAAGATGGGCACAATAAAGGACAGAAACGGTAAGCACCTAACAGAAGCAGAAGATATTAAGAAGAAGTGGCAAGAATACACAGAAGAACTGTACAAAAAAGATCTTCATGACCCAGAAAACCATGATATTGTGATAACTCACCTAGAGCCAGACATCCTGGAATGTGAAGTCAAGTGGGCCTTAAGAAGCATCACTATGAATAAAGCTAGTGGAGGTGATGGAATTCCAGTTGAGCTATTTCAAATCCTAAAAGATGATGCTGTGAAAGTGCTACACTCAATATGCCAGCAAGTTTGGAGAACTCAGCAGTGGCCACAGGACTGGAAAATGTCAGTTTTCATTCCAATCCCAATAAGGCAATGCCAAAGAATGTTCAAAGTACTGCACAGTTGCACTCATCTCACATGCTAGCAAAGTAATGCATAAAATTCTCAAAGAGAGGCTTCAATAGTATGTAAACCGAGTACTTTCAGATGTTCAAGCTGGATTTAGAAAAGGCAGAGGAACCAGAGATCAAATTGCCAACATCCATTGCATCGTAGAAAAAGCAAGAGAGTTCCAGAAAAACATCTATTTCTGCTTTACTGACTACACAAAAGCCTTTGACTGTGTGGATCACAACAGACTGGAAAATTCTTCAAGAGATGGGAATACCAGACCACCTGACCTGCCTCCTGAGAAACCTGTATGCAGGTTAAGAAGCAACAGTTATAACTGGACATGGAGCAATACACTGGTTCCAAATTGGGCCAGGAGTACGTCAAGGTTGTATATTGTCATCTTGCTTATTTAACTTATATGCAGAGTACATCATGCGAAATGCTGGGCTGGATGAAGCACAAGGAGGAATCAAGATTGCCGGGAGAAATATCAATAACCTCAGATATGCAGATGATACCACCCTTATGGCAGAAAGCAAAGAGGAACTAAAGAGCCTCTTGATGAAAGTGAAAGAGGAGAGTGAAAAAGCTGGCTTAAAATGCAACATTCAAAATATGAAGATCATGACATCCAGTCCCATCACTTCATGGCAAATAGACAGGAAAACAATGGAAACAGTGAGAGACTTTATTTTCTTGGGCTCCAAAATCACTACAGACGATGACTGCAGCCATGAAATTAAAAGACGCTTGTTCCTTGAAAGAAAAGCTATGACAAATCTAAACAGCATATTAAAAAGCAGAGACATTACTTTGCTGACAAAGGTCTGTTTAGTCAAATCTATAGTTTTTCCAATAGTCATGTATGGACATGAGAGTTGGACCATAAAGAAAGCTGAGAACTGAGTAATTGATGCTTTTGAACTATGTTGTTGGAGAAGAGTCCCTTGGACTGCAAGGAGATCAAACCAGTCAATCATAAAGGAAAACAGTCCTGAATATTCATTGGATGGACTGATGCTCAAGCTGAAGCTCCAATACTCTGGCCAGCTGATGCAAAGAGCTGGCTCACTGGAAAAGACCCTGATGCTGGGGAAGACTGAAGGCAAGAAGAGAAGGGGATGACAGAGGATGAGATGGATGGGTGGCATCACTGACTCAATGGACATGAGTTTGAGCAAGCTCCAGGTGTTGATGATGGACGGGGAAGCCTGGTGTGCTGCAGTCCATGGGGCCGCAAAAGTCAAAAGACTGAGCAACTCAACTGACTGAACTGTGGAGTTCAATTCTGGTTGGAAGAGACATTCACGAAATAAGAAAATATATATAGCCAGATTTTTATAAGTGCTATATAAAATGATAAAGCTGAAGGTAAAGAATAGGTAATTCCAGGAATGAGGGTGATGAAAAAAGCAGATGACATTTGAGCAAAGAACTGATGGAAGTAAGAAAGTCAGCACTGATATCTTAGGGTAGAGTGTTTCAGAAGTTGAAATAGCAAGCTAAGGCCCTGCATGAAGTAGCAATGTGCTTACTGTGTTTGAGGCTGAGGCAGAGAGATGAAAGAAAAAAAATGGTAGGAGATGAAGTCAAAGAGATAATGAGGGTGGAAGGTCTGGTCATGTAGAAGTTTGTAGGCCATAATAAGACCTGAAGGTTTTAATCGGAGTGTAGTAAGAACACAATAGACTTTTGAGCAGAGGAATGAAATGATCTAGTTTATATTTGAAAAGCACTGATCTGGAAAAAAGAATAAAATGACTGTACAGGTACATGTGCAGAAGCAGAAAAACCATTTACGAGACTCCTATACTCCAGGTGAGAAATTATGATAGTCTACACTACAGAATTGGGGGAAATGTAGAGAAATATTTCCATTTCTCATATTTATAGATAGTCTGAGAAATGAGTAAAAGGTTTGCTGATATATTGAATATTGAGTACAAGAAAAATGAAAAATGGCTCTAAGATTTTTGGTCATAGGTCCTAGAAAGACAGAGTTATCATTTTCTGGATAGGAAAAACTTCAGGAGGAAACAACAGGGAAGGTGGAAGTTCAAGGAGATAATTAGTATTTTAGTTTCAGACCTATCAAATTTGAAAGATCTATTAGACATCCAAGCAGAAATACTTCTGTAAAGTCTTGTAGATATAAGAATTTGTTTTTTTTTAAGACCTAAACCGTGAAAGAGTTGACCTTGAAAGAATAAAGAGCGCTGTAGCCAAAGAAAATATAAGACTGTGGTACAAGGAATAAGTTTGGCTTATTGAACACACTGAAAGGCCAGTGAGCTTACATATGGGAAGACTAGACAACAGGAATTAAAACAAGAAATGGTTTTTAAACAGTCTCACTGTAACACAGTAATTTATAATATTAATACATATTTTGGTACCTGAATGCTATAGACTTAATTGTGTCCCCTCAGAATTCATTTGTTGATGCCCTAACAACCAATGTGATGGTATTTGGAGATGGGTATTTGCAGAGGTATAATAATTATGGTATATGAGGTCATGAGGGTGAGACTCTCCAGACAGGACTATGCCCTTATAAGAATCCTTAAAAAAGAACACAAAGAATTTTCTCTCTCCCCTCTGTCTCTGCACCCACACAAAACAACAGGTCATGTGAATACACAGTGAGATGGAGGTTACCTATGACCCAAGAAAAGAGGCCTCGGTATAATATAAACCCTATCATACATCTTGATTTTATACTTCCCAGCCTCTAGAACTATGAGAAATAAATTTCCTTGTTTGAGCTACCTGGTCTATGGTATTTTCTATATCAGCCCAAGCAGACTAATACAGTGGAAATGGGATTATACTGAACAAAAATGTAAAACATGTGAATGGCTTTGGAACCATTCTAATTCCAAAGTTTGGAACATTGCTAGTGAAAAAGACTGAAGTGCCTTGAAGAAACCAAAGAAACTTCGAGGATGCTGCAGATGAGTGTTTACAAAAGAACAAAATCTTCCTGAAAACTGAGGAAAAGGAGACCCTGTTATAATAGAAGCAGAAATTATAATAATACTATTACCAAAAGTTATACAGAAACTAGATATTAAACAAAATATTGAAACTGCCACATGATTGATTCTTGCTGCTTATAGTAAAATTCTATAATGCTATATTGCATAAAGGACTATTAAACAAAAACAATCCAGGACTTCATAGTTTTGGAAATTCTCAGCCTCTCAAAGAGGTAAAAGATGCTAAAATTAACAAATAGTCTTTGAGTGAAGATCAAAGCCAGTGCACTGCCAGAAAAACACGGTCCAAAAATGAAGCCCAGGTTGTGACAAATCTTTTAAGACTCAGAAAAATCAAAGATGATGCCTCAGAATACTTTTCGTACAGAAAAAAAAATCTCTCTAAAGAGAAAAGAGCTGTATCTCACAATTCCTCTCAAAGGACTGCTAAGAAGTTTAAGAAGGTTGCCCTGCAGCCATCTCAGAAAGGACCCAAAGAGATTTTTCAGGTGTAATTTATAGACAGGAGGACCAAACAAGTTTTTGCGATAAAAAGGAAAGCCACAAAGTTTTTAAGATAAAAATTATCTACAGAGAGGATTCTTAAGTGTTAGCATTCTATTTTTGACCTGGAAGGTAAATTAGGTTACAGATGTGGGCTTTGGGAGAATTCACTAAGCTGTATATTTATGTTACGTGCATTTCTCTGACTTGAGTTATACTACCCAACACTGGGCTGGAAGAAGCACAGGCTGGAATCAAGATTGCCGGGAAAAATATCAATAACCTCAGATATGCAGATGACACCACATTATGGCAGAAAGTGAAGAGGAACTAAAAAGCCTCTTGATGAAAGTGAAAGAGAAGAGTGAAAAAGTTGGCTTCAAGCTCAACATTCAGAAAACAAAGATCATGGCATCTGGTCCCATCACTTCAAGGGAAACAGATGGGGAAACAGTGGAAACAGTATCAGACTTTATTTTGGGGGCTCCAAAATCACTGCAGATGGTGACTGCAGCCATGAAATTAAAAGACGCTTACTCCTTGGAAGGAAAGTTATGACCAACCTAGATAGCATATTCAAAAGCAGAGACATTACTTTGCCAACAAAGGTCTGTCTAGTCAAGGCTATGGTTTTTCCTGTGGTCATGTATGGATGTGAGAGTTGGACTGTGAAGACAGCTGAGTGTCAAAGAACTGATGCTTTTAAACTATGGTGTTGGAGAAGACTCTTAAGAGTCCCTTGGACTGCAGGGAGATCCAACCAGTCCATCCTAAAGGAGATCAGTCTTGGGTGTTCATTGGAGGGACTGATGCTGAAGCTGAAACTCCAATATTTTGGCCACCTCATGCGAAGAGTTGACTCATTGGAAAAGACCCTGATGCTGGGAGGGATTGGGGGCAGGAGGAAAAGGGGATGACAGAGGATGAAATGGCTGGATGGCATCACTGACTCGATGAACATGAGTTTGAGTGTACTCCGGGAGTTGGTGTTAGACAGGGAGGCCTGGCGGGCTGTGATTCGTGGGGTCGCAAAGAGTCAGACACGACTGAGCGACTGAACTGAACTGAACTGGACACAACAACAAATTTCATATTTTTAGAAAATGCTGGGTTCAGTCACCACCATGATTCCTTGATTCTTTGAGTCTGCACCTGAACATGTGAAATTTGAGACATCTGTTACATACACAAGCAGAGATGTGATGATGAAAACTGGATACGTATAGACTCCATGGCTGACTATCCTAAGTTTGCCCCCATCCAACAAATGCATTACCTTGTTTTATTTTCTTCACAGCTACTAATCATTATTTGAAATTATCTTTATTTTGTTCATATGCTACCATCTCCCCCTACTAGAAATTTTAGCAAATACCACACATCTCACCTGTTTATTTGTTGCCTGTGAATGACTTCATTGATATCCCTAATTCTTTTTCCCTTTATGATCTGACTTTGCAGTTTCCTACCTTTAAAAAAGTAGAGTATATTTCCCACTTCCTTGATTCCAAGTTTTTCATATGACTTGCTTTGGTCAAGTCTCAAAATGCCTTGCATGTTGCAGATTACTCTCTTCTGCTTCTGTTGTGACTATGAAAAGGACATGCCAGAGGTGGCCCTCTGGTCCGAAGAAGAGGATGAGATACCCAGCCAAACGGGAGTAAAACAGAGCCTCCAACCAACCTACACTCATATGATCAACCCAGACAAAAAGAGCTGAGCATGACTTAGACCCACTGCTGCTGCTGCTGCTGCTAAGTCACTTCAGTCATGTCCAGCTCTGTTTGACCCCATAGATGGCAGCCCACCAGGCTCCCCAGTCCCTGGGATTCTCCAGGCAAGAACACTGGAGTGGGTTGCCATTTCCTTCTTCAGTGCATGAAAATGAAAAGTGAAAGTGAAGTCACTCAGTCGTGTCCAACTCTTTGCGACTCCATGGACTGTAGCCCACCAGGCGCCTCCGTCTATGGGATTCTCCAGGCAAGAATACTAGAATGGGTTGCCATTTCCTTCTCCACAGATCCACTGATTCCCAGTCAATCTACAAACTTGTAAACTTTGATAATAATCATTATTTAATAATATCTGAATTTTGGAGTAGTTTGTTACACAGCAATAGTTAACTGATATGCAGAGTTCCAAAGAATAGCAAGGAGAGATAGAAAGCCTTCTTAAGTGAACAATGCAAAGAAATAGAGGAAAACAATAGAATGAGAAAGACTAGAGATCTCTTCAAGAAAATCAGAGATACCAAGGTACTATTTCATGCAAAGATGAGCACAATAAAGGACAGAAATGATAAGGACCTAATAGAAGCAGAAGAGATTAAGAAGAAGTGACAAGATTATATATAGGAACTGCATTTTTTAAAAAGTATTAATGACCTGGATAACCACAGTGGTGTGGTCACTCACCTAGAGCCAGATATCATAGAGTGTGAAGTCAAGTAGGCCTTAGGAAGCCAAACTATGAACAAAGCTAGTGGAGGGGATGGAATTCCAACTGAGCTATTTCAAATCCTAAAGATGATGCTGCAAAAGTGCTGCACTCATTGCCAGCAAATTTGGAAAACTCAGCAATGGCCACAGAACTGGATAAGATCAATTTCATTCCAGTCCTAAAAGGTAATGACAAAGAATGTTCAAACTAAACCAAAACTACACTCATTCCACACACTACCAAGGTAATGCTCAAAATCCCTCAAGCTAGGCTTCACCTGTATGTGAACTAAAAACTTCTAGATGTAGAAGTTGGATATAGAAAAGGCAGAGGAACCAGAGATCAAATTGCCAACATCCGCTTGATCATAAGAAAAGCAAGCGAATTAAAAAAAAAAAATCTACTTATGCTTCACGGACTACACTAAACCCTTTGACTGTATGGATCACAGAAAAACCTGTGGAAAATTATTAAAGATATGGGAATACCAGAACACCTTGCCTGTCTCCTCAAAAATCTGTATGCAGATCAAGAAGCAACAGTTAGAACTGGGCATGGAACAACAGATTGATTCAAAACTGGGAAAGGAGTACATCAAGGCTCTATACTGTCACCCTGCCTATTTAATTTATTTGCAGAGTACGTCATGCAAAATGAGGGGCTGGATGAAGCACAAGCTGGAATCAAGACTGCCAGGAGAAATGTCAAAAACCTCAGATATGCAGACGACACCACCTCAATGATAGAAAGTGAAGAGGAATTCAAGAGACTTTTGATGAGGGTAAAAGAGAGTGAAAAAGTTGGCTTAAAATTCAACATTCAAAAAACAAAAATCATGGCATCCAGTCCCATCATTTCACAGCAAATAGATGGGGAAAAAGTAGAAGCAGTAACAGGTTTTATTTTCTTGGACTCCAAAATCACTGTGGATGGTGACTGCAGCCATGAAATTAAAAGAAAACTGCTCCTTGGAAGAAAAGCTATGAAGAACCTAGATAGTGTATTAAAAAGCAGAGGCACTGCTTTGCCAAAAAGGTCCACATATTCAAAGCTATGGTTTTTCCAGTAGTCAGGTACAGATGTGAGAGTGGGACCATAAAGAAGGCTGAGCGTTGAAGAATTGATGCTTTCAAACTGTGGTGCTGGAGAAGACTCTTGAGAATCCTTTAGACAGCAAGATCAAAACAGTCAATCCTAAAGGCAATCAACCCTGAATATTCATTGAAAGGACTGATGCTGAAGCTGAAGCTCCAATACTTTGGCCACCTGATGGAAAGTGCCAATTCATGAGAAAGACCCTAATGCTAGGAAAAACTGAGGGCAAAAGAAGAAGGAGGGAACAGAGGACAAGATGGTGGGATGGACCATCGACTCAACGGACATGAGTTTGAGTAAGCTCCAAGAGATAGTGAAGGACAGGCAAGCCTCACGTGCTGCAGTCCACGGAATTGCAAAGTATCAGACACAACTGAGCGATCGAACAACAGTACTTCTATATTTCAGTGCCTAGAACAATGCCTGCAATACAGTAAGAGCTAAATATTTTAAATAAATTATTTATTTCAAAAGGAAATGGACATGGAATAGTCAAAGAGGTAAGGAAAATCAGAAGAATGAGGTGGCACAAATGCCAAGAGAAGAATATGTTTTAAGAAAGGAGTGATCAAAAGGGACTAATGGTACTGAGGTCTATTAAAACAGTATTGAGCAGTATTTACTTCCTATGGCAATGTGGTGATCAGTGCTAGCATTGAGAAAGAGGGGAAGCCAGACTGGAATGAACCGAATTTAAAATGGTAACAAACAGCTACAAGGAAGAAAATTCCCATGGCCCCAAACTGTCAGTCTCCTCTATGCCATCCTACCATTCTTCCTTGAAGATTTCTTTCCTTTCTGATTACTTGATCTTGGTTATCAAACCTACAGTATTTTTCCTGAAAAGAATAGGAATGTTGTACTTTCAAGCACAACTGTTTTCTTTCTCATCTCACAGAACACAGGGTCATATAATAAAAAATAAAAATGAAAAAAAAAAAAACCAACTCTTTCTGCACTACCCCATGCTTTAACTAACTGGCTAATGCAGATCAGTCACTGATTATCAAGTCAAAAAGCTAGGATGCTCACCTACAAAATAAAAATCAACTACACAATTTAATTCTCCCAAAATATTATGTGACTTCCCTGGTAGTTCAGCAGTTTAAAATTCACCTATCAATGCAGAGGACGTAGGCTCAATCCCTGGTCTGGGAAGAGTCCACATGGCATGGGGCAGGCAAACCGATGTACCACAAATACTGAAGATTCACATGCCCCAGAACCTATGCTTCACAAAGCAAGAGAAGCCATCTCAGTAAGAACCCTGTACACTGAACTAGAGAGTAGCCCCTACTTGCCAAAACAAGAAAAAGCCCATGAAGCAAAGAAGATACTGTGTAGCCAAAAATAAATTAATTAATTAAATTTAATTTAAAATAAAACACTGGATTATGGATTGACAAATGATGTGGACTCCTGATGGATTCAAGTACTGAGAATACTGTACTCAGAACTGATAAGCCTCAATTTATAGTCCATGGTTGAAGATTTATGTTATTTTTCCTACTTCAGTGTCTTGTTTTGGAACATCCAAGGTATTTCCAATATGATGTCATTTGTATAAATATTTTACAACTAAATTCAACAAAGACTATTTCAACTTAATTGAAAAACCATTTCATATTTTATACAAACTGGCATCCTCCACAGTTCCTTAATAAATATGTGTATATAACTAAAAATAAGCCTTAAAGTTTTTTAACATACCGTATTTTTCCATGTGCTCTTTTCCAGCACACCCAAACATCTGAGGAGCAATTGGGTGGGCAGATAATCCATACTTATCCATCAGGACTTCAATATGTTTATCAAGTGGACTAGCCCTATTTAGAATCTAAGAGAGGAGAAAGAAAAAATTTTATTTTATTTTTTTTGCCTTTTTTTTTCTTTACTTTATTCTACGTTACAATACTGTATTGGTTTTGCCATACATTGACATGAATCAGCCACAAGTGTACACGATCTCCCAATGCCAAAGCCCCTCCCACCTCCCACCCCATAGAAAAAATTTTAATAAGTACTCAACATGATATATCTCTCTTTCAACTATTACAGTGTTTAAGACATTTGTTAATTAGAAGTGTGGAGTAAGCCAAAAATTGACAGTATGACTAAAATCAGTCATTCAATTAAAAATAAATAGTTTTTAAGTTAAAAAAAAAAAAAACATGTATAAAGAATCCCATTATGTGCAAATAACTGCTCAATGTTCTGGGGTAAAACAATAAACAAAACAGATAAATTCCCTGCTCATCTAGAATTCATATTTGAAGGAAGAGGGAACAGAAAGTAATGAAAGTAAGGAAAGTAAGGAACAGAAAGTAATGAGGATGAAAATGATTAAAATGTAAACAATAATGCTATAACAAACTCAAATAAAGGAATAAAGATTGAAGATGGGACGTGGTATGTTATAGAAAATAGTCTAAGGAGATAAAATTGATAAAGTGACATTTCAGCAGAGATGCGAAGGAGTACAAGTAAGTCATTTGGTTAAGTTGGGGAGAGGAGCATTCTAGGCAGACAGAATAGCAAGAACAAAGTCCCTAAGGCAGGAGCAGGTTTCAGTATTTGAGAAAAAGTGAATTATGATTAAAGTAAAGTTGATACTCAGAGTGCAATTATATCTGTTTCCATGGCTCTAGAATAGAGAAACACAGTTCCCACTGCAAATATTTTACAAAGGGGAGGCTGTTTCTCACCAATTTACCTACTAGACCATGAACACCCAGAAGATATGAATTCTTCATATACTTCTGTATATGTATCCAGTGCTTAGCATTTGCCCTGCTATATAGTTAACATTCCATAAATAACTGTTGAATGAAATTAATGAACTTTTTTGAGGTCCATCCAAAAAGAGGTTCTAAAGTAAATACTATGAAAAAGTAAGTAGACATATCTTTTCATATGTCTACTTACTAAGTAATTATTAATAATTACTAATTATACATTACTAATTATTACTAATAATTAGTAACAACACCATTAATTATTAGAGAAATGCAAATCAAAACTATAATGAGGTGCCACCTCACACTGGTCAGAATGGCCATCATTAAAAAGTCTACAAATAACAAATTCTGAAGAGGCTGTGAAGAAAAGGTACTCTCATACCTATCCACTGTTGGTGAAGATATAAGTTGGTACCGCCACTGTGAAAAGCACTATGGAGGCATCTCAGAAAACTAAAAACAGAACTACCATATAATCCAGCAATTCCACTACTGGGAATATACCCAGACAAAACTATAATTCAAACAGACACATGCACTCCCATGGTCATAGCAGCATTCTTCAAAACAGAGAAAACATAGAAACAACCTCATGTCTACCAAAAGATGAATGAATCAAGAAGATGTGGTACATATGTACAATGGAATACTACTCAGCCACAAAAATGTGTGAAATAATGCTATTTGCAGCAGCAACATGGGTGTAACTACAGAATATCATACCAACTGAGGTAAATCAGAAAGGAAAGAAAAATACTATGATTCCACTTATATGTGGAGTCAAAATATGGTGCAATGAGCCTATCTACAAAACAGAAACAGATTCAAAGGACTAGAGGCCAAATTTGTGGTTGCCAAAGGGGAGAAGGGAGGGAGAGGGGTGGACTGGGAGTCTGGGGTTGGTGGACATTACGTTTACAACAAGATCCTAATGTATGGCAGAGAGAACTACATTCAATATCCTGTGATCAATCATAATGGAAGAGAACATAAAATGGAGTGTACATATGTGCATAATTGAGTCACTTTGCTGTACAGCAGCGACTGGCAAAACTTTATAATCAACTATGTGTGTGTGTTAGTTGCTCAGTCGTGTCTGACTCTTTGTGACCCCACGAACTATAGCCTGCCAGGCTCCTCTGTCCATGGAATTCTCCAGCCAAGAATACTGAACTGGGTTGCCATGCCCATCTCCAGGGATCTTCCCAATTCTCCAATTTAAAAAAAATTAAAAAAAAAAAAAGATTAAGAGGGACTTCTCTGGTAGTCTAGTCGCTAAGACTCCACACTCCCAATGCAGGGGGCCAACTTTCATCCTGTCAACTACAAACTAGCACTTCCAAAAGCATTTGTCAGCAACTGAATGACAATAACAAAGGCATTTGCCATCTGTCTCTATGCAGGTTGAGCCTGTGCTGCTGCATCTCCCTAGAGGGAGCTCAGCGTGGGGTGGGGCACTCTGTGCTCCAGAGAAGCTAGTAGAACAGATGTTTATACAGTTAGATCTTTTCAGATGACCCCAGTCTTTGCATCTCTTCACGTCGAGAAAAGCACTGAGTCCCTTCAGGGTGACATCAGCTCCTTCCGACCAGCAGAAAACCTTTTATAAAGTAAGCGTTTGACTGCATTGAACTCCCACTTCACCGAAATCATATATTGACCTTGTCTGACTGCCTCTTTGGAGCAGTCTCTCAGAGCTATCTGAGGTACCCCCTCCTGGGCTGCAGTCCTGATTTTGCCCCAAATAAAACTTAACTCAAAACTCTCACATTGTGCATCTTTTAGTCAACAACCCCTAGTCAGGGAACTAAACCCCACATGTCTAAAAGAAAAGAGCCCACACACCATAATGAAGATCAAAGATGTGAGGAGAAGGGGACAACAGAGGATGAAATGGCTGAATGGCATCACCGACTCGATGGACATGAGTTTGGGTAAACTCCGGGAGTTGGTGATGGACAGGGAGGCCTGGCATGCTGCGATTCACAGGGTCGCAAAGAGTCGTCACGACTGAGCACTGAACTGAACTGAACTGATGCAAACATAAGGTCTTCTCAGGTTGCATAGTGGTTAAGAATCTGCCTGCCAATGCAGAAGACCCAGGAGATGAGGGTTTGATCTTTGGGTCAGGAAGAATCCGTGGAGGAGAAAGTGGCAAGCCACTCCAGTATTCTTGCCTGGAAAATTCCATGGACAGAGGAGCCTGACAGGCAGGCTACAATTCATGGGGTTGCAAAACGTTGGACACAACGGACTGACTCAGCACACATGCATGCATACATAAACAATCTCATTTTTCAGCTTTTGAGAGCTCTGTTTATGGCAGTCAGGTGGGCAAAGTTTTCTCATAGTGTTATAACAATTCCAAAATAAAAATAAATGAGACTCACGTTTACTGCAATGGGTCCCTTTTCCATCTTCTCAAACCCAAGAGCCAAGACACAATCTGCCAGACCTTGAAAGAAAATGTAATTATCTTGAAAAATTAAATTTCTAGACTCAAAATACCCTTAAATAGTTCTATTTAAACAAGTATGTCAATGTACACAAAATGTAAAAACATAGTGTAGTCCTATAAAATTTGTAATAAGTGAACAATTACAGAGAAAATTCCTATACACCTCTAGATACAAGGGAAAATCAATAAAGTATATACTTCCTCCTTTGATTTTGAGTATGAATAAAACTTTTTATTAATGTGGAAATATGTTCCAATGAAGAACAAATACAAATAGCTAACTGTGAATTTTTAAACATTAAATAAAATTTCAAAAAATTTTAAAGAATCTTGATCAAAATCTCAACAGAACTATATCTGGAAAGAGGGTGTATCTAAAAATGATGTTAATGTTCAAATGAACAGCAAAACAAGCAGGACTGCCAAAATTTTTCTTTAAAAAAGAAAAAATAATAACAAGGTAGGAGGCACAAGGGCTACTAGTATTATCCAACAGTAAGACACTATAAAAGCTCCAACAATTAAAACACCAAGTGAAAGTGAAAGTGAAGTCGCTCAGTCGTGTCCAACTCTTTGCGACCCCATGGACTGTAGCCTACCAGGCTCCTCCCTCCATGGGATTCTCCAGGCAAGAGTACTGGAGTGGGGTGCCATTTCCTTCTCCAGGGGATCTTCCAGACCCAGGGATCAAACCCGGGTCTCCCACATTCCAGGAAGACGCTTTAACCTCTGAGCCACCAGGGAAGCGTAGCAGAGCAATAATCAACAATCAGAAGAAAGAATAAAAGGCCTAATGAAGGAGCCTAGAACATTTGGAAATACAGACTATGATATATACCCAAGAGAACTGAAAACATATGGCCACAAAAAAGTTGTACACAAATGTTTATAGCAGGATTATTTATAAAAGCCAAAAAGTAGAAATAGCACAGTGTACATCAACTGATAAATGGGTAAACAAAATGTAGTATATTCATACAATGGATTACTATTTGGCCACAAAAAAGAATGCAATACTGATACATGCTAAAACATGAATGAACTGTGAAAATATTCTGGTAAGTGAAAAAAGCCATAAAAGGTCATATATTATATGATTCCATCTATATAATGTTCAGAATATGTAAACCCATAGAGACAGAAAGTACATTAGTGGTTACCAAGGGTTGTGGAGAGGGAGAAACGGGAAGTGACTGCTAATAGGTACAGCTTTCTTCTGTGGGTGATACAAACGTTCTAAGATTAAACAGTGCTGATAGTTGCATAACCCTGGGAACATACTAAAAACACTGAATTCTATACTTTTGTGCTATATAATGTATATAGCAAAATTTTTATTAAAAAAATACATTAAAAAGCAATCCCTCTGAGGGTTGTATGGAGACATCATAAAAGAAGGGCAATAACCCCACATCTGTTTAAGTACACTAGACAAATAGGCACTTCTCACCACCCTGAACCAGTTGCCGGGCCACAAACAAAGCAGTTGAGCCTGTAGCACAGTTATTGTTGACGTTGATTACAGGAATTCCAGTCAGTCCCAAACTGTGATAGATAGCCCTCTGCCCACTGGCAGATTCACCTACATAGAAAAAAAGAAAATTATCGATGCAACATGAGAATTATGGAGCTGCAAAACAATATAACACTACCTTATATTTGTCTAGTATTATGCCTTTGTCTAACATAAAACATGGACATCTTACTCAGAAACAGTTTCAGCATGAAGCACCATTTATTCTGCAAATACAAAAATTCTCAAAACATAGTATATATTTATGCACTTTATTTACATAACACAGAGGTAGGAAAGTAGAGAAATGACCAAGTAATAGCAAACAACTCAATCGGGGTAGGGTTACATGATAAAGGAAGCAATATTTCATGTATATTATCAGATATAAATCTCTGGATTATCAGGCAAATTTGGCCTTGGAGTACAAAATGAAGAAGGGCAAAGACTAATAGAGTTTTGCAAAGAGAACGCACTGGTCATAGAAAACACTGTCTTCCAAAAGCACAAGAGAAGACTCTACATATGGACATCACCAGATGGTCAACACCGAAATCAGAATGATTATATTCTTTGCTGCCAAAGATGGAGAAGCTCTATACAGTCAGCAAAAACAAGACCAGGAGGTGACTACAGCTCAGATCATGAACTCCTTATTGCCAAATTCAGACTTAAACTGAGGAAAGTAGGAAAAACCACTAGACCATTCAGACATGACCTAAATCAAATCCCTTATGATTATACAGTGGAAGTGACAAACAGATTCAAGGGATTAGATCTGATAGAGTGCCTGAAGAACTATGGACAGAGGTTCCTGACATTGTACAGGAGGCAGTGATCAAGACCATCCCCAAGAAAAAGAAATGCAAAAAGGGGAAACAGTTGCCTAAGGAGGACTTACAAACAGCTGTGAAAAGAAGAGAAGCAAAGGCAAAGGAGAAAAGGAAAGATTCAGTTTAGTCAGTTCAGTCGCTCAGTCATGTCCGACTCTTTGCAACCCATGAATCGCAGCACGCCAGGCCTCCCTGTGAATCACCATCTCTCAGAGTTCACTCAGACTCATGGCCATCAAGTCTGTGATGCCATCCAGCCATCTCATCCTCGGTCGTCCCCTTCTCCTCCTGCCCCCAATCCTTCCCAGCATCAGAGTCTTTTCCAATGAGTCAACTCTTCGCATGAGGTGGCCAAAGTACTAGAGTTTCAGCTTTAGCATCATTCCTTCCAAAGAAATCCCAGGACTGATCTCCTTTAGAATGGACTGGTTGGATCTCCTTGCAGTCCAAGGGACTCTCAAGAGTCTTCTCCAACACCACAGTTCAAAAGCATCAATTCTTAGGCGCTCAGCCTTCTTCACAGTCCAACTCTCACATCCATACATGACCACAGGAAAAACCATAGCCTTGACTAGATGGACCTTAGTCGGCAAAGTAATGTCTCTGCTTTTCAATATGTTATCTAGGTTGGTCATAACTTTTCTTCCAAGGAGTAAGCGTCCTTTAATTTCATTGCTGCAGTCACCATCTGCAGTGATTTTGGAGCCCAAAAGATAAACGTCTGACACTGTTTCCACTGTTTCCCCATCTGTTTCCCATGAAGTGATGGTACCGGATGCCATGATCTTCATTTTCTGAATGTTGAGCTTGAAGCCAACTTTTTCACTCTCCTCTTTCACTTTCATCAAGAGGCTCTTTAGTTGTTCTTCACTTTTTGCTGTAAGGGTGGTGTCATCTGCACCACGGGTGACTGATATTTCTCCCGGAAATCTTGATTCCACCTTGTGTTTCTTCCAGCCCAGAGTTTCTCATGATGTACTCTGCATATAAGTTAAATAAGCAGGGTGACAATATACAGCCTTGACGAACTCCTTTTCCTATTTGGAACCAGTCTGTTGTTCCATGTCGGGTTCTAACTGTTGCTTCCTGACCTGCATACAGATTTCTCAAGAGGCAGGTCAGGTGGTCTGGTATTCCCATCTCTTTCACAATTTTCCAAATTTTTTTGTGATCCACACCGACAAAGGCTTTGGCATAGTCAATAAAGCAGAAATAGGTGTTTTTCTGGAACTCTCTTGCTTTTTCCATGATCCAGCGGATGTTGGCAATTTGATCTCTGGTTCCTCTGCCTTTTCTAAAACCAGCTTGAACACCCGGAAGTTCACGGTTCACATATTGCTGAAGCCTGGCTTGGAGAATTTTGAGCATTACTTTACTAGCATGTGAGATGAGTGCAATTGTGCGGTAGTTTGAGCATTGTTTGGCATTGCCTTTCTTTGGAACTGGAATGAAAACTGACCTTTCCAGTCCTGTGGCCACTGCTGAGTTTTCCAAATTTACTGGCATATTGAGCAAATTTGGCCTTGGAATAAGGAATGAAGCAGGGCAAAGACTAATAGAGTTTTACCAAGAAAATGCACTGGTCATAGCAAACACCCTCTTCCAACAACACAAGAGAAGGCTCTAACATGGACATCACCAGATGGTCAACACCAAAATCAGATTGATTATATTCTATGCAGCCAAAGATGGAAAAGCTCTATATAATCAACAAAAACAAGACCAGGAGCTGACTGTGGCTCAGATCATGAACTCCTTATTGCCAAATTCAGACTTAAACTGAAGAAAGAAGGAAAAACCACTAGACCATTCAGGTATGACCTAAATCAAATCCCTTATGATTATACAGTGGAAGTGAGAAATAGATTTAAGGGCCTAGATCTGATAGATAGAGTGCCTGATGAAGTATGGAATGAGGTTTGTGACACTGCACGGGAGACAGGGATCAAAACCATCCCCATGGAAAAGAAATGCAAAAAAGTAAAATGGCTGTCTGGGGAGGCCTTACAAATAGCTGTGAAAAGAAGAGAGGTGAAAAGCAAAGGAGAAAAGGAAAGATATAACCATCTGAATGCAGAGTTTCAAAGAATAGCAAGAAGAGATAAGAAAGCCTTCTTCAGCGATCAATGCAAAGAAATAGAGGAAAAGAACAGAATGGGAAAGACTAGAGATCTCTTCAAGAAAATTAGAGATATCAAGGGAACATTTCATGCAAAGATGGGCTTGATAAAGGACAGAAATGGTCTGGACCTAACAGAAGCAGAAGATATTAAGAAGAGGTGGCAAGAATACACGGAAGAACTGTACAAAAAGATCTTCAAGACCCAGATAATCATGATGATGTGATCACTCATCTAGAGCCAGACATCTTGGAATGTGAAGTCAAGTGGGCCTTAGAAAGCATCACTACGAACAAAGCTGGTGGAGGTGATGGAATTCCAGTGGAGCTGTTTCAAATCCTGAAAGATAATGCTATGAAAAGGAAAGATTCAGTTCAGTTCAGTTCAGTTCAGTCGCCCAGTCGTGTCCAACTCTTTGCGACCCCATGAATCGCAGCACGCCAGGCCTCCCTGTTCATCACCATCTCTCGGAGTTTTAGACCCATTTAAATGCAGAGTTCCAAAGAATAGCAAGGAGAGATAAGAAAGCCTTCCTCAGTGAACAATGCAAAGAAATAAAGGAAAACAATAGAATGGAAAAAACTAGAGATCTCTTCAAGAAAATTAGAGATACCAAGGGAACATTTCATGCAAAGATGGGCTCAATAAAGGACAGAAATGGTATGGACCTAACAAGCAGGTGATATTAAGAAGAGGTGGCAAGAATACATGGAAGAACTATACAAAAAGATCTTCATGACCCAGATAATCACGATGGTATGATTACTCATGTAGAGCCAGACATCCTGGAATGAGAAGGCAAGTAGGCCTTAGGAAGCATCACTACAAACAAAGCTAGTGGAGGTGATGGAATTCCAGTTAAGCTATTTCAAATCCTAAAAGACGATGCTGTGAAAGGGCTGCACTCACTATGCCAGCAAACTTGGAAAACTCACAGTGGCCACAGGACTAGAAAAGGTCAGTTTTCATTCCAATCCCAAAGAAAGGAAATGCCAAAGAATGCTCAAACTACTGCACGTTGCACTCATCCCACATGCTAGAAAAGTAATGCTCAAAATACTCCAAGCCCGGCTTCAACAGTACGTGAACCGTGAACTTCCAGATGTTCAATCTGGAATTTTAAAAAGGCAGAGGAACCCGAGATCAAATTGCCAACATCCACTGGATCATCAAAAAAGCAAGAGAGTTCCAGAAAAACATCTACTTCTGCTTTACTGATTATGCCAAAGCCTTTGAATGCGTGGATCACAATACACTGCAGAAAATTCTGAAAGAGATGGGAATACCAGACCACTTGACCCGCCTCCTGAGAATTCTGTATGCAGCTCAAGAAGCAACAATTAGAATTGAACATGGAACAACAGACTAGTCCAAGTTGGGAAAGGAGTATGTCAAGGATATAAGTGTCACCCTGCTTATTTAACGTCTATGCAGAGTACATCATAAGAAACACTGTGCTGGAGAAGCACAAGCTGGAATCAAGACTGCCAGGAGAAATATCAATAACCTCAGATATGCAGAGGACACCACCCTTATGGCAGAAAGTGAAGAAGAACTAAAGAGCCTCTTGATGAAAGTGAAAGAGGAGAGTGAAAAAGCTGGCTTAAAATGCAACATTCAGAAAACTAAGATCATGGTATCTGGTCCCATCATTTCATGGCAAATAGATGGGTAAGCAATGGAAACAGTAACAGACTTTATTTTCTTGGGCTCCAAAATCACTGCAGATGGTGATTGCAGCCATGAAATTAAAAGACACTTGTTCCTTGGAAGAAATGTTATGGCCAACCTAGATAGCATATTCAAAAGCAGAGACATTACCTTGGCAGCAAAAGTCTATTTAGTCAAAGCTATGGTTTTTGGTAGTCATGCATGGATGTGAGAGTTGGACCATAAAGAAAGCTGAGCACTGAAGAATTGATGCTTTTGAACTGTGTTGTTGAAGATTCTTGAGACTACAAGAAGATCCAACCAGTCCATCTTAAAGGAAATCAGTCCTGAATATTCATTCGAAGGACTGATGCTGAAGCTGCAAAGAACTGACTCATTGGAAAAGACCCTGATACTGGGAAAGATTGAAAGTAGGAAGAGAAGGGGACGACAGAGGATGAGATGGTTGGATGGCATCACCAACTCAATGGATACGAGTTTGAGTAAACTCCAGGATTTGGTGATGGACAGGTACGTCTGGCATGCTGCAGTCCATGGGGTCGCAAAGAATCTGACATGACTGAATGACTAAACTGAACTGAACTGAATAAATCTGTTAAAACTAACTGATCAAAAGGCCATTTTTCTCTCCATATCAAAATTTCAAAAAGTTAAAAGAGTCTGCATGCCAGGGTATTCCCGAAAAATAATAATCCAAGTGGAATACACATTTGATTCTCTTTCCCAAGTAACATGGCCACCAAGGCAGACATGCTGGAGCAGCATGATGGAAACTCCTGAAGATACAGATGCTCTGGGAGTCTTCAAGGAAAACAGCAAGATTCAGGACCTCCTGTTCATAAATATGCTGTGCATCTCTTTGAACTAGTAAATTTCTCTTTAAGAATTCTCTTGATACCTTGAAATCTCAAAAAAATAATCAGAGATACACATAAAGGTCACCTACAGGAATGCTTACTATATTCTTTTATAACTAAATAATTTAAAATGCCAACAAATACGATATCATTTCTACTGCTAAATAAACTGTAGTAAATCCTCAAGACTAGCATATCATGAAATAATTTAAAATGTGTAAAAAGCCTAAAAATATTCTAAATGGCTCTTAAAAGAGGGTCGATTAAACAAATCATGATATATCTATTCAATGGAACACTATGCTATCATTAAAAGAGACCAAGGAAACTATGAAATAACTGGAATAGTCAAGAAGAACTACTAAGAAATAACTGGAATAGTCACTAAGAACTACTAAGTTAAATATAAAATAGTATGTATTTACGCTACCATGTGTCCAACAAAAGAAAGGGAAAGGTATTTATACACTCACATATATTTACTTTTATATGCATAAATTACCTATGAAAAGGTAGACTAAAATGTACACAGCACTACTATACACAAAAGCAATAAGTAACAAGTATTTACTGTGTAACACAGGGAACAATATTCAACATCTATAATAACCTATAAAGTAAAAGAATCTGAAAATATATATATGTAACAATCACTTTCCTGTACATGTCAAACTAACACAATATTTTAAATCAAATACACTTGAATTAAAAAAAAAAGAAAGAAAGAAATGAGTGAAATAGTCAGCAAAGGGAACCATAAACAAGGAGACAGGATTCAGAGTCAAACTTTCCACTATGTAACCATCTACCTTTTTCTTGTATTTTTATGCCATGTGAATATTTAATATATTCCAGAAAAAAACTGAAAAACATTAATGATAATGTGAAAGAAAATTGAACCACATGAGAAATACTGGATACAAAAAAATGAGAAAAACAGGTCACCAAAATGTATGAAACTAGGACTTAAATTTAAAAGGCAATTATGTACATATACATACTTCATTCATAATGCATTCACATACATTCGTACTCACTGAAGGATTTACACCAAAAAAATTAATGGTAATAACATATGAATAATGAGATTACAGGTAACTTTTTTCTTGTGCTTTACATGCAACATTCTTCTAATCAGAAAAAAAATATGGAAAACATTTTATTAGACACAAAAATCAATAAAAGCAAATTTTAAAACAACAAAAACAAAAATTTCTCATCTAAAAAACATTACTTTTTCATGGTAGTAATTTTTACATGAGTAATTTTTCTTTTTTAAAGATAAGTGTTTTAAATTTGTCCCCTTTATTGGCAACACAATAATGGTAAAATATATGTGTGTAGTAAACTAGGCTGACACATAGGAAATTCTAAAAACAATGAAAATAAGACTCTGAATTCTGAGTTTTGAGGGTTAAAATTCACAAATTCTTCTGTATTATGTAGTTGATGACAGACTTAGGTGAACAACTTTTAGAATATATAGTCTCCACGTACCATAAACATAGCCAATACATGCCTGCTCCACTGCAGAATAAGGGATCTGTGCATCTGCTAATGCCTTCTGGCCTATAAAAACAAAAAAGTTTTATCACAGAGCACTTTAAGTGAGTAAAAATAAGTTTAGAGTTTTACCAGAGTAATTCTAACTCTAGTGTGCTGTTGCCGTTTAGTCGCTCTCTAACTCTAGTTTGTTTAGTTGCTGTTTGCATCCAACTCTCTGTGACCCCAAGTACTATAGCCCTCCAGGATCCTCCCAACACCTGTCTATGGGATTTTCCAGGCAATAATCTGGAGTGGGTTGTCATTTCCTCCCCCAGGGGATCTTCCCAACCCGGGATCGATTCAAATGATCTCAGCCTCAGATCAAATCATCTAAGCCTTTCAGAAGTTATCTTACTTTCAAAAGTTATCATTTGGAGGGAGCTTCAAGAGGGAGGGGATATATGTATACCTATGGCTGATTCATGTTGAGATTTGACAGAAAAGAGCAAAATTCTGTAAAGCAATTATTCTTCAATAAAAAATAATAAAAAATTATCATTTCTTCCTCTAAGCTATTGTAACACTTTTTCACACCACCTTTTTGATATTTAACATTTCCTATTCTAACTATACACCTAACTATAAATATATTAAACCCCAAGAGTCTTAAAGCTCCTTAATGGCAAGGTGTCTTTTTCATTTCTGTCACTCTTTCACTCATCTAGAGGGCAAAATAAGACAGAATGTCAGTGCTGAGGAGGGGAACTCTGGGAGCACTCATATGGTCATCTTACAAAGCCAGGATCAAGATATGACCCTGTCTATGGAACAAGAAAAGAAGCTTCACAGAAGCTATCCAAAGGTGTAGAAATGACCAATGGAGGAACTGAGAAAAATTATGAAAATAAGAAGAGGAGAGCGGAAGCTAGAAAAAGGTTGACCTAAATCCTCATCTACCATAGTGAAAAGCAAACAGATATCTAAAACTGATAAATCAAATAGGAGAACAATTGTGGTGGAAAGAGTATTTAGAAACAGGGAGATAACCAACAGAAGAACTAAAGCCAAGACAGTTAAAAGAAGTTGCCCCAGAAGAGGTCTGGGATATATAAACCGTGTGTGTGTGTGTGTGTGTGTGTGTGTGTGTGTGTGTGTGTGTGTGTGTGTGTGTGTGTGTGTGTGTGTGTGTGTGTGTGTGTTGTGTGTCTGGGAAGTATAAACCATCTGTGTGTGTGTGTGTGTGTGTGTGTGTGTGTCTGGGAAGTATAAACCATCTGTGTGTGTGTGTGTGTGTGTGTATTCTAACCAAATGAACGCATCACTTTAAAGATTTTTAACTTAAGAAGATACATGAATTGACCATGGGATTGGTTTAGTCAGATCAGCTTTCTTTTCCTGCTTAATGTATAAGCCAAAAAAAAAAAAGACGTTCTCATATGCTCCCAGTAAAACTAATAATGGTCTGAAAAATAATCTGACAAGACTGATAAAACTGTTTATATTCATTGTTCCAATGAGTCTACTTCTAGGCTTTATCCTCAAAAATAATCAGTGATGAGAACAAATATTTGTGTTCAGCAAGATTTTCACTATAATTCTTTTAAAATATCAAAAAGCTGTAAAGCAAATATACAACAAAATGATAGCATACTGTTATAGAGAGTGAAGTAAGTCAGAAAAACAAATATCGTGTATAAATGTGTACATATGGAATTTAGAAAAATTATACTGATGAACCTATTTGTAGGACAGGAATACAGACTCAAACATAGAGGTAGACTTATGCACACAGCGGGGGAAGAAGAGGGTCAGACGAATTGAGAGTAGTACTGAAATACGTACGTAACTGTGTGTCAAACAGATAGCTAACGGGAAGTTGCTGTATAGCACGGGGAGTTCAGCCTAGTATTCTGTGACAACCTAGCCAGGTGGGTCAGAATGGAGGGAGAAGGGAAGTTCAAGAGGCAGGGGATATGTGTATACTGGCAACCCACTCCAGTACTCTTGCCTGGAAAATCTCATGGACAGAGGAGCCTTGTAGGCTACAGTCCATGGGGTCGCAAAGAGTCGGACACGACTGAGCCGACTTTACTCACTCATGGCTGTTTCATGCTGATGTATGACAGAAACCAACAACACTGTAAAGCAATTATCCTTCAATTAAAAATAAACAATTTAAAAAAAAATTTTAATTATGGCATAAATACACAAAGAAACATGTAAATTTAATTTTTTTCAATTTTGACAAGAGAAAAGCTTATAATAAATTTTAGAAATCATGATACATATTTAGAATACGATCCCACAGAGCCATAGAAAAAATAAATATTAAAAGAGAACAATATTAACAGTAGCTAGGCCTGGGTTTCGAGAAGGCAATGGCACCCCAATCCAGTACTCTTGCCTGGAAAATCCCATGGACGGAGGAGCCTGGTAGGCTGCAGTCCACGGGGTCGCTTAAGGATCAGACACGACTGAGTAACTTCACTTTCACTTTTCACTTTCCTGCACTGGAGAAGGAAATGGCAACCCACTCCAGTGTTTTTGCCTGGAGAATCCCAGGGACGGGGGAGCCTGGTGGGCTGCCATCTTTGGGGTTGCACAGAGTCAGACACGACTGAAGTGACTTAGCAGCAGCAGGCCTGGGTTACAAACTTTGTTTTCATTATTATATATCTATGTTCCAATAAATATCATGCATTGCTCTTATAATTAGTAGGAGAGAATGAGTTATGGTGAAAAGGTAAGTTTGAGCTTGTGCTCTGTCCTTCCTCTAAGCGGCCAAAGCATCTTGCAGCTCCCATGGTCTATTCACCATGTATGTGAACTTGCCTTATTTTCCATACTAGAAGGCAAAGGCTCTGAGATCTGTACACCAGACTTTGACTGAATCTTCCCAAGTGACCGGGATGCACTCCTTAATATCTGTTGAACATTTTCTCCTAACACCAGGTTGACTTCATTATTTTCAGATTTAAATCATTATTAAGTAAAAATGTTAAAGGGATTAGAAAACAAAGGAAGCACAGAAGTAACTATTAATATCGGAAACAGTTTCAAAGAGTTACATGGTGTTGCTTTACCACTTTGCATTTAGCTGCAGAGGGATTCCTAACCTTTCTCTGAGGGAAAGAAGATGGGCAGGACTGTGTAAAGAGTAAGAAGTCTCTAAATAATGTGACAGGACACAATTCTGCTGGTTGCGCTTCCCTCCACACTATGCATTTAGGAAATAATGAGGACGGAGAAGGTAGCAGAACCTCCTCCTAACCAATTCTCTTGCCTCAGCACCACAGCTGACAAGTAAGTCCAGAGGGCTGAGTACAAAACCATTTATAGTATCTCAGGGACTTCCCTGCCAGGTCATGCTCAGATACATGTTCAATTAAACATGACTGATGTAGGCTGAAGGTGAACATATTCACCTAGAACTACATCAGATATGTGAACAGTTACCCTTTTGCACTTCTCACCTCCCTCTCACTTCTCACAACTGGAACCAACGGGTTTGTAAAAACAAAGCTAAGTTCTAAAAGTGCATTCTACATAAAAATCCCTTTTTAAATTGAGTTTATTTTCCTAATAATGTCTGCAAAACAAGAAAATTGTAATCAGTAAACAGAGGCAATCAAGCTGAATTTCTTGTTATTAGACAATCCCAGAGGTAAATTCAAACTTAATAACTTCATCTCAACTTTACCATCTTATAATCAAGTTATTTTATCCATATGTTATTATAGTAACCACTTTTAACTAACAAACAGAACAAAAAATACATAGAAAAACTGATTAAAGCATTTCCTATTTCAAAGAAAAGTAGAAGCTGTTTGGAGACAATAGTAAAAGGAGAAGATTTAACAACCAAACAATAAACACTGAATGCATATTATACACCTAGAGAATCAATATCAGCTAATCAAATCTCACGAACCTTCCTTTTGGGGGACAGAGATGTCCTGATTTCCTGTATAGCAAACACAGAGCTGCAAAATGGAGTTGAAATGAAATCTAATGTATGAACACTGAGTGCACAGGTACTTGGAAAGACAAGGAGTTTTTAATGAAAAATGACAATAATTTTTTCTGGGTTGCCTGGCAATAATCTGACAGGGAAAGGAGGAAGGGAAGCCTTCACAGGAGAAAGACTGTACCTAAAGAACTTCATGGAACCATGAAGTTTCCAAGACCTCCACATGTGGGAAGCCTTTGTTGTTCAGTCGCTAAGTCACGTCTGACTCTGTGACCCCATGGAATGCATTATGCCAGAATTCCCTGTCCCTCATTATCTCTCGGAGTTTGCTCAAATTTGTGTCCCTTGAGTCGGTGATGCTATCTACCATCTCATCCTTTGCAGCCCTCTTCTGTTTGCCTTCAATCTTTCCCAGCATCAGGGTCTTTTCAAATGAGTCAGCTCTTCTCATCAGGCAGCCCAAGTATTGGAGCTTCAGCATCAGCATCAGCCCTTCCAATGAATATTCAGGACTTATTTCCTTTAGAATGGACTGGTTGGATTTCCCTTACAGTCCAAGGGACCCTCAAGAGTCTTCTCCAACACCACAATTTGAAAGCATCGATTCTTCAGCACTGAGCCTTCTTTATGGTCTCACACTCACATCCGAATATGACTACTGGAAAAACCATAGCTTTGTCTATACAGACCTTTGTCGGCAAAGCAATATCTCTGCTTTTAATATGCTCTCTACGTTTGTCATAATTTTTCCTTCCAAGGAGCAAGTGTCTTTTAATTTCATGGCTACAGTGACCATCCGCAGTGATTTTTGGAGCCCAGGAAAATAAAATCTGTCACTGCTTTTACTTTCTCCCCTTCTATTTGCCATGAAGTGATGGGATCGGATTCCTTGATCTTAGTTTTTGAATGCTGAGTTTTAAGCCAGCTTTTTTCACTCACCTCTTTCACCCTCAAGAGGCTCTTTAGTTCCTCTTCATTTCTTGCCAGTAGAGTGATATCATCTACATATATGAGATTGTTGATATTTCTCCTGGCAATGTTGATTTCAGCTTATGACTCATTTAGCCTGGCACTTCCCATGATATACTCTGCATGTAAGTTAAATAAAGTGAAGTCGCTCAGTCATGTCTGACTCTTTGCCACCCTGTGGACTGTAGCCCACCAGGCTCCTCCATCCATGGGATTCTCCAGGCAAGAATACTGGAGTGGGTTGCCATTTCCTTCTCCAGAGGATCTTCCTGACCCAGGAATTGAACCCAGGTGTCCCGCACTGGAGGCAGACACTTTAACAGGATGACAATAAATAGCTTTGTCATGCTCCTTTCCCAATTTGAACCAGTCCGTTGTTCCATGTAAGGTGCTAACTGTTGCTTCTTGACCCGCATACAGGTTTCTCCAGGAGACAAGTAAGATAGTCTGATATTCCCAAATCTTGAAGAATTTTCCAAAGTTTGTTGTGATTCACACAGTCAAAGGCTTTCGTGTAGTCAATGATGCAGAAGTGGATGTTTTCCTGTAATTCCTTTGCTTTCTCTATGATCCACTGAATGTTGGCAATTTGATCTCTGGAAGCCAGAATTTCCCTTAAACAACTGATACCTAAGCTTAGATTGCTTGGCCCTGAAAAAGCTTCCTGTGAAGATTGCAAGGCTGCTCCACAATCAAGACAGGCCACACAATAAATAACAATGTTCAAAGATCTAAATGTTCTATTTTACCTGCTTCCTTTGCCAAGTCAGGATAGTCTCTTGAGTTCTCACCTCCAGGCTTTGTAAACTAGAAATATAGAAGATAACAAAAGTAAACACTATGGTGATAGTCTCTCACAAGAGAGAACCACAGAAATTCATTCATCTAGTCATTTAAACAAAATGAGTATCTATCAGTGTTGCTGGACTCTGATAATAAATAATATACAGCTTGTACCAGCAGGGAACTTATGTAATGGAAGGCAGGCAATTACACAACAGTGTACTAAGTACAGAATGATTTGGGAGACACAACTACCCAGGCTCAGCGGACTAGAATGGCTTCCCAGAGGAACTGATATTTATTTAAATAAGGTATTTAAGAATGAGTAGGAGAATCCCAGGGATGGGTGAGCCCGGTGGGCTGTTGTCTATGGGATGGCACAGAGTCGGACACGACTGAAGCGACTTAGCAGCAGCAGGAGCTAGGTAAATGAAAAAAAAAGCAAAGTCCACAGCTAAGAAATGCAAAAAATAAATAAAAACCTACCCTAAAGCCTATAAGAAAAATAGCAATCTGTTGCCCTCCACTCACTAGTCTTACTTGCTCCCCAAAATATCCATTTTCAATCCTTTCAAATATTTCTTTTATAAAATGTCACATTTCTAAATATTCTATTATTTCTTGACATCAATTTAAGAAATTATATCATAGTCTTCAATAAGGGACAATGAGAATTAGGTCTCTTAGACCACCTCACTTATATATTTACAGTTCCTCATCCTCCTTATACAGTGGAAACACAAGTTTTAAATTAAATCACTACACAGTGCTTACCTTATTAAGACAATGTTGCTTATTATTGAGCCAGGTTGTATATTATGATTATATGTGCGTCATTGAGCAATTTATTTTGTTTTTCCTGGAGTTAACTGCCTCATTTTTTAAAAGTTTAAGCAAACACTCTTGTAATCATTGACAAAGATTCTCTCCTTCACCAAATTCTATTCAAGCTTCTCTGATTCCTCTTCTCTAGTCACATGTACTGCACACTGGACTTTAGCAATAGCATACTATTTATTAAAATCTGCCCTAACACTTTACCTAGTGTCTACCTTTATCTTTGACAACAACCACACAAACTAAAATACAGAACTTTCCCTGCCACTCCACACATTCTTCTAAACATGCTGTCCCTTACCTCAACCCCGCCTCACCCCCAAAGTAATTATTATCCTGATCCTTATAATAATTGCTTCCTTGTAGTATTTCGTAGTTCTATCACCCAAGTGTCTTAGACACTATATTTCAGCCTTGCCTTTTAAAAAAAATTATGGGCCTTTTAAATTCTCTTTTAATTTACAGGTTCCCCTCCACTACATGATTTTCCTCTCAACACATCTGTTAAAGAACCCAGACGGCTGGGACAGTAGTTTCCCATACTCTGGACTTTGTAGATCGCATATTCATACAGTTCAACCTGTTCCTCTGTTCTCTGTCCCACAAATTGGTAGCCGGATCCAGAATCTTGCAGACTCACTCTATCTCTTTGGCAAAACTATCAGTAGTGGTCTATTTTTTCATCTGAAAGCATATGATTTTCTCTCTTTGTGTTGTTAGCAGCTCTTAGTACTCAATGATTAGAACCAGTAATTCTCAAAACTTCTCAGTCTCAAGATGGCTTTATATTCCTAAAAATCACTGAAGATGCCAGAACTTTGATCATGTGGGTTATAGTTACCAATATTTACTCTATTAGCACGTATAACAGGACATTTAAAATAACAATTCACTCAAAAAAATTACATGTTAACATAAATAATTTTATTAAAAATTATAATATTCCCCTCAAGAAAAACTGATGAGGGGCATTGTTTTGCACTTCAGCAATTCTCTTAAATATCTGCTTTCATATGAGGCAAGTGAATTCTTACATCTGACACAGCTGATTCTTCATTCAACCTTTGGCATTATTTTTTAGGTTGAAGTCTGTGAAGCAAATCTGACCTCACACTGATATGTGGTTAGAAAAGGTAAGAGGACTTTAATAGCCTTTTAAGAAAATTGTGGGTATTCTTTTTTAATACTAGCCTAAAACATAAAAAGTGGGAGTTTCTGACAGGCTAAAAGCAATGTTGAATTTAAAGAATATCAATCAACTTTTCATACTCTTGCTATATTCAAGTCCATTAAAATCTTGCCCTTTAAGTAGACTGATAATCTTGACTTTTCTCTGGAGTCTTTTCACATGATTTCCAAAATTTGCCCTGAAGTTAGCATGTATCTGATCACCAGTGCACTGGGAACAGGGCTGGTAATTACTAACATTTAATACTATACAGCATTCCATTTAATTCCCTTTTTTCAGCTCGGGCCTCACTCCTGTCTTCCACTAAAACTAAAGGTCAGATGATTCTAGAGACACATCAGTTCAGTTTCTCCAGGGAACAAGCCTCCAATACCTTGACAATGAACTGATAGTGACCTAGTGGTAAAAAGGATCTTGGAATCCAATTATACCACGGAAGTGTTTTTCTTCCCTCCTCTCATTCCCACCTTAGTTGATATCTAGTACATCAGGTCCTAAGCCTTCTCAAGTTCTGCAGAAGGACTCAACCAGTATAATCCTTCTTCAAGAACTTGGGCTCTGAGTTTCTCTGTTTTGAGTCAATAACCACAGTTCCATCAGCTTTTAATCATCCACTGTATTTCTGACATCGTTCTACTGTTTCCTCTCCTAGTCACTTCACCCTGATGGGTTAATACTTTAATTTCTTTACTGTCATTTTTGTGAGAGTTGGAAAGCACCAATAGAGATAAATTCATATTTCCAATCTATTACACTTAACCAAATGTCCTAATACATTATATTTAAATAGTTTACCCTTTCCTTCTCCATATTATACATTCCTTAAGAACTTGGGTCTTTGGTAATCATGCAGATGGAGCCCTCAAGAGGGGACAAGTATATAAATTTAAAAAAATTTTTTTAAGGTATTCCCTGGTGGTCTAATGGCTTAGAATCTGAGCTCCCAATGCAGGGGGCCCTGGGTTGATCCCTGGTTGGGGAGCTAGATCCAACATGCCACAGCTAAAGATCCTATGTGCTGAAACTGCCACAGCTAAAGATCCTATGTGCTGAAACTAAGACCTGACACAGCCAAATAAATAAATAAAAGTTTAAAGGAATGGGATTACTGCCCTTATAAAAAGATCCCCTAGATTTCCCTCACCCTTCTGCCATACATAGCTGTCTATGAAACACAGAGCAGGACCTTAAAAGTTTAAGGTTGGTTTCGTGGAAAGAGAACTTCCCATAGGAACCCTCTGTCACAAAGTATATGCATTTAATAGTGTTCAACTAACACTTACTGAGCTCTTCAAGTACAAGGCATTTTCAAAGTGCTACAGGTAGAGCAATTAATTAACCTGGGAGATAGCTATATGCAAAAGAAGAATATAGACATATAAACAGAATTTCAGGATAAACTAGAAAGTACTAAGACAGAGCTTAAGTACAGGGCTCTACAGGACAGTCAGGAGAATCAGAACTTCTCCTAGAAGATCTGAATTGATCTTTTAAAAAAGCAAACAAGTTAACCAAGTGAAGACAAATGGTCTTAAGTAGAGAAAAACAACAGAAAGCAAAGCAACAGAGGCATAAAAAGTTTGGGATGAAACTATCAGTACTTAGGCATCACTGGAGCACAGAAGTAACGAGCATGTCAAGAAATGAGATTGTAGCTGCCTCTGGCCTCCTGAGTACCAAGCAGAGTACCACGTGAGAAACGCACAGGTCAGAGGATGCAGAAAACCTGCCACCTGTGCCAAGACGCTGAGCATCACTGAGATTTCTACTCCTACACTTGCAACTGAGAAGGGATCCAACACGGAGTATTCCTGGAAGTGCAGCGCTGGCGACATTTACGACCTGCTTTCCTTCTGAGTATGGGGCAAACCTTGCCTCAGTTACAGGTCCACACAACTTAGATTTCCACCCGTATTCAAAGGAGGTGCGGAGTTTGGGTCATCTTGAGGCCTTCTTCACAAACTGCGCCTCAGGAAGAAAAGGGAAGGAGGAACATATAGCCGCAGAACAACACTGCGGCATTATGATTCCGCAGAGACATCAACGTCACAACCCGTCCGAGTCGCCTGATGCCTCACAGACAAGGAGCCGAGCTGGGCGGTGGGAAGCCAGTGGCGCCCTCCGGTAGGAAGGGCAGACAGACGGACGGCGTCAAGTCCTGACACCCCACACCCGACCCCTAGCCCCGTTTCCCGGTCACTCAGGGCTCCCGCGGCCTCACCCAGGCTGAGCGGAGCAGGGAGCCCACCTCCAGGGACCCACAGCTCTGTTTACCTTGGTCATCCCAACCCCCACCACAAACACCCGGTTCCGGAGCAGAGACTGTGAAGCGGCCAAAGACATCGTTCGAACCACTGTGGGCACAGGCGGGCGCAGCGGACGTAAAGCTTGCGGATCTGAGGTTGGCGCAGACTGAAGCCGCAGCTCCGCCTGAGCTTTTGGAGTCAGGGAAGCAACAGGGAGGCGGCCGAGGGGCGGGGCGGGGCGGGGCGGGGCGGGCAGACCTGGGAACGTGCGCATGCGCGGAGCCACGGGCGGCGACTGTGGAGGGAGGGAAGTGCTAGGGGACTTAAGCGGACAAAGTTCAAGGCGAGAATTCACCGGTTGGTTGGAAGCTCAGTCCCTTTCAGCCCTTGAAAAAGGCTCCATAGGCTAGTACCAGTCCTTCAGGTTTAAATTCTCTATGCTGAGGGCTATTGTTGCCTGCAGCAAGGTCTGAGATTGAGGAAAGGCTGGATTCAAGAAAGCGTAGCCTGAGGAAAAATTCTGAAATGTTGGGAGCTGCTCTGTATCCTAACGGTCGAGAAGTTAGAAGGGATACACTACGGGGGAGGGGGACGGATTTTATTGTATGAATGTCTAAAATAAAACCAAAGTCCTGTCAGTAGCCGTGTGACTTTTTTTTTTTTTTTTTAGTGTTTCTAACATGCTTGGTTTGTTCATTATTTATGTCTGTTTGGCTTTGCTGGGTGTTCCTTGCTTTGCGCACTTTCTCTAGCTGTAAGGGGCAGCGGCTGGTCTTCCATGCGGTACGCAGCCTTCTCACCGCGGTGACTTGTCTTGGGGAGCGCAGGCTCTGGATGCCCCGGCTTCAGTAGGTGCAGCACCTGCGCTCAGTACTTGTGGCGACCTGGGGCTTAGTTGCTCAGGGGCTCGTGGGATCTTCCCAGACCTGGGATTTGACCGAACCCGTGTCCCTTGCATTGGCAGGCGGATTCTTATCCTCTGCCACCAGGAAAGTTCTCTGTGTGACCTTTTGTCTTGTGAGGATTAAGGGAGGTGACAGAAGCAAAGCCTTTAGCACTTGATACAGGGACTATATATATGTAGGTATGTTGTGGATATAGTATATATTTACGGGATGATTTTATTGGCTGATTCTGAATTTGCAGATTTTCATACGGATAAGAATGAATCTGGAACCCCAAAATCAATACTCCAAGAGCTCTGGAGTTGGGGGAAAAAATATGTGAATTGCCCCACATGTCTGTTCTCAGTTGAGGTTACATAATACCCTGTCCAGTTCATGCTGTAAACAAATGTGTTTCTCATGATTTCATGCCATGTTTTCATATTTTTGTGTTTTGTTTTTGATTTCACCATTTAAAATCTCCCGCAACCATGGTGCCTGAAGTACTACCTGGTATACCTGTGAAGTTCTACCTGTGAAGAAAATACTGAACTTGGCTCATACATGAGTTATAGTGTTATTGGCCCTGAGCTCAATACAAATAACAAGATGTCTTTAAACAGAAACACATAAAACCAGCTTATTTATTGATCAACTGACAAAATATGTTGTGGGCAGAGACCTGCAGGTGCCTAACTCTGTATTTTCCTTAGGAGCAATTGTTCAGTTCAGTTCAGTCGCTCAGTCGTGTCTAATTCTTTTCGACCCCATGAATCGCAGCACACCAGGCCTCCCTGTCCATCACCAACTCCTGGAGTTCACTCAGACTCACATCCATTGAGTCAGTGATGCCATCCAGCCATCTCATCCTCCGTCGTCCCCTTCTCCTCCTGCCCCCAATCCCTCCCAGCATCAGAGTCTTTTCCAATGAGTCAACACTTTGTATGACGTGGCCAAAGTACTGGACTTTCAGCTTTAGCATCATTCCTTCCAAAGAAATCCCAGGGTTGATCTCCTTCAGAATGGACTTGTTGGATCTCCTTGCAGTCCAAGGGACTCTCAAGAGTCTTCTCCAACACCACAGTTCAAAAGCATCAATTCTTCAGCTCTCAGCCTTCTTCACAGTCCAACTCTCACATCCATACATGACTACTGGAAAAACCATGGCCTTGTCTATGGACCTTAGTCGGCAAAGTAATGTCTCTGCTTTTGAATATACTATCTAGGTTGGTTATAACTTTTCTTCCAAGGAGTAAGTGTCTTTTAATTTCATGGCAGCAATCACCATCTGCAGTGATTTTGGAGCCCCAAAAAATGAAGTCTGAAACTGTTTCCACTGTTTCTCCATCTATTTCCTATGGAGTGATGGGACCAGATGCTATGATCTTCATTTTCTGAATGTTGAGCTTGAAGCCAACTTTTTCACTCTCCTCTTTCACTTTTATCAAGAGGCTTTTAGTTCCTCTTCACTTTCTGCCATAAGGGTGGTGTCATCTGCATATCTGAGGTCACTGATATTTCTCCCAGCAATCTTGATTCCAGCTTGTGTTTCTTCCAGTCCAGTGTTTCTCATGATGTACTCTGCATATAAGTTAAATAAGCAGGGTGACAATATACAGCCTTGACCTACTCCTTTTCCTGTTTGGAACTGTCTGTTGCTCCATGTCCAGTTCTAACTGTTGCTTCCTGACCTGCATATAGGCTTCTCAAGAGGCAGCTCAGGTGGTCTGGTATTCCCTTCTCTTTCAGAATTTTCCACAGTTTATTGTGATCCACACAGTCAAAGGCTTTGGCATAGTCAATTGTTCAGTATTCACTAATTTGTGTTCAGAGCAATTTTTAGAAAATAACTAACACCAAAATCTGAGAACTGACTCTGTATGTGTGTATGTTTGTAAAATTTCTGAGGCCCTTTCCAGTCTTAAGGGTGTATGATAAGAGCCCCTCATAGATCTTCATGGCATAAAGCATCAGATGCTGGAAGGTCACCTCCTCCAGTTGTTCTTAGGACTGGTAGAATTTAAGGCCAGGTGTTCATTTAACAAAAACTCTAGGTGGCTGCTGAGGAGTTACTGGGCTGGAGGTGAAAAGATAGAGGACTTGGGGCAAGCTGAGGTGTTTCTGAGACTGACCAAGCTATCTCTGTGGGGACTGAGTGTCCTGTCTGGGGGCAGGAGTGGGTAGGTAGGGACATGTTCAAATTGATGCTGACTGGCCTCAGTTCAGTTCAGTTAAGTTGCTCAGTAATGTCCAACTCTTTGCGACCCCATGAATCGCAGCACACCAGGCCTCCCTGTCATTAACCAACTCCCAGAGTTCACTCAGACTCATGTCCATCAACTCAGTGATGCCATCCAGCCATCTCATCCTCTGTCTTCCCCTTCTCCTCCTGCCCCCAATCCCTCCCAGCATCAGAGTCTTTTCCAATGAGTCAACTGTTCGCATGAGGTGGCCAAAGTACTGGAGTTTCAGCTTTAGCATCATTCTTTCCAAAGAACACCCAGGACTGATCTCCTTTAGGGTGTTGCAAAAGACAGACACACTTAGCCCTGAAGGGAAACTGAACCAAGTGAACTCTCAGTTCATAGGTCATTTTTATTATTTCAAAAGGCCTTATAGAAATTGCACATTTATATATATTGTGCCACCCCCCCCAATAAAAATCACCAAAAGTTCAGAACATGCATATTCAGAGGCCACTTTCTACTGAATCAGAGCATCTGGGAGTAAAGCCTAGACATGAATGTTTAGTTTTTCCAGGTGATTCAAAGGAGCCTCCACTAAAGAATGGGTCAGCTTAGTAAAATCTTCACCTGGTCAGACAAGGGGCAAAGAATCTCCCCTTTTCCTCCCTGTCCCTAGAGCCTAGCATAAGACAGGCACTGAAGAAGTCATTAAGTGGAAAGTTGTTTCTTGAAACTCTGATTGATTGTTAAAGACAACATTATGATTGGTGGATAAACAACACAATAAAACAAGAAGTCACAGGGTCCAGGTTAATTATCATGCAACAAATGCTCCCTGTCCATTGGATATTGGTTTCAAAATAGAGCCCACAGAGGTGGAGACGGAATAATAAACATTGCAGTTAATGCTGAAAACGTTAGAAAGGGACACTTTCCTTTCCAGTGTGGAAGACTAGATAATCCAAAAATTCTACCACAAAATATCTAGAAATACTCCACAAAATACAACAAATGTTCTTTTAAAGTATACAATATAGGAGAGAAACTTTTTTGTTTTAATTTTATAGTCCTCTGTACCGTTTGAATGGTTTGATCTTACGTGTGTATTACTTTTTTTGTCATTACTATAGTATGTCTTATTTTAATTCTTGTTGTCGTGTTTTCATTTTAACTAATTGTTTTTGAGTAGATAAGATTTAAAACATGAATCAAGATTCAAAAATTTTAAAAAGTCAAACTGTAAAAATTCTCTTTCCTACCCCTATTGCCAGTTCCCGAGTTCCTCTTCCCTATTCTAGAAATATTTTATGTAGCTACATTATGAAAGGAGTGGAAACACCGTGTGTGCTCAGTTGTGTCTGACTCTACAACCCCATGGACTATAGCCCCACCAGGCTCCTCTGTCCAGGGAATTTTTCAGGCAAAAATACTGCATGATATCATCATTTCCTGCTCCAGAGGATCATCCCAATCCAGAGATCAAACCCACTTCTATTGTCTCCTGTGGTGGCAGGTAGATTCTTTACCACTGCACCACCTGGGAAGCCACACAAGTATATATATATGCACACCCAAATAATGCTGTCCTTCTCTATAACACAACCTTTAACTTTCTTCACACACTCTGATAGCTCAGTTGGTAAAGAATCTGCCTGCAATGCAGGAGACCCCAGTTCAATTCCTGGGTTGGGAAGATCCACTGAAGAAAGGTTAGGCTACCCACTCCAGTATTCTTGGGCTTCCCTTGTGGCTCAGCTAGTAAAGAATCCGCCTGCAATGCAGGAGACCTGGGTTTGATCCCTGGGTTGGGAAGATCCCTTGGAGAAGGAAATGCTACCCACTCCAGTATTCTGGTCTGGAGAATTCCATGGACAGTGGATCGCAAAGAGTCAGACAGGACTGAGTGACTTTCAATTAATTAAATTAAAAATCACACACTATTCCAATGTTGACTTTTTTCATACAATAGATTTTGAAGCCCACCTTAGAGTGTCCTGTGTTTTTTTTCATAACTGCATAGTATTCAGTATATCACTTCAGTTCAGTCACTCAGTCATGTCTGACTCTTTGCGACCCCATGAACTGCAGCATGCCAGGCCTCCCTGTCCATCACCAACTCCCAGAGTCCACCCAAACTCATGTCCATTGAGTTGGTGATGCCATCCAACCATCTCATCCTGTGTTGTCCCCTTCTCCTCCTGCCCTCAACCTCTCCCAACATCAGGGTCTTTTCCAATGAGTCAGCCAAAGTATTGGAGTTTCAGCTTCAACATCAGTCCTTCCAGTGAACACCCAGGACTAATCTCCCTTAGGTTGGACTGGCTGGATGTCCTTGCAGTCCAAGGGACTCCCAAGAGTCTTCTCCAACACCACAGCTTAAAAGCATCAATTCTTCGACACTCAGCTTTCTTTATAGTCCAACTCTCACATCCATACATGACTACTGGAAATACCATAGCTTTGACTAGACGGACTTTTGTCAACAAAGTAAACCATAATTTATTTAAGCAATCTCTGTTGTATATTAACATGGTTTCCAGTCTTTTGTTATTATAAGCAATTTATATATATGATATTTCACACCTGTGTGGGTATAACTGCAGGCTAAATTATTAAAATGGGAATTTCACAGTAAAAAAATAGAGGTAATATCTAAACATAAACTGTCAATTAGCCTCCATTAAAGATATTCCTATCATCATTGTCAGAGTGTTCTACACATATCACTTAATAACTAAAACAGGACTTCCTTGGTGGTCCAGTGGTTAAGAATCCATCTGCCAGTGTAGGGGACACGGGTTCAATCCGTGGTCCAGAAAGATTCCACATACTGTGGGGCAACTAAGCACAGGCACCACAATGACTGAACCACACACCCTAGGGCCCATGCTCTGCAACAAGAAAAGCCACTACAATGAGAAGCCCTTGCACCACAGCTAGAGAATGCCCATGCACAGCAACAAAGAGTCAAGAAACTAAAACAAATAAACAAAATTAAAATAACTAAAACAATAATTTTTATTTCATATTATAAAGTCAGAAGAGAGTTTGGCATAAAACCAGCAGGATTTAAAAGGAGAAAAAAAAATGTTATTGCTGTGGCCATATTATTACTACCACTCTAATCCTACCTCCATTGCTCCTTTGCTAAGCTTCCTTGGAATCCCAGAAATAATCATAATGTAGAGAGGAGGCAGAGCACCTTCTTATTTTAAAACCCAGGCACCAAATTTCCTTTTAGGAAAGGAAGTTTCTTTATTTGGTGTATTAGCTGCTACCGCTAAGTCTCTTCAGTTATATCCGACTCTGTGCAACCCCATAGACAGCAGCCCACCAGGCTCCTCCGTCCCTGGGATTCTCCAGGAAAGAATACTGGAGTGGTTGCCATTTCCTTCTCCAATGCATGAAAGTGAAAAGTGAAAGTGAAGTTGCTCAGTCGTGTCCAACTCTTAGCGACCATGGACTGCAGCCCACCAGGCTCCTCCGTCCATGGGATTTTCCAGGCAAGAGTACTATAGTGGGGTGCCACTGCCTTCTCCAATTAGTTTGCTAGGGTTGCCATAACAAAGTCACAAACTGAATAATTTAAACAGCAGCAATGTATTTCTGCACAGTTCTGGGGGCTAGAAGTCTAGGATCAAGGTAATGGCAGGGTTCATTCTGTCTGAGGCCTTGGCTTCTCCTTGGCTTCTAAATGGCCATCCTCCCCTTTGTCTTCCCCTATACTCATCTGTGTTTAAAATTTTTTCTTCTTCTAAGGATATCAGTTATTTTTATTTAGGGCCAACTCTAATGACCTCATTTTAACTTAATTACCTCTTTAAAGACTCTGTCTTACAAATACATTGTGAGGTACTGAGGGATAGGACTTCAGCACATACATTTGGGGCAACACAATTCAGTCCATAACAGTTAGCTTTAACCTGCTTAAGTATGAGAAGTGAAGTCCCACAATTGTTTCCCAAACTTTTGTAAAAATCTTTCTATGCAGCACCCCACTCCAGTAGTCTTGCCTGGAAAATCCCATGGATGGAGGAGCCTGGTGGGCTACAGTGCATGGGGTCACAAAAAGTCAGACACGACTGAGCGACTAAACTAAACTATGCAGCCTCGTGTCTATGACTCTTTAAGGAGTGGCAGAATTGGAGTTGTGCCCAGTAATGTGGAGAAAAGAGACAGGGAGAGATGGCCTGGTGATCCATAACCTGAATTAATTTGTTGGAAACAAGGGTAGCTTACAAATAGCCAGAAGTGAGATAAGCCCCGATTAACCTTGAGGGTCACAGAGAGGAACTATTATGAGGCAATGACAAAAATTCTATCACTGATCTCTAGCCAGGGTCCTCTGAGCCCTCTTCTCTACTAGGCTTCAGCCTCCCCTAAAGTAGTGAGAAGAGATTTTACAAGGAGAAGAAGGAATAGGGAGGTGGGTGAGCCAGGACGGTGTACAGTTGGGGAAGTGAAAACTCAAAATACGCAGAGCGGGTTTAGTCCACATGGAACTATTCCAGCTTTGCTGTCCCTTCTGCAAGCTTAGGCTCCCTCAGAGACTGGGAGATAGGAGCCCTATCTTCAGATGTTGGCTGGAACAAACAGTAATTTCTTTTGGCAGTCTTGAGTTTTCTTAGGCAGGTACTTTAAAAGGGGCTAGAGTCATTCTAGGGATGTGTCCTTGAGCTATTAGAAACTATGTTAAGAGTTCAGTTCATGCTGGACATTTCTCTTTTGCAACAGTATATTACTGATTAAAATCTGTTTTCACTAGTTTAGCTTTCAGCTTTCTTTGAATTTGGCACTTACCACTTTTATTACCTATGCTTTACAGATTAAAATTTTGGCACTTAAGAGAGATTGGCAGTCTTGTCCAAAATCACACAGCAGAGCTGGGCTTTCTCCTACCCATGTCTTCTGGTCTCCAACAGGCTGAGGGTGTTTCCAAAGGAGGAACAGTTTTTGAAGGCCTAGGGCAGAGCAGCGTGCTTTCAGCAGGAAGCAGTGGTGGAAGGCCGAGTGGCCTGTTCCCAGAGTAGGCCCCAATGCTGTGCGCCCTGACCAGCACCCTGCGCTTTTCATGCCCCTGGAGGCCACTTGGGACCCGAGGCTGCTCCTCCAACCTGGGGGCTGCAGGTTGGGAGATCCAGGTGTGAGTTCTGGTGGGTCCAGACCGCACTAAGTGCGCTTGCTGTTCTGCTGAGCCTGGGAGGCAGCTGGGGTGAGCTCCACTGGGCTGAAGGAGGCAGGGTCCAGCACGCCTGGTGCTGTTGCCAGGCAGGGACCCATGGCCTGTGCTCCCACTACACGCAGGCAGATCGAAGCTGATCTCAGGGAGAGAAAGCAATGAGTGGTCCTACGAGAGATCTTAGTTCCCACCCAGAAATTGAACCTGGGTGGGTAGCCTAGATGAAAACCAGGAATCCTAGCTGCTAGACCACCAGGAAGGAGAGACTAGAAGGAAAGTGGCCTTGGCACCATTTGAAAACAAGAATGTTTCAAGGAGGCAAAGACTGTAAAAACAGGTACAAAGCTTATTACAGACACAGCACAACATATGGGAGAGCAACAGAGAAGCAGTTGTATTTAAGTCAGAAAAGCTAGGCAGAAACACACACCCAGAGAGAAAGGGAATGTGGGGCCTCTCTAACGAGGAGGAGGCCAGTAAAGAGGTGAGTTAAATCACTTATAAAGGACAGCCTTTGGGTCTTTATATATGGAAAATTATCCTGTTTCTTCACACCTGACTGGTCCTAGACCTCTCCAATATGTCTGCGCAACACTTGGCTAACATGGATCCCACTGCAGAGACCTATGGGGCTGTGTCCACGCTTACTATGGGGTGGCACCTCCTCCCTTTTGACCCCCAATAAGCCTTTCTGCACATGTGTAGACAGGGACATTTTCCTTGACCTCAGGAGTGGTCACCTAACCTCTTTATTCCAGCAGAGCTCAGTTACTGACGCTAGTTTTGTCCTTGGCGAGTCTGAGTGAGAAGCTTCAGTTTTACTCCACTGATAAACACCAGCTGTCCAGAGGGGCCCGTCTATCTCCCACCCCAAAACCAGCAAAGGGGAGGCGGGTTGCTCAGTGTGTTTGAGGATAGGACCCCTAAGTTCCTGCATCCCAGTAGAGGCTCCCTGGCCTAAATCCTTTAGTAGGTGACCACCTCACCCGCCGCTCCCACAGTAATTGCGATGGGATTTTACATCAATATCGGTCCCTTCAGCCCCATATTTGGTTCCCTGGGGCTGTGAGGAAAGAGAGGGGACTTGTTCAGGGTAGAACTAGGTGCCAGCAAGCCCAGCCCCGACTAGAGCTTTAAAATACCTGATTTCCTTCCAGGCCAAACTTCCTAGCAAGGCTCCAGTGGGCTGGGCAGCCAAACCAATTCCAATTTGGCTTAGGGTGCCCGGCCTCCTGGAAAGGAGGAGCAGAGGAGAGGACACGGTTGGGAGTGGGGGCGGGGAGGGGAGAGAGGAGAGACCAGAGGAGAGCTTGGTGACCCCCTGCACAATTGCCCTGCAGCTGCTCATGGAACTTGGAGTCCTGCTGAATCAAGAAAAGTTCACAGCAGTCGCTGGCAAGAACACCTTGATTGAGCCTTGTCTTGGGTTTTGTTTGGTTGTGTTTTCTTTTGTTTTGTTTCTGTTTGGGGGTAGTTTTATCTGCAAAGGCGGGTAAAGGGCAGTGGTTGGACTTTGCAGCCAGTGAGTGGCATTCCCCTGGTGGTTGTGTGTCACCAGCTGGGCAAAGGCCTCTTGTCTACTTTCTCCCCAGTCCCAACCCTTCTGATCTTCCCCGCATTTAAAGTAGTGCTGTTTGTGTCCAAGTTTTACACAGATTCAGTTGTTCTAGGGATTTTGTATATCTCCTTGTTTTCTTGCTTGATACGAAGTTGAAGAGCTGTTCCTAGCGCCCTGTTGTTGCATACACTATGTGCATCCCCCACTTTTGATGGACATGAAGGGGCTTCTGGCATCCCACTACATCCCTTGGTGAGAATTCTCTGGCCATGTGGGATGGCTAGCCTTAGAGAATACCCCCTTTGCTCTCATGCTCAGTTCACTGCCAAACTGGCAACAGTGTTTGGCTTGAAATAGCTATAACTATTCTCCCAGCTTTATAGTCAATAAAACAAGGAGCAGAGAGAGTTTAAGAAAATTGAACCAGGTTTGATTTTAAAACCTGTCTTCTCGACTATTAATGATCATCACAATCTTCTAGTAATTCAGTGATCACTAGTAATTCTAGTAAATCCCTAGAATTCTAGTAAATCTGTAGCCCGCCAGGCTCCTCTGTCCATGAGTTCTCCAGGCAAGAATACTGGAGTGTGTTGCCATGCCCTCCTCCAGGGGATCTTAACTAAGGTCTCCCGCATTGCAGGCAGATTCTTTATTGTCTGAGCCACCGGGGAAGCCCCTGAACCACAAGGGAAGTTCTTTAAGAAGACTGAGCACCAAAGAATTGTTTCTTTCTAACTGTGGTGCTGGAGAAGGCTCTTGAGACTCCCTTGGACAGCAAAGAGCTCAAAACAGTCAATCTTAAAGGAAATCAACCCTGAATATTCATTGGAAGGACTGATGCTGAACCTGAAGCTCCAATACTTCGGCCACCTGATGCGAAGAGCTGACTCATCGGAAAAGACACTGATCTGCGAAAGATTGAAGGCAGGAGGAGAAGGGGGTGACAGGATGAAATGGTTGGATGCCAAGATCGACTCAAACGACATGAATTTGAGCAAACTTAGGAGACAGTGAAAGACAGGGAAATCTGGAGTGCTGCAGGCAGTAGGGTCACAAAGGGTCAGAAATGACTGAGCCACTGAACAACAATCATAAGATTAAGCTTCTGCTCCTGCCAGAGGGCATACAGAATGTCCTGGGGGAAGGAGATCAGGAAACCAAGAAGAGACAATGGAGGAGGCATGAGGAGGAGACTCACACACAGGGGAACCATCCCACCATCCTCCTAGAAGTCACAGTTCTGCCATCCGCTTGGCGTGACAGCACCACAGCATCGTCACATTGTGCCTGTTGTCTGTGAAAATGAGATTAGCCCGTTAACCACTCCTCACCCTTATGGCTTTACTCCAGCTCCTTACCTGAATATTCAAGGTTCTCAGCCACAACCTGACCATGTCATCTTATCTCTCCTACCATGGGTTTGTTCATTTTAAGCCATTCCACTTAAGTGTTTCCTTCTATCTATGCCCCTGACTTGGGTCCTCTCCTCCCTCTCTACCTTTATAAACAACTTAGGAATTAGACCCTCTTCAACCCACTCCAGTATTCTAGAGAATCTTGTGGACAGAGGAGCCTGGTGGGCTGCTGACCATAGGGTTGCATAGAATCAGACACGACTGAAGCAACTTAGCAGCAGCAGCAGCCCCCACCCTTGTCCTTTTACATTCCTTCTTTCTGGGTTTGTCTTCATCACTTGTTAACTCAGAGAGTGAGGATTGCTAGCTGGGTCCACCTAGTAACTTTGGCACATTCTCTTCTTTTCTGAGCCTCAGTTTCCCCCTCTATATACTAAGGGATTATTAAGGCTTCCCACACAGCTCAGTAGTAAAAGAATCTGCCAGTGCAGGAGACACAGGAGACTTGGGTTTGATCCCAGGGTCAGGAAGATCCCCTGGAGAAGGGAATGGCAGTGCCACTCCAGTGTTCTTGCCTTGAAAATCCCATGGACAGAGGAGCTTTGCAGGCTACAGTCCATAGGGATTACAAAGAGTCAGACACTACTGAGCAACTGAGCACACATACCCACATGACCTTCCAGTGGTTTCTATTGACTCCCACCCACATCACTGTGTGATCCAGACCAAGATAGATATGACTCTAGGTCTTCTGCTAAGCAGATCAAACCATCATGGGAGTCTGATAAGAGTAGAGAGGGTGCAATGCAAACCCATCATTATTACTGGGGTCCAGCAAGGACAATGTTCCCAGAATAGGGTGTCAACTAAGAAGTCAGGGGCCACGGCTGAGTCCTCTGTTTCTCCAGGGCCTGGCATGTGGTAGTACAAGCTGAACGTTGTCAAGTGAATGAATGAAAGCCAAAGACACCCTGTCTGGCCCCTTAGGTCTCCCAGCTTAGAGCTCACATCCCATATTGGGTCCTAGACTTTCACCAGCTTCTGTGCATTTTCCCTGCTCAAAGTGCCCACAAACTCTGGTTATACACTTATGGACATTATCTCTTTTAATCTTCATTACAAGCTTTTTAGCATTTCTATTTATAGATCAGGAAAGTGAAGCTCAGAAGGATAAAGTAACTTGTCCAAGGCCATGGAGCTGGTATGTGATGAGCTGTGACTTCAGCCGAGCACCATATTTGCCTTCTGCAAGAGAGAGCTAGAGATGAAATATGGGAGAGAGTTAGCCAGAGAAAAAGGAAAGACAGAACAGGGAAGTGAAGAGGAGAGAGGAAAGTTCCAGTCAATCCCAGGATGTCATGACTATTTTTGTTTTCTACTGCCACATAAGAAATTACCACAGACTCTGATGCTTAAAACAGTATACATTTATTATCTCATAGTTTCCATAGGTCAGAAATCTAGGCACAATTTTCCTGGGTTCTCTGCTTCAAAGTACCCACAGACTCCTTCTCAGGGTTTTATCAGGCTGCAGTCCTGAAGTTGACAAGGACTATGGTCTCTCATTTGGAGAAGGCAATGGCAATCCACTCCAGTACTCTTGTCTGGGAAACCCCATGGATGGGGGGGGGGGGAGCCTGGTGGGCTGCAGTCCATGGTGTTAGGAAGAGTCGGACACGACTGAGCGACTTCACTTTCACTTTTCACTTTCATGCACTGGAGAAGGAAACGGCAACCCACTCCAGTGTTCTTGCCTGGAGAATCCCAGGACGAGGAGCCTGGTGGGCTGCCGTCTATGGGGTCACACAGAGTTGGACACGACTGAAGCAACTTAGCAGCAGCAACAGCATGATCTCATTATGGGCTTCAACAGGGAGTTGAAGCCAAGAGAATTCTATACAAACAGACGAGTGTGTTAAAATAGATAAGTGTGAACAGACAACTGTGTAGAAACAGGCCTTAACTTCCTGTAGACTCCCACACAGTTAACTTTGCCACGGCTGCTGCTCTTCCTTCAACCTACTATAAAAGTGTGTTGTGTGTTGTTTGTCTGCCCAGTTGTGTCTGACTCTTTGCAACCCCATGGACTGCAACACACGAGGCCTCCCTGTCTCTCACCATCTTCCAGAATTCATGTGCATTACATGGGTGATGCGTCCAGCCACCTCATCCTCTGACACATTCTTCTCCTTCTGCCCTCAATTTTTCCCAGCATCAGGGACTTTTCCATTGAGCTGGTTGTTCGTATAAGGTGACCGTAATACTAGAGCTTCAGCTTCAGCATCAGTCCTTCCAGTGAGTATTCAGCGTTGATTTCCCTTAAGACTGACTGGTTTGATCTCCTTGCTGTCCAAGGGACTGTCAGGAGTCTTCTCCAGCACCACAGTTCAAAGGTGTTTGGCACAGTCTTTGGCACTCTGCCTTCTTTACGGTCCAGCTCTCACAACTGTACATGACCACTGGGAAGACCATAGCCTCGACTATACAGACCTCCATCAGCAGAGTAATGTCTCTTCTTTCCAACACGCTGCCTAGGTTTGTCATAGCATGTTGACCTACCATTCTTGGGGTCTTCATTTCCTTTTGAGGGCTCATGTGTTACATAAAACTTGAACAAATTCGTATGCTTTTCTCTTTGTTAATTTTTTTTTATCTTGGTTTAATTCTCAGGTGCAGCCAAAAACATTAAAGGCCCAGCTCTACAAACCCTACAGTACCTGCTCTGCTACACTCAGAGCCCTCATCTGTGCCACTCCCTCTGTCTAAAACAGGCTTTTCCCCACCAACACACACATACACTTTTGTCTGGCTAAGTCCTATTCATTCCTCAGCTCTCATCTGAAAGGTCACTTCTTCCCCCAGGAAGTCACTGCTGATCTTCTACACTAGGGCTCCCCTCCACTCACTCTGAACCCCCAAACTCCTGTCTTTTTTCCCCCATGTTGTTGTTGCAAGTAGTAATTACTTGCTGAATGTCAATCTCCCTCTGTTAGTCTGTAGGATCTAAGAGGACAAGGACTGAGTCTGCTCTAGTCTCTGACATCAGTGTTTAGTACAGAGGCCAGTGTGTGTTAAATACAAAACTGTACAAACGACTGAATAAAGAGAACTTGGACTGACCTTTCTGGAACTTCAACCACTTGAGTAGTCCCATAGAGAACAGACTTGTGGTAGCCAAGGGGAAGGAAAGGTTGGGGAAGAATGCATTAGGAGTTTGCGGTTAGCAGATCCAAACTAATATATATATATAGAATGGATAAACAACGTCCTACTGTATAACACAGGGAACCATATTCAATATCTTGTGATAAATCATAATGGAAAAGAATAGGAAAAGGAATATATATGTATATAACTGAATCACTTTGCTGTACAATAGAAATTAACACATTCAATAATATACAATTTTCCAAAAGGAATAGTCTCTTACCTGTAGTATCTTTCCCACTATACCTCACCCTGAAAATGAAAATTTTTACCTATTATAGATATATGTTGAATAAATGAATTAAGAATTTTTAAATTGGGTAAAGAAAACCTAGAAAAGAAGTACAGGGCATCATCTGAGAAGTAGGAAAAACCTAGAAAAGAAGTACAGGGCATCATCTGAGAAGTAGGAAGGCCAGGAAAATGTGGAGCCACAGGCAGGAACATGTTGTTATACGTTTGTCAAAACCCATAGCATATGCAACACCATGAGTGAACCCTAATGTAAACAGGAAAGCTGGGTGATAATGACATATGCATGGAAGTTAATCTTTGGTAACTAATGTCCCACTCTGGTGGGAGGCTATGCATGTGCATTGGGCAAAGGATTTATGGGAAATTCCGCACTTTCTCAGTCATGTCCAACTCTTTTCAATCCCATGGACTGTAGCCTGCCAGGCTCCTCTGTCCACGGAATTCTCCAGGCAAGAATACTGGAGTGGGTTGCCACTTCCTTCTTCAGGGGATCTTCCAAACCCAGGGATTGAACCTGGGTCTTCTGCATTGCAAGCATATTCTTTACCCTCTGAGCCATCAGGGAAGCACTTTCTACTTCATTTTGCTGTGAACCTAAAATTGTTCTGAAAAAAACTGTCTACTAAAAACCAAAAAGGCCACAGCAGAAAATGTTCGAGGAGGAGCAGGTGTTTGGTCAGGAGAGTTCACTGTTGCTGAGCCTGGGAGCAGGATGGAAATATGTCCCTCAGTTAGGGATGTGATTACATTGGTTACACTGGTCTCGCTTAGGTGAGAACAGTTTCTGCCGAGTGATGGGGTGGGAGGTAGACTGGAGAAGACCTAAGAGAATGGAAGGCAAGAAAATTACTAACTGAATACGGAAAAGCCTTTCAAGAAGTTTCACTGGTTCTCATGAAAGAATATCACATGAGTAGGGCAAAGGATATACTCTTGCCAAAGAGGACAGAATGTGAATGTGCTCAAGCTTCTGGATTAGTTGTTAAATTCTTATCACAGAGGCATCTGCTCACTTGCCCCATGAGTGTGCAATCAGTAAATTCCATACTGCAGGAAACCTTACACATCAATGCCCCAGGCTATTTTTTATTTTTATTTTTTTGGCTGTGCCAGTCTTAGTTGCAGCATGTGGGATCTTAGTTGCAGCATGTGGGATCTAGTTCCTTGACTGGGGATTTAACCCAGGCTTCCTGCATTAAGGGAGTCTTAGCCACTGGACCACCAGGGAAGTCCCGCCCCAGGTTCTTTAATAAATAACTTTTGAGGGAAAGACAGGGCTAGAAGCAGAAGCTGAGGGTTTTTAACAAGCTTTTCAGAGTTTTCTTTCTTTCTTTTTTTTTTTTTAAATTAGCAAGTCTGAACTATAATGTTCTGTTAAGAAATGCAGGAAATTGATCACCATAAAAACTCAGGAGGAAAAAGAAAGTCAGGAGAGTTGTTATTTTTGGGGGAGGTGGAGCAATGAATGAGTCAGGGCACATGAGGTTTCTGGATGGTGGTGTTATCATAACTCATTCAGCTTGAGACGAAGAAGTTCCTCTGTAGAGAAAAGAATAACATGGAAAGAGATACATGAAATTGAAGAAGGGGTGTGTAGGGGTGTGTGTGTATCTCACAATGGCAGAAGCAGGCAGGAACCACTGGGGCAGTCATTCTCGTCCCTCTCCTCATGGTGCTCCAAGGTTGTCAAGCCCTTCCACTTCTGTGAGGCAGAAAGGGTAAGGGTTATTCTCCCGATTTTATGGTTGGAAAACCTGAGGCCTGAGTGTATGTGACTTGCCCCAGGTCACACTGCTCATCAAGGGTAGAGGCTGCCCAGATCCCAGGCCCCAGCCCAGGAGTGAGCAGAGCAGCTGGCTCACCCGACGCTGCTCTGTCCCCTGCAGGAATTGCTGAGATTCTGATGAACAGACCGAGTGCCCGCAATGCCCTGCCCTTCGTCAGTCAGGTGAGTAAGGGTGGGCTGGGGCTGAGCTGAGAGATATCTGATCAGGTGTCCCCTGCAGCTGCTGGAAGCTCTGGCCCAGCTTCGGGAGGACCGGCAACTGAGTGTTGTGATCTTCAGGAGTGGGAGTGAAGGGTGTATTCTGTGCAGGTGGGTTTCTTCCTTGCCCCCAACCCAGGGGCTCCCGCCAGCCTGCATTTAGGGGATATTTAGGTCAATTCTAGCACAGGACTCAGGGCTTCCCATTAGCTATTGCTAATGAACCCACTTGGTGACACAGGCGACACGGGTTTGATCCCGTGTTGGGTACATATCCTGGAGGAGAAAATTGTAACCCACTCCAGTGTTCTTGCCTGCAGAATCCCTATTGAAAGAGGAGCCTGGCGAGCTACAGTCCATAGGGGTCGCAAAGAGTCAGACATGACTGAAGAGACTTAGCACACAGCACAGGGCTCCTTCCCATTTAAAGATATGAACTCAAGAGGTGAAATCCCTTGCTTAGAGCAACACAGCTAGTGAGAATTCAGTTAGAGCTTGACCTCTCTGACCCCCAAATCCTTGTTCTTTCTGTTCTGACCCTTCGTTGAGGAAATGAGAAAACAGAGTCCAAAGACACTCCCCAGGTCTGTGGCCAAGACAGGACTGACTTCCTGCCCCTTTGCCCACCTACAAGATTTCAGTCCCTGTCAACGAAGCTCTCCCATGTCTCTGCACCATGTGGTCCTCACAACAGGGCAAGCACCCCGGACTTCCTTTCTGAGATGAGAAATGCCACATCCCAGGCCCACAAGAAGCGAGCGAATGAGAGCGGAGCTAAGAACTTACTCTGGGGTGGCTGTGGAGGGGGCACAGGGGAGACGGGAGGAGGCCGCGGAAGGCGAGGCTGGGAACCGAGTGATTCTTAGGCAGTTTCAAGGGCCTGTGGCTTAGTCCCCAGGCCTCAACTGTCAGGATCCGGTGAGCAGCCTGGGGAGGGAGGGGGCAAGGAAGTATGCGGGCCGCCCGCCCGCCCCGCTGCCCTGATCCGAGGCCCTCCTCCTACTCCGGCCCCTTCCTTTGGCTCCCCCCATGGTCTGACGTCTTCCATCACAGTCACTTCATGACTGTTAGCCCCGCCCTCACCCCCCAGCGAAGGACAGGAAAGTAGGGGGCACAGAAGGTCTGAATCTGCCCCTAATTTGCTCTGGAATTCTGGGCTCGTCCCTGTCTCTCTCTGGGCCTCAGTTTCCTGATGTGTCACTGACGGGCTAGGACTAATCAGACTCCCAAGGGCTCTCCCAACTGACCTTCCCATAATCTAGGACTTGCAGACAGTATGTTCACCTCTCACTACTGCCTCAGGCTCCAGCTATCGGGCCTTCAGTGACCCTCCACTGTCACTACTCTCACCAAGGACCCTGCCCACCCCCACGCCACTGTCCCCTGCACTCACTCCTCATCTTCCTTGACCTTCAGCCTCTTCCACCAAGCCCTTCTTTTAAAAAATATTTATACCTGATGTATGCCAATTATTTCTCAATAAAAACAAGAAAAATAATTAATAAAATTTTATTACTATTTAATGTATTTTTGAGTTGTCACAAATATATACATTACACAAAATTTATATTTTAATCACTTGTAAGTGTAAAATTCACTGGCATTAAGTACATTCACTGGAGACAGCAATGGCAACCCACTCCAGTACTCTTGCCTGGAAAATTCCATGGACGGAGGAAGCTGGTAGGCTAAAGTCCATCAGGTCACAGAGAGTCGGACAGAACTGTGTGACTTCATTTTCACTTTTCACTTTCATGCATTGGAGAAGGAAATGGCAACCCACTCCAGTACTCTCTGCCTGGAGAATCCCATGGATGGAGGAGCCTGATGGGCTACAGTCCTTGGGGTCACTAACAGCCGAACACGACTGAGCGACTTCACTTTCACTTTTCACTTTCATGCACTGGAGAAGGAAACGGCAACCCACTCCAGTGTTCTTGCCTGGAGAATCCCAGGGACGAGGAGCCTGGTGGGCTGCCGTCTATGGGGTCACACAGAGTTGCACACGACTGAAGCGACTTGGCAGCAGCAGCAGCAAGTACATTCACAACGTTATTCAACAATCACCACTATCCATTTCAAAAACTATTTCATCATCTCAATAAACTATATACTCATTAAGCAATTCCTCCGCATTTCCCTAACACCCAGTAACCTCCATTCTACTTTCTATCTTTACGAATTTGCTTACTCTAAGTATTTAATACAAGTAGAATCACACATTTGTTCTTTCATGGCTAGCTTATCTCACTTAGCATGATGTACTTTGTGTTCATCCATGTTGTGGCATATTGCAGAATTTCTATCCTTTTAAAAAGTGAATAATATTCCTTTTCACATATATATTCCATTTTTATCCATCTCTTGATGGACTCGGGTGGTTCCCACATTTCAGCTGTTGTGATTAATACTGCTATGAACATTGGTGTGCACGTATCTGTTTCAGTCCTTGCTTTCAATTCTTTGGGGTATTTCTTAGGAGTAAAGTGGCTGGACCATATAGTAATCCTACTTTGAACTTTTGGAGGAAGCACCAAAATATTTTTCACAGCAGCTGTATCATTCTACATTCTTACCAGCAGTGCATCAGAGTTCTCCACACCAATGTCAACACTTTTTTTGTTTGTTGTTTATAAAACCATCTGAATGGGTAAAAAACAGTATCCTATTGTGGTTTTTATTTGCATTTCCCCAATGATGCTGAACACATTTTCCAGTGCTTACTGCCTTATCTTCTTTTTTAAATATTTATTTGGCTGCACTGGGTCTTAGTGGAGGGACGCAGAATCTTCAGTCTTTATTGTGACATGCCACCTCTTAGTTCTGGCATGAGAGCTCTAGTTCTCCAACTAGGGATTGAACTCAGGCCACCTGCAATAGAAAGCCAGAATCTTAGCAGCTGGACGAGCAGGGAAATCCCACTGGCTTATTTTCCTTGGAGAAATGTCTATTCAATCCTTTGTGAGGTGTTTTTTGTTTGTTTGTTTGTTTGTTTTTTGACAACTCTGCACAGCTTGCATAATCTTAGTTCCCCAAAAGGGATCAAACCGTATCCCTTGCAGTTACAGTGTGGAGTCTTAAACCACTGGACCACCAGGGAAGTCCTTTATATTTGGTTGTAGGAAATCTTTACATAGCCTAGATATCAGTTTCTCACCAGATGTATGATTTGCCAGTATTCCCTTCCATTCATGGGATGTCTTTGCTCTCTGGATAGTGTCTTTCGATGCATTAGTTTTTAATTGTGATGAAACCCAATGTATCTTTTGGTTTTGCATCTATTCTTTTCTGAACTCCTCCCCCTCCCTGGCTCCCCTGACCGAGTTTTCCTGGTGTTTCTTTCCTCTCTGGCTGCTTCTCTTCAGGTTTCCATTGCTGGATCCTTTGACAGCCTGGGATTCAGTGCCAGGTCATTTCCCAAGGGCTGTCACCCTTGCATCTGCAGGTGCAGACCTGAAGGAGCGGGAGCAGATGAGTGAGACAGAAGTGGGGCTCTTTATCCAGCAGCTCCGAAGCCTGACGACCAAGATTGGTGAGGGTTCTGGAGTGGGGAGAGGAGGGCATTCAGGGGTCCTGCTGATCCCAGCCTCACCCAATCTACCATACTCTAAAGACAGAATGGTTTCTGTTGTGAGCTCTGTGGAGAGATGATTCTCCCAGGGAGAGGGGGCAGGGACAAGGAATTCTATGAGGAGGAGGGTGTCACGAGGGTCCAAAGGGCACTGGCTCCCCAGCATTAGTGCCCTGCTGGTTTTGACCCCCAACTCCTTGGCCTCAGGGTACAAGCCTGGCCATTCCAGAGTCAACTTTCAGCAAGCATACTTGCAGGCTTGACAAATGCTTGTTCCTTTTTCTGGAATATCCCTCCTAGGCCATCTGAAGGTTTATGCATTCTTTAAGACCACCAGTGCCTCCTCCTCCAGGAAGCCATCTCTGGCCCATCATCCAAGCTTCCTTTCTCAGATCCCTGATCACCCTGGGTCGTCATCACCTGTTTGCGCCTCTGCCTTCGCCATGTCAGATTCAATTCTGTTCCCAACACACAGAATGAGAAGGGAGAGCAAAAGGCGGGACCCAGGGAGGCCCACAGGAGGGTGGGCCTGACCAGGCATCACCCTGCCCAGGCATCACCCTGCCCATCCATCTCCCCATTCCCAGTCCCCAGCTGATCCCACAACTTTCCCCAGTGGGAAAACTGGACTGCTAAGATAACCTGGCTGAGGTACCAGGTAAGCTCCCCAAACTTGGGGGCCAATGACGCCCGTCTATCACAGCCAGCTAGACCCTCTCCCACCCTGAGACACTGCCCTGGTCCTGCCAGGGCCTCGCAGGCTGAGCTCCTCCTTTGTCTCCACAGCAGCGTTCCCTGCACCCACCATCGCAGCCATGGACAGGTTTGCCTTGGGTGGAGGCCTGGAACTTGCCCTGGCCTATGACCTCCGAGTGGCAGGTACTGGGTACAGGGAGAGGTGTGGAAGGGTGGGAGGGAAGAGTGAATGAAACAAGCTAATTCTGGGGATTCTGCAGTCAGCCACTGCTCTCAACTTTCCAACAAACCCCAGAACTAAAGGCAAAGTGGGAGCCAAGGAATTCAGGCAATAGTGGTTCCCCACCCACGCCCAGCCCCTGGCTGCTACAGGACGCGTCCCTTCTCAGTCAGCTGCCCTCAGCTCAGGACTGTTTGTACCAACCCCAGGGCAACTGCTGACACAACCAGAAAGAACATAGAGAGCGAAGGCCGGGGACAAAGGTATCTGTTCAGTCTTCCAGTTCTGTCCAAGCCAGCTTTATCGATCATATTGTGAACAAAGGTGAGCCATGGGGGCATTCTGTTACATGCCCAGTTAATCACAAGCATGACTGGGCAGAACAGTGCCCTATAGTATCTCTATCAAAATCCACAGAGGTTTGCATTAGTAGCTCAGAGAAACTGAACTTCGAAATGTGGAGGGCAGGGAGGATGAAGATAATTGATTCCTTTTAACCTTGCTGACTTGGTGGTTAGGTGTGCCCTTTTTAGAGCCAATCAGAGAAGATCTGAGTGCCATCATGGTGCCACACTTTCTCCTGCCACCAAGCAAGAACTGTTTATCTTTTTTTTTTTAACATGTAGCCACAGGCATAGAGGGACTTTATATCCATATGATGCATAACAAAGAGAATCCATCAAATACCAGGTCAGGTCATAGCACCAACTCTGGTCCTCACCTGCCTATGTTTAGGAAAGCTAACTTGAAGGGGTTGGTGGGTAGGAGGTGAATGTAAACCCTTCCTCCCATACTGCATGGTTCACAGGGAGCGTGTTGAGGGAATTCAGAGGAAGCCTGTGGGGTGGGACACTCAATGAGGGCCTCTCATAGGAAGTACAGCTGCAAAAGGAGGATGTGGATCAGAATACAGGAAAATTTCAGGCTGACAAAAAGCTGGGAGGAAAACTGGTGAAAGCAAGAGTCACTGACACATGTGAGCTACATGTGAGCTAAGGATGCATGAGACAGAGAATCCATTAACTTACAAATAGGTACCGGGCACCATCTAGGAACCCTTCCTTGTTCCAAGCACCATGACCTCACTTGAGCCTAAACAGCTCTATAAAGCAGGTAAAAGAGAGGTTATCAATTTTTTTCCCCATCCGTGAGGCTCACAAAGGCTAAGAGAGTTGCTCAGTGAGTTGTGGAGGTAGGGTGAGTGCTGGGACTCCTGACTTCCAGGTTAGGGCTCTACCAAAGGCAGCTACTGGAGGAGTCTGGCTGTGGCCACACCATGAGGGAAGTGATCGGCTGGAGGGGTGAGCAGAGCCCACAGTGTCTCTTATCCTCTGGGATTGGAGCTGGAAGACAGGGTAGGGGCTTCACTCTGTTTTGTCTAATAGCTTCTTTGGCTGTCATGGGACTGATCAAGACCACCCAAGGGTTCCCTCCCAGGAGCAGGTAATCTCAACACACACCACCCATCCTCTATCTGTTCACTCTGTCCAGCACAATTCCCTACTTCCCTTTTGCCCTATGTTCTGAGCTCTTCCCCGCCAGCCTAACCCAATCTTATCCCTCTGAGAGGTCTTGGCTGACTCCCAGCCAGGGCCTCCTCTGGGCCCCCACATTCCATGAGGATTCACCATCCCTACTCCATTCTGGCAGGAGGGACTCAGAGGCTGCCTCGATGCCTGGGGGTGGCCCTGGCGAAGGAGCTCATCTTCACAGGCTGACGACTGAGTGGGGCGCAGGCCCAGGCTCTGGGGCTGGTGAACCACGCTGTGGCCCAGAACGAGGAAGGCAATGCTGCCTACCACCGGGCACGAACACTGGCCCAGGAAATACTGCCCCGGGTACGATTGCCACTCGGCACAGGCAAGCCTGTGCCACTGGCAATCACGGGTGGGGAAGCCAGGGGGCAAGGGTGTCTCATGCAACCACACAAGACCCATTTTCCCAGATTTATAAAATTAACCATCTTTGGCGGTTTTGCTTCCATTCAGCCATCTAGTAAATAACACTAAATCAGATTTTAACTTAAGATCAAAAATGAGTTCTGAGGGGCTGGGATTAATTAAGCTTCAAAATGCTCAGAACAGCCTGTAAAACTGAGCTTCCTGAGATGACTCAAATGATCTCTATCTGTGCCATCCTCTAAGGCAGTCACTAGCCACATGTTTTGTCGCTATTTCCGACTGTGCAACCCCACGGACTGTAGCCCACCAGACTCCTCTGTCCATGTATTTTACAGGCAAGAATACTGCAGTGGGCTTCCATTTCCGTCTTCAGGGGATCTTCCCGACCCAGGGACTGAACCCGAGGCTCCTGCCTGCCAAGCAGTTTTTCACCCTTGAGCTACCTGGGAAGCCCCACTAGCCACATTATTTAAATTAAAATTTTAATTTCTCAACTACACTTCCCATATTTTAATGCTAACAGACACATTTGGCTATTGGCTATTGTACTGGACAGTAAAGCATGAATGTGTCACAAAATTGAAAATGCAAGATTCTTTAAAGCAGGTGAAGAACTACCAGCCTATCTTTCGACCAACCACGTGGTGGAAAAGCACCTGAGATGCATGATGTAGGACATGTGTTAAGGCCCATACTCTTTTTAAGCCTCAAATAGCCTATTAGCATAGTCTCCCCAGAAGTGCAGATGCCCAGGGAGTGGGTTAGGCCCTGCCTACATGTAATCTCCAAGTACCCAAGAGGCTCCACTGGCTCTCACTTCTCTAAGAGAGCCAGAGGGAGGTCCCAAGTTTCCACAAAGATAGGCAAGCAGCTGAAACGCAGCCAGGTTCTCTTAAGTTGTAATACTCACTGAGCCCATATGGTGCACCCTCATCCTTCAGACACAATCAGACACAAACAATCCTGGTACTTTAATAGTGTCCCAGCGTTAGAACAATCCAGTTGAGGTGATTATCCCTGTCACGTCTGTGCTATAACAGACCCAACAAGGTTAAGTGACTGCTCGTCAAAATCAAAGAAAGTGACTGCACTACCACAAAGACAGACACTATTTTGGCATCCATTCTGCATAATACAGAAATACATATGATAACTAGTATTTTAAAGAGTGCAGACCATGTACAAAATTTTTAAGAACAAACTAAATCTTTCTTGCTTGCCGCTCAGTTGTGTCCGACTCTTTGCGACCCCGTGGACTGTAGCCTACCAGGCTTCTCTGTCCATGGGATTCTCTAGGCAAGAATACTGGAGTGGGTTACCATTTCCTTCTCCAGGGGCTCTTCCTGACCCAGGGATCAAACCCAGGTCTCCCGCATCAGAGGCAGATGCTTTAACCTCTGAGCCACCAATCTTTAATGGATTTCAAATACAAAAAGTTAAAGACATATTACAAAGGTCAAATATTAAAATGTTAAATATATTACTATCATTTTAACATTATTAACACAGAAAAGTATTTGAATTAATCATGAAAAGTAAAAAGAGAGTTATCTTATTTTGGGGAAAAAAAGTCTCCCTTAAATAATCCTGCCTCCTTTTATAATTTTGAGATCTTTACTTACTTGCTTGCTTAGTTACTTGAGGATTCAGCTCAATTCAGTTGCTCAGTCGTGTCTGACTCTTTGCGACCCCATGGATCGCAGCACGCCAGGCCCTGTACATCACCAACTCCTGGAGTTCACTCAGACTCACATCCATCAAGTCAGTGATGCCATCCAGCCATCTCATCCTCGGTCATCTCCTTTTCCTTCTGCCTCCAATCCCTCCCAGCATCAGCGTCTTTTCCAGTGAGTCAACTCTTCGCATGAGGTGGCCAAAGTACTGGACTTTCAGCTTTAGCATCATTCCTTCCAAAGAAATCCCAGGGCTGATCTCCTTTAGGATGGACTGGTTGGATCTCCTTGCAGTCCAAGGGACTCTCAAGAGTCTTCTCCAACACCACAGTTCAAAAGCATCAACTCTTCGGCGCTCAGCCTTTTTCACAGTCCAACTCTCACATCCATGCATGACTACAGGAAAAACCATAGACTTGACTAGACGGGACCTTAGTCGGCAGAGTAATATCTCTGCTCTTGAATATACTATCTAGGTTGGTCATAACTTTTCTTCCAAGGAGTAAGCGTCTTTTAATTTCATGGCTGCAAGTCACCATCTGCAGTGATTTTGGAGCCCCCAAAATAAAGTCTGACACTGTTTCCACTGTTTCCCCATCTATTTCCCATGAAGTGATGGGACCAGATGCCATGATCTTCGTTTTCTGAATGTTGAGCTTTAAGCCAACTTTTTTCACTTTCCTCTTTCATTTTCATCAAGAGGCTTTTTAGTTCCTCTTCATTTTCTGCCATAAGGGTGGTGTCATCTGCATATCTGAGGTTATTGATATTTCTCCCAGCAATCTTGATCCTAGCTTATATTTCTTCCAGTCCAGCGTTTCTCATGATGTACTCTGCATATAATTTAAACAAGCAGGGTGACCATATACAGCCTTGACGTACTCCTTTTCCTATTTGAAACCAGTCTGTTGTTCCATGTCCAGTTCTAACTGTTGCTTCCTGACCTGCAAGGACTATAAAAACTGATGGTAAGTTTGGTTTAAAAGCATTTGTATTGTCTTCATTTCTTTTTTTTTTTTTTTTTGAGGTTTATAATGTTGTATTCCATGCACTGTTCTGAAAGGGTTCCTCAAGAGCCAACCAGCCCTTGACACAGTACTCAGTCTGCAAGGCCGTCAGAAAGTTAACTGGGGTAAATAGGATTCCTACGTTACATCAAAAGCATATGATATTCTGCAGCAACTGGGAGCATTTTCAGGATTGGCATGTTGTCTTCTTTAGAACTAATTTCAACAGAAGAGGTTAAGAAGGTGGACAGGTACCACTATCAAGTGTATTTAAAAGTGACATGTTTATTTTGTGCTGCTCTGACTTCCCTGAATGACCTAGCTAGTGAACTAGTCACCAGGCAAATCAAGCCTGTAAGAAAGGAAGCCAGTTTTCAAATTACCATGTTCTTGTCTGACCCAAACAATTTATTTTCAGCATAAACATATAACCTCAATATGAGATGTAAGAAAGGAAGCCAGTTTTCAAATTACCATGTTCTTGTCTGACCCAAACAATTTATTTTCAGCATAAACATATAACCTCAATATGAGATGTCTAACTAAAGCAAGCACCACCAAGACCAAGACAGCATCTCCTCTTCTAAGGTTTAGGTTTTCCCCAGAATTCTTGATACAGGGAATAGCCCATACCAAGGGTCATTGCTCCCACAACAAAACCTTGGGCTGCCACACGCATGTGGATCAGGTGAACAGACATTTTAGTATTTCCCCTGCTCTTCAGTCTATATAATCCATATGCAACAATTGCTGCAAAACCTGCCATTCCAGTCGGGACAAATGGTGCCTCTCTAGCTTTTCAGATAAGTTTAGATCCCTGATCTTCATCATATGAAGAAAGAGAAATATCTGTGTTGCTTGACATAGTGACTGAAGAATCTTCAGCTTCAAGACGTTTCCTGTCTTCATTTCTTGTTTATAGTTTCATCACACATAAATGGAGAGTCTGAAGCTGTTCATTTTAATGCTGTCGTGTTTCTCTTATACTTGGTCAGAAAGTCTCTCAACTTATACAAAACGCTGAGTAACTCAGAGTAGTAGTTGATTACACTTCCATGAAGTGGGGGCCTATTTGTATAGGGCTTGTCTTTTTGCATAAAATAACTGGGTCTTTCAGCTTGATCTCAAGATGATTCAGGCTTCAGATTTTTCAATATATTCAAATAATGGTATTTTATTCATTATTACTATTTCAGTATTTTAAAGTAGCTTTCTATACCAAGGGACTTCCTTGATAGCTCCTGTAATGCAGGAGACCCCTGTGCGATTCCTCAGTCGATAAGATCCGCTAGCGAAGGGATAGGCTACCCACTCCAGTAGTCTCAGTAATCTCAACATCATATCGAAAACTAGTGATAGAATCACTACTGCAAATGCTGGGACATTCTGATGCAACCTGTTTAACTTCCAGGTGAGTTACTGAGAGCCACTGAGAGCCAAGTATGAAGATGCCCCACGAGCGCAATAGATACTGTGGTAGACGGCTGCCCTCTAGTGGAGAAACTACCAAGACCAGGGAGTCAAAATGCTCCAGAAATTACATTCACCCCAAAAAGAAAGAGAAGTCGCTCAGTCAGGTCCGATCCTCTGTGACTCCATGGACTGTAGCCTACCAGGCTCCTCCATCCATGGAATTTTCCAGACAAGAGCACTGTTGTGGGCTGCCATTTCCTTCTCCAGGGCATCTTCCCAACTCAGGGATCAAACCCAGGTTTCCCACATTGCAGGCAGACTCTACTCTCTGAGCTGCGAGGGAAGCCCTGCAGCCCCAAAGAGCCTGTCAATAAACACAAGGTCCACAAATTAACACTCAGATTTTCCCTTTAAGTGATAAATATACTTTCCTGTAGGAATATGGATTTGGCTACATTTTCCATGGAACATCAAAGGAATGGAACATCCTGTGGCAACTGTGACTCACTGTTCTCATTTCCAAGTAACATAAAATAATCCATCATATTTCTAATTGATCTACTTCACACAGTGTTACTTGAACACCACAGGTTGGAACTGTGCAGGTTCACTTATACATGGATTTTTTTACTGTTGTTCACTAAATACATACTACTACTACTACATGATCCAAGGTTGGTTGAATTTGTGGATGCAGAACTCTTTACAGGGCGGATTGGCTGTAAAGTTATGTACAGATTTTCTATGGCATGAATGATCAGTTCCTCTAAGCTCCAGGCTGTTCAAGGCTCAGCTACAATTATGCATACATGCACAGACACACTCAGAAACATAAATATGTGTGTTTTCAACACAGAGATAACATGGCTATATAGTTTTTAATTTTCTCTAATGAGAAATCAGTAGTTAAATAATACATATTCATAACAAGAAAATCAAAGGGCATAGAATAAAAATCAAAAGTAGGGTGATCCTATTATCTTGGGGCTGTCCAGGTTCAAAGTGAAAAGTTCCACATCGTAAAACAACACGTCAGTCACTGGCAAACCAGGACAGTTGGTCACCAAAACTTTCCTCAATTCCCCAGTCACACTCCCCAGAGATGACCACTGTTAACAGTTTGCATACTCTTCCAGAAATTTTCATCGTACACGTAAAATGTGCACATATACTCACATATCTAAATAACTCTAAATTTCTTTAGGACAACTTAGGGGAGAAGGAACACACCTTAAAGGCTAGTCAAGTTCTAACTGATGTTTAAAAACAAACTATGCACACAAAAGAATTCACACAGTATAGAAAAGTATAAAATAAAAAGTGAAGTTCTCCATTCTTTTTCAACCCTTCTCCCCAAAGACACATCACACCAACACCTTCTGCACAAATGGAATAATATACAGAGTACTATGCAGCTTCCTTTTTCACCTAATATCTGGAGAGTTACCCATTTCAGCACGTACTTACTAACCTCATTCATTTAAACTGCACACTTTCTCATTAATGGTATAGATGTGCCATCATTTAACCAGTACCCTAATGAGGAACATCACATTACTGACATCTTTAAGATCCTGAAAAATAGCTGGAATGAATAACTTTGGACATCTTAGTGTATACTCCTGAAAGTGCATCTAGAGGGCAGATGCCTACATGGAGTTACAACATAAAACAGCACGGGCATATATCTAACTTGCCAGTTCTTGTCAAACTGTCCTCCTGAAGCATTGCTCCAGTTCACTCTCCATTCAGCTATGCGTGCAGATACTTGTCTCCTAAATCTCAACAATAAGGGGCATCACCAACCTTTACAGTTTCCAAGTGTGAGGTGATAAGGAGCACCTAACTGTTCTGATTTATTTTTCTTTAAAAGTAAAGCTGAGCATACCTCATGTCTTTTTTCAACTACCTTTCTATATTGTGTGAATGCTAAAATATATATATTTTATATATATATATATATATATGTGCCAGCTTTTTGTAAAGGAAAAGTACTGTCACAATATCACAAATATATTTTCCTGTTTCTTGATTTTTGCTTGAATCTGTGGTATTTTTCCAAGTCTGAAATTCTTTTATCTTTATGAAGCTAGTTTTTCATTTATGCCTTCAACGCTAACAGACTTTTTAAATTGTTCTTTTCCTGATAAAGTCTTACAAAACCTTCAAATAATACAATGTGAATAAAATATGAGGTAAATGCACTCCTTGCCTGGAAGCAGGGCCCAGGATGGACAGCCAGACCTTCAATAGCACAAGATAACTAGAAGCAAGATCAGTGAGGCAAAGATGGTCACTTTGGTGCTCTTGCTCCAAGTGGCCCTACAAAATGCCCTCAGGATTTCGATCCAGGCCTGTCAGATTCCAAAGTCCAAGTTCCTGCTGCCGACCTTTTCTTGCCCTACTGGGGAGAAACGTGCCCGCAGTGGAGGCTTGCATCTGTTGAGTGTGAGGGGGTAGAGGAAGGGAGCAGCCGTGGGAAAGGCGACTGGGAATCAGATGCAAGCTTCGCCACTGACTGGACGAACGTGGCCAACTGCTTCACCACTCTGAGCCTCAACTAAACCCATCTTGAAGGGATGGGGAGCAGCCTGTGACCATTAGACAAGTCTCTGAATGGGAAAGCATGTGTACGATGGAGTATGTTGTACATGCTGGAGGGATGTATTAAATGACAGAATTCCAGACGGTCAGGACTAGGAGGGTTAAGGGATCAATCAGTTAGGCTTCATTCATTATTGAAAAGGAACATCAGCTAATTAGTAGGTAAAACACTAACGAAAGTAAACACTGTCACTAGAATAGCTGGATTTCTACCCAGACCTTTTCCTCATCATGGAGCTTGTGTGCCTAACTGTGAGCACTGACTGATTGCCTTCTCAACCAAGCACTTGCTTTTCCCTAGGCCCCCACCGTTGTGCAGCTGGGAAAAGTAGCCATTGACCGAGGAATAGAGGTGAGAGGGTTCTGGGTCAGAACTTGGGTCTGCTAAAGTCAGTGGGGTGGCTGGGAAGTATGGCTTTCAGGGCACACAGAAGGACAGAACAGCTGGAAAGAACTCAGGAACTGGATTCTTACTACAGACTTTAAGCCTGACCTCTATCTTTGTACCTTAGTTTTACCACCTAACAAAACATTTGCCATCTGTCTCTGTGGAGATTGAACCCTGTGCTGCTGCAGCTGTTGACCTTTAACACTTCGCCTAGAGGGAGTTCAGGGTGGGAGTGAGGCACTCTGTGCTCCAGGAAATCTCGTGGAACAGGTGTTTCAGTTCAGTACAGTCGCTCAGTCATGTCCGACTCTTTGCAACCCCATGAATCGCAGCACGCCAGGCCTCCCTGTCGATCACCAACTCCTGGAGTTCACTTGGATTTCCTTCAGAATGGACTGGTTGGATCTCCTTGCAGTCCAAGGGATGCTCAAGAGTCTTCTCCAACACCACAGTTCAAAAGCATCAATTCTTCGGTGCTCAGCTTTCTTCATAGTCCAACTCTCATATCCATACATGACCACAGGAAAAACCATAGCCTTGACGAGACGGACCTTTGTTGGCAAAGTAATGTCTCTGCTTTTCAATATCTAGGTTGGTCATAACTTTCCCTCCAAGGAGTAAGCGTCTTTTAATTTCATGGCTGCAGTCACCATCTGCAGTGATTTTGGAGCACACAAAAATAAAGTCTGACACTGTTTCCACCGTTTCCCCATTTATTTCCCATGAAGTGATGGGACAAAATGCCATGTTTAGGTAGTTAGATTTTCAGGAACTGATTTCATGATAACAATCTTTAAATCTCTTCATATCTAGAAAAACACTAAATCCCTTCCTGGTGATATCAGCTCCCCCTGACTAGCAGAAAACCTTTTATAAAGCAAGCTTCAGTTCAGTTCAGTTCACTCAGTCATGTCTGACTCTTTGTGACTCCATGAATTGCAGCACGCCAGGCCTCCCTGTCCATCATCAACTCCCCAGAGTTCACTCAAACTCACATCCATTGAGTCGGGTGATGCCATCCAGCCATCTCATCCTCTGTCGTCCCCTTCTCCTCCTGCCCCCAATCCCTCCCAGCATCAGAGTCTTTTCCAGTGAGTCAACTCTTCTCATGAGGTGGCCAAAGTACTGGAGTTTCAGCTTTAGCATCATTCCTTCCAAAAATCCCAGAAAGATTAGGTTTTTAAATGTACAAAATTGGCAACAAATACCAAAAAGCAAAGATTAAAAATCTGGAGTAGAGATTGGATTTTCAAAAATAAATTATTAAAGAAAAGAGGAAGAAGGAGAAAAATTTTATAAAAGACTCCAGAATTATTAAAAGACAACAGCTTCCACCACCAAAAAGACTATATACAGCGTTTGCTTTAAAAATAGGGGTTTTTTTTGAAAAGTAATGATAGGTTATAAAAATAATAAATAGAGATATAGGGGACTTAAAAATTTAAGAAAGTTTAGAAAAAAAGACGAAAAAGAAAAGAAGAAAAAAAATTTTTCAAAAAAATTTAAAAAATAATTCTTAAAAAAAAAATCACGCTTCCACATCACCCCCCAAAAAAATTTGATCATAAAAGTAGTAAAGGTATATCTGGCGCTTTCTCTGGCGTTGTGGGCTGTGTGGGGTCACTACCAAGGCAGTTCCCTCTGTTTGACTTCCTCTGTTTGCTGGTCTCTTCAGTGTCTGATTTCCGTCTTGACACAGGGAGGGTGGTGTTGGACTCTGCGCTGGGCTTGCCCCTGCTCACGGATAATCATCTGAGGCCCGCCCTAGGCTTCATGCACCTCCCAGTCTAAACCACTCTGGCTCGGCGCTCAGGAAGCCCTCCGAGGCACAGATTTGGTTGGGCCTGCGCTTTGTGCCCTTCCCAGGTCCGAGTAGCTAGGGAGTTTGGCGAGCGCAATTGCTGCGATTTCTGGCCTTTCCGTGCTACCCAATTTTCTGGGAGTGCCGCTGGGGCTCTTTCTCAGGCAGATGATGACTGTCCAGAGCCCCCAGAAGTCTTAGTTAGTTAGCAAAGAAACCTGCTTGCAATTTGGTAGGTAACATCTCTCTTGAGCTGCGATTGCCCTCTTCCAGCACTTAAGGCTCTGGCTGCCTGTCACCAGAGGGGGATGGTCTGCAGCCGGCTATTTCCGATCTGTCCTTTGTTCTGTGCACGGGCCTGTCGGTGTCTTATGTTCGAGCATTTCATGTGTTAGCTATCCCACAGTCTGGTTTTGCTAGTCCAAGATAGTTCGTCTGGCCACACGCGGACCCGATTCTGGCCACATTACGACCCGATTCTTGAGAAAAGCCCTGTAGCCTACGTCTCCCTGCAGCCCAGTTCTTCGAAAGCACTATCGCTGGCATCTCTGTCTCTGCTTTTAATACGCTGTCTATGTTTGTCATAGCTTTCCTTCCAAGGAGCAAGCGTCTTTTAATTTCATGGCTGTAGTCACTACCTGCAGTGATTCTGGAGCCCAAGAAAATAAAATCTGTCAGTGCTTCTAACTTTTCCCCTTCTATTTACCATGAAGTGATGGGACTGGATTCCATGATCTTTGTTTTTTGAATGTTGAGTTTTAAGCCAGTTTTTTCATTCTCCTCTTTCACCTTCATCAAGAGGCTATTTAGTTCCTCATTTTCTGCCATTAGAGTGGTATCATCTGCATATTTTAGGTTGTTGCTATTTCTCCTGGCAATGTTGATCTCAGTTTGTGATTCATCCAGTCCAGCATTTTGAATTATGTACTCTGCATATAGGTTTAACAAACAGGATGACAATAAAGAGCCTTGTCATGCTCCTTTCCCTAATTTTGAACCAGTCCCTTGTTCCACGTAAGGTGCTAACTGTTGCTTCTTGACCTGCATACAGGTTTCTGAGGAGACTGGTAAAGTGGTGTGGTATTCCCATCGCTTGAAGAATTTACCACAGTTTGTTGTGATTCACACAGTCAAAGGCTTTCACGTAGTCAGTGATGCAGAAGTAGATGTTTTTCTGGAATTCCCTTTCTTTCTCTGTGATCCATTGAATATTGGCAATTTGGTCTCTCGAAATCAAAATTTCCCTTAAACAACTGATACTTAAGCTTAGACTCCTTGGCCCTGAAAATAAAACATCTCCTTTGTTCAAGCTTCCTCTGAAGGTTGCAAGGCTGCTCCACAATCATGACAGACCACACAATAAACTACAATGTTCAAAGATCTAAATGTTCTATTTCACCTGCTTCCTTTGCCAAGTTAGGGTAGTCTCTCGAGTTCTCAACCTCAGGCTTTGTGAACTAGAAATATAGAAGATAACAAAAGGAAACACTGTGGTGATAGTCTCTCACAAGAGAGAACCACAGAAATTCATTCATCTAGTCATTTAAACAAAATGAGTATCTATCAGTGTTGCTGGACTCTGATAATAAATAATGTACAGCTGGTACCCACAGGGAACTTATGTAATGGAAGGCAGGCAATTACACAACAGTGTACTAAGTACAGAATGATCTGGGAGAGACAACTACCCAGGCTCAGGGGACTAGAATGGCTTCCCAAAGGAATTGATATTTAAATAGGGTATTTAAGGATGAGTAGGAGCTAGGCTGGCACCCCACTCCGGTACTCTTGCCTGGAAAATCCTATGGACAGAGGAGCCTGGTGGGCTGCAGTCCATGGGGTTGCTAAGAGTCAGACACGACTGAGCAACTTCACTTTCACTTTTCACTTTCATGCATTGGAGAAAGAAATGTTAACCCACTCCAGTATTCTTGCCTGGAGAATCCCAGGGACGGGGGAGCTTGGTGGGCTGCCGTCTATGGGGTCACACAGAGTTGGACACGACTGAAGCAACTTAGCAGCAGCAGGAGCTAGGTAACTGAAAGAAAAGGAAATTCCAGAGCAAAGAATGCAAAAATAAAATAAAAACCTACCCTAAAGCCTATAATAAAAACAGCAACCTGTTAACTTCCACTCACTGGTTGCAGAGAGTCGGATGTGAGAGCGACTGAACTGAACTGACTAAGCATTAGTCTTACTTGCTCCCAAAATATCCATTTTCAATTCTTATAGATAGTTCTTTTAAACGTCACATTTCTAAATATTCTGATACTATTATTTATTGACTTATCAATTTAAGAAATTATATCATAGTCTCCAATATGGGACGATGAGAATTAGGTCTCTTAGACCACCTCACTTATATATTTATAGTTCCCATCCTCCTTATACCCAAGAAGGCACTGGCACCCCCACTCCAGTACTCTTGCCTGGAAAATTCCATGGATGGAGGAGCCTGGTAGGCTGCAGTCCATGGGGTCGCTAAGAGTCAGACACGACTGAGCAACTTCACTTTCACTTTTCACTTTCCTGCATTGGAGAAGGAAATGGCCACCAACTCCAGTGTTCTTGCCTGGGAGAATCCCAGGACGGGGGAGCCTGGTGGGCTGCCGTCTATGGGATCGCACAGAGTTGGACACGACTGAAGCGACTTAGCAGCAGCAGCAGCAGCATCCTTATACAGTGGAAACACAAGTATTAAATTAAATCAGTATGTGGTGCTCACCTTATTAAGATAATGTTGCCTATTACAGGGCCAGGTTGTATTTTACGATTACATGTGCTTCATTGAACGATTTTGTTTTGCTTTGTTTTTCCTGGAGTTAACTGCCTCACTTTTGAAAGTTTAAGGCAAACACTCTTGTAACCATTGACAAAGATTCTCTCCTTCACCAAATTCTATTCGAGCTCCTCTGATTCCTCTTCTCTACTAGGTCTAAATCTTGGCCTAAAAGAGTGAGACATTAAGATAATTTTTATGAGTTCTAACTTGCTCAAGGCCAGGTCCCTAGGAGAGTGAGTCTCCACTTAAAGTGCCTGACTTAGAAAACTCCAGGATGTCAAAAGTATTCACTGCTTCCTCCTGCCAACACCTGAATATAAGGCTTGTCTCCTAGTCTCTGTGGGAGGGCAGGATCCTAAGCTTGGATAAGAGCCACTGAGCAAACCCAGATGGTTTTCACTAAACTCCTCTCTTTCCACTTTATATTAATATTCACTTTCCTGACCCTACAGCTGATGCTTGGCATCTGTGGGTTCTGGCATCCCCAGATACAATGTGATAACTAAGGGGACTGAGCATCCATGGACTTTGGTATCCAAAAGAAATTCTGGAAACAATACCTCAGGGACTCCAAGGGTCTACTGTACTGAGTTCCTGCCCACCATCCTCCCTATTCCCTTATAACCCCTTTAATACACCGAGTCACATGTGTACAAAGTTACTTCACACTGGACTTTTGCAACAGCCTACTATTGATTAATAGCCAGCACTGGGAGAAATATCAATAACCTCAGATATGTAGATGACATCACCCTTATGGCAGAAAGCAAAGAACTAAAAAGCCTCTTGCGAAAGTGAAAGAGGGGAGTGAAAAAGTTGGCTTAAAACTCAACATTCAGAAAACTAAGATCATGGCATCCAGTCCCATCACTTCATGGCAAGTAGATGGAGAAACAACGGAAACAGTGAGAGACTTTATTTTGGGGGCTCCAAAATCACTGCAGATGATGACTGCAGCCATAAAATTAAAACATACTTGCTCCTTGGAAGAAAAGCTCTGATCAACCTATACAGCATATTAAAAACAGAGACTTTACTTTGCTGACAAAATCCTTATAACCAAAGCTATGGTTTTTCCAGTAGTCATGTATGGACGTGAGAGTTGGACTATAAAGAAAGCTGAGAGCCGAAGAATTGATGCTTTTGAACTGTGGTGTTGGAGAAGACTCTTGAGAGTCTCTTGGACTACAAGGACATCCACCAGTCAATCCTAAAGGATATCAGTCCTGAATATTCACTGGAAGGACTGATGCTGAAGCTGAAACTCCAATACTTGGCCACCTGATGCGAAGAACTGACTCACTAGAAAAGACTCTGATGCTGGGAAAGATTAAAAGTGGGAGGAGAAGCGGATGACAGAGAATGAGATGGCATCACTGACTCAATGGACATGAGTTTTAGTAAGCTCTGGGAGTGGTGACAGACAGCGAGGCCTGGCGTGCTGCAGTCCATGGGGTTGCAAAGAGTCAGACACGACTGAGCAACTGTACTATTGATTAAAACCTGCCCTAACATTTTACCTAGTTTCTACCTTTATTTTTGATAACAATCATGCAAACTATGAAACTGAACTTTCCCTGCTACTCCACAAACTCCTCTAAACACACTGTCCCTTATCTCAACCCCACCTCAGAGTAAGGGTAATTATTATCCTGACTCTTATAATAATCACTTCCTTGTAGTAGCTCATAGATTTATCACCAAAGTGTCTATGGACGCTATATTTCAGCCTTGCCTTAAAAAAAATAATTATGGGCTTTTAAAATTATTTTTTAATTTAAAGTTCCTCTCCATTTTTTCCTACATTTTTTTCTAACACATCTGTTAAAAATCCAGACTGTTGGGACTGTGGTTTCCCACAGTTTGGACTTCGCAGATTGCATATTCATGCAGTTCAAACTGTTCCTCTGTTCTCTGTCCCACAAATTGGCAGCTGGATCCAGAATCTTGCAGACTCACCTTATCTCTTTGTCAAAACTATCAGTAGTGGTATATTGTTTCATCAGGAAGGATATGATTATCTCTCTTTGTGTTGTTAGAAGCTCTTAGTGCTTAATGATTGGAACCAGTAATTCTCAAAACTTTTAGTCTCAAGACTGCTTTACAGTCTTAAAAACCATTGAAGATACTAGTACTTTTGATTATGAGGGTAATAGTTACAATATTTACCCTATTAACACTTATAATAGGATATTTAAAATAACCTTCAATTCATTAAAAAGCCCATTACATTCTTAAATAAATAATTTTATGAAAAATTATTATATCTCCCAAGAAAAACTGATCAGGGGCAATTGTTTTACAAATCTGCAATTCTCTTTAATATCTGCTTTCATAAGAGGCAGTTGAATTCTTACATCTGACACAGCTGATTCTTCATTCAACTTTTGGCATTATGTTTTAGGTTGAATTGTACAAAGCAAATCTGAACTCACATAGATTTGTGGTTAGAAAAGGGAGAAACAATTTAATAGCCTCTTAAGATAATTGTGGATATTCCTTTTCAATACTAGACTAAAATGTGACAAGTGGGAGTTTCTGACAAGCTAAAAGCAATGCTGAATTTAAAAGAATATCAATGAACCTTTCATACTCTTGCTATACTCAAGTCCATTAAAAATCTTGCCCTTTGAGTAGGGTGGTGTTCTGGCTTTTCTCTGGAGCCATTTCACATAATTTTCCAAACCTCTGCCAGGAAGTTGGTATGTATCTGATCACCACTGCTCTGGGAACAGGGTTGCCAATTACTATCATTAAATAATATTAAAAATTCCATTTAACCCCCCCTTTTTTTCAACTTCTGGGCCTCCCTCCTGTCTTCCACTAAAACTAAAGGTCAGATGATTCTAGAGATGCATCAGTTCAGTTTCTCCAGGGAACAAGCCTCCTATACTTTGACAAGGAACTGATAGACACCTAGTGGTAAAAAGGATCTTGGAATCCAATTATACCATGGAAGTGTTTTTCTTCCCTCCTCTCATTCCCACCTTACTTGATATCTACTACGTGTAGGCCCTAAGCCTTTTGAGTTCTGCAGGAAGACTCAGCCAGTATAACCCTTCTTCAGGAACTTGGGCTCTGAGTTTCTGTTTTGAGTCAATAGCCACACTTCTATCAGCTTTTAATCATCCAGTGTTTTTCTGACATCATTCTACTGTTTACTCTCCTAGTCACGTCACCCTGATGAGTTAATGCTTTAATATCTTTACTGTCATTTTGATGAGAGTTGGAAAGCACCAATAGAGATAAATTCATATTTTCAATCTACTACACTTAACCAAATGTCCTAATACATTATATTTAAATGGTTTTTACCCTTTCTGTCTCCATATTATACATTCCTTAAGAACTTGGGTCTTTGATAATCATGCAGATGGAGCCCTCAAGAGGGGACTAGTATATAAATTTAAAAAAAAATTTTTTAAGGTATTCCCTGGAGGTCTAGTGGTTTAGAATCTGAGCTCCCATTGCAGGGGGCCCTGGGTTGATCCCCTGGTTGGGGAGCTAGATCCAACATGCCACAGCTAAAGATCCTATGTGCTGCAACTAAGACCTGACACAGCCAAATAAAAAAATTTTAAAGTAATGGTATTACTGCCCTTATAAAAGATCTCCTAGATTTCCCTCGCCCTTCTGCCATACATAGCTGTCTATGAAACACAGAGCAGGACCTTAACAGTTTAAGGTAGGTTTCGTGGAAAGAGAACTTCCATAGGAACCCTCTGTCACAAAGCATATACAGTACTTGGATGCAATCTCAAAAATGACAGAATGATCTCTGTTCGTTTCCCAAGGCAAACCATTCAATATCACAATTATCCAAGTCTATGCCCCAACCAGTAACACTGAAGGAGCTGAAGTTGAACGGTTTTATGAAGACCTATAAGACCTTTTAGAACTAACACCCAAAAAGGTGTTCTTTTCATTATAGGCAACTGGAATGCTAAAGTAGGAAGTCAAGAAACACCTAGAGTAACAGGCAAATTTGGCCTTGGAATAAGGAATGAAGCAGGGCAAAGACTAATAGAATTTTGCCAAGAAAATGCACTGGTCATAGCAAACACCCTCTTCCAATAACACAAGAGAAGACTCTACCCATGGACATCACCAGATGGTCAACACCGAAATCAGATTGATTATATTCTATGCAGCCAGAGATGGAGAAGCTCTATACTGTCAACAAAAACAAGACCAGGAGCTGACTGTGGCTCAGATCATGAACTCCTTATTACAAAATTCAGACTTAAACTGAAGAAAGTTGGGAAAACCGCTAGACCATTCAGGTATGACCTAAATCAAATTCCTTATGATTATACAGTGGAAGTGAGAAATAGATTTAAGGGCCTATATCTGATAGATAGAGTGCCTGATGAACTATGGTTCGTGACATTGTACGGGAGACAGGGATCAAGACCATCACCATAGAAAAGAAATGCAAAAAGCAAAATGGCTGTCTGAGGAGGCCTTACAAATAGCTGTGAAAAGAACAGAGGCAAAAGCAAAGGAGAAAAGGAAAGATATAACCATCTGAATGCAGAGTTCCAAAGAATAGCAAGAAGAGATACAAAGCATTCTTCAGCAATCAATGCAAAGAAACAGAGGAAAAGGACAGAATGGGGAAAGACTAGAGATCTCTTCAAGAAAATCAGAGATACCAAGGGCACATTTCATGCAAAGATGGGCTCGATAAAGGACAGAAATGGTATGGACCTAACAGAAGCAGAAGATATTAAGAAGAGGTGGCAAGAATACACGGAAGAACTGTACAAAAAAGATCTTCACAACCCAGATAATCATGATGATCTAGATGATCACTCATCTAGAGCCAGACATCTTGGAATGTGAAGTCAAGTGGGCCTTAGAAAGCATCACTACGAACAAAGCTAGTGGAGGTGATGGAATTCCAGTTAAGCTATTTCAAATCCTGAAAGATGATGCTGTGAAAGTGCTGCACTCAATATGCCAGCACATTTGGAAAACTCAGCAGTGGCCACGGGACTGGGAAAGGTCACATTTCACTCCAATCCCAAAGAAAGGCAATGCCAAAGAATGTTCAAACTACTGCACAATTGCACTCATCTCACATGCTACTAAAGTAATGCTCAAAATTCTCCAAGGCAGGCTTCAGCAATACGTGAACCGTGAACTCCCTGATGTTCAAGCTGGCTTTAGAAAAGGCATAGGAACCAGAGATCAAATTGCCAGCATCCACTGGGTCATGGAAAAAGCAAGAGAGTTCCATAAAAACATTTATTTCTGCTTTATTGACTATGCCAAAGCCTTTGACTGTGTGGATCACAATCAACTGTGGAAAATTCTGAAAGAAATGGGAATGCCAGACACCTAACCTGCCTCTTGAGAAATCTGTATGCAGGTCAGGAAGTAACAGTTAGAACTGGACATGGAACAACAGCCTGGTTCCAAATAGGAAAAGGAATACGTCAAGGCTGTATATTGTCACCCTGCTTATTTAACTTATATGCAGAGTACATCATGAGAAACGCTGGACTGGAAGGAACACAAGCTGGAATCAAGATTGCGGGAGAAATATCAATAACCTCAGATATGCAGATGACACCACCCTTATGGCAGAAAGTGAAGAGGAACTAAAAAACCTCTTGATGAAAGTGAAAGAGGAGAGTGAAAAGCTTGGCTTAAAGCTTAACATTCAGAAAACGAAGATCATGGCATCTGGTCCCATCACTTCATGGGAAACAGAGGGGGGGAAACAGTGCAAACAGTGTCAGACTTCATTTTTGGGGGCTCCAAAATCACTGCAGATGGTGCCTGCAGCCATGAAATTAAAAGACGTTTACTCCTTGGAAGGAAAGTTATGACCAACCTAGATAGTATATTCAAAAGCAGAGACATTACCTTGCCGACTAAGGTCCATCTAGTCAAGGCTATGGTTTTTCCTCTGGTCATGTGTGGATGTGGAATTTGGACTGTGAAGAAGGCTGAGCGCCGAAGAATTGATGGTTTTGAACTGTGGTGTTGGAGAAGACTCTTGAGAGTCTCTTGGAGTACAAGGAGATCCAACCAGTCCATTCTGAAGGAGAACAACCCTGGGATTTCTTTGGAAGGAATGATGCTGGAATGAAACTCCAGTACTTTGGCTACCTCATTTGAAGAGTTGACACACTGGAAAAGACTCTGATGCTGGGAGGGATTGGGGGCAGGAGGAGAAGGGGACGACAGAGGATGAGATGGCTGGATGGCATCACGGACTCGATGGACGCGAGTCTGAGTGGAACTCCGAGAGATAGTGATGGACAGGGAGGCCTGGTGTGCTGCGATTCATGGGGTCGCAAAGAGTCAGACATGACTGAGCGACTGAACTGAACTGAACTGAACACTTACTGAGCTCTTCAAGCACAAGGCATTTTCAAAGTGCTACAGGTAGAGCAATTAATTAACCTGGGAGATAGCTATATGCAAAGAAGAATATAGACATATAAACAGAATTTCAGGATAAACTAGGAAGTACTAAGACAGAGCTTAATTAAGTACAGGGCTCTATAGGACAGTCAGGGGAATCAGAACTTCTAGAAGATCTGAATTGATCTTTTAAAAAGCAAACAAGTTAACCAAGTGAAGACAAATGGTCTTAAGTAGAGAAAAACAACAGAAAGCAAAGCAACAGAGGCATAAAAAAGTTTGGGATGAAACTATCAGTACTTAGGGCATCACTGGAGCACAGAAGTAACGAGCATGTCAAGAAATGAGATTGTAGCTGCCTCTGGCCTCCTGAGTACCAAGCAGAGTACCACGTGAGAAACGCACAGGTCAGAGGATGCAGAAAACCTGCCACCTGTGCCAAGACGCTGAGCATCACTGAGATTTCTACTCCTACACTTGCAACTGAGAAGGGATCCAACACGGAGTATTCCTGGAAGTGCAGCGCTGGCGACATTTACGACCTGCTTTCCTTCTGAGTATGGAGCAAACCTTGCCTCAGTTACAGGTCCACACAACTTAGATTTCCACCCGTATTCAAAGGAGGTGCGGAGTTTGCGTCATCTTGAGGCCTTCTTCACAAACTGCGCCTCAGGGAAGAAAAGGGAAGAAGGAGGAACATATTACCGCAGAACAACACTGCGGCATTATGATTCCGCAGAGACATCAACGTCACAACCCGTCCGAGTCGCCTGATGCCTCACAGACAAGGAGCCGAGCTGGGCGGTGGGAAGCCAGTGGCGCCCTCCGGTAGGAAGGGCAGACAGACGGACGGCGTCAAGTCCTGACACCCCACACCCGACCCCTAGCCCCGTTTCCCCGGTCACTCAGGGCTCCCGCGGCCTCACCCAGGCTGAGCGGAGCAGGGAGCCCACCTCCAGGGACCCACAGCTCTGTTTACCTTGGTCATCCCAACCCCCACCACAAACACCCGGTTCCGGAGCAGAGACTAAGAAGCGGCCAAAGACACGGCCCGAAACGTTGTGGGCACAGGGGTGCGGACCCGATGCAGAGGTTGCGGGTCTAAGGCTGACGCTATCTGAAGCCGCACCTGCGCGTGAGCTCTTGTCGCCCGTGCGGGGCAGGAGGCGCCAGGGGGCGGGGCAGGAGGCGCCAGGGGGCGGGGCAGGAGGCGCCAGGGGGCGTGGCGGGCAGGACGCGGAACGTGCTCGTGGGCGAAGCCACCGGCGCCCTCTCGTAGGGAGGAAAGTGCTAGGGAAGTCTAGTGGACAAAGTTCAAGGCGAGAATTCACCGGTTGGTTGGAAACTCAGTCCCTTTTAGCCCTTGAAAAGGCTCTGTAGCCTAGTACCAGTCCGTCAGGTTGAAATTCTCTATGCTGAGAGCGATTATGGCCTGCAGGAAGGCCTGAGATTGAGCGGAAGTCGTGGCCAGAAGCCGGACTCACGAAAGGGTAGCCTGAGGAAATATTTTAAAATGATCGGAGTTGTTCTGTATCCTATCAGTCGAGAAGTTAGAAGAGATACACTACAAGGGAGAGGGGACGGATTTTATTGTATGAATGTCTAAAACAAAACCAAAGTCCTGTCAGTAGCCGTGTGACTTTTTTTTTTTTTTTTTTAGTGTTTCTAACATGCTTGGTTTGTTCATTATTTATGTCTGTTTGGCTTTGCTGGGTGTTCCTTGCTTTGCGCACTTTCTCTAGCTGTAAGGGGCAGCGGCTGGTCTTCCATGCGGTACGCAGCCTTCTCACCGCGGTGACTTGTCTTGGGGAGCGCAGGCTCTGGATGCCCCGGCTTCAGTAGCTGCAGCACCTGCGCTCAGTACTTGTGGCGACCTGGGGCTTAGTTGCTCAGGGGCTTGTAGGACCTTCCCAGACCTGGGATTTGACCGAACCCGTGTCCCCTGAACTGGCAGATGGATTCTTATCCTCTGCCACCAGGAAAGTTCTCCGTGTGACCTTCTGTCTTGTGAGGATTAAGGAGGTGACAGAAGCAAAGCCTTGATACAGGGACTATATGTAGGTATGTTGTGGGTATATTATATATTTAGGGGATGATTTTATTGGCTGGTTCTGAATTTGCAGATTTTCCTACGAAAAGAATGAATCAGTAACCCCAAAATCAATACTCCATGAGCCCTGGAGTTGGGAGGAAAAAATGTGAGTTGCCCCACATGTCTGTTTTCAGTTGAGGTTACATAATACCCTGTCCAGTTCATGCTGTAAACAAATGTGTTTCTCATGATTTTGTGCCATGTTTTCACATTTTTGTGTTTTGTTGTTGATTTCACCATTTAAAAATCTCCCGCAACCATGGTGCCTGAAGTACTACCTGGTATACCTGTGAAGTTCTACCTGTGAAGAAAATACTGAATTTGGCTCATACATGAGTTATAGTATTATTGGCCCTGAGCTCAATACAAATAACAAGATGTCTTTAAACAGAAACACATAAAACCAGCTTATTTATTGATCAACTGACAAAATATGTTGTGGGCAGAGACTTGCAGGTGCCTAACCCTGTATTTTCCTTAGGAGCAATTGTTCAGTATTCACTAATTGTTCAGTATTCACTAATTTGTGGTCACAGCAACATCTGCAAAAAAAAA